>CM046960.1:23187211-25687211 GCA_025698475.1 Gossypium anomalum | reverse complement strand
AAATTCTTTACCCGATTCAGGTTGTACTAATACCGGAGCTTCAATCAACAAAGCCTTCAACTGATCAAAACTGTTCTGACATTTTTCAGTCCATTCAAACTTCACATCTTTATGTAGCAGTTTTGTCAACGTAGTAGTAATCATTGAAAAACCTTTCACGAATCTTCTATAGTAACCAGCAAGTCCCAAAAAACTACGGGCTTCAGAGACACTCCTTGGAGGTTTCCAATCCAAAATAGCTGAAACTTTGCTCGGATCAACCCGAATACCAGAGACTGATACAATATGACCCAGAAAACCAACTTCTCGCAACCAGAACTCACATTTACTGAACTTCACATACAACTATTTATCTCGCAAAGTCTGTATCACTATTCTCAAATACTCGGCATGTTCGGACTCATCACGTGAATAAATCAATATGTCATCAATGAATACCACAATAAATTGATTTAAATACTGTCTAAAAATTCTATTCATCAAATACACAAAGATAGCACGTGCGTTGTCAATCCGAAAGGCATAAGTAAGAATTCATAGTGACCGTACCTCATTCTAGAAGCAGTCTTCGGAATATCTGAATCTTTCACTCGTAGCTGATAATAACCTGATCTCAAATCTATTTTTGAAAACACAGTAGCTCCTTTTAACTGATCAAACAAATCATCAATTCAGGGCAGGGGATACTCATTCTTAACAGTCATCTTATTCAACTGACGATAATCTATACACATTCTCATCGTACCGTCTTTCTTTTTCACAAATAGAACCGGAGCGCCCAAAGGTAAGAAACTCGGTCTAGCAAACCCTCGATCGATCAACTCTTGTAACTGAGACTTTAATTCTTTTAATTTGGTTGGGGCCATTCGGTACGGAGCTATCGAAATCGGAGTAGTACCAAGTACCAATTCAATGCCAAATTTTAATTCTCTAATTGGAGGTAATCCCGGAAGTTCTTCAGGAAACACATCAGGGAATTCACAGAAAACAGGTATAGATTCAACTTTCTTTTCTGACACTCTTGAATCAATCACAGATGCAAAATAAGCTTCACAACCCTTTCTCACAATACTCAAAGCTTTCATCGAAGATATTACAGCAGACAATCCATTCAAATCACTAGATTCAATTTTGACTATTTCATCATTCTTGCATCTCAAATCAATAGTTTTCCGTTTACAATTCACCATAGCATCATGCAAAGTTAACCAATCCATACCCAGAATTATATCAAACTCATCAAAAGGCAATAACATTACACCAGCCAGAACACAATTATCTCGAAACATTAACAGACAGTTCTCGCAGACTTTATCAATTAAAACACATCTGCCTAGGAGGTTCGAAACTTTAATAACAAATTCAGTAGACTCTACAGTTAAAGTTTTACTGTTAACTAAGTTGATACATATATACGAATACATTGATCCAAGATCTATCAAAGCAATCACAGAAGTATCATAGAGAGTAAATGTACCCGTAATCACATCTAGTGATGAAGCTTTCTCTCGAGCTCGGATAGCATAGGCTCTGGTAGGTGCACGGGCCTCAGATCTAATAGCTGTGTCTTTCGTTCCTCTCTCACTACCGCTTACGTTTCCCAAATTTTTGGAAGGTCTACCACGAGAAACGTTACCATTCTGCCTTGGATTCTGAACATTATCTTTTTCAGCTGAATCTGGACAATCTTTAATAAAATGATTTCTTGAACCACAACTATAACAAGCTCGATTATTACTTTTCCCCAGCATTCTCCAAAATGTTGCCTTCCATATTGATCACACTCAGACTTTTCATTCTTTGCATTATCAACACTGGCAACAGATGTGGCTAAAGATTTGAAATCCGATTACGATCTAGCACGATCTCTGTTTGAATGTCCTATACTAGCCTTTGAACGACTGCTATCATCTCTAAACTTCTTGGATCCAGATTGAAATGATTTGCCCGATGATCTCTTTCGTACCTCTCTAGCTTCAAAATCAGCCTTTCTTTTCTCTTTCTCAAGATCTTCAGCTTACATGCTCGTCCAACAAGCACTATGAATTCTTTAATTTCTAGGATCCCAACTAGCAAATGAATATCTTTGTTCAAACCGTCTTCAAATCTCTTGCACATTATTGCTTCCGGAGATACACATTCTCGGACATATTGACTCAACCTTACAAATTTCTGCTCGTATTCTGTGACAGACATATGACCTTGTTTTAGCTCGAGAAACTCTCTGCGTTTCTGATTAATGAATCTTTGATTGATATATTTCTTTCAGAATTCAGCTTGGAAGAAATCCCACGTAACTCGTTCACTTGTAACCACAGACGTCAAAGTCTTCCACCAATGATACGCCGTGTCTCTCAAGAGGGAAACAACACATTTTATGCACTCTTCAAGACCCAAAGACAACTCATCAAACACTCTTATCATTTCTTCTAACCAGAACTCGGCTTTTTCAGCATCATCACTTGTTGTAGCTCGGAACTCTTTAGCCCCATATTTTCTAATCTTATAAACCGGTGGTCTACTCAACTGTACCGGGTTCACTGGTGGCATGATATGAGTTTAAGGAGAATTAACCGGGGGTGGAAGTTGTTGTGCAGCCGAATTGGTTCTAATATATTGGGTGAACCAATCATTCATCATCTGATAGAAGGCTTGTTTAGCCTCACCATCACGGCTACTCGTAGCCGATCGAGAACCAGCTTGCACTGTCCCTTGCGCGGGAGCAGGTGCATTGCTTTCAACATCGTCTGCTATAGCTCTATCGGGATCCATTGCTATATAAAAGCACATTTCAACGTCAGGATTCATCACACTATCGTAGTTCATAAATATAGCATGTATAGCTAGACTCACATACGCTATGGTAGTCCTAGAACCAACTAAACCATAGCTTTGATACCGATAAAATGTAATACCCCTAACCCTATCTGTCGCTGGAGTAGGTTAAGAGGAATTACTTAATCCACAACACAATTCAGAATAATTGAATATCAATTATCATTTAATTAAAGTTAATTTCATACATTCACATTCAATAAGATCGTAAAAGCAAGTATACAATACTTAAAGCATGCATTCGAGACTAAATCGACAACATATGAAAGTTTCAGAACTTATAAAAATTTCCAACTTTACAAAGGTCACACCTGTGTGAACAGGCCGTGTGCCTCACACGGTCTATACACGCCTGTGTGTCTAAGCCGTGGCAAAACAAGGCATAGCTATTGACTTGCCCACATAGCCAGACTACACGCCTGTGTGTCTAGCATGTGTGCTACGAACACGCTTGTGTCCAGGTAGTGTTCTAGGCCGTGCCAAAAATAGGAGGTATTCTGTTTGTGACGTCAGCATACCAATTAGGGTCATACGGCCAGACCACACGCCCGTGTGTCTTCGCCGTGTTCGAGCCTGACTTAAAATTTTAGGGTACCCAATGGGACATACGACCATGCAACATGGTCGTGTGTCGTACACGGCTAAGACACACGCCCGTGTCTCTGACTGTGTGGACAAAAACAAGCCATTTGAATAGCCTATTTGCCACCCCAATTTGATCATCCTACAAGAAAAAGAATCAAGCATTACTATATCACCATTTCAACAAATTCCCACACCCAAACATGACCCTTTCATATCATATATTAGTCACCAAAATTCATACTCCTAAACCTTACCAATTCATGCCAATCATAAGATAATATCATACCAAAACACTCCATTCATACATCATTCAATCTCAAGTTATTCTTATTAAAACTTACCAACTAGAACATATCACAATTTCATATTGCCATCACATACCATAAACCATTAACAACTATTGGTTTAAGTACAAAATAGCCAAATCACATGGCTAAGCATATGCATCACAAAACATACTTTTCAAACTACTAGCCTATACGTGCCACACTTCAAAAATATGCATTTTCAAAAGTACCAAAATGAGGTTCGATAGTGTGGTGATGACCCTAGATGATCCCCGAGCATGCAGTAGCTTCGATATCTATAAAACAATATAAGCACTCACAAGTAAGGTTTCAAAAGCTTAGTAAGCTCGTACCAAAATATCAACAACATAAAACATGAAACATCAATACATAAGTAATTATAATTTCTCAGTTTATTCATCAAGTCCATGACAAAACCAACTATATGTTGATACAAATTCAAAAAAATTTTATGTATTTTACCACCTACCACATAGGTATTATACTTACCGAAACATTTTCATTTTCATTCGTTTTCAATCTAACCTCTTGTTCGAATACTTTAGACTTTTTGATGATCACCAATGCTTTAATTATACGCACACTTAGTGCTTAAAGATTAGTCGAAGCTAAAACAATTCCGCACACTTAGTGCCATCTCAACTAACCAAAGCTAAGTCAGTATCGCACACTTAGTGCCTTTAGTAGCCGAAGCTAGTTTAAATCGCACACTTAGTGCCAAATACTTTCAATTCCTCATCATATTCATCCAATTCAATTATATACAATCCATGTATAATAAAAGCATCAAAACCTACTTAATATCATATTTTACGTACGAACTTACCTCGTACTCGAAATTTGTCGACTCGAACGTTTATTCTACAATCTTCGACTTTCAACAATCTAAATTTGAATTCCTCTTTTCTTGATCTATATGTATTCAAAATTTACCCTTTTAATCACCAAATCATTCAAACCAATCCATATACACACAATTAAGGTATTTTGCAAAATAGCCCTCACATTTTCACATTTTGACACTTTAGTCCCTAATTCAGAAAATCACAAAATACACAAAATTTGTTTATACACAAGCTTAGCTGAATTTTCATGACTCTCATACAAGTCCATACATTTCATTTATTTTACATTTTAGTCCCTCAAAATAACATTTTTACAATTTAGCCCAAATTACTCAATTTCTTCAAAAAATCAAAGACAACATATGTAAACCCAACATCAAGCTTCCATAATTCATCAACGAACATCATAAAACTCATAGTTTCAGCAATGCCACGTTTCAAAATCATCACCAAAATTAGAAATTAAAGCATGGGTTCGATAGTAATCGAAGCAATAGAACAAAACTTATACCTCAATCAAAGAATGCAAAGGCCGAACCCTAAGTATTCTTATTTTTTATTTCTTTGCTATTTTCGGCTATGAAACATAAAGAATAGCCAATTTCATGCTTTTGCTTTAATAAAAACTTAATAATTCATCATTTACTAATTTGCCCTTTATTAATTAACATACCATTCATGTCACTTAAGGCTATTAATGTCCATTAACTATGTAAATGACATATTAACCACATAATGACCTCTCCTTTATAAATAGACACTTTTAACATCTAGCACACAGCTTTTACATTTTACGTGATTAGGTCCTTTTTGCAAATTAATCATACAAATAGTTAAATTTTCACACGAGACTTTCACACATGTCAATTCACTTATAATAGGCATAGAAAATAATATTAAAATATTTTTATAACTCAAATATGTGGCCCCGAAACTGCTATTCCGACTAGGGTCAAAACCGGACTGTTACAAAGTCGGTATCGCACACTTAGTGCCTCAAGTAGCAAAAGCTAGTTTAAATCACACACTTAGGGCGAAAGACCACCAATTCATCGTCACATTAGCCTAAACTAAACATATATACAATCCACCGATAATCAAAGTATTTAAACATACTTATATATCATATTTTACTTACAAACTTGCCTCGTACTCAGAGTTGTCGACTCATACTGTTTACTCTATAATCCTCGACTTCCTTCGATCTAAGTCTGAATTCCTCTTTTCTTAAGCTATTGTATTCAAAATTAACCCTTTTATTCACCAAATCATTTAAACCAATCCGTATACACACAATTACGGCATTTTCCAAAATAGCCCTCACATTTTTACATTTCAACACTTTAGTCCTTAATTCACAAAATCACAAGATACACAAAATTTGTTTGTACATAAGCTTAGCTGAATTTTCATGACTCTCATACAAGTACATACATTTCATTTATTTTACATTTTAGTCCCTCAAAGTAACATTTTTACTGTTTAGCCTAAATTACTCAATTTCATCAAAAATTCAAAGACAACATATGTAAAGACAACATATGTAAACCCAACATCAAGCTTCCATAATTCATCAACTAACATCATAAAACTCATAGTTTCATCAATGGCACATTTCAAAATCATCACCAAAATTAGAAATTGAAGCATGGGTTCGATAGTACCCGAAGCAACCATTACAAAAACGTAAAAATTATCAAAAATCGAACAAAACATATACCTCAATCAAAGAATGCAAAGGCCGAACTGTAAATGTTCTTCTTTTTTTATTTCTTTCCAATTTTCGGCTATGAAACATAAGCAATAGCCAATTTCATGCTTTTGTTTTAATAAAAACATAATAATTCATCATTTACTAATTTGCCCTTTATTAATTAACATACCATTCATGTCACTTAAGGCTATTAATGTCCATTAACTATGTAAATGAAATATTAACCACATGAGGACCTCTCCTTTATAAATAGACACTTTTAACATCTAGCATACAGCTTTTACATTTTACGCGATTAGGTCCTTTTTGTAAATTAAGCATACAAATAGTTAAATTTTTACACGAGACTTCCACACATGTCAATTCACTTATAATAGGCATAGAAAATAATATTAAAATATTTTTCTAACTCGAATATGTGGCCCCGAAACTGTAATATCCTGATTTTGGGCGTAGTCAAAATAGTGGTTTCGTGACCACAAAATCCAAGATAGAAATAATTATTTTATGATTATTTTGAGATCTATGATATGATTTCATGATTGTGTAAAAATTTCGTGAAGAAATTTTATGCATAAAGTGCTTAAATTGAAATTAGGGACTAAATCGAATAATTTGCAAAACTTGCATTCTAGAAGTTTCTAGTATGAAATTGTTTTGAAATATTAATTAGGAGGTCTTAAATAGAAATTTTACCAATTTCTAAGTCTATGGACAAAAATTGGACATGGATGGAATTTTTGGAAAGTTTAGTAGTAAGGGCATTTTGGTTATTTATGGGTAAAATGAATTAAAATACAAAATTAAAAGCCAATTTTGCTCATCTTCAACCCCATGGCCAAATATAGCAAGGAGAAACCATGGATAGGGTTTTTCAAGCTTCCAATCTCGATTGTAAGTCCGTTCTAGCCCTGTTTTTCAAGTTCTTTACATTTTTAGAATCTCAGTAACTTGATTAAGCTTATTCTAGCAATAATTTAAGCCAGGGTTCATATTTGGAAAAATACCCACAGGTGAAATGTGTTTATTTTGATTTTTTATGGTAGAATATGAAGGCTGAAATTATGTTAAACAACTTTTGCTAAGCGATTTTAAGCAAAAATGAGTAAAATGGCTTAATCGGTAAAAATTGTTATTGTTCATAACTATGTGTTAGAGTGAGAATTTGATGTTGTCATAGAAGGGAAAAATGTTCAGTATGTCATAAAAAATAAGAAAATATGCTGAAGTTTAATTTACGAGCTTTGAGGCAAAAGTGTAAATATGCAAAAGTTTAGGGGCAAAACTGTAATTTTTCCAAAATATGATTTTGGGTTAATTTGAATAATGTGAGCCCTAATTAGACTATATTTTAAATGATAGAGCAAGGAAAACTAAAATTCGGGCTAAAATGGGGAAAATACCAAGTTGTGGACGAAATGGTAAAAGTAGCCATTTTCACATACGAGATAAGTTCATGTGTAAATGTAGTAAAATAATTGTCATTTTAATTAACTTAATGATATTTATATGATATGATGATTATTATTATGAAATATTATGCTTTGTGGTTATTGTTGAGTAATATGCAAATTATGTTTATTACTTGTTAAATATGAATTGCTACCGAGTATCGGTTTCGATATTCCGTGGAAGACGAAAAAGATGTGTGATTGAGGAAAAAGGTCCCGTTGAACCTTAGGAATGGATTAGGATACAAGTGACATGTCACTAGGATATTTAGGCATCCGAACTCGTTGAGTTGAGTCCGAGTTCGAGAGATGTAACTAGGCATTCGAGCTCGTTGAGTTGAGTCCGATTTCACTTATGGGTGGGTTACATGGTAGCTTGGCTACATATGTGGCACTTATGTGCAAACTTTTCGTGTATCCGAATTATATTCCGATGTGTTCAACGGGTAAAATTCTACTCAAATGGAGGAATACTCGAGATGAAAGGGACGTATTGGTAAGTGTTGTGAAATGGATACTTTGAACAGGTATGTACTTAACCCCCGGGTTGAAAACTCGATATAACAACAATATGGTAAGATGATAAATGAAAATGTGATATGAATGTCTCGGTGATGATCATGCAAATGATGTTTATGTTTGCTTATATAGTTGTGTTACTTGCTATTTGCATGTGAACTTACTAAGCATTTGTGCTTACTCCCTCCTTTTCATTCCTTGTAGTGTTGACAAGCCAGCTCGGAAATCGAAAACGGTCGAAGGCACGCTCACACTATCCATATACCATCTTGGCATAATGGCTTGTATATTTTGAGTATGGCATGTATAGCATTATAATCATTTTGTATATATAGTCTTATGATATGGTTATTGAGTGGTATGGAAATGCTTGGTAATGATTAGCCATTGGAATGGCTAATCATGATCATATTTGGTATTATGTATGCTAAATTGCTAGCTAATTCATGGGAACCATGAAATGGGTAAATTTTACCATAAAATAGATTCAGACAGCAGTAGTGACATGAATTTGAAAAATCACTAAAAATAGTAGAAAAGGAATTAAACAATGAATAAGTTATTAAATTGAAGCTTGATGAGTCTATTTTCATATGGATGGAACAAAACAGATATATGAGTTATATCTTATGAGATGTTTAAATTTTTGTCAAACAGGGCCAGAGCAATTTCTGGATCCCCTATTATGACTTTGGAAATTCACCATAAATTTTTCAAAGATAATTAGAAGTCATGATTTATATGTACAGATTCCTTATTGAGTCTAGTTTTATTAGAAATAAACAGCACAGTCATTGAAACTCTGTACAGGGAGATATCTGATTCGTAATTCACAGAGGTCAGAGAAGTCGAACCCTGAAATAGGGGAGAATTTAACTAATAAACTGTACTAATTTGCTTGACCAAAAATTCTATAAAAAAAATTAGTAAATATATATACGAGTCTAGTTTCAGGGAAAATTTACAGAATTGGATTTTGAGTTTCTAAACTCGAGATATGAATTTTTAAGCGACTGTGACGCAGATTGCTAGCTTTACTGAAAATTTTAAAAATAAATTGTTTGAGCTGTTTAAAGTAATGAATTAAGTCTGTTAACACCTCGTGTTCGACTCCGGCGACGGTCTCGGGTACGGGGCGTTACAGAAACCACTATTCCGATTAGGGTCAATACTGGACTGTTACAAAGTCGGTATCGCACACTTAGCGCCTCAAGTAGCAAAAGCTAGTTTAAATCACACACTTAGTGCGAAAGACCACCAATTCATCGTCGCATTTGCCTAAACTAAACATATATACAATCCACCTATAATCAAAGTATTTAAACATACTTATATATCATATTTTACGTACGAACTTACCTCGTACTCGGAGTTGTCGACTCAGACTGTTTACTCTACAATCTTCGACTTCCCTCGATCTAAGTCTGAATTCCTCTTTTCTTAATCTATATGAATTCAAAATTAACCCTTTTATTCACCAAATCATTTAAACCAATCCATATACACACAAATAGGGCATTTTGCAAAATAGCCCTCACATTTTCACATTTCAACACTTTAGTCCCTAATTCACAAAATTTGTTTGTACACAAGCTTAGCTGAATTTTCATGACTCTCATACAAGTCCAAACATTTCATTTATTTTACATTTTAGTCCCTCAAAATAACATTTTTATAATTCAGCCCAAATTACTCAATTTCATCAAAAAATCAAAGACAACATATGTAAACCCAACATCAAGCTTCCATAATTCATCAACTAACATCATAAAACTCATAGTTTCATCAAAGGCACATTTCAAAATCATCACAAAAATTAGAAACTGAAGCATGGGTTCGATAGTACTCGAAGCAACAGTTACAAAAATGTAGAAATTATCAAAAATTGAACAAAACTTATACCTCAATCAAAGAATGCAAAGGCCGAACCGTAAATGTTCTTCTTTTTTTATTTCTTTCCAATTTTTGGCTATGAAACATAAGTCATAGCCAATTTCATGCTTTTGTTTTAATAAAAACATAATAATTCATCATTTACTAATTTGCCCTTTATTAATTAACATACCATCCATGTCACTTAAGGCTATGAATGTCCATTAACTATGTAAATGAAATATTAACCACATAAGGACCTCTCCTTTATAAATAGACACTTTTAACATCTAGCACACAGCTTTTACATTTTACGCGATTAGGTCCTTTTTGCAAATTAATCATACAAATAGTTAAATTTTTACAGGAGACTTTCACACATGTCAATTCACTTATAATAGGCATAGAAAATAATATTAAAGTATTTTTCTAACTCGAATATGTGGCCCCGAAACCACTATTCAGACTAGGGTCAAAACTGGACTGTTACAAAGTCAGTATCGCACACTCAGTACCTCAAGTAGCAAAAGCTAGTTTAAATCACACACTTAGGGCGAAAGACCACCAATTCATCGTCGCATTAGCCTAAACTAAACATATATACAATCCACCTATAATCAAAGTATTTAAACATACTTATATATCATATTTTACGTACGAACTTACCTCAAACTCGGAGTTGTCGACTCAGACTGTTTACTCTACAATCTTCGACTTCCCTAAATCTAAGTAGGAATTCCTCCTTTCTTAATCTATATGTATTCAAAATTAACCCTTTTATTCACCAAATCATTTAAACCAATCCATATACACACAATTAGGGCATTTTGCAAAATAGCCCTCACATTTTCACATTTCAAAACTTTAGTCCCTAATTCACAAAATCACAAGATACACAAAATTTGTTTGTACACAAGCTTAGCCAAATTTTCATGACTCTCATACAAGTCCATACATTTCATTTATTTTACATTTTAGTCCCTCAAAATAACATTTTTACAATTTAGCCCAAATTACTCAATTTCATCAAAAAATCGAAGACAACATATGTAAACCCAACATCAAGCTTCCATAATTCATCAACTAACATCATAAAACTCATAGTTTCATCAATGGCACATTTCAAAATCATCACCAAAATTAGAAATTGAAGCATGGGTTCGGTAGTACTCGAAGCAACAATTACAAAAACGTAGAAATTTTTAAAAATCGAACAAAACTTTTACCTCAATCAAAGAATGCAAAGTCCGAACCCTAAGTGTTCTTCTTTTTTTTTTTCTTTCCTATTTTGGCTATGAAACATAAGTAATAGCCAATTTCATGCTTTTGCTTTAATAAAAACATAATAATTCATCATTTACTAATTTGCCCTTTATTAATTAACATACCATCCATGTCACTTAAGGCTATTAACGTCCATTAACTATGTAAATGAAATATTAACCACATAAGGACCTCTCCTTTATAAATAGACACTTTTAACATCTAGCACACAGCTTTTACATTTTACGCGATTAGGTCCTTTTTGCAAATTAATCATACAAATAGTTAAATTTTTACACGAGACTTTCACATATGTCAATTCACTTATAATAGGCAGAGAAAATAATATTAAAATATTTTTATAACTCGGATTTGTGGCCCCGAAACTACTATTTCGACTAGGGTCAAAATTGGACTGTTACAAAGTCGGTATCACACACTTAGCGCCTCAAGTAGCAAAAGCTAGTTTGAATCACACACTTAGTGCGTAAGACCACCAATTCATCGTCGCATTACCCTAAACTAAACATATATACAATCCACCTATAATCAGAGTATTTAAACATACTTATATATCATGTTTTACGTACAAACTTGCCTCGTACTCGGAGTTGTCGACCCATACTATTTACTCTACAATCTTCGACTTCCTTCGATCTAAGTCTGAATTCCTCTTTTCTTAAGCTATATGTATTCAAAATTAACCCTTTTATTCACCAAATCATTTAAACCAATCCATATACACACAATTAGGGCATTTTACAAAATAGCCCTCACATATTCACATTTGGACACTTTAGTCCCTAATTTACAAAATCCTAAAATACACAAATTTTGATTGTACACAAGCTTAGCTGAATTTTCATGACTCTCATACAAGTCCATACATTCCATTTATTTTACATTTTAGTCACTCAAAATAACATTTTTACAATTTAGCCGAAATTACTTAATTTCATCAAAAAATCGAAGACAACATATGTAAACCCAACATCAAGCTTCCATAATTTATCAACTAACATCATAAAACTCAAAGTCTCATCAATGGCACATTTCAAAATCATCACCCAAATAAGAAATTGAAGCATGGGTTCGATAGTGCTCGAAGCAACAATTACAAAAACGTAGAAATTATCAAAAATCGAACAAAACTTATACCTCAATCAAAGAATGCAAAAATTTGAACCCTAAGTTTTCTTCTTTTTTATTTCTTTGCTATTTTTGGCTATGAAACATAAGTAATAGCCAATTTCATGCTTTTGCTTTAATAAAACATAATAATTCATCATTTACTAATTTGCCCTTTATTAATTAACATACCATTCATGTCACTTAAGGCTATTAATGTCCATTAACTATGTAAATGACATATTAACCACATAAGGACCTCTCCTTTATAAATAGACACTTTTAACATCTAGCACAATGACTTTTACATTTTACGCGATTAGGTCCTTTTTGCAAATTAATCATACAAATAGTTAAATTTTTACACGAGACTTTCACATATGTCAATTCACTTATAATAGGCGAGAAAATAATATTAAAATATTTTTATAACTCGGATTTGTGGCCCCAGAAACTACTATTTCGACTAGGGTCAAAATTGGATCATTATAAAGTCGGTATCACACACTTAGCGCCTCAAGTAGCAAAAGCTAGTTTGAATCACACACTTAGTGCGTAAGACCACCAATTCATCGTCGCATTACCTAAACTAAACATATATACAATCCACCTATAATCGAGTATTTAAACATACTTATATATCATGTTTTACGTACAAACTTGCCTCGTACTCGGAGTTGTCGACCCATACTATTTACTCTACAATCTTCGACTTCCTTCGATCTAAGTCTGAATTCCTCTTTTCTTAAGCTATATGTATTCAAAATTAACCCTTTTATTCACCAAATCATTTAAACCAATCCATATACACACAATTAGGGCATTTTACAAAATAGCCCTCACATATTCACATTTGGACACTTTAGTCCCTAATTTACAAAATCCTAAAATACACAAATTTTGATTGTACACAAGCTTAGCTGAATTTTCATGACTCTCATACAAGTCCATACATTCCATTTATTTTACATTTTAGTCACTCAAAATAACATTTTTACAATTTAGCCGAAATTACTTAATTTCATCAAAAAATCGAAGACAACATATGTAAACCCAACATCAAGCTTCCATAATTTATCAACTAACATCATAAAACTCAAAGTCTCATCAATGGCACATTTCAAAATCATCACCCAAATAAGAAATTGAAGCATGGGTTCGATAGTGCTCGAAGCAACAATTACAAAAACGTAGAAATTATCAAAAATCGAACAAAACTTATACCTCAATCAAAGAATGCAAAGGCTGAACCCTAAGTTTTCTTCTTTTTTTATTTCTTTGCTATTTTCGGCTATGAAACATAAGTAATAGCCAATTTCATGCTTTTGCTTTAATAAAAACATAATAATTCATCATTTACTAATTTGCCCTTTATTAATTAACATACCATTCATGTCACTTAAGGCTATTAATGTCCATTAACTATGTAAATGACATATTAACCACATAAGGACCTTTCCTTTAAAAATAGACACTTTTAACATCTATCACACAGCTTTTACATTTTACGCGATTAGGTCCTTTTTGCAAATTAATCATACAAATAGTTAAATTTTCACACGAGACTTTCACACATGTCAATTCACTTATAATAGGCATGGAAAATAATATTAAAATATTTTTATAACTCGAATATGTGGCCCTAAAACTACTATTTCGACTAGGGTCAAAACCGGACTATTACAAAGTCGGTATCGCACACTTAGTGCCTCAAGTAGCAAAAGCTAGTTTAAATCACACACTTAGTGCGAAAGACCACCAATTCATCGTCGCATTAGCCTAAAATAAACATATATACAATCCACCTATAATCAAAGTATTTAAACACACTTATATATCATATTTTACGTACAAAATTGCCTCGTACTCGGAGTTGTCGACTCAGACTTTTTACTCTACAATCTTCGACTTCCCTCGATCTAAGTCTGAATTCCTCTTTTCTTAAGCTATATGTATTCAAAATTAACCTTTTATTCACCAAATCATTTAAGCCAATCCATATACACACAATTAGGGTATTTTGCAAAATAGCCCTTACATTTTCACATTTCGACACTTTAGTCCCTAATTCACAAAATACACAAAATTTGTATGTACACAGGCTTAGCCGAATTTTCATGACACTCATACAAGTCCATACATTTCATTTATTTTACATTTTAGTCCCTCAAAATAACATTTTTACAATTTAGCCCAAATTACTCAATTTCATCAAAAATTCAAAGACAACATATGTAAACCCAACATCAAGCTTCCATAATTCATCAACTAACATCATAAAACTCATAGTTTCATCAACGGTCCATTGAAAATCATCAACAAAATTAGAAATTGAAGCATGGGTTCGGTAGTACTCGAAGCAACAATTACAAACACGTAGAAATTATCAAAAATCAAACAAAACTTATACCTCAATCAAAGAATGCAAAAGCCGAACCCTAAGTTTTCTTTTTTTATTTTTTTCCAATTTTGGGCTATGAAACATAAGTAATAGCCAATTTCATGCTTTTGTTTTATTAAAAACATAATAATTCATCATTTACTAATTTGCCCTTTATTAATTAACATACCATCCATGTAATTTTAAGGCTATTAATGTCCATTAACTATGTAAATGAAATATTAACCACATAAGGACCTTTCCTTTATAAATAGACACTTTTAACATCTAGCACACAACTTTTACATTTTACGCGATTAGGTCCTTTTTGCAAATTAATCATACAAATGGTTAAATTTTTACACGAGACTTTCACACATGTCAATTCACTTATAATAGGCATAGAAAATAATATTAAAATATTTTTCTAACTCGAATATGTGGCCTTGAAACCACTATTTCGACTAGGGTCAAAACCGGACTGTTACAAAGTCGGTATCGCACACTTAGTGCCTTAAGTAGCAAAAGCTAGTTTAAATCACACACTTAGTGCAAAAGACCACCAATTCATCGTCGAATTAGCCTAAACTAAACATATATACAATCCACCTATAATCAGAGTATTTAAACGTACTTATATATCATATTTTACGTACGAACTTACCTCATACTCGGAGTTGTCGACTCAGACTGTTTACTCTACAATCTTCGACTTCCCTCGATCTAAGTCTGAATTCCTCTTTTCTTAATCTATATGTATTCAAAATTAAGCCTTTTATTCACCAAATCATTTAAACCAATCCATATACACACAATTAGGGCATTTTACAAAATAGCCCTCACATATTCACATTTGGACACTTTAGTCCTTAATTCACAAAATCACAAAATACACAAAATTTGTTTATACACAAGCTTAGCAGAATTTTCATGACTCTGATACAAGTCCATACATTTCATTTATTTTACATTTTAGTACCTCAAAATAACATTTTTACAATTTAGCCGAAATTACTCAATTTCATCAAAAATTGAAAGACAACATATGTAAACCCAACATCAAGCTTCCATAATTCATCAACTAACATCATAAAACTCATAGTTTCATCAATGGCACATTTCAAAATCATCACCAAAATTAGAAATTGAAGCATGGGTTCGATAGTACTCGAAGCAACAATTACAAAAAACGTAGAAATTTTTAAAAATCGAACAAAACTTATACCTCAATCAAAGAATGCTAAGGCCGAACCCTAAGTGTTCTTCTTATTTTTTTCTTTCCTATGTTGGGCTATGAAACATAAGTAATAGCCAATTTCATGCTTTTGTTTTAATAAAAACATAATAATTCATCATTTACTAATTTGCCCTTTATTAATTAACATACCATCCATGTCAGTTAAGGCTATTAATTTCCATTAACTATGTAAATGAAATATTAACCACATAAGGACCTCTCCTTTATAAATAGACACTTTTAACATCTAGCACACAGCTTTTACATTTTAGGTGATTAGGTTCTTTTTGCAAATTAATCATACAAATAGTTAAATTTTTACACGAGACTTTCACACATGTCAATTCACTTATAATAGGCATAGAAAATAATATTAAAATATTTTTATAGCTCGAATATGTGGCCCCGAAATTACTATTTCGACTAGGGTCAAATTCGGACTGTTACAAAGTCGGTATCGCACACTTAGTGCCTCAAGTAGCAAAAGCTAGTTTAAATCACACACTTAGTGCGTAAGACCACTAATTCATCGTCGCATTAGCCTAAACTAAACATATATACAATCCACCTATAATCAGAGTATTTAAACGTACTTATATATCATATTTTACGTACAAACTTGCCTCGTACTCGGAGTTGTCGACTCATACTGTTTACTCTACAATCTTCGACTTCCTTCGATCAAAGTCTGAATTCCATTTTTCTTAAGCTATATGTATTCAAAATTAACCTTTTTATTCACCAAATCATTTAAACCAATCCATATACACACAATTAGGGCATTTTGCAAAATAGCCCTCACATTTTTACATTTCAACACTTTAGCCCCTAATTCACAAAATCACAAGATACACAACATTTGTTTGTACACAAGCTTAGCCGAATTTTCATGACTCTCATACAAGTACATACATTCCATTTATTTTACATTTTAGTCCCTCAAAATAACATTTTTACAATTTAGCCTAAATTACTCAATTTCATCAAAAAGTCAAAGACAACATATGTAAACCCAACATCAAGCTTCCATAATTCATCAACTAACATCATAAAACTCATAGTTTCATCAATGGCACATTTCAAAATCATCACCAAAATTAGAAATTGAAGCATGGGTTCGATAGTACTCGAAGCAACCATTACAAAAACGTAGAAATTATCAAAAATCGAACAAAACTGATACCTAAATCAAAGAATGCAAAGGCCGAACCGTAAATGTTCTTCTTCTTTTACTTCTTTACAATTTTCGGCTATGAAACATAAGTAATAGCCAATTTCACGCTTTTGTTTTAATAAAAACATAATAATTCATCATTTACTAATTTGCCCTTTATTGATTAAGATACCATTCATGTCACTTAAGGCTATTAATGTCCATTAACTATGTAAATGAAATATAAACCACATAAGGACCTCTCCTTTATAAATAGACACTTTTATCATCTAGCATACAGCTTTTACGTTTTAGGCGATTAGGTCCTTTTTGCAAATTGATCATACAAATAGTTAAATTTTTACACGAGACTTTCACACATGTCAATTCACACATGTCAATTCACTTATAATAGGCATAGAAAATAATATTAAAATATTTTTCTAACTCGAATATGTGGCCCCAAAACCACTATTCCGACTAGGGTCAAAACTGGAGTGTCACAAAGTCGGTATCGCACACTTAGTGCCTCAAGTAGCAAAAGCTAGTTTAAATCACTCACTTAGTGCGAAAGACCACCAATTCATCGTCGCATTAGCCTAAACTAAACATATATACAATCCACCTATAATCAAAGTATTTAAACATACTTATATATCATATTTTACGTACGAACTTACCTCGTACTCGGAGTTGTCGACTCAGGCTGTTTACTCTACAATCTTCGACTTCCCTCGATCTAAGTCTGAATTCCTCTTTTCTTAATCTATATGTATTCAAAATTAACCCTTTTATTCACCAAATCATTTAAACCAATCCATATACACACAATTAAGGCATTTTGCAAAATAGCCCTCACATATTCACATTTGGACACTTTAGTCCCTAATTCACAAAATCACAAAATACACAAAATTTGTTTGTACACAAGCTCTCATACAAGTCCATACATTTCATTTATTTTACATTTTAGTCCCTTAAAATAACATTTTTACAATTTAGCCCAAATTACTCAATTTCATCAAAAAAACAAAGATAACATATGTAAACCCAACATCAAGCTTCCATAATTCATCAACTAACATCATAAAACTCATAGTTTCATCAATGGCACATTTCAAAATCATCACCAAAATTAGAAATTGAAGCATGGGTTCGATAGTACTCGAAGCAACAATTACAAAAACGTAGAAATTATCAAGAATTGAACAAAACTTATACCTTAATCCAAGAATGCAAAGGTCAAACCCTAAGTGTTCTTCTTTATTTATTTCTTTGCTATTTTCGGCTATGAAACATAAGTAATAGTCAATTTCATGCTTTTACTTTAATAAAAACATAATAATTCATCATTTACTAATTTGCCCTTTATTAATTAACATACCATTCATGTCATTTAAGGCTATTAATGTCCATTAACTATGTACATGACATATTAACCACGTAAGAACCTCTCCTCTATAAATAGACAATTGTAACATCTAGCACACAGCTTTTACATTTTACGCGATTAGGTCCTTTTTGCAAATTAATCATACAAATAGTTAAATTTTCACACAAGACTTTCACACATGTCAATTCACTTATAATAGGCATAGAAAATAATATTAAAATATTTTTATAACTCGAATATGTGGCCCTGAGACTACTATTCCGACTAGGGTCAAAACCGGACTGTTACAAAGCTGGTATCGCACACTTAGTGCCTCAAGTAGCAAAAGCTAGTTTAAATCACACACTTAGTGCGAAAGACCACCAATTCATCGTCGCATTAGCCTAAACTAAACATATATACAATCCACCTATAATCAAAGTATTTAAACATACTTATATATCATATTTTACGTACAAACTTGCCTCGCACTCGAAGTTGTCGACTTAGACTTTTTACTCTACAATCTTCAACTTCCCTCGATCTAAGTCTGAATTCCTCTTTTCTTAAGCTATATGTATTGAAAATTAACCCTTTTATTCTCCAAATCATTAAAACCAATCCATATACACACAATTAGGGAATTTTACAAAATAGCCCTTATATTTTCACATTTCGACACTTTAGTCCCTAATTCACAAAACCACAAAATACACAAAATTTATTTGTACACAAGCTTAGCCGAATATTCATGACACTCATACAAGTCCATATATTTCATTTATTTTACATTTTAGTCCCTCAAAATAACATTTTTACAATTTAGCCCACATTACTCAATTTCATAAAAAATTCAAAGACAACATATGTAAACCCAACATCAAGCTTCCATAATCCATAAACTAACATCATAAAACTCATAGTTTCATCAATGGCACATTTCAAAATCATCACCAAAATTAGAAATTGAAGCATGGGTTCGGTAGTACTCGAAGCAACAATTACAAAAAGGTAAAAATTATCAAAAATCGAACAAAACTTATACCTCAACCAAAGAATGCAAACGCCGAACCCTCAGTGTTCTTCTTCTTTTACTTCTTTACAATTTTCGGCTATGAAACATAAGTAATAGCCAATTTCACGCTTTTGTTTTAATAAAAACATAATAGTTCATCATTTACTAATTTGCCCTTTATTGATTAAGATACCATTCATGTCACTTAAGGCTATTAATGTCCATTAACTATGTAAATGAAATATTAACCACATAAGGACCTTTCCTTTATAAATAGACACTTTTAACATCTAGCACACAGCTTTTACATTTTACGCGATTAGGTCCGTTTTGCAAATTAATCATACAAATAGTTAAATTTTTACACGAGACTTTCACACATGTCAATTCACTTATAATAGGCATAGAAAATAATATTAAAATATTTTTCTAACTCAAATATATGACCCCGAAACCACTATCCAGACTAGGGTCAAAATCGGACTGTTACATAGTCGGTATCGCACACTTAGTGCCTCAAGTAGCAAAAGCTAGTTTAAATCATTCACTTAGTGCGAAAGACCACCAATTCATCGTCGCATTAGCCTAAACTAAACATATATACAATCCACCTATAATCAAAGTTTTTAAACATACTTATATATCATATTTTACGTACGAACTTACCTCATACTCGGAGTTGTCGACTCAGGCTTTTTACTCTACAATCTTCGACTTACCTCGATCTAAGTCTGAATTCCTCTTTTCTTAATCCATATGTATTCAAAATTAACCCTTTTATTCACCAAAACATTTAAACCAATCCATATACACACAATTAGGGCATTTTGCAAAATAGCCCTCACATTTTCACATTTGGACACTTTAGTCCCTAATTCACAAAATCACAAAATACACAAAATTTGCTTGTACACCAAATTTTCATGACTCTTATACAAGTCCATACATTTCATTTATTTTACATTTTAGTCCCTCAAAATAACATGTTTACAATTTAGCCCAAATTACTCAATTTTATCAAAAAATCGAAGACAACATATGTAAACCCAACATCAAGCTTCCATAATTCATCGACTAATATCATAAAACTCATAGTTTCATCAATGGCACATTTCAAAATCATCACCAAAATTAGAAATTGAAGCATGGGTTCAGTAGTACTCGAAGCAATAATTACAAAAACGTAGAAATTATCAAAAATCGAACAAAACTTATACCTCAATCAAAGAATGCAAAGGCTGAACCCTACGGGTTCTTCTTTTTTTATTTCTTTGCTATTTTCGGCTATGAAACATAAGTAATAGCCAATTTCATGCATTTGTTTTAATAAAAACATAATAATTCATCATTTACTAATTTGCCCTTTATTAATTAACATACCATCTATGTCACTTAAGGCTATTAATGTCCATTAACTATGTAAATGAAATATTAACCACATAAGGACCACTCCTTTATAAATAGATAGTTTTAACATCTAGCACACAGCTTTTACATTTTACGCGATTAGGTCATTCTTGCAAAGTATTTAAACATACTTATATATCATTCACAAAATTAACCCTTTTATTCACCAAATCATTTAAACCATTCCATATACACACAATTAACGGATTTTGCAAAATAGCCCTCACATTTTCACATTTGGACACTTTAGTCTCTAATTCCCAAAATCACAAAATACACAAAATTTGTTTGTACACAAGCTTAGCCGAATTTTCATGACTCTCATACCAGTCCATACATTTCATTTATTTTGCATTTTAGTCTCTCAAAATAACATTTTTACAATTTAGCCCAAATTACTCAATTTCATCAAAAATTCAAAGACAATAGATGTAAACCCAACATCAAGCTTCCATAATTCATCAAATAACATCATAAAACTCATAGTTTCATTGATGGCACATTTCAAAATCATCACCAAAATTAGATATTGAAGCATGGGTTCGGTAGTACTCGAAGCAACAATTACAAAAATGTAGAAATTATCAAAAATCAAAAAAAACTTATACCTCAATCAAAGAATGCAAAGGCCGAACCCTAAGTGTTATTCTTTTTTTATTTCTTTCCTATTTTCGGCTATGAAACATAAGTAATAGCCAATTTCATGCTTTTGTTTTAATAAAAACATAATAATTCGTCAGTTACTAATTTCCCCTTTATTAATTAACATACCATCCATGTCACTTAAGGCTATTAATGTCCATTAACTATGTAAATGAAATATTTACCACATAAGGACCTCTCCTTTATAAATAGACACTTTTAACATCTAGCACACAGCTTTTACATTTTACGCGATTAGGTCCTTTTTGCAAAATTAACCCTTTTATCTAGCATTCTGTCTGAATTCCTCTTTTCTTAATCTATATGTATTCAAAATTAACCCTTTTATTTACCAAATCATTTAAACCAAACACACAATTAGGGCATTTTGTAAAATAGCGCTCACATTTTCACATTTGGACACTTTAGTCCCTAATTCACATAATCACAAAATACACAAAATTTGCTTGTACACAAGCCTAGCCGAATTCTCCTAGCTCTCATAAAAATCCACACATTTCATCTATTTCACTTTTTAGTCCCTCAAAATAACATTTTTACAATTTAGCCCAAATTACTCAATTTCATCAAAAATCCAAAGACAAAACATGTTAATCACATACCGAGCTTCCATAATTCATTATTTAACAACATAAAAATCACATATTCAACAACTTCATCTCATGAAAACATCATCAATTCCACAAATTATGACATGGGCTTGATAGTAAACTAAGCAACAATCTCAAAAACATAAAAATCATCAAAAACCGAAACTAAAACATACCTTAATTCAAGCTCAAAGTGCCAAAACCCTAGCTTGCATTTTTTCTTCTTTTTCTTTTCTAATTTTCGGCCAAAGATAAACATAATGGCCTATTTTTAAGTTTTGGTTTATTAAATATACATTAATACATGTTTTACCACTTTACCCTTGCTTTATAACATTAATAATTCATAAAATCATGTCTAACTTTGTCCATGCATTATTCCAAGGGTCCATTTACAACCTAAGGACCTTACAATTATAAAGACATGGCAATTTGGCACTTTAGCATCGAGCACAGAACTTTTACATTCTACGTGATTAAGTCCTTTTTGCAAATTAAACAAACAAATAGTTAAATCTTCGCACGAGACTTTCACACTTGTAAATTCACTTATAATAGGCACAAAAAATAATATTAAAATATTTCTCTAACTCATATTTGTGGTCCCAAAACCACTATTCTGATTAGGGTCAAAACTGGACTATTACAATTCTCCCTCTTATTAATTTTCGTCCTTGAAAACCTTACCGATAAACAGATTCGGATATTGCTATCTCATAGCATCTTTAGGATCCCACATGGCTTCTTCGATATCGTGTCGATGCCACATAACCTTTACTAATAGAATTCTTTTATTTCTTAGTTCTTTAACTTCACGAGCTAAAATACGGATCGGCTTTTCTTCGTAAGTCATATTAGACTAAATCTCAACTTCAGATGGAGGGATTACATGTGACGGATTAGATCTGTATCGTCGAAGCATCAAAACATGAAACACATTATGAATCTTTTCTAACTCTGGTGGCAATAGTAATCAATAAGCAACTGACCCGACATGCTCGATAATCTCATACGGCCCGATGAACCTCGGATTCAATTTGCCTTTTCTACCAAATCGAAGCACTTTCTTCCACGAAGACACTTTCAAAAACACTTTGTCGTCGATCTCAAACTTAATGTATTTTCTTTTCAAATCTGTATAAGATTTCTGACAATCGGAAGCTGCTTTCAAACTATATCGAATCACTTTTACTTTCTGTTCAATCTCTTTAATCAAATCGACCCCGTGTATCTTATTTTCACTAGGTTCTGTCCAGTACAATGGTGTACAACATTTACGATCGTACAAAGCCTCATAAGGTGCCATTTTGATACTCGATTGAAAGCTATTATTGTACGCAAATTCAATCAGAGGTAAGTATCGTTCCCACATACCTTCAAACTCGAGAATGCAACATCTCAATATATCTTCAAGTATCTGAATGATTTGTTCGAACTAACCATCTATTTGCAGATGGAAGGCAATGCTGAAATGTAATTTAGTATCTAAAGTATCTTACAGTTTCTTCCAAAACTGTGATGTGAACATCGGATCTCTATCCGAAACAATAGAAATAGGCACACCGTGTAACCTTACAATCTGAGAAACATACAATTCAGCTAGCTTATCAAGCAAATAATCTGTACGAATCGGAAGAAAATGAGTCGACTTAGTCAATCTATCCGCAATAACCTAGATTGCATCTTTCTTGCTCGATGTCAACAGTAATCCAGATACAAAATCCATAGTAACTTTGTCCCATTTCCACTCAGGTATCATAATCGGCTGTAGTAATCCAGAAGGTACTTGATGCTCGGCTTTAATTTATTAACAGATCAGACATTTAGAAAAAATTCAGAGATATCTCTTTTCATTCCAGACAACCAATAATGCAATTTCAGATCATCATACATTTTCGTACTACCAGGATACACAGGTAACCGACTCTACAAATTCGATCTCAGAATCTCAAACAATCATCTTTATCAACTCTGAATTCTGAATCAGACTCTAAATCACACTGAGCTCGTTTTGCTAAAATCTCATTACCAATCTTCTGAGCTTCAATAATTTGTTGTAAAACAAAGGTCATGCCTTCAATTCAGCCAAAAATGAACCATCATTGGACAGATCCAAATGAGCGTTTATCGCACGCAGAGCAAACAATGATTTTCGACTCAAAGCATCAGCAACAACATTTGCTTTTCTCGGATGGTAATCTATCACAAGATCATAGTCTTTAAGTAATTCTAACCATCTTCTTTGTCGCAGGTTTGAATCTTTCTGATTCATCAGATATTTCAAACTCTTATGATCAGAAAATATATGACATTTCTCACCATACAGATAATGGAGCCAGATCTTTAGGGCAAATACGATAGCAGCTAACTCAAGATCATGTGTCGGATGGTTCTTTTTATGCGGCTTCAACTGTCTCGAAGCATAAGTAATGGCTTTACCTTCTTGCATTAAAACACATCCCAGACCGATCAATGAAGCATCACTATAAATCACAAACTCTTTACCCATTTCAGGTTGTACCAATACCGAAGCTTTAGTTAACAAAGTTTTCAACTGATCAAAGTTGTTCTGACATTTTTCAAACCACTTAAATCTCACATCTTTTTGAAGCAACTTTGTCAACGGAGTTGAAATCATAGAAAACCTTTTATGAATCTTCTATAATACCCAGCAAGTCCCAGAAAACTGCAGACGTCAGAGATGTTTCTCGGAGGTTTCAAATCCAAAATAGCTGAAACTTTGCTCGGACCAACTCGAACACCGGATGCTGATACTATATGGCCCAGAAAATCGACCTCTCGTAATCAGAATTCACATTTGCTAAACTTTGCATACAACTGTTTATCTCATAGAGTCTGAAGCACTTTTCTCAGATGCTCGGCATGTTTAGTTTCATCTCGTGAATAAATCAATATGTCATTAATGAATACAACAAAAAATTGATCTAAATATGGTCTGAAAATTCTATTCATCAAATCCATAAAGATAGCAGGCACATTAGACAATCTAAAAGGCATAACTAAAAATTCATAGTGGCCATACCTCGTTTTAAAAGTAGTTTTCGGAATGTCTGAGCCTTTTACTCTCAATTGATAATAACCCGATTTGATATCTATCTTCAAAAACACGGTAGCTCCTTTCAACTGATCAAACAAATCATCAATTCGTGGCAGAGGATACTTATTCTTGATAGTCACTTTGTTCAATTGACGATAATCTATACACATTCTCATCGCATCGTCTTTGTTTTTCACAAATAAGACCGGAGCACCCCAAGGTGAGAAACTCAGTCTAGCAAACCCTCTATCGGTCAATTCTTGCAACTGAGACTTTAATTCTTTCAATTTAGTTGGAGCCATTCTATACGGAGCTATCAAAATAGGAATAGTTCTCGGCACTAATTAAATGCCAAATTTAACTTCTCGAATCGGGTGTAATCCCGGTAACTCATCCGGAAATACATCAGGAAATTTACAGATAATAGGCATTGATTCCACTTTCTTTTTTGTTACTTTTGAATCAATCACATAAGCAAAGTAAGCTTCACCACCATTCCTCAAATTACTCAAAGCTTTCATCGATGAAATCAGAGCTAGCAATCCATTCAAATCACTAGATTCAATTTGAACAATTTCATCATTTTTGCATATCAAATCTATAATTTTCCGTTTGCAATTCACAATGGCATCATGCAAAGTTAACCAATCCATACTTAGAATTATATCAAACTCATCAAAAGGTAATAACATCAGATCGATCAAAAAATAATTATTTCGAAACATCAACAGACACTTCTTGTAAACTCTATCAACCAGAACACATCTGCCTAGGGGGTTCGATACTCTAATTACGAATTCAGTAGACTCTACAGGCAAAGTCTTACTGTTCACTAAATTCATACATATATACAAATGCGTTGATCCAGGATCTATCAAAGCAATCACAGAAGTATCATAAAAAGTAAATGTACCCGTAATCAAATCTGGAGACAAAGTTTCCTTACGTGCTCAGATAGCATAGGCTTTGGCAAGTGCATGAGCCTCGGATCTAATAGTTGTATCTTTTGTTCCTCTCTGACTGCCACTTACATAACCTGTATTTCTTGAGGTCTACTATAAGAAGTATTACCACTTGGCCTCAGATTCTAAACACTATCTTTTTCAGCTAAATCTGGGCAATCTTTTATAAAGTGATTCCGTGAACCATAACTGCAATAAGCTCGATTATTACTCTTTCCCCAGCATTCACCAAAATGTCATCTTCCACATTGATCACACTCAGGCTTTTCATTCTTTACATTAGTAACACTGGCAACAGATGTAGCTGGAGCTTTAAAGTTCGAATGTGACCTAACACGATCTTTATCTGAATGTCCCACATTAGCCTTTGAACGGCTAAAATCATCTTAGAATTTCTTCGATGCAAACTGAAATGATTTACCTAATGATCTTTTTAGCACTTCTCTAGCTTCCAAATCAGCTTTTCTTTTCTCTTTTCTGAGATCTTCGGCTTTACATGCTCGTTCAACAAGCACAACAAATTCTTTGATTGTAAGAATCCCTACCAACAAATGGATATCCTCGTTTAAACCATCTTCAAACCTTTGCATATTATTACTTTAAAAGATACGTATTCACGAGTGTACTGACTCAGTCTTACAAACTCCCATTCAAATTCCATAATAGACATACGGCTTTGTTTAAGCTCAAGAAACTCTTTACGTTTTTGATCAATAAATCTTTGACTAATGTATTTCTTTCTGAATTCAGCTTGGAAGAAATCCCACGTAACTCGTTCACACTAAATCACAGATGTCAAAGTCTTCCACCAATGGTACGCCGTATCTCTCAAAAGTGAAACGACACATTTTATACATTCTTCTGGACTTAAAGACAACTCATCAAACACTCTTATTGTGTTCTCTAACTAAAACTCGACATTTTCAGCATCATCACTTGTTGTAGCTCAGAACTCTTCAGCCTCATACTTTCTAATCTTATCAACTGGTGGTCTATTTAACTGTATTAGATTCACTGATGGCATAACAGGAGCTTACAGAGTATTAACCAGGGGTGGAGGTTGTGTAGCAGCCGGGTTGGTTCTCATATGTTGAGTGAACCACTCATTCATCATTTTGAAAAAGGCTTTTTTAACCTCGACACTGTGGCTACTAGACACGGGTCTATTTCCAGGAGGCATTGTCTCTTGAGTGGGAGCAGGTGCGTTACTTTTGACATCGTCAGCTACATTTCTTTCAAGATCCAGTACTATATGAAAAACACATTTTTGTTGTCAGGATTCATCACACTATCGTAGTTCATAAATATGGCATGTATAGCTAGACTCACATACGCTATGGTAGTCCTAGAATCGACTAAACTATAGCTCTGATACCATTAAATGTAACACCCCTAACCCGTATCCGTTGTCGGACTAGGGTTACGAGGCATTACCGAACAATCAACACATTTAAACATTTATTTCTCAAACATCAAAGCATAATAGATCGAACATCATTATAAGGTCCTTTATAAAGGTCATTTAGACCTTAAACATACATTAGAAAGGAGTCGAGACTAAATCGAACACATATAAGATTTTTCAAAAACTTAACATTTTTCTAACATATACAGGTCACGCGCCCATGTGTCTAAGCCATGGCCAAACAGGGCATACATACTGACTTTATCACACCGCAAGACCACACGCCCATGTGTCCAGCCCGTGTTCCTTTCACACGCCTGCATTCAGTCCGTGTGCTCGGTCGTGTCAAAAATAAATGGGTATTCTATTTGTGACATCAGCATACCAATTAGGGTCACATGGTCAGGCACATGCCTGTGTGTGAACCCGTGTGGAACACACGGCCAATAGACACACCCGTGTGTCTAGGCCGTGCTCGAGTCTAACTTACAATTGTAGGGCACCCTAGAGGACAGACGGCCGTGTAACATGACCATGTGCCGCACACGACTACACCCATTTCTCTGTCCGTGTGGACAAGAATATGCCATTTGAAATAGCCAATTTGCCACCCCAATTGGGTCAACCTACAAGCACCAAACTAAGCACATTTTCACTACATTTTACGCCCAATTCTCAACCGAAACAATATCATTCATGCCAAATCACAAGTTACCAAATCGTGCTTAATACACATACTAAATCATATCATTCACTCATTCACTTAACCTTATTCAATCCCAAGACATAACTTACCAAATTGTCCAATTTATTTATGGCCATTCATGAACATATCACATTAATATATTGCATAACATCTCATATACCATAGTCATCTCATAACCACAATCATATCAAGCCATATCACATGGCTAAATATGAACATCACAAAACATAATCTAAACACTTTTAGCCTATACATGCCATACTTTAGTATATACATTTTCAAAAGCACCAAAATAAGGTTCGATAGTGTAGTGGCAATTCTTAACGATCCCCGAGCTTGCAGTAGCTTCGATATCTATAAAACAATGCAAACACACACAAAGTAAGCTTTCAAAAGCTTAGTAAGCTCGTACTAAAAACATCAACAGTATATAAAATATGAAATATCAACACATAAATACTTATAAAATTCTCAGTTCATTCATCAATTCCATGTCAACATCATCCATATGTTCATATCAATTCAATAGACTTTTATGCATTTTACCATCTACCACATAGGAATTGTACTTACCTGAACATTTTCATAATCATTCATTTTCATTCTCACCTCTTACCGAATACTTTAAGACTTTGGATCGTCAGTACTTCGTCATACTATCTACCATTACGGCAGCCATAAGATGGGATTATCTTATGGCATGTATAGGATAGACAATAAGTAGAATGATACTTTGACCTTCGTGTAGAAGTCATGTGATTACGGTATCTTATGGAACTTACTTGTATAAGTGTTAAATTCGAACTTTGTTGCGTCTAGCAATTTACTAAATGAATGATCTTTATATATAAAAAAAAAATGTGTTCAAAATTTTACGGCCCTGATCGGATTCCTAGTTTTCAGTAACGCCTTGTTCTATTTCTGTGACGGTTATGGGATAGGGGTGTTACATTTTATTGGTATCAGAGCCACAGTTTAGTCGATTCTAGGACTAACGTAGCACCTGTGAGTCTAGTTATACATGCCGTAAAGTGATAAAAATGATAGTATGATGATTTCTGACAGTTAAAATGTGTTTTTCATATTGTAATGAATTCCGATCCCGATCGAGTTGTAGCAGATGGTATTGAGAGGACTGAGACATGCTTATGATGTGTCAATATTGAGAAAGGTATAATATAAGTAAGTTTTGAGTAACTGAATTTGGTATTTAAATTAAAATGACATGATATACATGTATGATAGATAAATGAGGTCTTATTGTCCTTACTATAATAAGGTTATTGAGAAAGAAACCTTATACATGTTATGTAACTGAATGGCTATTAGAGAAATAAACAAGAAAGAGATTGGGGATATATGCTTATGTGTGTTTGCTTATTGAGCTGAAAGTTTAGTAAAAGAAGTATACATATATTAGATTTGAATGATATTTACGACTTAAAGTCAAGAAGCATGTTATATGTTTATATGCGAATGAGTTGATTGAATTGCAAATGTGATTTGTGCTATGTGAAATATGATAACATGTGAATAAATATGTATGAGACTCAGTGATGTGAATCCGAGTTTAAAGACCCGCTGACTATATGCAGAGATTATGTCCGGATTAAGACCCACTGGCTTCATATAGAGATTTCATCCGAGTTAAAGGTCTCGACGATGATCCGGGCTAAGTCCCGAAGGGCATTCCTGCCAGTGTTATATCCGGGCTAAATCCCGAAGGGCATTCCTGCCGGTGTTATATCCGGGCTAAATCCCGAAGGGCATTCGTGCCGGTGTTATATCCGGGCTAAATCCCGAAGGGCATTCGTGCCGGTGTTATATCTGGGCTAAATCCCGAAGGGTATTCGTGCCGATGTTATATCCGGGCTAAGTCCCGAAGGGCATTCGTGCCGGTGATGTGTACTCGGGCCTTTGTGCCTAGCACGCTTAACGCTGGTGATTCGAGCAAAGTTTAAGTGTTCATTACTATATGAATTCAAAGTTAAATGAAAGTATACGTTTAAAGTGTACATATAAGATGTTTTATAGACCTGATTAAGTCATTTCAATGTGTAATAACGAATGAATAAGAGCACTAAGTGTGTGAAATGGAATTCATGTAAGACCTAAATGCGGGACGAAGGCATTGATTTGAGATAGTGTATAAAACCATGTGCGGGACATGGCATCGGCTCGATATGTGAGAATATGTAAGACCATATCTAGGATATGGCATTGTAAGAGCTATATGTGCTTAATGAGTATCCGTAATGATTTCGAATGATTCCACAGGTATATTTAAGATGATAAATAAAGTAAGATCAGAATAAGTGATACAGGTATGTACGGAAGGTATGTGAAAATCAAATGAAAGTAAAAATTTGTGAGTTCATATTATATTATGTTATGTATACTAAATAAGTGAATACGTAAAAGATGGTGGATATGTTGTTAAGAAATGGATTCATGTTATAAATGTGTTACGGATTTAGTCTATGGGATGCTTGGTATATGAAGTCATATGTGCTATTACTAAATGACCCCTAATTTTTTTTGTTAATCATGTTCAAGAAATTATTTCGATTAAGTTCGACATTTGGAAGTCTGTAAGAATTTTTGATGAATGCTTGATAATTTTGGATATATGGGTTATGTGCTAAAATAAATTCCATGCGATTGTACTATACGAGGCTTCATGCCTAATCGATTGTATACAGGTAGCGTTAACGGTGATTGAATGTGCTGAATGAATTAAATGTTCAGGTATGTGGAAGTTGATTTTCTGTTGGAAATAAGTTAAGTGAATATTGAGATACGATGGAGTTATAAAGGATATTTATTGGGATCTTTGAGTATATGTGTATTTTTGGTCAAATTCTGACTTATACATGAATGAATACGTGGTTGTTGTGATATGAATTATACATGTTAATATGTGCTTTATATGTGTTTGAAATGCAATTGTGAATTAAATTAAGTGATTATTACTTATGAAATCAAGGAAATGAGATATATGTGCATACTTGTAGAACTGTTTATGTATTTGTTTTAAGATAAGAAAATGATTTTATAGATCGATGCGAAATCAATAATGAATTACAATTGCTATAAATGAGCTAATGTCTTTGTGGATATAATTCAATAAGAGAACGTTATCCTAACCTATGCATCGGTGGAAATTTTCGGGGACGAAAATCCCTAAAGGGGGGGAGAGTTGTGACACCCCTAATTTGACCCTAGTCGGAAAGTGGTTTTGAGACCACAAAGCCGAGTTACAAAAATAATTAATTGTTATATTCTATGCTTATTATTTGTGAATAAGTATGTGTGAAAATTTCATGCTTTAATTTTGTCATTTGGATGTGAAATTAGCTAAAAAGGACATATTGAGGAACTTTAAAAATATGATAGGCAAATGTCCAAGTGATTAAAATGTTAAACTACTAAAGTTGTGGACTTGCATGTCAAATGGCCCACTTTTAATATTAGTGGACGGTAATGATGTATGATTTTGGCATTATGTGTATATTATATTTAGTAAATAATATTTAATAGTTTATATTATAAAATACATAAATTTTATTAAAGAGGACTTAGTTGTAAATTGTTAAAAGGGTGATAGATAGATTTTGAAGTGACCAAACCTTAAGGTTTATTATTGTGGAGGATTTGCATGCTTATTTGACCATTTTCTATCCATGTTCACGGTAGTAGGGGTTGTTATGATGCATTATGTGTTTTAAATTAATAAATTATATATTTATAATATGTTATAATTAAAACTTGATAAAATAAAAGTGAATATGGTGATAAAAACAAGGTGAGCTTCATAGCCTTCATTTGAGCCGGAACTAAAGAAAACAAATAGGAGAAGAAGCTTTGGATATTCAGTCTACAGAAGGGCTAAAATTCAAGGTTAATACTTGTTAAATTGATATTAAATTTGATGTTTTGAGTTCCTAGCTTGATGCTACCTTAAACCCATGGATTTATTCTCTTGAATTGGTTATGTGGCATGTTCGGTATTGGATAGGAAATGTCAATTTTGATAGCTGAAAATGGATTTGGAATAAGGAGTGTTTGATAGACTTAGAAGATGAAATTGTAAGTGATTATGAGCTTATAATCTTAATTAGGGAAAATTTATGTTTAATATGACTTAATTGCTGAGGATATCATTTGGCCATGGAAATTGAGCATGGAAAAAAAAAATCTGGTGTGGGATATATGAAGCTGAAAATTTAGTTTGAAGTGTGGTAATTGTGTTAAAGATGAACATTAAACCTTTATGTTTTATGGTCTTGTAAGTTAGGTGTAAAACCAATGGCCTTTTTATGCTTGGCATGGAATTAGTGGTTAAATGATTTATGAACTTATTATAATTTGAAAATTTGATGGTTTTATGAAGAAGGGGGCATTCGGAAATAGAGGTTAAATTATAATAACCTCACCTTAGTGAATTGAAGTAAAATTTGACTCTTTATAGGATTAAATTACCTATGACCGAATGTGATGAAATTGTCAAGAAATAAATTTGGTTAAATGAGATTCGGTTAATGGTGGGTGTATAGAATAATTGAATGCTAATTTGATTAACTCTCTAATGGTCAAATGTGTTAAACCTTAAAGCATGATTTAGTTTAACCAAGGGAGAACTTGTATATTTGTAGGAAGGCATGTTTGAACGTGTATTGATAATTGATTTTGAAGGTTCGGCTTTATGCCTTGATAGTTGGTTTTGAAGTATATGATGTCTTGGTATAAAAATATGTGCATTCGGTTACTTTCATAACATGCATTTAAAGTGTCCTTTGGATGCAATTGCTTATGCACTTGAGGGTATATGAGTTAATTTTCATTATGGCAAATTTGGATAAGAAGCTAACTAATAATATGCTAAGGTAGTCATGTGGATAATTGGCTTTGTGAATATTACTAAAGGTGTAATTAGTTATATGCATAGGTCATCGGTAAAATTGACCACATAACTAGTATATGTATATAAGGCGACACGGTGATACCTAGGTAAATGTATTTGGGATGGTTTTAATGAAATACCGAATGTGTGCAGATGTATCGAGGTGTTGCCTTATGCATGAGTTTCATTGAGAAGATTTACCTTGTTGTTTTTAATGATATAACAAGGTGATTAAAATAGTTTAAATTTTGTTAATTAAGCTCAAGAGCGTAGAGGGGCAATTTTGGATAAAGAGAAAGTAAACGGATAGCCGTGGATATCTAGTCGTCGACCACTTCCGAGGTAAGTTTTAAGTGATTAAACGTTGAGTAAATTCAATCATAATAGGACATAATGAGTTGATTTAATAAGATATGATGTGGCCATGATATGTTTTAAATTCAAATGGTAAGTTCATAAGTGTTTGGACTTGGAAATTTAAGAGCAAATTGTAATAATTTGCTTAGGACAGCAGCAGTAACATGATTTTAGAAAATCACCATAAATTGTTGGTGTGGAATTATAAGCTGAATAGAATACGTAATCAAAGACTAATTAGTCTAGTTTCTTATAAAAGAGACCGTGTGAGCAAAGAAATTTCCTATAAAGAGATATTTAAAGTTGTGTGAGGCGGTGTCAGAATGACTCTGAAATCCCCTGTTCGGTTTTTAGAAAATCATTATAATTTGTACAAAAATGGTTATAAGATAAAATTTATACGCTTAGACTCCTTAATGAGTCTAGTTTCAAATGAAATCAAATAGAACACATTTTGAATTCTGTACAATGAGAAATTTAATTCGTAGTGAAGAGTGGTCAGATTAGTCAAACAGTGAACAGGGGAAACTTTAAGAAAAAAAGCTGGTATTGATTGGCCAAACCTAAAATTCTGAAAATTTTATAGATGGAAGATATATGAGTCTATATTCAGGGAAAATTAACGGCAATTGATTTGGAGTTTTGTAGCTCTAGTTATAAATAATTTAGTGACTATTGCTCAGGAAAAACAACTTGTGCTGAATTTGTGATTATGTTGTAAACCTTGATAAAACTATTTGAGTTGCTTATAAGCTATCGATTAAATATTGGTAATCAAGTACCAAATCCGTACTAAAGTGAAGCTATGAGCCGTAAATGACTAGTATACCTAGTCAATTTTGTTACGATGAATGTGAAAGTGTATGTATGTGATAAGGCCGAATGGCCAATGTGATAAATGTGGAAGTGTATAACTGTGATAAGTCCGAAGGACATTTGTGTCAGTACTATATCCGGGTTAAAACCCCGTAGGCTTTATGCGAGAATATTATCCTAATTAATGTCCGTAGGCTTCGTGCTTGTACTATATCCGACCTTTAAAGACCCGACGGCTAAATGCTAGGATTCAAGTAAGACTTTGATATTGAGTATCTGCAGAAGTTACCCTCAAATAAGTATTATGTATTTAAGATGTTTGAGCACGTATTACTTACTCATTGGTGGATTGATTTCGAGGTGAATTATTAGCATCAAGGAGGTATGTATATGTGATTAATATTATAACTCCAAATATGAGAATGATCTAATTGGTAATGGTATGCTTGTATAATGAAGTATGTGATGAAATATTTTTATGTATTAATGTATATTCTGCCCAAAGGCCTTATGATTTGAGTATGGGTTGTGTTTAGCTAGATGTGCCAATACAAGATAAGGATCATGTTGGTTCTTTATGTGCCAATATGGTAATTTAGTACTTATCATGTGAAATACTTGAAAATATGGAGGTGATTATGAACAAGTGGATGGGATTTTTGAAAGTTGTAAAATTGGTGAAGAATGTGCTTACCATGTGAATCGAACTTGATTGATGAAGAATGTGCTTTGGAAATATTCGACCGTCTAGGTCATTATTATTCGAAAGTATATATATGTGATAGCTAAGTAATGCGTTTATTGATATTATGGTTCGTGATGAAGCTCTAGATTAATTTCATCGAACAGTTGAAATGAATGACCAATGATATTGAATGAAAACACTTTGTGACTTAAAACTCAAGGCTAAAGAAAGGTGTATTAAATTATGTGAAATTTTGGCTAGGTATATTGGGTCAAATGAGATTTTACCTAGACTAAGTATATGAAAAAAACGTCATTGATTCAACAAAATTATTGTTTTGCTTAAAACTTACTAAGCTTACGTAAAGCTTACTCTGCTCGTTCATGTTTTTGGTGCAGTAGGTTGTGGATTCGACTACCGGCTCGGGGATCAAGATTTGCCGTCATACTATCTACCATTACGGCGACCATAAGATGGGATTATCTTATGGCATGTATAGGATAGACAATAAGTAGAATGATACTTTGGCCTTCGTGTAGAAGTCATGTGATTACGGTATCTTATGGAACTTACTTGTATAAGTGTTAAATTCGAACTTTGTTGCGTCTAGCAATTTACTAAATGAATGATCTTTATATATAAAAAAAAAATGTGTTCAAAATTTTACGGCCCTGATCGGATTCCTAGTTTTCAGTAACGCCTTGTTCTATTTCTGTGACGGTTATGGGATAGGGGTGTTACAGATATTTTGTTAGTATGACTTTGAATAATTCGAGTAATGTTATGTATAAGTAAAATTATTATGTTCGGTTTTGAACAGTATATATATGTACAAATAACCTATTTAGCTAATGATATCTAGAGTGATAATTAATAAAATTCTTGATGACTTGTGTTAAATGATATTCGGCCAAGGACTATATGTGCTTGCTAATTCGGTTTAAGTGAAGAAAATATGATCGAGGGATGTGATTAGCTTGTGACTTATTATTGAGCTTGTTTTGTGGTCGTAAGGTTATTTTATAATGTGTCATAACATTTACTTAGTTAGTCGAATTGATGAGATAAGAATTTGGATATTTTTATGGTATCTTAAGGATATCGTCCATTTGGTAAGTTGGTTAATGGTTCATGTACGAATGCTTGTTTAGCCATACGTTATGTTTTGTTTGACTTAGTACTAAATATATATATTTGATAATGCTATAATGGTAGACTTAGTTGGACTTTGGCATTTTAAATGATGCATTTGACTTGTGTGTCGACCTAGGATGATATGTGTTACTATATGAAGTTAGGTGGTGTTTATGGAATTCGAAAATGCAAGGTTATCAACTAGTAACATGTTCAGTTGAATGAGTGGAACAAATGCATGATGTTAAAATAGTAGTGAATAAGGTCATTTGTACTTTAATTGTACGATATACATGTATTAAATTGAATTGCTCAATTGAGAAATAATTAAATAGATTTATTTGTTTAAATTTAAGCTCAAGAGCTAAGAGGATCAAAATCAGATAAAGGAAAGGAGAAAACAATCGAGTAGTCTATCCGTAACTGTCCAAATATACTCGAGGTAAGTCTTTGAGTAATGGAACTTAGCTTATGATTTGATAAAGCAATGATATATATATATATATATATATATGAGCATAATAAATAATTTGTGACCTAATGGTTCTACTTGAATTACATATTGAAATAAATAAGTAGTGTATTTACTTGTAGCCAAATGGTTATAGAAATCTTGTGGAATAACGAAACGAAATCCTGTTATTTGTATAGAGCTATAGAACCGAAAGTGTAATGATTGATAAGCATGTTGTGCTTGTGTTCGAATAATGTACATGAAATATTAATAATTATAATGTATATATATATATATAGATGTATTATGCATGATAATTGAGGAATATACCAGGTTAAGTCCCGAAGGCATTCGCGCTGGATGATATAACCGGGTTAAATCCCGAAGGCATTCGTGCTGGATGATATAACCGGGTTAAATCCCGAAGGCATTTGTGCTGGATGATATAACCGGGTTAAGTCCCGAAGGCATTAGTGCTGTGTGATATAACCGGGGTTAAATCCCGAAGGCATTCATGCTGGTTGATATAATCGGGCCAAGTTTCGAAGGCATTTATGTTTGGAAAGGTGCGGTCCTGCTGTAATAATTCTGATTAATGTGCCCACAATCCCTAAGATGATCAGGTATGTATCGTATATACATTGAAAAAATTTGATCCGATATAAGTTGTGATTATGTAATCGAATAGTGCTCTTTCAGCCATTTCTTAGGGTTGCATGAAGTCTATAGCTTACTCGAGTTACATGGAATTTGATTCAAGTGAAATTTAGTTATGTTTGACTTTGAGCGTGTAACTAAATTGATAGAAGTGTGGAGTAAATTGAATATGTGATCTTGTGTATATGTATTTATTTAGCCTTATGAATGCTATGTTTTAGTTTCAAATGATTTCCTTACTTATAATCTTACTAAGCATCGAAATGCTTACTCTGTTGCTTTAATTCTTTGTTTTATAGATTTTGTTCGTTGGCTATCGGACTCGGGAATTTCAAAGTCGGAGTCGTCCACACTATCTAAGCCTTTTCGGTACTCTTGTAATTGAACTTTGATAATGGCATGTATAGGGTTGACTTTTGATATTAATTAAGTATCTTTTTGGTAATGTATATATGTAGAGCCATGCGAAAATGGCTTGTTAAGTTATTGTATGTATTCCATATAGCCAATGTGTATGTGTGGTTGATATTCGATTAATGCTTTAAATGTTTTGATGTGAATTGAACTTAGGAATTATTGGAATATTGTTAAATGAAATTTCGTGCTTGTTTTGTAATACTCCTCAATCCCTCCGGTGATTGGTACGAGTTAGGGGTATTACATTTTATTAGTATCAGAGCTACGGTTTAGTCGATTCTAGGACTACCGTAATAAGTATGGGTCTAGCTATACATGCCATTATGTGTTAATATGATAGTGTGGTGATTTCTGACAGATAAAAATGTGTTTTCGTATAGTAATGGATCCTGATCCCAATCGACCAGTAGCTGATGATGTTGAGAGTGTAGCGCCTGCTCCCACGTATGGGACAGCGCCGATGGACTCTCAACCTATTGCTAGTAATCAGAACGATGAAGCTAGACAGGCTTTTTATAGTGTGATGAATGATTGGTTCAATCAATATATTCAAACTAATATGGCTGTTCCACAACCCCCACTCTCGAATAATACACTCCCTGCACCTACGATACCTCTGGTAACTGATCAGACGAGGTTAATTAAGCCCCCGGTTGACAGAATTCGAAAGCACAGGGCTACTAAATTTAAGGCTACAGATAGCGATGATGCTGAGCAAGCTGAATTTTGGTTAGACAACACTATCCGAGTGTTTGATGAACTGTCCTACACACCCGAGGAATGCTTAAAATGTGCTATATCTTTGCGACGTGATTCTGCCTATTATTAGTGGAATACGTTGATTTCTATTGTGCCCAGAGAGCGTGTGACTTAAGAGTTCTTCCAAACGGAGTTTCAGAAAAAGTATATCAGCCAAAGATTTATTGATCAGAAACGGAAGGAATTTCTTGAACTTAAATAAGGTTCCATGTCGGTTACTGATTATGAACAAAAATTTGTGAGGCTTAGCCGGTATGCCCGAGAATGTGTTTCTTCAGAAGCTATAATGTGTAAACGTTTCGAGGATGGATTGAATGAAGATATAAAATTGTATGTTGGCATTCTCGAAATCAGAGAATTTGTAATACTTGTAGAGCGAGCTTGCAAGGCTGAAAAGCTTAGTAGAGAAAAAAGAAAAGCTGAGGTGGGAGAAAGAGAGTTCCGTAAGAGATCTTCGGGAAAGCCCTTTTAGCAATCACAGAAGAAATTTAGAGAGGATTCAGGTTGATCTAAAGACACTTCAGGCTTTTCTAGACAAAACCATAATCGACCCCTAGTAAGTACGCGAGCCATTTCGGTTGCCAGTGTTGGAAACGATCGTCGAGACAGAGCAGAGTGCAAGTATTGTGGTAAATGGCATTCGGGGAGCTGTAGATTTCATGACCGCTCTTGTTATAAATGCAGGTCAGCCGATCATTTTATCAAAGATTGCCCGAGGTTATCTGAACAAAATATGAATCAAAGTGGGAAACCAAGTAATACTGCAGCACGAGGTAGACCACCTAGGAATACGGGGAATGCTAGCGGCGGTCATAGAGGGTCTAAAGATGCTACCACCAGATCAGAGGCTCGTGCTCCTGCTAGAGCTTATGCTATATGTGCACGCGAGGATGCTTCTTCGCCTGATGTTATTACCGGTACCTTCACTCTCTTTTATACTGATGTGATTGCTTTGATTGACCCTGGTTCTACTCATTCTTATGTATCTGAGACTTTAGCATCCAGTAAGACTTTACCTGTTGAGTCTACTGAGTTCATTATAGAGTGTCGAATCCCTTGGGTCAAAATGTGCTTGTCGATAAGGCATGTAAGAAATGCCCCTTAATAATTTGAGGTTCCTGTTTTCCGGCTGACTTGATGCTTTTACCGTTCGATGAATTTGATTTTATTCTCGGTATGGATTGGTTGACCGTACATGATGCAGTTGTGAATTGCAAAAGTAAGACCATTGATTTGAGATGTGCAAATAATGAGATTATCCGGGTTGAGTCTACTGATTTGATCAGATTGCCAGCAATAATAATATCCTCGATGTTGGCTCAAAAATATGTAAGAAAGGGGTGTGAAGTGTATCTTGCATATGTACTTGATAGTAAAGAATTAGGAAGGAAGCTTGAATCAGTGCCAATGGTTTGTGAATATCCGGATGTTTTTCCCGAAGAATTATCGGGGTTACCACCTATTTGGGAGGTGGAGTTTGGCATTGAACTTGTACCTGGGACTACACCGATTTCGATAGCTCCGTATCGTATGGCACCAACTGAATTAAAGGAATTGAAAGCTCAGTTACAAGAGTTGATGGATAGAGGTTTCGCTCGACCGAGTGTCTCACCTTGGGGTGCACCAGTATTGTTTGTGAAAAAGAAGGATGGAACCATGAGACTGTACATTGATTATCGTCAGTTGAATAAGATGACAATAAAGAATAAATATCCGTTACCGTGTATTGATGATTTGTTTTATCAACTAAAGGGAACCTCAGTATTTTCAAAGATAGATTTGAGATCGGGTTATTATCAGCTGTGAGTTCGAGAGTTCGAGACTCAGATATACCTAAAACTGCTTTTAGAACGAGATACGGTCACTACGAGTTCTTAGTGATGCCGTTTGGGCTCACTAATGCCCCTGCAGTATTTATGGACTTGATGAATCGAATCTTCAGACCGTATTTGGATCGGTTTGTAGTTGTGTTTATCGATGACATTTTGGTCTATTCGCAAAATGAAACCGAACATGCTGAGCACCTGAGATTAGTGTTGTAGATTTTACGGGATAAGCAGTTATATGCTAAGTTCAGTAAATGTGAGTTCTGGTTGAGAGAAGTTAGCTTTTTGGGTCATGTGGTATCCGCATCGGGTATTCGAGTTGATCCGAGCAAAATTTCAGCCATACTTAACTGGAAGCCTCCAAGAAATGTTACAGAAGTTCGAAGGTTTTTAGGACTTGCCGGGTATTACAGACGATTTGTAAAGGGTTTCTCGATGATAGCCACACCAATGACGAAACTACTTCAGAAGGATGTTAAGTTTGAATGGTCAGAGAAATGTCAGAAAAGTTTCGATCAATTGAAAACTTATTTGACTGAAGCTCCAGTACTAGTACAGCCTGAATCCGGTAAAGAGTTTGTCATTTACAGTGATGCATCCTTACTTGGGCTGGGTTGTGTGTTGATGTAAGAAGGTCGAGTTGTAGCTTACGCATTGAGGCAATTGAAGCCGCATGAGAAAAACTATCCGATCCATGATCTCGAATTAGCTGCCATCGTGTTCGCTTTGAAAATATGGCGACACTACCTGTTTGGAGAGAGATGTCATGTATATTCGGATCACAAAAGTCTCAAATATTTGATGACTCAAAGAGATTTGAATCTGCGGCAAAGGCGTTGGCTTGAGTTGTTGAAACATTATGAGCTTGTCATTGACTATCACCCAAGAAAGGCTAATGTGGTTACAGATGCTTTAAGTCGTAAATCGCTGTTTACTTTGCAAGCGATGAATGTATACCTATCCGTTTCATCTGATAATGTGTTAGTAGCAGAATTAAAGGCCAAACCATTAATGATTCATTAAATACGTGACTCCCAGAAAGTCGACGATGAATTGGTTGCTAAACGAGCTGAATGTGTTTCGAATATGGAATCTGAGTTTCAAATTGATGAAGACGATTGTTTGAGGTTCAGAAGTCAATTGTGTGTTCCAAGAAATTCAGAACTTATTTCGAAGATTTTATTAGAGGCTCATAGTAGTCGAATGTCGATCCACTCAGGTAGTACAAAAATGTACAACGACCTAAAACTTCAGTTTTGGTGGCATGGGATGAAACGAGACATTTCTGACTTTGTTTCGAAGTGTTTAATATTTCAACAAGTGAAAGCGGAACATCAAGTGCCTTCAGGGTTACTTCAGCCGATCATGATACTCAAATGGAAGTGGGATCGAGTCACGATGGATTTTATATCTGGGTTGCCACTATCGTCAAGCAAGAAAGATGCGATCTGGGTTGTTATTGACAGACTGACAAAGTCAGCTCATTTTATTCCTATACGTACGGATTATTCCCTTGACAAGCTAGCTCAATTGTATGTTTCTCAGATTGTAAGGTTACACGGAGTACCTAATTCTATCGTGTCAGATAGAGATCCGAGATTCACATCACGATTTTAGAAGAAATTTCAAGAAGCATTGGGTACCAAGTTGCATTTTAGCACCGCTTTTCATCCCCAGACTGATGGTCAATCCGAGCGGATAATTCAGATACTCGAAGATATGTTGAGATGTTGCATCCTTGAGTTTAATGGTTCTTGGGAACAATATTTACCTTTGGTTGAATTCGCTTACAACAATAGTTTTCAATCAAGCATTAAGATGGCACCTTACGAGGCTTTGTATGGTCGTGAATGCCGTACACCGTTGTTTTGGACTGAGCTTAGTGAAAATAAAATCTATGGGGTTGATTTGATTAAAGACGCAAAACAGAAAGTAAAGGTGATCCGTGAAAGTCTGAGAGCAGCTACGGATCGTCAGAAATCGTATGCAGATTTAAAACGAAAAGACATTCAATATCAAGTTGGAGACAAAGTGTTTCTTAAAGTTTCACCTTGGAAAAAGGTGCTCAGATTTGGCCGTAAGTGCAAATTGAGTCCGAGGTTCATCAGGCCGTATGAAATATCCGAACGAATTGGCCCGGTCGCTTATAGATTGATTTTACCCCCTGAGCTTGAAAAGATTCACAACATTTTTCATGTTTCGATGGTTCGACGCTATAGATCTGATCCATCGCATAAAATTAATCCATCTAAAGTTGAAATTCAATCTGATCTGAGCTACGAAGAAGAACTGGTTCGTATTTTGGCTCGTGAAGTAAAAGAGCTACGAAATAAGAAAATCTCATTAGTAAAGGTACTGTGGCTTAAGCATGGGGTTGAAGAAGCTACTTGGGAACTTCAAGACTCCATGAAAGATCGATATCCTAACTTATTCACTGGTAAAATTTTCGAGGACAAAAATTTCTTATGAGGGGGAGAGTTGTGACAGCCCAAATTCGACCCTAGTCGGGAAAGTGGTTTCGGGACCACAAAACCGAGTCATAAAAATAATTAACTGTTAAATTCTGTACTTATTGTATGTGTAAATGCATGTGTGAAAGTTTCATGCTTTAATTTTGCCGTTTGTATGTGAAATTTTTTTAATAGGACTTATGTGAGATAATTGTGAAAGATGATAGGTTAATCTCAAAGTGGTTTAATAATGCATGTTAGAAAAAGGATGGGTTTGCATGTCAAATATCCATTTATGACATGTAGTGGCCGGCCATGATGAAATTATATATATAAAATATGTATTAATTATTAGTTAATGGTTTTATATTTTATAACATAGATGAATAAAATGAAAATAATAATAATAATAATAATAATAGAAAGAATGGTGAAGAAAACAAAGTATCATCTTTGTTCTTCTTAGCCGTACTTAAAGGAAGAAAAAAGAGGAGCAAACATTCGGCCATTTGATCCTAAGGAAGGTTAGTAAATCATGTTAGATTTTTGAAATTTTAGTTTGTTTTGGATTAATCATCATGCTTTTTACTTAGCCCATACTAAAACTTTGAATTTGGATGGTTGAATGGAACTTTCGGTTATGGTAGATAAGGAAGGAATGTGATTTTTACCTTTAAGTTTTGATGAAGAAATTGTTGATGAAAGAAGTTGATCTTGTTAAAACTTTAAATTTCTAATACCCATATGAGTAATAGTCGAACATAGACTTTGCTTAAGGTCTTGAACAAAGGCCGATTAGGTGTTTTGAAATGAATAAGTTAGGTGTTTGATTTTTCTAAAGGTTCGGCATAGTACATGATATTTTGTTAGTATGACTTTGAATAATTTGAGCAATGTTATGTATAAGTAAAATTATTATGTTCGGTTTTGGACGGTATATATATATACAAATAACCTATTTAGCTAATGATATCTAGGGTGATAATTAATAAAATTCTTGATGACTTGTGTTAAATGATATTCGGCCAAGGACTATATGTGCTTGCTAATTCGGTTTAAGTGAAGAAAATATGATCGAGGGATGTGATTAGCTTGTGACTTATTATTGAGCTTGTTTTGTAGTCGTAAGGTTATTTTATAATGTGCGACAACATTTACTTAGTCGAATTGATGAGATAAGAATTTGGATATTTTTTATGGTATCTTAAGCATATCGTCCATTTGGTAAAGCTGGTTAATGGTTTATGTACGAATGCTTGTTTAGCCATACGTTATGTTTTGTTTGACTTAGTACTAAATATATATATTTGATAATGCTAAAATGGTAGACTTAGTTGGACTTTGGCATTTTAAATGATGCATTTGACTTGTGTGTCGACCTAGGATGATATGTGTTACTATATGAAGTTAGGTGGTGTTTTTGAAATTTGAAAATGCAAGGTGATCAACTAGTAACATGTTCAGTTGAATGAGTGGAACAAATGCATGATGTTAAAATAGTAGTGAATAAGGTCATTTGTACTTTAATTGTACGATATACATGTATTAAATTGAATTGCTCAATTGAGAAATAATTAAATAAATTTATTTATTTATTTGTTTAAATTTAAGCTCAAGAGCTAAGAGGATCAAAATCAGATAAAGGAAAGGAGAAAGCAATCGAGTAGTCTATCCGTAACTGTCCAAATATACTCGAGGTAAGTCTTTGAGTAATGGAACTTAGCTTATGATTTGATAAAGCAATGATATATATATATATGAACATAATAAATAATTTGTGACCTAATGGTTCTACTTGAATTACATATTGAAATAAATAAGTAGTGTATTTACTTGTAGCCGAATGGTTATAGAAATCTCGTGGACTAACGAAACGGAATCGTGTTATTTGTATAAAGCTATAGAACCGAAAGTGTAATGATTGATAAGCATGTTGTGCTTGTGTTCGAATAATGTAAATGAAATATTAATAATTATAATGTGTATATATATGTATTATGCATGATAATTGAGGAATATACCGGGTTATGTAACACCCTGAATTTGGGCCTAGAAATTTTGGGCCTTGAGCATGGGAGCGGTTGAAGGCAGATTTTAATATTTTGTTGTGCATGTAAATTTCGTTAATGAAGGCTTGTTTTAGTGGTTAAGTGTGCTGAGAAGTGTTGGAGAAGTCTTGGGTTCAAACCTGGACTCTAGCAAAAATTTTGGTTTAAGGTTAATCAAACCCTGGGTGTAGTAGGCAAGCCTTAAGAATATTGTTGGAGAAAAGATGACACAAAAAGAAGTATGGTGTAGTGGCAAGGTGGCGCCACTTAGGGGACAAGGAAGTGACGCCATAGAGGAAGCAAGGGGTCCAAGGTTCAAGTCTTGGCTCTTGCAATATATTTTGGTTTTTCTTTTCAATAAATCTAGAAGCAAGTAGGTGCGCTTTAAAGTTTAATGTGTTGGATTTATGACACAAATGAGTTGGTGGCCTAGTGGTGGTGGCGTGAGTTGGCATATAGGAGGACTTTGGTTCGAATCCCTTGGCATGCAAAGGTTGATTATTTTGCTATGTTGGGATGGCAAGAGTTGGTGTTGAATTTAAACTCTGATGATGGAGGGATCCCACATCGATAAGCTAACATAAGAGTGGATGCGAAGCTGGCTTTAAATAGAGAGAACCATGAGGAGAGCAAAGGTACCTTTCTTGGCTGATCCCTTTCGCGTTATGGCGTGCTCGTTTAGGTTGGGCATCGGTTAGAAGTGCTCGGAGCACGGATTAACTCCAGTCTCCTATCAGGTGTGTATTTCTCACTACTCTAGCTGTAGGATGGCTACTTCGGCCGCGATGGCTGAAAGGGGCCATGTGGGTCAATGGGCCTACGGGCCCAATTGGATAAGTTGTTTGATTATGTAGTAAATATTGGACTAGGCTAGGTGAATCTCATATCTGTGGCTAGATTTGGGCTAAAAGGGCCACAAGAGCGTGTGGGCCCATTTGGGCCGAGAAAAGGCTTTAGGCTTATTCGTATTGTTATCCCTATTTAAAATACTTTAGTTCACCAAATTACTGAAATATCCTCGACTTGTAAAATTACCAAAGTACCCCTGATTTACAGAATTACCATTTTACCATCGATTTACAAAATTACCAAAAACCCCTGTAAGGTAGAATTACCAAAATACCCTCATAGGGTAAAAATTACTGAAATACCCTTGTAGGGTAGAATTACCGAAATACCCCTGTAGGGTAGAATTACCGAAATACCCCTGTAGGGTAGAATTACCATTTTGCCCCTAGGGTGTTAAATGATTGTTTTGCCCTTGTGAGCAAGTGACTGACTTGGACTGTGTGATATAGACAAATTTGGAGGAGCAGCGAGGCTTGGAGTATTGACTTGGATAAGCTTGAACCGTATTATTGGACCCTGTGAAGGTAAGCAACTTATGGTCAATAAGGGTTCTTTGGCTGAATAAGGTAAGGTGGATTTTGAGTTTGTTAAGCATAACTTGTACGCTAAAAATGGTGATGAATAATTGTAGGACATTGTAAAGGATCTCAGTAGCAGTCGTCGCGAAACAGGTGTGTACCGAACACCCTTTCTCAGTTCAAATCGGTAAAAGTCGAAAAGCCAAAAATTCGGCATTTCATGGGCTTGTGAGTATGCAAATGCTCTCAAGACATAGATTAATGATTAGATCTGGCATTGCAAAGTGGTAAGTTGGTCTCATGCGATAATTCGTGTACGTCGGTAAGTGGGCCTCGATGGGCCAAAACTGGGCCCAATGGGCTTACGGACCAATATGGATGAGAGATAGGCAAATTGGCCTGATAGTTGGATAGTAGAATCAAATTGCTTATAACAGTTATAAAATTACTGAAATAACTTGTGTAGATGCGTAAGTTATGAATTTACCCTAAATCGCAAAATTTCCGATATACCCCTAGGGTTTAAATTGACTAAAACGCATGATTAATTAATACTGTAATTTTGCATGATATGTTTTCATTGCTGTCTGTTGCATGGGATTGGGATATTGATAGAGGAAGTGCTTAAAGTGGTTTATCCCCGTACTGGAGGCTTTGCCTCAACTTACTGTTATTTGAGCAGCAATGCTGCAACTGTGGAGTGTAGGGCTGGGTGGGTTGAGATATTCCCCACATGGAGTGTAGGGCTGGTACGGGAGCAGTGTAGCAGTTGGTGGGTTGAGTAGTCTCCCCAGATGGGTTTGCATACATTGTTATTATTGTTATTATGATCTTGAATTGGGCCTATGGGCGCCTTTGTTATGTTAAAAAAGGGCTAAGGCCTTGTTATCAGATTCAAAAGGGCTTGGTCCACTTTGTGTGCTGTTATCTGAATAGGGCTTAGGCCCAATGGGCTCGAGCTGACTTGGGCTTTGGATGGGTTTCTGTATACACTGAGTTTCCCCAAACTCACCCCTTTTCTTTCCATCCTTGCAGGTGAGCCCTAATTGGTGGACTTGGAGCTAGGCGGGATTCAGAGTGGCCATGAAGAATAAATTCTGGTTTTTTTTAAAATAAGTTCACATTTCTTTTACTTTTGATTATTTCCGTTTGGTTTTAAGGGTGTAATAAGGCTGCTCATTTAATTGTTTTATTTTTTGGATTATTAAACCGGTTAGCACTATGGCGCGTTTTATAAAGGCTAGCTGTTTTCAAAGCAACACGATAACCGAAAAAAGCTTGCGCAACGTGAATGATTTAAAAGAAATAAATATTTTAAACAGACATAAGCTAAAGTTGATACTCGTGAACAAATAACATGCTTTAAGTGTGGCAACGGATGTGTGCATGTCTAGGATTGGATCCGGGAAGAGCTTGGTACTTAAGCAGTCCAACAGACTCACCTCCTCTTTTCTGGCTTCCTACCTGGTGCACAGCTTCCATTCACTTAAACTTAAATCATTAACATTCTTTAAACCCTAATAAAGAGATTTTTGATAAAACATTAGCAATATTTCCATGTGGCATGCTGAATTCGGCCGTAACGTCTGGGCCGGGTTTAGGGTGTTACATTTAGTGGTATCAGAGCCCGGTTGCAACAACTCGGCTGTGGATCGGGTCTAAAAATTTTGTTTTTCAAAAATTTAGGCCTAAGAAGGGTATTTTTGGAAAAATGGTAAGTTATTTTTTTTGAGATGTTCAAGTTTTCTATTTTAAAATGGGGTTAAATCAATGGTTTTGAAATAAAGGTAGTTTCAAATCAAATCTTTTTATTTTCGGTAAACAAAAACATGGTTTTTTTTGAAAAAATTTTACATGGACTGTGACAACCCTAATTTGACCCTAGTCAGAAAGTGGTTTCGGGACCACAAAACCGAGTTATAAAAATAATTATAAGTTATATTTCATGATTTCGAAGTGAGTAAATACAAGTGTGAAAATTTCAAGCTTTGATTTGGTCATTTGCATGTGAATTTATTCAATAGGACTAAAATGTGACACTTTTGAAATGTGATAGGTTAATTTAGAATGAGTAAATAATGCATGTATTTAAAGAAATGGTTTTGCATGTTAAATTGCCCATTTTTAGATAGTGGCCGGCCATGTACTAGTTATGTTATAAAATATGAATTTTCTATTAGTTTTATTTAGTTAAATGATATAATGCCATGAATAAATGAAATAAAATAAGGAACTAAAATAGAAAGTGGGTGAAAATAACAAAGTAATCACCTTGTTCATCCCAAAACCCGAAAGTGAAGAAGAGTTGGGGAGAAGGAACCATTCGGTCACTTAGATCTTCTTTAAGGTATGAGATTCATGTGAATTTTTGAAATGTTAGATAAATTTGAACTAATTGCCAAGTTCTTTAGGTAACCCATGTTAGAAATTTTGATATTAGGATGACTAGAACTTTTCGGCCATGGTAGTTTGAGGATTAAGGATTTTATTTCTTGTTAAAATTGGATGAATCTTAGTGTGTGAGTGTTTGAACTAACTAAGGATCAAATAGATGCATAGGTACAAAGTAGGAAGAATCGGCTACTATGGTTGATACTAATGTAGAATGTGAAAATGTTATATTGAATAATGTATGTGATTTGAGTTAATAATATGAAAAGAATATTTAGATGTATTATAATTGATTAAGTATTAAATTAAAAGTTGCTAAAATTACCATTTCTTTAGCCGAATATGTGTTTGATCAATGAAGAATTTGTTGAAGAATATAGGTGAACTTGGTAAGAGTATTCGGCTTAGTGTATAAATGATATAAAGATTTTAGAAATTATTTTTGATTAGGTGTATGTATGATTAAGCATATAATCGGCCTCAACATAGACATGCATATTCAGCCATAGGAAGAAGATTGGTGTTGCATGCATTCGGTTAGAGGCAAGCATATTGATGCTTTTATCTTGGCCTAAACAATCGGCTAAAAGAGAGTGTGGGTTAAAATGTTGAGTTGATTCATGATTTTATATGTATGTGACTCTAATGTCTAATGTATATATATATGGGCTAAGTACCTTGAGTTCCTCTTTTCGATGCTCAAATGATTAAATCAATTTATTTGTTAAATTAAGCTCAAGAGCAAAGGGGAACTAAATCCGATAAAGGGAAGGAAAAAGTGGTCGAATAGCCATCGAAATCGTTTGACAACATCCGAGGTAAGTTTTCGAGTAATGAGACTTAGTTTACGATTTAATTAAGTTATGACGTACGAGCATAACAAATATACGGCGATATGATGATTCTACTTGAATTATATGTTGAGTTAATTAGTCTATACGTATGATGGGTAGCCGTATGTGCATAGAGATCGTGTCATAAAGCAAACTAAACCATGCTGTTTGTATGCGGCTAGCTAGTGTAGAAAATGGGATTGCTTAATACGTGACTTGTGTTTGAACTCTAATTACGAAAATGAAATATAGATGTGTCGTGATTTATTGATATGTGCATGAATATTTGGATGTTAACGGGCCAAGTCCAGAAGGCATTTGCGCTAGTGACTAATTAGGGCTAAGTCCAGAAGGCATTTGTGCGAGTTACTATATTCGGGCTATGTCCCGAAGGCATTTGTGCGAGTTGCTATATCCGGGCAATGTCCTGAAGGCATTTGTGCGGGTTACTATATCCGGGCTATGTCCTGAAGGCATTCGAGCGAGTAGCTATATCCGGTTAAATCCTGAAAGTACTTGGCTTGGGAATGAGCGACCTTGCTGTAATAGTTTCAACTTATACGCTCGTAAAATTCCAGCGATGAGGTATGTTTCGTATTTGCATTGAATTAGTTGATCCCTTACAAGTAGTTTTCGCTCAGTCGATAAATGAGCTACCGGCCTTTGGCTAAGTTGATCTTTTGTGTATGAATATAAGGGTAGTAATGTGATGTAGGTATGATTTTGAGAATACGTGTGCATGAAATTATTCGTTTAGTCATATGAATTCTATACTTCAGTTGTGCATAATTTCATTATTCAACCTTACTAAGCATTAAATGCTTACTCCGTTTCTTTGATTCTCTGTTTCATAGATTTTGGTTCGTCAGCTATCGGACTCGGGATTGTCGAAGTCGAAGTTGTCCACACTATCAAAGCCCCTTTCGATACACTTTTGGTTGAACTTTGAAATGGCATGTATAGGACTACCCTTTTTGATGTTGGTCATGCACCTTTCAGTATTGTACAAATTTGGATAGCCATGCGAAAATGGCTTATATTTATATTTTGAGCATAATGTTAGAATCATCGTGTATGTATATGGTTATTGAGAAGTGTGGATATGCTTGGCAATGATTGACCATTGGGATGGTTAATCACAATCATATTTTGTTCTATATATGCTAAAGGGTTAGTTAATTCATGGAAACTATGTAATAGGTAAAGTCTACCCTAAAGTCAGATGCTGACAGCATCAGTAGTGTAAATTTGAAAAATCACTAAAAATAGTAGGAATGGAGTTAAATAATGAATAAAATATGTAATCGAACGTTGATGAATCTACTTTCATACGGAAGAAACAAAATGGCAATATGAGTCGGATTTTAATAGGTATTTAGGTTTTCGTTAAATAGGGCCAGAGCGATTTCTGGATCCCCTGTTCTGACTTTAGAAATTAACTATAAATTAACCAGAGATAATTAGAAGTCATGCCCCATATGTACAGATTCCTTTTCGAGTGTAGTTTCTTTAGAAACAAACGTGATAAGATTTGAAGCCTTGTACAGGGAGATACCTAAGTCACAATGCATGAAGGTCTGAGCAGTCAAACCCTGTAACAGGGGAGACTTTAACTAATAAACTGTACTGTTTGGGCCGATCAAAAAATTCTAGAAAACAATTTCTAGATGGATATATGAGTCTAGTTTCAGGGAAAATTTACGGAATAAGTTTTCGAGCTTCGGAACTCGAGATATGATTTTTAAAGTGGTCGTGATGCAGTTAGCCAGCATGTCTGAAATTTAAAAAAAAAAATGAACCGTGTAAGTCAACGAAATAAGTCCGTAAATACCACGTGTTCGACCCCGGTAACGGTCTCGGGTACGGGGTGTTACATGGACTGATAAGGAGGTGGCACACTGAATCCCCGGCACCAAGTCTGTAAGTGTTCTTTTTCTGCTTTAAATATTTATATGGCTGAGGCGGGAAATAATCATCGTAGATAGTCTTCGAGCTTTAGAGATGGTGCTAATGGTAATGTAGTATTAAGGTTACAAAGCGAGACCGTAGCTGAATTGCGATTGCGCGAAAACAACTCTGAAACTCTACCTGTACATAAAATATTCTGTAATAAATAGAGGAACCGGTAAACTAATGTCATAAAATTCGTAATCAGATAAATCGATATGAGTGCGAGGGCTACTCGGGGAAGAGGCCGTGGTCGAGGCCAAGGTAGTACCCAAGCTGGATCTGCATCCTCTGAACACATACCGGTGGCGAGAGCCACCACCACCACGGCTAATAAAAATGGGGCTGTATGATCGGGCCGCGGGGACGGCGCTTTGTCCCGTGCCATGTTAAGGATTTTGCAAAGGTTTCTTTGGAGCTAGCAGGGATAGTGATAGTAGGATCAGAGTGTGCAATGTAGTAGCGTAGTGGGGTAGATGTTACATGACTACCTCTGTTAGATGGAAATTTCAAGAACGAAATTTCTTTAAGGGAGAGTAGAGTTGTAACACCTGAATTTGGGCCTAGAAGTTTTGGGCCTTGAGCATGGGAGCAGTTGATTGAGGTGATTTTAATATTTTGTTGTGCATGTAAATTTCGTTAATGAAGGCTTGTTTTAGTGGTTAAGTGTCTTTGAGAAGTGTTGGAGAAGTCTTGGGTCAAACTGGACTCTAGCAAAAATTTTGGTTTAAGGTGAATCAAACCACAGGTGTAGTAGGTAAGCCTTAAGAATATTGTTGGAGAAAAGATGACACAAAAATAAGTGTGGTGTCTTGGCAAGGTGGCGCCACTTGGGGACAAGGAAGTGGCGCCATAGAGGAAGCAAAGGGTCCAAGGTTCAAGTCTTGGCTCTTGCAATATATTTTAGTTTTTCTTTTCAATAAATCTAGAAGCAAGTAGGTGCGCTTTAAAGTTTAATGTGTTGGATTTATGACACAAATGAGTTGGTGACCTAGTGGTGGTGGCGTGAGTTGGCATATAGGAGGACTTTGGTTTGAATCCCTTGGCATGTAAAGGTTGATTATTTTGCTATGTTGGGATGGCAAGAGTTGGTGTTGAATTTAAACTCACGATGATGGAGGATCCCACATCGGTAAGCTAACATAAGAGTGGATGCGAAGCTGGCTTTAAATAGAGAGAACCATGAGGAGAGCAAAGGTACCTTTCTTGGTTGATCCCTTTCGCGTTATGGCGTGCTCGTTTGGGTTGGGCATCGGCTAGAAGCGCTCGGAGTGTGATTAACTCCGTCTCCTATCAGTGTGTATTTCTCACTACTCTAGCTGTAGGATGGCTACTTCGGGCCGCGATGGGCCGAAAGGGGCCATGTGGGTCAATGGGCCTACGGGCCCAATTGGATAAGTTGTTTGATTGTGTAGTAAATATTAGACTAGGCTAGGTGAATCTCATATCTGTGGCTAGATTTGGGCTAAAAGGGCCACAAGAGCGTGTGGGCCCATTTGGGCCGAGAAAAGGCTTTAGGCTTATTCGTATTGTTATCCCTATTTAGAATACTTTAGTTCACCAAATTACTGAAATATCCTCGACTTGTAAAATTACCAAAGTACCCCTGATTTATAGAATTACCATTTTACCCTCGATTTACAAAATTACCAAAAAACCCTGTAAGGTAGAATTACCAAAATACCCTCGTAGGGTAAAAATTACTGAAATACCCTTGTAGGGTAGAATTACCGAAATACCCCTGTAGGGTAGAATTACCGAAATACCCCTGTAGGGTAGAATTACCATTTTGCCCCTTGGGTGTTAAATGACTGTTTTGCCCTTGTGGGCAAGTGACTAACTTGAACTGTGTGATATAGACAACTTTAGAGGAGCAGCGAGGCTTAGAGTATCGACTTGGATAAGCTTGAACCGTATTATTGGACCTTGTGAAGGTAAGCAACTTATGGTCAATAAGGGTTCTTTGGCTGAATAAGGTAAGGTGGATTTTGAGTTTGTTAAGCATAACTTGTATGCTAAAAATGGTGATGAATAATTGTAGGACATTGTAAAGGATCTCAGTAGCAGTCGTCGCGAAACAGGTGTGTACCGAACACCCTTTCTCAGTTCAAATCGGCAAAAGCTGAAAAGCCGAAAATCCGGCATTTCATGGGCTTATGAGTATACGAATGCTCTCAAGACATAGATTAATGATTAGATCTGGCATCGCAAAGTGGTAAGTTGGTCTCATGCGATAATTCGTGTATGTCGGTAAGTGGGCCTCGATGGGCCAAAATTGGGCCCAATGAGCTTATGGACCAATATGGATGAGAGATGGGCAAATTGGCCTGATAGTTGGACAGTAGAATCAAATTGCTTATAATGATTATAAATCATGAAATAACTTGTGTAGATGCGTAAGTTATGAATTTACCCTAAATCGCAAAATTTCTGATATACCCCTAGGGTTTAAATTGACTAAAACGCATGATTAATTAATACTGTAATTCTACATGAGATGTTTTCATTACTGTCTGTTGCATGGGATTGGGATATTGATGGAGGAAGTCCTTAAAGTGGTTTATCCACGTACTGGAGGCTTTGCCTCAACTTACTGTTATTTGAGCAGCAATGCTGGAACTGTGGAGTGTAGGGCTGGGTGGGTTGAGATATTCCCCACATGGAGTGTAGGGCTGGTACGGGAGCAGTGTAGCGGTTGGTGGGTTGAGTAGTCTCCCCAGATGGGTTTGCATACATTGTTATTATTGTTATTATGATTACTGAATTGGGCCTACGGGCCGCACTGTTATGTTAAAAAGGGGCTAAGGCCTTGTTATCGTATTCTAAAAAGGCTTGGTCCATCGTGAATCTGTTATCTGAATAGGGCTTAGGCCCAATGGGCTCGAGCTGACTTGGGCTTTGGATGGGTTTCTGTATACACTGAGTTTCCCCAAACTCACCCCTTTTCTTTCCATCCTTCCAGGTGAGCCCTAATTGGTGGACTTGAAGCTGCGCGGGATTTAGAGTGGCCATGAAGAATAAATTCTGGTTTTTTTTTAAATAAGTTCACATTTATTTTACTTTTGATTATTTCCGTTTGGTTTTAAGGGTGTAATAAGGCTGCTCATTTAATTGTTTTATTGTTTGGATTATTAAACCGGTTAGCACTAGGGCGCGTTTTATAAAGGCTAGCTGTTTTCAAAGCAACACGATAACCGAACAAAGCTTGCGCAACGTGAATGATTTAAAAGAAATAAATATTTTAAACAGACATAAGCTAAAGTTGATACTCGTGAACAAATAACATGCTTTAAGTGTGGCAATGGATGTGTGCATGTCTAGGATTGGATCCGGGAAGAGCTTGGTACTTAAGCAGTCCAACAGACTCACCTCCTCTTTTCTGGCTTCTTACCTGGTGCAGAGCTTCCATTCACTTAAACTTAAATCATTAACATTCTTTAAACCCTAATAAAGAGATTTTTGATAAAACATTAGCAATATTTCCATGTGGCATCTTTGAATTTTACGCGTAACGCCCGGGCGGGTTTGGAATGTTCTGAGTTAAGTCGAAGGCATTCGTCTTTGGATGATATAATCGGGTTAAATCCTGAAGGCATTCGTGCTGGATGAGATAACCGGGTTAAGTCCCGAAGGCGTTAGTTCTGGTTGATATAACCGGGTTAAGCCCCAAAGGCATTCGTAATAGTTGATATAATCGGGGCAAGTTCCGAAGGCATTTATGTTTGGAAAGGTGCGATCCTGCTGTAATAATTCTGATTAATGTGCCTACAATCCCTAAGATGATCAGGTATGTATCGTATATACATTGAAAAAATTTGATCCGGTATAAGTTGTGATTATGTAATCGAATAGTGCTCTCTCGGCCATTTTTTAGGGTTGCATTAAGTATCTTTTTGGTAATGTATATGTGTAGAGCCATGCGAAAATGGCTTGTTAAGTTATTGTATGTATTCTATATATCGAATGTGTATGTGCGGTTGATATCCGATTAATGCTTTAAATGTTTTGATGTGAATTGAACTTAGGAATTATTGGAATATTGTTAAATGAAATTTCGTGCTTGTATTGTAATACTCCTCAATCCCTCCGGAGACGGGTACGGGTTAGGGGTGTTACAGTCTCAAGTCAGAGTCCTCCGGAACCCAAATTCTTCCTCGGAAGCATAGAACTCCTTCGTTATTTAACCCAAACTCAGAAGTTCCTCCTTCTTTAACTTGTTGAAAATGAGTGACCAAGGACTCATCTTTCAAGCTGCTTTCCTGTCTGATCCACCCGGGTTGGCCTTACTTGCAATTCGACCAGCGGACTTCCATCATCATATAGACTTAGGCGAGCAAACATTGCTCTCGGATCGAGATCTGACTCTCGACTTAGAGCATCGGCTACCACATTAGCCTTGCCTGGGTGATATTCGATCGAACAATCAGAATCTTTAAGCAACTCGATCCACCTCCTTTGCCTAAGGTTTAGTTCCTTCTGAGTCAGCAAATACTTCAGACTCTTATGGTCCGTGTATTTAATACACCTTTCTCCGTACAAGTAATGTCTCCAAATCTTAAGTGCGAAAATCACTGCTGCTAACTCCAAATAATGAGTAGGATAGTTACCTTCATGAGGCTTAAGCTGTCGTGATGCATAAGCAACAACCTTACCCTCTTGCGTCAACACACAACCCAAACCTACATGTGATGCATCACTGTACACAGAAAAATCCTTTCCATATTCTGGTTGAACTAATACAGGTGCTTCCGTCAGAACTTTCTTCAACTTCTCAAAGGCTTCCTGTTACTTCTCAGTCCATACAAACGGTACTCCTTTCCTTATGAGTTTTGTCAGAGGTGCTGCCATCACAGAAAAACCTTCTATAAACCTCCTATAGTATCCTGCCAAGCCTAGGAAACTTTGAATTTTTGACACCAACCTAGGTGGCTTCCATTCCAGAATTGCTTCAATCTTTCGAGGGTCCACCTTAATCCCCTCAGCAGAGACAACACGTCCTAAGAAAGTTACCTCTCTCAACCAGAATTCACACTTGCTGAACTTCGCATACAGTTTCTTCTCCCTTAGCACTTGCAACACAGTGCGAAGATGCTCATCATGTTTCGCTTCTGTTTCAGAATACAATAGGATATCGTCAATAAAGATGACTACGAACCGATCCAAAAATGGTTGGAACACACGATTCATCAGATCCACAAATGCTGCAGGAGCATTTGTCAGCCTAAATGGCATAACCAGAAACTCGTAATGACCATACCGAGTCCTGAATGCCATCTTATGGATATCTACCTCCTTGACCCTTAACTGATGATACCCAGATCAAAGATCGATCTTGGAAAATACAGAAGCTCCTCTAAGCTGGTTGAACAGATCGTCAATCCTCAGTAGTGGATGCTTATTCTTAATCGTCAGTTTGCTCAAGTGGCGATAATCAATGCACATGCGCATCGTCCCATCCTTCTTCTTCACGAATAGCACCGGTGCTCCCCATGGAGACACACTTGGCCTAATAAAGCCCCTATCCAACAACTCTTGTATTTGCGCCTTTAACTCCACCAACTCCTTCGGTGCCATCCTATACAGTGCAATGGACACTGGTGCTATTCCAAGCAATAAATTGATTCCAAACTCGACTTCTCGGTTTGGAGGCAATCCCGGAAGCTCCTCCGAAAAAATATCTTGGAACTCTTTAACGGTTCTGACCTTATATATTGTCAATCCCTCAGCTTCCTTTTGACTCACAAATGCCAAATAGGCCTCACAACCTTTCCGCATCCACTTTTCAGCCCTCAATACCGATACCACATTAGACAAATAGTCCCTTCGTTCACCTATCATCATAACCTCATCCCCTTCCGTGGTCCTTAGCACCATCTGCTTAGCAGCACAATCCAAAGTCGCCTTATGCTTAACAAGCCAGTCCATTCCTAGAATAAGATCAAACTCTCCGAACGGTAACTCCATTAGATCTCTAGGATTGATCCTACCTTGAGTTTCTAAGGGTACATCCCTATACAATTTGTCTACCCTAACCGAGTGGCCCAAAGGACTTAACACGGATACCCCACTCACTATCTTCTCAGAATGCACTCCCAATGACCCAGATACGGCATGCTAGAAACTAAAAACGTACCAATTATGACGTCAGGTGCGTCGCCCTCCTCTCGACGACGAGCCGCATACACCAACGCTGGCTATCGAGCCTCACCATTTTCAGCACCCCTGCCAGGTGCCCCTCGACCTCGTCCATTTTCATTTCCATTTCTGCCCCTACCTTGCCCACGTCCTCTCGGTGGTTGTGGTCCACTCTCGCGTGAGTTGAGCCTCCTCTATTCAAACAACTGAACTGATCGACTCTTTAGGGCAGTCCTTAACTCTGTGCTCCATAGATCCGCATCGGAAACAAGCACCAGAACGTTTCCTACACTCACCCAAGTGTACCTTACCACTGTCTCCACAAATTGGTGGTCTAACCACATTCACCGGAGCTGCTCGAACTGGCTCCTCCACTCTCGCCCTTTTGACATTCTTATTTGCTCCACCCGAAGGTCCAGAATCCCTCTGGAAACGGTTCTGATCTTTCTCACAGTTCTTCCTCTCAGTACGCTTTACCTCCTCAGCTATCTTAGCTTTTTCCACCAGAACCACGAAATCATGCTCCCTCTGTAGAGCAATCAGCACCTTAAGGTCATCTCTGAGTCCATCCTCAAAGCGAACGCTATGCTCATACTCCGTAGTGACTATCCCCACAGCATATCGGCTCAGCCTCAGAAACTCAGCCTCATACTCAGCAACATTTTTACCTCCTTGGACCAGATTCAGGAATTCCTTCCTGCGGGCATCCACATAACTTGCCCCGACGTACTTTCCTTTAAAGGCTGTCTTAAACAGGTCCCAAGTAACCCTATCAGCTGGGGTTCCATCCCTCACGGTGAGCCACCACTGATAAGCCTCATCTCGCAACAGCGATACGACCCCCTTCAGCTTTTGCTCCACCGAGCAGTCCAAGTCATCCATAATTCGTTCTGTGGCCTCCAACCAATATTCTGCCACATTCGGGGCTACACCAGATACGCCCCTAAAGATCTCCGCTCCGTTAGCCCGGAGTCGTTCAGAAATTGATCCTCGAATTTCATTGCCCGAACTTACCCCGGCAACCCTTTCCAGAACTCGAAGCATAGCCTGCGATAGAGCGTCATCCCCAGCACTACGATCATGAGACTCTACTTTAGTTGCCGGTGGTACCGGTGCCTCTGCTGTCGGCATATGCCCAGAAGACGCAGTTCCTACCCTAGCACTACCTCGGCCTCGTCCACGGCCTCTTCCACGAGCTGCTCGTGTACTCATATCATATTATCTGTTTTATGAATTTTATGTATTAATTTTTGCATTCCAGTGATTATTACAGATGTTTTATGATTGATATTTTGATTTGGTTTTATGAGAATTGATGTCTAGCTCTGATTTGATCTTTTATCAAGTTTCCTATGGTTTCAGTAGCATCCTATCTAGAGTATTCTAGAAGGTTTCAGTACAGACAGATAATTCAAAATATATTCAGAAAAGTTTAGAATACTTACAGACTTGGGCTGGAGATTCGGAATGCCACCCAAAGATCCAGATTTTAAAAATAGAGTTTTATAAAACTTTTATTTTTGAAAACCTTTATTTTATTATTATTTTTTTTGTAAACCCATTCCACAGCCGAGTTGCTGTAACTTGGCTCTGATACCACTAAATATAACACTCCAAACCTGACCTAGACGTTATGACCGGATCTGACGTGCCACATCGAAGCATTCAAAACATTCCGTGTTACTTAGTTTAGAAAACTTAGTTGATGTTTTAAAAGATACCTTTTAAATAGATTAAAGTGAATAGAAGCTATGCACCAGGTAAGAAACCGGAAAAGAGGAGGTGAGTCTGTCGGACTGCTTAAGTACCAAGCTCCCTTCGGATCCAATCCTAGACATGCACACCGCCATTGCCATACTTTAACATCGCGTTTATTTATAAGAAAACCCAATGGATTAAGTCCATTTTAGAAAAGTGATTAGTCTTTTGAAAATCACTTACTTAGCGGAAGCCTTACTTGTAATCGTGTTATTTTTGAAATCAATTATTGTTTTGGAAAACGCGCCCTAGAACTAATCTATTTTGATAATTAAAATAAGTCATTTCCATCATAATAAAATATAAATCAAAACCATAAAAATAATTAAGCGGCCTTATTACATTTTAAAACCCAAAAACTGTAAATGAAAATAGAAGGACGTCCAGTTCATCAGAAAGAAACCGAATTTGCAGAAACATGTGGCCACTCCAAATCCCTCACAGCTCCAAGCCCACTATGGTTGGGAATTGCCTGCAAGGATGAAAATAAAGGGGTGAGTTTGGGGAAACTCAATGTGTAAATTAACCCAACCATAGCCTAAATCAATTCAAACCACAGAAATAGAACAAGTTGGCCTTAGCCCAAAACAGATTTCAGAATAAAGCCCATAGGCCCAGAACAGATCAGAACAGATATATCATGCTTATGCAGAAACCCAACCCATATCCAACCATGTACACCCCTATACCATCCTTTCACCATGTGGGGAGACTACTCGACCCACCCAACCGCTACACGCCATAAAAATATGCATCATGGCTGCCAGAACAGATAACGTGACCGAGTCACCAGGAACAGATAATTGTCGCTGAGCCACCAGAACAAACATATATATATGTGGCAGAGCCACCAGAACAGATAATTTGTGGCATAGCCACCAGGACGCTTCCTCCATAATATAACCCATGTCCCCATGCAACAGATATTCATTCATGTCATACATCATACAGATTTAAATCATCATACTTTTCAGATAAAATTAACACTAGGGGAATAATGGTCATATTACACCTAGGGGTATAACGGTAATTTTTATACGTAGGGTATTCTAGTAAATTAGCTGTCTTAGAGTTTTCATGCATATTCTACCATTTACATACTATCAAAAACACTCACTGCGCGTACTTACCGAATTGGGCCCATTAGCCCATTTTTCCCAATTTAGGCCCACTAAGCCCTAAAACGTCGAAACGTACGGAATAGTGCACTTTGCAGTCTTACCACCACGGATTACCAGAATTATTAACCCATTTATCTTACGAGCATTCACACACTCATAAGTTCCCAAAATACCAGTTTTTTGGTATTTCAGCTTTTCAGCTTTTGCCGATCTAGTCTATAGGAGGGTGTCAGTTACACACCTATTTTACGATGATTCAATGTCGAGATCCACGCACGAACTACCTAAAATTAAATTACTAACACATTACTCTAGATATCGAATTAACACTGAGTAAATAGCCCCTTACCATATTCGGCCAAACATGCTTAGAACCTTATTGCTCTTACCTTGTTGCCGAACTATGTCTTAAATCCAAAGATCTGATCGTTCCACTTGTCCAAGCCCTTGATCAGCAGCCTCTAAATCACACCATTTACCAAAGCAGAATAGTTATCACTGTAACACACCTCGCCCGTATCCGTCGCCGGAGGGGTAAGGAATATTACCAAACAAACCCTAATCTCATTTCTAAGTTTCATTCACATAATAAAAACATTTCAAGTATTATCGATCATCATCCACATACACACACATTACTTATGAAAAACACATATGTTAACTTAATAAGCCATTTTCGCATGGCTATACATATATACATCACCAAAAGATACTAGGTTAAATACAAAGTCAATCCTATACATGCCATTATCAAAAATTCATCAAAAAGTGTGCCAAAAGGCTTAGATAGTGTGGTCGACTTTGACTTTGATACTCCCGAATCCGATGGCCGACGAGCAAAAATCTATAAAACAGAGAATTAAAGCAAAAGAATAAGCATTTCAATGCTTAGTAAGTTTTAAGTAATGAAATCATCTAAAAGAGTGGCATAATAATGTCAAGTCTGTATGTTCCATCCCTTGGCCGAATATAAACATAACTAAGGTACTACTTTTATCGTTCATATCACAAAGGTGAAATCAATACATCCAACTATTTTCAGTCTATAGCCGAATACGTTCGTCTCAAATTTCCATGCGAATCTCATGTATATATATATACATACATTTCATATTTGCGAAGTTAAATTTTCTAATTCAGAACTCATACATCATAATCAAATCATAAACGTTCAAATGATTTAAAACAATGGTCTAAGCATACTTACCGAATTTCGTAATACTAAATTAAAGATAATCATATTCTCAACGAGAGTAAGTTACTTACTTGGTCATTTCACGGTAAGTCGCACATGTGTTTAAAATTGTTTTGACATGTATTATATAATTTCTCTTATGCATACTTACGGTTTATCAACCCAAATATTATGCCAGCATAGGCGTCCTTCGGAACTAAGCCCGATTCTTAGCACTGGCTCAGAAGCCCTTCCAGACCAAGCTCGGTTTATGCCACTGGCTCGAAGGCCCTTCGAAACTAAGTTCGGTTACGACACTGGCTCAAAGCCCTTCGGAACTAAATCCGGTTATGACACTGGCTTAAAGCCCTTCAGAACTAAATCCGGTTATGACACTGGCTTAAAGCCCTTCGAGACCAAGCTCGGATTTAAACCCCGATTAACATTCACACATATATGCACATTTAGATATCATTTCTGATACTCAAATACAATTACAACATTTTTTTTTTCTAACCATATCGCGATCGGTTCACTAATCATAAACAAATAACATGATCCCGTTTCGTTATTCCATAAGCTTTCTATAACCATACGGCTACAAACAAATACTCATTTATTTGGTCATGTAACGCTAGTAGAACCACTAGGTTATAAATTATTTATCATGCTCATAATTATATAATTACTTTATCTAAACATAAGTTAAGTTCCATTACTCAAAGACTTACCTTGGTACATTCAAACGGTTGTAGATTGGCTACTCTATTGCTTTCTTTTTTCCCCTATCCAACTTCGATCCTCCTTGCTCTTTAGCTTAATAAATGCAAATAAATTTGTTTAATATCTTAACCAATATTATTTACTTATTATTCACACAAGCATGATCACATAACTTCTAAGTATAATATGTTTTATAAAATATGCCAAGACTAAAATTTTTTTTATGCTTATTATACCGATATATATTTCACATGAACAAGCAAAAATTCACATAATTTACTATGCTTCTATATACACGAATTTAACTATATAGATATATATGTATATATCTAAATGTCCCTATGTCTCAAGGTATATACATAAAGCATTCATATAACTATACTTGTGTGTGACTATCACAATTTAATCGATTACTTGTTTTATGCACTACCACGTATTCGCATATATATATATATATATATATTATGCCATTTACTCATAAACTCCATTATGCCGAATATCCATTTAATATTTAGTTCACATACTCATACATGGATGATTTGAAAATTTCCCCTTTAACCAATATACATTCGGCAATGATCACAACAACTTAGTAAGTCATAGAATCCTTCTTTAACATTTTGACTTCATCTTGTTATTCCCTCTCCCAAAGACCGAATGCACACATATATAAAAATATAATGCCGAATGTCATTAACCAATAATCACACATACTACTTATATACAAAAATTTATCCACACATAGCCTATAGTTCATTCGGCCATTCATCACTCAACCAAACAAAATTTCATAACAAACTCCTATGACCGAGCACACACATATACTTACATCCCAATACTCATAATATTCAAAATCACATTTTAAATAACTTATCTTAAACAATGCCGAATCCTTAAGTAATTAAACATCAAATTTCACTCAATTCAAAACATATAAACAACATTTATTCATGACATCAAGCATCTTTATTTCGGCTATTACTAGTATAAACATTAACCATTCATTTTTTTAAGAAAGACCAATTTCTTTCCTCAACACATTCATCATCAAAATTCAAATAAAACAATCAAAATTCCTTCCTTATAACCATAGCCGAATGCTCCATTCATCCATCATTATTGAAAATTTTAGCATGGGCTAAATAAGAACCATGATAATTTACCTAAAACAAGTAAACATTTCACAAATTTTACACAATATACTAACCTCCTTAAGGATTCAAGTAACCGAAACTCTTCCCCTCCTTTCTTTCTTCTATTCGGCCAAGATGAAAAAAGATAGAACTTTGTTTTCATCACCAAATTTTTATTTTTATTTAAAGTATAAAACCATTTAACTAAAATTAATACATATTTTAATATAAAATCATCATCATGGTCGGCCACTACTAGCAAAAAGGAATATTTGACATGCAAGTCCAAGCATTTTATAACATGCATTAATAAGCCACTTCAACATTTGGCTAACACATTTTTAAATTTTCTCACATAAGTCCTTTCTAATAAATTTCACATACAATTAACGAAATTAAAGTATGAAACTTTCACACATGCACGTTCACATATATTAAGCATCAAATATGACAATTAATTATTTTTAGGACTCGGTTTTGTGGTCTCGAAACCACTTTTCGACTAAGGTCAAATTAGGTCACATCACAACTCTCCCCACTTAAGACATTTTTCGTCCAGAAAATCTTACCGATAAATAGATTTGGGTATCATTCTTTTATAGTGTTCTCAGGTTCCCAAGTAGCTTCTTCAACTCCGTGCTTGAGCCATAACACCTTCACTAACGGAACTGTTTTGTTTTGCAACTCTTTCACCTCGCGAGCTAGGATACGAATCGGTTCTTCTTCATAACTCAAATCAGATCGTATTTCAACCTCTGATGGATTAATTTTGTGCGATGGATCGGATCTATAATGTCGAAGCATCGAAACATGAAAAACGTTGTGAATCTTTTTGAGTTCAGGCGGTAAAATCAATCTATATGCAACTGGGCCAACTCGTTCGGATATTTCATACGGCCCAATGAACCTCGGACTCAATTTGCCCTTACGGCCAAATCTGAGTATCTTTTTCCAAGGTGAAACTTTAAGAAACACTTTGTCCCCCACCTGATACTCAATGTCTTTTCGTTTCAAATCCGCGTACGACTTCTGACGATCTGAAGCTATCTTCAGACTTTCACGGATTATTTTTACTTTCGCGCAAAGACCTTTAATCAAATCAACCCGAAGATTTTACTTTCGCTAAGCTCGGTCCAAAACAACGGTGTACGGCATTTGCGACCGTATAAAGCCTCGTAAGGCGCCATCTTAATGCTGGATTGAAAACTATTGTTGTAAGCGAATTCAATCAAAGGTAAATATCGTTCCCATGAATCACTAAACTCAAGGATGCAACATCTCAACATATCCTCGAGTATCTGAATTATCCACTCGGATTGACCATCAGTCTGTGGATGGAAAGCGGTGCTAAATTGCAACTTGGTACCCAAAGCTTCTTGCAATTTCTTCCAAAATCGCGATGTGAATCTCGGATCTCTATCTGACACAATAGAAATAGGTACTACATGTAACCTTACAATCTGAGATACATACATTTCAGCTAGCTTGTCAAGAGAATAATCCGTACGTACAGGAATAAAATAAGCCGACTTTGTCAATCTATCAACAACAACCCAAATCGCATCTTTCTCGCTTGATGACAATGGCAACCCAGTTACAAAATCCATCGTGACTCGATCCTATTTTCATTCTGGTATCTTGATCGGCTGAAGTAATCCCAAAGGCACTTGATGTTCCGCTTTCACTTGTTGACATACTAAACACTTCGAAACAAAATTAGAAATGTCTCGTTTCATACCATGCCACCAAAACTGACGTCTCAGGTCGTTGTACATTTTCGTACTCCCCGGGTGAATTGACATTCGACTGCTATGAGCCTCATTCAAAATCATCGAAATAAGTTCTGAACTTATTGGAACACACAATTGACTTCTGAACCTCAAACAGTCGTCGTCATCTATTTGAAACTCTGATTCCATATTTAAGACACATTCAGTTCGTTTAGTAACCAATTCAGCATCGACTTTTTGAGCTTCACGAATTTGATGAATCCACAATGGTTTGGCCTTTAATTCTGCTATTAACACACTATCGGATAAAAGCGTCAATTTGTACATTCATTCATTGCTCGTAAGTAAAAAAGCGGTGATTTGCGACTTAAAGCATCGGCAACTACGTTAGCCTTTCCCGGGTGATAGTCGATGACAAGCTCATAATCTTTCAACAACTCGAGCCAACGTCTTTGTCGCAAATTCAATTCTCTTTGAGTCATCAAATATTTGAGGCTTTTGTGATCCGAATATACATGACACCTCTCTCCAAACAAGTAGTGTCGCCAAATTTTTAAAGCGAAAAAAATTACAACTAATTCGAGATCATGGGTCGGATAGTTTTTCTCATGCGACTTCAACTGTCTTGATGCATAAGCTACCTCTCGACCCTCTTGCATCAACACACAACCCAGCCTAAGCAAGGATGCATCACTGTAAATGACAAACTCTTTACGGATTCATTTTGCACTAATCTCGAGCTTGGTTAAATAAGTCTTCAATTGATCGAAACTTTTCGACATTTTTCGACCAATCAAACTTAACATCCTTACAAGTAGTCTCGTCATCGGTGTGGCTATCATCGAGAAGCCCTTCACAAATAAATGCAGTAAACTGGCTAGTCCCAAAAAGCTCAGAACCTCAGTAATATTTCTTGGAGGCTTCCAATCAAGTACGGCCGAAATTTTGTTCGGATCAACTCGAATACCCGATGCAGATACCACATGACCCAAAAAGCTAACTTCTTTCAACCAGAACTTGCATTTACTGAACTTAGCATATAATTACTTATCCCGTAAAATCTGCAACACTAATCTCAGGTGCTCAGCATGTTCGGTTTCATCTCTCAAATAAACCAAAATGTCATCGATAAATACAACTACAAATCGATCCAAATACGGTCTGAAGATTCGATTCATCAAATCCATAAATACCGCAGGGGCATTAGTGAGCCCAAACGGCATCACTAAGAACTCGTAGTGACCGTATCTCGTTCTGAAAGCAGTTTTAGGTATATCTGAGTCTCGAACTCGCAACTGATAATAACTCGATCTCAAATCTATCTTCGAAAATACAGAGGCTCCCTTCAGTTGATCGAACAAATCATCAATACGCGGTAACGGATATTTATTCTTTATTGTCACTTTATTCAATTGACGATAGTCGATGCACAATCTCATGGTTCCGTCCTTCTTTTTCATAAACAATACTGGTGCACCCCAAGGTGAAAAACTCAGTCGAGCAAAACCTCTATCCGTCAACTCTTGCAACTGAGTTTTCAATTCTTTCAATTCCGTTGGTGCCATTCGATACGGAGCTATCGAAATTGGAGTGGTACCAGGTACTAGTTCGATGCCGAATTCAACCTCTCGTACGGGCGGTAATCCTGGTAACTCCTCAGGAAAAATATTTGAATACTCACAAACCACTGGCACCGATTCAAGTCTCTTTTCTGACTCTTTGCTATCAAGTACGTACGCAAGGTATGCTTCACATCCCTTTCTTACATATTTTTGAGCCAATATCAGGGATATAACGGCGGGTAATCCATTCAAGCCCTTAGACTCAACTCGTATTATCTTATCATTTGCACATATCAAATCAACGGTCTTTCTTTTGTAATTCACAACTGCATCATGTACGGTCAACCAATCCATACCGAGGATAACATCAAATTCATCAAACGGTAAAAGCATCAAATCAGCCGAGAAACAAGAACCTCAGATTACTAAAGGACATTTCTTACACACCTTGTTCACAAGCACATAATGACCCAAGGGATTCGACACTCGAATTACGAACTCAGTAGACTCAATAGGTAGAGTCTTACTGGATGCTAAAGTCTCACATATATATGAATGAGTAGAACCAGGGTCAATCAAAACAATCACATCAGTATCAAAGAGAGTAAAAGTACCGGTAATAACATCTGGCGAAGAAGTATCCTCGCGTGCGCGTATAGCATAAGCTCTAACAGGAGCACGAGCCTCAGATCTGGTTGTAGCATCTCTAGATCCTTTCTAACCACCACTAGCATTCCCCGCATTTCTAGATGGTCTACCTCGAGCGAGAGTAGCACTCCGATTTCCCACTGATTTACATTACATTCCGGACGATCTTGGGCAATCCTTGATAAAGTGGTCAGCTGATCCACACTTATAACAGGAGTGGTCATGGAATCTACATCTTCTCGAATGCTATTTACCACAATACTGACACTCTGTCCTATCCCGACGATCATTTCCAACACTGGCAACCGAAGTGACTCGCGTACTTACAGGGGGTCGATCACGATCTCGTCTGGGAAAACCCGAAGTGTCTTTGGATCGGCCTGAATCATCTCTAAATTTCTTTGATGACTGTTGAAAGGATTTTCCTGAAGATCTCTTACGAAACTCTTTGGCTCCCATATCAGCTTTTCTTTTCTCCTTACTGAGTTCTTTGGCTTTGCAAGCTCGCTCGACTAGTACTACAAATTCTCTGATTTTTAGAATACCAACATACAATTTTATATCTTCGTTCAGTCCATCTTCGAAACGTTTACACATTACAGCTTCTGAGGAAACGCATTCTCGAGTGTACCGGCTAAGCCTCACAAACTTTCGTTCATAATCAGTAACCGACATGGAACCTTGTTTAAGTTCAAGAAATTCTTTCCGTTTTTGATCAATGAATCTCTGGCTGATATACTTTTTCCGAAACTTGGTTTGGAAAAACTCCCAAGTTACTCACTCTCTAGGCACAACAGAAATCAACGTATTCCACTAATAGTAGGCAGAATCACGTAGCAAGGAGATAGTACACTTCAGACATTCCTCGGGTGTGCAAGATAGTTCATCAAGTACCCGAATAGTGTTGTCCAACCAAAATTTATCTTGCTCGGCATCATCGCTGTCTGTAGCTTTAAATTCAGTAGCCCCGTGCTTTCAGATTCTGTCAACTAGGGGCTTATTTAACCTCAGCTGATCAATCACCGGAGGTATCGCTAGTGCAGGGGGTGTATTAGTCAGAAGTGGGGGTTGTGAAGCAGCCGCATTGGTTCGAATATACTGATTGAACCAATCATTCATTACGCTATAAAAAGCCTGTCTAGCTTCATCGTTCTGATTACTAGCCATAGGTTGAGAGTTCACCGGCCGTCTTTGTCGCTGCTTGGAGCAGCGCTACACTCTCAACATCATCAACTATCGCTCGATTGGGGTCGGGATCCATTACTATACATAAATGCAATTTTAATTGTTAGAAATCACCACACTATCAAATAAACACATAATGGCATGTATAGCTAGACCCATACGTGTTACGGTAGTCCTAGAATCGCCTAAACCTTAGCTCTGATACCAATAAAATGTAACACACCTCGCCCGTATCTGTCGCCGGAGGGGTAAGGAATATTACCAAACAAACCCTAACCTCATTTCTAAGTTTCATTCACATAATAAAAACATTTCAAGTATTATCGATCATCATCCACATACACAGACATTACTTATGAAAAACACATATGTTAACTTAATAAGCCATTTTCGCATGGCTATACATATATACATCACCAAAAGATACTAGGTCAAATACAAAGTCAATCCTATACATGCCATTATCAAAATTTCATCAAAAAGTGTACCAAAAGGCTTAGATAGTGTGGTCGACTTTGACTTTGATACTCCCGAATCTGATGGCCGACGAGCAAAAATCTATAAAACAGAGAATTAAAGCAAAAGAATAAGCATTTCGATGCTTAGTAAGTTTTAAGTAATGAAATCATCTAAAAGAGTGGCATAATAATGTCAAGTCTGTATGTTCCATCCCTTTACCGAATATAAACATAACTAAGGTACTACTTTTATTGTTCATACCACAAAGGTGAAATCAATACATCCAACTATTTTCAGTCTATAGCCGAATACGTTCGTCTCAAATTTCCATGCGAATCTCATGTATATATATACATACATTTCATATTTGGGAAGTTAAATTTTCTAATTCAGAACTCATACATCATAATCAAATCGTAAACGTTCAAATGATTTAAAACAATGGTCTAAGCATACTTACCAAATTTCATAATACTAAATTAAAAATAATCATATTCTCAACGAGAGTAAGTTACTTACTTAGTCATTTCACAGTAAGTTGCACATGTGTTTAAAATTGTTTTGACATGTATTATATAATTTCTCTTACGCATACTTACGGTTTATCAACCCAAATATTATGCCAGCATAGACATCCTTCGGAACTATGCCCGATTCTTAGCATTGGCTCAGAAGCCCTTCCAGACCAAGCTCGGTTTATGCCACTGGCTCGAAGGCCCTTCGAAACTAAGTTCGGTTACGACACTGGCTCAAAGCCCTTCGGAACTAAATCCGGTTATGACACTGGCTTAAAGCCCTTCGGAACTAAATCCGATTATGACACTAGCTTAAAGCCCTTCGAGACCAAGCTCAGATTTAAACCCCGATTAACATTCACACATATATGCACATTTAGATATCATTTCTGATACTCGAATACAATTACAATATTTTTTTTCTAACCATATCGCGATCGGTTCACTAATCATAAACAAATAACATGATCCCGTTTCGTTATTCCATAAGCTTTCTATAACCATACGGCTACAAACAAATACTCTACTTATTTATTTGGTCATGTAACGCTAGTAGAACCACTAGGTTATAAATTATTTATCATGCTCATAATTATATAATTACTTTATCTAAACATAAGCTAAGTTCCATTACTCATAGACTTACCTCGGTATATTCGAATGGTTGTAGATTAGCTACTCTATTGCTTTCTCTTTTCCCCTATCCAACTTCGATCCTCCTTGCTCTTTAGCTTAATAAATGCAAATAAATTTGTTTAATATCTTAACCAATATTATTTACTTATTATTCACATTCGGCAGTCACATAACTTCTAAGTATAATATGTTTTATAAAATATGCCAAGACTAAAATTTTTTTTTATGCTTATTATACCGATATATATTTCACATGAACAAGCAAAAATTCACATAATTTACTATGCTTTTATATACACGAATTTAACTATATAGATATATATATATATATATATATATATCTAAATGTCCCTATGTCTCAAGGTACATACATAAAGCATTCATATAACTATACTTGTGTGTGACTATCACAATTTAATCGATTACTTGTTTTATGCACTACCACGTATTCCCATATATATATGTATATTATGCCATTTACTCATAAACCCCATTATGCCGAATATCCATTTAATATTTAGTTCACATACTCATACATAGATGATTTGAAAATTTCACCTTTAACCAATATACATTCGGCAATGATCACAACAACTTAGTAAGTCATAGAATCCTTCTTTAACATTTTGACTTCATCTTGTTATTCCCCCTCCCAAAGACCGAATGCACACATATATAAAAATATAATGCTGAATGTCATTAACCAATAATCACACATACTACTTATATACAAAAATTTATCCACACATAGCCTATAGTTCGTTCGGCCATTCATCACTCAAACAGTTCAGTTTGCGTTAGAAACAACTTGTCGTCGGTGGTAAGTCAGGTCTTGGTCAATTCTTGTGTTGATTTGGTTAATCAATCTACTAAATCATTGTTGGATACTTTGACTTTAGGTTTTGGAAGGCTCGGGGTAGTTTTTGCACTAAAATGATACCAGGTGTATACCCAATTCGTAGAAAAATGAAGTTCAGCAAAAGCAAAAAAGAATCTGTCGATGCCACACGGGCGTGTCGTCACCCGTGTGGTAGGCCGTGCGTGACAACACGACTGCACGATTGACAAAGTCTAGGCCATGCGTAGGACACAGCCATGTGATGGCCAGAGTGTGGCCATGTAAGCCATAGGGCTAGGCCAGGTTGGGCATGTGCACCCATACGGGCACCCACACAGGCGTGTGTTATCTGGGCCAAGCCGTGTGATCCACATGGGCGAGGCCAATCTGGGTGTGTGGGCCCACACGGGTAGGCCACACAGGTATGTGGGCCTATTATACTAAAATTTTTCGTAGGGTCGCACGGGTCATCCTAATCGACTGTAAACCTACCGAGGGGTCGATAAAGGCTACTAAACCCTAAACCTATATGAACTGTTAGACCAATGTACTGATCTGAGCTTGTCTATGCCATGCATATATGCTATCTATTTATTTACATACGTTAAGCATGTACTATCTGTAATAATGTATGTATGTTACGTTATCTGGTATTGGGGATGGGTTGATGTTTATTGGTGGAAGTGTCCTGAAGGGCATTCGTGCCTATTATCTGGTAGCATGGCTATATTATATCTATTACGTGCCACATCAGTACAGTATGGTGTGTAGGGCTAGGTGGGTGTTTTAAACCTCACATGGTGTGTAGGGATGGACGGAGATGGTGTGTAGAGGATGGGGGTAGGATTCTGGTTTGCATGTATGTATCTGTATCTATATCTGTGATGGGCTTAAGCCAAATCTGTATCTAACTGATTATAATTTTCTGTTGTGTGAATGCTTAATTTTGTGGGGTTACATACTGAGTTTACATAAACCACTCCTTTCTATTTAATTTGTACAGGTAATCCAAAGTCTTATCCAGATTGGTACTACAGAGCCCCTCGATGACCACACGTTCGAACTAAACTCTGCTAAGCTTTAATTTCTTTAATCTGGGTTATGCTGATTTTATGTAATTCAGACTTTTCAGACTATTTTCCTTTTTATTTTGGATTTGACTGCCATTTTAATGATTTATAACTGTTAATCATGATATAACTCGGTTTTCACTAAAAACTAAGGTTTTTTTTTTTTTAAAATCTTGAACGGTTTCCTAAAAATAATGATTTTCCTAGGCTTTCCCTAAAATGATACATTTTAAGACAAGTCGAATAATGGTATATACGTTTTGAATCGGATAAAAGCAACTAAAGGTTTTTTCGAGTTAGCTCTATTTTCAAAATTCCTTTGATGTGACATTGCCAAATTCGGTCATAAGGTCTAGGCAGAGTTTGGGGTGTTACATTTAGTGGTTTTAGAGCCAGGCTGCAAAACTTAGCTGTGGATTTTGGGTTCCAAAATTTGGTTTTAAGAATTAGTTTTCAAATGATTTTAAACATTTCGATTAAGTATGTGGTACACTGAGTCTTCGGTGCCGATCCTGTAAGTATTTTTGAATTCTGATAGAAAGTTCTAAAAACACTAGTGATAGTCTACTTGGAAACACTATAGTTAGTACTCTCTGAAACTGTAGTGAAACGAATAGAGACTAAAACTTACAAACACATTACCGAACTTCTGATATTTAGTACATAAAATATTTGCTAATAATAACTGAAACTTATGCATAAAATTCTTAATGTAGATAAACTCTAAAATTACAATGAGTGCACGGGGTATTTGTGGACGTGGTACTCGTAGCCGTGGTAGAGGCTGTAGAAGGCTCGAGCCAAGTCCTCATCTCTGGGCAGTATGCCAAATTTAGACACGAGTGAGACACCGATTTCACCTGCTACTGAGACTGGGTCTCAAACTCGACTAGGTAGAGACGACGCACTGTCCCAAGCCATGTTGAGGATATTAGAGAGGGTCACTAGGCCTAATTTTGGATCTTGGGGCCGAGGGTCCACAAAAAGGATTATGAATGATCTAGACTGCATTCCTGAGCAAAAACTGAAGGGTGCAGTCTCTCTACTTCATGATGAGGCTTATCAATGGTGGCTGACGGTTGAGGAGGGTACTCAGCTGGATCGTCGGACTTGGGACTTCATTAAGACCACTTTTCTGAGCAAGTAGCTGGGAGCTAGCTATGTGGATGCTCGTAAGCGTGAGTTCATGTATCTCACGCAAGGGGATAGGTCTGTGGTTGATTATGAGGCCGAGTTTCTGAGGTTGAGTCACTAAGCTCGAGGCATAGTGGTGTCTGAGTACGAGAGGTGTGTCCGCTTTGAGGACAGTCTGAGGGATAGTTTGAGAGTACTGATTGCTCCATAGAGGGAGTGGGAGTTCGTGGTATTGGTAGAGAAGGCAAAGATTGCTAAGGATGTTAAACGCATAGAGCTCCAGAATAGGGACAGAGAGGGGTTAAGATAAGAGGGATTTGGAACCCACGAGTTCTGTGCACAGGCCTAAGAAAAATGCGAGATCTGATGGGTCGGTTAGAGTGGGGACTCTTGCTGCTTCAGCTGGGTTGCAGCCTTGTGGCGATTGTGGTAGGTGTCATCCAGATGAGTGTTGGAGGAGGATTAGGGCCTGTCTGAGATGTGGATCTTTAAAGCACTATATCAGAGACTGTCCACAATGGACAGTTAGACACAGGCTCAGTGTTTTGTGTAGCCTCAGAGGGCAGTTTAGCATCCACCTAAGGCCGTGGTCAGGCCAGGGGTGGTAATGGTTTTGGTCGAGGGGCTTCTGTGTTCTCTAAGATCGATCTTCATTCAGGGTATTAGCAGTTGAGGGTTAAAGAGGTGGATGTGCATAAGACGGCATTTAGGACTCGTTATGGACATTATGAGTTTCTAGTTATACCTTTCAGGTTGACAAATACACCGGTCGCATTTATGGATCTAAAGAATCGGGTATTTCAGCCTTATTTGGACCGATTCGTCGTGGTCTTCATCGACAAAATTTTGGTTTACTCTAAGATGGAAGAGGAGCATGATGAGCATCTTAGAGTAGTGCTTTATATTCTGCGTGAGAAGTAACTTTACGCTAAGCTAAGCAAGTATGAGTTCTGGCTTTGTAAAGTGACTTTTCTGGGCTTGTCTATGCCATGCATATCTGCTATTTGTTTATTTATGTACGTTAAGCATGTAATATCTATAATGCTATATGTATGTTACGTTATCTGGTATTGGGGATGGGTTGATGTTTATTGGAGGAAGTGTCCTGAAGGGAATTCGTGCCTATTATTTGGCAGCATGGCTGCATTATATCTGTAATGTACCGCATGGGTGTTTTAAACCCTACATGGTGTGTAGAGATGGACAGAGATGGTGTGTAGAGGATGGGGGTAGGATTCTGATTTCTGATTCTGATATGCATGTCTGTATCTGTATCTATGATGGGCTTAAGCCAAATCTGTATCTGACTGATTCTGATTTTCTTTTGTTTGAATGCTTAATTCTATGGGGTTACACACTGAGTTTACGTAAACTCACTCCTTTTTGTTTAATCTCTACAATTAACCCACAGTCTTATGTGGATTGGTGCTGTGGAGCCCTCGGTGACCACACGTTCGAACTAAACTTTGCTGCGATTTAATTTCTTTAATATAGGTTATTCTGATTTTATGTAATTCAGACTTTTTGGATTGTTTTCCTTTTTATCTTAGATTAGACTGCCATTTTAATGATTTATAACTGTCAATCACGGTATAACTTGGTTTTCACTAAAAACTAAGGTTTTCTTAAATTCTTGAACGGTTTCCTAAAAATAACGATTTTCCTAAGCTTCCGCTAAAATGATACGTTTTAAGACAAGTCAACTAATGGTATATACCTTTTGAATCGAATAAAAGCAATTAAAGGTTTTATTGAGTTAGCTCTGTTTTTAAAATTCCTTCCATGTGACATCGCCAAATTCGGCCATAACGTCTAAGCCGGTTTGGGGTGTTACACATATTGTTAAAAAAGCGTAGACTAGGGGAATTTGAAATTGTTGTTCTCACTAAAGGGTGCACAACAATGTTGATGAACAAATTGCCACCGAAATTAAAGCACCCAAGGAGTTTTACTATTCCTTGCTCAATTGGAATTCATTATATAGGCAAGGCATTATGTAATTTATGTGCAATCATAAATTTAATGCCTATGTTTGTTTTCAAGAAATTGGGAATTGGGAAGGTGAGACCTACAACTGTCATGCTGCAGTTAGCTAGTCGTTCTTATGTACATCAGAAAAGTAAAATTGAAGATGTATTGGTAAGAGTTAATAAATTTATTTTTCTGGGGGATTTTATTATTCTGGAATGTGAAGCTAATAAAGAGGTACCAATTTTTCTTGGAAGATCTTTTCTAGCCACTAGTAGAATATTAATTGATGTGTTGAGAGGTGAATTAACAATGAGAATTAAAGACCAGCAGATAACCTTTAATGTTTTTGATGCAATGAAGTGTGCAGATATAGATGAAGATTGTCACACCATTTGGATTATTGGCACATCAGTGAAGGAAGAATTGACAAAATTTTGTTACAAAAATTCTGATAATGAAACAGACTCAATTGAGTTGAATGAAGAGAAACTGATTGAAGAACTTAGTAAACTGATGAGACTAACCAACATGAAAATGGAGCAAGGAGAAGTTTTGAATCTTTAAATTTATCAGAGCATTATTTAAAACCTCCTCGACCTTCTATAGAGGACCTTCCTACTTTAGAGTTAAAGCTTTTGCCACTACATTTAAAGTATGCCTACTTGGGAGACAACAACATTGTGCCAGTGGTTATCTCTGCAGAAATAACATTTGATCAATAGGTTCAATTGTTAGAAGTTTTAAAAAGATCTAAGAAAGTTCTAGGGTTTACAATCGTGGATATCAATGGAATCAGTTCGGCCATATGCATCCATAATAATTAACTGGAGGATTGTAATGGGAATTCTATTGAGCAGTAGAGAAGACTTAATGCCATTATGAAGGAAGTCATTAAAAAGGAGATTAGCAAATGGCTTGATGCTGGATTAATCTATCTTATTTTTTATAGTTCGTGGGTGAGCCCTGTTCAATGTGTACCCAAGTAAGGAGGTGTTAATGTCGCTAGAAATGATAACAACGAGCTCATTTCCAACTCGTACTGTCACGGGATGGAGAGTTTGCATGGACTATTGAAATATCAACAAAGTAACTCGGAAGGGCCATTTTCCTTTGCCATTCATCAACAAAATGTTATATAGATTGGCGAGAAAAGCCTTTTATTGCTTTTTGGATTACTATTTGGGGTATAACCAGATTGCCATAGCTCCTACTGACCATAAAAAGACTACGTTCACTTGTTTTTATGAAACCTTTATTTTCAGACGAATGTTATTTGGGTTGTGCAATGTCCCTATAACATTTTAGCATTGCATGATGACAATATTTTCGGACATGGTGGAGAAATTTTTGGAAGTTTTTATAGATGACTTCTCAGTGTTTGGCAATAGTTTTAAAGGTTGTTTAAAAAACCTGGAGCTAGTTCTTTATCAGTGTGAAGAGACTAACCTTGTTCTAAATTGGGAAAAATGTCATTTCATAGTTTGTGAAGGCATTGTTCTGGGACATAAAATTTCACTACAAGGGATTGCCAATTGAAAAATTGCCACCACCTACTACAGTTAAAGGTATTCGAAGTTCCCTTAGCCATGCAAGATTTTATCGATGATTTATTAAGGATTTTCAAATATATCCAAACCCATATGTGCATTGTTAGGGCATAATAGATCTTTCAATTTTGATGAAACTTGTTTGCAAGCATTTAAGGAATTGAAAAAGTAACTCGTAATAACATCGATTGTCATAGCACCAGACTGGACGTCACCTTTTAAACTTATGTGAGATGGCAGTGATTTTTGCTGTAGGAGTAGTGCTTGGGAAAAGGAAGGATAATGTGTTTCATTCCATCTACTACGCAAACCAGACGCTGACAGATGCGTAGTTGAACTACACCATTACTGAGAAGAAACTATTAGCTGTGGTATTTACATTTGATACATTCAGATCCTATTTAGTTGGCACCAAAGTTATAATTTATACGTATGATTCTGTGATTAAGTATTTGGTGACCAAGAAAGATGCCAAGCCAAGATTAATTTAGTGGATACTGCTGCTACAGGAATTTAATCTAGAAATTTGAGAGAGCAAAGGCATAGAGAATCAAGTGGTTGATCACTTGTCGAGACTTGAAGTAGGAAACAAAGATGACAATATTCAACTTATTAAGGATGATTTTCCAGATGAGCAACTGCTGGTTGCCATGACATTACCTTGGTATGTTGATATTGTCAATTTCTTATTAAGTGAATTACTGCCACCTGAGCTCAACAGTCAAAGACGAAGGAAATTTCTCCATGATGCCAAGTGATATTATTAGGATTAACCATTTTATTCAAACATTGTATAGATCAAATTATTCAAGGATATGTTCCAAATTACACCACTATCATTCAACATCATATGAAAGACACTTTGGGGGAATGCGAACTATTGCAAAAGATCTCCAATTTGGCTTTTATTGGCCAAGCATGTTTAAAGATGTACATGAGTTTTCCCAAGCCTATGATTGTTGTCAACGAACTGGAAACTTATCAAAGAGGTATGAAATGCCATTGCAAAATATTCTAGAAGTTGAATTGTTTGATGTGTGGAGAATCGACTTTATGGGTCCATTTTCACCCTTTTGAGGCGATATATGCATACTTGTGGCTGTAGATTATGTCTCCAAGTGGGTTGAAGTTGTTTCTCTCCTTGCGAATGATGACAAACCGATACTAAAGTTTCTGCATAAGAATATTTTCACAAGGTTTGGTACTCCTTGTGCTTTGATTAGTAACAACGGTTTTTATTTTGATCACAAATTAGTTGTTACTGCCTTGAATAAATATAGGGTTAAACATAAAATTCCCACAGGATATCATCCCTAGACAAATGGACAAGCTGAGGTCTCGAATAGAGAAATTAGGCAGATTTTGGAAAAAGTGGTCAATCCCACTCGCAAAGATTGGTCATCAACCTCTATGCTTCTGAGAAATTTTTTTTGCAAAGCTACTGAAGAAAAGCACAGCACAAACACATCAAAGAGACCTTTTTGTATGGAAAAAGGCTTTTTGTTTCAAGATGCAGCCTTTATGTGACACACTCAAGCAATTTCCTCCGTGGTAGAGAAACATGAATGGCAGCTCTTTTGCCTTCATCCTGACGATGTTCTCACAAAAGTTGTAAAGGAATTTTATGCCCATTTAACCTTTCCAGATAATGTTTTCATCTATGTACGCGGTGATTCGATGTTATTCCATGAATACTCTATCAACGCACAATATGGTTTACCTGAAGGCCCTAATGAACATTCTCAATTTTTAAAGACAATAATAGCAAAAGGACTTAATCAAGTTCTTCAGGATTTATGCATAGAAGGGACCAAATGGACAGTTTCAAGGAATGACTACTACACCATTGACCGTGTTTCTTTGAAGCCTCATTGTAGGGTATGGTACCATTTTCTTAAATCTCGCCTGATCCTTTCAAATCATAACTCTATTATTTCAAGGGAACGTATGTTGTTACTATATTCTATTATGTCTGGAAGAAAGATAAATGTTGGAAAAATTATTTTTAGAGAATTTCATCGTTTCGCAGAAAAAAATACTGACACCCTAAATTTTCCATCTCTCATTACTGCACTTTGTCAATGGGTCAATGTCCTTATCTAGGTAAATGAGGACAAAATCCCTAACAAAGGAGTTATCACCAAACAGATTGCCATGAGATTTTTAGGGGAAGAAGTAACACGACATCCTGGCTCTGTATCATCCTCTTCTCCACCTACTAGTACCTATGCCACTCAATCCACATCTCACAATGATTTTGAACAACAAGTTTTTGATGCTCTTGAGATGTTGAAACAACGATTTCATTTGATAGAGAAGCAAAAATTAAGGACAAATATTGATCTAAGTAGGGCTTAAGAAGAAATGACATTTTTTTTAGTGCTCTATCAGAAAGACGGATAATGCCATCAAGAAATCTCTTTAGAAAAATTTTACCAGGCCCACATCTATATTCCCTACTTTTCTCAAAAAGTTGTTATTAGATCCAAAGGATGAAGATAAGGATGAAGTTGAAGCCTCTATGACGGATACTACCACACATCCAGCCATTGCAAAAAAGAAGAATAAAGAAATAGAGAGGGAGGAAGAGAAAACAGAACCTGTGAACATTTAATTAGACAAGGAATGAGATAACATGAATCAAACTTGTACACCATAGGAACCTCTTACTACACCTCAAACCACTGTTCCCATATCGGAGCAAGATCGAGAGATTAATCAACTGATTGATGATCTCACGAAATTAGATGATGAAGAAGAGGTTCCAATTAATCTGCTCAAACAAAAAAAGTGCTACAAGCACACTGCCGAGAAAGCCACCCGACCCAACTAAAGTAACACAAATCCTTTCCAAGCTTTTGTTTTTACTTTTCATTTGTATATTTTTTTCATTTTCACATGTGTTTTTCATGCATTCATAATTGTTTTCATTGCATTTTTTTACATATTTATTAGTTTTTGCATAAGTAAAATTTTGTGTCTGATCAAGCATTAAGGACAATGCACCTGTTAGGTTTGGGAGTGTGTTGCACATATTGCATGCATGAGATATTTTGTTTGAACATTAGATCATTTTGTCACTTATTTTTTCAAGACATACAAATGCTAAATGACTGTTAGACCATGAGAAGTATATTGTTGTCTATGATGTTCGGTGAGGATAATAACTCTTCAAACTGTGAAAATTGTGATAGTTGATTAGGTATGTTTAGCTTAGGATAGTCATGTGAAAACTGAGGCCTAAAAGTAGAATAACCTAAGTATAATTGCAATTAGTTTATAGTAGATTTCTTTTAATACACTTAGAAGTCTTGAAACTAATATTAGTAAATTAGCATTGTGTAATAATAAATACCATGGCAAAGTTAAGGGTAAATGAATAAATAAAATAAAATTTAAAAAGACACTATAAAGCACTCCAATGTTTGAAATTGTTAAGTAGTCCAGTAATACTCTATTTGCTCTATTGTATTATTGATAAAAAAGCAAGATCAAATAAGAGTGAGTAAAAGAAAACAGTTTAGGGCAGTCCACTGTACTAGTAGGCTGAGTAGCTAAGGGGGTAGTTGTTTGCTCCATCCATCTTTTTAGTCAAAAGCCTTAGCTTCATGAGTGAATTACATTCAAATTGTGGTGTGATGTAATACTTGGCAATCTAGTGTATGCTTTATTGAAATTGTCAAGTAAAGAAATCATGTGACAAGATGAATTCCCTAGAGAAAATTTTATATAATGCAATGACAGAATAAGTATAAGAAGAAAAACTAAGTTTAGTAGAAAGATAAACTAAGTACATTAAGAGGTGATTGCTATAGTCAAAATTGCATGAATATTTAGGAACTTTTATTTTTGGGTAACATTTTATGCATTTCGTTTGCTAAACAAGCCTATTAAATTTGAACCAATTTCTTTTACACAGAAGATGACTGAGAATAGAGGTATAAAATATGTTTCATTTGGTTTAGCAATACAAGAGGCAATTGTGTTGTTATGAAAAATTCATGTATTCATACATATTCTGCTTGAGGACAAGCAAAAACTCAAGTTTGGGGGTGTGATAACTCTTGAAAAGAGTTATATTTCGATCCTCTAAGCTTGATTAAATGCCTATACTTAAGTAGATATATTTGTATTTTTAGGTTATTTTTAGAACATTACATAATAATGCTTGAATTGTGCCTCAAATGTCATTTCATGTTACTTTTACTGTTGGGAAGAAGGGAATTGGTTGTTGTATGTTGCAGATGTAGGAAGGATGATGAAAAGGATAAAAAAGGAGGAAGAGAATAAAAGAAGTGAAATATTACCATGGGAAAAGGTTGGATGGATTACAAACACAAATGCCATGGTAATTCCAAGAAAATGCTAATGCAATACTCAATCCTAGTCACTCTCAACCAGTTGGATGTGTGCCAAATAAATCTACCTGAAAAAGAGGGAGAAAAGTGTGTACTGAGAGAGGGGGACCTACCCTAAAAAAGTGGAAGGAGAAAAAAAGAGGACAACGATGATTTTAGGAGGGAGATTTGGAGAGCAGTCGTGACAGCCCTAATTCGACCCTATTCAGATTGTGGTTTTGGGACCACAAAAAATGAGTCATAAAAATTTATTTTAATTTTATTTGCATATATTGATGTGTAATAGTGGATGTGTAAAAATTTAATGTTTTAAAATACTCTTAAGAATATGAATTTTCTTGAAAGGACTTAGTTGAGAAACTTAGGAAAGATGATAGGTAAATTGTAAGGATCAAATAACAACAAAGTGTGAAAACTTGGGTTTGCATGTCAAAATACCCATAATGCATGAAGTGGCCGGCCATGTAATGAAGTTCCTCCACTAAGTCTAATTAAATATAATTTTATAATGGCAAATAATAAAATAAATAAATAAAGAAATAAATTAATAAGAAATAGATGAATAAAAGAAGAAATGGAAGGAGAGAAAGTGTTCATCTTCTTCTTGCAAAGCCGAACCTAAGTGAAGGAAGAAAGAAATTTGATAAAAGCATTCGGCCAACTTAAGGGTTAATCAAGGTAAGATTTCATGTTATTTTCATTAAATTTTATGAAAATTTAGTTAGTAGACAAGTCCATATTATAACCCATAGGTTGATTTTTCTATTTGGTGACAAAATGTGCATTCGGTTGTGATGGTTAAATGTTAAGAGGATAGTGTTTGATGCTTTGGATGGAAATATTAGAAAGGTGAAGAATGAACTAGCTAATAGATTTCTGTGCATTTGTATGATATTATGAATAGATGAGGAGTTTTTGTTAGTTAGAAGTTTTCGGTCAAAATGTTATGTGGAGGAACTATGTGTTTAAATGAAATAAAAATGATATTACATTTGAAATTGTATATTCAACCATACAACTAAGTACATAGGTGATGTTAAATTTGATCTTGCATATTTGGCTATATAAGTATGCACATTTGTGATATTATCTTTGATTCTATATAATCGATCAAATGAGTGATGTTGGCTTATAAAGTTGAGTTTGATTCATAATTATGCATATTTGAATGTAAACATATTTGAAATAATGTTATTTTGGAAGTGATAATGCATTCGGCCTTGAGACATTATATAAGCATTAGTTGAGGTTTTAATGTCTTGAACAAGGACGATTGTAAGATGAAGTGGAAATCATTAAATTCGTATATATGAGTATCTAGCAAGGTAATTAAACTACTAAATTTATTTATTCTAGCTCAAGAACTCAAATGAGGGGAATCAAGAAAGGGCAGAGCAAAGAATATTGAGTAGTCGATTGGGAATCATTTCATCTGACATAAGGTAAGTCCATAAGCATTTGTAAGGTTGATTAATTTATACATAAATGATACTAGCGTATCATGAAAGAATTTCTTTTGTTAGATATTGTTTTGGAGTGATATATATATTTATAAATGTTGTCGTATATACTATTTGAATTAAATAAATTGCCTTATTATAATGAGTCAACATTGGCACTAAGTGTGCGGATTTGAATGGCACTATGTGTGCGGAATTGAATGGCACTATGTGTGTTGATTTAAATGTCATTACATGAGTGAATTTCCAAGGCACTATGTGTGCGGTTTAGCATGGCACTAAGTGTGCAGATTTGATTAGCACTATATTTGCGAAATTAGTTGATGATATAATAAGAGCAGGAAAAGAATAAAGTGTTAGAGCTATTAACTGAAATATCGAATTTGAGACATGAAACGTATATGCATGGGTCCATCTAGTTCATCATTGTTTCATACTTTGAGAAAAGGATTTAAACCATTTGGTTGTTTTGATATTTGATTGGATAGCAAGACTTGACTTGTAGGTGGATCGATAATCTAAGTAATTTGTGGCATAGTTCGATATGGCTAAAATAGTTGATCTTACATTATATTTTTATTCTTACGATCTCATGTTAATCATCTGAATTTATGTTGCTTACGACTTACTGAGATGAATACTCATTTGGTGTGTTTACTTGTCTCCTATTTAGATTTCTTTGATCCATTTTGTGTGCTCGGACCATCGTCGAAGTCATCACCCCAGCCTACAACATTTTGGTACCTTCTTCTTAGTTGATCTTAAGTGAACATTACGGCATGTATAGGCTAATATGTATTTTGTCTGAACTTATATATGTAAATTTCGGCCATGCGAATATGGCTTAACTACTAAGTTTGAATTTGGGCATGTTTAATTATGGGTTAATTCGTTTTGGTTGTAAGGTTATATGCTATTAATGAATGGTATATGTGATTTGTGATTATATGTTTTGGAAGTGGCTTGATTATAGTCGATGAGTCAGTCATGGTGTATGTAAATTTTTCATAAGTATAATTGGATGATTAAATTTTTGTTGGACAATGTTTAAATTCCTTTAGATTATTATGTCATATATTTTGGATGGAATTTACATGTGGTATAAATATATATAAATATATATATGTTTTGAGAGTTGAAAATGCTTAGAAATTTGATAATGTGTATTAGGGTGGTTCGGTCATGTTAGACATATATAAGTGGTTATTTGTAATTTGGCTATTGTATTTGGTCATAGTATTTAATTTGGGATAGCGTTATAAGTTGTCTGGTTAGGTACAAACATAACATAAAATCGTTTTGACATGTTCGTTATAAGATGAAAACGTATGTAATTGTTTTGATTAACTTGTGAGTTGGCGTTTGACTATATAAATAATTATGCACTAGAATTTGACTTGATATGTATTTTATCTTGGGTATGTATATATATATACATCTATAAACTCGATGATGATTAATGATGTGTTACGACTATGTATAATAGAGAATGCTTTTACGTTTGACTTGACGAAAGGAAGATGGTAAAATGAATGATTTATAAATGGATTCAAGTATATGCATCCGATAAAATTGGAATAGGTGTTCTGTCTGTTAATACCTCATAACCCAGTCCAGTGATGGAAACAGGTTAGGGGTGTTACATTTTATTGGTATCAGAGCTACGGTTTAGTCGGTTCTAGGACTACCGTAGCACGCGTGGGTCTAGCTATACATGCCTTAATATTAGTATATGATAGTGTGATGACTTCTGACGGTTGAAATTATTGTTTTGAGTAGTAAATGGAACCCAATCCAGAGAAAGCCATAGCGGATGACGTTGAGAGTGTAGCGCCTGCTCAGGCGCAAGGGATGATGCCTGTTGAACCTCAAGCATCTGCGAGTAGTCAGGATGATGGGGCTAAGCAAGCCTTCTTTACCATAATGAATGACTGGGTCGCACAGTATGCCCGAACAAACCCGGCTACTCAACAATTTCTGAATTTAAATAATCCTTCTCCGGTGCCTATAACACCATCAACTACTGATCTTTTGAGATTGAGTAATCCTCCTGTTGATTTGATTAGGAAGCGCGAGGCCGAGGAATTACGGTCCACAGTTACTGATAATGCTAAAAGGGCCGAGTTTTGGCTTGATAATACCATCTGCGTTTTTGAAGAGCTATCTTGTACACCTGATGAGTGTCTAAAGTGTGCCATATCCTTATTACGAGACTCGGCCTACTATTGGTGGAGAACCTTAATTTCGAGATTTCGACTGTGCCATATTTATAGATGCAGATTGCGGGATCATTTTATTCGAGATTACACGGAATCTGATGAAAAGAATAAGATACAAGGTACGAGATCGAGTGGCGCAACAACTAGAGGTAGACCACCAAGAAATTCAGGAAGCAGGGGTGGTAGTCAGAGAGGGACTCCCGATACGGCTGTTCGATCTGAAACTCGTGCTCCTGCCAGAGCTTATGCCATCCGTGCACGAGAGGAGGCATCTTCCCCTGATATTATCACCGGTACTTTCACTCTCTTTGATACTGATGTGATTGCTTTGATTGACCCTGGTTCTACTCATTCATATGTATGTAAGACTTTAGCATCTAGTAAGACTTTACCTGTTGAGTCTACTGAGTTCGTAATTTGAGTTTTGAATCCCTTGGGTCGATATGTGCTTGTCGACAAGGTGTGTAAGAAATGCCCCCTACTAATCCGAGGTTCCTATTTTTCGGTCGATTTGATGCTTTTACCGTTTGATGAATTTGATGTTATTCTCGGTATGGATTGGTTGACCGTACATGATGCAGTTGTAAATTGCAAAAGGAAGACAATTGATTTAAGATGTGCAAATAATAAGATAATCCGGGTTGAGTCTACTGACTTGAACGGATTGCCAGCATAATATCCTTGATGCTAGCTCAGAAATATGTGAGAAAGGGGTGTGAAGCATATCTTACGTACGTACTTGATAGAAAAGAGTCAAAAAAGAAACTTGAATCAGTGCCAGTGGTTTGTGAGTATTCAGATGTTTTTCTTGAGGAACTACCGGGATTACCACCCATTCGAGAGGTAGAATTTGGCATCAAACTTGTACCTGGGACTACACCAATTTTGATAGCTCCGTACCATATGGCACCTACGGAATTGAAAGAATTGAAAACTCAGCTGCAAGAGTTGACGGATAAAGGTTTCGCTCGACCGAGTTTCTCACCTTGGGGTGCACCAGTATTGTTTGTGAAAAATAAAGACGGAACCATGAGAATGTGCATTCACTATCGTCAATTGAATAAAGTGACAATAAAGAATAAATATATGTTACCACGTATTGACGATTTGTTTGATCAGCTGAAGGAAGCCTCAGTGTTTTCAAAGATAGATTTCAGATCGAGTTATTATCAGTTGCGAGTTCGAGACTCAGATATACCTAAAACTGCCTTTAGAACGAGATATGGTCATTACGAGTTCTTAGTGATGCCGTTTGGGCTCACTAATGCCCCTGCGGTATTTATAGACTTGATGAATCGAATCTTTGGACAGTATTTGGATCGATTTGTAGTGGTGTTTATAGATGACATCTTGATTTATTCGCGCGATGAATCTGAACATGCCGAGCACCTAAAATTGGTATTACAGATTTTACGAGACAAGCAGTTATACGTAAAATTCAGTAAATGTGAGTTTTGGTTGAGAAAAGTTAGCTTTTTGGGACATGTGGTATCCGCATCGGGTATTCGAGTTGATCCGAGCAAAATTTTAGCTATACTCGATTGGAAGCCTCCGAGGAATGTTACTGAAGTTCAGAGCTTTTTGGGACTTGCCGGTTACTACAGACGATTTGTAAAGGGTTTCTCGATGATAGCCATACCAATGATGAAACTACTTCAGAAAGATGTTAAGTTTAAATGGTCAGAAAAATGTCAGAAAAGTTTCGATCAATTGATAACCTATTTAACTGAAGCTCCAGTGCTAGTGCAGCCCGAATCCAGTAAAGAGTTTGTCATTTACAGTGATGCATCATTACTTGGGCTGGGTTGTGTGTTGATGCAAGAAGTTCGAGTTGTAGCTTACGCGTCGAGGCAATTGAAGCCGCATGAGAAAAACTATCCGACCCATGATCTTGAATTAGCTGCCATTGTATTCGCTTTGAAAATATGGCGACACTACTTGTTTGGAGAGAGGTGTCATGTATATTCGGACCACACAAATATTTGATGACTCAAAGAGATTTGAATCTGCGACAAAGACGTTGGCTTGAGTTGTTGAAAGATTATGAGCTCGTCATTGACTATCACTCGGGAAAAGCTAACGTGGTTGTCGATGCTTTAAGTCGTAAATCACTGTTTACTTTGAGAGCGATGAATGTACATCTGTCCGTTTCATCCGATAATGTGTTAGTAGAAGAATTAAAGGCTGAACCATTATTGATTCATCAAATACTTGAATCCCAGAAAGTCCATGATGAATTGGTTGCTAAACGAGCTGAATGTGTTTCAAATATGGAATCAGAGTTTCAAATTGATGACAATGATTGTTTGACGTTCAGAAGTCGATTATGTGTTCCAAGAAACTTGAAATTTATTTCGATGATTTTGAGTGAGGCTCATAGTAGTCGAGTGTCAGTCCACCCGGGTAGTACGAAAATGTACAATGATCTGAAACGTCAGTTTTGGTGGCCTGGTATGAAACGAGACATTTCTGACTTTGTTTTGAAGTGTTTGATATGTCAACAAGTGAAAGCGGAACATCAAGTGCCTTCAGGATTACTTCAGCCGATCATGATACTCGAATGGAAATGGGATCGAGTAACGATGGACTTTGTATCTGGTTTATCATTGACGCAAAGTAAGAAAGGCTCAATCTGGGTTATTGTTGATAGACTGATGAAGTCTGCTCATTTTATCCCTGTCCATACGGATTTCTCACTCGATAAATTGGCAGAATTATATGTCTCCCAAGTTGTTCGATTACATAGAGTACCTACTTCTATTGTTTCTGATAGAGACCCCAGATTTACATCTCGATTCTGGAGAAAATTGCATGAAGCGTTGGGTACTAAGTTACATTTTAGCACAGCTTTCCATCCCCAAACAGATGGTCAATTTGAACGAGTTATTCAGATACTCGAAGATATGTTGAGATGTTGCATTCTCGAGTTCGTGGTTCGTGGGAACGATATTTACCTTTGGTTGAATTCGCGTACAACAATAGCTTCCAATCAAGCATTAAGATGGCACCATACGAGGCTTTGTACGGTCGTAAGTGCCGCACACCACTATATTGGGCCGAACTCAGTGAAAATAAGATTTACCGGGTTGATCTGATTAGAGAAGCTGAAGAAAAAGTGAAAGTGATTAGTGATAGTTTGAAAGTAGCATCGGATCGTTAGAAATCATATGCGGATTTGAAACGCAAAGATATCGAGTATCAAATTGGTGATAAAGTATTTTTGAAAGTCTCACCCTGGAAAAAATTACTCCGTTTTGGCCGTAAAGGCAAATTGAGTCCAAGATATATTGGACCATACGAGATAGCAGAGCGGATAGGGCCGGTTGCTTATAGATTGGCTCTACCACCTGAACTAGCAAAGATTCATAATGTATTCCATGTATCAATTCTTAGACGGTATAGATCAGATCCTTCACACGTGGTTAGTCCATCTGAAATTGAGGTTCAATCGAATTTGAGTTATGAAGAAGAACTGATCCGTATCTTAGCTCAAGAAGTGAAAGAATTACGAAATAAGAAGATTTCTTTAGTAAAAGTGTTATGGATCAAACATGGAGTAGAAGAGGCTACTTGGGAGCTCGAAGACTCTATAAAAGAACATTATCCGAATTTATTTACTGGTAAGATTTTTTAGGACGAAAATTTTTAAGTAGGGGAGAGCTGTGACAGCCCTAATTTGACCCTATTCAGATTGTGGTTTCGGGACCACAAAATCAGTCATAAAAATTTATTTTAATTTTAATTGCATATATTTATGTGTAATAGTGGATGTGTAAAAATTTAATGTTTTAAAATAGTCTTAGGAATGTGAATTTTCTTGAAAGGACTTAGTTGAGAAACTTAGAAAAGATGATAGGTAAATTGTAAGGATCAAATAACAATAAAGTGTGAAAACTTGGGTTTGCATGTCAAAATACCCATAATGCATGAAGTGGCCGGCCATGTAATGATGTTCCTCCACTAAGTCTAATTAAATATAATTTTATAATGGCAAATGATAAAATAAACTAAATAGAGAAATAAATTAATAAGAAAAAGATGAATAAAAGAAGAAATGGAAGGAGAGAGAGTGTTCATCTTCTTCTTGCAAAGCCGAACCAAAGTGAAGGAAGAAAGAAATTTGTTAAAAGCATTTGGCCAACTTAAGGGTTAATCAAGGTAAGATTTCATGTTATTTTCATTAAATTTTATGAAAATTTAGTTAGTAGACAAGTTCATATTATAACCCATAGGTTGATTTTTCTATTTGGTGACAAAATGTGCATTCGGTTGTAATGGTTAAATGTTAAGAGGATAGTGTTTGATGCTTTGGATGGAAATATTAGAAAGGTGAAGAATGAACTAGCTAATAGATTTATGTGCATTTGTATGATATTATGAATAGATGTGGAGTTTTTGTTAGTTAGAAGTTTTCGGTTAAAATGTTTTGTGGAGGAACTATGTGTTTAAATGAAATAAAAATGATATTACATTTGAAATTGTATATTCGGCCATACAACTAAGTACATAGGTGATGTTAAATTTGATCTTGCATATTCGGCTATATAAGTATGCACATTTGTGATATTATCTTTGATTCTATATAATCGACCAAATGAGTGATGTTGGCTTATAAAGTTGAGTTTGATTGATAATTATGTATATTTGAATGTAAACATATTTGAAATAATGTTATTTTGAAAGTGATAATGCATTCGGCCTTGAGACATTATATAAGCATTAGTTGATGTTTTAATGTCTTGAATAAGGACGGTTGTAAGATGAAGTGGAAATCATTAAATTCGTATATATGAGTATCTAGCAAGGTAATTAAACTACTAAATTTATTTATTCTAGCTCAAGAACTCAAAGGAGGGGAATCATGAGAGGGCAAAGCAAAGAATATTGAGTAGTTGATTGGGAATCATTTCATCCGACATAAGGTAAGTCCATAAGCATTTGTAAGGTTGATTAATTTATACATAAATGATACTAGCGTATCATGAAAGAATTTCTTTTGTTAGATATTCTTTTGGAGTGATATATATATATATTTCCGTATATACTATTTGAATTAAATAAATTGCCTTATTATAATGAGTCAACATTGGCACCAAGTGTGCGGATTTGAATGGCACTATGTGTGCGGAATTAAATGGCACTGTGTGCTGATTTGAATGTCAATACATGAGTGAATTTCCAAGGCAATATGTGTGCGGTTTAGCATGGCACTAAGTGTGCGGATTTGATTAGCACTATATGTGCGAAATATCGAATTTGAGACATGAAACGTATATGCATGGATCCATCTAGTTCATCATTGTTTCATACTTTGAGAAAAGGATTTAAACCATCTGGTTGTTTTGATATTTGATTGGATAGCAAGACTTGACTTGTGGGTGGATTGATAATCTAAGTAATTTGTGGCATAGTTCGGTATGGCTGAAATAGTTGATCTTACATTATATTTTTATTCTTATGATCTCATGTTAATGGTCTGTATTATGTTGCTTACGACTTACTGAGTTGAATACTCATTTGGTGTGTTTACTTGTCTCCTATTTAGATTTCTTTGATCCATTTTGTGTGCTTGGGACTATCGTCGAAGTCATCACCCCAGCCTGCAAAGTTTTGGTACCCTCTTCTTAGTTGATCTTAAGTGAACATTACTGCATGTATAGGCTAATATGTATTTTGTCTGAACTTATATATGTAAATTTCGGCCATGCGAATATGGCTTAACTACTAAGTTTGAATTTGGTCATGTTTAGTTATGGGTTAATTCGTTTTGGTTATAAGGTTATATGCTATTAATGAATGGTATATGTGATTTGTGATTATATGTTTTGGAAGTGGATTGATTATAGTCGATAAGTCAGTCATGGTGTGTGTAAATTTTTCATAAGTATAATTGGATGATTAAATTTTTGTTGGACAATGTTTAAATTCCTTTAGATTATTATGTCATATGTTTTGGATGGAATTTACATGTGGTATATATATAAATATATATATGTTTTGAGAGTTGAAAATGCTTAGAAATTTGATAATGTGTATTGGGGTGGTTCGGTCATGTTAGACATATATAACTGGTTATTTGTAATTTGGCTATTGTATTTGGTCATAGTATTTAATTTGGGATAGCGTTATAAGTTGTCTGGTTAGGTACAAACATAACATAAAATCGTTTTGATATGTTCGTTATAAGATGAAAACGTATGTAATTGTTTTGATTAACTTGTGAGTTGGCGTTTGACTATATAAATAATTATGCACTAGGATTTGACTTGATATGTATTTTATCTTGGGTATGTATATATATATATATATATACATCTATAAACTCGATGATGATTAATGATGTGTTACGACTATGTATAATAGAGAATGCTTTTACGTTTGACTTGACGAAAGGAAGATGGTAAAATGAATGATTTATAAATGGATTCAAGTATATGCATCCGATAAAATTGGAATAGGTGTTCTGTCTGGTAATAACTCATAACCCAGTCCAATGATGGAAACGGGTTAGGGGTGTTACAGCAGTTTTCTTTTAGGAGAAACTTGTGAAAAATTCTAGAGAAAAGGGAGAGGGTAGCAGCTTAAGAGGAGAGTGGAGATACAAGGAAAGGGACGACCAATCAACCTTAGGTTCTGCACGATTCAGTAGTGTCAAAGTGAAAGCTGAAGTGGCGAAAGCTTCCTGTAGTTCTACCTTCATTCTGTTAATTAATCTCTGTGATTTCTAAATTGTTAATGATTATGTTGAATGTTATTCTGATTTTGGGTTTTAAATCCCAACCCATGAGCTAATTTCTTTTGGGTTTGAATTATTGGATCTATCTTGATATATTTAATGATCATGGTGATATTTTGAGTAGATCTACTGTTTTATTTGGTTTGCATTATTTTAAATTTATGCATGCAAGCTCTAGACATAGATGAATGCATGGTATATCCTTATACTTGATTTAATTCTAAAAAGGTTAAATAAGTTGGATCATAATCAAACGATAAGAGTGAGTACTTAAGCGTATACTTGTAGCACTCTAAACGTAGAGTTGTGATATGTATAGAGTAAGGAAGAATATTGTTAGGTATTGTTCTTGAGACTTGTTGTAAGGCCCTGAAAATAGGTCTAGTAGTTTCGAGTAAGTTTACCAGGTTTCGAGTGAAAATTATGAGTTAATCAAATTTATTAGTTATTTTTTTAATTTAGTTACCTTAACTTCATTTAAAAATCGATAAATAATATTCCATAAAATAAAAATATTTTTATAAAAATTAATTTTATGGTTTTAAATAATTTTTGGGTAAAATAAATATTTTGGGTCTAATTAGAAATGAAAAATAAATTAAAATAGGGGTTTAGTTGAGAGAAATTAAATTATTAACTAAATATGACCATTTTGCCAAACAAGGGAAATGTAAGAGTGGTTTTATAGAAAATTATCATTATTTTTAGAATTTTGGAGGGAAAGGAGTATTTTGTAAAATAAGGGAAATGTGGGAGTGGCCTAATGACAATTTCCCCAATTTTTGAAAATCAGGTGGGGGTTTTCAGTTTTGAAAACACTGCAACTACCTCACTTTGCACACCATTTTCACCCAAATTAAGAGCTTTTTCTCTCGTTTTCTTGCTCATTTTCATAGATTACATATCAAAGAATAGATCTAAACTTTTACTCTCTGAAAATTCTCTCCAAAATCTCTATAGAATGTTTCCAAAGTTGAGCAAAAATCATCCAAAATTTCTTCAAGGATCTTGATTCAATCTTCTAAATTGATGATTTAAGATGAATTGAAGGTAATTCTCAACTCTAAATTCATTTCTAAGTTGTTTCCATTCATTATTTTCTATTTAAATTGATTAAAATGGATTTTCAAGTTTTGATTTCTTCTTTTCGAACATGGAACTCAACAATGGTGAATCCATGACTTTGAGTTTGAATCCAAGTTTTAATGGATGTCTAAGCTCAAAATACGTTTATTAAGAGGTTTTTAATCATAAAACAAGAGATCAAACTCGTTTGGTTGATCAATTTTGATAAATTCATTTTTTAATCAAGAAGATGAGTTGATTTTCTGGAAAATTCTAAAACGATTTGATAGATGAAGTTTAGAAGTGGTTTAGAAGTGGAAAATTATGTTAATGGACTAGGAATGAAGTTTAGAATTGGTTTGTCGTGCTGAGAAGGTCGTTTAGTTGATGAATTTTATGTTTCTACTTAATTATACAATTTTGGTAAGGTAGATTAGAGAAACGATTCAGATTTGTATAGTTTATGAAATTTCAACTTTCTTGATGTTAATGTTAGTTTGTAATGCATATGTTTTCTCTTGTCAAAGTTTCTCACCAAGATGAGGATGATGCTAATTGGATTTAAGGCTCAAACTTACCTACTTGAACGCATTTTTGTTTGAAAAAAGCAAAGTGTGGAGGTGAGTGATTTTAAAGGCTATTGGTAAATTTGCCTAGGTATGTGTTAAATTGAAGTTTTAAATAGTGTTTTTAATGACTTAATCGCATCTTATTTGGTTGGATTTGCAAAAATTAATTTTATTTTACAAAAGCATTATTGCAATTGGCTTTTGGAAAATTTTGTGTTAAGCTTTTGGCATGATAAAACTGGATTGAATGGATTATTAATTGGAGCATGAGTTACTGAATTTTTGAGCACTTGATGTTGGTGTTATGATTGATTTAATATTCATGGACAAACGCATTTGTTGTGCTTAATTATATTGATGTTGAAATTGTTAAGCTACATGCTTTTAATGGCATTTTTACATCTTAAATTAAGTGCTTAAACACCAATTTTTATGCCTTGTATGTATGATTATATTGGCAACATTGCATGGTGGATCCATTGGATATAGTTAGAATGCCATACGATTTGTGAGTACTCACCATTATATGTGTTATTTGTGAGCATATGACTCAAGAATTTCTGATTTTTGGAGTAAATAAGGGAGTGTTGATCTTGTGTCTCCACTCAACGGGACTTTGAGGATATATAAAAGAGCGTGTGGCTTTGGCCTACTCAACCCGGGACTGTTTCTGATATGTAGGAGTTGGGAGATCCGTATCCATGTATGATCACATGTTTAAATATTGCCATGGATGTATTATGCCAATATAAGTGTATGTTTATAAGTTAAATTATGATTTCATATGCCATAGTAAATTGGAAATTTATTCATGGAATAACATATGTTATTATGATTATAATATGTGATATTGTGACTAAAATTTTAATGCTTAAAGTGCCTAGATTAATTCATGAATTGGGTGCAATTTACTTATTATTTTTACAATAATTAACTGAGCTTTTTAAGCTGACACCCTCACACCTATGTAGAGACTTTTCTGGCTTGCGCAGTTGAGGAGCTAGCGCAAGGTCGATCCAAGATTAAGGCTCGGTAGTAGCTTAAGAATTCTTCTTTAGAAATAGTAGGGTGCATTGTGGCACTTATGGGAACTAGATTTAGTTCAATTGTAATGGACATTGGACATTTTTTTGGATTTTTATTTTGGTGATGTTATAATTACTTTAATGCTTGATTTTTATGCATAATTGTTGTGTGGTTTATGGTATGTTGATGAGAGTTCATATAGTGATTGAGAACATAGTGTTTGAAGCATGTATTTTATACTAGCATAGTTTAATTGTAGCTTGCCAAGGAGTGGAATACTTGTGGCTATGGTATGTTACCTTGTGCGATATAATTGATGGTTGCTAAGTATGATTATAATTTAGTCCTTAAACTTGATTAGATTCATTGAAGCCTTAACGATAGGGAAACTTGATAATATTTTAGAATTAGACTTGTGAGTGTTAAAATTTGGTAGAAATATTCTTAAATAATATTTTGGGTAATGTATTAAAAGTTTATAAAATTTACGTTTTAATTTCTATTAATAAAATAATAATTAGACCTAGTAAATGAACTCGATTGAACCTGAAATTTTTAGGGCTTGCATAAATTGACTAAAAGAAGATTGGTAACCATTTAGAATAAAAACGAGACTATTTAACTTTAGATGGTAAAATGACCAAAATACCCTTAGGGTTAAATAATTAGAAATAGTTTTAAAATGGTTTACAAAAATACTTCCGCATTAAAATTAGATAGTTTATTGGTTAGAATTGAGGTGTTATAAGGTTGTGGTGTGTTTTGGGTGGTCTTGAGCTGGAGAGCCACTTCGATGGCTATTGTGTAGCTTCAGATTCAGGCCGATTCGTCCTGGTCAGGTTTGGGGTCTCACAATTGGTGGTATCAGAGCCAAGTTTTATTAAACATAAGCGACCGTGGATTTTGTCATGCTGAAGTCCAGCTTATCTGATAATATTGCTTGAAATTACATGTTTTACCTTTACGTGTTCTTTGTTTTATAAATTGTAATAGCCCGTTTTAGGGTCAAATCGAAACAGTAGTTTTAGAACCACAAATCTGAAGTAGAAATATTAATTTTATTATTTCTCTAAAGTCTACAGTATGATTGAATGATTGTGAGAAAATTTCGTTATGAAATTTTATCAATAAAGTGTCCAATTTTACTAATAGGACTAAATTACAATAGGTGCAAAATATGTGTTCTAGAAGCTAGAGGTGTCTCATTTCTATGAAATATTAAATTGGAGGTCCTTAAATGGTAATTAGACCATTATGCTTTAAATTGGACAAAAATGGACATATTTAGGTGAAATTTCAAAGTTTGGCATTAAGGACATTTTGGTCATTTGGTTAATAAAGACAGAAGTAAACAAATAAAAGATGTTCATCTTTCTAATTTCATTCCCCATAGCCTAAATTCCAAGGTCACCATAGCTAGGGTTTGGCCAACTTCCAAGCTCGATTGTAAGTCTGTTCTTGCCTTGTTTTTAATGATTTTTATGTTTTTAAAATTGTTTTAACCTAATCTAGCTATTTCAAGGACTAATTTGAAAGAAAGATGAAGTGAAAAATTTTATCCATGTTGAATATTTGTGTATTTTGATGTTTAATGGTAGAAAATATATGCTTGGTGTTAGATAAACAACATTTTCCAAGTGATTTTTGATGAAAATGTTAAGGAGGGACCAATTTGTAAAAGTTGTAAAATGTGTGTAAAAATGTGAATAAATAAAAAATGTGGGCTATTATGAGCAAGGAATAGGTTCGGCTAGGCTTGGGTGTGATGAAATTGAATGAAAATCATTTTACGAGCCTAGAGACTAAAATGTAAAAAGTTGAAAAGTTAGGGAAAAAATGTAATTTTTACCATAACGTGTTTTTGGGATTTAATTGAATAATATGATGATTGAATAAGCTAAATGCAGTGTTATAGATCAAGAAAGGCAAGTTTCTAATTTAGACCAGGGAAAGAATAAGGTCGTGGACTAAATCAAACTATTAGCCATTTTGTACCGATGTAACACCCCAAACTCGGCCTAGACGTTATATCCGAATCTGCGGTGTCAACTGGATTATGTTTTGGAAAGCGTAGATTCATTGTAAAGTCTGTTCTGTATTAAAACCCTATTGCGGTCTTTAAGAGTAGTTAACATATCTTGTTTGTTGTTAGACCATAGGTTGGTTTAGCAAAACATATGTCATATTAAATTGTTATTACATTTGAAAAACATTGTTCGTTGCGGAAGCTTTTAAAACGAGTTGCGTAACGTGGTAGTTGAAAATCATTTATCTTTTGAAAACCCGAGTCCTACTGCTAACAGATATAACCTAATTTAACTAAATCCCCAAATAAAAATAAAACTTAAAGCGGCCTTATTACATAAAATTTACCCAAATAAAACTACTTTTACTAAAAAAAATCAAATACGAAAACATAAACAGTGGTGTGGCCATCTCTGAGTCCCTCGCAGCACCGACCCGCCTAAGGATTACCTGTGCAAATAAACAGAAGAGTGAGTTTATGAAAACTCAGTGTGTAATCCCTATTTATCGAACAATAAATCATGCAATGTAAGACAGTCTGGGCCTAAGCCCTTATCAATGGCAATATTAGTGTGGACCTTAGCCCATTACAGTAACAGTATCAGTGTGGGCCTTAGCCCAATTCAGTACAGTCTCAAAGATGCTTACAGAGATCCTACCCATCCATCCTCTACACTCCACTCCATCCAGCCCTACACTCCATGTGGGGATAAAATCGACCCACCCATCCCTACACTCCAGAATATAGCACCAGTTACGGCACTAACAGTATTTGCTGCAGAGCTACCAGTAATACGCTTATAGCCTTTTAGTACACTTCCTCTAATATCATATATCCCAGCCCATGCAATGCAACATAATATAAATGTACATACAATTAAAATGGCATGCTCAAACAGTCATACATCACATAGGGGTATATCTTTCATTTACCTCATAAGGGTATAATAGTCATATCATAAATTAGTGTCTAGGTATACTTACCAACCCAATAGTAAGTCTACAGTCGTCTCGGGCAACCCGTACAACCTTAATAGTTAAACAGCGAAAATGGGCCCAAGCCCAGAATACAGCCCATTTGGGCCCACACATTCGTGTGGCCCAATAAGCCCAAATAATGGCCTTGGCCGTACAAACTACACAGTCGACCCAATAATCTCCACACATCCATGTGATTTGTGGCCCAAAACGGCCTAAACCCATAGATTGTTCATGGTGGCCTCTACTGTCAAATACACGCATTTATGCGTTTGATTTACCATACAAGCGACCGCACGCTCGTGTAGCGTCTATGAACGTGCCTTCCGACTTTTGTTGATTAACAAACTTTGCAGTGTGATTACACACCTATTATGAATTTGTAGTTGAAACGCTTCTGAGACCCAACACCTATGATGACAACAATCCCATCATCAGTTCATATTCATGATTAATCCAAAACCATAGTAGTGGAGATACTTAACCCTATTCATCAGTACTTACCAATTGAACAATCGCAGAACCCCCTCTTGAACCAGAACCAACGCAATCTCCCCAAAGCTCTATACTTCACACAAATAGTTAACCAATTCATAAGAATCTAAACCCAACATAGACATATCTAGAACTTTAAGTGCTTGCCACAAATGAAAGGATCACTTGTCTGAAAGAACAATCAGCCTTATCCCTTGACTAAAAAGATTGAACCCCTTAGCAACATTCGGCAAAAACACAGTGTTAAAAGAGAACCATAGGTACAGAAAAAAGAAAAAAAGAATGAACCAAACAAAGTCAAATGAGTAGCACTTACCACCAAGACCAATAGATAAGAAGCAAAAGTCGAAAGAAGTGTCGGTACACAGAGGAAAAAAAAAGGAGTAGTATTCGGCCAGCAAAAAATATATCGCACTTGAGAGAAGAAAAGAAGAAATAGGAAACTCGATCACTCCAGGCTAAAACAGAAATGGTCAGAGAGATAGGGAAGAGATAGGTATTCGGCCTAAAGGGAAACCATTTGAGAAGAGTTGTGAGGGAGAAGACAAATCGTGGAAAAAGGTTTCGAGAAAGCAGTAAAATCATAGGCAACAAGGACCAAAAAGGTACTTCCCAAAGGCACGGCTCGGCTTCAAACCAAAAAAAAAACCCTCAGTTGCAAAAACTCTAGAGAAAGAAAAGAGAAAAGACACCAAAAGAGTAGCCAAAACCGAAAATCCTAAGGAAATACTACTCAGCCGAAAGGCCCTATGTACAACACCCAAATTCGGCATAACTTCACTCAACCTCATATTCCCTTTTTTCCTACCTTTTATTCCTCTCCTAAAATCTCTCCACCTTATTCTACTCAACCACCTATTCAAACTCCCACCAACTCCTTAATTTTGGTCAACCTAGGACACCTCCCTCACACTTGCGGCAAAAACAAAATACTCCTTCCACCCTGCCAATGCTTGAACCTCAGACCTCTAAGAAACACCCACACGCCATTTACCACTAGACTAGCAACCTCCTTGTGACAAATTTTACCCACAACAATTTAAAAGACTACAGGCAAGGGTTATACTTAAAAAGACCAAAGTTTAAGAAATTGTCCAGGCTTGAACTCAGGACCTGTAACACCCTAAACTCGGCCCAGACGTTACGGCCGAATTCAGCATGCCACATGGAAATGTTGCTATTCGTTTTATCAAAAATCTCTTTATTAAGGTTTAAAGAATGTTAGTGTTATAAGTTTAAGTGAATGGAGGCTGTGCACCAGGTAGGAAGCCAGAAAAGAGGAGGTGAATCTGTTGGACTGCTTAAGTACCAAGCTCTTCCCGGTTCCAATCCTAGACATGCACACATCCATTGCCACACTTAAAGCATGTTACTTGTTCACGAATTTCATCTTTAGCTTATGTCTTTTTCAAACATTTATTTCTTTTGAAACATTCACATTGCGCAAGCTTTGTTCGGTTATCGTGTTGCTTTGAAAACAGCTAGCCTTTATAAAATGCACCCTAGTGCTAGCCGGTTTAATAATCCAAAAATAAAATAATTAAATGAGCAGCCTTATTACAACCTTAAAACCAAACGGAAATAATCAAAAGTAAAAGAAATGTGAACTTATTTTAAAAAAAAACCAGAATTTATTCTTCATGGCCACTCTGAATCCCCTTGACTCCAGTCCACCAATTAGGGCTCACCTGCAAGGATGGAAAGAAAAGGGGTGAGTTTGGGGAAATTCAGTGTATACAGAAACCCATCCAAAGCCCAAGTCAGCTCGAGCCTATTGGGCCTAAGCCCTATTCAGATAACGATTACGAGTGGACCAAGCCCTTTTGAATCTGATAACAAGGCCTTAGCCCCTTTTTAACATAACAGTCGGCCCATAGGCCCAATTCAGTAATCATAATAACAATAATAACAATGTATGCAAACCCATCTGGGGAGACTACTCAACCCACCAACCGCTACACTGCTCCCGTACCAGCCCTACACTCCATGTGGGGAATATCTCAACCCACTCAGCCCTACACTCCACAGTTGCAACATTGCTGCTCAAATAATAGTAAGTTGAGACAAAGCCTCCAGTACATGGATAAACCACTTTAAGCACTTCCTCCATCAATATCCCAATCCCATGCAACAGACAGTAATTAAAACATATCATACAGAATTACAGTATTAATTAATCATGCGTTTTAGTCAATTTAAACCCTAGGGGTATATCGAAAATTTTGCGATTTAGGGTAAATTCATAACTTACGCATCTACACAAGTTATTTCAGTAATTCTATAACTGTTATAAGTAATTTGATCTATTGTCCAACTATCAGGCCAATTTGCCCATCTCTCATCCATATTGGTCCGTAAGCCCATTGGGCCCAGTTTTGGCCTATCGAGGCCCACTTACCGACGTACACGAATTATCGCATAAGACCAACTTACCACTTTACGATGCCAGATCTAATCATTAATCTATGTCTTGAGAGCATTCGCATACTCACAAGCCCATGAAATGCCAGATTTTTGGCTTTTCGGCTTTTGCTGATTTGAACTGAGAAAGGGTGTTGGTACACACACATTACACGACGCATCGCTCACGAGATCCCTTTCGATGTCTTACAATTGATTAGCACAGTTCTTATTTACAAACCTCAATCACTAAACCCAAAACTTGCTTTTCTAAAATCGAACTTTGTCCCTAAAAAGTCTTTAAAACCTTACCTTCCTGCCAAAACTGATAGCTTGCTCTGAATTCGATTGCTCCAACGATTTACGCCTTCGATCCAACGCTTAAGAAGACTCTAATCATCGAAAGAAAACATCAGTTACAAACCCTTAGAGCCTTATGCCCAAATCGACAGCCTCCCTAATTTTTAGGGATTTCGGCTTTTCCTAACATCATAAAATAAGACCAAATCTGAGATGATAACCACTTACCCCCTTACCCCTTTTTGATTTCCACGTAATCTGATGCAGATTTATCTTTTAACCGGCGGCAGAGTTTGAATCTAGGAGTCTTGAAGTTTCAGCTATAAGCCCCTAACCCAATGGTACTTTCGGCTTTTGGGTGGTTAAGAAGATGACGATGTGAGGCTATGACCTTGAAGTAAAATTGCCTACAGGTATCAATTGTTTAGAAAAGATAATCGCTGATTAATAAGAATGAAAGAACATAGAGAGACCTGGCTTTGAAGAAATCAGCACAAACAGTGTGATCATAGGATTTCAGCTTTTGTGATTTCGGTAAAAAGTGCTGATGAATAGCAGGATTGATGGACGGCTTTGGAGAAGAGAGTAGAGAAAGAAGAATAGGGAAGGTGAAAGTTTCGGCTAGAGAGGAAAAGAAAGAAAAGAAAAACCTTATGGTGTCTGAGCAGAAGAAAACGGCACCAGTCAAATCCTAGGTGCCGAAATGTTAATCTAATAACCCTCTGCCGATTTCCCCTCTTCAATTCCCTATATTCGGCCAACTCTCAGTCTCTCTACCAATCCCTTAAATCTCTCCCCTTATCACTCCTTAATTCAAGCATTCGGGCTGATTCAAACTCTCCTTTAGCAGAATCCATTTGGACTCCAACACTTACCCTTCCTGCACTTAAAAATAAATGCATCTATTTGCCAACACAGGGAATCGATCCCATGCCTTCCCCAATGCTCCACACGCCACCTTTTTAGGAGCCTAGTGGCGTCACCCTTGCCACTTTACTAATGCTCTTTTTGTGATGCAATTTACCCTTTACACTATACAAGGGCCACTTAGCCAGAACCCCTACCCTTTTAAGTCCAAACTCCAAAAATCCAACCGGGTTTTGGCCAACACATGGGCCTTCCGTAAGCCCATTTACCTACTCAAAATATTAATTCCACATCTAAATACAAATTTTAAAAACTCTACCAAAATATTGAAAATTACGAATAAATCCAAAAATCAGGATGTTACAACTCTACCCTCCTTAAAGAAATTTCGTCCTCGAAATTCTACCTTATTAGAACAGTTGAGGGTACTGTTGACGCATTGCCTCCTCAGTCTCCCATGTAGCTTCTTCTTTGCCATGGTTCCTCCAAAGTACTTTCACCAGCAGAACTGACTTCCTTCTCAACACCTTGACGTCACGATCAAGTATTTGCATAGGTTCCTCTTCGAAAGTCAAATCTGACTGTACCTCGATTTCTGCAACTGGTATGGCATGAGTTGGGTCAGATCGATACCGCCTCAGCATGGATACATGAAAAACATCGTGGATACGATACAGTTCCGGTGGTAGCTCTAGCTGATAAGCCACTGGTCCAATCCGCTTAACAATTCGGTAAGGCCCAATAAACCGTGGGCTCAACTTACCCTTCTTACCAAATCTCAATATCTTCTTCCAAGGTGAAACCTTCAAAAACACCATGTCCCCAACAGCGAACTCAATCTCCTTGTGCTTCAGATCCGCATACGATTTCTATCTATCGGATGCCTCCTTTAATCGATCCCTTATCAGTCTAACCTTGCTTTCAGTGTCTGCCACCAATTCCGGTCCAAGCACTTGTCGTTCACCCAACTCTGTCCAACATGTCGGCGTACGACATCTTCGGCCATAAAGCGCTTCGTACGGAGCCATCTGAATACTTGCTTGATAGCTGTTATTGTACGCAAACTCCGCCAATGGCAAGTAGTCCTCCCAACTACCACAAAAGTTGATGATACAACCTCTCAACATATCCTCTAGAACTTGAATAACCCTTTTCGACTGTCCATCTGTCTGTGGGTAAAAAGCGGTGCTAAAATCCAATCGTGTACCCAACGCTTCTTGCAACTTCCGCCAAAACCGAGATGTAAACCTAGGGTCTCGATCAGAAATTATCGACACTGGCACCCCGTGCAGTCGCACTATCTCCGCCACATATAGCTTGGCCAACTTTTGCAGTGAGTAATCGGCACGAACAGGTATGAAATGGGCAGATTTTGTTAACCTATCCACAACCACCCACACCAAATCTTTCTTGGTGGGTGTCAAAGGTAACCCACTCACAAAGTCCATTGTTACTCTTTCCCACTTCCATAACGGAATCTTTACCGGTTGCAATAATCCAGAAGGAAATTGGTGCTCCGCCTTAACCTGCTGGCACGTCAGACATTTCCCAACGAATTTAGTCACTTCTCGTTTTAATCCCGGCCACCAGTACACCTCTCGCAAGTCTCGATATAACTTATTTCCTCCAGGATGCATGGCACAGAGTCCCCCATAAGCCTCTTTTAGAATTAACTGTCTCAATTCAGGGTCCTTCAGAATACAAACCCTTCCAAGAAAGCACAGAACTCCTTCAGTGTTCAGTCCAAAATCCTCGTTCTCACCATTCCTAACTTGCTGGAATCGAAGAGCTAGTGAATCGTCCTTCAACTGTTTTTCCTTAACCTGCTCAGTCCAAGTAGGCCTTACTTGCAGTTTTGCCAACAAGCTTCCATCGTCATACAGACTTAAACGTGCGGATAAGGCTCTCAAATCAGTAACAATGCTTCGGCTCAACGCATCCGCCACCACATTAGCCTTTGCAGTCGTAATCCTTAAGCAACTCCACCCATCGACGTTGCCTAAGGTTCAACTCCTTCTGAGTCAACAAATACTTTAGGCTCTTATGATCCGTGTATATGATGCACTTTTCCCCATATAAGTAGTGTCTCCAAATCTTTAACGCAAAAATCACCGCTGCTAGCTCCAAATCATGCGTAGGGTAATTCACCTCATGAGTCTTAAGCTGTCGCGATGCATAAGCGACCACCTTGCCCTCTTGCATCAGTACGTAACCTAACCCCACATGCGACGCATCACTGTATACAGTGAAGTCCTTCCTAGACACCGGTTGAATCAACACTGGCGCTTCGGTCAATACCTTTTTCAACTGATCAAAAGCTTTTTGCTGTTTCTCGATCCAGACAAATGGTACTCCTTTCCTTATGAGTTTTGTCAAGGGTGCTGCCATTACCGAGAAACCCTCCACAAACCTTCTATAGTAACCTGCTAACCCTAGAAAACTCTGAATTTCTGATACTGACCTAGGTGGCTTCCATTCCAGAATCGCTTCAATCTTACGCGGATCCACCTTAATCCCCTCGGCAGAGACCACATGCCCTAAGAAGGTTACCTCCCTCAAACAGAATTCACACTTGCTGAATTTTGCATAGAGTTCCTTCTCCCTTAACACCTGCAACACAATACGGAGATGCTCATCATGTTTCGTCTCCGTTTCAGAGTATACCAGGATATCATCGATAAAGACGACCACGAATCGATCCAAGTAAGGTTGGAATACTCGATTCATCAGATCCATGAAAGCTGCAGGTGCGTTCGTCAGCCCAAATGGCATGACCAAAAACTCGTAATGTCCATATCGAGTTCGAAATGCTGTCTTATGAATATCCCCTTCTTTTACCCTTAGCTGATGGTATCCAGAACGAAGATCGATCTTAGAGAATACCGAAGCCCCTAAAGCGATCGAGCGGATCATCAATCCTTGGCAGTGGATACTTATTCTTAATCGTCAGTTTGTTCAACTGGCGATAATCGATGCACATGCGCATTGTTCCATCTTTTTTCTTTACAAACAAAACTGGTGCTCCCCAAGGAGACACACTAGGCCTAATGAAGCCTCTATCCAACAACTCTTGGATTTGAGCTTTCAGTTCCACCAACTCTTTCGGTGCCATCCTATAAGGTGCAATGGATACTGGAGCTGTTCCAGGCAACAAATCGATTCCAAACTCGACTTCCCGATTCGGAGGTAATCCAGGAAGCTCCTCCGAAAAAACATCTCGAAATTCCTTAACAGTTCTGATGGTCTCCACAGTCGGATCCTCGGTTCCAGCCTGGCTTACCAAAGCCAAATATGCCTCGCACCCCTTGCGCATCAACTTCTCAGACCTCAACGCCGATACTACATTGGACAAATAATCTCTTCATTCTCCAATTATCATTACCTCTTCATCATTTACAGTCCTTATCACCATCCTCTTAGCTGCACAATCCAAAGTTGCCTTATGCTTGGTCAACCAATCCATCCCTAGAATCAAATTGAATTCTTCAAATGGTAACTCCATCAAATCTCCACAGAAAACCCTACCTTGAATCTCCAACGGCACCTCCTTGAAGAGTTTCTCTACCTTAACTGAATGACCTAAAGGACTTATCACCAACACCCCACATACAGTCTCCTCGAAGTGCACACCCAGTGCCCCAGAAATGTTATATGCCACATATGAATAGGTAGATCCCACATCAATCAGAGCAGTATAAGGTACACCATAGATCAAAAACGTACCAGTTATGACATCAGGTGCGTCACCCTCCTCGCAACGACGAGCAGCATACACTAGAGCTGGCTGACGAGCATTAGCGTTACCAATACCCCTGCCAGGTACGCCATGTCCACGACCATTACCACCGCAACCTTGTCCACGATTTCTTGGCAGCGGCGGTCCATTCCTCACAGGTTGAGCCTGTCGCACAGCCTCTTGTTCCGCCTCCTGAGCCTGAACGGCCCTCCTAGGACAATCCTTAATCCTATGCTCCTTTGACCCACAATGAAGACAAGCCCCAGTACGCTTCCAGCACTCTCCTTGATGCATTCTACCACAATCTCCACAAGCTTGCGGTCTAACAGTGTTTACCGGAACTATTCGAACCGGTTCTTCCATCCTAGCTCTCTTAATATTTCGATTTGTAGCACCAGCTGGTCCAGCATCTCTCCTGAACCGATTCCGATCCCTATCGCGGTTCTTCCATTTCGCTTGTTTCACCTTCTCGGCTATCTTAGCCTTCTCTACCAGTGCAGCAAAATCCCATTCTCTCTGCGGAGCTATGAGTACCCTTAGCTCATCCCTAAGGCCATCCTCAAACCGAACGCTGCGCTCATATTCAGTGGAAACAATGCCCCTAGCATACCGGCTTAGTCGTAGAAACTCTGCCTCATATTCAGCAACGGTCTTACTTCCTTGGGTCAGATTCAGGAGCTCCTTTCTGCGTGTATCCACATAGCTAGCTCCAACATATTTTTCCTTAAAAGTCCGCTTGAACAGCTCCCATGTTACCCTCTCGGTGGGGTACCTCTCTCATGATAATCCACCATCGACACGCTTCGTCCCGCAGCAATGACACCGCCCCTTTCAACTTCTGTTCTACTGAGCAGTCCAAGTCATCCATAATCCGCTCTGTGGCTTCCAACCAGTACTCAGCCACATTTGGGGCCACTCCAGATACGCCCCTAAAAACCTTAGCTCCGTTAGCCCGAAGTCGTTTGGAAATGGACCCCCTATTCATGGGCCTGACATTAGCTCCGGCCACCCTTTCCAAAACCCTCAACATGGCTTGAGACAAAGTGTCGTCCCCTGCGGCCCGATCATACGGCCCATTTTCATTAACCGGTGGTGGATGAGCCTCGCCAACTAGTATGTGTTCCGAGGATGCAGATCCAGCTTGAGTACTACCTCGGCCTCGCCCACGGCCTCTTCCCCGAGTAGCCCTTGCACTTATAACGATTTATCTGATTACGAATTTTATGACATTAGTTTACTGGTTCCTCTGTTTATTACAGAATGTTTTATGTACTGGTAGAGTTTCAGAGTTGTTTTCGCGCAATCGCAATTCAGCTACGGTCTCAGTTTTGTAACCTTAATACTACATTACCATTAGCACCATCTCTAAAGCTCAGTACTATCTACAGTATTATTTCCCATTCAGTTTCATATAAATATTTAAAGCAGAAAAAGAACACTTACAGACTTGGTGCCAGGGATTCAGTGTGCCACCTCCTTATCAGTCCACTAAAATTTTTTAAAAAAAACCACGTTTTTGTTTACCGAAAAAAAAAAGATTTGATTTGAAACTACCTTTATTTCAAAACCATTGATTTAACCCCGTTTTAAAATAGAAAACTTGAACATCTCAAAAAAAAAATAACTTACCATTTTTCCAAAAATACCCATCTTAGGCCTAAGTTTTTGAAAAATAAAATTTTCGGACCCGATCCACAGCCGAGTTGTTGCAACCGGGCTCTGATACCACTAAATGTAACACCCTAAACCCAGCCCAGATGTTACGGCAGAATTCAGCATGCCACATGGAAATGTTGCTATTCGTTTTATCAAAAATCTCTTTATTAAGGTTTAAAGAATGTTAGTGTTTTAAGTTTAGGTGAATAGAGGCTGTGCACCAGGTAGGAAGCCAAAAAAGAGGAGGTGAGTCTGTTGGACTACTTAAGTACCAAGCTCTTCCCGGTTCCAATCCTAGACATGCACACATCCATTGCCACACTTAAAGCATGTTACTTGTTCACGAATTTCATCTTTAGCTTATGTCTTTTTAAAACATTTATTTCTTTTGAAACATTCACGTTGCGCAAGCTTTGTTCGGTTATCGTGTTACTTTGAAAACAACTAGCCTTTATAAAACGCGCCCTAGTGCTAACCGGTTTAATAATCCAAAAATAAAATAATTAAATGAGCAGCCTTATTACAACCTTAAATCCAAACGGAAATAATCAAAAGTAAAAGAAATGTGAACTTATTTAAAAAAACCGTAATTTATTCTTCATGGCCACTCTGAATCCGCTTGACTCCAAGTCCACCAATTAGGGCTCACCGCAAGGATGGAAAGAACAGGGGTGAGTTTGGGGAAACTCGGTGTATATGAGAAACCCATCCAAAGCCCAAGTCGGCTCGAGCCCATTGGGCCTAAGCCCTATTCGGATAACGAGACACAGTGGGACGAAGCCCTTTCGAATCTGATAACAAGGCCTTAGCCCCTTTTTAACATAATGGTGCGGCCCATAGGCCCCAATTCGATAATCATAATAACAATAATAACAATGTATGCAAACCCATCCGAGGAGACTACTCAACCCACCAACCGCTACACTGCTGCTCCCGCATCACCCTACACTCCATGTGGGAATATCTCAACCCACCCATTCTACACACTCCACGGTTGCAAAGCATTGTCGCTCAAATAACAATAAGTTGAGACAAAGCCTCCGAAGACGTGGATAAACCACTTTAAGCACTTCCTCCATCAATATCCCAATCCCATGCAATAGACAGTAATGAAAACATATCATGCAGAATTACAGTATTAATTAATCATGCGTTTTAGTCAATTTAAACCCTAAAGGTATATCGGAAATTTTGCGATTTAGGGTAAATTCATAACTTACGCATCTACACAAGTTATTTCAGTAATTCTATAACTGTTATAAGTAATTTGATCTACTGTTCAACTATCAGGCCAATTTGCCCATCTCTCATCCATATTGGTCCGTAAGCCCATTGGACGTACACGAATTATCGCATGAGACCAACTTACCACTTTGCGATGCCAGATCTAATCATTAATCTATGTCTTGAGAGCATTCGCATACTCACAAGCCCATGAAATACCAGATTTTCAGCTTTTCGGCTTTTGCCGATTTGAACTGAGAAAGGGTGTTCGGTACACACCTGTTACGCGACGACTGCTACTGAGATCCCTTTCGATGTCCTACAATTGATTAGCACAGTTCTTATTTACAAACCTCAATCACTAAACCCAAAACTTGCTTTTCCAAAATCGAACTATGTCCCTAAAAAGTCTTTAAAACCTTACCTTCCTGCCAAAATCGATAGCTTGCTCCGAATCCGATTGCTCCAACGATTTACGCCTTCAATCCAATGCTTAAGAAGACTCTAATCACCGAAATAAAACATCAGTTACAAACCCTTAGAGCCTTATGCCCAAATCGACAGCCTCCCTAATTTTTAGGGATTTCGGCTTTTCCTAACATCGTAAAATAAGACCAAATCTGAGATGATAAGCACTTACCCCCTTACCCCTTTTTGATTTCCACGTAATCTAATGCAGATTTATCTTTTAACCGGTGGCAGAGTTTGAATCTAGGAGTCTTGAAGTTTCGGCTATAAGCCCCTAGCCCAATGGTACTTTCGGCTTTTGGGTGGTGAAGAAGATGACGATGTGAGGCTATGACCTTGAAGTAAAATTGCCTACAGGTATCAAGGGTTTAGAAAAGATAATCGCTGATTAATGAGAATGAAAGAACATAGAGAGACCTGGCTTTGAAGAAATCGGCACAAAGCGGTGTGATCACGAGATTTCGGCTTTTTGTGATTTCGACAAAAAAGTTTGATGAATAGCAGGATTGATGGACGGCTTTGGAGAGAGAGTAGAGAAAGAAGAATGGGGAAGGTGAAAGTTTCGGCTAGAGAGGAAAAGAAAGAAAAGAAAAACCTTGTGGTGTCTGAGCAGAAGAAAACGACACCAGTCAAACCTTAGGTGCTGAAATGTTAATCTAATAACCCTCTGCCGATTTCCCCTCTTCAATTCCCTATATTCGGCCAACTCTCAGTCTCTCTACCAATCCCTTAAATCTCTCCCCTTATCACTCCTTAATTCAAGCATTCGGGCTGATTCAAACTCTCCTTTAGCAGAATCCACTTGGACTCCAACACTTACCCTTCTTGCACTTAAAAATAAATGCATCTATTTGCCAACACAGGGAATTGATCCCATGCCTTCCCCAATGCTCCACACGCCACCTTTTTAGGAGCCTAGTGGCGTCACCCTTGCCATTTTACTAATGCTCTTTTTGTGATGCAATTTACCCTTCACACTATACAAGGGCCACTTAGCCAGAACCCCTGCCCTTTTAAGTCCAAACTCCAAAAATCCAACTGGGTTTTGGCCAACACATGGGCCTTCCATAAGCCCATTTACCTACTCAAAATATTAATTCCACATCTAAATACAAATTTTAAAAACTCTACCAAAATATTGAAAATTACAAATAAATCCAAAAATCAGGATGTTACAGGACCTCTCCAACACTCCTCAGGACACTCAACCACTAAAACAAGCATACATTTATGCAACACAACATACAAAATAAACACCTCAATTTTTAGGGCGTTACAACCGAGGTAAGTTCGTATGTTAAAAATAAGCTTTAGAATAATTTCATTTAAATGCTTTAATATTGCTTGAATTGTATATTTTATTATGTGAATGAGTATAATTCTACGAATGAGTTTGACGACGATTCGGCAAGTGAGAAGTCCCGTTGAACCTTAGGAATAGATTAGGATACAAGTGACATGTCACTAAATGTAACACCCCTTACCCGTACCCGAGATCGGGATAGAGTACGAGGCATTACCGGACGAACATACAGACGTTGAACTAAAATACGGGCCATAAAATTTCCTTTAATTCAAATTTCTCAAACACATGCATATCGTCCCTTATTTGGGTCTACGAAGCCCAAAACATACTTTGGAACCATTTCGGGACTAACCCAAGAGCCTACGAAAAATTTGGAAAATTCATACTTTAAGGCTCCACACGCCCGTGTCCCGTGCCCGTGGAGCTCACTGCCGATTATGTAATTGACACACGACCGAGACACACACCCGTGCAGGCAGTGTTAGGCTATTTACCAAGCCTTTGTCACCTTACATACACCCATCTATTCATAGACATACAACAAGGCATAAATGATCACTTAAACATTCATAATCATGAAACAACATGTCATTCATTTTAAACATATTTGACTTTAGCCTAATCTCATGGCTATCAACCTCAACACAAGATATTACCACATACATAATCTAAATAACAATCAACATTCTCCATTTTGAGACCAACATAATGTAACTACCAATTTGTCCATTAAACATCCATATTCAAGGCAACATTGCTCATTTCCATTTAACTCTTGATCCATAGGCATGCATTCAACTTACCTAATGTATTACCAATTATGCATAACATAAATAATTAAACTTACAACCATAATGATTAAGGGCCAACATGTTTGACCAAACCATAATAATAATACATGTCATAAAACTAACTTCCTATACATGCCACTCACTTGACATTTATAATATTTGAATCAATTCTCCCAAAAATAGTAGCTTGATAGTGTGATGCTACCTCCGACGATCTCCAACCCCGAGCCAACTTGTCAAAACTAAAGAAGTGGAGAGGAGGGGCAAGCTTTATGCTTAGTAAGTCCATATGAAATTAATAAGCAATTACCAACATGCTTTTTAAAATAAAACATCATAATTATACAATTTACACATGTTCAGGTTGAGCTATTTTACCAAGTTACAAATACAAAATCATTTATATCTGAAACTAAGAAACTCCAAATTAAGTTTCGTTAATTTTCCTTGAAACTAGACTCATATATATTTCTCCCATAAAATTTCAAGAATTTTTGGTTTAGCCAATTAGTACAGCTTATTCATTACAATTTCTCCTGTTTTAGTGTTCGGCTACCCTGACCTCTATTTACTACGAATCAATTTTCTCCCTGTACAGAATTCAAAGGGCTATGTTGGTTATTTCTATTAAAAATAGACTCAATAAGGAATCTATACATATACATTATAACTCCTACTTATTTTTTTACAATTTTTAGTGAATTTATCAAATAGGAATAGGGGATCTTGAAGTCATTCAGACTCTATCTCACAACAATTTAAATATCTCATAACATAAAATTCAATTGCATGCACCATTTCCTCTATATGAAACTAGACTCATCAGGATTTAATCTCATATTTTATTAGGCCCCTAACTCAATTTCCACAATTTATGGTGCATTTCCAAATTTGCACCACTGTAGTAACCCAAAACTGCCAAGGCTAAATCTACTCATTCACTACTATTATTCACCAAATCCGTACAATATCATTTCATTCATAATGGTAAGAACACATAATTATGCTTCATAAGCATGGACTCATAATCAGAAGGTCATCACAAAAGCATTCTTATGAACATTCTTACCACACAATTGCAACATATCGAGTTCTCTACTCGAGAGTTTACGTACATACCTGTTCATCGTACTCATTTCACAACATTTACCAACATGTCGCTTTCATCTAGAGTATTTCACTTCGTTCACTTGAGATTTACCCGCTGAACACGTCAAAATATAATTCGGATACACGGATTGCATGCACATAAGTGCCATGCCCGCAACTAGACAAACTCAATAGCCTGCGGAAATTATGTAGCCAAGCTACCATGTAACCCACCCATAAGTGAACTCAGACTCAACTCAACGAGCTCAGGTGTGCGCATCCATAAGTGAACTCGGACTCAACTCAACGAGCTCGGATGCCAGTTACATCTCACGAACTAGGACTCAACTCAACGAGTTCGAAACTCAAATATCCTAGTGACATGTCACTTGTGTCCTAATCTATCCTAAGGTTCCAACGGGATTTTCCTCATTCATAAGTCTCTGACATCTTCCACGGGATACCGGAATCGATACTTGGTAGCATTTCATAGTTATCAAGTAATTCACATAATTTTGCATATTATTCAATAATAACCACAAAGCATAATATTTCATGATAATAATCATCATATCATATAAATAACATTAAATTACTTAAAATGACAATTATGTTACCATATTTACACATGAACTTACGTCGTATGCGAAAATGGCCATTTTTACCATTTTGTCCACAACTTGATATTTTTCGATTTTAGCCTAAATTTTGATTTTCCTTGTTCTATCATTTCAAATATAGCCTAATTAGGACTCATATTATTTAAATTAACCCAAAATCATATTTTGGAAAAATTACAATTTTGCCCCTAAACTTTCACATATTTACACTTTTACCCCAGATCTCGTAAAATGACATATGTTCAATTTCTTTACTACCCATGCATAGACGAATTATTTTCAGGCATAAAACAGCCCACATGTTCATAAAAATCAGATTTTTAACACATTTTATAACTTTTACAATTAGGTCATTTTATGCTTTTTTACCGAAAATTAATCGGTACAAGTCGTTTATCTAACACCCAACACTCATTTTCTACCATTAGACATCAAAGCACATGCATATTATTCATGGGTAAATTTTTAAACATGAACCCTAGCTTAAAATAATGGTAGAAATAAGTAGAACATGGTACCGGGATTCCAAAAACGTAAAAATCATTAAAAACGAGGCTAGAACGGACTTACAATCGAGCTTGGAAGCTTGGAAACCCTAGCCATGGAGTCTACCTTGGTATACACGGCCATGGTGAAGAAAATGAGCAAAATTGGCTTTTAATTTTGTATTTTAATTCATTTTACCCCTAAATGACCAAAATGCCCTTTTTAGTATTCTTTAAATTTTTACCCTTCCAAGCCCATTTTTGTCCAAATTTTTAGAACTTGGTCAAATTACTCTTTAAGGACCTCTAATTAATAATATAATTCAATTTCATGCAAAATGCTTCTAGAACACAAGTTTTACAGTTTATTCAATTTAGTCCTTAAAGTTCAATTAAGCATTTTTCACATAAAATTTCTTCATGAAATCTTCACACAAGCATAGAAATATATCATAGACCTTATAATAATCATAAAATAAATATTTCTATCTCAGATTTATGGTCTCGAGACCACTGTTCCGACTAGGCACAAAATCAGGATATTACACTAGGGTTTGTATGTGTTATGTGATTATGTGATCCGGGTGCTGGTCTTATACTTCCTACCGGTGGCTGAGTATACTGGCATATGTTGTGGATACTTGACAGCTTGTATGAGTAGCACCGCGTAGCTACATCTTAACTGACAGCTTGTGTGAGCAAGCCCGTTGATAGCTCGAGAGTGAGCTATTATGTGATATGAGATTGAGGTAGCTTTGGCTACATATGTGGCACTTAGTGTGCAAAAATCCCGAGTATCCGAAATTATTATTCCGAGTGGTTTACGGGTATGTCAAAGATGAGAATATGTGTAAGTTCTTTTCGAGATGGTTCAAATATGTACATAAAGCTCATGTTTGTTAAATGCTTAGAATGATTAAAATGAGGTAAGTTTGGTGATGGAATGAATTATGATCATGAGACTATGGTAAATTTACGTTTAATTATGTTACATTATTTGAATGCTATATGCATGGTAAGGTTGCTTATTTCTTGCATACAAGCTTACTAAGCTACATAGCTTACTTCATTTATTTTTCATGTTTTATAGTGTCGCGAAGCTAACTCGGATTGAAGATTGTCGGAGATTCGAATCACACTATCAAACTTTCATTTTGGGTATTGATGATCTTAGTATTTTGAAATTATGGCATGTATAGAGACTTGGTTATTTTGTTATATGTGTCATTATGATTTTAGCCAATGTATTGGCTTGTAATTTGTCAAAGGCTTGATTTGATATTTGGCCATGTAAATTGGCTTACTTTGGCTAACATGGTTGTAAGCTTAAATATATTCACATATGTGCCAATGTCTTTGGTGATATAGTCATGGTATGCTTGGTGATTGATGAAATGTGATTTATTGGTGAAATGATTATCTTATGCACAAATAAGTGTCTTGAAAGTAGTTTAATGATACTTAGTATATGTGAAATTTGCATGATTGAATTAGGGCATAATAAATGTTGTGAGTATGATAGATGTTGCTATTGTATTGGCATATGTTGGTCATATTTGTGGATGTTTTGGTTGCCTAAGTATATTATGTTTTGTGCCATTGAATTGGTGTATGTGTATGTGTGAACAAGGGTGGCAAATGGCTTGGTAAATAGCCTTTATTTTGTTCACAAGGGTAGACACACGGGCGTGTGTCTAGGCCGTCTGTGACACACGGTCTGCCCCATGGGCATGTGTCTTGGCCGTGTGTCCCCTACACCTTAATTTTGAGAAACAGAATGCTCAGAATTGAGCACACGGGTAGAGACACGGGCGTATGTCTCAGCCGTGTGCATGACACGGCCTCAGGCACGGGCGTGTGTCCTAGGCATGTGAAGTCTGCACCTAATTCTTGAAAATTAATTTTCGACACGGCCTAGCACATGGGCGTATGACTTGGCCGTGTGATCTCAATTTTTTCATGGGTTACAAGTCAGAGAGTTACATAGGTTCAGGACACAGGCGTGTGACCCTTGTTTAGTGGAAAAATATTCTAAGTTATGTAAAAATTTCTAAAGTTCTCGATTTAGTGTCAGACTGCTCCCAAAGCATGTTTAGGGCCTCGTAGGCTCGTATTAGAGAATTTATGATTAATTGCAAATGGTTTTAATTTGGACGCAAATTTATTACTCAGAATTGTATGATTGTTTGTGTGGTAAGTCCGGTAATGCCTCGGACCCTGTTCCAGCATTGAATACGGGTAAGGGGTGTTACATAAATTGTTTTATGGGGTTGGAATTGGGAACACAAGTCCCTATAGTAAATTATACTTAGTTTAGCCTTGGATCACTTGTCGCTACTCACTCCTGGTATATTTTCTCTACTTTTTATATAGTATTCGATTTACGTTATGCCTCTGAGACGTGAACGGGGTAGTCAAGATGAGGACACACCACCGCAGCCACATGATGATGCTCATATGTGTCAAGTTGAGCACTTTATGTTTGAAATAATCAGGGCATTGTAGCGTATCATTGGTGCTAATGCCAGTCCTCTTCATTAGGGATTAAATTAGAGCATTTGAGAACTCTAGGTGGTAAGGAATTTCAAGGAGTTTGTAACGCCCCGTACCCGAGACCGTCGCTGGAGTCGAATACGAGGTGTTAACGGACTTAATTCATTACTTAAACAAATTTCAAACAATTTAATTTTAAAATTTTCAGACAGTTTGAAAATCGCTTCACTGATCGCTTAAAAATTCATATCTCGAGTTACAAAACTCAAAATTAAGATCCGTAAATTTTTATGAAACTAGACTCATATTTCTAGCTACTAATTTTTTTCTAGAATTTTTTGTTGAGCAAAACAGTACATTTTATTAGTTAAAGTCTCCCCTGTTTCAGGGTTCGACTACTCTGACCTCTGTGTATTACGAATCAGATATCTCTCTATACAAAATTTCAATAACTATGAGGTTTGTTTCTATTAAAACTAGACTCAATAAGGAATCTGTAAACATAAATAAAAACTTCTAATTATTTTTTTAAAATTTATTATAAATTTTTAAAATCAGAACAGGGGATCCAGAAATCACTCTGGCCCTATTTCACAAAAGTTTAAATATCTCATAAAATATAATTTATATGCCTATTTTGTTCATTTCATATGAAAATAGACTCAACAAGCTCCGATTCCATAACTTATTCATTATTTAATTCCATTTCTACTATTTTTAGTGAATTTTCAAATTCACGTCACTACTACTGTCTGAATCTATTTTATGGTAAATTTTACCTATTTCATGGTTTCCATGGATTAGCTAGCAATTTGACATACATAACACCAAATATGATCATGATTAGCCATTCCAATGGCTAATCATTACCAAAAATTTTCATACCACTCAATAACCATATCATAAGACCATATATACAAAATGATTATAGTGCTATACATGCCATACTCAAAATATACAAGCCATTATGCCAAGATGGTATACGGATAGTGTGAGCGAGCCTCCACTGCCGTTCCCGATTTTCCGAAGTGACTTGTCAAAACTACAAGGAATGAAAAGGAGGAGTAAGCATAAATGCTTAGTAAGTTCACATGCAAATAGCAAGTAACATAACCATATAAGCAAACATAAAATATCATTTGCATAATCATCATCAAGACATTCATGTCATATTTTCATTTATCATCTTACCACATTGTTGATATATTGAGTTTTCAACCCGAGGGTTAAGTACATACCTGTTCAAAGTATCCATCTCACAACACTTACCAATATGTCCCTTTCATCTCTAGTATTCCTCCATTTGAGTAGAACTTTACCCGTTGAACACATCGGAATATAATTCGGATACACGGATAATTTGCACATAAGTGCCATATATGTAATCAAGCAATCATGTAACCCACCCATAAGTGAACTCGGACTCAACTCAACGAGCTCAGGGGTTCGCATCCATAAGTGAACTTAGACTCAACTCAACGAGCTCGGATGCCTAGTTACATCTCTCGAACTCGGACTCAACTCAACGAGTTCGAAAATTCGCATCCATAAGTGAACTCGGACTCAACTCAACGAGCTCGGATGCCTAGTTACATCTCTCGAACTCGGACTCAACTCAACGAGTTTGAACATTCGCATCCATAAGTGAACTCGGACTCAACTCAACGAGTTCGGATGCTCAACCATCCTAGTGACATGTCACTTGTATCCTAATCTATTCCTAAGGTTCAAACGGGCTTTTTTCCTCTATCTGACATTTGCTGTCTTCCACGGAATATCAAAACCGATACTCGGTAGCAATTCATATTTATCAAGTAGTAAACATAATTTGCATATTACTCAACATTAACCACAAAGCATAATATTTCACGATTAAAAATCAGCATAACATATAATTAACATCAATAACTTAAAAATAACAATTATGCTACATTATTTACACATGAACTTACCTCGTATGCGAAAATGGCTACTTTTACCATTTCGTCCACAACTTGGTATTTTCCCCATTTTAGCCCGAATTTCAGTTTTCCTTGCTCTATCATTGAAAATATAGTCTAATTAGGGCTCACATTATTCAAATTAACCCAAAATCATATTTTGGCAAAATTAAAATTTTGCCCCTAAACTTTTGCATATTTACACTTTTGCCCCAAAGCTCGTAAATTAAACTTTAGCCTATTTTCTTATGTTTTATGACATTCTAATCATTTTTCTCTTCTATAGCAACATCAAATTCTCACTCTAACATGTACTTATGAACATTAGGTATTTTTACCGATTATGTCGTTTTACTCGTTTTTACATAAATCACTTAGCAAAAGTTGTTTAACACAATTTCAAGCTTCATATTCTACCATAAAACATCAAAATAAACACATTTCACCTATGGGTATTTTTCCAAATATGAACCCTAGCTTAAATTATTGCTAGAATAAGCTTAATCGAGCTAAGGGATTCCAAAAACGTAAAGAACATAAAAACGGGGCTTGGAATCACTTACTATTGAGCTTGGAAAGCTTGAAAACCCTAGCCATGGCTTCCCCCATGCTAATTTCGGCCTCCATGAAGAAGATGAGCAAAATTGGCTTTTAATTTTGTATTTTAATTCATTTTACCCCTAAATGACCAAAATGCCCTTACTACTAAACTTTCAAAAATTCCTTCCATGTCCTAATTTTTTCCATGAACTTAAAATTGGTCAAATTACTATTTAAGACATCCTAATTAATATTTCAATGCAATTTCATACTAAAAACTTCTAGAATGCAAATTTTGCAACTTATTCGATTTAGTCCCTACTTTCAATTTAAACACTTTAGGCATAGAATTTCATCACGAAATTTTCACACAGTCATGAAATCATATCATAATCATCAAAATAATCATAAAATAATTATTTCTATCTCAAATTTTGTGGTCACAAAACTACTATTCCGACTAAGCCCAAAATCAGGATATTACAGAGTTAGAGGTGGAGACTCTACTCGTGCTGAATACTAGTTGAAAGGAGTTACTCGTATCCTTGGATAGATGGGCTGTTTTGATGAGGATAAGATTGGGTGCATCGTGTCGTTGCTTGTTGATAAGGCTCATTACTGGTGGAGGATAGTCGAGCGTGGTACTGCATCGGAGAGAGTGAATTGAGACTTTTTCCTGGAGCCTTTCTGGAGGAAGTTCATGGGAGAGCAATATATGGAGGAAAAGAGACACGAGTTCATGGATTTAGTCAAAGGTGCTTTGTTTGTGGATGAGTACGAGGCATAGTTTGTGTATTTGAGTCAGTATGCACCTGAGTTGGTGGCTCATGAGGCGAGTCGTTGTAAGAGGTTCAGGTTTGGACTGAACTGGGATATTAAGTAGAATCTTGTTGTGCAGTCTTATGAGGTCTTCGACGAGTTGGTTGAGAAGACTTGTGCTTTAGCAGAGACTTTGGTAAAAGAGCCAAAAGCTGTTGCTACTGGTACTATTAAGAGCTCATCAGAATCTACTAGAGGATCTGGCCAAAAGGGCAAGAGAGGTCATTTTGGGAGGTCTGGATTACGAGTTGCTATAGGCTAAGGTTAAGTTAGGTAGGCTATAACCTCAAAATTATATAGGGTTTTTCTATATATTTTTACCACCTTTCTACTTAATAAATGTGTTTATCTTGAGTAATTATTATTGAAATAAGTGAATTTTACTTAAATAGTAATTTTAGACATGGATTTAGAGTATGTGAAATTATGCTTAATTACATTATTTTCATGCATATTTATATTATTTCATGTTAATTTATTAATATATGTATTTTTCACTATGTAGGAGGTTCATTGGAGACAAGACTTAAATAAAACATGGACATGTACAAGTTATCCATATGGACGGCAAGACCATGCAATTTGGGGCTTGAGGTTGACTACTTGACCTAATAAAGAAGATGATGAAAGATGAACATGTCTGCTAAGTTTTGAACTGAAGAGTTGTCTAACAAGGGGAAATAAGAGCCCAAATTTGACACTTAAAGGTGGCTACCCAAAATATGTTTTAGGATAATTAATTAAAGGTCCTTACAATTGGAAAATAATCAAAATTTAGCCCAACAACTTCTCTGTTGAAATCATCCACTTTATAACTATTTTTACCTTGAATTTGAAATTCAAATGGAGAAGACTTGGCCATCCCTTGTTCTTTGAAGCATGAAAGGCCACATGAGAGAGGGAAGGAAGCAAATTTAAACCTATTTTTAGTAAACTCAAGCTCTTATCTTCACCGATAAATACCTTGCCATCCCTCATTCCTCAACATTCCTCTCTCACTCTAACTAGTTTCATCTCAATTCTTTTTCCCTTGCATAGCTGTCCATCCCTCCTTCATTCTTTGGCCTGAAATGCTTTGTCAAAAGCACTCCTTAGCTGGCTACCCCTTAAACACTTAGCAAACGAAGCATCAATCAAGACGGAGGAGCACCTCAGTCAGAATAGATGCGAAAGGCTACTGAACTGAGTAAAGTTTACACTTTCTTCTTGTTATTTATTTTAAACATGTTTGGTTTGAGTTTTAGGTTTTTGAAATCAACTATGAAGTTTTAATTCCTATCTGTTGGGATGATTATATTAATTTAATGAGATTTATTTAATTCACGTTAACATGTTTTGTGCCCCAGTCTATTATTTTTTCAATTAATATCATGATGCATTTCATTCATATGTGATTGGGTGCACTCAGATCAACTGAGCGATCCTAACTAAATGACGACCAGTGGACACATAATTGAAAAGTGAAATGCTCAATTTAGGTCATTAAACCCGACTAAGTTGAGGTTCGTAATATCTTTAGTTAGCTCTATTGCATTGCATGGTTTTTTGGTTTATGTAATTAAACTATTGCAAACGTAAATGTCCTTGTGACCTTGCATAAATTCTAAGAAGCCCTTAGTCTAATATGATTAGTAACATACATATTTCACGAAGTAAAAGATCCGAGAGGACTTAATTTAGTTTCCCAACCCATAACAGATCGAGTTGCCATAGAAGTAATTCCGAACATGTTAAGCATAACTAAAGTAAATTGAATTGATTAATATAATTATCCTAGCCCATTTAGTGTTGATTTTTTTTGTCGCTAAAGCCATTCACTCATACATTTAGGTAAATTGCATCTAGATTAGAATTACATAGGGATCAATCTTTGCATCTAATTAATTTACTTAGTTTAATCATCACCACCCATATTTATTGAATTTTTACATCAAATTGTGAAGTTCTAATTTTAAAAATATTTGGTTAAGCTTATACAGTCCCTGTGGAGACGATAACTCATTTTAGTTATTACTTGAACAACTACGTACACTTGTGTAAACCACGTTACAAGTTTTTGGTACAGTTTTCAGGGACTATTTCCTTAATCAGTTTTTGTGAAATTATATTTATAATTTGATTTTTATATTTATTTATTTATTTATTAACTCAACTAATTTATTCTTTATTCTTTATTTTTTTGATTTATTTCTCAGGTGTTTTATAAGCATAGATCGAATCATTGACCTATTAACCATGGACCCTGAAATCGAGCAGACTTTTACATAAAGAAGATGTGAGAGATCTACTCAAAGACAAGCCAAGATTAACCTTGGAAATAAAAATGATAGACAAGGTAATGGAGTCAATCAAGTGCACAACCCAATCCTTATTGCTGATGATAGATATCGTGCCATCTAACAATATGCTGTGCCACTTTTTAATGAGTTAAATTCGAGAATTAGGAGGCCGGATATCGAGGCACTCCAATTTGATTTGAAACCAATGATGTTTCAAATGCTCCAAATGGTGGGCCAGTTAAATGTTATGCCCATGGAAGATCAATACTTACACTTTTGATTATTCATGGAGGTGAGTGATTCATTAAAGTTAGCTAGTATGATTGAAGATACATTGAGGTTAAAACTGTTTCTATACTCGTTGCGAGATCGAGCACAAGCATGGCTAAATTCATTGCCATCAAGTTTAATATCTACTTGGAAAGAATTAGTAGAAAGGTTTTTGGTAAAGTATTTTCCACCATGTAAGAATGAAAAGTTGCGTAATAAGATAACAACTTTCCAATAATTGGATGATAAATCTTTATACAATGTGTGGGAAAGATGCAAGGAATTACTTTGTAAGTGCCCTTATCATTGGATTCCTCATTGTATCCAGTTGGAGATGTTTTGTCTAAGTCTTATAATGAGGCTTCCGAGATCATTGAAAGGATATCAAGCAAAAATTATCAATGGCCAACAAATTGAGTAGTTTCAAGAAGATGTGTGGCCAGAGTACATGAAGTGGACACACTAACTTCACTCTCTGCTCAGGTATCTTCTATTTCCTATATGTTAAAATATTTTAACACTAATGGTTTGAATAATTTTGCAGCTCAATCACCAAGTCAGTATGAAGTAGTTTCTTGTATATACTATGGGGATGGTCATTCTTTTAAGCATTGCCCTTCAAATCCTAAATCAGTTTGTTACGTAAGGAACCGATATTAAAATAAAAGTGGACCAGGACCGCAATCCAACTACTACAATCCTTCATAGCAGAACCATCCAAACTTTTCTTGGGGTAACCAAGGAAATAGACTGAACAACAATCAAATGCAACATAGACTCAACCATACCCAAGGGTTTAACCAACAAGCCCCTAAAACACCCCAAACTGAATCATCAAATAGTTTGGAGGACTTGTTGAAGGCATACATGGTGAAAAATGACACCTTGAGCCAAAGCCAAGCAGCAACTCTAAAGAATCTGGAGAACCAAATAGGTCAATTAGCTACTAAGCTTCATAGTAGACTATAAGGAGCCTTGTTGAATGACATAGAAAGTTAAAGAAATTTGGGTAAAGACCATTGAAAAGTGGTAGAATTATGAATTGGTAAGACTTTGGAACCTAAAAAGGTTATGGTTGAAGATGAGCTTACTGAAAAAGAGAGAAGTCAACCAACAGTTGAAGTTCCTAACAAAAACATCAGAGGCTGAAAAATCTGATGAGGTAAACCTTATACTAGTGAATTTTGAAAACCTAACACCTACTTTTGCATATTTAACTCCTCAGAAAAGTTGTCCATATCAACCTAAAAGGTACAATTCAAGAAGTTCTTTGATGTTTTAAAGCAATTACACATCAAGATTTCATTGGTTGAGGCTTAAGAGAAAATGCCCAACTATGTGAAGTTTATGAAGGATATCTTGTCCAAGAAGAAATGACTTAGTAAATATGAGACTATCGCTTTGACGAAAAAGTGTATTGCATTTTTATAGAACAAGTGTAACGCTCCAAAAAGCCTGAACTTTCTTTTTTTTTGGTTTTGATAAAATGTGTGCTTAATATTCCTAGTCAAGTGTTATTTATGTGATAATAGGCCTTGGTTAAGTTTTGAGTTCGAACTTTGAGGTGAAGGAAATTATAGTTTAATAATTAAAAAAACCTTGATGGCAAGTAGTTTGGTTTTTAAATAAATGAAGGAGGAATTTGACACAAGGATCCTTGTGTTAGAGTGGCAAGTAGCGTCACATGTGGGGCTTAGAGGTGGCATCACATGCATGGTAAGGAGGTTTAGGGTTTGAATCCCTCCTTGCTCAAAAGAAGGATTTATTTTTGCTCAATAAATGGCCAGTAGTGGCATTGGATGTGAACTCTGAAGGGAGTGATCAGAGGAGAAATTTAACGAAGGGATTAAGGAGTTATCAGGAATAAAAGTTAAGAGATGAGAGGTGTAGAGAAGTGGAGCCGAATTGGAAATTTAGGGATAGGTAAATTCGGCTATAGTATATATAGGTGCCGATTTTGGGGATTCTAGGCTAGTGCCAAATTCTTCCTTTCTATTTTACCGAAAACACTTTTCTCTCTAAATATTTAAAAGCCAAAATCCCTTATTCTTTCTCTTTTTTTTTTGTGTCGATTTCTTCTCTTCTTTTCTCATCAAACTCTTCTCTTTCTTGCTCCTAGTTACTTTCTCTAAAGCTGAATATCTTTCGGCCAAAATCCTGTTATGCTGCCACTTTTTCTTCAACGTTGGCCGATCAATTCTTGTGTAAGTGCTTTACTTTCTTTTAGTTGGTCTTTCTAGCACTATTTCTAAATTGATTTGGTAGGGGATTAGTATCGAGTCTCGAATTTTAGATCTCTACCGAATTGCTCCTTAGGCATTTTGGGGTTTCAAGTAAGTATTCCTCTTTTATTGGTTAAGGTTGGCCGAATGGTCATGGTTGATTTAAGAGTAACTTAAGATGATTGCGAGTCAATTGTTGTTTAGTTCTTAATGATTAAGATTGATGCAGATTTAAGAAATACTTGTGATTAGTGATCAAGGAATGGCTGTTAAGGCTTGTTGTTCAAGGTAAGGCAAAGGTGAGATTTTCAGCTTTTGGTGATCGTATTTGATAAGTGTGTGATTAATCATTGAGTGACATCGTTTATAGGTTTGTGGCTAAGGAGGTCGCAGCACATTGTAGTACCAGGTGTGTACATACACTGCACACACACAATTCCCGAAATGTTGAAAAGCTGAAAGTTTGGCTACAATAGTCTTGCGAGTGCACGAACACTCGTAAGGAGGAGCTGATAGGTTATTAGAGGCCCCATAGGCTATTCCATGGACTTGGGCTGTGTATTGGCCAACCGGGCCAGAATGGGCAAAATAGGCTCGATGGGCTCTAGGGCCCATAATAGGCAAAATTGGCAATTTGATACTAAGTGATGAAAAATCATATGATTGCATGACTAAAAATGTGATTGAGACTGACGGGCCATATGAATGTGATTGGGCTTGATGGGCCTTGGGCCCGATAAGTCATATGAATGAGATTGGGCCTAAAGGGGCCAATGAATAAGTGTGGATCTGTTAGTGTTTAGTAAAGGGATTGTGGACTTAGTTTTTTGTAACTACTCAATCAGACATAAAATTTAAATAATTAATTAATTGCGACCGTGGACAAGTCATAAGGTTAAGGTGTGGCAATGGGTATATGCATGTCTAGGATTGGATCTAAGGAGAGCTTGGTACTTAAGCGATCTTAATGAATCACCTCCTCTTCTCTGGAGTCCTACCTGGTGAATAGTATCTGTTCACTTTAGCCAATGAGGACTTGTTAATAGGCCAAGGTAAGTAATAAACCCATAATAAAAAGAAATTACCGAAATGCCGCTAAGGACGAAAGTGACTAAAATACCCCTTTGTGTGGAATGTAAGATTTATGGATGTTACATGTATACCTACTGCATTCATATGATAGTCTGATTAGGTTGCATATGGGTTGGGATTTATGGAACGGAGGAAGAATATGAGGATCGCATGGTTGTTTGACGACCGTGGATCCAACAGTGACTTTTAAGCCCAATATATGAGTAGCAGCTTGCTGCAACGTTAGGTAGTATGGGTGGGTTGATATTTGTATCCCCACAGAGTGTGTATCGGGGGATGGAGATGGTGTGTAGCGATTGGATGGGTAGGATTTGTGCATATTTGATTGCTTTACATCTGTTTTGATATTGGATTGGGCTCAGGCCCAAGAAGACTTGCCATTGCATGCTTTACTATTTGTTGAGGGTTGTACACACTGAGTTTTCGAAAACTCACCCCCTCTTTTATTTTTCTCAGGTGATCCTCAGTAGGTGGTTCGACGCTTGGAGGGACCCTGAGGTGGCCAGCTAGCAAGATGACTTGGACTTGTTTTCTTAAGCATATAATTTCTAGTATTTTAAGTTATATCAGTCCAGATTGTAATAAGGTCGATTCGCTAGATATTATTTCATTGTCATTACTACGCTTTGAAATTAAATAAAAACTGAATGTTACTTAATTTTCTCTTTTGAAGGGTTTTCAATGAAAATAAGGTTTTCGATAAAACACTTCAATGTGACACACTGGATTCGACTATAATGTCCGGGCTGGGTTTGGGGTGTTACAACAAGCTACCTTCAAAACTAAAGGATCCTAAAAGCTTTACTATACCTTGCAACATTGGTGAATCATATAACGATAAAGTTTTGTGTGACTTAGGAGAAAGCATCAACTTGATGCCCAAATCTATTTTCAAGTTGTTGGGAATAGGTGAAGTAAGACCCACTACTGTGACACTTCAACTTGTGGATCGGTAATTAGCATATTCCAAAGGAAAGATTTAGGATGTTTTAGTAAGAATTGATAAGTTTATTTTTCCTGCTGATTTCATTATTTTGGATTTTGAAGCAAACAATGAAGTTTTGATCATCATTGGGAGACCTTTCCTAGCCACAGGAAGAACGTTGATAGATGTGCAAAAAGGCAAACTCATTATGCGAGTTCAAGATGATAAGGTAACATTTAATGTTCTGAAGGCAATGAAATTTCCCAATTTAATGGAAGACTAATTAGTAATAGAGGAATTAGAAACCTTAGTTTCTGTGGGAAGCAATTTTGAAGAAGACACATTGGAGAATGATTTAAGGTTTGAACCATTTGAAGATGAAAAAGGTAGTCAAGGTTTGGCTTTGATGGAAGCCAATCTAAGGAGTTATATTCAACCACCGCCGTTCAAACCGCTAGAGTTGGATGTTCAGGAATTTACACAACCCAAATTGTCAATCGTGGAACCGCCTAAACTTGAACTAAAGGTACTTCCGTCTCACTTAAAATAAGTTTATCTCAGTGATAGTTCTACTTTGCCTGTGATTATTTTAGCAGACCTGACAGAACATCAAGAGGAACAATTAATTATTGTTTTAAAGAAGTTTAAAAAGGCAGTTGGTTGGACTATAGGTGATATACGAGGTATAAGCCCTTCCTTCTGTATGCATAAAATTATTTTAGAGGAAGGTGAAAAAGGTAAAATTGATGGGCAAAGGAGACTTAACCCTATCATGAAAGAAGTGTTTCCAAAGGAGGTAATTAAGTGGTTAGGTGCATTTACCTTACCTAAGATAGTTCTTAGGTAAGTCCAGTACAATGTGTACTATAGAAAGGTGGGATCATGATCATAAAAAATGAACAAAACGAGTTAATCCCGACAAGAACTATCAAGGGTTGGAGAATCTGTATTGACTATAGAAAGATGAATAAAGCCACTTGTAAGGATAATTTTCCTTTAACTTTTATGGATCAAATGCTAGATCGACTAGCAAGTAAAAATTTTATTACTTTTTCGATGGATATTCGGGATACAATAAAAAATTGTAGCCTCAGAAGACCAACATAAAACTACTTTTACCTGTCCATATGGTATATTTGCTTTTAGGCGAGTGTCGTTCGGCTTATATAATGCACCTGCCATATTTCAGCGATGTATGATGGCAATTTTCACTGATATGGTTGAAAATTATGTTGAAGTTTTCATGGATGATTTCTTTATTTTTGGTAATACTTATGATATTTGCTTGAATAATTTGGCTAAAGTACTCAAAAGGTGTGAGGAGACAAATCTCGTCCTTAACTAGGAGAAGTGTCATTTTATGGTTAAGGAGGGAATTATTTTAGGACATAAGATTCTAAGAATGGAATTGAAGTTGATAAAGAAAAAGGTGGATGTAATTGAAAGATTACCACCTCTAATTAGTGTGAAAGGAGTTAGAAGTTTCTTAGGCCATGCGGGATTTTATCATATATTTATTAAGGATTTTTCAAAAATTTCTAAACCTTTATGTTTGCTTTTAGAAAATGATGATTTTTTATTTTAACAAATCATGTTTAAAAGCTTTTGAAAAATTAAAAAACTGATTAATTTTAGCCCCAATAATTATCACACCTGATTGGAACATGCCTTTCGAGTTAATGTGTGATGCAAGTGATTTTACTGTAGGAGCTATGATGGGTCAAAGAAGGAACAAAGTGTTTCACCCTATCTACTATGCAAGCAGTGTAACGCCCCGTACCCGAGACCGTCGTCGGATTCGAACACGAGGTGTTAACAGACTTAATTCATTACTTAAACCGCTCAAACAATTTATTTTTTTTAAATTTCCAGTCAAGCTAGCAATCTATGTCATAGTCGCTTAAAAATTCATATCTTGAGTTCTGAAACTAGACTCATATATCTATTTACTAATTTTTTTCTAGAATTTTTGGTCAAGCCAATTAGTACAATTTATTAGTTAAATTCTCCCCTATTTTAGGGTTCGACTGCTCTGACCTCTGTGTATTACGAATCAGATATCTCTCTGTACAGAATTTCATTGTCTATGATGTTTGTTTCTATTAAAACTAGACTCAATAAGAAATCTGTAAATATAAATAATTACTTCTAATTATTTGTTTACAATTTATTATGAATTTTTAAAGTCAGAACAGGGGATCCAGAAATCACTCTAGCCCTATTTCACAAAAATTCAAATATCTCATAAAATATAATTCATATACCTGTTTTGTTCAATCCATATGAAAATAGACTCATTAATATTCAATTTCATAACTTACTCTTCATTTAATTCCATTTCTAATATTTTTAGTGATTTTTCAAATTTACATCACTGCTGCTGCCAGATTCTGTTTTATGGCAAATTTCACTTTACTAAGGCTTTTCATGGACTAAATATCATTTTAAACATACATAACATCAAATATGACTTAGATTGGTCATTCCAATGGCTAATCACTTACAAACCCTTTTCTTTCCAAACCATAGCCATATCATAAGATCATTTACACAAAGTGAGTATTTTGCCATACATGCCACATTCAAAACACACAAGCCATTTTACCAATTTAGGCCTTCGGATAGTGTGAACGAAGCTTCGACCTATCCCGATTCTCAAGCCGGCTTGTCAAAACTACAATGAAAGAAAAGGAGGGAGTAAGCACAAATGCTTAGTCAGTTCACATGCAAATAGCAAGTAACATAATCACACAATCCCACAAAAACATTATTTGGATAAACAACACCAAGACATTCATGTTTCATTTGTATTTAATATCTTTCTACGATTTCATCATACCAAGTTCTCAACCCGAGGGTTTAAGCACATACCTGTCAAATTTTCTCATTTACCACACTTACCAACATGTCACCTTCATTTTAGGCCTTCTTTTTATTCACTTAAGATTCACCCGTTGAACACATTGGAATATAATTCGAATACGTGGATCTCATGAACATGAGAGCCATACCCACAGCTAGACAAACTCAATAGCCTGCGGAACTTATGTAGCCAAGCTACCATGTAACCCGCCCATAAGTGAACTCGGACTCAACTCAACGAGTTCAGAACTCAACCATCCTAGTGACATGTCACTTGTATTCTAATCTATTCCCAAGGTTCAAACGGGCTTTTTCCTCAATCACACATCTTTGCCGTATTCCACGGAATATCGAAACCGATACTCGGTAGCAATTCATATTTAACAAGTAACAAACATAATTTGCATATTACTCAACAATAACCACAAAGCATAATATCTCATAATAATAATCATCATATCATATAAATATCATTAAGTTAATTAAAATGACAATTATGTTACTACATTTACACATGAACTTACCTCGATACAAAATTATTAGCAATCGAGCCTATTTTTCGTAAACTTTGTTTTCCCCTCGATCGAGACTTGAATCTCGTTTCTCTTGATCTATAATGCCAAATTAATCTTATTTAATACATACATTCATCAAAACAGCATTTAATACAAACTTTGGCAAAATTATATTCTTGCGCCTAAACTTTTGCATAATTACACTTTTGCCCCTAGGCTCGGAAACTAAACTTCATCCCTTATTCTTATGTTTTATGACATTCTGATCATTTTTCCCTTCTATGGTAACATCAAATTCACACTCTAACATGTACTTATGACTATTAGGTATTTTTACCGATTAAGCCATTTTACTCGTTTTCGCTTAAAACCGAGTAGTACAAGTTGTTTAACATAATTTAAAACCTCATTTTCTATAATAAAACACCAAAATACACAAATTTCACCTATGGGTATTTTTCCAAATATGAACCCAAGGTTGAATTATTGCTAGCATAAGCTTAATTGAGCTACCAGGATTCCAAAAACGTAAAGAACATTAAAAACGGGGCTTGGAATCACTTACTATGGAGCTTGGAAGCTTGAAACAAACCCTAGCTATGGAGAACCCTTTAAATTTCGGCCTAATGTAGAAGATGGACAAAAATTGGCTTTTAATTTTGTTTTTAATTCATTTTAATAACTAAATGACCAAAATGCCCTTACTACTAAACTTTCCAAAAATTCCATCCATGTCCAATTTTTGTCCATAGACTTAGAAATTGGTCAAATTGCTATTTAAGACCTCCTCATTAATATTCCAAAACAATTTCATACTAAAAACTCCTAGAATGTAAGTTTTACAAATTATTCGATTTAGTCCCTAATTTCAATCTAAGCACTTTAGGCATAGGATTTCATCACGAAATTTTCACACAATCATGCAATCATATCATAAACATCAAAATAATTATAAAATAATTATCTTTATCTTGGATTTGTGGTCACGAAACCACTATTTCGATTAGGCCCTAATTAGGGATATTATAACTCTCCCCTCTTTAAAGATTTTCATCTCGGGATATTACAACTCTCCCCCCTTTAAGGATTTTCGTCCTCAAAAATCTTACCGGTAAACAGATGTGGGTATTGATTTCTCATGGTTTCCTCAGATTCCCATGTAGTTTCTTCTACTTTGTGCTTTTGCCACAATACTTTCACGAGAGCGACACTTTTATTTCATAGTTGCTTGACCTCTCGAGCTAAAATCTTAATTAGTTCTTCTTCGTAAGTCATATCTGGTCGCAGTTCAATTTCTGTCGGTGAAATTATATGTGAAGGATCTGAACAATATCGACGTAACATAGATACGTGGAACACATCATGAATCTTCTCTAATTCAGGTGGTAATGCTAGCCGATATGCTACCGGTCTAACTTTTTCAATTATTTCATACGGTCCAATAAAACGCGGACTTAACTTGCCCTTCTGTCCAAATCTAAGGACTTTCTTCCATGGAGACACTTTCGAAAATACCTTATCACCAACTTGAAACTCAATTTGCCTTAGTTTCAAATCCACATAAGATTTCTGTCTATCTGAAGCAGCTTTCAAACAATCTCGAATCACTTTCACCTTTTCTTCGGTTTCTTTTATTAGATCAACTCCATTAATATGATTTTCCTTGAGTTCAGTCCAATACAATGGCGTCCGACATTTACAACCATACAATGCTTCATAAGGTGCCATCTTCAAACTCGTTTGATAACTATTATTATAAGCAAATTCTACCGACGGTAAGTACCTTTCCCAACTACCTTGAAATTCCAATACGCAACATCTGAGCATGTCTTCAAGAATCTGAATTACTCTCTCTGATTGTCCATCAATTTGTGGATGAAAGGCAGTGCTGAAATTTAACTTTGTACCTAATGCCTCTTGCAACTTTTGCCAAAACCGTGAAGTAAATCTTGGATCTCTATGCAAAATGATTGACAAAGGTATTCCATGAAGTCTAACAATCTCATGGATATACAATTCAGCCAACTTATTAAGAGAATAATCTGCACGCGTCTTAGGAATAAAATGAGCCGATTTAGTAAGTCTCATCAACTATTACCCGGATGGCATTTTTTTTTCTTTCCCGAGTTAACAAAGAACCACGATATAAAATCCATAGTAATCCGATCCCATTTCCATTCAGAACCATGATAGGTGGAGTAATCCGAAGGTACTTGGTGTTCAGCTTTCACTTGTTGACAAACTAAGCACTTTGATACAAACTCGGAAATATCTCTTTTCATTCCACTCTACCAGTACATTTTCTTCAAGTCATTATACATTTTCATACTGCCCGGATGAATCGCCAAACAACCATTATGTGCTTCATGCAAAATCTTTTGAATCAACTCATCATTTTTCGGTACACAAATCTGATTTTTAAACATCAAGCAACTATCAGAACCGATTCTGAAATTTGATCCCGTATCAGCTTCACACTTCTTTTTTTTGGCTTGCAAATCTTGATCATTTTTCTGAGCTTCAGAAATCTCTTGTAAAAACATCAGTCTTTCTCTTAACTCTGCTAGAATCAATCCATCATTTAATATCTTTAACCGAGTGTTCATAGCTCTCAAAGGAAATAGCAATTTTCTACTTAAAGCATCGGCAACCACATTCGCTTTTCCCGGATGGTAATCAATAACAAGCTCGTAATCTTTCAATAACTCCAACCATCTTCATTGTCTCAAATTCAAGTCTTTTTTGACATTAAGTATTTAAGACTTTTGTGGTCGGTATATACTCTGCACACTTTTCACCATACAAATAATGTCGCCAAATTTTCAAAGCAAGCACTATAAGAAACCAATTCCAAATCATGAGTCGGATAATTTCTTTCGTGAGATTTTAATCGCCTCGAAGCATAAGCCACCACTTTTCCTTTCTTGCATAAGTACACATCCTAAGCCTTTTCGAGAAGCATCACTATACACCACAAATTCTTTACCTGATTCGGGTTGTACCAACACTGGTGCTTCAGTTAATAACTTTTTCAATTCTTCAAAACTTTGTTGACATTCTTCCGTCTATTCAAATTTAACATTCTTTCGGAGTAGTCTAGTCATAGGAGCAGCAATTATAGAAAATCCATTTACAAACCACCGATAATACCAAGCTAGCCCCAAGAAACTTCTAACCTCGGTTACATTTTTTGGTGGTTTCCAATCAGCAATGGCTAAAATCTTACTAGGATCAACCCATATACCATCACCTAAAACAATATGACCCAAAAATCCAACTTCCCGGAGCCAAAATTCACTTTTACTAAACTTAGCATACAGCTGCTTATCTCTCAAAGTTTGCAAATCTATCTTCAAATGCTCAGCATGCTCTGTCTCATCTTTTGAATAAATTAAAATATCATCTATAAACACCACAACAAATTTGTCCAAGTATGGCCGAAATATGCGATTCATTAAATCCATAAACACAGCAGGAGCATTTGTCAACCCGAATGGTATAACTAAAAATTCATAATGACCGTACCTTGTTCTAAAAGCAGTTTTAGGCACATCTGACTCTTTTACTCGCAGCTGGTAGTACCCAGATCTCAAGTCAATCTTTGAAAACCATGTCGCTCCTTTTAGTTGATCAAATAAATTATCAATTCTTGGCAATGGATATTTTTTTTTGATTGTCACCTTGTTTAACTGCCGATAGTCAACACACAACCTCATAGAACCATCCTTCTTTTTCACAAATAACACAAGAACACCCCAAGGTGAAAAAATCGGTCTCACAAAGCCTTTATCAGTCAACTTTTGCAATTGCGACTTTAATTCTTTCAACTCTACTGGTGCCATTCTATATGGAGCAATTGAGATCGAAGCTGTTCCCGGTATCAAATCAATACCGAATTCTACTTCCCTGACTGGAGGCAAACCGGGCAATTCTTCTGGAAATACGTCCGCAAATTCACACACAACCGGTACTGATTCAACTTTCTTTTCAACTTCTTTTGTATTAATTACATAGGCCAAATAAGCTTTATAACCCTTTCTCAAATATCTCTGAGCTGACATTGAAGAAATCATTCTAGATAAAGCCTCTGATTTGTCTGGTTCAACCCGCAAAATTTTACCACTTTCACACATTAATTCTATAACCTTTTCTTTGCAATTTATTATAGCATCATGCATTGTCAACCAATCCATAACCAAAATAACATCAAATTCATTAAACGGCAACAACATCAAGTTGGCCGGAAAGTAATGACCCCGAATCATTAAAGGGCATTTCTTGCATACTTTATCAACTATCACACATTTGCCTAACGGATTCGACACTCTAATCATAAATTCTTTGTTCTCAATAGGTATATTCATACTAAACACCAGTTTCATGCATACATATGAATGAGTAGAACCGGGATCAATCAAAGCAATAACATTAACATCATAAAGAGAAAATATACCAGTAATCACATCGGGTGATGAAGCATCTTCACGTGCCTTTATAGCATAAGTTCTAGCTGGAGCCCTTGCTTCAGATTTAGCTGCTGAATCTCTGGCTACATTTTTGCTGCTTACTTCATTTCCAGCTTTTCTTGAATATCTTCCCCTCGAGTTTGGACCACTAGCTTTTACATTCTGAAATTTTTCTTTCTGAGCTCTCTCTGGGCAGTCTCTAATAAAATGATCCGGAGAACCACACTGAAAACATTCATTCGCTCTACATGGGCCAAAATGATTTCTGCCACACCGCTGGCACTCGGGCTTAACAAATCTCATATTTCCCACACTAGCTGCAGAAGTAGTCTGAGATTTAGGACCCACATTTTGCTTCTCAAAATTTCCATATGATTGTCCAGCCTAAACCTGTGAACCAGGATTCATATTTCTAGATTTTCTGGATTGCTGTGAGAATAAATTGCTCGTTGGTCTTTTCTTCCAATTTCTAGTCTCAACCTCTACCTTTTTCTTCTCTTTAAGTAGTTCTTCAGCCTTGCAAGCTCGATCAACCAGTACTACCATTTCTTTTAATTCAAGAATCCCAACAAATACTTTGATGTCTTCATTGAGTCCGTCTTCAAATCGTCTGCACATTTTAGCTTCTATAGGAATATATTCTCTAGCATACTTACTCAACCTGACAAGCTCCCTTTCGTATTCAGTAACTGTCATGTTTCCCTGCTTTAATTCAAGAAACTCTTTACGCTTCTGATCAATAAATCTTTCACTAATATATTTCTTCCGAAATTCTTCTTGAAAGAACTCCCAAGTTACTTTCTCTTTCGGTACTACTGAAGTCAATGTCTTCAACCAATGATAAGCTGAATCCCTTAGCAATGATATAGCACATTTCAAGCATTCTTCAGGTGTACAAGACAATTAATCAAATACTCGAATAGAATTCTTGAGCCAAAACTCTGCTTTCTCGGCATCATCATCAATATTTGCCCTGAATTCTTCGGCCCCTTGTTTACGGATTTTGTCAACTGGAGTTCTGTGAAATTTCATCAGATCTACACCTTGAGGCATCGGGGGTACAGGTTGAGGAATCGGGGGAGGTGGGGTAGGTTATGCATTCGGGTTCGTATGAACGAACTCAGTATACCAGGCACTCATCATCTGGAGAAAGGCTTCCCGAGCCCCTTCTCCTCTTCCTTGACCGACAGTAGGAGGTGGATTTTTAGTTGGCACCACCACTTCAGCCGGAGTTGGTGCATTACTCTCTACATCATCAGTCGCAACTAGATCGGGATCCATTTACAATAAAAAAATCTTTTAAAAGATCAGAAGTCGTCACACTATCACAATTTATATATATGGCATGTATAGCAAAACCCGTACATACAACACATTAGTCCAAGAACCGACTAAACTTACTCTGATACCACCAAATGTAACGCCCCTTACCTGAGACCGTCTTCGGATTCGAACACGAGGTGTTAACAGACTTAATTCATTACTTAAACCGCTCAAACAATTTATTTTTTTAAAATTTCCAGTCAAGCTAGCAATCTGCGTCATAGTCGCTTAAAAATTCATATCTCAAGTTCTGAAACTCAAAATCTAATTCCGTAAATTTTACCTGAAACTATACTCATATATCTATTTACTAATGTTTTTCTAGAATTTTTGGTCAAGCCAATTAGTACAGTTTATTAGTTAAAATCTCCCCTGTTTCAGGGTTCGACTGCTCTGAGCTCTATCTATTACGAATTAGATATCTCTCTGTACAGAATTTCAATGTCTACGATGTTTGTTTCTCTTAAAACTAGACTCAATAAGAAATCTGTAAATATAAATAATGACTTTTAATTTTTTTTACAATTTATTATGAATTTTTAAATTCAGAGTAGGGGATCCAGAAATCACTCTGGCCCTATTTCACAAAAATTCAAATATCTCAAAATATAATTCATATACCTGTTTTGTTCAATCCATATGAAAATAGACTCATTTTATCTTCAATTTCATAACTTACTCATCAATTAGTTCCATTTCTAATATTTTTAGTGATTTTTCAAATTTACATCATCTTCACGCTTTGCAGATTCTGTTTTATGGCAAATTTCACTTTACTAAGGATTTTCATGGACTAAATATCATTTTAAACATACATAACATCAAATATGACTTAGATTGGTCATTCCAATGGCTAATCATTTACAAACCCTTTTCTTGCCAAACCTTAGCCATATCATAAGATCATTTACACAAAGTGAGTATTTTGCCATACATGCCACATTCAAAACACACAAGCCATTTTACCAATTTAGGGCTTCGGATAGTGTGAACAAGTCTTCGACCTATCCCGATTCTCAAGCTGGCTTGTCAAAACTACAATGAAAGAAAAGGAGGGAGTAAGCACAAATGCTTAGTCAGTTCAATGCAAATAGCAAGTAACATAATCACACAATCCCACAAAAACATTATTTGCATAAACAACACCAAGACATTCATGTTTCATTTGTATTTAATATCTTTCTACGATTTCATCATACCAAGTTCTCAACCCGAGGGTTTAAGCACATACCTGTCAAATTTTCTCATTTACCACACTTACCAACATGTCACCTTCATTTTAGGCCTTCTTCTTATTCACTTAAGATTCACCCGTTGAACACATCGGAATATAATTCGAATACACGGATCTCATGAACATAAGAGCCATACCCGCAGTTAGACAAACTCAATAGCCTACGGAACTTATGTAGCCAAGCTACCATGTAACCCACCCATAACTGAACTCGGACTCAACTCAACGAGCTCGGGCGTTCGCATCCATAAGTGAACTCGGACTCAACTCAACGAGTTCAGAACTCAACCATCCTAGTGACATGTCACTTGTATTCTAATCTATTCCCAAGGTTCAAACGGGCTTTTTCCTCAATCACACATCTTTGCCGTATTCCACGGAATATCGAAACCGATACTCGGTAGCAATTCATATTTAACAAGTAATAAACATAATTTGCATATTACTCAACAATAACCACAAAGCATAATATTTCATAATAATAATCACCATATCATATAAATATCATTAATTTAATTAAAATGACAATTATGTTACTAGATTTACACATAAACTTACCTCGATACAAAATTATTAGCAATCGAGCCTATTCTTCGTAAACTTTGTTTTTCCCTAGATCGCGACTTGAATCTCGTTTCTCTTGATCTATAATGCCAAATTAATCTTATTTAATACATACATTCATCAAAATAGCATTTAATACAAACTTTGGAAAAATTACATTTTTGCCCCTAAACTTTTGCATAATTACACTTTTGCCCCTAGGCTCGAAAATTAAACTTCATCCCTTATTCTTATGTTTTATGACATTCGGATCATTTTTCCCTTCTATGGTAACATCAAATTCACACTCTAACATGTACTTATGACTATTAGGTATTTTTACCGATTAAGCCCTTTTACTCGTTTTCGCTTAAAACCGAGTAGTACAAGTTGTCTAACATAATTTAAAACCTCATTTTCTATCATAAAACACCAAAATACACAAATTTCACCTATGGGTATTTTTCCAAATATGAATCCTAGGTTGAATTATTGCTAGCATAAGCTTAATCGAGCTACCGGGATTCCAAAAACGTAAAGAACATTAAAAACGGGGCTTGGAATCACTTACTATGGAGCTTGGAAGCTTGAAACAAACCCTAGATATGGAGAACCCTTTAAATTTTGGCCTAATGAAGAAGATGGACAAAAATTGGTTTTTAATTTTGTTTTTAATTCATTTTAATAACTAAATGACCAAAATGCCCTTACTACTAAACTTTCCAAAAATTCCATTCATGTCCAATTTTTGTCCATAGACTTAGAAATTGGTAAAATTGCTATTTAAGACCTCCTCATTAATATTCCAAAACAATTTCATACTAAAAACTCCTAGAATGCAAGTTTTACAAATTATTTGATTTAGTCCCTAATTTCAATCTAAGCACTTTAGGCATAGGATTTCATCACGAAATTTTCACACAATCATGCAATCATATCATAAACATCAAAATAATTATAAAATAATTATCTTTATCTTGGATTTGTGGTCACGAAACTACTATTTCGATTAGGCCCTAATTCAGGATATTACAACTCTCCCCTTTAAGGATTTTCGTCTCGGGATATTACAACTCTCCCCCCTTTAAGGATTTTCATCCTCAAAAATCTTACCGGTAAACAGATGTGGGTATTGATTTCTCATGGTTTCCTCAGATTCCCATGTAGTTTCTTCTACTCCGTGCTTTTGCCACAATACTTTCACGAGAGCGACACTTTTATTTCTTAGTTGCTTGACCTCTCGAGCTAAAATCTTAATTGGTTCTTCTTTGTAAGTCATATCCGGTCGCAGTTCAATTTCTGTCTGTGAAATTATATGTGAAGGATTTGAACGATATCGACGTAACATAGATACGTGGAACACATCATGAATCTTCTCTAATTCAGATGGTAATGCTAGCCGATATGCTACCGCTCCAACTTTTTCAATTATTTCATACAGTCCAATAAAATGCGGACTTAACTTGCCCTTCTGTCCAAATCTAAGGACTTTCTTCCATGGAGACACTTTCAAAAATACCTTATCACCAACTTGAAACTTGATTTCCCTTCGTTTCAAATCCGCATAAGATTTCTGTCTATCTGAAGCAGCTTTCAAACAATCTCGAATCACTTTCACCTTTTCTTCGGTTTCTTTAATTAGATCAACTCCATAAATCTGATTTTCCTTGAGTTCAGTCCAATACAATGGCGTCTGACATTTACGACCATACAATGCTTCATAAGGTGCCATCTTCAATCTCGTCTGATAACTATTATTATAAGCAAATTCTACCAACGGTAAGTACCTTTCCCAACTACCTTGAAATTCCAATACGCAACATTTGAGCATGTCTTCAAGAATCCGAATTACTCTCTCTAATTGTCCATTAGTTTGTGGATGAAAGGCAGTGCTGAAATTTAACTTTGTACCTAATTCCTCTTGCAACTTTTTCCAAAACCGTGAAGTAAATCTCGGATCTCTATCCGAAATGATTGACAAAGGTATTCCATGAAGTCTAACAATCTCACGAATATACAATTCAGCCAACTTATTAAGAGAATAATCTATACTGTAATGCCCCCACGCCCAAGACCGACAACGGAATCGAGCTTGAGGTGTTACCGAACATAATTTATCAATTTAAGTACTTAGAATCATTTGTTTCTACATTCACAGCTTTCTAGCTATCTGCGTCACATTTACAAGAAAAATCATATCTCGAGTTACGAAACTCAAAATCAAGATCCGTAAATTTTTCCTAAATCTCTACTCATATATCTATTTACTAATTTTTTTCTAGAATTTTTTGTTGGGCCAATTAGTACATTTTATTAGTTAAAGTTACCCCTGTTTCAGAACTTGACTGGTCTGACCTCTGTTTACTACGAACCATATTTCTATCTGTAAAAAATTTATATGACTATACCGTTTGTTCATAATGAAATTACACTCAATAAGGATTCCAAGAATATAAAATACACCACTAATTATTTTTGTATGATTTATGGTGAATTTCTAAAGTTGAAACAGGGGATCCTAAAATTGCTCTGGCCCTGTTTCACTAAAACTCAAATATCTTCTAACGTATAATTCCTTTTCCCGTTTCGTTTGTTTCATGTGAAACTAGACATATTAGGCTTCAATTTCATATTTAATCCACCACCAAATTAAATTTATTTGATTTTTAGTAAATTTTCAAACTCACGTTAGTGTTGCTGCAATGTTCTATTTATGGCAAATTTCATCTTTTCATGAGTTTTTATGGACTAGATAACATATTAACCTTCCGTGACATCAAACATGATCTAAATTAGCCATTTCCATTACTTATCATTATCAAGCATTTTCTAAAAAAAATCACCACCATATAACAAAATTATTTACACAAAATAGGTATACTGCTATACATGCCATACTTAAGTTTTACAGGCCATTTACCAAGAAAAAGTCCTTCGGATAGTGTGATCGAACCTTCGACTGTCCCCGATTCTTGAGCGGCTTGTTCAAAACTATGAATGAATGAAAAGGAGGAGTAAGCATAAATGCTTAGTAAGTTCATATGCAAATAACAAGTAACATAACAATACAATTATAACAAACAACCTTAGCATGGTATCACCAAAACATATTTCACATTTCTAAACATCATTCATCATCTTATCATCTTATCGTTGTTGTAACTAAATTCAACCCGAGGGTTAAGCACATAGCTATCCAACGTGTCCATTTTGCAACACTTACCAAAACGTCACTTGCATCTATGTGTTCTTCCATTTCACTAGAAATTTTTCCTGTTGAACACATCAGAATATAACTCGGATGCATGGATAATTTGCACATAAGTGCCACATAACATATGTAATCAATCAATCATGTAACCCGCCCATAAGTGAACTCAGACTCAACTCAACGTGCTCGGGCGTTCGCATCCATAAGTGAACTCGGACTCAACTCAACGAGTTCGGACATTCGCATCCATAAGTGAACTCGGACTCAACTCAACGAGTTCGGATGCTCAACCATCCTAGTGACATGTCACTTGTATCCTAATCTATTCCTAAGGTTCAAACGGGCTTTTTCTCTCGATCTGACATTTGTCGTCTTCCACGGAATATCGGAACCAATACTCAATAGCAATTCATATTTATCAAGTAGTAAACATAATTTGCATATTACTCAACATTAATGACAAAGCATAATATTTCACGATAAAAAAATTAGCATATCATATAATTAACATCAATAACTTAAAAATAACAATTATGCTACATTATTTACACATGAACTTACCTTGGTACCAAAATATAAAGATTTTGCGATTTAGTCCACAATCTTTTCTTTTCCTCGATCGCGACTTGATTCCCGTTTCTCTTGATCTATAATACCAAATTAATCTTATTTAATACATACATTCATCAAAAAAGCATTTAATACGGACTTTAGCAAAATTATATTTTTGCCCCTAAACTTTTGCATAATTACACTTTTGCCCCTAGGCTCGGGAATTAAACTTTATTCCTTATTCTTATGTTTTATAACATGCTGATCACTTTTCCCTTCTATGGCAACATCAAATTCACACTCTAACATGTACTTATGACTATTAGGTATTTTTACCGATTAAGCCCTTTTACTCGTTTTTGCTTAAAACCGAGTAGTACAATTTGTATAACATAATTTAAAACCTCATTTTCTATCATAAAACACCAAAATACACAAATTTCACCTATGGGTATTTTTCCAAATATGAACCCTAGGTTGAATTATTGCTAGAATAAGCTTAATCAAGTTACCGGGATTCCAAAAACGTAAAGAACATTAAAAACGGGGCTTGGAATCACTTACTATGGAGCTTGGAAGCTTGAAACAAACCCTAGCTATGGAGAACCCTTTAAATTTCGGCCTAATGAAGAAGATGGACAAAAATTGGCTTTTAATTTTGTTTTTAATTCATTTTAATAACTAAATGACCAAAATGCCCTTACTACTAAACTTTCCAAAAATTCCATCCATGTCCTAATTTTGTCCATGAACTTAAAATTGGTCAAATTGCTATTTAAGACCTCCTAATTAATATTTCAATGCAATTTCATACTAAAAACTTCTAGAATGCAAATTTTGCAACTTATTCGATTTAGTCCCTACTTTCAATTTAAACACTTTAGGCATAGAATTTCATCACGAAATTTTCACACAATCATGCAATCATATCATAATCATCAAAATAATTATAAAATAATAGTTTCTATCTCGGATTTGTGGTCACAAAACCACTATTCTGATTAAGCCCTAATTCAGGATATTATAACTCTCCCTCATTTTAAGGATTTTCGTCCTCGAAAATCTTACAGGTAAACAGGTGTGGGTATTGGTTTCTCATAGTTTCTTCAGGTTCCCATGTAGTCTCTTCTACCCTGTGCTTTTGCCACAATACTTTCACGAGAGCGACACTTTTATTTCTTAGTTGTTTGACTTCTCGAGCTAAAATTTTAATCGGTTCTTCTTCGTAAGTCATATACGGTCGTAGTTCAATTTCTATCGGTGAAATTATATGTGAAGGATCTGAATGATACCGACGTAACATAGATACGTGGAACACATCATGAATCCTCTTTTCATTCCACTCCACCAGTACATTTTCTTCAAGTCATTATACATCTTCGTACTGCCCGGATGAACCGCCAAACAGCCATTATGTGCTTCATGCAAAATCTTTTGAATCAACTCATCATTTTTTGATACACAAATCCGATTTTTAAACATCAAGCAACCATCAGAGCTGATTCTGAAATCTAATCCCGTATTATCTTCACACTACTTTCTCTTGGCTTGCAAATCTTGATCATTTTTCTGAGCTTCAAAAATCTCTTATAAAAACATCGGTCTTGCTCTTAACTCTGCTAGAATCAATCCATCATTTAATATCTTTAACCGAGTGTTAATAGCTCTCAAAGCAAATATCAATTTTCTGCTTAAAGCATCAGCAACCACATTCGCCTTTCCCGGATGATAATCAATAACAAGCTCGTAATCTTTCAATAACTCCAACCATCTTCGTTGTCTCAAATTCAAGTCTTTTTGTGACATCAAGTACTTAAGACTTTTGTGGTCGATATATACCCGGCACTTTTCACCATACAAATAATGTCGCCAAATCTTCAAAGCAAACACTACCGCAGCCAATTCCAAATCGTGAGTAGGATAATTCCTCTCATGGGTTTTAACTGCCTCGAAGCATAAGCCACCACTTTTTCTTCTTGCATGAGTACACACCCCAAGTCATTTAGTGAAGCATCACTATACACCACAAATTCTTTACCTGATTCGGGTTGTACTAACACTGGTGCTTCAGTTAATAACTTTTTCAATTCTTCGAAACTTTGTTGACATTCTCCCGTCCGTTCAAATTTAACATCCTTTCGGAGTAGTCCAGTCATAGGAGCAGCAATTATAGAAAATTCGTTTACAAACCGCCGATAATACCCAGCTAGCCCCAAGAAACTTCTAACTTCGGTTACATTTTTCGGTGGTTTCCAATCAAAAATGGCTGAAATCTTACTAGGATCAACCCGTATACCATCACCTGAGACAATATAACCCAAAAATCCAACTTCCCGAAGACAAAATTCACTTTTACTAAACTTAGCATACAGCTGCTTATTTCTCAAAGTTTGCAAAACTATCTTCAAATGCTCAGCATGCTCTGTCTCATCTTTTGAATAAATTAAAATGTCATCTATAAACACCACAACAAATTTGTCCAAGTATGGCCGAAATATGCGATTCATTAAATCCATAAACATAGCAGGAGCATTTGTCATTCCAAATGGCATAACTAATTATTCATAATGATCCTACCTTGTTCTAAAAGCAGTTTTAGGCACATCCGACTCTTTTACTCGCAGCTAGTAATACCTAGATCTCAAGTCAATCTTTGAAAACCATGTCGCTCCTTTTAGCTGATCAAACAAATCATCAATTCTTGGCAACGGATACTTGTTTTTGATTGTCACCTTGTTTAACTGCCAATAATCAACACACAACCTCATAGAACCATCCTTCTTTTTCACAAATAACACGGGAGCACCCCAAAGTGAAAAACTCGGTCTTACAAAGCCTTTATCAGTCAACTGTTGCAACTGCGACTTTAATTCTTTCAACTCTGTTAGTGCCATTTTATATGGAGCAATCGAGATCGGAGCTATTCTCGGTATCAAATCAATACCAAATTCTATTTTCCTGACTGGAGGCAAACTCGGCAATTCTTCTGGAAATACATTCGCAAATTCACACACAACCGGCACTGATTAAACTTTCTTTTCAACTTCTTTTGTATTAATTACATACGCCAAATAAGCTTCATAACCCTTTCTCAAATATCTCTGAGCCGACCTCGAAGAAATCACACTAGACAATACCTCTGATTTATCTGATTCAACCCGTAGAGTTTCACCGTTTTCACACTTTAATTCTATAACCTTTTCTTTGCAATTTACTACCAATCCATAACCAAAATAACATCAAATTCATCAAACGGCAGCAATATCAAGTCGGCCGGAAAGTAATGACCCCGAATTATTAAAGGGCATTTCTTGCTTACTTTATCAACTATCACACATTTGCCTAACGGGTTCGACACTCTAATCATAAATTCTGTGTTCTCAACAGGTATATTCATACTAGACACCAGTTTCATGCATACATATGAATGAGTAGAACCAGGATCAATCAAAGCAATAACATTAACATCATAAAGAGAAAATATACCAGTAATCACATCGGGTGATGAAGCATCTTCAAGTGCCTTTATAGCATAAGTTCTAGCTGGAGCCCTTGCTTCAGATTTAGCTGCTGAATCTCTGGCTACATTTTTGCTGCATGCTTCATTTCTAGCTTTTCTTGAATATCTTCCCCTCGAGTCTGCACCACTAGCTTTTACATTTTGAAATTTTTCTTTCTCAACTCTCTCTGGGCGGTTTCTAATAAAATGATCCGGAGAACCATATCGAAAACATTCATTTGCTCTGCACGGACCAAAATGATTTCTACCACACCACTGGCACTCGAGTTTAACAAATCTCTAGTTCCCTACACTGGCTGTAGAAGTATTCTGAGATTTAGGACCCATATTCTGCTTCTTAAAATTTCCATGTAATTGCCCAGCTGAAACTTGGGAACGAGGATTCATATTTCTTGACATTCCAGATTGCTGTGAAGGTGCCTTACTCATTGGCCTTTTCTTCCAATTTCGTGTCTCAGCCTCTACCTTTCTCTTCTCTTTAAGTAGTTCTTTAGCCTTGCAAGCTCGATCAACCAGTACTACCATTTCTTTCAGTTCAAAGATCCTGACAAATACCTTAATGTCTTCGTTGAGCCCGTCTTCAAATCGTCGGTACTTCTTGGCTTCTGTAGGAACATATTCCCTGGCATACTTACTCAATCGAACAAACTCTCTTTCATATTCTGAGACTGTCATATTACCTTGCTTCAGCTCAAGAAACTCTTTACATTTCTGATCAATAAATCGTTCACTAATATATTTCTTCCGAAACTCTTCTTGAAAGAATTCCCTGGTTACATCTCTCTTTGGTACCACCAAATTAAAGTCTTCCACCAATTATAGGCTGAATCTCTCAACAAAGATGTAGCACATTTCAAACATTCTTCTGTGTGTACAAGATAATTCATCAAATACCCGAATGAATTTTCAAGCCGTAACTCGCTTTCTCTGCATCATCATCAATATTTGCTCTAAATTCTTCAGCCCCTTGTTTACTTAATTCTATCAACAAGGTTTTTGTGAAATTTTATCATATCCACTCCTTGAGGCATCGGAGGCATAGGTTGAGGAATTGGAGGAGGTGGGGAGGTCGTACATTTGGGTTTGCATTTGACGAACTCAGTGTACCATGCACTCATCATTTGGAGAAAGGCTTCCCGATCCCTTTCTCCTCCTCTCTGACCAACAGTAGGAGGTGGGTTTTCAGTCGGTGCTACCGCTTGATGAGTGGCGCATTACTCTCTACTTCATCATCGCCACACTGGATCGGGATCCATTTACTATATAAAAATCATTTAAAAAGGTCAGAAGTCGTCACACTATCACAATTTATACATATGGCATGTATAGCAAAAATCCGTACATACAACACGTAGTCCGAGAATCGACTAAACCTCCTCTGATACCACCAAATTTAATGCCCCCACGCCCGAGACCGACGCCGGAATTGAGCTTGAGGTGTTACCGAACATAATTTATCAATTTAAGTACTTCGAATCATTTGTTTCTACATTCACAGCTTTCTAGCTATCTGCGTCACATTTACAAGAAAAATCATATCTCAAGTTACGAAACTCGAAATCAATATCCGTAAATTTTTCCTAAATCTAGACTCATATATATATTTACTAATGTTTTTCTAGAATTTTTGGTTGGGCCAATTAGTACAGTTTATTAGTTAAAGTTACCCCTATTTCAGAACTTGACTGGTCTGACCTCTGTTTACTACGAACCATATTTCTCTCTGTAAAAAATTTATATGACTATGCCGTTTGTTTATCCTGAAAGTAGACTCAATAATGATTCCAAGAATATAAAATACACCACCTAATTATTTTTGTATGATTTATGGTGAAGTTCTAAAGTTGAAACAGGGGATCCTGAAATTGCTCTGCCCTGTTTCACTAAAACTCAAATATCTTCTAACATATAATTCCTTTTCCCGTTTTGTTTGTTTCATGTGAAACTAGACATATTAGGCTTCAATTTCATATTTAATCCATCACCAAATTCAATTTCTATGATTTTTAGTAAATTTTCAAACTCATCTAAGTGTTGCTGCAATGTTCTGTTTATGGCAAATTTCATCTTTTCATGAGTTTTTATGGACTAGATAACCTATTAACCTTCCGTGACATCAAACATGATGTAAATTAGCCATTTCCATTACTTATCATTATCAAGCATTTTCTTAACCAAATCACCACCATATAACAAAAATATTTACACAAAATAGGTATATTGCTATACATGCCATACTTATGTTTTACAGGCCATTTACCAAGAAACAGTCCTTCGGATAGTGTAATCGAACCTTCGACCTGTCCCGATTCCTGAGCTGGCTTGTTCAAAACTACAGTGAATGAAAAGGAGGGAGTAAGCATAAATGCTTAGTAAGTTCATATGCAAATAACAAGTAACATAACAATACAATTATAACAAACAACCATAGCATGGTATCACCAAAACATATTTCACATTTCTAAACATCATTCATCATCTCATCTTATCGTTTTTGTATCTAACTTCAACCCGAGGGTTAAGTACATAATTGTCCAAAGTGTCCATTTTGCAACACTTACAAAAACGTCACTTGCATCTATGTGTTCTTCCATTTCACTAGAAATTTTTCCTGTTGAACACATCGGAATATAACTCGGATACATGGATAATTTGCACATAAGTGCCACATAACATATGTAATCAATCAATCATGTAACCGGCCCATAAGCGAACTCGGACTCAACTCAACGAGCTCGGGCATTCGCAACCATAAGTGAACTCAGACTCAACTCAACGAGCTCGGATGCCTAGTTACATCTCACGAACTCGGACTCAACTCAACGAGTTCGGACATTCGCATCCATAAGTGAACTCGGACTCAACTCAACGAGTTCGGATGCTCAACCATCCTAGTGACATGTCACTTGTATCCTAATCTATTCCTAAGGTTCAAACGGGCTTTTTCTCTCGATCTGACATTTGCCGTCTTCCACGGAATATCGGAACCAATACTCGATAGAAATTCATATTTATCAAGTAGTAAACATAATTTTCATATTACTCAACATTAACCACAAAGCATAATATTTCATGATAAAAAAATCAGCATATCATATAATTAACATCAATAACTTAAAACTAACAATTATGCCACATTATTTACACGTGAACTTACCTTGGTACCAAAATATAAAGATTTTGCAATTTAGTCCACAATCTTTTCTTTTCCTCGATCGCGACTTGATTCCCGTTTCTCTTGATCTATAATACCAAATTAATCTTATTTAATACATACATTCATCAAAACAGCATTTAATACAAACTTTGGCAAAATTACATTTTTGCCCCTAAACTTTTGCATAATTACACTTCTGCCCCTAGGCTCGGGAATTAAACTTTATTCTTTATTATTATGTTTTATAGTATGCTGATCACTTTTCCCTTCTATGGCAACATCAAATTCACACTCTAACATGTACTTATGACTATTAGGTATTTTTACCGATTAAGCCCTTTTACTCGTTTTTGCTTAAAACCGAGTAGTACAAGTTGTCTAACATAATTTAAAACCTCATTTTCTATCATAAAACACCAAAATACACAAATTTCACCTATGGGTATTTTTCCAAATATGAACCGTAGGTTGAATTATTGCTAGAATAAGCTTAATCAAGTTACCGGGATTCCAAAAACGTAAAGAACATTAAAAACGGGGCTTGGAATCACTTACTATGGAGCTTGGAAGCTTGAAACAAACCCTAGCTATGGAGAACCCTTGAAATTTTGGCCTAATGAAGAAGATGGACAAAAATTGGCTTTTAATTTTGTTTTTAGTTCATGTTAATAACTAAATGACCAAAATGCCCTTACTACTAAACTTTCCAAAAATTCCATCCATGTCCTAATTTTGTCCATGAACTTAAAATTGGTTAAATTTCTATTTAAGACCTCCTAATTAATATTTCAATGCAATTTCATACTAAAAACTTCTAGAATACAAATTTTGCAACTTATTCGATTTAGTCCCTACTTTCAATTTAAACACTTTAGGCATAGAATTTCATCACGAAATTTTCACACAATCATGCAATCATATCATAATCATCAAAATAATTGTAAAATAATAATTTCTATCTCAGATTTGTGGTCACGAAACCACTATTCTAATTAAGCCCTAATTCAGGATATTACATGTACGTACCGGAATAAAATGAGCCGATTTAGTCACTCTGTCAACTATTACCCAGATGGCATTTTTCTTTCCCGGAGTTAACGGCAACCCTGATATAAAATCTATAGTAATCCGATCCCATTTCCATTCAGGAACCATGATAGGCTGGAGTAATCCCGACGATACTTGGTGTTCAGCTTTCACTTGTTGACAAACTAAGCACTTTGATACAAACTCGGAAATATCTCTTTTCATTCCACTCCACCAGTACATTTTCTTCAAGTCATTATACATTTTCATATCTTGCCGGATGAACCGCCAAACAACCATTATGTGCTTCATGCAAAATCTTTTGAATCAACTCATCATTTTTGAATACACAAATCGATTTTTAAACATCAAGCAACCATCAGAACCGATTCTGAAATTTGATCCCGTATCAACTTCAGACTGCTTTCTCTTGGCTTGCAAATCTTGATCATTTTTCTGAGCTTCAGAAATCTCTTGTAAAAACATCAGTCTTTCTCTTAACTCTGCTAGAATCAATCCATCATTTAATATCTTTAACTGAGTGTTTATAGCTCTCAAAGGAAATAGCAATTTTCTGCTTAAAGCATCGGCAACCACATTCGCTTTTCCCGGATGGTAATCAATAACAAGCTCATAATCTTTCAATAACTCCAACCATCTTCGCTGTCTCAAATTCAAGTCTTTCTGTGACATTAAGTATTTAAGACTTTTGTGGTCGGTATATCCTTGGCACTTTTCACCATACAAATAATGTCACCAAATTTTCAAAGCAAACACTATAGCAGCCAATTCCAAATCATGAGTCAGATAATTTCTTTCGTGAGATTTTAACTACCTCGAAGCATAAGCCACCACTTTTCCTTCTTGCATAAGTACACATCCTAAGCCATTTCGAGAAGCATCACTATACACGACAAATTCTTTACCTGATTCGGGTTGTACCAACACTGGTGCTTCAGTTAATAACTTTTTCAATTCTTCAAAACTTTGTTGACATTCTTCCGTCCATTCAAATTTAACATTCTTTCAGAGTAGTCTAGTCATAAGAGCAGCAATTATAGAAAATCCATTTACAAACCGCCGATAATACCCAGCTAGCCCCAAGAAACTTCTAACCTCGGTTACATTTTTCTGGCTAAAATCTTACTAGGATCAACCCGTATACCATCACCTGAAACAATATGACCAAAAAATCCAACTTCTCGGAGCCAAAATTCACTTTTACTAAACTTAGCATACAGCTGCTTATCTCTCAAAGTTTGCAAAACTATCTTCAAATGCTCAGCATGCTCTGTCTCATCTTTTGAATAAATTAAAATATCATCTATAAACACCACAACAAATTTGTCCAAGTATGGCCGAAATATGCGATTCATTAAATCCATAAACACAGTAGGAGCATTTGTCAACCCGAATGGCATAACTAAAATTCATAATGACCGTACCTTGTTCTAAAAGCAGTTTTAGGCACATCCGACTCTTTTACTCGCAGCTGGTAGTACCCAGATCTCAAGTCAATCTTTGAAAACCATGTCGCTCCTTTTAGTTGATCAAATAAATCATCATTTCTTGGCAATGGATATTTGTTTTTGATTGTCACCTTGTTTAACTGCCGATAGTCAACACACAACCTCATAGAACCATCCTTCTTTTTCGCAAATAACACAGGAGCACCCCAAGGTGAAAAACTCGGTCCCAGAAAGCCTTTATCAGTCAACTCTTGCAATTGCGACTTTAATTCTTTCAACTCTACAGGTGCCATTCTATATGGAGCAATTGAGATCGGAGCTGCTCCCGGTATCAAATCAATACCAAATTCTACTTCCCTGAATAGAGGAAAACCCGGTAATTCTTCTAGAAATACGTCTGCAAATTCACATACAACCGGTACTGATTCAACTTTCTTTTCAACTTCTTTTGTATTAATTACATACGCCAAATAAGCTTTATAACCCTTTCTCAAATATCTCTGAGTCGACATTGAAGAAATCATACTAGATAATGCCTCTGATTTGTCTGGTTCAACCCGTAGAATTTTACCACTTTCACACATTAATTCTATAACCTTTTCTTTGCAATTTATTATAGCATCATGCAATGTCAACCAATCCATAACCAAAATAACATCAAATTCATCAAATGATAACAACATCAAGTCGGCCGGAAAGTAATGACCCCGAATCATTAAAGGGCATTTCTTGCATACTTTATCAACTATCGCACATTTTCCTAACGAATTCGACACTCTAATCATAAATTCTGTGTTCTCAACAGGTATATTCATACTAAACACCAGTTTCATGTATACATATGAATGAGTAGAGCCGGGATCAATCAAAGCAATAACATTAACATCATAAAGAGAAAATATACCAGTAATCACATCGGGTGATGAAGCATCTTCACGTGCCTTTATAGCATAAGTTCTAGCTGGAGCCCTTGCTTCAGATTTAGCCGCTGAATCTCGAGCTACATTTTTGCTGCTTACTTCATTTCCAGCTTTTCTCGAATATCTTCCCCTCGAGTCTGCACAACTAGCTTTTACATTCTGAAATTTTTCTTTCTCAGCTCTCTCTGGGCAGTCTCTAATAAAATGATCAGGAGAACCACACCAAAAACATTCATTCCTCTACATGGGCCAAAATAATTTTCGCCACACACTGCACTCTAAGCTTAACAAATCTCGTATTTCCCACACTAGCTAGCAGTAAGTAGTCCGAGATTTAGACCCACATTTTGCTTCTTAAAATTTCCATATGATTGTCCAGTTAAACTCGTGAACCAGGATTCATATTTTTAGATTTTCTGGATTGCTGTGAGAATAAACTGCTCGTCGGACTTTTCTTCCAATTTCTAGTCTCAGCCTCTACCTTTTTCTTCTCTTTAAGTAGTTCTTCAGCCTTGCAAGCTCGATCAACCAGTACTACCATTTATTTTAATTCAAGAATCCCAACAAATATTTTTATGTCTTCATTGAGTCCGTCTTCAAATCGTCTGCACATTTTAGCTTCTGTAGGAATATATTCTCTAGCATACTTACTCAACCTGACAAACTCCCTTTCGTATTTAGTAACTGTCATGTTCCCTTGCTTTAATTCAAGAAACTCTTTACGCTTCTGATCAATAAATCTTTCACTAATATATTTCTTCCGAAATTCTTCTTGAAAGAACTCCCAAGTTACTTTCTCTTTCGGTACTCATCAAGTCAATGTCTTCCACCAATGATAAGTGAATCCCTCAACAATGATATAGCACATTTCAAGCATTCTTCAGTGTACAAGACAATTCATCAAATACTCGAATAGAATTCTCGAGCCAAAACTCGCTTTCTCGGCATCATCATCAATATTTTCCTGAATTCTTCTTGGTCCCTTGTTTACGGATTTTGTCAATCTGGAGTTCGTGTGAAATTTCATCGATCTACACCTTGAGGCATCAGTGCAGGTTGAGGAATCGGGGAGGTGGGGAGGTTGTGCATTCGGGTTCGTGCATGAACGAACTCAGATATACTGGCACTCATTATCTGGAGAAAGGCTTCCCGAGCCCCTTCTCCTCTTCCTTGACCGACAGTAGGAGGTGGATTTTTAGTTGGCACCGTCCCTTCAGCTGGAGTTGGTGCATTACTCTCTACATCATCAGCCGCAACTGGATCGGGATCCATTTACAATAAAAAAATCATTTAAAAGGTCGGAAGTCGTCACACTATCACAATTTATATATATGGCATGTATAGAAGAACCCGTACATACAACACATTAGTCCAAGACCTGACTAAACCTACTCTGATAGCACCAAATGTAACGCCCCGTACCCGAGACCATCGTCGGACTCAAACACAAGGTGTTAACAGACTTAATTAATTACTTAAACCGCTCAAACAATTTATTTTTTTAAAATTTCCAGTCAAGCTAGCAATCTGCGTCATAGTTGCTTAAAAATTCATATCTCGAGTTCTGAAACTCAAAATCCAATTCTATAAATTTTATCTGAAACTAGACTCATATATCTATTTACTAATTTTTTTCTAGAATTTTTGGTCAAGCCAATTAGTACAGGTTATTAGTTAAAATCTCCCCTGTTTTAGGGTTCGACTGCTCTGACCTTTGTGCATTACGAATCAGATATCTCTCTGTACAGAATTTCAATTTTATGATGTTTGTTTGTCTTAAAACTAGACTCAATAAGAAATCTGTAAATATAAATAATGACTTCTAATTATTTGTTTACAATTTATTATGAATTTTTAAAGTTAGAACAGGGGATCCAGAAATCACTCTGGCCCTGTTTCACAAAAATTCAAATATCTCATAAAATATAATTCATATACCTGTTTTGTTCAATCCATATGAAAATAGACTCATTTTATCTTCAATTTCATAACTTACTCATCATTTAATTCCATTTCTAATATTTTTAGTGATTTTTCAAATTTACATACATCATCTGCTCTTTGTGATTCTGCATTTTATGGCAAATTTCACTTTACTAGGATTTTCGTGGACTAAATATCATTTTAAACATACATAACATCAAATATGACTTAGATTGGTCATTCCAATGGCTAATCATTTACAAACCCTTTTCTTGCCAAACCATAGCCATATCATAAGATCATTTACACAAAGTTAGTATTTTTCCATACATGCCACATTCAAAACACACAAGCCATTTTACAAATTTAGGCCTTCGGATAGTGTGAACGAGTCTTCGACCTATCCCGATTCTCAAGCCGGCTTGTCAAAACTACAATGAAAGAAAAGGAGGGAGTAAGCACAAATGCTTAGTCAGTTCACATGCAAATAGCAAGTAACATAATCACACAATCCCACAAAAACATTATTTGCATAAACAACACCAAGACATTCATGTTTCATTTGTATTTAATATCTTTCTACGATTTCATCATACCAAGTTCTCAACCCGAGGGTTTAAGCACATACCTGTCAAATTTTCTCATTTACCACACTTACCAACATGTCACCTTCATTTTAGGCCTTCTTCTTATTCACTTAAGATTCACCCGTTGAACACATCGGAATATAATTTGAATACGCGGATCTCATGAACATAAGAGCCATACCCGCAGTTAGACAAACTCAATAGCCTGCGGAACTTATGTAGCCAAGCTACCATGTAACCCGCCTATAAGTGAACTCGGACTCAACTCAATGAGCTCGGGCGTTCGCATCCATAAGTGAACTCGGACTCAACTCAACGAGCTCGGATGCCTAGTTACAGCTCACGAACTCGGACTCAACTCAACGAGTTCGGAACTCAACCATCCTAGTGACATGTCACTTGTATTCTAATCTATTCCCAAGGTTCAAACGGGCTTTTTCCTCAATCACACATCTTTGCCATCTTCCACGGAATATCAAAACCGATACGCGGTAGCAATTCATATTTAACAAGTAATAAACATAATTTGCATATTACTCAACAATAACCACAAAGCATAATATTTCATAATAATAATCATCATATCATATAAATATCATTAAGTTAATTAAAATGACAATTATGTTACTACATTTACACATAAACTTACCTCGATACAAAATTATTAGCAATCGAGCCTATTCTTCGTAAACTTTGTTTTTCCCTCGATCGCGACTTGAATCTCGTTTCTCTTGATCTATAATGCCAAATTAATCTTATTTAAAACATACATTCATCAAAACAGCATTTAATATAAACTTTGGAAAAATTACATTTTTGCCCCTAAACTTTTGCGTAATTACACTTTTGCTCCTAGGCTTGGAAATTAAACTTCATCCCTTATTCTTATGTTTTATGACATGCTGATCATTTTTCCCTTCTATGGTAACATCAAATTCACACTTTAACATGTACTTATGACTATTAGGTATTTTTACTGATTAAGCCCTTTTTACTCGTTTTCGCTTAAAACCGAGTAGTACAAGTTATCTAACATAATTTAAAACCTCATTTTCTATAATAAAACACCAAAATACACAAATTTCATCTATGGGTATTTTTCCAAATATGAGCCCTAGGTTGAATTATTGCTAGCATAAGCTTAATCGAGCTACTGGGATTCCAAAAACGTAAAGAACATTAAAAACGGGGCTTGGAATCACTTACTATGGAGCTTGGAAGCTTGAAACAAACCCTAGCTATGGAGAACCCTTGAAATTTCGGCCTAATGAAGAAGATGGACAAAAATTGGCTTTTAATTTTGTTTTTAATTCATTTTAATAACTAAATGACCAAAATGCCCTTACTGCTAAACTTTCCAAAAATTCCATCCATGTCCAATTTTGTCCATAGACTTAGAAATTGGTCAAATTTCTATTTAAGGCCTCCTCATTAATATTCCAAAACAATTTCATACTAAAAACTCCTAGAATGCAAGTTTTTACAAATTATTCGATTTAGTCCCTAATTGCAATCTAAGCACTTTAGGCATAGGATTTCATCACGAAATTTTCACACAATCATGCAATCATATCATAAAAATAAAAATAATTATAAAATAATTATCTCTATCTCAGATTTGTGGTCACGAAACCACTATTCTGATTAGGCCCTAATTCGGGATATTACAAGCAGAACTTTGACAGCAGCCCAGATCAATTATACGGTAACTTAAAAAGAAACTTTTCTATAGTTTTTTCTTTTGACAAATTCCGTTCATATCTTATAGGTACCAAAGTTACAGTGTTTACCAATCATGCTGCCATTAAGTACTTATTTGCAAAGAAAGATGCTAAATCGAGGCTAATTCGATGGATACTTTTGCTCCAAGAATTTGACCATGAGATCCAAGACAAAAAAGATGTTGAAAATCAAGTAGCTGATTATCTATCAAGGTTGGAACAAAATGAAGTAACTTCTTCATTTGTTCAAATTAATGAGATAAGTCAAATCTATGAAACACCTTCCTTTGCTGATTTTGCCAATTACTTAGCATGTGGAATAATTCCTCAAGAAATGACGTACCAACAAAGGAAGAAATTTCTTCATGATAGTCAGTACTATTTTTGGGAGGGCCCATTTTTGTTTAAACAATGTAAAGATAACAGAATCAAGAAATGCATATCTGGAAGTGAGATTGATGAGATTTTGTACCACTGTCATTCATCTCTTAGTGGGGGACACTTTGGTGGTTCACGTACAACTGTAAAGATTTTATAAGATGGGTTCTTTTGGCCTACATTATTTAAAGATGTTTATGCATATGTAAGAAATTACGATAGATGCCAAAGAACTGGAAACATATCAAGAAAAAACGAGATGACCTTGACAAATATTTTAGAGATAAAACTTCTCGATGTATGGGTCATTTATTTCCTAGGCCTGTTTCATTCTTCCTATGGGAACAAGTATATCTTAGTAGCTGTGGACTATGTGTCGAAATGGGTTGAAGCCGAGGCATACCCAACTAATGATGCTAAGCTAGTTATGTGATTCCTACATAAGCATGTATTTACACGATTTGGGACTAGAGCTATAATTAGTGATGAAGGATCTCACTTTGTGAATAAGTAGCTTAAGTGGTTGCTTGACAAGTATGATGTGAAACATAAGATTGCTACTACTTATCACCCACAATCGAATGGGTAAGTTGAAAGGGTGAATTGTGAAATTAAAGGTGTTCTTGAAAGAGTAGTGCACCCTAATAGAATAGATTTGTCTCGAAGGCTCAATGATGCATTGTGGGCCTATTGAACTACTTTCAAAACGCCGTTAGGAATGACTCCCTATCGGTTAGTTTTTGTAAAGGCATGTCATTTGCTACTTGAATTGAAGAATAAAGCTCACTGGGATTTGAAGCAATTGAATTTTGATCTTAAGCAAGCCAGTGAGAGAATACCAACTCGATAAGTTGGAAGAGTTGAGGTTATTTCCATACGAGAATGCCAAGATGTGTAAATAAAAATATAAGAGATGGCATGATAGGAATATTCAAACTTGTGAGTTAAAAAAAGGTCAAAAAGTGTTGTTGTTTAGGGTTTAGGGTTGTGGGACTTGTACCAAAGAAAGAAGGTGTAATGAAAAATGAACTGATTTCGCTAAGGATCATCATGGGTAGGTAGATTTGTACGAATGATAGAAAGTTTAGCAAAGCAAAATAGAAAGACCATTTCTTGCTACTATTTTTCAAGCAAATATTGAATATAATTGTTGGGCAACATTACTTCTTTCTAGATAGATACAGTTGGTATGATAAATAGCTGTTCGACATCACCTTTGGCAGTGACACTCATCAATGACATTAAGGGAGTCATCTTCACTCTCTCTGTCCTTAATTTATTTTCAGTTTTTTTCTCTCTGATTTGAATAAATGACATGCTTAGAAATTATATTTCTTCAATTAGTACTTCAAATTAATTCTATCTAAGGAGATTGGAATTTAAGCGGGACCATTTGTGACCCCTCCAACCTTTCCTGGGAATTTAATTTGATGTAATTTTTTGAGAAGAAATTTTCTAAGTAGCCCAAAAGAATTTTTTCATTTCCATTTTAATTTTTAATTTTATTTTTATGTTTAATAAGGGGGTCAATTTAGCCCAAGTACTAATCAGTTTATTTTTTCTTAAGCAGTCTAGTTTGTAAATAAAGTTTGGGTTCAAGGCCTGAAACAACAAAGAGGAGAAATTCACCCACATCTCCAACCATAAGGGTTCCCCAAAACCTTAATTTTTGCCACCACTTTTCCCTCTATCTATGCTTGCTGCCCAAGTCACTTAAGTAGCTAAAATTTTGCTACATGTTTGCCTTAATTCATCACTATACAAACCCCTCTCTACTACCATATTTTTCACAACCCTTCAAGCAATTAGCTTAAACCCTAGCCACTTATTCTTTTCCCTCTTAGCCGTTAGCCTAAATCCAAAAAAATCTCCCCAAATTGCTCCCATTGTCACAAAACCCTAGCTTATTGCCATCGCACGCCTATCGTCGCTGCAAAACACCTTGTTTCATCCATTTCTAAAAATTTACCTATTTTCGGGAAAAATCACCATGTCTCGCAAAAAAACTAGATCTTTCAAGACCTCTGTCGAAAATCCCACTGTGATTCAAGATGAGGAAGTGAAAGGAAGTTTTGATTCCATCTTCAAAAATCAACCTATAATGCCAAAAAAAGGTTTCAACTTGGAAAGCAATGATAATATGGTTGTGCCTTTGTCGATTCGAAAGATGATTGATGCCTTCAATTCGAATTATTTTCGTGATGCATAATCATTACCTGGTGAGGAGTTAGTTCGAAAGTTCTATGCCAATTTGACTAAGCCAAATGCTACTGAAGTTCTTGTTTGAAAGAAAAAGGTACCCCTAATGTAACACCCGTAACCCGTATCTGTCGTTGAAATACGGTTATGGAGCATTACCAAACTTATTTCACAAACTAACATACATTTCTCATACAATTATCAATTTCAAATACAAGTCATTCATAAACAATCGCATTGTCCCTAATGCGAGCCTATGAGGCCCAAAACATGCTTTAGAAGTGGTTCGGGACTAAACTGATAACTCAGGAAATTTTTGGAACACTGATCGTGATTTTCCATGATAAGTTTTATAAATTTATAATTAATCATTCTTGAAACTAACTATTATCACGATGAAGGCAAGTGTACCTATCGAATAGTAGTATAGCTTTAGCAAGACCGGATTGTCGAACCCAAAGGAACTAAAAGTACTAATATTGACTGTCTTTTTATTATCTAGCCTAAGAATAATGGGATTGTTTTAATCAACTAATTAACTAAACTAAGAAATCACAAAAAATAGAATTGGGGAATTACTTTTTGGAAAACGATTGATTTAAGACAATACCCAAGGAAAAATCCACCTAGACATCACTTGTTATCTGGCTCCGAATCAGGCGATTTATTCATTTAAATTGTTCCGTAGAAATCCCTAAGTTATGTTATTATCCCTATTCAAGACTAATAACGTCTAACCCTAGATTGAATAATTGAAATCTCTTTCTAATTAACACCCTAGGTTGCATTAACTCGATCTATGGATCCCCTTATTAGGTTTCACCCTAATCCGGCAAAATATTGTCAACCTATCTCTAGGCGCGAAATCAAGTCCGCTTAATTATGACAAAGTTACTCTTAGACAGAGACTATTCATACTCCAAATAAGAGCATTAACTTGAATCAATATCCTGAAATACCGAAACAAGAATTAAAAACACATAATTAAGAACAAGTTAAATATTTATCATACAATTCAGAAAATAATAACAAGATTCGTCTTAGGTTTCATTCCCCTTAGGTATTTAGGGGGTTTAGTTCATAACTAAATAGGAAAACATCTCAGAAGAATAATGAATACAAAACATAAAGAAAACCCAAAACTCCTGAAAGGAAATTGAGGAGAGAACTTCAGTCTTAATGATGAATCCGGCTTCTGAGATGAATCAATAGGCTTTCTTGGAGTAATTCCTTGCTTCCTGCTCTCCGTCTCCCCTTTAGTCCTCCTCTAAGGTGTTTAAATAGGCTTTAGAATGCCTAAGAGCCCTCAAAATTGCCCTTTTCTGAATAAAACTTAACTAGGGCTCGGTAGGGACACGCCCGCGTGCGATTACTTCAGGCCGTGGTCAAGGCTAAGAGATCAACACGCCCGTGCTGAGTTTGTTTTAGGCCGTGGTCGAGCCTGTTAGAATGGCACGGGCGTGTGTTCTGCCCGTGTGAGGAAGTCTAGGCCGTGTTGTTTTCCCACGTCGGCCCATTTTCTCCGTTTTTGGCCCGTTTCTTATTCTTTTCGCTTTCCTATGCTCAACTAAGTATAAAATATGAAATTAAAGGATTAGGAGCACCAAATTCACCAAATCTAAGGAGAATTCATTCATAAATGTATTAAGCATGGGATAAAAATATGTATAAATTAGGTTTATCAAATACCCCCACTTTTAAGTGTTTGCTTGTCCTCAAGCAAAATTCTCAATTCACAATTAATAATTCCTTTTTCTCAACTTATAATTCCTATCAATAATATCTCAAGCTAATCCATAAGCAATCATACATTGAGAATTCAACTAGAAGAATATTAAAGTTTTAAACAGTTCAAGTTGAGCATTTAATCATGAAAAATATAGGCATCTCCCCTTATTTAAATAATCACCATCGATTCGAAATATCACAACGTTTAACATCCTTACTAAAAATTCACTCAAATCACTCGAAGTGTTTAAGGACAATGAAATTAGCACTCATCAGTTAATATGAAAAGTTATTACCATTGGCTTGCATGAAAATCAAATCTTCACCACTATAAATTGAGATGATATATCAATCAAGAGGTCTTTAGAGGGTTGTAATGACGCTTGGTTAGGGGGTGTGGTCACAAGCTGAAAGAAAAGGTTAGAATCGAGATTGAATTGAAAAAATTACTTAACTAGAAAAATATTTAATCATCACTTGCGTACAACATAGCTTCTTCTCAGAATATGGAATTTAAATACTTAAGCTCAAAAGCAAAAGATCACTACTACTAATATGTATACATTTTTTTTAAGAACAAGTTAAATAACATAGACTAACTATTAAGAACAAGACATAGCTAAGCAATTTATTCAAATCAAATCTCGACAAAAATAGAGATCAATTAATTGAGGGGATTTCAACAATAATGAGTTAAGGGTTAATACTAAGGGTAATACAAGGAATGGCTTGTTATGCTCAAAGGGGTTTACTAAGGGTTAATCATGGAGGTAGGCTTTTCATGGAATGAGTGGGTCAATCCTAAGTGCCTCTATAATCTTGACATATCAAATCAAATGGTGTGGTCTTGACATGCATAATCAATCAAGTTCTAGAATAACAATTCAATATCGACGCACTCAAAGCAACAATAAATTTAAGCATGAAAGAAATAATAGATGCTCTTAAAGGCCCAAGACCTCACAAAAATCATGGCTTTTTGATGTTTAAACCCGTGGATTTCAATTCAAGATAATACCTAAACTTGGGAAAATGACCTAAAATTTTAAATTCTCAAAAGTCAACTTATCTTGCTTAATTATCTAATGTCTTAAAGTTTAAATAATCAATGCATGAATGCCTATGTTTTAATTTAGGATATATCAATAAAAATCATAAATTAATCAAAATTCATCCTAAAAATGATTTGAGAGATTTTCAAGAGAATAAGACAACATTCAGAGATTTTTCTGATAAAGAAATGAATACCCCCCACACTTAATATGTACGTTACCCTAAATGTACAAAGATAAAGTTAGTGGCAATTATAGATATAACATCATAAGATATGGAGAGAAATGAAACTTCCTGAGTGTTAAATGAATGAACTCCCTAGTTTGGAGTTATGAAGAGTGGAGGAGGATACTCTGGTGGTGGTAGAGGTTGGGTTCCAAAAGTGCTGCACCAAAAGAATATTATATCTCATGGTTGAGTAGGGCATGGCAGTCATGGAGAACCTTTTCCAATGGAGTTTGAAGTTCCTAAGTGATGGTGAGCTTTGTAGCTCTTTATAACTGTGATAAAATCAGGAACTTTTTAGGGGATATAAGGAAGAATAATTACTCATAAAGAATTAGTCGAGATTAAAATTTTATAAACCTAAATATAAAATAGTAGCAAAAAGGAAATAAAATGAAATGTTAAAAGTGAAAATAATAAAGACATTGATAAATAAAAATAAAAATAAAAATAAAGATAAAGATAAAGTAAAATAAAATATTTAAACATCATCATCGTCGGATGGTTCGCTAGGTGGTGGTGGCGATGAGATGTGGAGGTGCTGACAAATCTGCTATAGAGTAGCATCAATGTTATCAAATCGCTGAAAACACTACTGCTCAAATGGAGTGAGGTACTCAGAGATGTCAGCATATAAGGCCGCCGCATGAACTGGACGATGGAAGGATGGTGGCTGAGATGGTAGGTCCTCGTGCTGTGGAGGGACATCATCAGTAATGTCCTCGGGGGCCTCCTCCTCGGTTAATTGGGCGAGACGATATTGAGGAGGGTAGGTTCTTTGGCGCTTTTCGATCATCCTCATACTTAGCATGCTCGAGATGCCTTGTGGAAACATATGGCCAATTAGGGTAAAGGATGATTCTTGTGCCGCGATATTGAGGAGCCCGAAGTGCCGAGCCAGTCACGTAACGTAGGGGCCAATGGAGATGACCCCCTTCCGATGTCGCTTCGTCTGATGGCGAATGGCAAGGGCAATAAAATAGTCGAGGTCGAAGACGTGCCCATGCGACATACACCATAAGAAGTAGACATCCTGAGTGTTGACGACGTCGATGCTCTCTCTCCTCCCTGTTAGAATGTAAGCTAAGATAGAATGTAAGTATCTTAAGGATGGAGGGAGAGCTAATGCCTTAGAGCGACTAGGTTCGTAGGTGGCCGAGCAAGGGACGAGGGCTTCCCAGCACTTCGAAGGAGAATAATGGATGTGGCAGTTGAGGGTATCGAGGTCGTTCTCCTCCTTGAACTCCTCCATGTAAAAGCCCAGTGCTGAACCAAACTCTAGGACGCTCAACTTGCAGACTAGACCACCGAGGTAAAATTGGACCGTGCCGGGATCATCATAGTTAGTCATTACAGTCTAAAGATGGAATGTTGAGCATAATTCCATCATGAGCTCGAGGTACATCGGCTCGACAATCTCAAAGAAATGTTCCCATGGTTCAATGGTAAGGAGGGCCCGAATCGCATCTGCCAGTTGGACTTGTTCTACTGCAGCCCAGTCAATGCAGCGGCCCACAATTTAAGGTTGGGCCCAGAGTATCTAGAAAATTTCTTCTTGGGGCCCAATGGGGAACTGTAGGAAGGGGTGGCGAATTTTAGTGGTGGGACCTAAAAAAGATGACACTCCCTTCCTTTTCTTCGAAGTGGGGACGACAGCTTTCTTTTCTCGTGAAGACGACATGGTATACCTGCAAGCAAAACCATTATTTCATCTTGATGAATGATCAAGGTAAAATGAAAACAATTCAAAAAGGAAAAAGTCATAAATTAAAACTAATAATTTCAGCCACAACTACTAACAAACTTAACCAAAATAATCAATTTTATGGTAATTTCCGTATCATTAGCATGATAATAGTATGAGTTTCATAAAAAATGGCAAAGAACTCTATGCAATGTAACATATTTTATTGATGAAAAATGTCAACACAAAAGGCATGAGTATTTTTATTATCCTAACCATGGATATTCACTTTAAATTAGTCAAATGGAGTAGAGAAATCATGCAATGAGTAAAAAATTCAACAAGAAATAGATGATAACTACTCTATATTTGAAATTTGAGAGATAGAAAGATGGAAATAACATGAAAAATGCAGATTACTATGATAAATAGCATAAAAAATCAGTAAATAAAAGAGAAAAAAAGTAAACAAACACTAAAAGGAGGAGTTTGGTTGCCAAAGATGGAGATGGAAGCGGTACACGGGCGTGGCAGGGAGGGCGTGTGGACTTGCAGCGACAAGGGTTAGGGATTTTGGGTGAAGAAGTTGATGAAATAGGAATTCATGTTATCAAAAGATTTCCTGCGATTGTTTCTAGTATGGAATGAGTCAATCATCCACTTTGGTATCTTATTGACCAAAAATGGTGATATTGTTCCTCCATTGATGAGGAATTTCAGTTTTTGAGAGGTATTATGATCATCCAATTAGAAAGGTTTCAATTTTTACAAATGAACGATTTGAAGACCTATTAATTCTAACAACTGATTGCAAAGTTGATCATTCGGACCTTTAAATTCATAGATGTGGATCTCAGACCTATGAATGGGGATATTCCCGAAACTTACAAAGAAAAAAGGAAGTGAGTTAGACAAAAAGAGAAGCAACTTGGACAACAAGAGAAGTAACTTGGACAAAAAGAAATGAAGTGACTTAGACAAATCTTTTTTGTCGATAACCTCAGACCAATCAATCGAATATTGATTAATACGCAATCGATCGAACCCTACTTGAAAACGGATCTTCTGCTCAGAAACGAAAGTGAAGGGTATTTATAGATTTTGGGACACACGGCCAGGGGACATGCCCGTGTTCCCCAATTTTAGCCCGTGTGTTTCTCATTTTTTCTGAATTTCAGCGCGTTTGACATTTACCCTACACCCGTGTACCTTGGGTGTGTTTATGCATACGGTCGTGTCTGACTTTGTTCGCTTCTCCCACGCTCGTGTATATAGGACCACACCCGTATTAATTTGACAAGTTCAACCACGGGTGCTAGGCAAGGGTGTGTCGCACGCTTGTGCTATTTTGGCAGGATCGACCATGGTTTCATGACACGGGCGTGTCGTACGCCCATGTTATTTTGGCAAGATCACCTGGCCATGTTGCATAGCCGTGGTGATTTATCACAGCCCGTGTTGGGGAAAAATATTTGCCCTGTTTTTACACGGTCTACAGCATGCCCGTGTTCCTAGTCGTGTGGGTGTGGAAAACCTGTATTCAAGAGCTCAGTTAGTAGGTTAAGTGTTAAATACTCAAATTTAAAGAAGTTAATCTCATTAGTGCTCGGGTTACCTCTCGAGAAGTGCTTATTTATAGTCTAAGTTCGACTTACCTCTCCATTGAATGGTCATGGTGGTTCGATGAGTTTACACTCCTCATTCCTGCTAACAATCTCATCAAATAAGGTTTTATGCGGGTATTGTTTACCTTAAAAGTGCCAAATTTGGGATGACTTACCTCGATTGTACCGAATGGGAAAATGCTAAGTACCGTAAGAGGAATTTCTTCATTCGGTTTGGCAGTGACAATGTGAGGATCTATGGCATCTAATAAGACTTTATCTCCAACCTTAAGTTGATTTGGTGAGGTACTGAGCTCGTTCTGGTGTAGTTTTGGTTTATCGTATGTTCTTGGTTTATGTATCCACCATTCATCTAGCTCCTCATTTGTAGCCTTCGTTTTTCATGAATAGGTCCTTTATTGTTGCTTGAACATGGCTCATGTACGTCCTTCGAACTCACTTCCTACAAAGTAGGTTGCATCATATTGTCAGATTTAGTAGAATGGTTTATACAATCACCTTCAATTTTCGATGTGTTGCCAGAATTGCAAGCTTGAAGGGTAATTCTTTCATCTCCCACACGAAGTGTGAGTTCACCTGTGCCAACATTAATAATCATTCTAGCAGTTGCTAAAAAGGGCCTTTCTAAAATGAAAGGAGTGTTGCTATCCTCCTCTATGTCTAGAACAACGAAATCAACGGGAAATATAAATTTATCAATTTTAACTAGCACATCTTCAATAATACCCCTAGGAAATCTGATAGTTTTATCTGCTAATTGAATACTCATCCTAGTTTGTTTGGGTTTCCCAAGACCTAGTTGTTTAAACATTTTGTAAGGCATGACGTTAATGCTAGCCCCTAAATCAGCCAATGCATTATTAACATCTAATCTACCAATTAAGCAAGGAATTGTAAAACTCTCTAGATCTTTTAATTTTTTGTGTAGCTTATTCTATAGAATAGCTGAGCAAACTACGTTTAGCTCCACATGCGATGCCTCGTCCAACTTTCGTTTATTTAATAAGAGCTCCTTTAAAAACTTCATTGCATTCGGTATCTACGAGAGAGCTTCGATGAATGGTAAGTTGATATGTACTTTTTTTAAGAGTTTAAGGAATTTACCAAATTGTTCATTTGAGTGGTCTTTCCTTGTCGCATTAGGGTATGGCACATGAGGTTTATATTCTACACTTACCGATTTTTGCTCATTGTGTCCTACCTCACTTTTACTTTTGCTTTCCATGGCTTCTTACTTTGGTTCTGGCTCAGGCTCAACTAAACCTTCTTCACCTTGAACATTAATCACGTTGAGCTGTTCCCTTGGGTTAGGTTCAGTATTACTTGGCAAGAAACCTTGTGGTTGTTTAGAAATTAGTTTGGACAGCTAGCCTATCTAAGTTTCGAGCCTTTGGATCGATGCTTGTTGATTTTTAAGTGCTGTCTTAGTCTTCTGGGAATGAGTTTCTGACACCGAGATGAATTTAGATAGCATCTCCTCAAGGTTCTGTTTCTTGTCCTATTGATAAGGTGGTTGTTGAAAACCCAGAGGATTCTGTGGCCTTTGATTCCTTTGACCATCCCATAAAAAATTTGGGTAGTTCCTCCAACCTGCATTATAGGTATTACTATATGGGTTATTTTGAGATCTAGAGTTATTGTTACCCATATAGTGGACTTGTTCCTCGTCGGTTGTAGGATTGAAGGGTTGATATTCTGTATGTACGCTTCCCCCACTTGAATCACACCTCATCACTGGATGTACCTGCGTAGAACCAAGTAAACCATCAATCTTTTTGTTTAAAAGTTTTACCTGATTTGACAGCATAGTAACCGAATCGACACTATAAACGCCTGCTGTTTTGGTTGGCTTACTCCTCATGACTTTCCACTGATAATTATTCAGTGACATCTCCTCAATAAATTCATAAGCTGCTTCAGGTGTTTTGTTGTTGATGGTTCCACCAGCTGCTGCATCAATCATCTGTCTTGTCGAGGGGTTCACCCCATTGTAAAATGTTTGAAATTGCAGCCATAGAGGTAACCCATGGTGAGGGCACCTTTGCAGTAGGTCCTTGTATCTCTCCCATGCATCATAAAGTGTTTATAAATCCATCTACACAAAAGAATATATATCATTACGTAATTTCGCCATTTTAGCCGGTGAAAAATATTTTAATAGAAACTTTTCAGTCATTTATTCCCGAGTAGTAATTGACCCTTGTGGTAACGAGTTCAACCACTGTTTAGCTTTGTTTCTCAATAAAAAAGGGAATAACTGAAGGCGAATGGCATCATAAAAAACGCCATTAATTTTAAATGTGTCATAGAATTCTAGAAAATTTGCCAAGTGAGTGTTGGGATCCTCATCCTGCAAACCATCAAACTGAACAAATTGCTGTATCATTTGAATCGTGTTAGGTTTCAGTTCAAAATTATTTGCAGCAATAGCAGGCCTAACTATACTTGACTCAGTTCCTGTTAAATTTTGCTTAGCATAATCATACATAGTGTGTGGAGCTTGATTCTGATTCGCTTGATCGGCGGGTATCGCAGGAGGTAACGGATTTTCCTGATTTTCAGCAATCTCCTTGGCTGTAGTTGAGATATCGTCCTCTTGCTCTTCCTCTGTGTATCTTAGGCTTCGCCTTATTTCTCGTCGGTTTCTACGAGCTGTGTGATTGATCTCTTCGTCAAAAAGCAATGGTCCTAACAGGTTTATTCTAGTCATAAACTATAAAGACCTGCCAAAAGAGAGAAAAATAAAATTTAGTAAATAAAAATAAAAACAAAATTAAATTGCAATAAAAGTAAATGGCTAAAGTAATAAAAATTGAATGTTCCTAATATTTTAGTTCCCCGGCAATGGCGCCAAAAACTTGATCGTGATTTTCTGTGATAAGTTTTATAAATTTATAATTAATTGTTCTTGAAACAAACTATTATCACGATGAAGGCAATTGTACCTATCGAGCAGTATTATAGCTTTAGCAAGACGGGATTGTCGAACCCAAAGGAACTAAAAGTACTAGTATTGATTGTCTTTTTATTATTTAATCAACTAATTAACTAAACTAAGAAATCACAGAAAATAGAATTGGGGAATTACTTTTTGGAAAACGATTGATTTAAGACAATACCCAAGGAAAAATCCACCTAGATTTCACTTGTTATCTGGCTCCGAATTGGATGATTTATTCATTCAACTTGTTCCGTAGAAATCCCTAAGTTATGTTATTATCCCTATTCAAGACTAATAACGTCTAACCCTAGATTGAATAATTGAAATCTCTTTCTAATTAACACCCTAGGGTTGTATTAACTAGATCTATAGATCCCCTTATTAGGTTTCACCCTAATCCGACAAAAACTTGTCACCCTATCCCTAGGTGCGCAATCAACTTCGCTTAATTATGACAAAGTTGCTCTTAGACAGGGACTATTCATCCTCCAAATAAGAGCATTAACTTGAATCAATATCCTGAAATATCAAAACAAGAATTAAGAAGACATAATTAAGAACAAGTTAAATATTTATCACACAATTCAGAAAATAATAACAAGATTTGTCTTAGGTTTCATTCCCCTTAGGTATTTAGGAAGTTTAGTTCATAACTAAATAGGAAAACATCTCAGAAGAATAATGAATACAAAACATAAAGAAAACCCAAAACTCCTGAAGGGAAATTGAGGAGAGATCTTCAGTCTTGATGATGAATTTGGCTTCTAAGATGAATCAATTGGCTTTCTTGGAGTAATTCCTTGCTCCCTACTCTCCGTCTCCCCTTTAGTCCTCCTCTAAGGTGTTTAAATAGGCTTTAGAATGCCTAAGAGCCCTCAAAATCACCCTTTTCCGAATAGAACTTAACTAGGGCTCCGTAGGGACACGCCCGTGTGTGATTACTTCAGGTCGTAGTCAAGGCTAAGAGATCAACACGCTCGTGCTGAGGTTGTTTTAGGCCGTGGTCGAGCCTATTAGAATGGCACGGGCGGGTGTTCTGCCCGTGTCGTTTTCCAACGTCGGCCCATTTTCTCCATTTTTGGCCCGTTTCTTGTTCTTTCGCTTTCCTATGCTCACTTAAGTATAAAACATGAAATTAAAGAATTAGAAGCACCAAATTCACCAAATCTAAGGAGAATTCATTCATAAATGTGTTAAGCATGGGATAAAAATATGTATAAATTACAGTTTATCAAACACTTGTAGAATTTTACAAAATACAGGGGACACATGCCCGTGTGGCCCGCCCGTGGGTCTCAAACGGCCAAAGACACGCCCCTGTCATAGGCTGTAACAGCCTATTTTTGGGTCAAATAAAAAAAGTGGTTTCGGGACCACAAATCTGAAGTCAAAATATTTATTTTATTATTTTAATAAGGTTTACAACTGTAACAGTCTGGTTTTGACCCTACTCAGAATAGTGGTTTCGGGACCACATATCCGAGTTAAAAAATATTTTAATATTATTTTTCGTGCCTATTATAAGTCAATTGACATATGTGAAAGTTTCGTGTAAAAATTTAACTATTTGTGTGCTTAATTTGTAAAAAGGACTTAATCGCGTAAAATGTAAAAGTTGTGTGCTAGATGTTAAAAGTGCCTATTTGACTTGGCTTATTAAAAGAGAGGTCCTTATGTTGTTATTTGACGATTGAGCATATGAGTGGACATTAATGGCCTTTGTTATTTATGTTTTAAAGGTTTATAATGCATGGGTAAAATGGTAAATGAGTTATTAAGTAATTAAAATTAAACAAAAGCATGATATATAGCCATTTTGTTTATCCATGATTGAAATATACAAAGAAAAGAAAAGAGAAAAACTTTGCTAGGGTTCGACACTTGCAAGCTTGGATTTGGGTATGTTTTGCTTCAGTTTTTGATAATTTCTACGTTTTTGCAATCGTTGCTTCGCATACTATCTAACCCATGTCTCAATTTTTAATTTTGGTGATGATTTTAAAATGTTCCATTGATGAAACTATGAGCTTTGTGATGTTAGTTGATGAATTATGGAAGCTTGATGTTGGGTTTAAATGTGTTGTCTTTGAATTTTTGATGAAATTGAGTAATTTGGGCTAAATTGTAAAAATTTTATTTTGAGGGACTAAAATGTGAAATAAATGAAATGTATGGACTTGTATGAGAGTCATGGAAATTCAGCTAAGCTTGTGTACAAGCAAATTTTGTGTATTTTGTGATTTTGTGAATTAGGGACTAAAATGTCAAAAAGTGAAAATGTGAACACTATTTTGCAAAATACCCTAATTGTGTATATATGGATTGTTTTGAATGATTTGGTGAATAAAAGGGTTAATTTTGAATACATATAGATCAAGAAAAGAGGAATTCGGATTTAGATCGGGGAAAATCGAAGATTGTAGAATAAACGTCCGAGTTGACAACTTCGAGTACGAGATAAGTTCATACGTAGAACAGGATATTGTAACACCTCTATCCCATAACCGTCATTGGAATAGGTAAGGGGCATCACCGGACAGGCAGAACATTTTAGAACAATATAGAATCACAGATATTATATAACATTGATACATAGACATTCATCCACAATTCATCCAATAAGATGGTCTACGAGACCTAGAACATACATTTAAGAAAGGTCGGGACTGAACTGAACACATTTAGAATTTTCAGAACTTATCCCACTCTTTCAAAACTGTTAAAGTCACACGCCCGTGTGACTAGGCCATGTGACTCACACGGGTACTAGACATGCCCATGTGATCCAACCATGCCAAAAAGAGTTCCTATACTGACTTTTTCACACGGCCAACAGACACGGTCGTGTGCCATGACCGTGTAATACTTAGTTAGCTACTGACTTAAGCCTACAGCCATAAGGCACGCCCGTGTTCCTTGACTGTGTGCCACAATGCAAGCTTGGTTTAAGCCAATTTGCTACCCCTTTTGGGTCCAATCCTACAAGCAATAATCTACAACATTCATGCCAAAATTTTCAACCAATTCCATGCTTAAGATGACCAATTTACATTAGAACATAGCACAAACTTATCATTTGCAAGCCAATTCACATGGCATAACATATATACACATCAAGCTTACATTCTTAAACCTTCTAGCTTATACATGCCGTACTTATAAATATGTACACTTTCAAAAGTACCAAAATGAGTTTGACAGTGTGGTGACAATCTTCGACTATCCCGAACATTCAGTATCTATGATAACTATAAAATAGACAGAAATCACACAGAGTAAGCTACAAAGAGCTTAGTAAATCAAAAATAATTACCTAAACTAATATAGCATATAAGTAAAAGTTAATAGCCAGAATTCACAACTGTCTTATGGAATACTTCATTACTTTACAAAAATCAAGTCTTTTATATTCAGAAATCTAGTACGATACAAATGTACCTGTATGAATTATACATTTTATAAATTGATTTCCATATCTCATACTTCATCATCAGACAATTCAAAAACGGAATACATGTTCATAGCTAGGTACAATGTCGACGTCCCAGACGTGGTCTTACATGTAATTCGATATCGAGGCCTTTGTCCCAAACAAGGTCTTACACAAAATCTCAAATCAAGGCCTGTGTCACAGACACGGTCTTACACGATATCTCAGATTAATGTCAACATTCTTTCAAGAACATATAGAGCTTTTCAAACACCAACATGTTATCAGAGTTTATTCATCAGACTTGCAAGGCCGTCCAATACAGATCACATAGAATTTAGTCAATTTAACACGTAATTGTAGTTCGACTTACCTCATACGAATTTCGGATAGAACGAGTCGACTATTCAACTATTTTGGACTTCCCTCGATCTAAGTTCGATTTTCTTTGTTCTTGATCTAATACAATTCAAATTCAACCATTCAATCATTCATTTCATTCAAAATAATTCATGAGCACATATTTAAGGCACTTTACATTATAGCCCTTATATTTTCACACTTTGACAATTTAGTCCATTTTTCACAAAATCACAAATATGCAAAATTCACCAAGGCTATAGCTTATTTGAATATACATGGCTTCCATACAAGTCCGAATAACATATTTAATTCATAATTTAGTCCCTCAAAACTCATTTTCACAATTTAGCCCAAATAGTTCTATTTCATCAAAATTCAAAGACAAAACTTATAAATCATTTTTCAAGCTTTCATAATTCATCCAAAAGCATCACAAAACTCATGATATCAACAATTTTCATGAAATCTTTAACAGAAATAGAAATTCAGACATGGGTTTTGAAGAGTACGAAGCAACGATCATAGAGACGTAAAAATTATCAAAAAAGAATAAAATAGACTAACCTATTCACTCATGCAATGGCCGAATGCTTTGAAGCTTCAATGGTTTCTTCTTTCTCTAATTTTTGGCTGAACAAGGTGATAATAAGGCCACCTTTTGTTTTGTTTTTATTTTAATTAACATATTTCACCTTTTACCATTTTGGCTATAGCATATATCATTAAATTTCTACCAACTAATGTCCATCATTGTCCACCATTAATATAAATGTTAAATTTTACATGCAAGGACCCTTATTTTAAAAGCCAAGGCCAATTAACCCCATTAACAAATAGCATGCAACTTTTGTATTTTATGCGATTAAGTCTTTTTTCATAATTAAGCACAGAAACAGACAAATTAAATCACAAAAATTTCATAGATGCACATTCACATATCACAGACACATAAAATAATATTAAAATATTTTTCAAACTCAGATTTGTGGTTCTGAAACTACTATTCTGAGTAGGGTCTAAACCGGACTGTTACAGATATTATAAGTACATATAGCTATTTTGATTATGCATAGATGTATGAATAATTGAATTGGATGAATATGATGATGAATTGAAAGTATTTGGCACTAAGTGTGCGATTTAAACTAGCTTAAGTGTGCGATTTAAACTAGCTTCAGCTACTAAAGGCACTAAGTGTGCGATACCGACTTAACTTCGGTTAGTTGAGATGGCACTAAGTATGCGGACTCGTTCTAGCTTCGACTAATCTTTAAGCACTAAGTGTACGGATAATAAAGCCTTGGTGAACATCGAAAAGTCTAAAGTATTCGAAACAAAGGTGAGATTGAAAATGGATGAGTATGAAAATGTTCCTGTAAGTATAATATCTATGTGGTAGATGGTAAAATATAAAAACGTTTATTAAATTTGTATAAACATATAGTTGGTGTTGGCATGGACTTGATGAATGAATTGAGAGATTATATTATTTATGTTTTGATGTTTCATATTTTATGTTGTTGATGTTTTTGGTACGCTACGAGCTTACTAAGCTTTTAAAAGCTTACTTTGTGTGTGTTTACATTATTTTATAGATATCGAAGCTACTACAAGCTCGGGGATCATCTAGGATTGTCACCACACTATCGAACCTCATTTTGGTACTTTTGAAAATGCATATTTTTGAAGTATGGCATGTATAGGCTAGTCATTTGAGAAATATGTTTTGTGATGCATATGCTTAGCCATGTGACTTGGCTAATTTGTGCTTGAACCCATAGTTGATAATGGTTTTATAGTATGTGATGGCAATATGAAATTGTGGTATGTTTTAGTTCGTAAGTTTTGGTAAGAATAACTTGAGATTGAATGATGTATGGATGAAATGTTTTGATATGATATTATCTTATGATTGGCATGAATGGGTAATGTTTAGGAGTATGAATTTTGGTGACCATTATATGATATGAAAAGGTCATGTTTTGGTAGTGAAATTGGCTGAAATGGTGATATAAATATGCTTGTTTCCTTTGCTTGTAGGATGACCAAATTGGGTAGCAAATTGGCTATTCAAATGGCCTTTTTTTGTCTACACAGGTAGAAACACAGGCGTGTGTCTCAGTCATGTTCGACGCACGGCTATGTTGCACGGTCATGTGTCCCCTGGGGTACCCTTCAATTGTAAGTCAGACTCGAACACGACCAATACACACGAGCGTGTTGTCTGGCCATGTGACCCTAATTGGTATGATGACGTCACAAACAGAATACCCCCTATTTTTGGCACGGCCTAGCACACGGCCTGGACACGGGCGTGTGCGTAGCACACGGGCTAGACACACGGGCGTGTGCGTAGCACACGGGCTAGACACACGGGCGTGTGGTCTGGCCGTGTGGGCAAGTCAGTAGCTATGCCCTATTTTGCCATGGCTTAGACACACGGGCGTGTGAGCTTTGAAAAGTGGAAAAAAATTATAAGTTCTGAAACTTTCATATGTTATCGATTTAGTCCCGAACGCATGTTTTAAATATTGTATACTTGCTTTTACGATCTTATTGAATGTGAATGTATGAAATTTACTGTAACTAAATGATATTTGATATTCGATCATTCTAAATTGTGTTGTGGATTAAGTAATGCCTCTTAGCCTACTCCGGCGACAGATATGGGTTAGGGGTGTTACAACAACATGATAGATTAATTATATGAAAGTTTCGTGAAGAAATTTTACCATCTAAAAGCTTAATTCGGTAAAAAGGACTAAATCGTGTAAAGTGCAAAAGTGGTGTTCTATTAGATAAAGGTATTAAATAGATAAAGAATTTTAAAGTTAAGGTCATTATGTGGTTATTAACCCATTTATAAGATAGTGGAAGTTAGTGGCTTGGCATTTGGAGTAGTTTTTAATGTTCATTAAGGTTAATGTTGAAAATTGTAAATAAAAGATATTAAATTAAAGAAAACAAAAGAAAGACCTTTGTCTTCATCTTTTTCAACCGAATGAAGAAAGAAAAGAAGCCATGGATGAGCTTCAAGGTTCGGCCACCTATTGTCCAAGCACGTAAGTCCGTTTTTGCTTGACTTTTAATAATTTCTACGTTTTTGAGATCGTTGCAGCTTAATCTAGCTAGCCCGTATCTTCGATTCTGAAACTGTTAAAGTATTTGAATGTTGCCATTGTTGAGTGCATGAGTATTTTGTTAGTTGATGATGGAAAATAAATCATTGTTGTTAGATGTGCAAATTTTGTAAAGTGAAGTTTGGAAAAAAATGTCAATTTTGGATTAAATTGTGAAATATGAAAATTTAGTGGCTGAATTTTAAAATAAATGAAAAATATGGGTTGATATGAGAATCGGTAATATTCGGCCAGCATGAATTTGTATTCAATTGAATGAATTGTGATTTTATGTGATAAGGACTAAATTGTAAAAATGTGAAATAATAGAGGTAAAAATGTAATTTTACCAAAATGTGTAAATTGTGCTAAATTGAATGAAATGATGATTAAATAAGTAAATTTTGATATTATATAGATTGAGATAAATGAGATTTGGATATAGAACGACAGAAAACAAAGTATCGGATTAGTCGATCTAATTCGTTGTTACAGCGAACGAGGTAAGTTCGTATGTTTAATCAGTGTTGTTATAATTATGCTTTTAATGCTTTAATATTGCATAAATTGTGTATATGAGATAATAGTCATGTTTGACGAAGATTTTGATATATATGGCACTTAGTGTGCGATTTGAAATAGCTTCGACTATATATGGCACTTAGTGTGCGAGATCGAGATAGCTTCAGCTATATATGACACTTAGTGTGCGAGATTACAATACATGTAAGACCATATCTGGGATATGGCATCAGTATGAGACTTCGTGTAAGACCATAGCTAGGCTATTGGCATCGATATGAGATTACATGTAATACCATATCTGGGATATGGCATTGGTACGTTACTATGTGTACGAGATTCCCGAGTATCTTTTAGTATTCCAAATGGTTCAACGGGAAATGTTGATGAAATGTGGTTACAAGTAATGGTATGACTCAGTCAAGGGTATTCGTGACAGAAATTGACAAGTAAGTGTTAAAAGTGAATTTCATATGATGAGTAAGTGGATAATTATGAGAATTGATATGGTTCAATTGATTATATATATAAATGTGATGGCTATTAAATTGAATATGGTTTATTTCTATTTGCTTATGTTTATATAAATGTGAATGAATGGATAAGAAGTATTCAAATCATATAAGCATTAAAATGAATAAATTTGTGAACTTCTTGGTTAACTATGTGAATGGATACATGATATAAAGGTAGAATTATACAAGTTATATTATAGTATTGATAATGGCTTAAAATGTGTTCATTTGATGAGATGAGTTATTATCAAACGTGCTTACTAAGCTTTATAGCTTACTTTGTTATCTTTTCTATGTTTATAGTGATTCGAAGGTTCACTCGGGTTGGAAGTCATCGGAGATCATATCACACTATCCAGCTATGGTTTGGTACTTATAAACTTTGTGGTACTAGTTATATGGCATGTATAGGTTTTTTGGTTATTTGTTGAGTATAAATAATTTTGGTGATTGATGCATATGTGCTTGATATGTATTTAGCCATGAGATTTGACCTGATAATGATGTAAGGTTTGATAAGTATAGGTTATTGTTACTTGGGTTTGGTTGTTGGAAGTGTTTTTGGCTACTTAAAATGACATTGATAAGTTATATGGTTTAATATATATATATTTTCATGTGATATGGGTTATTTTGGTAAGCTTAATGATGGTTTAAGATAGTCAAATGGCCATTTGGTATGTGTTGTGTAATAGCTTGAGATGTGTTTGGCTTTGGTTTGGTATTTGAATGCCAAATTGGTTAATAAAGTATGTTGATTTGTATGTGATATACATGTGAATTTTTGACCTATGAATCTTGTTGTTTGGTATGCCATTTAGTCAAGTAAATGATTGTGATATAAGCTTTGAACAAATTGGTATTCAAATGGTTTATAATGTGATGATTTGAGATTGATTTGGCTGTTTAATTGTGTATGGAATTGGTATCATTTGAGCTTATACAGGTAAGTGCAAAATGGGTGGCAAAATGGCTTTGTAAATAGCCTATTTTTGTCTACACGGGTAGAGACATGAGCGTGTGTCTCAGCCATGTGTGATACACAGTCATGTTACACGGCCGTGTATCCCCTGGTGTTGAAATTGAAATCAAGTCAGTATGTTCCACACGATCTCACACACAGGCATATGACTTGGCCGTGTTGCATAAGTCAGTATACCCTACAGGATTGGCATGACCTAGTACATAGCCTGGCACATGGGCATGTGTGGCCATTTCAAAAGGCATACGGGCTAGACACACAGGCGTGTTGTCGGCTGTGTGACCCAAGTCAGTATGTATGCCCTATTTTCACACAGACTAAGACACGGGCATGTCTAGAGCCATGTGAGGCACTCGACCTGTTCACACGGGCGTGTGACCCTTATGTGTTTGAAGTTTTTTTTAAGTTTCCAAAATTTTTGTATGTTATCGGTTTAGTCCCAAACCACTTCTAATGTATGTTTAAGGCCTTGTAGTCCCTTATAAGGGATAATGTGATTGTGTTGAATGGTATTTGAATATAAATGCTTAAATGTATGAGATATATTGGATAAATGATGTGTATTGATCAGTAATACCTCGTAACCCTATTTTAAGAGTGAATACGGGTGAGGGGTGTTACCCAGGCCATGTGGACATTCGAAATGGAACCACATGGTTGTGTCCCTACCCGTGTCCAACCCCGTGTAACTCTCTGACTTGGGTCACACGGCCAACACACACGCTTGTATGACTAGCTCGTGTGCCCTTCAAAATGGGCTCACAAGCCGTGTGCCAGGCCGTGTGATAGGCCGTGCCAAAGCTGTAGGGTATACTGACTTATGCCACATGGCCAAGTAACACACCCGTGTGCTAGCACGTGTGGAGCATACTGAATTGATTTCTAATTAAACACCAGGGGACACACAGCCTTGTCACCTGACCGTGTTTCACACACGACTGAGACACACACTTGTGTCTCTACCCGTGTGGACAAAAGTAGGGTATTTACCAAGCCATCTTTCTCACCCAAATTTCAATCACCTACACCAAAACAAAAGGCATATAACATTGCATAAATAGGCATTCAAAGCAATCTCAATCAAGCCTAATTCATGCTAAAACCATACCATTAATCACAAGATACACAAGTATTACAGTAAGCCATTTAATTTCATACCAAAATTCACGTTCTCAAATCATCAATATGATCACTTTCAACTATGCATCATTCACCTATACCCACAAGCATACCAATCTCAAATTTAACCATTTGGTATCCATAATGCCAATTCCCAACAAGCATCACATAGCAATTATCAATCACATAACAAAAAGTCATTTGCACCTAGATATATATACATCATCAAGCATGCCCAAAAAAAGCCAAATCACATGGCTATACATATAACTAGCCATTCATGATTTACAAGCCAACTCAAATGGCTAAATCTGTAACACCCCTAGCCCGTATCCATTGCAAGAACTAGGTTACAAAGAATTATAGATAATTCATGTTAAATATTGTTCATTTCCGAAACTAGTCATATTGTCCCTTAAATGGACCCTCGAGGCCTATTATAAACGTTAGAATCAAGTTGGAACTAATTCAGGAGCTCAGGAATTTTTTCGCAAAATTTCACAATTTCTCTCATATACAGGGGTCACACGCCCATGTGGATAGGCCGTGTGGCTCACACGACCAAGTGACACACCCATGTCCTAGGCCGTGTGGTGTATGAAATAGGTCACATGGCTGTGTCCCTAGCCCATGTAACTCTCTGACTTGTAAAACATTAAGGTGTAGGTTTCACACGGCCAAGAAACATGCCTGTGTTCTAGGCCGTGTAGCACACACGGCTGAGACACACGCCCATGTGCCAAATTCTGAGCATTCTGCTTCTAAATTTTAAGATGTAGGGGATGCACAACCAAACCACATGCCCATGTGCCAAGTCATGTGTCACACACGGTCAAGACACACGCCCATGTGTCTACCCATCTGGACAAAATAAGGCCATTTCCTAGCCTTATTTCTCACCTAGACCTTGCCATCAATCTGCTAAATCACTTACACACAAATATCAACCAATTCAAGTATGTAACCAAGCTAATTTTCTTATTTATCATGACATATTATTACATGCATTCATGCTTTTAATCTTATTTTTTTATAGGGATACTCCTTTAACCTATCTCAATCAAACAATAATAAACACTCATGTTATCACCATGAAATAATCTTAATATATGTATATACCAAAACATAATCATCACTAGCCATTCCAATGGCTAGATTACAATAACCATTTACATTTACATGCAAATATGACCAATTAACCTATACATGCCATTATAACCATAATTGATTTACCATATATACCGAAATGGGCCTATGGATAGTGTGAGTGATCTCCGCCGAGCTTCTGATTTACTATAAAATAGGGAAATAAAGCAAAGTAAGCATATAATTCTTAGTAAGTTTGTATAACATGGTACTTAACTTACCATTCATTCTATTTTAAGATAAACATGTAAGGCACATTCAACCAATTTGATCTCAAGCCTTACACATGTCCTCATTGCCCTTGTTAGTCATACATTCCACAATAACATCAAGAAATGTATATGGGCTCAACAACAATCAGATTTCCATATATATATATTTGCTTTCCATATCACGTACTCATATAACATGTATAAATCTTACATTTGTATTTCAAATACATATTCATAATAATTTATCTTGAGTTTAAATTATTTCATGTTAGAACTTTACGCATTAAATCATTCAAAATATCAATGTCAGACAAGTAGTACACTCAAGGTGTTCAAATCTATAATCATGGATTAACGTATTCATCAAATAAATCCATGTACATATATCATCTCATATTTCCATATACCATGTATTATCATTTTTAGGTATTTTAGGTAGATACGTGTAATAACTCATTTCTTAATCATATCTTCTCATGTTAAAATTTTTCCCTTTGAATTTACTTGAAATATCGATGGATAAACAGGTAGTACACTCGAGGTGTACAAATCAGTACCATCAACTCACATTCAGGGATACTCGTTAGGGCACATAACCAGAGAGCACACTTTCGAGCCATATATCAGGATGCTCAAATGAACCATGTAACAAGAAGCTTATCCGGGCTAAATCAAGAGTGCTCACAAGAGCCACAATTAGGAAGTTCACAAAGAACTTTTAATTAGCTAACTCAAGAAGAGCTTATCAGGCTTGTTAAAAAAGAGCCATGTAACAGGAGCACCAAATAGCCATATCTCAGAGAGTTCAAGCGAGTCATATGAGGACAATCACAAAGAGCTACATTTGTGTCCACAACATATGCTGGATCACAACCGATCGCATAATAGGACACTCACAGAGAGCTGCAGTAGTGTGCAACATATGCAGAATCACTACCGATCAAGATGCTCGCAGGAACTATATAACAGAATGTTCGAGAGGGCTTTTATTAGGATTACTCGTCCAAGATAAATTTTGTCCGCAACATATGCAGGATTATATTCATTTTAGGAAATCACGTATCCATCAACTTTCATTTACTCAAATGAGATTTAACATTTTTCAGGCATTATCAGGCATGTGATTATTTCATACTTCTATAATATTCATATAATTCAAGTAAACACATTCCACATTCATTTCAAGCATAAAAGTAACATTTTTATCATTTATCATTTTTCGGGCATTATCATTTATTTCATGCATTACATTTATCGCGCTTTAGCGGATATGTCTTCAATGTCATATATATAATATATTTATACAATTCACATACACACAACATTTAATTCAAGCATATAAATATACAAAATTTAGTTACACGAACTTACCTCGACAAATGTTCGTGCAAGTAAAATCTACTAATCCGACATTTTTCTCTTTTTCTCATTCTAACTCCAAATTTGGTCTAGTCGGGCCTATATGAGTAAATTTAACATCAATTTAATACAATTTAAACTCAATTCAGTCCAATTCACATCTTAGGCAAAATTACCATTTTGCCCTAAACTTTTAATTAATGACGATTTCTTCCCTAAGCTCTGAAAATAAAATTCATGCAATTTAATCCTTGTTCCAAGCCTAGTCGATTTTTATATGTAACATTTACAGCCCATGTATTTCATAAAATTTAGAATTTTTCCATGAATTTTACAACTTCTACAAAGTGAATTTTGATGAAAACATGATTTAGGGACTAAATTGAAAAGTTGTTTATCTATCAACAAACTTTCATATTCTATCATAAATTTCAAAATTTCAGCATATTCATCCATGGAAAAAATTTCATACTCTGATAATTTTACAAATTAACCCCCAAAATAGGTAGATTAAGTTATCCCGGTCACGAAAATATAAAAATTACTAAAAACGGGACAAGATTACTTACTAATTGAGCCAAAGAAGCTTGCTTTCTCTTTCCTAGGGTTTCCATGTATTTTGGGGAGGAAGATGACATAAAATGATGATATTTTGCTATTTAATTAATTTATCACCCTTTATTTTTCATCTTTCCAATTTCATCCTTTTCTTTATTTTATTTTCCATGGATGAATCATCATCCTTAACAACTAAGCATTTTTAATGGTCTAATTACCATATAAGGACCTCCAATTTAAATTTCTATAGCTATTTAATACCTTTAGCTGTTAGAACTCAACTTTTGCACTTTGTGCAATTTGGTCCTTTATCAAATTAAACATGTAATTGATAAAATTTCTTTACGAACCATTATTTCAATTTTATAAAAAATTGGTTGTTACAAAATCCATTACTAACCTATATACCAAAATGACCATAACTCCTATACATGCCATATAACCAAATACATAAGTTCAAAAGTACCAAAGTGATAGCTTGATAGTGTGATGCAATCTCCGATGACTCCCAATCCGAGCTAGCTTCGATAAACACTATAAAACACAAAAAAAGTAAACAGAGTAAGCTATAAAGCTTAGTAGGCTCGTATAGTTAATAAGTAAAGCTCACCATTCATTCACAAATCAAGTATTGTGAACATAATATACTACAAAATCATTAAATCATAAGGTTAACATTTTTTCAATCACATAAGTAATCATGAACTCACAACTTTCATAGGTTCAATGCTCATATAGTTTCCGCACATACCTGTACTGATACGTATCTATTTCTCACCGTTTCATATCTTCGATATACCCGTTGAACCATTTGGAATAACATCGGATACTCTGGAATCTCGCACCTTAAGTGCCAATACATAGCTGAAGCTATCTAAATCTCATATCTCATATAATGCTCACTCTCGAGCTATCAACTAGTCTGTTCACACAAGTTGACGGTCATGACGTAGCTAAACGGTGCTGCCTACACAAGTTGACGAGAATCCACAACACATGCCAGATAACTCAACCACCAGTAGGACGTACGGACCAGCGCCCAAATCACATAACCCCTAATGACATGTCAGTCATATCCTAATCTATTCCTAAGGTTCAACCGAGATTTCACATTGCCGAATCTTCGTCGAACATATCTGTAAGGTCATATTCACAATTGATTCAATAATAAAAAATTTAACATACAATTATAATAATGCTTATTAACATACGAACTTACCTCGATTGCAAAAATGACAAAATGGACCGACTAATCTGGTACTTTGTTTTCCCCCGATCTAGATCCAAACTTCATTTTTCTTGATCTCTATGTAATCAAAATTAGCATATTTAATTACCATTCTATTCAATTGATCCCAAAAATCACATTATGGAAAAATTACACTTTTTCCCCTAATAGGTCAACATCTTTATAATTTAGTCCTTAGCTCATAAAAATAGAAATTCATGTAATTAAATCCCCACGCATGCCAGCTGAATTTCTCTTATTACCATTGTAGCCCATATTTTTCATTTATTTCACATTTCTACCAAAAAAATTTTACATTTCTAAATTTAATCCTTAATTGACAATTTTACCAAAAATCACTTTACAAATGTTGTTTATCTAACAACAACCATACACTTTCTATCATCAAACATCAAAATACATGTACATTCATCAATGGAAAAACCCTAAACCTTTAACAATTTTGCAAATTAGTCCCTAGGCTAGCTAGATTAAGCTGCAACGATCTCAAAAATATAGAAATCATTAAAAACGGGAAAAAATGAACTTACATGCACTAGATGAACTTGGCCGAACCTTGAACCCTAGAAAAATGTCTTTTTTTCTAATTTTTAGTTGGGAAATGAAGCAGAAAGATGATACTTTCTTTTGTTTTAATTTAATTCATATTGTTTTATTCATTTAGTAAATTAACCTTTATTTTAAACCATCAAAAATCACTTAATCATGGACATAAATGTTCACTTACAATAACAACGGTCTAATTACAACATAAGGACCTCCGTTTTAATACTCTGTAGCTATTAGACACCTTTAGCTAATAGAACACAAGTTTTACACTTTACGAGATTTAGTCCTTTTTATCATATTGAACAATCAAACGATAAAATTTCTTAATGAAATTTTCATACAATCATACTATCATGCTATAGACATTAAAATAATAAAATAATTATTTTGACCTATTTGTGGTCCCAAAACCACTGTTTCGATTTGAATAAAAATGGGCTGTTACAACTAACTTCTAAGTCATTAATAATTTGTTTAACTTACCTGATGTTGAAAAAGATTAATACTCTATCATGATGACAAACATAAATTGGGAATATTTGGGATCCCAATGGATTATGACAAAGTATGGTAGTCATTCTTGTCGAAGGGAATATCTAAAACTATTGGCTAAGGTATGGTTCTACTTTGTTCGATATAGTTTTATCCCTATCTTACACAGTTCCACCATTTCAATGGAGCGAATACTTTTTTTGTATGCAGTTATGACAGAAAGTTCTATCAATGTTGGGAAGATCATCCTTAAGGAGATCCATGATTGTGCTAGAAAGAAAATTCAAAGTGCTTACTTCCCATCATTGATCACTTCACTTTGCTTAAAGGCCTAAGTTAAAACAAAAGCAAACCTGAACGGATCGTATGTTCAAGGTTGCATCACAGCCCATGATCTTGAAAGGTTAATGGAGAATGTCCATGAACTAAACCCACTTGAATTGAGTGAACCAACAGAAACAGAAAATAACGATTCATTGAAAAAATTTGAAATTGAGGCTAACTCAGTTATTAAGGTAGAAGAGGTAGAATGTAAGGAAGAACCGAATGATCCAGAACCGATAAAGGAACTGAAAGTCTCTAAACCAAGCAAGGAGTCAAATGCTGATGAGCTAGTTGAACCAATTGGTGATCCTGAGTTGACTATTCCTATGCCCACTTCTTCAAATACTGTGAAGAAATCAAAATTGTCAATTTGATGGATATGATGAAATTTATGCATAACTAACAATAGGCTTATTGGAAATATGCAAAGATTAGAGATGATTCTGTAAGATATACTTTTAAAAATATCTCTAACAATTTTATTCCTAAGTTCCTAGATTATATCTTCGAGTCATGGTAGGAAGATGAAAATGCAAGTGATGATGAAACATCAAAGGAGGAAGACGAGGAGGATAAGTCAAATAAATAAAAAAGGGGGAATTTCTTGTCTTTAGTTTTTATTTATTTTTAGGTGTTTATTTTTATCTCCTAGTTAGAATTTTTGCTTTCGCATAATAAAATAGCAAGCATGAATAAAATAATCTCAATACCTCTTCAATAAAAAAAAATATTGTGTAACACCCCAAACCCGGCCTAGACGTTATGACCGGATCCGGTGTGCCACATTGATGCGTTCAAAACATTCCGTATTGCTGAGTTTGGAAAACTTAGTTGGTGTTTGTAAAAGACACTTTTGAAAGTAGGTTAAAGTGAATGGAAGCTGTACACCAGGTAGGAAGCCGGAAAAGAGGAGGTGAGTCCGTCGGACTGCTTAAGTACCAAGCTCCCTTCGGATCCAATCCTAGACATGTACACCGCCATTGCCACACTCTAACATCTCGTATGATGTTGAGAAAACCATTTTGGTTAAGTCCATCTTAAGAAAATTGTTTAAGTTTGAAAACGTTGCTTAGCGGAAGCCTTATTTGTGATCGTGTTGTTTGAAACCTCTTAATGTTTTTGAAAACGCGTCCTAGAGCTAATCCACTTCAATAGTTATCTCAGTTCGTTTTTATCATAATAAAAATAAATCAAAACCATAAAATAATTAAGCGGCCTTATTACATTTTAAAAACCCAAAACCATAAACGAAAATAAAAGACGTCCATTTCATCAGAAGGAAACTGAATTTGCGGGAACAAGTGGCCACTCTGAATCCCTCACGGCTCCAAGCCCACTATGGTTGGGGATTACCTGCAAAGATGAAAATAGAGGGGTGAGTTTGGGGAAACTCAGTGTGTAATTAACCCAACCATAGCCTAAATCAGTTCAAACCACAGAGACAGAATAAGTTGGCCTCCTGCCCGAGCATTTTGAATATAGCCCATAGGCCCGCAAGCGAATGCAGAATAGATATATCATGCTTATGCAGAAACCCAACCCATAACCAACCATGTACACCCCCATACCATCCTTACGCCATGTGGGGAGATTACTTGACCCACCCAACCGCTACATGCCATAGAAATATGCAGCATGGGCGCAGATATCTGAAAAATGTGACAGAGTCACGGATATGAGATATATGTGGCAAAGCCACCAGAACAGATATATGTGGCAAAGCCACCAGAATAGATAATTTGTGGCATAGCCACCAGGACGCTTCCTCCACAACATAACCCATGTCCCCATGCAACAGATATACATTCATTTCATACATCATACAGAATATCATCAACATGCTTTTCAGACATAATTAACCCTAGGGGTATTTAGGTCATTTTACACCTAAGGGGTATAACAGTAATTTTTTATACATGAGGGTAGTCTAGTAATTTGTCTATTCTTAGGGTTCTCATGCATATTTTCACTATTTACGTATATTCAGAACCACTTACCGCACATACTTACCGAATTGGGCCCGTTGGCCCATTAACCGACTTTTGGCCCATTAAGCCCCAAAATTGTCAAAACACACGGATTGGTGCACTTTGCAGTCTTATCATCACGGAATACCAGAATTAATAACCCCTTTCCTCTTACGAATATTCGCACACTCGTAAGTTTCCAAAATACCAGTTTTTCGGTATTTCGGCTTTTCGGCTTTTACCGATCTAGTCTATAGAAGGGTATAGATTACACACCTGTTTGTGATTTCCTCAACGAGATCTACCCACGAACTGCCTACAATAAAATCACTAAAATATTACTCTAAACCAACCATAACACCAAGTACTTAGTCCCTTACCATATTCGGCCAAACATGCTTAAAAACCCCTATTGCCCTTACCTTGATGCCGAGAGTTGGTTAACTTCCAAAGATCCGATCGATCCACTTGTCCAAGCCCTTGATCAGCAATCTCTAAATCACGCCATTATCAAAACGAAATGGTTATCATAACCCCTCAAGTCTATAAACCCAAATCGACAGCCTCCCTAACATTTAGGGATTTCGGCTTTTCTATATCCAAAAATAAAGAATAGATTCGAGACCTTACCACCAGTTTCTTCAGTCAACGATTCACTTATGCTCTTATTTGATTCTGATACAGATCTAATCCCCACGTCCTAGCAGCAGTCGCTCCTTTAATGACCAAGAATTCGACTATGCCCCTCAAATATGGGGTTTTCGGCTTTTAGAACAGTGAAAAAGAGATGAGGGTTTTCTTGTAATGGCTTGTCGACAGAGGTTTGGGGTTCAGGAAAAAGAAAGAGTTGATCACAAAGGAAGAAGAAAGATGAAAAATATCTCAATAGGTTTGCTAGGAGGACTCGGCACAAACAATATGATCTTTCGGGTTTTTTTAGCTTTTGTGATGTTCGGCTATGAGGCTAAAGATTAAGGATGTGATGATGAGTGAAGTGGTAGAAGAGTTCGGCTATGGAGAAAGATGAGGAGAAGGTAGATGAAAAAGAAAGAAATAAAGAATAGAGAAGAAAGAAAGATGGTCAGAGTTTCGGCACAACACTCCCTAAATGCCGAAATTCCCACTATTGCAATACCTAGCCGAATTTCCCATGCTAAAGTCCCTTGGCCGGCCACCTCTTGCTCCTTGATCAGCTCCTAGATTTCCTCCCTTATCTTTATCCTTATTCAATCCCCTTAACAACTCAAACTCCTCCTGACAGTCTTTCACTTTAGTTCCATTACTTACCTTTTCTGTTCATAAAAAATTAATCCCTTGTTTTGCTGTCATTGTGACTTGAACCTGGGTCCTCCCAAGCTTACACACGCCACTTATAGACTTCTTAGTGGCGTCACTTAGCCACTTTACCACATGCTTCCTTGTGATCCATTTTACAAAATTAATTCCTAAAAGCCTAATTTAACAGAACCCCTTTCTCCTATAGAATTAAAATTAATTAAAACTACCGGGTTTTATCCTAAGCTTGGGCCTTCTAGTGGCCCACTATCATAATAAATCCTACACATAACAACCAGAACACATAATTTTAAATTTTACAGATTTTTTTCAAAGTTCCCAAAAATTGGGCCGTTACATATTGTGATGTGGTAATGGGATTGAACATCTCTAAGATTGGATTGTGGAGAAAGACTTGGTACTTAAGTAGTCTTTATGACTCACCTCTCTTTTCTTGCAACCCTACCAGGTGTTCATTTTCCATTCATTACTTTGTTTTTGCAATGAAGACATTGCTTCTTTTTAAAGGGGGTAAGGCATTCATGTGAATTTTTAGTAAGGATTTCGCATGAATTTTAAAGTATGTTTCAATCCTTTTTACTTAAGTATGCTAAAATAAATGAATGTTCAGAAAGAGTTTTTTGTTCATAAGTATGTTCAAATGCAAGCATGATTTCTGATTTTATCTAAATTATTCGTATGTTATCTTGAGTGATGGAATGCTTGTACGATCTTTAGTCTTATGTAGTATTTGCCATGAAAATTTGATTTCTTTAGAAATAGACATGTATGAAGGTTTAAGTCTTTAAGATTGACTTAGTAACTTTCTTTAGGCAAAACCCTAAGAGGTATAAAAATCTACTATTATATAGGCACACTTTCTTTGGATCGTTTGAGCCTTTTAAGCAGATCTTATTAAATTAACTCTTGAACTTAATTTTGAGCTTACTGGTCTACTTATTGCAAAGTACCTAGTTATAAGCTATGTCATCATCTTTTTTATTTTATCCTATTCTTTTGCACCTATCTTAACTAAATTTGTCTTGGTGATCAAATTTTGATGAAGATTTAACTACATGCTCTTCACTTGATTAAAAAAATGAATGTAATTTTGTTCAAAATAATGAAAAACAAAGAAAGATTCCTCAAAGAATCTCAAAAATAAATATCAAAATTGCCCTAAGTCTGAAAATAGTAAAAGTTGAGCATGAGTTCGAAATAAGTTTGGAGGTGTTCCAAAGACCCAATTTTATGAAGTTTGTGACACAAAAAGATCTAATACAAGTTAGGGTTAAGATGATTGAACCTCAAAATTCCCTTCTCTTTATCCCTACCTTTAGCCTAGCCCTATTACAACCTAATAAAAGACCTATTGATTGGATGATTATACTGACAACATTATTGGAGAGAAATTACTCTGCTCAACTTATAAAAACCACTAATTAAACCTTGGGATTACTATGTTTAGTTCATAAGGAAAGCATATTGATTGGTGAATGCTATGTATGACTTTGAAAATGCATGCAAACTATGATTCATGTTGATATTATGATGTGCTTAGTATAAAGTTTGGAAATAATATTTGCATTTGAGCTACTTATTAATAAAAAGTATTTTCGAGTATGACTTTGATGATGCATGATTATGTGTAAAGGTTGATGCTACTTTATCATTTTACAAAATTGCCTAAGCAACAGTTGTATTGTGCATGAACATTACTCAAGATGAGCAACATTTAAGTTTGGGTGTGTAAACTCAAATTTATATAGGTTTTTTCTATGTATTTTAACCACCTTTTTACTTAATAATTATGTTTATCTTGAGTAATTGTTATTAAAATAAGTGAATTCTACTTAATTAGTGATATTGGGCATGAAGTTATAAAGTATGTGAAATTGTGCTTAACTACATAGTTTTTGTACATATTTTATATTATTTCATGGTAATTTATTAATATGTGATTTTTCACTATGTAGGAAGACCATTGAAGATGTGATTAATGTGAAGGAAACATAGACATGCACAAATTAATTCATGTGGATGACAAGACCATGCAATTTGGGTCATGAGGTTGATAATTTGACCCAGTAAAAGAAGTGATAAAAGATGAACATGTTTGGTAAGTTATTGGACTCAGAAACTATCCAACAAGGAGGAACTGAAGCCTAATTTCAACATAAGTAGATGGCAACCCAAACGCAAGCTTGGGGTATTTAATTGAAGGTCCTTACAGTTGGAAAATAATTAGAAACCAACCTAACAACATTGAAGTTGAAATCGTCCACCCTATGGCTATTAATAGCCTTGGTTTGAATTCAAATTGGGGAGACTAAATCATCCCCATTTCCTTGAAATATGGTTGGCCATGCATGGTAGAAAAAGAAGGAATTTTGAATCTATTTTTAGCTAACTCTATCCCTTAGCTTCACCTATAAATACCATGCACCAATCCCTCACTCATAACAGATCCTGCAACACTCATTTCTCTTCTCTCATTAGCATTTTCTCTATATTCCATTTCCCTTTTTCTTCTCTTGTACAACCACCCATTTCCCTGCCATCCTTTAGCTACAAAAGCTTTGTCAAGGCAGTTCTTTGGCCAGCCACCTTAGGAACTCCTTAGCAAAAGAAGCATCGAGCAGAACGGAGGAGGACATCAGTCAGAATGTATCTGAAAGGCTGCTGAACTGAATAGACTTTACTCTTTCCTCTTGTTATTTATTTTAATTATGTTTGCTTTGAGTTTATTATTTTTGACATCAATAATGATATTTTAAATCCTATTTGCTAGGATCATTATGTTAATTTAATAAGATCTATTTTATTCATGTTTAACATGTTTAGGCCTCAGTCAATCATGTTTTCAATTAATTTCAAGCTGCATTTCATTCATACATGATTGGTTGCACTCAGATTAGATGAACAATCTTAACCAAGTGACAACTAAAAGACATATAATTGAAAAGTGCAATGCTCAATTTAGATCCTTAAACCTGACTAAGTCAAGGTTCGTAATATCTTTAGTTAGCTCTATTGCCTTGCATAGTTTTTAGGTTTATGTAATTAAGCTATTGCAAATGTAAATGTCCCTATGACCTTACATAAATGCTAAGAAATGCTTAGTTAATATGATCAATAAAATGCATATTTAACTAAGTAAAAGACTCCGAAAGAACTTAATTTGGTTTCCAAACTCATGAAAGATCAAGTTGCCGTGGAAGTATTTTCGAACATCGTTAAGCATGATAAAGTAAATGTGTAACACCCCAAACCCGGCCGGGATGTTATGGCCGAATCTGGCGTGTCACATTGAAGTGTTTTAGCAAAAATCGTGTTTTCATTGAAAACCCTTCTTAAAATAAAAGAAACCTTAACTACCTTTTAAATAAAAACTCCTTTCAACCACTTGTTTAAAATATATGATTTTATGAAAACATGTCATTTTAAAATGTAGTTGCGAAAACGTAGAAGAGACATACAATAGATTAAGAAACCATGCTCAACTTCTTATAATTACGTCACATAAAAATAATAATCCAAATAATAACAAAATGGAAGGCCTTATTACAATCCAGTCTGAAATCACTTAATAATCAGAAACTTATATACTAACTCTAAATTGTCTTGCTAGTTGGCCACCCAGAGTCCCTCTAAACATCGAATCGTCTACTGAGCATCACCTGAAAATAAAATAAAAGAGGGGGTGAGTTTTCAAAAACTCAGTGTGTACAACCCTCATCAAACAAACATGGAACAGATAAATCATTTTGCGCCTAAGCCCAATTCTAATACGGTGGCCTTTGGGCCTTAGCCCATCTTGGCCTCAGTAGGGCCTGAACACATGTCAATTTCCAAATATCACATTTAACTGGGCCAAGACCTTTTCATAATCCAATCATGACGTATGTATGCAAATGCTTATATCCCCATCCAACCTGTACACCCCCTTTCCAACCAACACTTACTGTGGGGAGATACTTGACCCATCCATCTTTATTACAACCTGGTGTGGAACCAGTGCGGCCCCACTTAACGCTACAACATAGCTGCTTATAAATGGTGTAGCACCGGTTACGACACTATTTAACGGTGTAGCAAAGCTGCTTGGTGGCTAAAAAGCCTTTGCTAGATCCACAGTCGTCAAGCAACCATGTGATCCTTATACACTTCCTCCAATCATAAACCCAACCCATATGCAACATAATAATGTATAGATGCAGCATATATCATACATATATCATACTCATAACACATAGGGGTACTTCAGTAATTCTACCCTATATGGGTATTTTGGTAATTTCTTAGCAGTATGGGTCTTAATTACGAACTTTGGCCCGTCAACAAGTCCTCGTTGGCCAAAGTGAACAGACACTATGCACCAGGTAGGATTCTAGAGAAGAGGAGGTGGGTCGTTAAGACCACTTAACTACTGAGCTCTCCTTAGATCCAATCCTAGACATGTATATGCCCATTGCCACACTTTACCCTTATGACTTGTCCACAGAAGAATTTGATAAATTAGTTAAGTATTATACTGCTTAAGGATTTACTAGAAACTAGGCCTACAAGTCCATGACAAAACCCTAGCAAGTCTACAGGCTTCCATACATTCATATGGCCCATTAGGCCCAATCACATTTATACGGCCTATTAGGCTCAATTCAACTTATATGGCCCATCAGGCCCGAATCCAATCCAAACATTCAACAAACTTAATCAGCTTATCACATATTACCAAATTATCAACTTTTTCTTATTTAGGCTCACAGGCCCGTCGGGCCCATTTGGCCCATTCTAGCCCAGTCGGCCAAAATGTGACCAAGTCCATGAGATCTCTCATGGGGTCTCTGGTATCGTATCGAATACCCTCTTACGAGTGTTCGCGCACTCGTAAGACTACCGTATCCAAACTTTAAGCTTTTAGCATTTTGGCATTTCGGCATTTCGGCTTTTCGGCATTTCAAAATTTGTCGATCTACTGTGTGTGCGAAGTGTGTGTACACACCTGGTAATCGAGCGTGCTGCAATTCCCTTAGTCACAAACCTTGAACACCAATCCTTAATAGCTTTTCCTTGATCACGTATTCCCTAGATCAAAATCGTAAAACACCTAAGGAGTAATTCGGTAGAGAGCCAAAATCCGATATCCAATACTAATTCCCTACCAAAGTCGATTAGAAAGAGTGGGGAAGAGGAGTAATCAGTATTAAAAATACTAGCCAAAAAAGAGATAAGGTACTTACACCAAAAGAGCAATCAGCCCAAAGGAGATTCGGCTTTTCAGCTTTTAAACTAATATGGTGAATAAGGTTTATTCGGCACAAATTAAAGAAGAAGAGTAGAAGAAGAAATTGGGTAACCTAAAGGGTAAATCAAAAGAGAATTGAGGAGAGAAAGAATAGAAAAAGAAGAAATTGGGTAACCTAAAGGGTAAATCAAAAGAGAATTGAGGAGAGAAAGAATAGAAAAAGAATCAGCTAGCAAAGACGGAAAAACCAATCGGCACTTAAAAAAATGAAGAATTTGGCATTAGCCTAGGATCCCAAACTCAGCACATATTTATAGCCTATAGCCAAATTGCCTGACCCTCAATTCCTAATTCAGCTCCATCACTTCCCCCTTTTCATCTCCTCTTTTTTCTCCTTGGTAACTCCCCAATCTATTTCCTAAATTTTCTCTCCTAAACACTCCCCTTAGAGTCCATCTTCATGCCACTTCCAACCTTCTAGAAGGCCAAAATTAAACTCCTAAAAATACTAAGCCAGGATTCGAACCTAGGATCTCCTTGCTAGCCACTAACCCCACTTCCCCACACCCTAAGTGGCGTCACTTAGCCACTCCACCACAAGGCTTTTTAATGTCATTTTTCCCCTATTTTTATTTAAAAGCCCAACTACTCACAACCCTGGTTCTTTTAATAATTAAATTAAAATTCCTCCACCACAAAACTCGAACCTAGAACTTCTCCAACACACCTAGACACTCCAAATTCATTAAACCCTTAAAGCCAACATATCATTTGTCATTTTCTTGCTCACTTAAAAATTTTATGAGACCTAAAGCCCAAAGCCCAATTCCACTAGGCACAAAATTTGGGGCGTTACAAAATGGAATTGATTAATATAATTATCCAAGCCCATTTAATGGTGATTGTTTTTGTTGCTAAATCCATTCATTCATACATTTAGGTAAATTGCATCTAGATTAGAATTGCATAGGGATCAATCTTTGCATCTAATTAATTTTACTTAGTTTAATCATTTCCATCCAAATTATTGAGTTTTTACATCAAATTGTGAATTTATAATTTTGGAATTAATTGATTAAGAATATACAGCCCATATGGAGACGATAACTCATTTTACTTAATTATTACTTGAACGACTGTGTACACTTGTGCATACTTCTTGTAATAGCTCATTTTTTAGTGGTGTTGAAAACAGTGATTTCAGGGCCACAAATCCAACGAGTAAGTTTGTAAATGTTATTATTTAATATTTATGAGTCAAATATTGTCACACCCTGAATTTGGGCCTAGAAGTTTTGGGCCTTGAGTATGGGAGCGGTTGAAGGTAGCTTATAATATTTTTTTGTGCATGTCAATTTCGTTAATGAAGGCTTGTTTTAGTGGTTAAGTGTGCTGAGAAGTGTTAGAAAAGTCCTGGGTTCAAATCTGGACTCTAGCAAAAATTTTGGTTTAAGGTGAATCAAACCCTGGGTGTAGTAGGTAGGCCTTAAGAATATTGTTGGAGAAATTGTGCCACAAAAAGCCTTGTGGTCTAGTGGCAAAGTAGCGCCACATAAGAGGCAAGAAGGTGGCGTCATAGAGTTGGCAAGGAGGTCCAGGGTTCGAAACTCATGGCAATTAAAGAGCATTTATTTTGCTAACAGGGGGCGGCAAGAGTTGGTGTTGAATTTAAACTCTGATGATGGAGGGAAGCTAACATAAGAGAGGATGCGAAGTTGGCTTTAAATAGAGAGGACCATGAGGAGAGTAAAGGTACCTTTCTTGGCTGATCCCTTTCGCTTTATGGCGTGCTCGTTTAGGTTGGGCATCGGCTAAGAGTGCTCGGAGTGTGGATTAACTCCAGTCTCCTATCAGGTGTGTATTTCTCACTACTCTGGCTGTAGGATGGCTACTTCGAGTCGCGATGGGCCGAAAAGGGCCATGTGGACCCAATGGGCCTACGAGTCGAATTGGATAAGTTGTTTGATTGTGTAGTAAATATTGGACTAGGCTAGGTGAATCTCATATCTGTGGCTAGATTTGGGCTAAAAGGGCCACACGAGCGTGTGGGCCTATTTGGGCCGAGAAAGGGCTTTAGGCCCATTCGTATTGTTATCCCTATTTAGAATACTTTAGTTTACCAAATTACTGGAATACCCTCAACTTGTAAAATTACCAAAGTACCCTTGATTTATAGAATTACCGTTTTACCCTCGATTTACAAAACTATTGAAATACTCTTGTAGGGTAGAATTACTGAAATACCTCTGTAGGGTAGAATTACTGAAATACCCTTGTAGGGTAGAAATATAGAATTACCGAGATACCCTTGTGGGGTAAAATTACCATGTTGCCCCTAGGGTGTTAAATGATAGTTTTGCCCTTGTGGGCAAGTGACTGACTTGGACTATGTGGTTGACGGATTTAATTGTGGATATATGTTGGTGATATGAATGACTTGGCTGTGATTGTTTGATTCAAATATGGGCATGATATTCTGATTCTGTATGTTGTATGCCATGACATGTATATCTGTTGCATGGGATATGGGTTATATTGATGGAGGAAGCATTCTGGTGGCTATGCCACAAATATCTGTTCTGGTGGCTATGCCACAAATATTTGTTCTGGTGGCTCGCCACAATATCTGTATCTGGTGACTCTGTCACAATATCTGTTTTGGCAGCCATGCTACAAATTCTGTGGTATGTAGCTGATGGGTGGGTCGAGTTGTCTCCCCACATGGTGTAAGGTTGGTACGGGAGTGTATACGGATGGATATGAGTTGGGTTTCTACGTACATGAAATATACGTTCTGTATTTTTTGTGGGCCTATGGGCTTCATTCTGAATTTTGTATAGGGCTAAGGCCCATCTGGTACTATCTGTTATAATGGGCTAAGGCCCAATTGATACTGAAACTGTAAGTAAGGCTGGGGCCAGACTTTTAATTCTTTTATATGACTGACTGTTCCTTTTATAAAGTAGGGGATTACACACTGAGTTTTTGTAAACTCACCCCGTTTATTAACCTTTCAGGTAATTTCCAACCTTTGACAGATCGGAGCTGCGAGGGGCTCGGAGGGAGCCACACACACTATTTATGTTACAGTTTTGATTATTGCTTTTAAATTATTTTATGTGGGTTGTAGTAAAGCTGTTGTAATTTTCTGGATTTCTAATTTGGAATTTTATTTATTGTTCTTATAATTGCTAGTATTAGAACACGATTTTCCAAAGCAACTACTATTTTCAAAACATCACGTATCCGCAATTGTTTTTAAATTAAGCTTCCGCAACTGCCAAGATTTTTACAAAGTTGTTAAGAATGTTATTCAGCTAAGGTTTTCTAACAAGGTTTAAAAAGGGTATAAGTTTTTAATTATTAAGAAGGGTTTTTAATGGAAACATGGTTTTCGAAAAACACATCAATATGACACGCCAGATTCGAGCCAAACTTCTGGGCCAGGTTTGGGGTGTTACAAATATGATATTAAAATAAATTTTTTAAATTGACAATTTATGCTATTTGAATGAATAATTATGTTCAAATGGTATGACCCTAAAGTCAAGTGGTTTTAGAAAATGACGTATCAGGACCTCGTTTCTAAAAACTAAGTTGTAAATATTTTATTAAATATTTATGCAGTGTTGTTAAGGCTGTATTAAAATTTGGTGAAGAAATTCTAATGTTTAGGTAGTTAATTACGGAAAAAAGACTAAATCATAAAGGATGTAAAATTCAATTGCTATTAGCTTAATTTTACTAAGTGGCTGAAGAACCATGAATTGAGGGTTTTAAAAGGTAAATATACCTTATTTATTATTAATGGGTGATTTAAAGGTGAAAAGTTGAGAAATTTTAATTAAATTACAAGGGTATAATAGGAAATTAAATAATCAATTAAACAAAATATATAAAGAAAAGTATCATCTTGTTCATTTGGCTTTCTCTCCACCAAATGTCCATGGCTATTATTAACTTTCAAGGTTCGGCCAACCTAATTTCAATGCATGTAAGTCCATTTTGCACTCATTTTTAATGATTTTATGTTTTTGTTATCGTTTTAGCTTAATCTAGCTAACTTGGAGGTCAATTTGTGAAATTGTTAAATGTTTAGAATTTTTCCATGGATGAAATTGAAGTGTTCTTGAAATTTTATGATAGATTATTAAGATTTGTTGCTAAATATAAGTATTTTGTTAAGTAATTTTTGGTGATTTTCAAGTTTAGGGACTTATTTATGAAAATGGTAAAATTGAAGGAAAATAATGTAAATTGTAGATAAATATAAGATTGGGTGAAATTTGGGTTGCATGATTTATGGTTAAAAAATGCTAAAATTTCAAGTTTAGGGTTTAAGGACTAAATTGCATAAAAGTTAAAATGTTAGGGGTGTATTCATAATTTTACATAAATATGAATTATGGGATAAATTGAATTCTAGAAGCACTTAATTGAATGAAATTATTTATTTAGGTTAAGATAAACCACAATTGGATCTAAATCGAGGAAAAACTAAAGCTTTGGACTATCTCGACTTTACTTCTATGCCTTGATGATCGAGGTAAGTTTGTACGAACTGTAATCACTTAAATGTTACATAAATTGACTACTTATTATGTTCTTTGATGTAAATGAATCATAATATAAATGTATCAAAGCTATGATGAATTGACGAATATCGAGTCCCAATTGAACCATAGGAATTCTTAGGATATAAATGACATGTCATTAGGGATTTCATGTTTCGAGTGTTGCTCTTGAATGTCTTATCAATGGCTGAGGTCCTGCATTTGTTAGGGGTTCTCTACAACTCGTGTAAGCAGCATCGTGTAGCTTACATTCCAACCTCCAGCTCGTGTGAGCAATAATGTAAAGGAAAGGTTTTAGCTATATGTAAAGGCACACTATGTGTGAGCTTTCCCTAATATCTGATGAAATTCTAAATGGTTCAATGGGTAAGAAAAGGAATGGAACGGTAAGTGACTCAATGGAAAGGTTCATGACTTTATGAAAGGTTTGACGTGTATATAATGTATCTTATGAAATCTATTTATGTTAATAATAAGTTTATATGATTTGTCAATGAATCTACTAACATGTGAGCTTGATGATGCTCAATAAACTCATGGTATTGAAAATGGTAAGTAAGCAAATAGAATGAATCATGATCGTATGGTAACGATGATCAATTAAATGTTATGTTTATACATGGTTGATTTCATATGTATCATGAACAAGTATAGTAACTTGTGAGTTTGATGGTTTTATATAGCCTTTTATTAAGCTTATAGCATTGGTAAATGTTTGTACTTATTCTATAAATTTCATTGCTGAAATGGTACGTTATGTTTTAAGTTTCTACGAGCTTACTAAGCATTCATTGCTTACGTAGTTATTTTTCTTTGTCTTATCTATTTTTGGAAGCTCAATCGGTTGGAAGCTCATTGAGACCTATCACACTATCTAGTAGACGATTCGGTAATTTTTGAGTAATTTGGCTAAGGTTTATAATGGCATGTATAGGGTGATTTGTAATAGTATTATGGTATGTGTTAATGGTGTTTTGGCATGTATAAGCTTTGGAAAGCTAGGTTGGTTTGGTACATTTTGATGCCTTACCAAGTTATGTGATTTTTGTTATTTTAAAGTGCTTGTTTTTAAGGTTATCTTGGCATGTTGATGATGACTTGAAAATGATTATGTGTGACATGATTTAGTTCATATATGAGCTAGGCTATCATGTATGAAAATGATAATATTATCATGTATAGGTCTATTGTATTGATGGCTCATGGATGTATTAATGGTTGATTTAGTATGGTTGTGTCTTTGATGTTTATGTTCTATGATAGACTTGTAATGCTTGTTAAGTAAGGTCATCTTAACCATATTTAGCTATTGAAATGTTTGGTCTTTTGGTAGACTTGTAATGGTTGAGAATGGTCAATTTGAGGTATGTTTTGGTAAGTAATAGAGCTAGATTATGATGCTTGAAATAAGGTAATGTTGACTTGTGTTGGCATCTTATGTTTTAATGTGTTTATGGTGCCTTTGTATGCCATATGGGTTAGGTAAATTAGGATGCTTGAAATGGTATGTTTATGCAAGTTTGAATGGTGTTTGAACCCCTTGTTTGTGTGCACAAATGGTTAATATTGTTATGCATGAAAATGGTTTGTAATGGCTTGATTTAGGTAAAATTTGTGTTCACACAGCCTGAGACATGGGCGTGTGACTTAGCCGTGTAAGGCACACAGCCGTCTATCATCTAAAGATTTCTTAGGGATCAAGTTCGAGAGATACAAGGGCTTGGCACACAGACGTGTGACCATACTTAGAGAGTTACATGGGTGAGGACATGGGCTGGGACACAGCCGTGTGTCTCTTGCTCGAAAGTCACACGGCTTGGCCACATGGTCGTGTGTCCTCTATTTTGAATTTTTGCAACTTTTTCCTAAACTTTCTAATTTGTATCAAATTGGTCTCGAATTACTTTTAAGCTATTTTTAGGGTCTCAAGGGCTCGATTTAAGGACATTATGCATGTGGTTGAATGGTTTATGATGTACTTAAATTATTGAATTCTATAATGTTTAAATGTTTTTGATTGTATGGTAATGCTCCGTAACCCTAATCCAGCGAAAGAGACGGGTTAAGGGTGTTACATTTAATGGTATCAAAGCTACAGTTTAGTCAATTCTCGGACTGAACATAGCATGTATAGAGTTTAGAAATACATGCCATTATATAACCAATGATAGTGTGATGTATCCTGACTCTGATGGGATTCGTTTTACTTATAGATAAAACATGTCTTCTAACTGAGCTAATTCTGATGGTGCTAAAAGCAATACTCAAGTCTCTAATTAAAACATTGCTAATGATGAGTCGAAATTCATAAAGGTTAGAGTAGAGCTTCAAAATGCTCATATTAATAGTGAATGTTATGTTTGATGCGTGTATATGAGAATCAAATTTTGTGGCTACTTCCACCCCATCATCGTCAAAGTCTTATACAATGGAATATTCACACTGTAACGCCCCAAATTTTGGGCCTAGAGGAATTGGGCTATGGGCTTTAGGTCTCATAAAATTTTTAAGTGAGCAAGAAAATGACAAATGATATGTTGGCTTTAAGGGTTTAATGAATTTAGAGTGTCTAGGTGTGTTGGAGAAGTTCTGGGTTCAATTTATGTGGTGGAGGAATTTTAATTTAATTATTAAAAGAACCAGGGTTGTGAGTAGTTGGGCTTTTAAATAAAAATAGGGGAAAATGGCATAAAAAGCCTTGTGGTAGAGTGGCTAAGACTTAGGGTGTGGGGAGATGGCATTAGTGGCTAGCAAGGAGATCCTAGTTCAAATCCTAACTTAGTATTTTTAGGAGTTTAATTTTGGCCTTCTAGACGGTTGGAAGTGGCGTGAAGATGGACTCTAAGGGGAGTGTTCAGGAGAGAAAATTTAGGAAATAGATTGGGGAGTTATCAGGGAGAAAAACGTGGAGATGAGAAGGGGGAAGTGATGGAGCTGAATTGGGAATTGAGGGTCAGGCAATTTGGCTATAGGCTATAAATATGTGCTGAGTTTGGGATCCTAGGCTAATGCCAAATTCTTCATTTTTTTTAGTGCCGATTGGCTTTTCCATCTTTGCTAGCTGATTCTTTTTCCATTCTTTCTCTCCTCAATTCTCTTTTGATTTACCCTTTAGGGTAGCCGATTCCTTCTTCTACTCTTCTTCTTTAATTTGTGTCAAATAAACCATATTCACCATATTAGTTTAAAAGCCGAAAAGCCAAATCTCCCTTGGGTCGATTGCTCTTTTGGTGTAAGTACCTTATCTCTTTTTCGGCTAGTATTGTTAATACCGATTACTCCTCTCCCTCACTCTTTCTAACTGACTTTGGTAGGGAATTAGTATTGGATCTCGGATTTTAGCTCTTTGCCGAATTGCTCCTTAGGTGTTTTACAGTTTTGATCTAGGGAATATGTGATCAAGGAAAAGCTATTAGGGATTGGTCTTCAAGGTTTTTGACTAAGGGAATCACAGCATGCTTGATTACTAGGTGTGTACACACACTTCGCACACACAATAGATCGACAAATTCTGAAATACCGAAATGCTGAAATGTCGAAATATCGAAAAGCCAAAAGTTTGAATACAGTAGTCTTGCGAGTGCGCGAACACTCGTAAGAGGGTATTCGATACGATACTAGAGACCCCATGAGAGATATCATCGACTTGGGTCACGTTTTGGCCAACTGGGCTAGAACGGGCCAAATGGGCCCGTGAGCCCAAATAAGCGAAAGTTGATAATTTGGTAATATGTGATGAGCTGATTAAGTTTTTTGAATGGTTTGGGTTAGATTCGGGCCTGATGGGCCATATAAGTGTGATTGAGCCTAATGGGCCGTATAAATGTGATTGGGCCTGATGGGCCATATGAATGTATGGAAGCTTGTAGACTTGCTAGGGTTTTGTCAGGGACTTGTAGGCTTAGTTTCTAATAAATCCTTAAGTAGCATAAAACTTAACTAACTTATCAAATTCGTCTGTGGACAAGTCATAAGGGTAAAGTGTGGCAATGGGCATAGGCATGTCTAGGATTGGATCTAGTGAGAGCTTGTACTTATGCGGTCTTAATGACCCACTTCCTCTTCTCTAGAATCCTACCTGGTGCATAGCGTCTGTTCACTCTGGCCAATGAGGACTTGTTGACGGGCCAAAGTTCGTAATTAAGACCCGTACTACTAAAAAATTACCAAAATACCCTTGTATGGTAGAAATTACTGAAATACCCCTATGTGTTATGAGTATGATCTATGTATGATATATGCTGCATCCATACATTATTATGTTGCATATGGGCTGGGTTTATGATTTGAGGAAGTGTATAAGGATCGCACGGCTACTCGATGACTGTGGATCCACCAAAGGCTTTTTAGCCAGCGAACAGCTTTGCTGCACCGTTAAGTAGTGCCGTAACCAGTGCTACACCATTTATAAGCAGCCATGTTGCACCGTTAAGTGGGGCTGCACTAGTTCCACACCGGGTTGTAATAAGGATGGGTGGGTCGAGTATATCCCCACAGTAAATGTTGGTTGGAAAGGTGGTGTACATGTTGGATGGCGATATAAGCATTTGCATACATATGTCATGAGTGGATTATGAAAAGGGCTTGGCCCAGTTAAATGTGGTATGTGGAAATTGACATGGGTTCAGGCCCTACTGAGGCCAAAATGGGCTAAGGCCAAAGGCTACCATATTTGAATTGGGCTTAGGCCCAAAATGATTTGTCTGTTGTGTGTTTGTTTGATGAGGGTTGTACATACTGAGTTTTCGAAAACTCACCCCCTCTTTTATTTTATTTTCAGGTGATGCTCAGTAGAAGGTTCGATGTTTGAAGGGACTCTGGGTGGCCAGCTAGCAAGACAATTTAGATTTGTTTTTTTTTCATTTTAAAACATATAAGTTTCTGATTATTAAGTGATTTCAGACTGGATTGTAATAAGGCCTTCCATTTTATTATTATTTGGATTATTATTTTTATGGGACGTAATCATACGAAGTTGAGCATGGTTTCTTAATCTATAGTATGTCTCTTTTACGTTTTTGCAACTACATTTTAAAATGGCATGTTTTCATAAAATCATATATTTTAAACAAGTGGTTGAAAGGAGTTTTTTTTTAAAAGTTAGTTAAGGTTTCTTTTATTTTAAGAAGGGTTTTCAATGGAAACATGGTTTTCGCTAAAACACTTCAATGTGATACGCCAGATTCGGCCGTAATGTCTGAGCCGGGTTTAGGGTGTTACATTTAGTGGTACCAGAGTCAGGTTGCAAAACTCAGGCTTTGAAGTGGGCCTTATTATTTGGTTTCTTTTCCTATCTACAAAAATATTTTTTAGATCACACTGTTTTAAGGGAAATCTTATTGAGCAGCGCACTGAGTCTCCGACTTCGAACCAAGTAAGTTCTTCTATTTTTAAGCTTGTTTAAATTGTTATACAGTAGATAGCTCGAGGGCTATTTTAGATGATTTTCTTAGAGTGGAGCTGAAGCCTGTAAGATTTTGAAACTGTAGAGGATTTTCGAAAACAATCTTCTTTTTAAATATTTTCATAAAACATCGGCTTAATTATTAAACTAACTAAAACTTCATAAAATTTTTAATCCAGATAATATGCGAATCCACGATGAGTACTAGAAGAGGTACAAGAGGCCGTGGCCGAGGCCGCGGGAGTGTTAGGGCTAAATCGTCGGCATCGGGCCATATGCCTGATGTTGGAGTAGAAGAAGGTCCGGCCTCACCTGTGGCTGAGAGTAGGTTGTATGATCGGGCCGCTGGAGAAGAAGCATTGTCACAAGTAATGTTGAGGATTTTAGAAAGGGTCGCTGGGCCCAATAATGGTATGGGAAGTCATGGGTCAATTTTGGAGCAACTTCGATCTAATGGAGCCGAGATCTTTAAGGGTGTGGCTGGTGTGGCTCCGAACATAGTTGAGTACTGGATGGACGCCACTGAAAGGATAATGGATGATTTGGACTGCATGTCAGAGCAAAAGTTAAAAGGGGCAGTATCGCTGCTTAGGGAGGAAGCCTACCAGTGGTGGCTAACGGTGAAAGAGGGCACCCAACCTGAGCGAATCACTTGGGATTTCTTCAAATCTGTGTTCTAGGGGAAATATGTGGGTGCAAGTTATATGGATGCTCGAAGGAAGGAGTTTCTAAACTGGTCGTAAGGAGATAAGTCTGTGGTTGAATATAAGGTGGAGTTTTTATGCCTTAGTCGATATGCAAGGGTGATGGTGGCAACGGACTATGAGCATTGCGTAAGGTGTAACGCCCCGTACCCGAGACTGTTACCGGAGTCAAACACGAGGTATTAACGGGCTTCATTCTTTTCTTTACACATTTCATTTTAAAAAATTTCCAGACAAGCTGGCTAACTGCGTCACAGTTACCTCAAAAATCATATCTCAAGTTTGAAAACTCGAAAACTGATTCTGTAAATATTTCCTAAAACTAGACTCATATATCTATCTACAAATTTTTTTCTAGAATTTTTGGTCAGGCCAATTAGTACAGTTTATTATCTAAAGTCTCCCCTGTTTCAGGGTTCAACTACTCTGACCTTTATGCATTACGACCTATATATCTCCCTGTACAGAGCTCCAATACATATGCTGTTTGTTTCTAATGAAACTAGACTCAAAAAAGAATCTATACATATAAGGCATGACTTCTAATTATCTCTGGTTAATTTATGGTGAATTTTCAAAGTCAGAACAGGGGATCCAGTAATTGTTCTGGCCCAGTTTCACGAAAACTTAAATATCTCATAAAATACGGATCATATGGTCGTTTTGCTTCTTCCATATGAAAATAGACTCATCAAGATTCGATTATATATTTTATTCATTATTTAGTTACATTTCTACAATTTTTAGTGATTTTTCAAACTCACACCACTGCTGTTATCAACATCTATTTTAAGGCCAATTACACCTATTTCCTAGTTTTCCATAATACAACTAGCTATTTGACATACATAGCATCAATTAAGATCGGGATTAACCATTGCCAACATTTCCACACCTCTCTATAACCATGTATAAACAAAATGATTATAACACTATACTCAAAATATATAAGCCATTTTCGCATGGCCTACCGAATATATATATACATTACCAAAAAGGGACTTAATTAACAACAAGGTTAGTCCTATACATGCCGTTTTCAATATAGAACTAAGAGAGTACCAAAAAGTGGCTTAGATAGTGTGAATGACTTCGACCTTGACCCTCCCAAATCCGATAGCTGACGAAAAAAATCTATAAAACAGAGAATCAAAGTAACAAAGTAAGCATTTAAATGCTTAGTAAGTTCAAGTAATAAAATTATTTACGATTCTGATTATAGCATTCATATAACTAAATGAATATTTGCATATACGCTTATTCCCGAAGTCATGCTTACCTCACACACCAACCAGTATATTCATAAATATGGGATCAAACCTAACTAAGGGCCGGAAGTTGTTAATCAATAAAACAATTACTATCAAAAAGGAATTTACCTTTCCGATACATATACAAACATACCTTATCGTTTGGATTTGTATGAACGTATTAATTAAAATTATTACAGCAAGATTGTTCATTTCCAAATCCAAGTACCTTCGGTATTTAGCCGGATGTAGCAACTCGCACAAATGCCTTCGGGACTTAGCCCGGATATATTCAATAGTGCAAAAGCCTTGGGTTTTAGCCGGATATAGTCACTAGCACAAATTGCCTTCCGGTCTTAGCCTGGATATATTCAATAGCACAAATGCCTTGGGTCTTAGCCGGATATATTCACTAGCAAAATGCCTTGGGTCTTAGCTCGGATGTCATCGAATAATCATACACATATGTCATTTAATCATGATACATCCATTTTTAATTTTCATTTCGAAGCTCAAATACAAAACATTTATCAAACCTTACTAATATCGGTTAAATAGTCACATACAAAGAACATGATTTTTATGGGTTTTATAAAATGATCTCTATACACATTTGGATGCCCGTCATAGGTATAAACTAATCACCTCAATAAATAATTCAAATAGAATCATTATATCACAGTTTATTTATTATGCTTATATGTCATGACTTAATCAAGTCATAAACTAAGTTTCATTGCTTGAAAACTTACCTTATACCCTTCTGAACAATCTCGCTTTAGCTATTCCGTGACTTTAGCTTTTCCTCTATCCGATGTTGCCCCTTTATGCTCTTGAGCTATGTTAAATAAGTTTAGTCATATTAGACCTTATCAAATTTATTTAAGCATTAAATAACAAACTCCTTGATTATTAAACACTCATTCGGCAAGAACATAGGTAGCTTATGCTACATTAATTTTAATTCATTGGCCGAATACTCATGTATCAATAATAAGCACATATGACATCTTCTTCAAGACACATTCGGCTATGGCATAATTTCCTCTTAAAACCCTTAATCAAACCACCAGCACAGGTATCATTACAAAGTTCCACACTTAGCATGCTAATGACATTAAAACAATTCACCTTAACCGAAACTTAACTCATACACAACCTATATTCTAACCATAAAATGAGTAGAATTTTAATTAATCATCCAAATACATTCGTACTTAAACATCATTCCGAACTATACTCATTTTACATCTATAAAACTACAAGCCGAATATACCTATACTTATATCATTTAAACATCAACCCTCAATTTCTTGCCAAAGCACATATATTCGAAAGAAAATAAGGCAATATAATAGCCTTTAGTTCCATTTTTAATCCATGCATCTAACATTCTAAGCTTTCATCCTATTCTATCATATAAAATACAATATTGTACAATAATTTCCTAATTCAAATTCGGCTATTTCACCAGAACAAAAGATGATTTATTAATATTGTCCAACTATTAAACTACTTGCACATACCTTAAACTACTCAAATTAACAACCATAAACCTCTTTCATCTTTTTCCATAGCCGAATGCCCAAGGTACTAAACAATTCTAAATTTGATTATGGGTTAAGAAAAGAACCTAATAACTAACTCAAAAGATGCTAAAAAATTTTAATAATCATCATTGAACTTACCTTAATTAGTAATCACCATGACCGAATTTCTCAAAGCTTCACTTTCTCTTCTTTCCCTAGCTACGGCAATGGAGGAGAAGAATATAGCCAACCTTGGTTTCTCCTCCCACTATCCATATTTTTCATTTCTTTATTCTTTAATTCATTTTTTTGTAACATTAATTTATAAAAAAAATATTATAATATCTTTTATTCCATAACATGGCCGGCCACTATCAAATATTTGGCTAATTTGACATGCAAGTATAATTCTTTTAACATTATGCATTATTAGGCCATTTTTATTTTTGTCTAGCACATTTCTACCTTTTTTTATATAAGTCCTATTTGATAAAATTCACATTCAACCAACAAAATTCAAGCATGAAATTTTCACACATGCATATTCACATATAATAATTATCAAATGTGACAATTAATTATCATTTTGACTCGGTTTTGTGGTCCCGAAACCACTTTCCAATTAGGGCCAAATTAGGGTTGTCACATAAGGTTTAAGGATGGCCTCAGGGTGCTGATAGCCCCACAGAGAGAGCGAAACTTCGCGGCTTTAGTGGAGATGGAAAAGATAGCAGAGGAGGTAAAGCACACTGATCGCTTAAACTGGGAAAAAGAAAAGGGCAAGAATAAAAGGGATGCAGAGTCTCCTGGTGCTGGACAGAGACCTACTTCTTAGACTAGAGTGAATGGGCCGGTTAGAGCGGGACCCCTGCTGCTAATCTGGGGATGCGAATTTGTGCTACCTGTGGGAAAGGTTATTTGGGTGAGTGCTAGAGGAGGATAGGAGCTTGTTTCGATTGTGGATCTATAAAGCATAAGGTTAAGGATTGCCCTAGGAGGCAAAATTTGGGTCAAGCTGTGGGCCGAAGTAATGATCAACCACAGAGGGGTGGTCAACAGCCGCCAAGGGGCCGAGGTCAGGCCAAGGGCAGAAATGGTAATGAACGTAGTCGTGGAGCACTAGGCGAAGGTACAGGTTATGCTGAGGCGAGGTAGCCAACTTTGGTCTATGCAGCACGTCGCCAAGGGGATGAAGATCCTTCAGATGCAAATACTGGTGCATACCCTACCATAGTGTACTGAGTGTTTATTTTGGCTTTAGAATTAGAGTGCGCAGCGAAAGCATAGTGGTGAGACTTAGGTAGTACGATTAATGGTTAGTTGGAAATTTTGAGGACGAAATTTCTTTAAGGGGGTAGAGTTGTAGCGCCCCAAATTTTGGGCCTAGAGGAATTGGGCTTTGGGCTTTAGGTCTCATAAAATTTTTAAGTGAGCAAGAAAATGACAAATGATATGTTGGCTTTAAGGGTTTAATGAATTTAGAGTGTCTAGGTGTGTTGGAGAAGTTCTGGGTTCGATTTATGTGGTGGAGGAATTTTAATTTAATTATTAAAAGAACCAGGGTTGTGAGTAGTTGGGCTTTTAAATAAAAATTGGGGGAAATGGCATCAAAAAGCCTTGTGGTAGAGTGGCTAAGTGACACCACTTAGGGTGTGGGGAGATGGCATTAGTGGCTAGCAAGGAGATCCTAGGTTCAAATCCTAACTTAGTATTTTTAGGAGTTTAATTTTGGCCTTCTAGAAGGTTGGAAGTGGCGTGAAGATGGACTCTAAGGGGAGTGTTCAGGAGAGAAAATTTAGGAAATAGATTGGGGAGTTATCAGAGAGAAAAACGTGGAGATGAGAAGGGGGAAGTGATAGAGCTGAATTGGGAATTGAGGGTCAGGCAATTTGGCTATAGGCTATAAATATGTGCTGAGTTTGGGATCCTAGGCTAATGCCAAATTCTTCATTTTTTTTTAGTGCTGATTGGCTTTTCCATCTTTGCTAGCTGATTCTTTTTCCATTCTTTCTCTCCTCAATTCTCTTTTTATTTACCCTTTAGGTTAGCCGACTCCTTCTTCTACACTTCTTCTTTAATTTGTGCTGAATAAAACATATTCACCATATTAGTTTAAAAGCTGAAAAGCTGAATCTCCCTTAGGCCGATTGCTCTTTTGGTGTAAGTACCTTATCTCTTTTTTGGCTAGTATTGTTAATACTGGTTACTCCTCCCCCTCACTCTTTCTAATTGACTTTGGTAAGGAATTAGTATTGGATCTCAGATTTTAGCTCTTTGTCGAATTTCTCTGATCGCGTAATTCGTAACAAGTAATAAATATTTATATTGAAGATCAAAACTAGACTGATTATTATCACGACGAAAAGGCAAGCGCACCTATCGAACAATAGTATAGTAATGGCAAGACCGGGATATCGTACCCAAGGAAACCAAAAGTACTAGTAATAACTATCTTTTTATTATCTAGCCTAGGAATAAAAAGGGTTTGTTTATTAAACTAATTATCTAAACTAATTAACTAATTTAATTAAAGCGAAAGAAGATTTGGAAAAGACTTGAAGAAATGCAATTGATAAAAGACGACACCCAAGGAGGAATCCACCTAGATTTCACTTGTTATCTGACTCTGAACCAGACGATTTATTCACTTGACTTGATCCATGAGACTCCCTAACTTACATTATTATCTCTTTTAAGACTAATAACGCCTAACCCTCAGTTGAATTAATTGAAATCTCTTTCTAATTAAAACCCCTAGGGAAGCAGTAAATCGATCTATGGACTCCCATATTAGGTTTCACCCTAATTTGACAAAATCTCGTAACCCTATCTCTAGGCGTTCGATCAACTCCGCTTAATTATGCCAAATCTACTCTTAGGCAGGGTCTATTCCTCATTTGCATAAGCACATTAAATCATGAGTCAATACCCGGAATATTAACTTAAGCATTAGAAACACATAATTGAGAACAAATCAAGTATTTATCATATAGTTCAGATAATAATAACAAGATCCATCATAGGTTTCATCCCCCTTAGGTATCTAAGGGTTTAGTTCATAATGAAATAAGAGTACATCTCAAAAGTATAAAAATAGCAAAACATGAAGAAAAATCGTAAAAACTCCTGAAGGGATTCTGAGAGAGATCTTCAGTCTTGGAGTAGCTCCAGCTTTTGGGATGGATCGTCTGGCTTCCTTCAAGTAATTCCTGGCATGTGGTTCTACATTCCAGAAAAGTTCTAGAAGCACCAAAAAAGTCCCCCTTAGTAGGTCATACTTAGGGTGTTTATATAGGCTTTGGAGTGGCTTTTTTCTTCCCTAAGTATCCTTTCTTCGTGTAAAATACAACTCTTTAAAAAAGGGACACACCCGTTTGCCACGGCCGTGTGACGTGTTTCCCAGGCTGTGTTCATTCCGCTAAATTTCACATTGCCGTGTGGGTCAATGGCCAGGCCGTGTGAATCGTGAAATCCTTAGACGACACCCTCGACAGACACGGGCGTGTGAGCAGCCCGTGTGGCAAGGCTTAGGCCATGTGATCTTATTGATTTGGTCATTTTTGTCTCTTTTAAGCTCATTTTTGGCTCCTATTGACTCTTGGTGCTCTCTTGAGTACAAAACATGAAATAACTAGATTAAGAGCACTAAAATCCACAAATCTAATAATAAATATCCATAAGTATGCTAAGTATTCGGGGTAACAATATGTATAATTTGGCGTTTATCAAATACCCCCACACTTAAGCATTTGCTGTCCTCAAGCAAAACTCTCATTTACTGCTGGAATTCATTCCTTTCAATCACATAATCATTATCGATAATGTTACAAATTATTCCACGGAGAATCATACAGTGATAATTCAACCATAGGGGCATTAAAAACCTCAAACAATCTAAATCGAATATTTTGATAATAAAATTATAGGAAATCTCCTTCCTCTAACTAATTAACTTTAGTCCTAAATATACAAGAGATGACATCCTCACTAAGGATTCACTCAAATCACTCAAAGTGTTTAAGGTTCAAAATTAAGCACTCGATTGTCTAACATGAGATGTTATCACTATAGGCTTGCATGAAAATCAAATCTCCACTTGTAAATGATATGATACACAAATCAAAAGGTCTTTGCATGGTTGTAACGGGGTTTAGGTTACGGGTATAGATACAAGTTGAAGAGACAAAGGTTAGAATCGAGATGATTTCAATATATCACCCCACTATCAAAAACTTAATTACTAAATGACAACAAATATCTATAACTATATTACATGAGCTCTCTTTTTCATGATAACTTTAGCTTACTAAGAATTACAATAGTAATACTGAGGTTAGTTTTTTTTTTTTTAAGAACAAATCAAGTTAATACAATATAGTAGTTATACTCCATGATTCAGTAACAAAAATTGGTGATCATAGTGAGGTAACAATATTAAATTCAATCTCGATAAAAAGGGTCAAATTAAGTAAGGGGATTTTAATAATAATGGGTTAATGGGTTAATGATGAGCGTTAATCAATAAAGAAAAAGGGTTAGTAGACTCAAAGGGGGTTCACTAAGGGTTTAATTATGTGGGAAGGCTTTTTATAGAGTAAGTGGGTTAAATCCTAAGTGCCTTTATCATCTCAGTATATCATATCATACGTGTGATCTCGACATGTATAATCGAAGCAAGTTCTAGAATAACAGTTCAATGTTGATACACTCAAACCACAAAAGAAGTGAGCAAGAAAGAAAGCTACATGCTCAAAAAGGCTCAAAAAAATCTCACCAAAAATTTGGGTTTTTTATGTCATTCCTGTATACTTAAGATTTCAAGAAAATACTTCAATTCAGGAAAAAAAAATCTAAAAAATTTTAGTTTTCAAAATATCAACTTATCATGCTTGATTCTTTAAGGTCCTACAATCAAATACTCATGCATAATTCCATTGGTCTAATTCATGACATATCAACAATAATTATAGATTAATCAGAATTCATTCTATCAATATTATGAAAAAATCACTTAAGCACAAGACCACATTCAGGGATTTGAGAATAATGCAAAAAGTTAGGTTTCATGTTTATGTTCACCCCCCACACTTAAGATGTACATTGCCCTCAATGTACAAAGATAGACTATTCAAAATAAAGAAAATCATAAGAGGGAATGAGGTGAAACTCCCTGTTATATGGATACGGAGCTTGATTCTGAGGTTGTAGTGTTTGAGGAAAGTAGTAGCTACCATTGTTCTTAGCTAGACGAAGAAATTGGGTCATTGGACATGGCATTCGTTTTGTATTGTTCCCTGTTTGTTTCCTCATTCCATAAAATATTCCTAGCAGCTTGCTTGGAAATCTGTAGAATCATGAAGAGCTTATTAAGAGTTGATGTGGAAAAGAGTGTAGTGGGATTACTTGTTAGAAATACCAGAAAAAAAAGATGAAGCAAGTAAAATTTACTAATATAGATATTTCTTTTATAAGAAAATAATAAAATTGAAATGAAATTAAAAATTAAGAATAGAAATAAAAAGAAAGATAAAAATAAAGATAGGAGGATTCAATGATCCTCGTCAGTGGGGGCCTCAGGTGGTGGTGCTGGAGTGGCGATGTGAAAGTGCTAGCATAGCTGCTGCATCATGGCCTGCATGTCGTCCATTTGTCTATCGTGTCACCGATCTCGCTCGTGGATCATCTCGAACTATGTAATCTAATACTGCTCGAAGTGAGTGAGTCAGTCGGAAAGGTGTGCCAATGAAGCAGCCGCATGAACTGGTCGTTCCCTAGGTGATGTGGTTGAAGGCTCCTCGTGCTGTGGGGGGACATCATCAAGAATGTCTTCAAGATCCACCTCGTCAACGGCATGAGAAAGACGGTACTGAGGTGGATCAGTCCCGCGTCGACGCTCGATCATCCGCATGTGTAACATAGTCGTGATGCCCTGTGGGGACATCTGACCTATCAGTGTAAGCGCCAATGACTGAGCCACTGTGTTGAGGAGGCCGAAGTGTCTGGTGAGGCGCGTCACATAGAGGCCGATGGAGATCACTCCCTTTCTATGCTACTCGGTCTGATGGCGAATGGCGAAGGTAATGAAGTATGCCAAGTCAGTCACGTGTGTATTCACCATGCACCATAAATAGTAGTCGTCGTGTGTATTGACCACGCCAGTGCTCTCTCTCCTTCCAGTCAAGGTGTGTGCCAATATGGCATGGAGGTAGCGTAGGGAAGGGGCGAGAGCTGAGGCCTTCGAGCGGCTGGGGTCGTATGTGGAAGAGAGTGGTACCAAAGCCTTCCAGCATAAGGATGGAGAAATGTGAATATTGCGTGGTAGTGGATTTATGTCCACCTCCTCCATAAATTTATTGGTGTAAAGTTTCATAGCGACTCCAAATTCTGGGACACTCATCGTACGAACTAGACCGCCTAATCGGAAGTGAATGGTGCCTGTGTCGTCATTGTTCATCATCACCACCTGCAATTGAAAAGTAGAGCATAATTCTAAAGTTAGCTCTAAATAAGTGGGCTCGATAATAGCGAAGAACCGTTCCTATGGGTCTGTGGATAGGAGGGCGTGGATGGCATCAGCTAGCTGGACTTGCTCTACGGTGGCCCAGTCAATGTAGCGACCTGTAGTGAGGGGTCGCGTGCGTAGTATCTAAAATAGCTCCTCCTGCGAAGCTTAAAGAAACTCGAGGAATGGGTGCCAAACTTCGGCTGTAGCACGTACCAAGGAAGAACCCAGTCCCCTACATCTCTTTGAGGGAGGGACCGTAGCCTTCTTGCCCCTCGATGATGACATAATGGACCTGAAAATGTATAAACAGTGATATAGTAGGTCCAAGATATGTTAACATTAAACGATATTAAGCGAAAGGTGAAAAACAAATATGGTTAGTCAGAAACATTTACTGAAATCAAATATGCATCATTGGTTAAGCAAGAATCCTAAAACTAGTATATACTATTTAGTAACAATTTAAATATAGAAAAAAACTAGAGTAAATTCCTAACTTGAATTAGAACAAGTACTAATATAGCAACACAAATTGGAAAAACAAAGTTGAGAAAGTGAACCGAAAGCTACTGTAGGGGGAGCACGGGATGTTGGTAGCAACCACGGGCGTGTGGCACAGGAATACAGCCGTGTGGAGGAAAATTGGATGGGAAAGAAAGGAGAAAGTGGGGATAATGCAAGGGGAATGGATTTTTAGGGTGGTTTGAGGGTTGGGTAAGTAAGAATCTAGGGAAATGGTGGCCGGAATAGAGATTACGGAGTAGGGGAGGGGATATTTCGGCTAGGGTTTTGGAAAGAGGAAGAAGATGAACAGTGGTTTGCTTATAGAGGGGAGGATCACATGGCCTAGGGACACGCCCGTGTACTCTGAGAGTGAGCCCGTGTTTTTTGAATTTTTCAATTAGGGTCGTGCCCGGCTACTATCCCACACCCATGTGTCTTCGGCGTGTGTGGTACACGACCATATCGCACGTCCGTGCTTAGCTTTGTTCGCTTCTCCTACGCCCGTGTATATAGTACCACGCCCATGTATTGTTGTCTGCGGTTTAATGGCATGGGCATGTTGCACGCCCGTGTTAGAGAAACAGAATCGAGCCTTGCCCCTGACACGCCCGTGTTTTTCCATTCCCACGCCCGTGTTCATTTATTAACCTCACCCACAACCATGTCGCACGGTCGTAGGGATTTATCGCATCCCATTTTTGGGGAAATCTTTGCCTTGTTTCCACACGGTCGTATCGCACGGTCATGTCGCTTCCCCTGTTTTGCCACGGCTTTAGGCACGCCCGTGTGGGTGGCCGTGTGTTTTGAAAAAATTTGTAATTCAAAGACTAAATTAATTGATTCGAAGTGTAAGAAGTTAAAGTTAAAGAAATCAAAATATGTTAGTGCTCGGGTTGCCTCCCAAGAAGTGCTTGTTTATAGTCTAAGCTCGACTTACCTCTCCGTTGATTTATCATGGTGGTTTGAGGAGTTCATACTCCTCATTCCTGCTGTCAATCTTAAAATAAGGTTTTAATCGGGTGTTGTTTAGTGCCAAATTTGGGATGACTCACCTCAATTGTACCAAATGGGAAAATACTGAGTACCGTAAGAGGGATCTCCTCATTTGGTGTGGCAGTGACAATGTGGGGATCTATGGCATCTAGTAAGACTTTATCGCCTACCTTAAGTTGATTAGGAGAGGTATCGGGCTTGTTTTTGCGAAGTTTCGATTTATCATGTGTTCTCGGTTTGTGTTCTCGCCATTCGTCTAGCTCCTCTATCCTTAGCCTTCGTTCTTCATGGACATCTTTGTTTTCTTCATGATAGTACCGCACTGTCTCTGTTGTCTTGGTTCAAGGAGGTTCCTGCAAAAATGACTGAATATTAGTTTTATCATCGACAGGTTTTATAGCATCTTTATGAGTCTTAGAGGGTTTGACTGAGTCGCGTGCTTGAAGTGTTACTGCGTCGTCACCTGCACGAAGTTGCGAAAAAGGGTCGTCCTAAAATTAAAGGTACCTCGTTATCCTCATCCATATCTAGGACGACAAATTCTATTGGGTAAATAAACTTATCAATTTTAACGAGAACATCTTCAATAATACCCTTAGGAAATCTAACTGTTTTGTCAGCCAATTGTATGCTCATCCTAGTCTATTTGGGTTTATCGAGACCTATTCGTTTAAACATTTTATAAGGCATAACATTTATACTTGCCCCTAAATCAGCTAAAGCATTATTCACAGATAAACTACCAATTAAGCAAGGAATTGTAAAACTCCTTGGATCTTTCAATTTGTTAGGCAGCTTATTCTTTAGAATAGCTGAGCAAACTGCATTGAGTTCTACGTGCGATGTAGCGTCTAATTTTCTTTTATTGGTCAGAAGTTCCTTTAAGAATTCTGCTGAGTTGGGCATCTGCGAAAGAACTTCAATAAAAGGTAAGTTAATATGTAATTTTTTTAAGAGTTTGATGAACTTACCGAATTGTTCTTCTGTTCTTTCTTTCGTCATCGCTTTAGGATATGGCACACAATATTTATAATTTGTACTTACCGTTTTATTATGACTTATCTCACCATCACCTTTGCTTTCAACATTTTCTTGCCTTGGTTCTTGCTCAATCTCATCGCATCCTTCTTGAATATCAATTGCATTGAGCTGTTCCCTTGGGTTTGGTTTAGTATAACTTGGTAGACTACCTTGTGGTCGTTCAAAAATTAATTTGGATAGTCGGCCTATCTGAGTTTCGAGTCCTTGAATTGATGCTTGTTGATTTTTGAGTGTTTGTCTCTCGTGATCTCGAAACGAGTTTCGATAATCGAGATGAATTTGGATAACATCTCCTCAAGGTTTGGCTTCTTTTCCTGTTGATACGGTGGCTGTTGAAAATTCTGAGGATTTTGTGGCCTTTGATTCTGTTGACCACCCCAAGAGAAATTTGGGTGGTTCTTCCAAACCTTCATTATAAGCATTACTATATGGGTTATTTTGAGATCTAAAATTATTGTTACCCATATAGTTGACTTGTTCCTCTTCGGTTGTGGGATTGAATGGTGGGTATTCTATATGCACGCCTCCGCCATTTGAGTCACACCTCATTACTGGATGTACCTACGTAGAACCAAGTAAACCATCAATTTTCTTATTTAAAAGTTCTACCTGATTAGAGAGCATGGTGACCGAATCGATGTTCTAAACGCCTACTATTTTTGTTGGCTTTGTCCTCATAAGTTGCCACTGATAGTTATTCAGTGACATCTCCTCTATAAATTCATAGGCATCTTCTGGTGTTTTATTGTTGATGGTTCTGCCAGCAGCTGCGTCAATCATTTGTCTTGTCGAGGGATTCGTACCATTGTAAAATGTTTGAACTTGCACCCATAGAGGTAATCCATGATGTGGGCACCTTCGCAAAAGGTCCTTGAATCTCTCCCACGCATAGTAAAGTGTCTCTAAATCCATCTGCACAAAAGAAGAAATATCATTACGCAACTTAGCTATTTTTTCCGGTGGAAAATATTTTAATAGAATTTTTTGGTCATTTGCTCCCAAGTGGTAATGGATCCTCTTGGTAGTGAGTTCAACCACTGTTTAGCATTATTCCTCAGTGAAAAAGGGAATAACCGAAGGCGAATGGCATCATCAGAAAGGCAGTTAATTTTGAAAGTGTCCCACAGTTTTAGGAAATTTGCCAAGTGCGTGTTGGGGTTCTCATCCTGCAAACCATCAAACTGAACAAATTGCTGTATCATCTGAATCGTGTTAGGGTTCAGTTCAAAATTGTTAGCAGCAACAGCAGGTCTAACTATACTTGACTCAGTTTCTGTAAAATTAGGTTTAGCATAATCATACATAATACGAGGAGCAGGATTCTAATTTGCTAATTCAGCGGGTATGGCTGGTGGTAGCGGATTGTTTTGATTTTCAGCCATCTCTTTAGTAGTAGTTGAGATATCATCCTCTTGCTCTTCCTCTGTGTATCTTAAGCTGCGCCTAATTTCTCGTCAGTTTCTACGAGCTGTATGATCAATTTCCTTATCAAAAAGCAACGGTCCTGATGGGTTTCTTCTACTCATACACTACAAGAACCTGCCAGGAGAAAGAAGAAGAAAGTTAGTAAAATAAAAATAGAAATAAAGTTAAATTGCAAGAAAAATAAATGGCTAAAGTAATAAAAATTAAGTGTTCCTAACATTGCAGTTTCCCCAGCAACGGTGCCAAAAACTTGATCGCGTGATTCGTAACAAGTAATAAATATTTATAATAAAGATTAAACCTAGACTAACAATTATCACGATGAAAAGGAAAGCGCACCTATCGAAAAATAGTATAGTAATGGCAAGACCGGGATATCGTATCCAAGGAAACCAAAAGTACTAGTAATAACTATCTTTTTATTATCTAGCCTAGGAATAAAAAGGTTTGTTTATTAAACTAATTATCTAAACTAATTAACTAATTTAATTAAAGCGAAGAGAAGATTTGGAAAAGACTTGAAGAAATGCAATTGATAAAGACGACACCCAAGGAGGAATCCACCTAGATTTCACTTGTTATCTGACTCTGAACCAGACGATTTATTCACTTGACTTGATCCGTGAGACTCCCTAACTTACATTATTATCTCTTTCGAGACTAATAACGCCTAACCCTAAGTTGAATTAATTGAAATCTCTTTCTAGTTAAAACCCTTAGGGAAGCAGTAAATCGATCTATGGACTCCCATATTAGGTTTTACCCTAATCCGGCAAAATCTCGTAACCTTATCTCTAGGTGTTCGATCAACTCCGCTTAATTATGCCAAATCTACTTTTAGGAAGGGTCTATTTTCCTCTGCATAAGTACATTAAATCATGAGTCAATACCCAGAATATTAACTCAAGCATTAGAAACACATAATTAAGAACAAATCAAGTATTTATCATATAGTTAAGATAATAATAACAAAATCCATCATAGGTTTCATCCCCTTTAGGAATCTAAGGGGTTTAGTTCTTATTTCATTTAGTTCATAATGAAATAAGAGTACATCTCAAAAGTATAAAAATAGCAAAACATGAAGAAAACTCTTAAAAACTCCTAAAAGGATTCTGAGAGAGATCTTCAGTCTTGGAGTAGCTCCGGCTTTTGGGATAGACCGTCTGGCTTCCTTCAAGTAATTCATGGCATGTGGTTCTGCGTTCCAAAAAAGTTCTAGAAGCGCCAGAAAAGTCCCCCTTAGTAGGTCATACTTAGGGTCTTTATATAGGCTTTGGACTGGCTTTCTTCTTCCCTAAGTATCCTTTTTCCGTGTAAAATACAACTCTTTGAAAAAGGGACAAGCCCGTGTGCCACGACCGTGTGATGTGTTTGCCAGGTCGTGTTCATTTCGCTAAATTTCACACGGCCGTGTGGGTCAATGGCCAGGCCGTGTGAATTGTGAAATCCTTAGACGACACCCTTGACAGACACGGGCGTGTGAGCAGCTCGTGTGGCAAGGCTTAGGCCGTGTGATCTTATTGATTTGGTCATTTTTGTCTCTTTTAAGCTCGTTTTTGGCTCTTTTTGACTCTTGGCGCTCTCCTGAGTACAAAACATGAAATAACCGGATTAAGAGCACCAAAATCCACAAATCTAATAATAAATATTCATAAATATCCTAATTATTCGGGTAACAATATGTATAATTTGGCGTTTATCATGCTCCTTAGGTGTTTTGCGGTTTTGATCTAGGGAATACGTGATCAAGGAAAAGCTATTAGGGATTGGTGTTCAAGTTTTGTGACTAAGGGAATCACAGCACGCTCGATTACCAGGTGTGTACACACACTTTGCACACACAATAGATCGACAAATTCTGAAATGCCAAAATGCCGAAATTCTGAAATGTTGAAATATCGAAAAGCCAAAAGTTTGGAAATAGTAGTCTTGCGAGTGCGCGAACACTCGTAAGAGGGTATTCGATACGATACCAGAGACCCCCATGAGAGATCTCATCGACTTGGGTCAAGTTTTGGCCAACTGGGCTAGAATGGCCCAAATGGGCCCGACGGGCCTGTGAGCCCAAATAAGCGAAAGTTGATAATTTGGTAATATGTGATGAGCTGATTAAGTTGGTCGAATGTTTTGGATCGGATTCAGGCCTGATGGGCCATATAAGTGTGATTGAGCCTAATGGGTCGTATAAATGGGATTGGGCATGATGGGCCATATGAATGTATGGAAGCTTGTAGACTTGCTAGGGTTTTGTCAGGGACTTGTAGGCTTAGTTTCTAATAAATCCTTAAGCAGCATAAAATTTAACTAATGTATCAAATTCGTCTATGGATAAGTCATAAGGGTAAAGTGTGGCAATGGGCATATGCGTGTCTAGGAGTGGATCTAGGGAGAGCTTGGTACTTAAGCGGTCTTAATGACCCACCTCCTCTTCTCTGGAATCCTACCTGGTGCATAGTGTCTGTTCACTCTGGCCAACGAGGACTTGTTGATGGGCCAAAGTTCGTAATTAAAACCCATATTGCTAATAAATTACCAAAATACCCTTGTAGGGGAAAAATTACTGAAATACCCCTATGTGTTATGAGTATGATCTATGTATGATATATGCCGCATCCATACATTATTATGTTGCATATGGGCTGGGTTTATGATTGGAGGAAGTTTATAAGGATCGCATGGTTGCTCGACGACTATGGATCCACCGAAGGCTTTTTAGCCATAGAAGCGACTTTCTTTGCATCGTTAAGTAGTGCTGCGTGTAGGTGCTACATCATTTATAGCATGACTATGCTGCACCGTTAAGTGGGGTTGCACTGGTTCCACACCGGGTTGTAATAAGGATTGGTAGGTTGAGTATCTCCCCACAGTAAGTGTTGGTTGGAAATGGGGTGTACAGGTTGGATAGGGATATAAGAATTTGCATATATACGTCATGATTGGATTATGAAAAGGGCTTGGCCCAGTTTAATGTGATATGTGGAAATTGACATGGGTTCTGGCCCTACTGAGGCCAAAATAGGCTAAGGCCAAAGGCCACCGTATTTGAATTGGGCTTAGGCCCAAAATGATTTGTCTGTTGCATGTGTATTTGATGAGGGTTGTACACACTGATTTTTCGAAAAGTCACCCCCTCTTTTATTTTATTTTCAGGTGATGCTCAGTAGAAGGTTCAATGTTTGGAGGGACTCTGGGTGGCCAGCTAGCAAGACAATTTAGATTTGTTTTTTTTTCATTTTAAAGCATATAAGTTTCGATTATTAAGTGATTTTGATGGATTGTAATAAGGCCTTCCATTTTATTATTATTTGGATTATTATTTTTATGTGACGTAATTATAAGAAGTTGAGCATGGTTTCTTAATCTATAGTATGTCTCTTCTACGTTTCCATAACTACATTTTAAAATGACATGTTTTCATAAAATCATATATTTTAAACAAGTGGTTGAAAGGAGTTTTTTTTTAAAAGGTAGTTAAGGTTTCTTTTATTTTAAGAAGGGTTTTCAATGAAAACACGATTTTTGCTAGAACACTTCAATGTGATGCGCCAGATTTGGCCGTAGCGTCTGGGCCAAGTTTGGGGTGTTACACACACGATTCATGTTGATTAAGTATGCAAAAGAGGATCCGAAGAGTTCAACAGTTGAATAAGTAATAATATGGTCAGAATCGAGAGTTGGTTAGCAAATACAAAGAGTTGTATATGAGATATTAGATCCTTCTGAAGACTATTTGGGATGTGCAACGTTAATGTTAAAAGAAGAAGTTATTCATTGGTGATTGACTCTATCTGGTATGGTATCTAAAGAACGAGTTAACTGGAATTTCTTCTGAATTGATTACTTTAGTGGAACAGAATAATGTGAGATCACTAATGACTTTAGCAGCAAGTAGGGTAATGTTCGAAATGCAAATAGATCTGAATCCAGTCATTATGGTCGAGTATCTTACAATCATTTCATTTGGATATTCTATGTACTATTTTATCTTTAATGGAAAATGTAGTTGTTTTATCTCCAGATGTGGTTCTTATTGTGTGGGGATACTGGATAATCATGATGGTAGGTAGAGGTATTGTTAGTCTGGCTTATTAATGATCGAAATTGCTCCATTTTTGGCATTCTATTCGAATATGTTTTGGTAGAGGACTTGATGGCAAAACTCATGTGTTGTTATTTTTCTGCTTCGACTAGTTGTTATTCTGCTTTATGCAAATGGAATTTGAGTTGCTTATGTCACAACTAGTTTTAGTGTGTCTGAGCGATATCCTCCTTCTGGATTTTTCTTTGGGGTATTATCAACTTAGTTAACAATCAATATGTTCTTATTATGTCGCATGGTTTTCAATAGAAATAACTTGAAAGTGGACAAGTATCTCCGGAAGGCTCATAAAATTGCATATTCTAACATAATAGAAATGGTTTATAGTAGGGCTTTATGTAACGCCCCAAAATTTTTGTTTTTGATTCTGTGGTGTTTTGACACAAATATATGTCTACTTCAGTGGTTAAATGTTCCGGGTGTATGTGGGAGGTTCCAAGTTCAAGTAATGCCTTTGGCAAATTTTGAAATTTTTCTATGGCAAGCCTCACTCTTGTTCAGTAAGCTTTTATTTAATTTTTTGCAAAACCATATCAGAATAGGCTAGCTGGTCTAGTGGTTAAGTGGAATGTTGGTATGTTGTAGGGCTTGTGTTTGATTCTCTGCGATGGCAAGGAGTAGTATTTTTGCTTAAAGTTTGGCCAGAGTTGTGCTGAACTGGGATTCTGAGTGATGGATGTGTAGTGGAAGTTGAAAGAGAAAATTAAGGGATTGAGATAAGGTAGGTGGTGGGATTCGAGTAAAACAGTTTCCCAAAAATTCTCTCTACAGAAAAAAACTGATCATCTTCTCCTCCACTTCTTCTTTTTCGTTCTTCTTTCTTTCTCTTCTTCTCTGTTCTCTGCTGAATCTTTCCCCATTCTTACTGTTGTTTTCATTTTTGTTTAGTTTTCCCTACTATAGTTGTTTCGTGTCTCGTTCTTCGGCACTTTTTCATGCATTATCAGTAAGTGTGGTAAGTATCATGTTTTGTTTTGGGTTATGGATAGTGGTTAATGGATTCATTTTATGTTTGGAAAAGGTTAAAGTGCTGAAGTTATTCGACCAGTGCCATGGTGGTAAAGAGACTTCGTTGTTCAATCTAAGGTAATGATTTTTCATTTGATAGATGAATACGCCATTTCGAGTTTAGTTCAATTCGATTATTTAAGTGATTAATGGACTGAGATATTGATAAATTTTAGGTTGGGGATTTCTTGGATTTGCTTTTACGTCAAAGACAATAAAGGTGTGTACTCGATTACGCAAATAAAGGGGTTTTGACGAAGGTCAAAAAACCCCTGTCGATGCCACACGGGCGTGTGGTTGCCTGTGTGGTAGGCCGTGTGCCTTAAGACGGGTGTGTGTTCGACGAGGCCAGGCCGTGCGCACATGACATGACCGTGTGATAGCCAAGCAGGCCGTGTGCAACACACGGGTTGGACTGATTTTGGCCGTGTGGGCCACACAGGCTGTGGGTCCACACGGGTAAACCACACAGACGTGTGGGATTTTGGGTCAGGCCATGTGGGCCACATGGGCGTGTGAGCCTATTTTCACTGAATTGATTGCTAAGGTTGCACGGGTCGCCCAAGTCAACTGTGAACATACTGTAAGGTCAGTAAGCATCACTTAGACCCCTAATTTTGTGTGAAGTGACCATTTGATTTATATATATTGAGCATGATGGTAGTATGCATGTATACTGATCTAGTTATATGTGCTAATATCATGAGGTAGCATGTCATGATTTGTATCTTGCATTGCATGGGGTTAGGTTGATTATATTTGGAAGAAGTGTACTGAAAGGCTCTTAAGCCTAATATACTGGCAGCTCAGCTACAAATTACTATTTTGTGCCGCATTTGGTACTACCTTGAGTGTAGGGATGGGTGGATTGGTTTAATCCCCACATGGAGTGTAGGGTTGGACAAAGATGGTGTGTAGAGGCTGGTTGGGTAGGACTTTGTTACTGAATATTGCATGAATACCACTGATATTGTGATGGGCTAAGGCTCTACTGCATATTTTATACTGTAGTAGGATGAGGTAAGGCCGAAACCATTACTGATACTGAAAAAGGCTTAGGCCTAAAACCGAATTTGACTGTGCATTGTGTCTACTATTGTTTGTTTTCTTTGGGATTACACATTGAGTTTACGTAAACTCACCTCTCTCTTTTTAATGTGCATAGGTAATCCCCAGACCTAGACGGATCGGTATGGCGGAGGACTCGACGGTGACCACAGTTTTTGGACTTTACTTTTTTTTATGTTTTATCGGTTTTCAGAAAAGCTAACGTATTTTCTAAACTCACGATTACTTAAACTGCTTTGTTTTAAAAGCTTTCGCAAGAGAAATATTTTAAAGCAAATGTTTTAAATAAGTAAAACAATTTTCTTTATAACTAATAAGAGATAAAGAAAAGTATTAAACGGAAAAGGTTTTATCACATCAACATAGTTTTCAAACATCCTATCATGTGACATTGCCAGATTCAGCCATAACGTCTTGGCTGAGTCCTGGGTATTACATTTAGCGGTATCAGAGTCAGGTTACGAAACTCAGCTGTGGATTATGGGTTTTAAATTTGGTCTTTGAAGAATTGGTTTTCAAATGATTCTACTGAGTATGTGGTACACTGAGTCTCCGGTGCTGATCCTATAAGTATTCTAAAACTGATATATGTTTTAATTGAAAATTCTATGCTATTCTGAAACTACTATAGGTAGTATATTGTGAAAATACTCTAGTTCATATATACTAAAAATTGTAGTTAAATTGAAGCTATAGTAAACTGCTAGAGACTGTGCTGTAGGAAAACAAACTCTGAACTACTAAAACTGTTTCCATAAAACATCTGCTAATAACTATTGAAATGTAACTGATTCATAAAACTTTTAATACATATAAACGCAACTAGACAATGAGCACATGAGGTACTCACGGACAAGGTACTAGAAGCCGAGGTAGAGTTGTAGAGCGGCTCGAGCTTAGCCCTCTTCACTGGGCCGTATGCCAAATCTGGACACTAGCGAGACACCGATGTCGCTTATCACTGAGACTGGGTCACAAGACCGTACGGCTAGGGACGACGCACTATCCCAAGCCATGTTAAGGATTTTGGAGAGGGTCGCTGGGCCCAATACTAGATTTAGGGGCCAAGGATCAGTTACGAAACGACTCCGGTCTAATGGAGCTGAGCTCTTCAGGGGTGTTATTGAAGTTTCCCCTAATGTGGCCAAGTACTGGATTGAGGCCATGGAGAGGATCATGGATGACCTGGATTGCACCCCCAAGTAGAAATTAAAGGGTGCAGTTTTGCTGCTGCGTGATGAGGCTTATCAGTGGTGGCTTACTGTTAAGGAGGGGACTCAGCCCAAACGTCTGACATGGGAGTTCTTTAAGACAGCCTTGCAAGGGAAATATATAGGGGCGAGCTACCTGGATGCCCGTAAGAGGGAGTTCCTGAACCTTACTCAGGGAGATCGATCTATGGCCGAGTATGAGGCCGAATTCCTGCGACTAAGCTGCTACGCACGAGGTATGGTGGGTATTGAGTATGAGCGATGTGTCCACTTTGAGGATGGCCTCAGGGATAATTTGAGAGTCTTGATAGCTCTGTAAAGAGAGTGTGATTTTTCTTCACTGGTTGAGAAGGCAAAGATCGCTGAGGAGGTTAAGTGTGCTGAACACCAAAACTATGACAGAGAGAGAGGTAAGAATAATAAGGATTCAGAGCCCTCGAGTATTGTGCAAAGGCCTAAGAAAAAGGCCAAATTGATGGGTCGGTTAGAGCTGGGCCCCTATTTCTGCACTAGATAGCGGCCGTGTGTTGATTGAGGTAGACGCCATCAGGGTGAGTGTTGGAGGAGGATTGGGGCATGTCTAAGGTGTGGATCATTGGATCACTGTATCAAGGAGTGTCTTCTGAAGGCTGATCAGATGCAAGCTCAGGGTACTGGTAATGTACAACCACAGAGGGTAGCACAGTAGCCACCGAGAGGCTGTGGTTAGGCTAGGGGTTATAATGGTATGGGTCGTGGGCAGAAAGCACTGAGCAGAGGTTCTGGATAGACTAAAGCGAAGCAGCCAGCTCTAGTATATATTGCACGCCGCCGAGAGGATGGAGATGCTCCGGGCGTCATCACGAGTACGTTCTTATTCATTATGTACCTTATATTACACTGATAGATATAAGGTCCACTTACTCCTATATAGCCTGTACTGTGTCTGAGAACTTGGGGATATTGGGTGAGAGCACTACGAGTAAGGTTACTGTACTGAGTCCATTGGGGCAATCCATAAGGGTTAAAAAGCTATTTAGAGATGTCCCTTTAAAGGTTTAAAGGGCAACCTTTCTGGCTGATCTGATGGAGCTTCCGTTTGGGGAGTTCGATTTAATATTACGAATGGGTTGGTTGGTTAAGCACCGTGTCAGTTTGGATTGTGTGACCACGAGGGTCGTATTTAGAACTAAGGATGATAATGAGGTGGTCATGATAGGAGAACACTAGAATTATTTGGCTAATATCATCTCTGCACTGGTGGTTGAGAAACTGGTTCGTAAGGGATGTGAGGCGTACTTGGCCTATGTAAGTGTCTCAGATTCTGGGGATTCTACAGTTAAGGATATCAGAACGATGAAGGATTTTTCAGATGTCTTTTCTGAGGAGCTACCGGGTTTACCTTCGGATCGTGAAGTGGAGTTTGGGATATAGCTCCTACCTAGTACAGCTCTAGTGTCCATCGCTCCCTATCGAATGACACCGAAGGAGCTTACAGAGCTTAAGGCTCAGATTTAAGAGTTGTTAGACCGTAAGTTCATCTGCCCTAGTGTGTCTTCGTGGGAAGCACCGGTACTATTTTTTAAGAAGAAGGATGGATCCATGAGGATGTGCATCTACTACTGTTAGCTGAACAAGTTGACCATTAAGAACAAGTATCCACTTCCAAGGATAAATGATTTGTTTGACCAGTTTAGAGGGACATCTGTGTTTTCCAAGATTGATCTACGTTCTGGATATCATCAGCTGAGGGTTAAGAAAGTTGATGTATTTAAGACGGTATTTAGGATTCGTTATAGACATTATAAGTTCCTAATAATGCCATTTGGACTGACTAATGCATTGGCAGCTTTCATGGATTTGATGAACCGAGTATTTTAGCCTTATCTGGATTGGTTTGTTGTGGTGTTTATCGATGATATACTGGTTTATTCAAGGATTGGGTATGAGCATGATGAGCACCTTAGGGTTGTTCTTCAGACCTTAAGGGAGAAGCAACTTTATGCTAAGTTTAGCAAGTGCGAGTTTTGGTTACGTGAGGTAACATTTCTGGGTCACGTGGTTTCTGCTGAGGGGATTCATGTTGACCTTCAAAAGATTGAGGCTGTGTTGGACTGGAAGCAGCCTGGGAATGTGTCTGAGATTCGCAGTTTTCTAGGACTGATGGGTTTTTATCAGCGGTTTGTGAAAGGCTTCTCGTTGATTGCAGCACCCTTAACTAAGTTGCTATGTAAGGGTGTACCATTTGACTGGGCTGATGTGCAGCAAGAGAGCTTCGATAAGCTCAAGACAATACTTAGTAAGGCTCATGTTCTAATATAGCCTGAATCTGGAAAGGAGGTCACAGTTTATAGTGATGCATCACATGTCAATTTGGGATGTGTGTTGATGCAGGATGGTAAAGTGGTAGCATGTGTGTCTCATCAGTTTAAGACACATGAGGTGAACTATCCGACGCACAATTTGGAGTTGGCCGCTATAGTCTTTGCATTGAAAACCTTGAGGCACTACTTGTATGGTGAGAAGTGTGTCATCTATACTGATCATAAGGGCCTCAAGTACCTTTTTACTTAGAAGGAGCAGCGTAGATGGGTTGAGCTGCTTAATGATTACGACTGTACCATTGAGTGCCATTCGAGCAAGGCTAATATGGTGGCCAATGCTTTGAGCCATAGGGCTATGACTAATCTAAGAGTGATGTTTGCTCGACTTAGCTCGTTCGACGATGGGAGTTTGTTGGCTAAGCTACAAGTTAAACTGACTTGGATTGAGCAGATTAGAGATAAACAGCTGAAGGATGAGTCTTAAGGTTTTCGATTTTGTCAGGTTGAGAGTGGTAGCACTACGAATTTTGGGCTGAATTTTGATGGTGTGTTGTGTTTTTGTGGAGGATTTATGTACCAAATGATACTGATCTGAGGCAGTCTATATTGAGGGAAGCGCATAGTAGCTCTTATGCTATGCATCCTGGTAGAAATAAGATGTATCGAGATCTTCGGTAACTGTACTAGCAGCCAAGATTGAAACAAGAGGTTACTGATTTTGTGGTACAGTGTCTAACATACTAGCAGGTGAAAGCTGAGCATCAATTGCCTTTGGGTTTGCTGCAGCTGGTTAAGATTCCATTATGGAAATGGGAACGAGTAATGATGGATTTCATTAGTGGGTTGCCTTTAACACCCACTAAGAAGGACTCAGTGTAGGTCATCATGGATCGATTGACCAAGTCTGCACACTTCATCCCAGTTAGGACAAATTATTCATTGCAAAAGCTGGCGAAGCTTTATATTTTTGAGATAGCGAGACTGCACGGGGTACCAATTTTGATCATCTCTGATAAAGATACTCATTTCATGTCTCGATTTTGGAGAAAGTTATATGAGGCTATGGGTTCAAGTTTGGACTTCAGTACTGTGTTCCATCCTCAGACCGATGGTCAATCTGAGAATGTGATTCAGATACTGGAGGATATGTTGAGGAGTTATGTTATTGATTTCCAAGGCAGTTGGGAGGATTATCTACCGCTAGCGGAGTTTGTTTATAATAATAGCTTCCAGTCTAGCATTCAGATGGCAGCTTATGAGGCACTGTATGGTTGTAAGTGTCGTACTTCCTTGTGTTGGACTGAGTTAGGCAAGCGTCAAATTTTGGGGCCTAAGTTGGTTTCTAAGACTGAGGATAAGGTTCTACTGATTAGGGATCGTCTAAAGGCGGCTTCTAATTGACAGAAATCTTAAGAGAATCTGAAGAGATACGAGATTGAGTATTCTGTGGGAGACTTCGTATTTCTTAAGGTCTTTCCATGGAAAAAGATTCTGAGGTTCGGTCATAAAGGCAAGCTGAGCCATAGGTTTATTAAGCCATATCGAATTTTGAAGCGAGTGGGACCGGTCGCTTATCAGTTGGAGTTACCTCCAGAGCTATATCGTATTCATGATATATTTCACGTCTTCATGTTGAGGCACTACCGCTCTTATCGTACTCATATTGTCCCTATTGAGGAGATTGAGGTTAGGCCAGGCTTGACCTTTAAGGAGGAGCTAGTTCAGATTCTGGATCGCGATGTTAAGGTTCTGAGAAGGAAATCCATTCCACTAGTAAAGGTCCTGTGGAGGAATCATAGCACTGAGGAGGCCATGTGGGAACCTAAGTATTCGATGCTTTAGTAGTATCCTTATTTATTATGATCAGGTCAAATTCAAGGACAAAATTTTCTTTTAGGGGGTAGAGTTGTAACGCCCCAAAATTTTTGTTTTTGATTCTGTGGTGTTTTGACACAAATTTCTTTTTGCTTTAGTGGTTAAGAGTTCTAGGTGTATGTGGGAGGTGCCAAGTTTAAGCCATGCATTTGGTAAATTTTGAAACTTTTCTCAGTTAAGCCTCACTCTTGTTCAGTAAGCTTTTATTTAATTGTTTGCGAAACCATATCAGAATGGGCCAGATGGTCTAGTGGTTAAGTGGAGTGTTGGTGTGTTGGAGGGCTTGTGTTCGATTCTCTACGATGGCCTTAAAGTTCAGCCAGAGTTGTGTTGAACTGGGATTCTGAGTGATTGATGCGTAGTGGGAGTTGAGAGAGAAAATTAAGGGATTGAGATAAGGTAGGTGGTGGGATTTGAGTAAAACAGTTTCCCAAAAATTCTCTCTACAGAAAAAAACAGACTATCTTCTCCTCCACTTCTTCTTTTACATTTTCTTTCTTCTTCTTCTTTCTTTCTCTTTTTCTCTATTCTCTGTATAATTCTTTCCCTGTGATTATTGTAACACCCCAAATCTTGGGCCTAGAAGAAATGGGCTTCGATTGTTAAATGTTAGCTTAATCTAGTTAACTCGGGGTCAATTTTTTAAATTGTTAAATGTTTAGAATTTTACCGTCGATGAAACTGAAGTGTTTTATGATAGATTATTAATCTTTGTTGTTAAATATAAGTATTTTGTTAAGTAATTTTTGGTGATTTTCAATTTTAGGGAGTTATCTATGAAAATGGTAAAATTGGAGGAAAATAAAGTAAATTTTGGATAAATATGGGTTGTTATTAGATTGGGTAAAAATTGGCTAGCATGATTTATGGTTAAAAATGGTGAAATTCCAAGTTTTGGGTTTAGGGACTAAATTGCATAAAAGTTAAAATGTTAGGGGTAAATTTGTATTTTTCATAAATATGAATTATAGGTTAAATTGAATTCTAGAAGTACGTAATTGAATGAAATTATTTTTTTAGATAAGATAAACCACAATCAGATCTAAATCAAGGAAAAACTAAAGCTTTAGATTATCTTAACTTTACTTCTACGCCTTGATGATTGAGGTAAGTTCGTGTGAACTGTAGTCAGTTAAATCTTGTTTAAATTGAATATTTATTATGTTGTTTGGTGTAAATGAATCATAATATGAATGTATCAAAGCTATGATGAATTGACGGATACTGAGTCTCGGTTGAACCATAGGAATTCTTAGGATACAAATGACATGTCAGTAGGGATTTCATGTTTCAGGTATTGGTCTTGAATGTCCTATCGATGGCTGAAGTCCTGCATTTGTTGTGGATTCTCTATAGCTCGTTCAAGCCGCATCGTGTAGCTTACATTCCGACCTACAGCTCGTGTGAGTAATGATGTAAAGGAAAGTTTACTATTATATGTAAAGGCACACAATGTGTGAGCTTTCCTGAGTATCTGATGAAATTCTAGATGGTTCAACGAGTAAGAAAAGGTGTAACACCCCTAACCCGTATTAGTCATCGGAATAGGGTTACGAAGCATTACCAGACTTATTTCATAAAAATCATACATTTTACATACATTTTCCATCCTAAATAAAGTCACTCACAATCAATCATACAGTCCCTAGTATGAGCCTACAAGGCTCAAATCATGCATTAAAAGTGGTTCAGGACTAAACAGATAACTTAGGAAATTTTTGGAAAACATAGAAAATTTTTCAAAATACAGGGGACAATAGCCCGTGTGGCCCGGCCGTGTGTCTTACACAACCAAAGACATGCCCGTGTCATAGGCCGTATGGAAATTCTAAATGGGATCACATGGCCATGTCCCAACCCTTGTCTGACCTCGTGTAACTCCCTGACTTGGGTCACACTGCCAACCATACGTCTGTGTGACTAACCTATGTACCCTTTGAAATTTCCTCAAACGCCCGTGTGCCAGGCCGTGTGCTAGGCCGTGCCAAAACGATAGGGTATACTAACTTGTGCCACATGGCCAAGTCACACGCCCGCGTACTAGGCTGTGTGGAGAATAATGACTTGGTTTCTAATTAAACACTAGGGAGCACACGGCCGTGTCACTTGACCGTGTGTCACACACAGTTGAGACACATGCCCGTGTGGAAAAAAAAAAGGCTATGTTCCAAGCCAACTTTTGTAACAGCCCGATTCGGGCTTAGTCAGAACAATGGTTTGAGACCACAAATCCGAGGTTGAGATATTATTATTATTATTATTTTGGTGTCATAGTATGATTATATGAGTGTATGAAATTTTTGGTAAATTAATTTTAGCGATTGAAAGCTTAATTTTGAAAAAGGACTAAATCGTATAAAGGCCAAAAGTTTTATTTTACTAGCTAAATATGTTAAATAGCTAGAGAATTAAAATTTGAGGTCTTTAAAGGGCAAATAGACCCTTATTTAGGTGATGGTCGGCCATAGGGGACAAGAAAATGTGAAATTCAAAGATTAGGTGGAAATTTGGTAACCTATTTGACTAAAATAAAACAAAAGAAAAGGGCCATTATCTTCTTCCTTCGTCCGAAAATATCAGTAAAATAGGGGTTTTAGAAGCTTTAAAATTTCAGCCAAGTTATGTTCTTGCAAGTAAGTGATTTAGATGCCTATTTTTGATAATTTTGGTACTTTTGGAACCCTTGTAGCGTAAGCTAGCTAATGGGGGGACTATTTTGTGAAATGGTTGATAGTCTAAGGATTTTCCATGAAAGTATTTGTAATCTTTGCTGAGTTTTTATGGAAGAAAATGAGTCTTAGTGGTTGAGTAAACAACTTTTGTGAAAGGATTTCTCATGAAAACCCTGATAGGACCATTTTGTAAAGTCTGTAAAATAGATAGTAACGTTGTGAGATAATGGAAATTTTGGGTTTCTATAAGAGTAAAAAGGTTTGGCTAGCTTAAGACTTGAAGAAATTCGATAAAAATTGAGTTTCGAGCCTAGGGGTAAAATGGTCATTTTGTGAAATCCTAGGGGCAAAATGGTCATTTTGCCAAAAATGTGAAATTTTGATTGTCTAAATTTATTTAGTGATTAAATAAGTTAATTTTTATTATTTTAGATCAAGAAATAAAAAATTCGAACCTAGACCGAGGAAAGGCCAAGCAAGTGGATTAAATCGACTAGTCGCCTACATTTTGTAATCCGAGGTAAGTTGTATGTTAATAATGCAACTATATTGTTATGATGTATGATTGAATTGATATTGCATAAAATTTTTTGATTGTGAATATGAGTATGCATGTTGAGAAATTAATGTAACAAAGACTTCCGGTTGAACATTGGGAATAGATTTGGATATTCATGCCATGACATTGCGTGATATGTATGCTAGTGTAAGACAAGTCTAGGACATGCATCGGCCACATTATGAGAGCCAGTGTAAGACATGTCTGGGACATGCATTGGCATTGAGATAAGAGCTAGTGTAAGACATGTCTGGGACATGCATCGGCCTCGAGATATGCAAGCTCTTTTGTAAGACACATGCGGGATATGATGTCACTTGTTGTGTGTCGATGTAAGACACATGCGGGACATGGCATCGACACCAATAGATGAGAGCCAGTGTAAGGCCTGTCTGGGACACGACATCAGCCTCAATATATGAAAGTCACTATAAGACCTGTCTGGGACACTGCATCGACTTTGACATGCTAGCCAGTATAAGACCATGTCTGGGACATGGCATCGGCATCTATTCCCATGTTTGGGGCTATTGAATATTCTATAGTATTCCAAATGGTTCAAGGGGAGATTTATAGTTTATATTGAAAAAAGAGAACTTATGACAATATGGTAACTGGTACAGGTACCTAAATGAGAATCACGAAATACGGGCTTCATTTATGTTGTATGTTTAGTAAGGAAGGAAAGTGAGTAAGTCATGCTTATGACCACTTCTGTATTTTACATGAAGTATGAAATGAGAATTCAATGAACATTGTATGCTTGGTGAGAGATGAATATGAACTAAAAAATTAATGAATCCTCACTTTCATGTGCAAATTGAATTATGTTGGGAGTATGATCCCTTACAGTAACTTGTAGTTATTTCATTATTTACATGCAACTTACTAAGCTTTACGCTTACCACTTTTCCTTTCCATTTTCTTATAGTGCTACCAAAGTAGCTCGTGGATCATCGCCTTACGTAGGAGAAGCCAGTCATACTATCCTTGAAGCATTTGGTACAGCTAGTTTTATCATTTTGATTATTTCATGTATAGGAACTAGTCTTTTTGTAATGGTCACATTGTTTTAGGTCAAACTAGTGGCTTGTCATACACTACAGCAAAACAGACTTTTAGCGGTGCTTTTTTTAACCTTTAGCGGTGCTTAGAGGCGCCGCTAAAACTTTTTGCGGCGCTTTTGAAAACGCCGCAGAAAACGCCGCTATAGGCGGCGCCGCAAAAATTTGTGGCGTTTATTAAAAAAAAGCGCCGCTAAAAGTCATGGCCTTTAGCGGCGTTTGAAAAAAAGGCACCGCTAAAAGCCGTGGCCTTTAGCGGCGTTTGAAATAAAAGCGCCGCTAAAAGCCCTGGCCTTTAGCGGCGTTTTGAAAAAAAGCGCCGCTAAAAGCCCTGGCCTTTAGCGGCGTTTGAAAAAAAAGCGCCGCTAAAAGCCCTGGCCTTTAGCGGCGTTTGAAAAAAGAGCGCTGCTAAAAGCCGTGGCCTTTAGCGGCGTTTTTCCCACAAACGCCGCTAATTTTGGCAGATTTGCAATACACTTTTTCCACCAATATTCAGCCCTTCCTGCATTAAAATCCAACCAAATACAACAAATATAGCATAAAATGCAGCCAAAATAGCAAATTTAGCATAAAAAATACAACTAAAATATTAATTCTAAATAATACTTTAAATTTAACAAAAGATATATGATGTAATTAATAAAGTATGATTTAAAATATTCTTAGAATAATGTTAAACGTGACACAGTTAAAAATATTCTTACAACGAGAAAACTAATGTCTAAGATGGTGGCTTTTGCGACTGTTGAAACATCTCGCATCATCTCATCAAGTCGTGAGTTGGAGGTCATCGTATTTTTCCTATGCTCGCCTCCCCTCGCCGCCGCGCTGCCCTCGCTCTTCTGCCGCCTCCGCTCTAAGTTGTTCTTTGGAGTTCTTCATATTTTCGTTGAACCTCGGTAATTTGCTCAACTGCGTGTTCGCTTGCATCCGAGCCATCCGATCTCTTAACCTCTCGAACTTGACTTTAGCTTGACTTAGAAAGGCATGTATTGCTGGGAGCCGGATCCAAAATATTGGGCCTGGGTAACACGAGATCCTTGAAATCGAACCCGACCATACCTTTCGGGACCCAAAACTTGGTGATAATTACGTTATCAATGTTCTCAAGATTAACAGAACTATCGATCAAGCGAAGGCGCTCATATTCCGCCTTCTTATCCTTTAGTTTCTCCTAAAAATCAATTAAAAAGTTAGAAATGAAATATATAATAAAAAGGAATGCAACATAGCATTATTTAAAACTACTAATGATGAATTGAATTAAACAATTATAATTAAACATTATAAATATTTAGAATAAATCAAATATTATTAAGTAAATATACCATAATTTCTCCAAACCGGATGTCATAGGAGATCCATCTTTCTTCCTATGCGTAATCTCAAAAAGCTGAAGGCGCCCAACTTTTTGTCCAGATTTGACTTCCTACAATATAGTAGTAAAAATATTATTTAATATTAGAAAGTTATTAATATTTGAAAGAATTAATAAAATTTTGATACCTCGGCCTCATTTCTGAAGCAAAACTTCGACCTGCTGCAGTGCGTGAATGAATTTTGTTTTTGCCTCACTCGCTTATTCCAACTCGCTCACGGTCCTACATAATGAAATTATTATTACGTATATAGTAAACACTATATATAAGAGTTTGGAAATACGTAATACCTCTCCTTTCTTTGAATTCCAGAATCTAACCGCATCTTCCCATTGGTACCTCAGCATTCCCGGTGGGACATTTCTCAATTTTTCCTCGAGGCTTATGTCTTTCTTAAAATATGTTTTTTTAAAATGCTTTTATTTTCTCTCCATTTTTACCCAATGTCTTCTTGATATAATCATCGGAAACCTCTAAAGCAAATCTATCCTAAAAAACACAAGTTTAGAATGTAAATATGAATGAAACTTAAACCAAAATATTATAAATTACATTCACATTTTGTTACCTTAATATTAGCGAGAGCTCCGATTTTTGTTGCTATCGGGCATGTGATGCCATGATTCAGTAGTTGATGGGCAACATATTGGCATTTCGTGCTAAAATGCCAATATAGCTTTGCTAAAAGTCGAGCTTCAGATCCAACAAGCTGGCCATAAGCATTTCTACTTACTTTGACACGGTTGGCAGGATCTAAGTCATATAAATCACTAAGTAGTGTACGTCCTCAAACTCTGCGCGTCCCACCATTTTCAGCTGAAAAATGATATACTATTATTATATTAAAATTTACAAATAAATTAATAATAAAAGTCAACACATGTAAAATAAACGTAACATTACTTTGAAATTCTTCAGGCTCGTCAAGTGTCTCTGGCACATTCGAAGATTCAACAGCTGTATGCTCATTGTTCACTATTTCCTTCTTCCGAATTTGGAGTATTCGGACAATACTTAAACCACGTAATCTTCTTCTACGCATTTTTCCCGCAATACACATAAAATAGTTAAAGTTTTAGTAACAAATTACAACAATAATAGTACATATAAAATAGTCAAATTATATAACATGACCAAGATTAAAATTATAATATTACATATAATAAAAAAACGTAAAATCTTACTACATCATTATTCGTAAATATCTTCATTCACATCATCTCGAACCCATTGATATTGTGTACTAGTACTAGGATATTTTCATCTAAGTTTTGTTCGAAAAGGTAATGTTTCGATCTTTCGACAATGTCATCTCTACTTCCATTACCCATGTCAAACAAGTCTCTAGGGGTGTTCCGAGTACAACATACCAACCCTCATCAGTTGGATCTTTCGAATAAAAACTTGTTTCACTTGAGAGGAAAATACATATGGCTCGTCCATCAATTGTTGTCCAAAGTGTGAATCAAGCGAGAGAAATTCACCATTGTAAATCCAAATTGATCTTTTTAATTCCTCGAGCAAGCATTAACATCAGCCCAATCACACCAAAATAAGATAACTTTCCATCTGCCATAGTAATCCAACTCAATAATGTCGGTAAGAAGTCCGTAATACTCCACATTACCCTCAACCGGATTACTATCCCTAGCACTAGCATAACTTGTAATTGAAGAATTAACAACAACTCCACAATTTTGAGTTCTCCTCATTTTCTCGCGATACTTTGTATGTAAATCTGTATCCATTGATGAGAAAGGCACTATATCTTTTATTACTCTGCTGTTCGGACTTGGGAAAGCCATTTAATTTCGTCATTGACGCCCTTCCCACTCCAAACCTATTGAATCGAAAGTAAATTAAATAATTATAAATGTATTATGTAAAAACATTCTTATTTGATTAACTAAATTTCGCGATTATATGTAACTTATTAACTTTAGTTACATACCGTTTGACTTAACCATTCATGAAAAGATTTTGTGAATAACTTATTAATCTCTCGATGTTGTAATCTTCGAGAGCGTGCACGAGATCTCAAAATTTGTTTGTACTCACTATATTAAAAACAAGTTTAATTGGTTAGAAGATAAACAAATCAAAGCAGCGAATATGTAAGACAATTTTATAACTTACTTGCGCAACGGTTCCATTGAATCGTGGTGAAAAAGTACATATCGATGTGCCTGTATCCACAATATATCATCTAATTCTACAATTTCAACTTTGCCGATTGGTTCTCCGTAACTTTGAAATAAATAAGTTTTCGCCAAGTCATGATCATTGAGCCCAAACATTTCTACTTGGTCTATTCAATCGTGTTTCAAAGATCTTCTAAATATCTAGAAATGAAGGTCATGCACTCTTCTGCCAAGTAGCCTTCAGCAATTGATCCTTATGGATAACGCTTATTGCGACAATATGACTTCAATTTGCTTAGGAACCTAAACACGATATACAATATTTATCAAAAGCTGTAACTAAATGTATAGAGGTGAATGAGTGAATACTTGAGAAATAAATTAGCACCTTTCTATAGGATACATCCATCGATAAAAAACCGGTCCACCAAGGATTGCTTCGTGAGGGAGATGGATTACCAAGTGCACCATAATAGTGAAGAAGGAAGGTGGAAAGATCTTCTCTAAATTGCATAAAGTCAAAGCCGCTCGATCCTGTACTTTCTCAAGTTCTTCGATATTCAAAACTTTGCCACAAATAGCTTTCATTATATTGGATAGTTCAATTATATAGGACGTTACATTTTTTAACATACAGCACCGTAAAGCAATTGGGAGTAAATCTTGCATCAAGATGTGGTAATCATGTGATTTTAATGAATATAATCTTCGATCTTTGAAACTCACACATCGAGATATATTTGATGCATATGCATCTGGGACCTTTATATCCTTCAACACCATGCAGAAAACTTCTTTCTCTTTCTTTGACATTGAAAAAATAGAAGGCGGCAACCGATATTTCCCATTCGGAAGTACTTGAGGATGAAGATCACGCCGGATTCTCATGTCAACTAAATCAAGTCGGCTCTGAAGATTGTCTTTTGATTTTCCATCGACATTTAAAATTGTCCCAATTATGTTCTCGCAGACATTCTTCTCAATATGCATGACATCAAGATTGTGGCGTAAAATGTTGTGCTCCCAATAAGGCAACTCAAAAAAAATACTCCTTTTCTTCCACAACTCCGTCTCATTAGGATCATCCTCTTCGTCAGATTCATCATCAGATTCATCCCTCGATCTTCTCCTTGTTTGCGTGATAGGTGGTTGATTCATCTTCCCGTAACTAAAGTTGATATCTTTTAACATAAACAAGATTTCAGATCCAATGGTCTGCTCAGGAGCTCCTCTATACTCTTCAGTACCGTCAAATAGAGTCCTCTGAAATCTAAATTTATGATTTTCATCTAACCACCGACGATGGCCCATGTAAGAGAACTTCTTCCCATTATACAACCACTTCAAACAAGTTTTGCAAAGACAACAAGGACACAGCATAACGCCCTTTAGTACTCCAACCCGATAAATTAGCATAAGCCGGGAAATCATTAATTGTCCACAATAAAGCTGCACGTAAGTTAAAGTTCTCCTTTCTCAATACATCATATGTCTCAACACCCGACCATAATTGTTTTAACTCTTCAATAAGTGGCTGCAAATAGATGTCAATATCATTTCCGGGACCTTTCTCCCCAGGGATAATCATTGATAAAATAAATGAAGATTGCTTCATGCAAATCCATGGAGGCAAATTGTAAGGAACAAGCACTACAGGCCAAGTATTGTACGAAGTACTCATGATTTTAAATGGATTAAAGCCATCAGCTGCTAGCCCAAGCCTCACATTTCGAGGATCGCTTGCAAAGCTTGAAAATTTACTGTCAAATGATTTCCAAGCTAAAGAATCCGCAGGATGTCTTAATAATCCATCATCGGTCCGTTGATCATTATGCCACGTCATAGATTCGGCTGTCTTTGAGGACATGAAAAGCCTTTGAAGTCTTGGTATCAAGGGAAAATATCGCAAGACCTTGACTGGCTTCTTTCTTAATTGTGCCCCACCTTCATCCGTATTCACATCTTCTGTATTACTATTCATCCAATGAGACTTACCGCAAACATGACAAGATTGTTGGTTTTTCCGATCACCCCAAGACAACATGCGAGTCATTTGGGCAACTATGAATTTTATCGCACCCAAGGCCCAAATCTTTTATTAGTCTCTTCATGTCTTGACAAGATCGGGAATTTTGCAAACGGAAACATCTCTCTTAGAAACTCTAGCAGCATTGTAAAAGAGTTTCCGGTCCACCCTCCCAAACATTTTAAGTGAAATAGACGAATGCAGAAGGACAATTTCGAATATTTTGATCCCTCGTAAAGTTCTTCATTCATTTCATTAAGTAAATTGTAAAACTTAGCCGCTTCTTCATTTGGCTCCTCATTAGGTGCACTTGTTCCCATTTCGCAAAAAACATTTCCAGTAATATTACAATCCTCAGATATAATAAAGTCAGGTGGAAATGATTGCTCACCATGACTACGCATATTAAATGCATCCCGCAACATATCTTCCATGTCATCTTGTCTAACATACTGATGGTAATTAGTATCAGGATAAGTCAGATTAATCGTTGAAGAAGTTCCACTAGATGTACACTCTCCATGGAAAATCCATTTTTTATACCCCCGAATAAAGCCATCAACAATTAGATATTCGTAGACAACTTCACGAAAATGCCAGTAGATGTTGCCACACTTCTTACACGGGCAAAGAATCATATTCTCTTGGCTTGCATTTTGGCTAATCAATATGACACATAACAAAAAGACCAAGTCCCTATACATGCCATACTCAAAATGATAAGTCTAACTATACCCAATTATCCAATTGATAGTATGATTGAGTCTCTGACATTCCATGATCCCCGAGTTAACTTGGTGACACTATAAGAAAAGGAAAGGAAAAGAGGGTAAGCTTTAAAGCTTAGTAAGTTCGCATGCAAATAAAATGCAACCTAAATAAGCATTAGTCACACATTTGACATAATGAACATATTCTTGCATTTTATCAAATCTCTTAAACTTATTCTTCATATACATCTAAATATACATATTCAAACTACATGTTAATCATATCTCATGTTATTCTCATAGTTCCATATACTTACCTGTGCCCACTTGTACTGTAATGCCCCGAATTTGGGCCTAGAAGTATTAGATTTGAGCATAGGAATAGTTAGGAGACTGTACATAAATGTTTAGTTGTGCAAGAAAGTGACACAAACGCATGGTTGTTTCTGTGGTTAAGTGCTCTAGGAAGTGTCTGAGAAGTCCTGGGTTCAAGCTTGGGCATGTGAAAAAAGTTTTGTTTTTAAGGAGTAAGCCCTTTCCTTTTGCCAGTAGGCTTATAAACAAATATGGATAAAGATATGTCAGAATAGGCCTGCTGGTCTAGTGGTTAAGCGGAGTGTTGACACTGAAAAGGGTCAAGAGTTCAAGTCTCTGCGCGAGCGAAGGATTTATTTTTACTTATGGCCGTGTAAGTGGTTGTGTGTTGTGAAATTCTAATACTAGTGGGCAATTGAGAAGTGTGGGGGATGAAGTTGCCAATTTTTAAGAAGATTTATGTAACACCCCTAACCCGTAACCGTCATCGAATTAGGGTTACGAGGCATTACCAGACAGACAGAACAATTTAGACCAATTCAGAATCATAGATATCACATAACATTAATACATAGGCAATCATCAACAATTCTTCCCTTATGATGGTCTACGAGACCTAAAACATACTTTTAAGGATAGTCGAGACTAAACTAAACACATTCATAAATTTCAAAACTTAGATAATTTTTCAATTCTGATGAGGTCACAGGCCCGTGTGACCAGGCCGTGTGTCTCATATGGGCACCAGACACACCCATGTGAACCACTCGTGCCAATACAGAGCATACATACTGACTTTCACCCATGGCCAATAGACACGCCAGTGTGCTATGGCCGTGTGATACTTAGCTAGCTACTGACTTAAGCCCACGGCTATATGACATGCCCTTGTGTCAAAACCATGTGATTTTTAAGAGGTTACTACTTTGCATATATGGCCACAAGGCACGCTTGTGTACCCTAACCGTGTGGCACAATGAAGGCTTGGTTTAAGCCAACTTGCCACCCCTTTTTGGGTTATTCCTCTAAGTAATATTAAACAACATTCATGCCACAATTTCAGCCAATTCCATGCTTAAAATGACTAAATCATATAAGATCATAAAACATTACAATCATACACCATTTGGCATCACCGACCAAATACTAAAACTAAGCACAATATACCATTTGCAAGCCACTCTCATGGTATAACATATATACATATCAAACCTTAAATACATAGACATTCTAGCCTATACATGCCATACTTAAAAATATTTACACTTTCAAAAGTACCAAAATGAGTTCGATAGTGTGGTGATAATCCTCAACTATCCCCGAGCCTTCAGTAGCTACGATAACTGTAAAACAGACAGAAATCACACAGAGTAAGCTACAAAGAGCTTAGTATGCCAAATATAATTGGTCTAACTATTAAAGCATATAAAGTACAAATCAACAACAAGAACTCATAACCATTTCATAGAATAGTTCATAAGCCTAACCATGCTCATTTACTCGCATATATGTCACGCTTCATTTTCAAATTCCATACATACTTCACATTCATTATTTCACAGAAACAGAGTCTTTCATATTCAAAAATTTAGTACGATACAAACGTACCTGTATATATTATACATTTCATATATTCATTTCTATATCTCGTACTCTATCATCAGACGGATCAGAAACGGTGCAAATACTCATAAACAGGTACAATGTCGACGTCCCGGACGTGGTCTTACATGTAATTCAGTATCGATGCCTATGTTTTAGACAGGGTCTTACACAAAATCAGATACGATGCCGATGCCCCAGACATGGTCTTACACGTAAATCTCAAATCGAGGCCTGTGTCCCAAACACGGTCTTACATGGTATTTCAGATCGATGTCAACATTCTTTTAGAAACGTACAGAGCTTTTCAGATACTAGTATAGTATCAGAGTTTATTCTAAATTTATTCATCAAGCTCTCAAGGCCATCCAATACATATTACAGTTTAAATGCGCAAAATTTAGTTAATTTAACACGTAATTGTAATTTGACTTACGTCATACGGATTTCGGACGGAAACGAGTCGCTATTCAACTATTTTGGACTTCCCTCGATTTAAGTTTGATTTTTTTTGTTCTTGATCTAATACAATTCAAATTCAACCATTCAATCATTCATTTCATTCAAAATAATCTATGAACACATATTTAGGGCACTTTTCATTTTAGCCCTTACATTTTCAAACTTTGACAAATTAGTCCAATTTTCACAAAATCACAAATATATAAGACAAGGTCATTTATGACCACTCATAAATTCAATAGAGCAATTGCCACATAAGGCCATAATAATCCAAAGCCATGCCAATTAAACACATTGAATATAAAGCATGCAAATTTTATCATTAACGCAATTAAATCCTTTTTGTAAAATCGAGCACAGAAACAGACAATTTAAATTACAGAAACTTCGCAGATAAAAATTCACATGTCACAGACACAGAAAATAATATTAAAATATGTTTTAGAATCGGTTACGTGGTCTTGAAACCACTGTTCTGACTAGGGTCTAAATAGGACTGTTATAATTTAGAGGGATTTCATTTTAATTTTTTATTTTCCTTTTTGTCATCTCTTTTGAAAGAAATTCAGCTCCTCCTACTCCTAGAAAAAAATGGACGATAGTTCTTCTACCTCCCACTCTACTGTTCATCATTTTGTTGCTTTCACTTGCAGAAGCTGCACTGAGTTCTTTCTTCTTTTTCTCTTTCTCTGTCTTTGTTCTTTTCTCCTCTTCGTTCCATTGCTTAAGGTTTTGCCGAAAGCAAGTCTTCCAATTTCGAGCTGCAAGTTTGGTAAGTCTTTGTATGTAGTTCGTTTCTTTTGATGATTTCCCTTTGATGTGTCTCGTACATGACATTATGGAGAGGTTTTCAAGCACTCGTGGGCATTACTTAGAGATTTATTTGGGTGTGAGTTTTAGTGCATGTTTTTGAAGGTGGAAGGTTAGTCACTTTTGGGTTAACCTTGATGTGAACTCATTATGGATTGTTTTATTAATATGATATCACGGGTTCGTAAGTACCATTGTAGGGTGATGTTGTTTCGTGCTGACTTCTTCGGCTGTTTAAGTTCGATTGTAATCACTCAGTTGTAGAAATGACTGTTAGTTCTTTTGTTGGTGATAGGTTCTCTTCAGAGGGCTGGTGATCTCTAATCATCGTGCGTGTTGTCCGAAACATGTTGGTGTAATGAAGGTAACATTTCGGGATTTTGGCATATGGTCTCGTCTTTTTGCATTTTGGCAAGGATGGTTGTAGGGACACTATCTTTATGTTTAATGATCTGTTTTTAATGGACGCCTAAATTATGTTCAGGTAATTGATAATCGACTGTAGTGACTTGAGCAGTGCTAAAGTAGTAAGGGAATCATTATCGTGCATTCTAGGTGTTAGGGTGTTCGTGGTTGCATTCTCTGCAAATAAGGTGTGTAAAACACTAGCCCTACTCGTACATCAGCAAAAGCCGAAATAAGTGACCAACAGCGCTACACGGGCGTGCACTCACTCGTGTGGTAATTCAAACACATAAACATAAGCGTTTGATCATAGAGGCCACCATGAGCGATTTCATGGGCTTAGGCCGTTTTGGGCCACGTTGGGCCGAAATGGGCCGTGTGGGCCCCATGGGCATGTGGGCCCTATAGGGGTAAACCACACGAAAGTATGGAGAATATTGGGCCAGGCTATATAGTTCACACGGCCAAGGCCATATTAGGGCTTTGTGGGCCACACGAGCGTATGGGCCCACAATATGGGCCTTAGGCCTATTTTTACTGTTCGATTGTTAAGGTTGCACGGGTCGCCCGAGACGACCGTGAACCTTCTGTTGGGTCGATAAGCGTACCTAGACCCTTAATCGATAAAATGACTATTTTGCTCTTATGTGGTAAAATGGTTGTTTTGCCCTTATGTTGCAAAATGACTGTTTTGCCCTTATATGGTAAAATGACTATTTTGCCCTTATATGGTAAAATGACTGAAATGCCCCTACATGGTAAATTAACTATTTTGCCCCTATGTGATATATGTTTATATTTTAGCATGCTATTGTAATTGTGTTGAGTACATGTTTAATATTATGCTATAACATGAAATGTGGCATGATGTATTCCATGGGGGTGGGTTTTTATATGATTGGAGGAAGTGTACTGTACTGGCAGCTCTGCTGTAAATCACTGATGGCTCTAAGCCTATTTTATTGCCAGCTCTACTACAAATACTGTTTAGTACCGTAACCGGTGCTAATTCTGGTGTGTAGGGATGGGTGGGTTGATTATATCCCCACATGGAGTGTTGGGTTGGACGGAGATGGTGTGTAGAGGCTGGATGGGTAGGACTTGCATACTGTTTACTGTTACTGCACTGATTACTATTTCTGCACTGAATACTATTACTGTACTATTTACTATTACTGCAATGGGCTAAGGCCCAAGCGCATGATTATTTCTATATTATGATGGGCTAAAGCCCAAACTAATATTGTCACTATTATTGATATGGGCCTAGGCCCAGACTGTATTTGCTCACTGTATGTTTGACTATTTACTTATATGGGATTACACACTAAGTTTTCGTAAACTTACCCATCTATTTTAACTGTACAGATAATCCCCAGACTTAGGCAGATCAGTGCAGCGGAGGACTCAGCGGTGGCCACATGACTATCTAATTTTAGATAGCATTTTATGATTTCGTTTTAATTTTTGCGGTATTTTACTGTAATAATGGCCTTTATGGATTTTAACTTTAAATTGGGGATTTTTATTTGCTTTGGTTTTGAACTGCTAGTGTTAGGAAAACTCGAGTTTTGAAAAGAAATAATGTTTTTACAAAGTAAACGCAAGTACGCAATTGTTTTAAAAAGCTTCCGCTATAAAATGATATTTTGGAAATGAATAACGTTTTTAAAAATATATATATATATATATAATAAGGACGTTTTAATATGAATAACTTTTTGGAAAACAACTCACATTTTGAACCTAAACGAACGTCTTTAAGATCGCACAAAGAGTTTAAATAGAGAATGGGTTTTTCAACAATATATCGCTTTAGGAAAAACACTTCAATGTGACATCGCAAGATTCAGCCATAACGTCTAGGCCGGGTTTGGGGTGTTACATGTACATAATAACTTACTTTCTCGTCTTCGACGTAATCATCAAGATTACTCATTGGACTTTCTTTAGAACTACCCATTGAGCACTCGGAATAGTATCAGATACATCGAAATCTTGCGCCTAAGTGCTTCATATATAGCCAATGCTACTTCACATCACATGTTGCTCACTTTCGAGCTACTCACGGGTCTGCTCATATAGGCTGTCAGGTATCAGTATCACATGCCGGACTACCCCGCCACAGTAGAATTACGAGACTAGTGCCCGAATGCCAAAACATTTGTCATACATATCACGAACTCAAACCACAACTCAATGAGTTGGGATGTCACATATATCATGAACTCAGTATAACTCAATGAGTTCAGATCACATAGCTCTCAGTGACAAGTCACTTGTATCCTAGACTATTCCTAAGGTTCAAATGGGATTCTTTTGATACCACATTTCTGTCAAACTTGCTCGTAGCATCAATTTCAATACCCATAGCACCAATCACTTATTCATGGAAAAATCAAAGCATAATTCATGATAAAATTTAGGCAATAAAAACAGGATACAACATCATATTAAATATGTATAAACTTACCATCATGCAATATTAAGGCATTTAAGTATGGTACATGTTGCATTATTTGCAAATGAACTTACCTCGGTACAAAATGATAGAAACGAGCCTAATCCTCGTAAGCTTTGTTTTTCCCTCGATCAAGACCCGAATAATGTTTTTCTTGATCTATAATGCCAAAATTAACTTGTTCAATACATACATTGGTCAAATCGACCCATAACACATATTTTGTTAAAATTACCATTTTACCCCTAACTTTTCACTTATTTACAAATTGGTCCCTAGGCTCATAAAATGAAATGTGTCTATTTTCTTAGTTACCCAAGCCTGACCGATTCATATTCCCTCTTATAACAGCTCATATTTTTCATCATATCACATTTTTCACACCTATTTTTACATCTTTTGCAAAAAGGTCTTTTTAAGGGTTTTCACGAAAAATCACTTAGTAAAGGATGTTAAACACACATCAAACTTTTATATTCTTCCATTAAACATCAAAATACATGCATGTTACACATGGGTCAAATTTCATACATGGACCCTATCTCAAAATATAGTTAGAAATGGATAGATCCTGCTTCAAGGATCTAAAAAATGTAAAGAGCATTAAAAAGGGGCTAGGATTGACTTATTTCCAAGCTTGAAAGTTGAAAAAACCCTAGCTATGGTGACTCTTCAAATTCAGCACAAGCATGGAGAAGATGAGTAGATTTTGGTTTTATTTTCCCTTTTTAATTCATTTATTTACAAAATGACCAAAATGCCCTTTTTACTAAACCTTCAAATTTTGTCCATGCATGTCCATTTTTGTCCATAAAGATAGAAATAGGGAAAATTGCTATTTAATACCTTCTAATTAATGATCCAATGCAATTTCATGCTCAAAGCATCACGAACACAAGTTTTGCAACTTATTCAATTTAGTCCCTAACTTCATATTGGATACTTTAGGCATAAAATTTCTTCATGAAATTTTCACACAAACATGCATTCATATCATGGATCATCGAATAATCATAAAATAATTATTTCCACTTTAGATTTGTGGTCTCAAAACCACTGTTCCTACTAGACCCTAAATCGAGATGTTACAAACGTCTCTTATATAGGCCTCGAGGCCCAAAACATACATTGGGTGTGGTTCGAAAAAACTGAGAACTTTTGAAACTCTTGCGACACTTAGAAAATTTTCTTATTTTGGAGGGTCACACGCCTATGTGAATAGGCCTTGTGGTTAAACACGCCCATGTGGCTTAGGACACGCCCGTGTCCTCAACTCGTGTAACTCTCTATTTATGACATCATTAACTAAATAGGGTCACACAGCCAAGTCACACGTCTGTGTGCTTAGGCCGTGTGGCGAATTAAATTCTAAAAAACAGGTGCAGACTTCACACGGCCTAGGCACATGCCCATGTCCTGAGGCCGTGCCCCTCACACGACTGAGACACATGGCTGTGTCTCTACCCGTGTGTTTACTACTAGGCATTCTGTTTTACCAAATTAGGGTGTAGGGGACACATGACCGGATTACACACCCATGGAGCAACCCGTGTGTCACACACGGCCTAGATACATACCCGTGTGTCTACCTGTGTGGACAACTTTAAGGCTATTTTCCAAGCCTTTTGTCACCCTCAATAACAGATGTTCACTTACACATCTCAATGGCATCCTACATGGCATAAATGAACACTTATACATTCATAAACATGGCTCATGCATATCAACTTCTTATCAATTTATACTTGTTTAGGACTTCAAATTTTATTTGGATTAAGCTCACCAAATCACATGTAATATATAACATCAATTTACTTCCATTTTACACATTTATGCCTTAGTTGGTATTATGCAATTTACTCATAACTCCATAATCAAACATCCATCATCATATCCACAATTCATCCATGCCAAAATGAATTTAACCACATCACAGATGACCTTAGCACAAGCATGCATATATGAATAAGATTACATCCCCATAATTAATATGAGCCATATCTCATGGCCATATACAAAATGAATTATCAATTTATTATAAGCCAACATATTTAGCTAACCCAATATGACATATAACGAAAAGACCAAGTCCTTATATGTGCCATACTTAAAATACTTAAATTCACTATACCCAAATGATTAGTTTGATAGTATGAATCGAGCTCCAACGTCCTTCGATCCCCGAGCTAGCTTGGCGATGCTATAAGAAAATGGAAAGGAAAAGGGAGTAAGCATAAAGCTTGGTAAGTTTGCATGTAAATAATTAACCATATTAATCATGCATTATTATATACATAACACATTAATATTTATCACAATGTCATCAAGTATCATAGATACATCATGCTATTTACATAATGTACAATAAAACTCATGGTCATAATTCATTCATTCACTTCTTTTGAGGCCTCATAAATTCATAATCTCAATGTTTATAAGCTTTGTGTACGTACCTGTACCCTTTCAACATGATAATACCTTGTCATCTCTTTGACATGATCGTTGGATTACCCGTTGAACCACTTGGAATACTAAAGGATACTCAAGAACTCTCATACACATGGTAGGATTCCAATGCTATATCTCAGATATGGTCTTACATGGATCACATATCGATGCCGATAGCCCAGCTATGGTCTTACACAAAATTACATATCGATGCCAAAGCCATGTCCCAGACATGGTCTTACATGGGATTGCACATAAATCTAATGTCATGAAATTTGTATCCTAACTATTCCTAAAGTTTAATTGGGGTTTCGAGATATCAAACTTCGTTGAATCGTCATTGTAACAGCCCTAAATTGACCCTAATCGGAAAGTGGTTTCGAGACCACAAAATCGAGTCGTAATGATAATTAACCGTCACATTTGATACTTATTATATGTGATTATACATGTGTGAAAATCTCATGTTTGAATTTTGCTGGTTGTATGTAAATTTATCAAATAGGACTTATATAAAAAAATGTAGAAATGTGCTTGACAAAAATAAAAATGATCTAATAATGCATAATGTAAAAAGAATGGTGCTTGCATGTCAAATTAGCCAAATCTATGTTAGTGGCCGGCCATGTTAAAGGTTAGAATAAATTATAATATTCTTTATGTTAATAAATTAATGTTACAAAAATGAATTAAAGAATAAAGAAATGAAAATATGAGGTAGTGGGAGGAGAAACCAAGGTTGGCTATGCTTTCTCCTCCATTGCCGTAGCTAGAGAAAGAAGAGAAAGGGGAAACTTCAAGAATTCGGTCAATTGAAGCTAAGAAAGGTTAGTGAATGGTGTTAAATTTTCTTGAAATTTAAGCTTGTTTTAGGTAATCACCTTGTTTATTAATTAGCCCATACAAAAAATTTTAAGTTTAAAGGGTAAATGGAGCATTCGGCTATGGGAATTAAAGAAAGAATTTGATGATTTCATTCAATTGTTGATGATGGATGAGTTAAAAAAAAATATATGTGGATATTTGATGTCATGAACAAATGTTATCAAGATGTTTTTGAATTGAGTAAATTAGACTTTGGAGCAAATGAAGATTCGGCATTCTTAAAATGCTTTATTTAGAATATGATTTTTATTTTAGGATTATGATAGTTGGAATGTAAGTACATGTGTGCTTAGTCATAGAAGTTTGATATGAAATTTCATTAAGATTGAGTAAGGAATAGCCGAATAAACTATAGGCTATACAAGGATAAACTTTGTATATAAGTTGTGTATGTAACTTTAATAGCTAATAGCATTTAGCATTATTATTGTATATATATACATATATATTCGGTCCTTAAAGAGATGGATGAAAACGAAATGTATCTAAAACTTATCAAGTCATTGTGGTCATTGCCGAATGTGGGATGGTTAAAGGAGATTTTCAAATTCGGATTATGTATATGTATGTGATTGGGATATTCAATAACCATTTCGGCAAGATGGGGTAAAGGGTTAAGTTATAAGATATTAAGCATGCTATAAGTAACTCATTGTTATGCATGTATTTCTATTCATTGTGACTGAGGTTGTGAAATGGATGTATGATAGATAGATTATATGCTTGAAGTGAGGTGTTAAAATAATTAGATAAATGAGTGATTTCATTATTGAGTATAAAAGTTAGGAGCTTTAAATTTTCCCTTGATGTTCGAAATGATTAAATAGATTTATTTGTTTAAATTTAAGCTCAAGAGCTAAAGGGATCAAATCCGATAAAGGAAAGGAGAAAGCAATGAATAGTCTATCCGTAATTATCCAAGCATACCCGAGGTAAGTCTTTGAGTAATGTAGCTTAGGTTACAATTCAATTTAGATTATGTTTTAAGTAAATCAAAGTCATGCTCTAGAATATAGTTAAGGAACCGAAAATGATATTGCTTAATAAGCGACTTGTGTTGGAATTCTAATTATGAAATTGAAATATATATATGTCATGATTTATTTCTATGTGCATGGATACTATGATGATAACCGGGCTGAGCCCCGAAGGCAATTGTGCGAGATACCACATCCGGGTTGAATCCCGAAGGCATTTATGCGAGTTACCATATCCGGGCTGAGTCCTGAAGGCATTCGTGCGAGTTACCATAACCGGGTTAAGTCCCGAAGGCATTTGAGCACGTAGCTATGTCCGGTCAAATCCCGAAGGCACTTGGTTGAAGAATGAATGGTTTTGCTATAATAGTTCAATTAATACACTTGAAAAATCCCAATGGATGAGGTATGTTTTGAATATGAATCGAAATAGTTGATTCTGTTAAAATATTAGTATTCGCTCTATCGATTAATCAGCTTCTGGATTTTAGTTAATTTGATTTCTTACGCATGAATATAAGGATTGGAAATATGAAGTAGGTATGATTTTTGAGTATATGTGAGCATGAGATAAATTGTTTAGTCATATGAATGTTATATTTCGGTTGTGCACAATTTCATTACTCAGTCTTACTAAGCATTAAATGCTTATTCCGTTTCTTTGATTTTTGTTTTGTAGATTTTGGTTCGTCAGTTATCGGATTCGGGATTGTCGCAGTCGAAGTCACCCACACTATCAACACTCCCTTTTGGTATATTTTGGTTAAACTTCGAAATGGCATGTATAGGACTACCTTTTTGTTTGATGGTCATGCACCTTTTGGAATTGTATAAATTTGGTTAGCCATGCGAAAATGGCTTGTGTTCATTTCGAATCATAATGTTATAATCATCGTGTATGTACATGGTTATCGAGAAGTACAGATATGTTGGCAATGACTGACCATTGGGATGGTTAATCACAATTATAAATTGTGTTATGTATGTTATCGGATTTGTTAAGTCATGGAAACTAGGCAATAGGTAAAGTCTACCCTAAAGTCAGATGTTGACAGCATCAATGGGGTAAATTTGAAAAATCACTAAAATTTGTAAGAATGGAGTTAATTAGTGAATAAATTATGTAATCTAACCTTGATGAATCTACTTTCTTATGGAAGTAACGAAACAGTCAAATGAGTCAAATGTTAAGAGATATTTAGGTTTTCATGAAACAGGGCCAGAGCGATTTCTGGATCCCCTGTTTTGACTTTGAAAATTTTCTATAAATTAACCAGAGATAATTAGAAGTCATTCCCTATATGTGCTGATTCCTTGTTGAGTCTAGTTTCTTTAGAAACAAACGGAATAAGATTTGAAGCCCTGTATAGGAAGATACTTAAGTTGAAATGCATGAAGGTCTGTGTAGTCGAACCCTGTAACAGGGGAGATTTAATCTAATAAACTGTACCGTTTGGCCTGATCAAAAATTCTATAAAAAAATGTATAGATATATGCATGAGTCTAGTTTCGGGGAAAATTTACGGATTAAGTTTTCGAGCTTCGGAACTAGAGATATGATTTTTAAAGCGGTCGTGATGCAGTTCGCCAGCATGTCTGGAATTATAAAATTGAACCATGTAAGCCAATGAAGTAAGTCCGTTAATACCTCGTTTTTAACCCCGGTAATGGTCTCGGGTTTGGGGCGTTACAGTCATCGAGTCATCATTAATTAAATCCACAAAGACAATTACACAATTCATGTAATATTAAAAAATTAAAAACATAATATTATAATGTTGCATTATTCACACACAAACTTACCTCGGTGCCAAAATATGGCTAACTATTCGATTTAGTCCACAACATTATTCTTTCCTCGGTTTAGGTCTGGACTCCGTTTTTCTTGATCTACAATATCAAATTTTACTTATTTAATTATCACATTGTTCAAATCAGTCCATAAATCATACTTTGGCAAAATTACAATTTTGCACCTAAACTTTCACGTAATTATAAATTAGCCCCTAGGCTCATAAAATAAAATGTGTTTATTTTTTTTATTACCCAAGCCTAGCCGAACTTATAACATGCTCATAGGAGCCCACATTTCGCATTAAAACATAAGTCTTACTACTTTTTTTGCATCTTTTACAAATAGGTCCTTTTCATGCATTTCCATCAAAAATCACCTAGTAAAAGATGTTAAACACACATCAAACTTTCATATTCTTCCATTAAACACCAAAAAACATGCATGTCACACATGGGTCAAATTTCAAACATGAACCCTACTTTAAAATATGGCTAGAAATAGGTAAATCGAGTTACGAGGGTTTCAAAAATGTAAAGAGCATTAAAAATGGGGCTAAGATACACTTACTATTAAGCTTGAAAGTTGAACAAAACCCTAGCTATGGCTTCTTGAGATTTTCGGCCAAGGTAGGAGAAGATGGACACAATTTTTGACTTATTTTCCCTTTTTATTCTTTTATTAACCAAATGACAAAAATACCCTTAAGGCCTTTCTTTCAAAATTTTCCTATTCATGCCCATTTTTGTCCATAAAAATAGAAATTGGGAAAATTACTATTTAAGGACCTTTAATTAATAATCCATGGCAATTTCATGCTTAATGCTTCTAGAACTCACATTTTGTAACTTCTACAATTTAGTCCTAAATGTCAAATTAGACTCTTTATCAATAAAATTTCTTCATGAAATTTTCACACAAGCATGCAATCATATCAAAGACCTCATGCTAATCATAAAATAATTATTTCCACTTCAAATTTATGTTCTCAAAACCACTGTTCTGACTACACCCTAATCGGGATGTTACAGCTGCTCACACAAGTTGATGAGGATCCGCAACACATGCCGGATAACTCAACCACGGGTAGAATGTATGGGCCAGCACTCAAATCACATAACCCCTAATGACATGTCATTTTTATCCTGTCTATTCCTAAGGTTCAACCGGGATTTAACATTGCCGAATCTTTTTCGAACATTTTCGTAAGATCGTATTCACAATTAATTCAATAATAAAGAATTTAAAATACAATTATATTAATGCTTATTAACATATGAACTTACCTCGATCACAAAAAACGACGATATGGATCGACTAGTCCAATACTTTATTTTTCCCCCTATCTAGATCCGTACGTTGCTTTTCTTGATCTATATGTAATCAAATTTAACTTATTCAATTATCATTCTATTCAATTTAATCCAAATTTCGTATTATGGCAATTTTACACTTTTTCCCTTAAACTTTTAAACTCTTTACAGTTTAGTCCCTAGCTCATAAAAATGCAAATTCATGCAATTTAACCCACACCCATGCTAGCCGAACTATATACATACACATAGAAGCCCAAAATTTTCATTATTTCACACATTTACCGAATAATTTTCATTTTTCACAAATAAATCCCTAATTTGTTATTTCACCCAAAATCACTTAACAAATGTTGTTTAACTGACAACAACCATTCATTTTCTACCATCAAAAATCAAAATACACACATATTCATCAATGGTAAAACCCTAAACCTTTAACAATTTGGAAAATTAATCCTTGGGCTAGCTAGATTAGGTTATAAAGACTCTGAAAATATAGAAATCATTAAAAACTAAGTCAAAATCACTTACATGCTAGCTAGAGAAGTAACCGAAACCTTCAAGCTCTAAACATGGCTTCCTGCTTGTTAAATTCAGGGGTGATGAAGAGAAAATGATGATATTTTTATAATATTCCTTATTTTAGTAAGTTATTTACTAATTTACTATATTAACCTTAAATATTATCATTAAAACACTTGATAAAAATGTCCATAAATGTCCAACAACTAAAAAATTGGTCTAATTACATCATAATTCCTTCAACCATTTAATATCATATCCATTTAGTACCTTTAACATATAGAACTCAAGTTTTGCACCTTAGGCGATTTAGTCCTTTTTTTATCAAATTGAGTAAACAATTGATAAAATTTCTTAACGAAATTTTCACACAATCATACTATCATGATGTAGACATTAAAATAATAATAAAATAATTATTTCAACCTCAAATTTTTGGTTCTGAAACCACTGTTCTGAGTTGACTAAAAACGGGTTGTTACAAAAGGAATGGAATAGTAAGTGACTTAATGGAAAGGTTCATGACTTTATGAAAGGTTTGGCATGTATATAATGTATATTATGAAATCTATTAATGTTAATAATGAGTTTATATGATTTGTCAATGAATTTAGTAACATGTGAGCTTGATGATGCTTGAATAGGTTTACAGTAAACTCATTGTATTGAAAATGGTAAGCAAATAGAATAATTTATGATCGAATGGTAACAATGATGAATTAAATGTTATGCTTGTACATGCTTGATTTCATATGTATCATGAACAAGTGTAACTTGTGAGTTTGATGGTGTTATATAGGCTTTTATTAAGCCTATAGCATTGGTAAAGGTTTATACTTATTCTATGTGTTTTAAGTTTATACAAGCTTAGTTACTTTTATTTTTCTTATAGATTTTCAAAAGCTCGACCGGTTGGAAGCTCATCAGAGACCTACCACACTATCCAATAGACAATTTAGTAGTTTTTGGGTAATTCGGCTAAGGTTTATAATGGCATGTATAGGGTGATTTGTAATGGTATTATGGTGTATGTGCTAGTGGTGTTTTGGCATGTATAAGCTTTGGAAAGCTAGGTTGGTTTGGTACATTTTGATGCCTTACCAAGTTATGTGATTTTGGTTACTTTAAAGTGCTTGTTTTGAAGGATATCTTGGCATGTTGATGATGAATTAAATGGCAATATTATCATGTATAAGTCTATTGTATTGATGGCTCATGGATGTATTAATGGTTGATTTAGTATGGTTGTGTCTTTGAATTTTATGTTATATGACGGACTTATAATTCTTGTTAAGTAAGGTCATCTTAACCACTTTTAGCTATTGAAAAGTATGGTCTTTTTGTAGACTTGTAATGGTTGAGAATGGAGAATTTGAAGTATGTTTTGGTAAGTAATGGAGCTAGATTATGATGCTTGAAATAAGGTAATGTTGAATTGTTTTGACACGTTATGTTTTGGTCTATTTGTGGTGCCTTTGAATGGCATATTGGTTAGGTAAATTAGGATGCTTGAAATGGTAAGTTTATGCAGGTTTGAATGGTGTTTGAGCCGCTTGTTTGTGTGCACAAATGGTTTATATAGTTATGCATGAAAATGGTTTGAAATGGCTTGATTTACGTAAATTTTGGGTTCGCACAGCCTAAGACACTGGCATGTGACTCAGCCGTGTAAGGCATACAGTCATGTGTCATCTGAGGATTTCTTAGGGATCAAGTAAGAGAGTTACACCGCCTGGCACACAGGCGTGTGACACGGTCGTTTGACCCTACTCAGAGAGTTACATAGGTGAGGACATGGTCATGTGTCCCTTGTTTGAAAGTTACACGGCCTGGCCACACCATCGTGTGTCTCCTATTTTGATTTTTGCAACTTTTTTCTAAACTTCCCGATTTGTGTCAAATTGGTCACGAATTACTTTTAAGCTATTTTTAGGGTCTCGAAGGCTCAATTTATGAACATTTTGCATGTGTTTGAATGGTTTATAATGTGATTAAATTATTGAATGATATAATTTTTAAATGTTTTCGATTGTAGGTAATGCTCCGTAACCCTAATCTGGCAACAGAGGCAGGTTAGGTGTGTTACATTTCTCATTACAATGATATGGCAAATGGTTGTATGAAATGGAACAGTGTTATATGTGAAAGGCTACTTGTATATGATTTATAAGTATGGAATAGTTATATGCTTAATTGTGAAAGGACTAACCATGTGAGATTGGTGTTTTGCATAGGCCATCAATGAACACGTGTTCTTGATTTTAATTCTATGTTCAATGTTTATGTTACATGCGACTCGGTAAGTTAATCTTTGTACTAACTTACTAAGCATTGTGTTGCTTACGTTTATTCCATTTGGTTTTTTGTAGATCATTGATTGGCTATTTAACGTCACAGCAATAATGTGCAAGCATACACTGTCGATGCAAGTATAGTAGACATATATGAGTCTGTCAGATATCGATCCCATGAGGATGGTTGTCTTTTGTCTATCAATGTTAACGCAATAAATATATAGAAATGAGATAAATTGAGAAATTAATTGTCGAATCAATAACTTGAAAACAATAAGATAATATATGATAATGATAAACTGGGATCCCCAATATGAATATTCGACAGAATACTAAGTGCTCCCAAGGTATAAAATGATAGGTGATTGTCGATACAGTAAATCGCAATAAATATCTTACCAAGCTTAACTTCTATATTAAACCTAAGACTTAAGCATGCACATTAACAACACCTTCTGATAATGGCAATGGAACACTATTAAGAACAAGTGGATTAAATTCCTCTAATCCTCAAGCAACTTCCGTTTTCATGCTTGTTAGCTTGAACTGCCACTACACTTTCCAGTGTCAATGACTGCAATAACACTTCCATCCTAAAAACATTCAAACTCAAAGATTAAACAGTAGAAGCAAGATTGAATAAAATAACATTTAACCCAAAAATCATGTGTACTTTCGTACAAACATGAAAGAGAAAGTAATCACCATTGTTAGAAAAGAAATATAAAAGAAACAAACGGAGAATACTATTCCTAGCCAACTCGACTTAAATCTCTCTATTTCCTCTTGTGTTGCACTCAGGGTTTTTGTCAAGAGCTGGTCTACATCCCTTTTGCATTGGTTCACCTGTAGGAGACTTAAGCCGCCATAGCCGAAAGCTTCAAATGATAGGTTGAAGAAGATGGTGATCCAAAAGCTCTCCTTTTTTTTTTTTCTTTTTATGTGAATATTTATATTTTTCCCAAATAGCCCAGGTGTCCTTTCATTAGAATCATGCTGCCTTTGTACGTATAACTTAGTTGTACCAGATTGGACAACCCACGTATTTTTGTTCCTATCTAGACAACTATCAGGTGCGGCAACAATTCTAGGCACAATCTGGAAATACTCATGCATCGACATCAGTACCAAAACATGACAAAATTAAGGATAAATAAGCTAAGATCCACTAAGTTATAAAATGTAAATTACTGAACTAAAAATGCTAAAATATGTGCTAAATATAAATAAATGAGGACAAATTAACCAATAAGTAAGGAGAGAACATTTATTCTTTCTAGTACTATCACACCCCCAAACTTGAGTTTTTTACTTGTCCTCAAGTAAAACAAAAACTAGCAAGGCTACACAAGAATTCACTAAGGCAAATGATCATTTTAGCTACTTGAATCACCTAAAATCCCAATGAATGAGTCACATTCAGATGACAGAATATTGCATTGGCAATACATAAGTATGAATGAATAAGATTGCAACTTCATCAAAACCAGTATCATGCTTTAAATCCTAAAGCTTATCTACCTATACAACATTTCTTATACAACATATGCCTTTTTTTGTGAATAACGGATATCGTTGCATTACTGTACCCTTGTTCCTAAGAAGTAATGATGGAGTGCAACAAACCCTCAGGGAGTACATAACTACGCCAACACACGCTTATACGGTGACAACCTTCGGCTAGATTTATTTTTCTAAAGCTTATATTGGAATGTTCCCTCTTTAACATTTCACAATACACCCACATTGGAGTGTCTCTTATTCGTAACTACATATATAAGTAACTATAAAAGACAGATTCATTCAAGATTAAGGAATGCTACTAGTTATCCATTGCTAATGCAACCTAAATCGTTCAACAAAGAATTCAAGATACAATGTTTAGTCAAATTTATCCAACTCATTAATTGATAATCCACATGGTTCAAAAATTAAGCATCGAATGTAACAAAAATTTTCAAACACATTTGCATTAACCACAAATAAACCTTGTATGCTTCATTAAACTAAAAAAAAATTAAAATGAACTTAAAGTTTGTACTGTCCCCAATGCACTAACATTAATATGTGATGACAGTAAAAAAATGCAACGATAATGTGGCTTAACAAAATGAAAATTACAGCTACATGCAATGCATGAATACTACAGCTAAAACTTAAAATAAACTAACTCAGTTTTCCTTGGCCATCAATGTGGCTGCATGATGTTTCTTATTCCTCCTCTTTTTCTTCTTCTTCTTGTGCTTTTTGTCTTTGGGGTGCTTCTCTTCTTTTTTTTTTTTTAGCATCGCACGGTCCTTAGATCGCTTTTCAGTTTCTAGCGCTACTCCGGCATTATCAGTTGTTTCCCGTGTAGAGGGGTCACCTTGAGTGGTCCAGTATAGACCACTATCACCAATAAGTTGTGGTGTTTTTCACTGGTTACCTCTGTAGCTTTTGTCGGTCTAGCTCCATCTTACTCCTGATTACCATTAGTTGCATCCGCAAACTCAGATGCATTGACAATATTCTCAATAGATTCTTTCTTAGTAGCTTCTGTCTCAGTATTTTCTTCTTTAACCTTCTTGTTCACATCTTCAACATGAATTTCCCCCTCTTCCACAGTAACTTCCTCCTCAACAGCAGATGCCTCTTGACCAGCAATGACGTCACCCTCAACTAGGCTATCTGTAACAGCCCGATTTTAGCTAAATCAAAATGGTGGTTTCAGAACCACAAATCTGAGGTTGGAAATTTTTTTAATATTATTTTTGGTTTTTACAGCATGTGAATATATATGTGTGAAAATTTTGTGAGCTAATTTTATTGTTTAATAGCTCAATTTGAGAAAAATGACTTAATCACGTAAAATGCAAAAGTAGCATGCTATAAGTTAAAAGTGTTTAATTGCCATGGCCTATTAAATTAAAGGTCTTTATGTTGTAATTAAACCATTCATAGTGGAAATGGACATAAATGACCTTATATTTGATGATTAAATTTTTTAATAACTAAGGGTAAAATGGTAAACATGAATTAAGTTATAGTAAATAAAATAAAAACAATTTTAATGTTAAATGGTCATCTTCCTCAACGAAAAATAGAAAAAAGAAGAAGCCATATCCATGTTTTAGGGTTTGACACTTTGTTTTTGTGATTAAGGTATGGTTTGAACTCGATTTTTGATGATTTCTACATCTTTGTGATCGTTGCTTTGAGTACTAGCTAGCCAGTGCTTTAATTTTTGAGTTTTTTGGTGATGTTGTAAAATTCCATTGATGATAGCTTGAGCTCTCAAATGTTTAATGATGGAAAATGAGTATTTGTTGATAGATATCAATGTTTTGTAAAGTGATTTTGAGTGAAAATGCTTAAATAGGATTAAATTATGAAAAGTGTAAAATGTGGGGTTAAAAGTGTGAATAAATGGAATTAAAGGGCTATTAGGGACCTAAGGAAGATTCGACCATGCTTGGGTTTGATGAAATTTTGTGTATTTTGTGTTGTTCTGAAATAAGGACTAAATTCTAAAAATGTAAAATGTTAAGGGCTAAAGTGAAAAGGTCCATTTATGTGTTTTTGAATGAAATTTAATGAATATGTGATTAAATAAGTTAGATTTGAATTTATTTAGATGAAGAAAGAAAGAAATCAGATTTGGATATAGGGAAGTCGAAAGTTGTTGAATAGTTGTTCCGATCCGTTTGTTTTCATACGAGGTAAGTTCATATGCAAATAAATGTCTTTAAATTGAATTATACATGTTTATTTTTCATTGAATTGCTATGAATGTTGAACGAGTACTAACGAGCAACAATCGATAAGGTTATGACATCCGAAAGTCCTGTACGAACCTTAGAAATAGTATAGGATATGAATGTCATGACATTAGGTTATCGAGATGTGATTACATGTAAGACCACATCTGGGACATTGGCATTGTATTACGATTACGTGTAAGACCATGTCTGGGACATCGGCATCATTAATCGATTTCATGTAAGACCCTGTCTGGGACAGTGGCATCGATATGTAATAACATGTAAGACCATATCTGGGATATGGCATTGTACGAGCTATATGTGATTGCTGAGTATCCTTAACAATTCCAAATAGTTCAATGGGAAAAGATAAGTTGAGAAAGAATGAGTTAATGAGTTAAACAACTCAGGTACATATGAGATTCATGCGAGAATTTCAAAAAGAAGTGGTTGATGAAATTACAGGTGTATTTGAATATATATTCATTGAGAAAGGTTTGTGTATCTATATGTGTTTACTTGTATTTGGCCTATTGATAAAAATGTTGTGATTCATGTGGTAAATTTATTTGTATATAGCTTACTAAGCTTTTGAAGCTTACTTTGTATGTTCTTTCCATGTTTTATAGATTTTCGAAGCTAGCTCAGACTCAGGGATCGCTGGGAAACATCATCACACTATCGATCATCTCTTTGGTACTTTTGGGAGCTTTGTATTTTTGGTATATGGCATATATAGGCTAGTGTCATTTTGGTATGTTTTGAGCTATGATATTAGCCATGAGATTTGGCTTGTAATTGTTGGTATGTATTCCTATTAAATTTGGCTTGAATTGTGTTTGATAAGTGTTATATATGTGATGTATATAATGCCATATATGATGGCTTATTTGGTGTGGTTATGTGTTGGATATTTTGGTTAGTTGTTAATTGATGTGATAATGCTTGGAAGTTGGCATATTGAGGTTTGCTTTGAGATGATGATATGGTATATTAAGTGACTTGAAATAAAAGATAAGTTGATGGGTTAATGCATTTGGTAATTAGGTAAATTGTGATAGTTTTGGCATAATAATTTGGTATGTTTTGAATATGGAATTGAGTGGTTGAAATGGTTGTGAATAGATGACATGTTATGTGTATGGAATCGCATGTTTTGGTTGCTAATAGATGTTTTGAAATGTTACCAAATTGGTTACTATATATGCATGAGTGAAGGGTAGAAAATTGGCTGTATAAATGGCCTATTTTTGTCCGCACGGGTAGAGACACCGGCGTGTGTCTTAGCCATGTGCAACACACGGTCATGTTACACGGTTATGTATCCCCTAGGGTACCCTTTCAAATTAAAGCAGTATACCTTACAGTTTTGACACGGGCGTGTCAACTGGCCGTGTGTGACACACAGGCTGGCACATGGGCGTGTGGCCGACCGTGTGACCCAAGTTAGTAACCTCCTCAGTTTTCCCACGGCCATGGCACACGGGTGTGTCTTCGGCTGTGTGGTGCAAGTCAGTATGTATGCCTTGTTTTCACAAGGCCTATGGCACGGGTGTGTTGGGTGACCATGTGAGGCACACGGCTTTTTCACATGGATGTATGACCCTTATATGTTTGAAAATTTTCTAAGTTTCCCAAAGTTTGTAAATGTTATCAGTCTAGTCTCGAACCACTTCTAAGTATGTTTTAAGGTCTCGTAAGACATTAAAAGGGACAACTTTAATGAGTTGAATGTATTTTGATTACGAATGTATAAATGTATATGATTAATGTGTTTTACCCGGTAATGCCTCGTAATTCTATTCTGGCGACAAATACAGGTTAAGAGTGTTACCCTATCAATCTTTCTCATGCACTCCTTAATGTCCTTTGAGTCCTCTTCTTTCTCATCATCAAAGATGTGCACAATGGGAGGGGATCCTATCGATCTATCTTGGTCCCTTAAGTCATCTTCCTCGAAGAAGGGTTCATAATCTCGGATGATCCGTAGGAACACTGGAAATTCTGGGAGTGGGGCTGAGCTTAATTGACTTAATGTGGCTATAATAGAGTTGTTATAGGCCCTGGTATAAGCGTAGTACAAATTTTATGATCTATCTATTATCCTCTATTGTAGCGACAAGCCTGATTTGCTGCTTACTGATGGAATTGGCTAACTTCTTGATATCCTTCATTTTGCGCAACAATGATGTCTCTGTAGTCAAGTTTGCTCCCTTGGTTTCTACCTTGGTTTTTCCCTTCCTCGTCTTGCTTGTCTCTGCCTCCTTCATTGTCAGTGTATCTTTGCCACAAGTTATTCTTTCAATAGAGGTTTCATTTATCAGGCCCTTATTTTCCAGGACCTCTTCATCATCACGGGGCACGATCCCTTTCTGCTGGTATAGTAGCATCATAATGGGAGTAATATCTCAGGCCACTTGATTGAGTAGGCTAGGAATGCATGGCCATGCTCAAATAAGTTGATATGAGATGTCATACTTATTTGTGTATCATAGTCTACTCAAGGTATCAAGAAACATGGGATGGACTATGCAAGTGTGATTATTCCATGACTAGTGTCCATTCCAAAGATATAGGACTTAAGGATTAATGCATGAAAGGTTAATCACAAAAGGTTATGTCGAATTATGACTTCTTGTAACTTAGGTAGCATTGATGCATTGCTAGATGCCACTCATTGTTTGTAACATTAGAATCGTTCTAATATTACTGCTATGCTAACGTTACAAGAACTTTTAAGGTCACACCCTATGGTTGAAATGAACGAGGTAAAACATAGTTAGTATATTGCTTGGTTGTCACATGAATTAAATTAATTATAGAATTAATTTAATTGGGCAATCAAATTGTTGAACATACTATATGTACAAGGATGTTGTACACATAATCAGAACATAATTTTATTGATATATGAATTTAGTTCGTATATAAGTTTAAATAAATATAGTTTACCGAAATCTTTATTATAACTAATGTAATTATAATTTTTCGATTAAACATTATTATATTTATTTGAATGATAATTATTATGTTCGAATTAATTTTAATGAATTAAAATTCGTTATAAATATATACCAATTAAGAGGGAGTTATATATAGCAAGGGTAAAAACCCTAAAAAGGATATATAAAAACTAGCCCGAAAATATGCAAAGTGGTCTAGCAGCCGTTTAGCAAAATACTCTCTGAAAATTGTTTTCTGAGATTTCTATCGTTCATTGTCAATCGGGTGGACTACGTAGAGGCCGACATCGGAAAAGGTTACGGCTTGGTTCGATAATGGTTCAGTATTCCTGTTGCCTAGGCGTCGCTGTCTACTCAGATTGAAGTTTCGGTAATTTTGAAACCTTTTTATCACCCCGATTCGTTCCTTACACATGGATCCTTGGTTTGGATCACCGAATTTTTTTTTTTAATTTTTCGCTGCGCCTTGGAGGTACCAGTGTTCCAGCAGTGGTATTAGAGCCACTTGTGTAGTACGGACTCGGGCTTAAATACTTGGATGATGCAATTGTATGAGATGTATGTTTCAATTTTATTATGTTATTCCTGTTTAAATCGTTTAAATAAAATTTGATAATTGTTCCTTTCGATAAGTGATTAAATGTTAATCATGATGTTATGGCCTATTCGGTTTCTGAATTTTGTAATTTGTAAAAGTTGCTGTGGACTAGACGAGAAGGAAGATAGGCCAACCAGTGTGGATTGACATCTTGTGAAACGGCTTACACCTTTAGGTTCCCTTTTGGTTCTCCCATTGGCTTGGATTGAACCACCATAGTTTATAGGCTATAACTATTGCATTTATTTATTGCTTTACTTATTCATGTATGAGATGATATGGATGTCTAAAGCATGCAAATTTGGTAATAATAAACCCCATTAATTGATGAGATCAATTAAAAGATTAAATGGACTAAAGTAGACCATAATTGGTGAGTGTAACACTCTAATAAAATCCCTCTATTAAAATATTAAGTCAACATGGCCTTCCAATTTATGCCCTCGTTAAGGCCTCGATCAATACTATGTAGGTTTTGCCAAAGTGAAGTACTAGTATTTATCTTGGTTAAACGTGAAGAATAAACAAGTGATATTCGTCGGTTAAAAATTGGTTAATGACTTAACTAGGTTACTCTAATAGGATTAGAAACCTCGAGGCAAGTAATTTCGATAAATCATAAGATGATTAGAACAAGAGTTGTTCACCAAATTGTAGGAGTTACATATGATGTAATTAGCAAGTGTTGCTTACCTAAATAACCATAATCTTGAGAGTAAAGCCAAAGCTGACTTAAGAGGAGGTGAAATATGGATCCTTAACCCACTAGAAATACTTTCAAGAAAGTCTTTCCGAAATTAATATATGAGGGTTATTAATTTTGAAATAAAATAGTGGGAACATCATTTAATAAAGTCCTTTTAATGATTGATATAAACTTGGTAAATTTATTCACACGCATATTTTATTGTTGTAGATATATTATGACTGCAAACACTAATACACTCTCATTACGATCGGTCCTTGAGAAGGACAAATTGAATGGTTTGAATTTTCTTGACTGGTTTTGTAACTTGAGGATTGTCCTCAAACAAGAACGAAAATTATATCTCATTGAAAAACCACTTCCTGATAAACCACCGGCTAATGCCTCGAGGGCTGATAAAGATGCTTACAAGAAGCATCTCGATGAAATGGTAGACATTGGATGTCTTATGCTTGCCACTATGAATCCTGAGCTTCAAAAGCAACATGAGGATATGGTTGCTTATGATATGATCGAGCACGTGAAAGAACTATATCAAGGGCAAGCAAGGCAAGAGAGGTTCGATATCTCTAAGGCCCTATTCCAATGTAAGCTAGCTGAAGGAAGCCCAGTAGGACCTCATGTTCTTAAGATGATTGGTTATATTGAAAGGCTATCTAAGCTTAGGTTTCCATTGAGCTAAGAGTTGGCCACTGATGTTATTCTACAATCGTTTCTGGATAGTTACAGCCAGTTTGTCCTTAATTTCAATATGAATGAAATTGACAAGACTCTACCACAGTTGCTCAGTATGTTACAAACTGTTGAAGGCAACATGAAAAAGGTTGGACCCAAGCCCATACTGATGGTCCGTAACAACAAGGGCAAGGGAAAGGCTAAAGTCCGGACAAAGCCCAAAGGCAAAGGTAAGCCCAATCTTAGAAAGGGAAAGGCTACATTGAAACCTAAAGGTAGGGTGTCTAAGGAAGGAAATTGTTTTCATTGTGGTGTGACTAGACATTGGAAGCGGAGCTGCCCTGTCTATCTTGAGGAAATCAAGAAGGCCAAAGCAAGGGGAACGTCTACTTCAGGTATTTATGTTATTGATATTAATTTATCAACTACTACTTCTTGGGTATTAGATACTAGTTGTGGTTCTCATATTTGTACTTTTGTACAGGGACTACAAAGGAGTAGGACTTTGGCTAGAGGAGATGTGGACCTGCGAGTTGGAAATGGAGCAAGAGTTGCTGCATTAGCTATGGGAACATATACTTTATCTTTGCCTAGTGGACTTGGATTAATTTTAGAGGATTGTTATTTTGTGCCCAGTTTGACTAAAAACATTATTTCAATTTCTTGTTTAGACAAAATTGGTTTTGAGATAATAATTAAGAATAATTGTTGTTCCTTTTATCTTAATAATGTTTTCTATGGTTCGGTACAATTGATTAATGGCCTCTATATTTTAGATCAAATGAATCCCATTTACAACATAAATACTAAAAGATCTAAAATAAATGACTCAAATCAAACTTATCTTTGGCATTATCGTTTGGGCCACATAAGTGAGAAATGCATATCCAAACTCCATAAAGATAGTCTCTTGGATTCATTTGTTTTTGAACAATTTGAAGTATGTGAATCTTGCTTATTAGGAAAATGACTAAATCTCCTTTTACTGGTAAAAGTGAATGAGATAGTGATTTATTGGGCTTCATACATTCAGATGTATGTGGACCAATAAATACACAAGCCAGAGGTGGATTTCACTACTTCATTACTTTAACTGATGATTTCAGTAGATATGGGTATGTTTATCTCATGCGTCATAAATCTGAGGCCCTTGAAAAGTTCAAGGAATTCAAAAATAAAGTACAAAATCAACTAGAAAAAACTATTAAGGCACTTCGATATGATCGAGGTGGAGAGTATTTGAGCCTAGAGTTTGATGATCTTTTGAAGGAATATGGGATTGTCTCACAACTTACTCCTCCTGGTACTCCTCAATGGAATGGAGTTTCTGAGAGAAGAAATTGAACTCTATTAGACATGGTTCGATCCATGATGAGTCATGCTGATCTACTGACTTCCTTTTGGGGACATGCACTTGAAACATCTATTTTCACACTAAATCGTGTTCCATCTAAATCGGTTCAAAAGACGCCATATGAGATGTGGACTGGGAAATGTTCCAGTATGTCTTTTATGAAAATTTAGGGTTGCGAAGCTTATGTTAAACGTCAGAAGTCTACTAAGCTTAAACCCAAATCTGAAAGGTGTATCTTTGTGGGGTATCCGAAAGAAACCAAAGGATATTATTTCTTTAATCCCATTAAGAACAAAGTGTTTGTTGCTCGGACTGGTGTCTTCCTAGAGAGAGAATTTGTTTCCAGAAAAGGAAGTGGGAGAAAGATTGAACTTGAAAAAATTCGAGAATCACAAGATACCACTGAACCAGAGATAGAACAACAGCAAATTCTACAAGAAATTGAGGAACAAGTAACTGCTGTAGAAACACAACCACCGTGTAAATCTTTAAGAGAATGCCATGCACCTGAGAGATATGGATTTCTCATTACAACGCAAGGTGACATTCTTCTTATAGATCAAGATGAGACTAAGACTTATCAAGAAGCGGTGGCGAGCCCAGACTCTGAGAAATGGCTTGAGGCCATGAGATCTGAGATGGATTCCATGCATGAAACCCAAGTTTGGACTTTGGTTAACCCACCTGAAGGGGTTAAACCTATAGGGTGCAAGTGGGTTTTCAAAAAGAAAACCGACATGGATGGTAATGTACAAACATACAAGGGGCGATTAGTCGCTAAAGGTTTTCGCCAAATTCATGGTGTTGACTATGATGAAACCTTTTCTCCTGTAGCTATGTTTAAATCCATCAGGATCTTGCTCGCCATAGCTGCATTTCATGATTATGAAATCTGGCAGATGGATGTCAAAACAACTTTCCTTAACGGGAAACTTGAAGGGGATGTGTATATGACACAACCTGAAGGTTTTGTCGATCCAAAGGATGCTGGAAAGATATGTAAGTTACAAAGATCCATTTATGGATTAAAGCAAGCTTCTCGAAGTTGGAATCTTCGTTTTAACGATGCAATCAAAGAGTTTGGTTTTATCAAAAATGAAGATGAGCCACGTGTTTACAAGAAAGTTAGTGGGAACATAATCACATTCTTAGTATTATATGTGGATGACATACTTATCATGGGCAATGACATACCTACCTTATAGTCTATTAAGACTTGGTTAGGAAGTTGTTTTTCTATGAAGGACTTAGGCGAAGCCACTTACATCTTAGGAGGCAAGATTTATAGAGATAGATCAAGACAACTACTAGGTCTAAGTCAAGGTACATATATAGATAAAGTATTGAAAAGGTTCAATATGGAAGAATCTAAGAGAGGATTCCTACCTATGAGACATGGTATTTCACTCTCAAAGGAAATATGTCCTTCAACTCCACAAGAGAGAGAACGCATGAGTAAAATTCCATATGCTTCTACTATTGGATCTATCATGTATGCAATGTTATGTACCCGTCCAGATGTCTCATATGCCTTAAGTATGACGAGCAGGTACCAAGTAGATCCTGGTGAAGGTCACTGGACCACAGTCAAGAATATCCTTAAGTACTTAAGAAGAACTAAGGATACGTTCCTAATATATGGAGGTGAGGAAGAGTTAAGTGTAAAAGGTTACACTGATGCCAGCTTCCAAACCGACAATGATGATTCTCGATCGTAATCAAGTTTTGTGTTTTGCCTAAATGGTGGTGCTGTGAGTTGGAAGAGTTCAAAGCAAAGTACAGTAGCCAATTCTACAACAGAGGCTGAGTATATTACAGCTAGTGAGGCAGCAAAAGAAGCGGTTCGGATCAAGAAGTTCATTACTGGACTAGAGGTTGTGCCTAGCATATCAGATGCTATAGAACTCCGATTGCCATTGCACAAGCAAAAGAACCCAGATTTCACCAACGATCCAAACATATACTTAGGCGCTACCATCTTATTCGAGAGATTATCGATCGAGGGGATATAGAGATATGCAGAGTACCTACAGATGATAACATTGCTGATCCACGACCAAGCCCTCGACATGCCAGGCATGATCTCACACTAAGTCACTTGGTATTAGATATATAAGTGATTGGTCTTAGTGCTAGTGGGAGATTGTAAGAGTATGCCCAAAGATCAATCACGAGATGGTTGTAATAACATACTTGGTTTATCATGTTTATTAATATAAGGCGTTGCCATTATTATTCCAGTTTCTTTTCTTGTGCATAAATAAACTGTTTTATAATAATGTCCTAGGAATAATATGATTATTCTTAAAAGATCCTTAGTCAAGTCTTGTTGTTGGCTAGGACAATAATAATGCATTAAGACTAACATGTATTTGATTGATGATAAAGAGTTGTCATTGATATGGAGTGTCAGAATCAATGCATGAATATGTGTGTTAGAGAACAACATATTGGACTGACCCGCTATGAGCATGTTTCTTGGATTATTATGTAATTGTCACAACATTACTCATAGTGATTAATATGTATATGATCCTCATACTTGAGATCATCTTTATCCCAACATTGTGTGTTGTATATTTTGATCTGATCAAACAAACACCGTGAATCGGTTGTTCTATAAAGATCGATGTTGGATATACCACAATCTATGTTGAGGGATATAGTTGATCAATATAGGATAAGCCCCTCCTACATAATGGGAGTAATATCTCAGGCCACTTGATTGAGTGGGGCTAGAAATGCATGGCCATGCTCAAATAAGTTGATATGAGATGTCATACTTATTTTTGTATCATAGTCTACTCAAGGTATCAAGAAACATGGGATGGACTATGCAAGTGTGACTATTCCATGACTTGTGTCCATTCCAAAGATATAGGACTTAAGGATTAATGATTGAAAGGTTAATCACAAAAGGTTATGTCAAATCCTGACTTCTTGTAACTTAGGTAGCATTGATGCATTGCTAGATGCCACTCATTGTTTGTAACATTAGAATTGTTCTAATATTACTGCTAACGTTACAAGAACCTATAGGGTCACACCCTATGGTTGAAATGAACGAGGTAAAACATAGTTGGTATATTGCTTGGTTGTCACATGAATTAAATTAATTATAGAATTAATTTAATTGGGCAATCAAATTATTGAACATACTATATGTACAAGGATGTTGTACACATAATCAGAACATAATTTTATTGATATATGAATTTAGTTCGTATATAAGTTTAAATAAATATAGTTTACCGAAATCTTTATTATAATTAATGTAATTATAATTTTTTGATTAAACATTATTATATTTATTTGAATGATAATTATTATGTTCGGATTAATTTTAATGAATTAAAATTCATTATAAATATATACCAATTAAGAGGGAGTTATATATAGCAAGGGTAAAAACCCTAAAAAGGATATATAAAAAATAGCTCGAAAATATGCAAAGTGGTCTAGCAGCCGTTTAGCAAAATACTCTCTGAAAATAGCTTTCTAGGATTTCTACCGTTCATTGTCAATCGGGTGGACTACGCAGAGGCCGACATCGGAAAAGGTTGCAGCTTGGTTCGATAGTGGTTTAGCATTCCTGTTGCCTAGGCGTCGCTGTCTACTCAGATTGAAGTTTCTGTAATTTTGAAACCTTTTTATCACCCCGATTCGTTCCTTACACGTGGATCCTTGGTTTGGATCGCTGGAATTTTTTTTTAATTTTTCACTGCGCCTTGGAGGCACCGGTGTTCCAACAGGTGTGGCAACGGGTATATGCATGTCTAGGATGGGATCTAGGGAGAGCTTGGTACTTAAGTGGTCTTAATGACTCACCTCCTCTTCTCTGGAAACCTACCTGGTGCATAGTATTCATTCATCTTAGCCCACGGGATTTGTTAATAGGCCAAGGTAAGTAAAAACCCGTAATAAAAGAAAATTACTGAAATGCCCTTAAGGGCGAAAATGACCAAAATACCCCTATGTGTTGTATGTAAGATTTATGGATGTTACATGTATATCTGCTGCATACATACAATATTTTATTTAGGTTGCATATGGGTTGGGAATTATGGAACGGAGGAAGTATATGAGGATTGCATGGTTGCTTGACAACCATGGATCCACCGACGGCTATTAAGCCCAATATATGATTGGCAGCTTGGTGCAATGAAGGTAATTCCGCAACCGGGCTACCATTGATATGTATCAATTGGGTGGGTTGATATTTATATCCCCACATGGTATGTGCCGGGGGATGGAGTTGGTGTGTTGCAGTTGGATTATTGGGATGGGTTGCACTGCATTGCATGTATGATTTTATGGTGAATGATGAATGCTTATTACTCGTCGAGGGTTGTACACACTGAGTTTTCGAAAACTCAACCCCTTCTTTATTTTTCACAGGTGATACGCAGTAAGAGGTTCGATGTTCGGAGGGATCTGAGGTGGCCAGCTACCAAGACGATTTGGACTTGTTTTTTTTAAAGGCATATAGTTTCTAGTTTATTAAGTAATTTTCAAACTGGATTGTAGTATGGCCTTCCCTTTGGTTATTTTTAGGATTAATATTTTTATGCATTGTAATTATGAGAAATTGAACATGGGTTTCCTAAACCATAGCTTTTAAAATACTACTTTTTCGCAAGTAAATTTTTAAATGACAAGTTTTCATAAATCAAATGTTTTAAACAAAGCTTCTCCAATTTAAAAGAGGTTTTACAATGTAATTAAGGTTTTTATTTTAAGGAAGGGTTTTCAATGAAAACAAGGTTTTCGTTAAAACACTTCAATGTGACACGCCAGATTCGGCCGTAACGTCTGGGCCGAGTTTGGGGTGTTATAGTTTTATTTTGCTGCCTATGCCGTGTGGGTAGTAGAGGTTGACTGAAATACTGTAGAGTTTAGAGGAGTGTGAATTTGGTGGTTGAGGGGATTATGTTGGAGAGATTTTAGGAGAAAATGTTGGGATGTAGATAGTGAAGTGGTTAAAGAGTTTTAAGGAGTCATGTGAGGGGAGTGTTTAGAGGTTGTGCCGAAATAGGAGTCTCTGCTTGTCAAAAAAATTGGTCATAGCTCACCTTTTGCCCATTGTGCCAAATTTACTTCTGGTTTTTTCTCTTCATTAATCATTTTTGTTTTCATTTTTGTCTTCTTGGAGGCCAATTTTTGCTAGGGACGTTGGGTATCTTTCGATTTGTGTTGTTTTCTGATTTTACTATTCCCTGCAATCCCCTTGCCTATCGATTCTCTTTTCTTCTCTCCCTCTTTCAATGGGTTTTTCTCTTTGGTCGAATGAATTTTCTCCCCCTCTCTCAATTCTTTTGGTTGTAACAATTCCCTCTCTCTTCATCTTGTTGTTTTAGCCGAATACTCCATCTCTCCCTCTTCTATTCTTTCGGTTTTGGCAATTGTTCTTTGACCAATCAGGTTTGGGCGCACACGGGGTGAGATTGTTTCATCTTTTGCCTCTGTCGTGTCTTATGCTTTTGGCTCTTGTGTTGGCTCTTCTGTATCCTATTAGTTTTACGCTTTCAATAAGTTTGTATTTGTTGGTTCAAACTATTTGTGTGAACAATAATAGTTAATAAGAATCAGTTGGAATACAGGTAATCTCTAAGGCCTAGTAATTAGTCTTTTGCAAACGGGTTAGGTGTGCAAGCCTCAATCGATCGATCAAGGCAAGTGATAATTAATCTTTTGGATAAGTGTTTGTAACACCCAAAACCTGACCCAGACGTTATGGTCATATCCGGCGGTGTCACATTGAAGGGTGAAACGTAAAATTCGATGTAAGTAAACAAGAAGCAAATCCGGTGTTTCTCCGTGGCTTGACTAGTTGCTCCGCTCTTCATTCTTCGTTGGCCTTGGGTATCAAGGTGGCTTATGAACACCTAATTGCTACTCCAAATGGCTGATGAGAGCCTCTTTCCCAAGAGAAGAAATCGGCACTTAAACAAGAGGGAATGGAATAGAAAAAATGAGAGAAAAGTGAGAGAGGGAATGAGATAATGATGTGAAGTGAAGGATGCTTTGAATGATCAGCAAGGGGTGGCTTTTATAGCTGAATATGGCAGCTAAAACAGCAAAAATAATCAGCCTAAGAGACCTCCCTTGGCCGGCCACATACATGGCAAAGTTGAGAGTTTCAACTTTGCTATTTTAAGCTTGGGCAATTTTCATAAAGCCACAATTAAATGAGGGGTTTGAATGCATTTTGAAAGTTCTTCAAGGGCCTCTTTGCAAGCATATTTAATCAGCTAAAATGCTGATTTGGGTCAGTATATGGACGGTTCTGGGCTGCCCAATTAGTGGTTGGTTCGGTTCACTCAATACGGTTTGACCAGTGCGGTTCAACTGGACCCTTTCTCCATAATTAATTAAAATTAATTTATTTAACCCAAATTAAATGGGGACTAAATTAAAATTAATTAAATTATGAACTAATACACATTTCTGGACCGTCTTAGGCTGGAAATTAAAGTGCCTCAATACTTCAAATTGCTTCTCGATTTTGTGCTTTCAGCAGTGTCAGCTGAGCCAATTTTTGCCCTTTGCGCGAATCTGTCGAAAATAGTCAAAATTAATCACAATTAAGTATAAAATTAAATAAATTCACCATGTTCATGTTTTTAACATGATTTACTTATTTTATAATAATTAATTATTTTTCGACAAGAATTTAACTGGATTTGCATGAATTTAAGTAAAATTGGGTATGAAAAAGTATATAAATTTTTGGGTTTCCACACCCCCAAACTTAATTCATTGCTCGTCCCGAGTAATGCGTAAATTTTTAAAAGAATCTCTCGGAACACCTTTGAAAAATTCCTTTAGAACAACATTTTTCCCAAAATTATGAATTTAAAATACTTATGCTCAAAAACAAGAAATCTGATAATTATGCTAACTTAAGTATACATATTATTCAAATTAAATTCAACAACTTATTATAATAGCAAAATTAAGACTAAATGCTTTTGTAACAAAGACATGTTAATCCTTACCAATTTGATTTTTATTCCTTTATTCAAGACTAAGATACAATCATTAAGCTTAACTTATGTCTTCATATGTTGATCGTAGCAATTTCTTTCCGCTAATGTAGGTAGCATGAGGACTTTGAATCAATAGGTCTTTATCAAGGTTGTAACGTGGCTAGGCTAGGGGTAGGTGAAAGATGGATAAATTTTGGTTTAAGAAACCCTAGACTCAGCGTCAATTGAACCTTCAGAGTTTTTACCTTCGATACACCAACTTGACTTTCATATGCTCTTTTGTACATCTCTTTCAAATATATGTGCTCTATTTTTCTTTTCTCTTTTTTTTTTATTAACACAAGCACTTACTTTGTGTACTGCAATTCTCGAGCAATTGATACTTCTTTTCAACTCCCTCAAACTTATTTTTGAAGTATATCTTGAATATTACTGAGTCTAGTGTTTGGGACAATATTAAGATCATTAAGCGAAAAGTAATGGCTAATTATTGTAGGGGTCGAAATAAAATTAGGCCATATAGTCTCAAAGTTGGGTTTCAAAGGATAAAATTTTACCATGGTGGGCTTGGAAGGCTCAAACGGTCCAAACAATAGTTGCCTAAATCATTTCCAACGTTCCATGCTCCCTAGGATTTCGCCTCAAGAAACTACAAAGTCCATTCTAAAGACTTAAACTTTCATGCATACCTAACTCTCCTAAAGAACTAAAAATTTTATGGTACGAATTTGCATGCTTTATTAAGAATACATTCATGTCATTATTAAGCTAACATAATAATTTATTGAAATAATAAAACTTTATTCATACTCAAATTGAGCATACTTAACAAAATTCAAATTTTTGAACAAAATATCCTAATCATAATTAAAAGAAAACTTTTATTCTGAGTGGAAATAATTCAAATTTTCGGTCCCCCCAACTTAAAATGAACAATGTCCTCATTGTTCAAAATGAATAGATACTATACACTAGGTAGGATTCTAGAAAAGTGGAGGTGAGTCAAATTGACTGCTTAAATACCAAGCTCTCTCTAGATCCAATCCTAGACATGTATTGTAATGCCCCGTACCCGAGACTGTCACCGGATTCGAACACGAGATGTTAACAGACTTAATCAATTACTTAAACCGCTCAAACAAATTATATTTTTTTTAAATTTCCAGTCAAGCTAGCAATCTGCGTCACAGTCTTTTAAAAATTCATATCTGAGTTCTGAAACTAAAAATCCAATTCTGTAAATTTTACCTGAAACTAGACTCATATATCTATTTACTAATTTTTTTCTAGAATTTTTTTGGTCAAGCCAATTAGTACAGTTTATTAGTTAAATTCTCCCCTGTTTCAGGGTTCAACTGCTCTGCCCTCTGTGTATTACGAATCAGATATCTCTCTGTACAGAATTTCAATGTCTATGACGTTTCTTTCTCTTAAAACTAGACTCAATAAGAAATCTTTGCATCTAAAGAATGACTTCTAATTATTTTTTTACAATTTATTATGAATTTTTAAAGTCAAAACAGGGGATTCAGAAATCACTCTGTCCCCGTTTCACAAAAATTCAAATATCTCATAAAATATAATTCATATACCCGTTTTGTTCAATCCATATGAAAATAGACTAATTAATCTTAAATTTCATAACTTACTCATCATTTAATTTAATTTATACTATTTTTAGTGATTTTTCAAATTTACATCACTGCTGCTACCAGATTCTGTTTTATGGCAAATTTCACTTTACTAAGGATTTTCATGGACTAAATATCATTTTAAACATACATAACATCAAATATGACTTAGATTGGCCATTCCAATGGCTAATCATTTACAAATCATAGCCATATCATAAGATCATTTACACAAAGTGAGTATTTTTCCATACATGCCACATTCAAAACACATAAGCCATTTTACCAATTTAGGCCTTCGAGTAGTGTGAACGAGTCTTCGACCTATCCTGATTCTCAAGCCGGCTTGTCAAAACTACAATGAATGAAAAGGAGGAGTAAGCATAAATGCTTAGTAAGTTCACATGCAAATAGCAAGTAACATAATCATACAATCCCACAAAAACATTATTTGCATAAACAACACCAATACATTCATATTTCATTTGTATTTAATATCTTTCTACGATTTCATCATACCAAGTTCTCAACCCGAGGGTTTAAGCACTTACATGTCAAATTTTCTCATTACCACACTTACCAGCATGTCACCTTCATTTTAGGCCTTCTTCTTATTCACTTAAGATTCACTCGTTGAACACATCGGAATATAATTCGAATACGCGGATCTCATGAACATAAGAGCCACACCCGCAGCTAGACAAACTCAATAGCCTGCGGAACTTATGTAGCCAAGCTACCATGTAACCCAGCCATAAGTGAACTCGGACTCAACTCAACGAGCTTGGGCGTTCGCATCCATAAGTGAACTCGGACTCAACTCAACGAGCTAGGATGCCTAGTTACATCTCACGAACTCGGACTCAACTCAACGAGTTCAGAACTCAACCATCCTAGTGACATGTCACTTGTATTCTAATCTATTCCCAAGGTTCAAACGGGCTTTTTCCTCGATCACATATCTTTGTCGTTTACCATGGAATATCGAAACCGACACTCGATAAAAATTCATATTTATCAAGTAGTAAACATAATTTGCATATTACTCAATAATAACCACAAAACATAATAATTCATGATAAAAATCTTCATATCATATAAAAATCATTAAGTTAATTAAAATGACAATTATGTTACTACATTTACACATGAACTTACCTCGGTACAAAATTATTAGCAATTGAGCCTATTCTTTGTAAACTTTGTTTTTCCTTCGATCGCGACTTGAATCTCGTTTCTCTTGATCTATAATGCCAAATTAATCTTATTTAATACATACATTCATCAAAATAGCATTTAATACAAACTTTGGCAAAATTACATTTTTCCCCTAAACTTTTGCATAATTACACTTTTTCCCCTAGGCTCGGGAATTAAACTTCATCCCTTATTCTTATGTTTTATGACTTGCTGATAATTTTTCCCTTCCATGGTAACATCAAATTCACACTCTAACATGTACTTATGACTATTAGGTATTTTTACCGATTAAGCCCTTTTACTCGTTTTCACTTAAAACCGAGTAGTATAGGTTGTCTAACATAATTTAAAACCTCATTTTCTATCATAAAACACTAAAATACACAAATTTCACATATGGGTATTTTTCCAAATATGAACCCTAGGTTGAATTATTGCTAGCATAAGCTTAATCGAGCTACCGAGATTTCAAAAACGTAAAGAGCATTAAAAACGGGGCTTGGAATCACTTACTATGGAGCTTGGAAGCTTGAAACAAACCCTAGCTATGGAGAACCCTTGAAATTTCAGCCTAATGAAGAATATGGACAAAAATTGGCTTTTAATTTTGTTTTTAATTCATTTTAATAACTAAATGACCAAAATGCCCTTACTACTAAACTTTCCAAAAATTCCATCCATGTCCAGTTTTTGTCCATAGACTTAGAAATTGGTCAAATTTCTATTTAAGACCTCCTCATTAATATTCCAAAACAATTTCATACTAAAAACTCCTAGAATGCAAGTTTTACAAATTATTCGATTTAGTCCCTAATTTCAATCTAAGCACTTTAGGCATATGATTTCATCACGAAATTTTCACACAATCATGCAATCATATCATAAACATCAAAATAATTATAAAATAATTATCTCTATCTCAGATTTGTGGTCACGAAACCACTGTTCCGATTAGGCCCTAATTCGGGATATTAAAACTCTCCCTCCCTTTAAGGATTTTTGTCCTCGAAAATCGTACTAGTAAACAGGTGTGGGTATTGGTTTCTCATAGTTTCTTCTACTCCGTGCTTTTTCCATAATACTTTCACGAGAGCGACACTTTTATTTCTTAGTTACTTGACCTCTCGAGCTAAAATCTTAATCGGTTCTTCTTCGTAAGTCATATCCGGCCGTAGCTCAATTTCTGTCGGTGAAATTATATGTGAAGGATCCGAACGATACCGACGTAGCATAGATACATGGAATACATCATGCATCTTTTGTAATTCAGATGGCAATGATAACCGATAAGCTACTGGTCCAACTCTCTCAATCACTTCAAACGGTCCAATAAAACGTGGACTTAATTTGCCTTTCTTGCCAAATCTGAGAACTTTCTTCCACGGGGATACTTTCAAAAACAATTTGTCACCAACTTGATATTCAATCTCTTTTCTCTTCAAATCTGCATACAATTTTTGTCTGTCTGAAGCTGCTTTCAAGCAATCTCTGATGACTTTTACTTTCTCTTCTGTTTCCTTAACTAGATCAACCCCGTAAATATGATTTTCCTTAAGCTCTATCCAATACAAAGGTGTGCAACATTTACGTCCATACAAAGCTTCATAAGGTGCCATCTTCAAACTCATCTGATAACTATTATTATAAGCAAATTCTACCAACGGTAAATACCTTTCCCAACTACCTTGAAATTCCAATACGCAACATCTGAGCATGTCTTCAAGAATCTGAATTACTCTCTCTGATTGTCCATCAGTTTGTAGATGAAAGGCAGTGCTGAAATTTAACTTTATACCTAATGCCTCTTGCAACTTTTGCCAAAATCGTGAAGTAAATCTCGGATCTCTATCCAAAATGATTGACAAAGGTATTCCATGAAGTCTAACAATCTCACGGATATACAATTCAGCCAACTTATTAAGAGAATAATCCGTACGTAACGGAATAAAATGAGCCGATTTAGTCAGTCTGTCAACTATTACCCAGATGGCATTTTTCTTCCCTGGAGTTAACGACAACCCTGATATAAAATCCATAGTAATCCGATCTCATTTCCGTTCAGGAACCATGATTGTCTGGAGTAATCCCGAAGGTACTTGGTGTTCAGCTTTCACTTGTTGACAAACTAAGCACTTTGATACAAACTCGGAAATATCTCTTTTCATTCCACTCCACCAGTACATTTTCTTCAAGTCATTATACATTTTCATACTGCCCGAATGAACCGCCAAACAACCATTATGTGCTTCATGTAAAATCTTTTGAATCAACTCATCATTTTTCGGTACACAAATCTGATTCTTAAACATCAAGCAACCATCAAAACCGATTCTGAAATCTGATCTCGTATCATCTTCACACTGCTTTCTCTTGGCTTGCAAATCTTGATCATTTTTCTGAGCCTCAGAAATCTCTTGTAAAAACATCGGTCTTGCTCTTAACTCTGTTAGAATCAATCCATCATTTAATATCTTGAACCGAGTGTTCATATCTCTCAAAGCAAATAGTAATTTTCTGCTTAAAGCATCGGCAAGCATATTCGCTTTTCCCAGATGGTAGTCAATAACAAGCTCGTAATCTTTCAATAACTCCAACCATCTTCGCTGTCTCAAATTCAAATCTTTTTGTGACATCAAGTACTTAAGACTTTTGTGATCTGTATATACTCGACACTTTTCACCATACAGATAATGTCGCCAAATCTTCAAAGCAAACACTATAGCAGCCAATTCCAAATCATGAGTCGGATAATTCCTTTCATGAGATTTTAACTGTCTCGAAGTATAAGCCATCACTTTTCCTTCTTGCATAAGTACACATCCTAAGCCATTTCGAGAAGCATCACTATACACCACAAATTCTTTACCTGATTCGGGTTGTACCAACACTGGCTTCAAAACTTTGTTGACATTCTTCCGTCCATTCAAATTTAACATTCTTTCGGAGTAGTCTAGTCATAGGAGCAATAATTATAGAAAATCCATTTACAAATCGCTGATAATACCCAGCTAGCCCCAAGAAACTTCTAACCTCGGTTACATTTTTCAGTGGTTTCCAATCAACAATGGCTGAAATCTTACTAGGATCAACCCGTATACCATCACCTGAAACAATATGATCCAAAAATCCAACTTCTCGAAGCCAAAATTCACTTCTACTAAACTTGGCATATAACTGCTTATTTCTCAAAGTTTTCAAAATTATCCTCAAATGCTCAGCATGCTCTGTCTCATCTTTTGAATAAATTAAAATATCATCTATAAATACCACAACAAATTCGTCCAAGTATAGCCGAAATATGCGATTCATTAAATCCATAAACACAGTAGGAGCATTTGTCAACCCGAATGGCATAACTAAAAATTCATAATGACCGTACCTTGCTCTAAAAGCAGTTTTAGGCACATCCGACTCTTTTACTCGCAACTGGTAGTACCTAAATCTCAAGTCAATCTTTGAAAACCATGTCTCTCCTTTTAGTTGATCAAATAAATCAGCAATTCTTGGCAACGGATATTTGTTTTTGATTGTCACCTTGTTTAACTGCTGATAGTCAACACACAACCTCATAGAACCATCCTTCTTTTTCACAAATAACACAGGAGCACCCCAAGGTGAAAAACTCGGTCTCACAAAGCCTTTATCAGTCAACTCTTGCAACTGTGACTTTAATTCTTCCAACTCTGCTGGTGCCATTCTATATGGAGCAATTGAGATCAGATTTGTTCCCGGTATCAAATCAATACCAAATTCTACTTCCCTGACTGGAGGCAAACTCGGCAATTCTTCTGGAAATACATCTGCGAATTGACACACAATTGGCACTAATTCAACTTTCTTTTCAATTTCTTTTGTATTAATTACATACGCCAAATAAGCTTCATAACCCTTCCTCAAATATCTCTGAGCCGACATCGAAGAAATCACACTAGATAATACCTCTGATTTGCCTAGTTCAACCCGCAAAAATTTACCACTTTCACACTTTAATTCTATAACCTTCTCTTTGCAATTTACTATAGCATCATGCAATGTCAACCAATCCATACCCAAAATAACATCAAATTCATCAAACGGCAACAACATCAAGTCGGCCAGAAAGTAATGACCCCGAATCATTTGAAGGGCATTTCTTGCATACTTTATCAACTATCACACATTTGCCTAATGGATTCGACACTCTATCATAAATTCTGTGTTCTCAATAGGTATATTCATACTAAACACCAGTTTCATGCACACATATGAATGAGTAGAACCGGGATCAATCAAAGCAATAACATTAACATCATAAAGAGAAAATATACCAGTAATCACATCGGGTGATGAAGCATCTTCACGTCCCTTTATAGCATAAGTTCTAGCTGGAGCCCTTGCTTCAGATTTAGTTGCTAAATCTCTGGCTACATTTTTGCTGCTTGCTTCATTTCTAGCTTTTCTCGAATATCTTCCTCTCGAGTCTGCACCTTGGCTTTTACACTCTGAAATTTTTCTTTCTCAGCTCTCTCTGGGCAATCTCTAATAAAATGATCCGGAGAACCACACCGAAAACATTCATTCGCTCTACATGGGCCAAAATGATTTCTGCCACACCGCTGGCACTCGGGCTTAACAAATCTCGTATTTCCCACACTAGCTGTAGAAGTAGTCTGAGATTTAGGACCCACATTTTGCTTCTTAAAATTTCCATATGATTGTCCAGCCGAAACCTGTGAACGAGGATTCATATTTCTAGATTTTCTGGATTGCTATGAGAATGAACTGCTCGTCGGTCTTTTCTTCCAATTTCTAGTCCCAGCCTCTACCTTTTTCTTCTCTTTAAGTAGTTCTTCAGCCTTGCAAGCTCGATCAACCAGTACTACCATTTCTTTTAATTCAAGAATCCCAACAAATACTTTGATGTCTTCATTGAGTCCGTCTTCAAATCGTCTGCACATTTTAGCTTCTGTAGGAATATATTCTCTAGCATACTTACTCAACCTGACAAACTCCCTTTCGTATTCAGTAACTGTCATGTTCCCCTACTTTAATTCAAGAAACTCTTTACGCTTCTGATCAATAAATCTTTCACTGATATATTTCTTTCAAAATTCTTCTTGAAAGAACTCCCAAGTTACTTTCTCTTTCGGTACTACTGAAGTCAATGTCTTCCACCAATGATAAGCTGAATCCCTCAACAATGATATAGCACATTTCAAGCATTCTTCAGGTGTACAAGACAAGTCATCAAATACTCGAATAGAATTCTCGAGCCAAAACTTTGCTTTCTCTGCATCATCATCAATATTTGCCCTGAATTCTTCGGCCCCTTGTTTAAGGATTTTGTCAACTGGAGTTCTGTGAAATTTCATCAGATCTACACCTTGAGGCATCGGAGGTACAGGTTGAGGAATCGAGGGAGGTGGAGGAAGTTGTGCATTCGGGTTCGTACGAATGAACTCATTATACCAGGCATTCATCATCTGGAGAAAGGCTTCTCGAGCCCCTTCTCCTCCTCCTTGACCAACAGTAGAAGGTGGATTTTCAGTTGGCACCACCCCTTCAGCCAGAGCTGGTGCATTACTCTTTACATCATTAGCCGCAACTGGATCGGGATCCATTTACTATAAAAAAAATCATTTAAAAGGTCAGAAGTCGTCACACAATCATAATTTATATATATGGCATGCATAGCAAAACCCGTACATACAACACATTAGTCTGAGAACCAACTAAACCTGCTCTGATACCACCAAATGTAACGCCCCGTACCAGAGACCGTCGCTGAATTCGAACACGAGGTGTTAACAGACTTAATTCATTACTTAAACCACTCAAACAATTTATTTTTTTTTAATTTCCAGTCAAGCTAGCAATCTGTGTCACAGTCGCTTAAAAATTCATATCTCGAGTTCCAAAACTCAAAATCCAATTCTGTAAATTTTACCTGAAACTAGACTCATATATATATTTACTAATTTTTTTCTAGATTTTTTTTGGTCAAGCCAATTAGTACAGTTTATTAGTTAAATTCTCCCCTATTTTAGGGTTCAACTGCTCTGCCCTCTGTGTATTACGAATCAGATATCTCTCTGTAAAGAATTTCAATGTCTATGACGTTTCTTTCTCTTAAAACTAGACTCAATAATAAATCTGTACATATAAAGAATGACTTCTAATTATATTTTAACAATTTATTATGAATTTTTAAAGTCAGAGCAGGGGATCCAGAAATCACTCTGTCCCTGTTTCACAAAAATTCAAATATCTCATAAAATATAATTCATATACCTGTTTTGTTCAATCCATATGAAAATAGACTCATTAATCTTCAATTTCATTACTTACTCATCATTTAATTCCATTTCTAATATTTTTAGTGATTTTTAAAATTTACATCACTGCTGCTGCCAGATTCTATTTTATGGCAAATTTCACTTTACTAAGGATTTTCATGGACTAAATATCATTTTAAACATACATAACATCAAATATGACTTAGATTGGCCATTCCAATGGCTAATCATTTACAAACCATAGCCATATCATAATATCATTTACACAAAGTGAGTATTTTGCCATACATGCCACATTTAAAACACACAAGCCATTTTACCAATTTAGGCCTTCGAGTAGCGTGAACGAGTCTTCGACCTATCCCGATTCTCAAGCCGGCTTGTCAAAACTACAATGAATGAAAAGGAGGAGTAAGCATAAATGCTTAGTAAGTTCACATGCAAATAGCAAGTAACATAATCACACAATCCCACAAAAATATTATTTGCATAAACAACACCAAGACATTCATATTTCATTTGTATTTAATATCTTTCTACGATTTCATCATACCAAGTTCTCAACCCGAGGGTTTAAGAACATACCTGTCAAATTTTCTCCTTACCACACTTACCAACATGTCACATTCATTTTAGGCCTTCTTCTTATTCACTTAAGATTCACCCGTTGAACACATCGGAATATAATTCGAATACGCGGATCTCATGAACATAAGAGCCACACCCGTAGCTAGACAAACTCAATAGACTGTGGAACTTATGTAGCCAAGCTACCATGTAACCCGCCCATAAGTGAACTTAGACTCAACTCAACGAGCTCGGGCGTTTGCATCCATAAGTGAACTCAGACTCAACTCAACGAGCTAGGATGCCTAGTTACATCTCACGAACTCGGACTCAACTCAACGAGTTCGGAACTCAACCATCCTAGTGACATGTCACTTGTATTCTAATCTATTCCCAAGGTTCAAACGGGCTTTTTCCTCGATCACATATCTTTGCCGTTTTCCATGGAATATCGAAACCGACACTCGATAGAAATTCATATTTATCAAGTAGTAAACATAATTTGCATATTACTCAATAATAACCACAAAACATAATATTTCATGATAACAATCTTCATATCATATAAATATCATTAAGTTAATTAAAATGACAATTATGTTACTACATTTACACATGAACTTACCTCGGTACAAAATTATTAGCAATCGAGCCTATTCTTTGTAAACTTTGTTTTTCCCTCGATCGCGACTTGAATCTAATTTCTCTTGATCTATAATGCCAAATTAATCTTAGTTAATACATACATTCATCAAAACAACATTTAATACAAACTTTGGCAAAATTACATTTTTGCCCCTAAACTTTTGCATAATTACACTTTTGCCCCTAGGCTCAGGAATTAAACTTCATCCCTTATTCTTATGTTTTATGACATGCTGATCATTTTTTCCTTCTATGGTAACATCAAATTCACACTCTAACATGTACTTATGACTATTAGGTATTTTTACCGATTAAGCCCTTTTACTCGTTTTCACTTAAAACTGAGTAGTACAAGTTGTCTAACATAATTTAAAACCTCATCTTCTATCATAAAACACCAAAATACACAAATTTCACGTATGGTTATTTTTCCAAATATGAACCCTAAGTTGAATTATTGCTAGCATAAGCTTAATCGAGCTACCGGGATTACAAAAACGTAAAGAACATTAAAAATGGGGCTTGGAATCACTTACTATGGAGCTTGGAAGCTTGAAACAAACCCTAGCTATGGAGAACCCTTGAAATTTCAGCCTAATGAAGAAGATGGACAAAAATTGGCTTTTACTTTTGTTTTTAATTCATTTTAATAACTAAATGACCAAAATGCCCTTACTACTAAACTTTCCAAAAATTCCATCCATGTCCAATTTTTGTCCATAGACTTAGAAATTGGCCAAATTTCTATTTAAGGCCTCCTCATTAATATTCCAAAACAATTTCATTCTAAAAACTCCTAGAATGCAAGTTTTACAAATTATTCGATTTAGTCCCTAATTTCAATCTAAGCACTTTAGGCATAGGATTTCATCACGAAATTTTCACACAATCATGCAATCATAAACATCAAAATAATTATAAAATAATTATCTCTATCTCAGATTTGTGGTCACGAAACCACTATTACGATTAGGCCCTAATTCGGGATATTACATGTATATACCTATTGCCACACTTTATACTTTACGACTGTTCATTATTCATGATTTCCATCTCTTGCTTTTTTACACAAAAAATTTAAATTCCTAATTAAACTTAATCCTAAAATGACCTAAGAACAGAAATAAAGTAAGGTCAAGATCCCCCCTTTTATTTATTTGCAGATCCTTCAGAATTCGACTCATCTTTCGCTCCATCATTATTGCCTTTGTATGAATCGCTTTGCTCCTTCTTCGATAATGGACTCCATGGTTCAAATATAATATCTGGAAATTCAGGCACAAAAATAAACGGGTCATTGTATATTTTCTTAAGAGCACTTCTTATCGAGTCATCCCTTAATTTTGAATATCTCCAGTAAGCTTGTTGCTGCAACTACATGTGTTGCAACATAGCCATTATACCAAACCATTCACTTCGTGGAATGGTGCTAGATAAAGGGACTCTCAGTGTCGGACTTAGGAAATCTGTTAAGGGTGGTTTCAGTTTTGAGCAGGTGGGTGAGTAGCTGAGGGTAAGGTTTAAAGTTGAAGACGGTGGAAGTTTTAAGGATAGTTTAGGTGCGATAGTTGGTGACTTCAAATAAAGGTGTTCGGGGTGGTGATTCAGGGAGTTAAGGGCTGCAACATTAAGGGGTTAAGTGAGATGCATTATTGGGCTACTTGGGAGTAGTGGTGGAGCAGGGTAAGGGCTATAGGTTTGTGCAGAAAAGGGTTGAATATTTCCCTTCTTAGTAGTGTCTTAAGCCTTATGGGAGCTCTTTTTTGGATCCTGAGCTCCTATACTGAAAATAAACTAAAAAAAAAAACTCAAAGAAATTAGTGCTTAGGTTAAAAGTTGACCCTTTATTTAACAAAACAAATACTTAAATTCTTTGGGCTACTTAGAAAAATATTTTTTTGAAAAATTACATTAAATTAAACTTCCAGGAAAGACTGGAGGGGTCACGGATGGTCCCACTTAAGTCCCAGTCGCCTAGACAGAGTTTTAATTAATGTAATAAACTAAAGAAAATTTTATCTAAGTCTACCATTCTATTCAAATGAGAAAAAAAAACTAAAAATATAAAATAATGATAGAGAAAGTGAAGAGAACTCCCTCCATTTTATTTAGGATCGTCATTGACCATGGTGGTGTCAAATGGCCATTTGTCATACCAACCATAATCATCTACGAAGTAATGATAGTCTTTCCCATCAAATCTTCCCAACATCTTATTAGGGAAAGAAAACCGGTAATGACTTTTCCTGGTGGCCTTGTTTAACTTCCTATAATTCCTACAAATCCTCTAACCTGTAACTCGAATATGTGAAATAATCCATACAATACCCTTCTTGTGCCTTTCCAAAATCACAACTGCCTTTTCTTCTTGATCTTTGGCGAACTCAACTGAAATAAGGACAGGCAAATTCGAAGACAGACCCAAATAGTCATATTTCAAATGAGGAGACAAAATCTTAACTGGCTCTTCAATCAATGACTTTGGTTGCGTATACTCTTGAGATGATAACTCTAATGATTTGAGTGGAACTTCTTGAGTGAATTCCTTCGAATTAGCTTCTAACCAAGCCAAACACTCCTTGTCTTCATCATCACTTGGTGAATCCTCCAATAGAATGTGTTCTAACGGATCGTCTAAAGATTTGAGCTTTAATTCTGTATAAGCCAGCAATTCCATCTTCAAAACAGCAGAGCAGTCTTCAACTATATCTTAGGATTTAGCAGAATCAAAATCATTAAAAGTCACCTCGTCATCAAAGATTTCTTTCAACTGAGTATCATTTTGCTGCTTCTGGAATCGTTGAGGATATGGTAGTGGTGGAATCTTAGCCTTAACCGGATAACTCTTCTATGGAAATTTTTCTATATCTGATAAGGGTGTTAGGTAATCAGAAATAATTGGTTTAGAGTTTACCTTATAAAGGATCACTGAATCTAACTTCTGTGTTGCAAGAGTTTCAACACTTCGTTGAACTTCCTCTTTGTCTTGAGCTAGAACAGGCTCATCTTGAACCTTAACCACATTGGGCTCCAATGTCTTTCCACTTGGCAAAGAGACCGTTTTACAGTGTTCTTTGCCCAAAATTTTTCGATTTTTTGTGTTGCTTGGCCAAATACCTTAGGGTTTATTTCAAAGTTCATTGGTTAGCTGACCCATTTGATTCTCCAGATTTCTTAAAGTGGTATCATTCTTCGCTATGTATGCCTTCAGTAAATTCTCAAGATCACTTGAATATTCAGTTGGTGGGGGTTGTTCCACTTATTGAGAATATTCTAATGGATAATTTGGTCAAAATGGCATAACAGAGTCACTATGGTCTGCCCATTGATTACTCCATGCAGAAATTGGATGATTCTACCATAAAGAGTTGTAAAAATTTAATTGCGGACCATTCCAATTCTGATTTCTCACGTAATAATTTGACTCTTAATTCAATGGGCAATTTTCAAAGAAATGGCCATCTCCATAGTATTCACAAGAAATATTCTTGAACTGGCTCAATTGCTGACATGTCAGATTACCATTGAAACCATTAACAGTTATGTTCTTAAGCATAGAAGAAATAGAGGATACCTGGGCTGCCAAAGAAGCAAGTGTGTCCGCTTTATGTACTCCTACTGCTCGTCTTTCTGAGGCTGCTCGGTTGGTCGGCCACTAATTGATATTGTTGGCAATTCTTTCAATAATCTCGTAAGCATCGTTATAAGACTTAGAAAGAAGGGCTCCATTTGCCGAAGCATCCACCATCATTCAAGTTTGAATATTGAGACCAATATAGAAAGTCTCCATTTGAACGCAACAAGGAATGCCGTGATGAGGGCACTGTTGTAGTAACTCCTTGAACCGCTCCCATGCCTCATATAAAGATTCTTCATCAAGTTGCTGAAATGAAGTGATTTCATTTCGGATCTTGGAGGTTAAAGATAGAGGAAAATATTTCATTAAGAAACGTTCAACCAACTCTTGCTATGTAGTTATGGAATCGGACGGTAGGGAGTTCAACCACACTCGTGCTCTATCTCTTAAGATGTATGAAAATAATCTCAGTCTCAAGGCGTCCTCAGTCACCCCGACTAGTTTAAATGAGTCACTCACTTCCATGAATAGCCGAAGATGAAGATGTGGATCTTCAGTAGGAATCCCACTAAATTAACCCATATTTTGCAACATTTGGAACATGACCGGCTTCAGCTAGAATTATTGTACCCCAATTTTGGGTCTTCTAATACTCAGATTGTGCTCATTGAATAGAGGAATGGCATATTGTTGAATGACACAATTTCTATCATCGGCAACAATGATCGGATTATGAGTACTATAAGCGAATGTTCCTCCTGGGTTTTGGTTTGGATTTTTGAAATTCATATCTTCAATCCTTCTTTGGTTCACTTGTTTTCTCCTTTGTTAGAAAGTCCTTTCAATTTCAAGGTCTATGAGGATTAAGTCAATGATTTGATAAATACTCATAAACACCTGAAACAAACACACACAAAAAATGGAATTAAAATTTAAAAAAGGAAAAAAAAAGACCAAAATGCAAAATTAACAATTTCATAAATAATGTCTTTTAAAATAATCCTCGGCAACGGCGCCAAAAACTTGGAACGACAGAAAAATGTGCAAGTGTACACAATCACAACAAGTAATAAAGTGACAAGTAAATGTCGAGTTATCGTACCCACAGGGACTGTAAAAAGAATTATTTATGAAATTAATTGTAAAACACTTTGCCGAGGTAAAAATAATTTGATTTTAAAAGATGGTCAAAAACTATTTAAAAACTAAGTAAATAATCAAAATAAAACAAAGGAGTTCTAATGCACGATTTCAAATAAGATTTAATCAATGTAACATACTTGTGTTGGATTAATTATATTTCTTGAACTCAGAATTATTAAACTCATGTTTACACTGTTACGAATAAATTCACAGCAACCCGGTAATTTTCTAACCTATGAACAAATTTACATACAAAAATCCATTCATCTCTTGACATATCCCTATGTCAATTCAATCGACTAAATAGATTCTAGCAAGCAAACATGTTATTGCACATACATACTCATTAAATTGAACCAATCTCTTGCATATCCTTATGTCAATTCAAATGATTAATTAAATCTAATAAGCATATAAAAGACTATGTGAAGTAACAAGGCATCCCTACCTTGAAACAATTTAATCACAATAATCTTGCAAGTTATGCAAGGGAATAATATTGCCAGATACAATGATAATTTAACCTTCAGTTACCTTAGAAGAATAAACATGCACTGATTAAGTACTGTGTCAATTAATTACAATTTCAATCTACTTAAATAATTAATTCATTAGTTACCTCACAGTCGTAACGCAAGAATAAGTTAAACATGATTTTACTTAATCAAGCATCTTACCGAGGCTTATAACAACATAAACAACATTTTAACAATTCAAGTAGGCATAATATAATCAACCCAACACAAACATAATTTACACTGAATTGATTAAATAACCATTTCAATAGCATAAATATTCATAACCATGTTCGTCAAAACAACAACAAAATTTAAAGAGATAAGGAACAATAAGCAAATCTGGTGTTTCTCCGTGGCTTGACTAGTTGCTCCGCTCTTCGTTCTTCGTTGGCCTTGGCTATCAAGGTGGCTGATGGAAACCTAATTTCTGCTCCAAATGGCTGATGAGAGCCTCTTTCCCAAGAGAAGAAATTGGCACTTGAACAAGAGGGAATGGATTGGAAAAAATGAGAGAAAAGTGAGAGAGGGAATGAGATAATGATGTGAAGTGAGGGATGCTTCGAATGATCAGAAAGGGGTGGCTTTTATAGCTGAATATGGAAGCTAAAAATAGCAAAAAGAATCAGCCTAAGAGACCTCCCTTGTCCGGCCACACACATGGCAAAGTTGAGAGTTTCAACTTTGCTATTTTAAGCTTGGGCAATTTTCATAAAGCCACAATTAAAGCAGGGGTTTGAATGCATTTTGAAAGTTCTTCAATGGCCTTTTTGCAAGCATATTTAATCAGCTAAAATGCTGATTTGGGTCAGCATATGGACGGTTCTGGGCTGCCCAATTAGTGGCTGGTTCGGTTCACTTAATATGGTTCGACCAGTGCGGTTCAATTGGACCCTTTCTCCATAATTAATTAAAAATAATTTATTTAACCCAAATTAAATAGGGAATAAATTAAAATTAATTAAATTATGAATTAATACACATTTTTGGACCGTCTTAGGCTGGAAATTAAAGTGCCTCAATACTTCAAATTGCTTCTTGATTTTGTGCTTTCAGTAGTGTCAGCTGAGCCAATTGTTGCCCTTTGCGCAAATCTGTCGAAAATAGTCAAAATTAATCAAAATTAAGTATAAAATTAAATAAATTCACCATGTTCATATTTTTAACATGATTTAATTATTTTATAATATTTAATTATTTTTTGACAAGAATTTAACCAGATTTGCATGAATTTAAGTAAAATTGGGTATGAAAAAATATATAAATTTTTGTGTTTCCACAAACCCATATAAGAGAAAACATAATTAAAATAAAGTAATTCAAAATACTAAAATTTTACTGTCCATAGTGTGGCCACCTCCGAGTCCTCCGACACATTGAACCGCCTACTGAGGATTACCTGAAAAATTAAAAGCAGGGTGAGTTTACAAAAACTTAGTGTGTACAACCCCCATCAATCATAAAGCATGCATCACATCGGTTTGGACCTAAGCCCAAAACAATAACAGTGGCACTTGGGCCTTAGCCCATGGTAGCCTCAGTTGGGCCTGAGCCCATGTCATAATCAGAATCAGATTATGCAATACACAAATACACATCCAACCCTGCACCCTGTATCCCTTCTAACCCTACACTCGTTTGGGGATTTAATCGACCCACCCATCCCTACACTCCTATTGTAGCACCAGTTGTGGCACTAACCAATTACACAGCAGAGCTGCCAATTGCATAATAGCTTTAAGCTGTCAGAGGATCCACAATCGTCAAGCGACCATGCGTTCCTACCAAATCATATACTTCCTCCAAATCAATGACCCCATCCCCCATGCAGCATAATATCACATGAATGCAAACATATCATTAATAGCATACAATAACAATTATATCTCACATAGGAGCATTTTAGTCATTTTGCCCTTTGAGGGCATAACGGTCATTTTACAAATTGAGGTCTGTGTACACTTACCAACCTATCCATAGGTCCACAGTTGTCTCATGCAGCTCGTGCAACCATTTCCAATCAAAACATATAATTGGGCCTAAAGCCCATTACGAAGCCTAAGTGGGCACCACATGCTTATATGGCCCGCTAAGCCCAAAATCGACCTTAGCCATGTGAACAACATAGCGCGGTCCAACATTTTCCCACCTATTGGTGAGTTTTACACATCTAGGGCCTATGGGCCCATTAGGCCCGAACAGCCCATATCGGCCCAACGTGGCCTTTTACGGCCACAGCCCATGAGTTCGCTCATGGTGGCCTCTACTATTGCATCGTATTTTCCACACGTGCATTCACACGTTCATGTGACATTTGTTGCTGTACTTCTGGCTTTCTGGTATTTTGGCGTTTCGGCTTTTTGCCGTTCTACAATCTATTAGTGTGGGTACACAGCTATTGATGATAAGAACGCCACTCGCTATGTGCTCCAACCTACATCTGATTATGATTCAAAGTTAGTCCTTAAGTCATTAGGGTTAACACCCTCTTATCAAACTTAAACCCTCAATTGAATCATTCACTCACCTTGATTCAGCAAGTAGGGTTTAATCCTCCCCTACCAGTAATTACCCACTCCTTACCAAGAGTCTGCATTAAAACCTCACTTTGTTAGGTAAAACCCTAAATGTAAACCACTGAACCAAGTGAACCACTTACCGAAAAGTAGCACTACGAATGGAAAGTAGCAACAATCGGCCCACCAAGGTACCCCCTTCTTGTAGCTCCAATCTGGACAAGTGATCTGCTACTTGGTTTTCTACTCCCTTTCGATCTTAAATTTCTAGATTGAACTCTTGAAATAGAAGCACCCACAGGATTAGTCTTGGCTTAGCATCTTTCTTAGCAAGTAAGTACTTAATTCCTGAGTGGTCCATATAGACAGCTACTTTGGTACCTATAAGATAAGATTGAAACTTGTCAAAGGAAAATACAATAGCAAGTTACTCTTTTTCTATTACCGTATAGCTCAGTTGAGCTCCTGTAAGAGTCTGGCTTACATAGTAGATGGGATGAAAAACTTTGTTCCTTTGCTAGCCCATGATAGCTCCTATCGTGAATTCGCTTGCGTCACAAATTAATTCAAATGGCAAATCCCAGTCTGGTGTGACGATTATGGGTGCCGTAATTAATCGACTCTTCAAATCCTTGAAAGCACTTAAGCATTCATCATCGAACTTGAACGTCGTGTCCTTCTCCAATAATTTGCATAAGGGTTTAACAAATTTGGAGAAGTCCTTGATAAATCTTTGATAGAAATCGACGTGGCCCAAAGAGCTCCTAACACCCTTTACAGATGCTGGCAGTGGAAGCTTCTCAATAATGTCTACCTTCGCTTTATCTACCTCCATCCCATGTCTCGTTATCCGATGCCCTCGAACAATTCCTTCTTATACCATGAAATGGCACTTCTCCCAGTTAAGTACGAGGTTCATTTCTTCTCATCGTCTTAGTACCTTAGCTAGATTGGCTAAGCAATCATCGTAAGTATCTCTGAATACTGAAAAGTCATCCATAAAAACTTCCAAGTACTTCTCAACCATGTCAGTAAAAATAGACATCATACATCTTTGAAATGTAGCAGGTGCATTACATAAACCAAATGGAATGCGTCTAAATGCAAACGTACCATATGGGCAGCTAAATGTTGTCTTGTGCTGATCTTTCGGTGCTACTGTAATCTGATTATACCCTGAGTATCCATCAAGAAAATAGTAATAGTCTCACCCCGCGAGTCTATCCAGCATCTGGTCTAAGAACGACAAAGAAAAGTGATCTTTCCTAGTCACCTTATTCAGCTTCCGGTAATCCATGCAAATCCTCATCCCATAACTGTTCTCAATGGTATCAACTCGTTATTCTCGTTCTCTACGACTGTGATACCTCCCTTCTTTGGCACACACTGGACCAGACTTACCCACGAACTATCTGAGATGGGATAAATGATACCCGCATCTAACCACTTAATAATCTCCTTTTTCACCATGTCCTTCATGATGGGGTTCAATCTTCGTTGTCCATCAATTGTCCCTTTTTTTCCATCTTCTAGGATAATCTTGTGCATGCATATAGATGGACTAATACCACGAATGTCAGCTATGGTCCAACCGATAGCCTTCTTGAATTGTTTCAAGGCTAAGATAAGTTTATCTTCTTGCTCAATAGTCAATTTTGCTGAAACAATCATAGGCAGAGTAGAAGCGTTACCTAAATAAACCTATTTTAAATGTGAAGGTAATACCTTGAGTTCTAATTTAGGTGGTTCCTAGATTGACGCTTTTGGTTGGGCATACTCCCTCTTCTCTAACTCCAAAGATTCAAAAGAGGATTGCAGATTAAATCCCCTTTGATTAGCCTCTAGCAAAGCTAAGTTTTCATCCTCCTCTTCATCATTCAGAGGATCTGATGTCAAAATTTGTTCCAACGGATCCTCAACATAGTTGAGCTCCTTCTCCATTATTAAATCCTTTAAATCAGATACTGTAGAAAAATTATCAATTGTGTCAGGAAATCGCATAGACTAAAAAATGTTAAATGCTACCTGATCATCCTAAACATGCATAGTAAGCTCGCCTTCTGCAATCAATAAGGTGTCTTTTCAGTTTCTAAGAACGGCCTTCTTAAGATAATTGGTACTTCTTTGTCTACTTCAAAGTCTAAGATAACAAAATCAACGTAGAAGATAAATTGATCTACATGTACCAACATATCCTCGATCTTTCCTTCTACATGTGCTAAGGATCAATTTGCTAATTGAAGTGTAACCATAGTAGGTCTAACTTCACCTATCCCTAACTTTCTAAATATTGACATAGACATCAAGTTGATACTCGCACCTAAGTCATATAATGCCTTACCATAATATGTTGCTCCAATGTTGCAAGGGATGGTAAAAAATCTAGGATCCTTCAACTTTGGGGGTAATTTGTCTTGAAGATATGCACTGCATTCCTTCGTCCGAGCTACTGTCTCAAATTCTCCAAGTCTTTATTTTTTGGACAGGATATCCTTCATGAATTTGACGTAGTTTGGCATTTGCTCAAGTGCTTTAACCAACGGGATGTTGATATGAAGTTGCTTGAGTATGTCTAGGAACTTCTTAAATTGAATCTCTTGCTTATGCTTTTGAAGTCTTTGAGGGCAGGGTGGTGATGGTTTCTTCACTGGAACTGGTTGATTCGTCTTCTGTGGCAATTCTACATCTAATAGAGTTGTTAGTTCATCAGAATTAGCTGGTTCTGAAATTACCTTGTCAGGTTTTGTAGGTTCTGGTGAAACTGGAATTTCAACACTTGGTTGATCTTCCTCTAATTCTTGAGTGTCAGCTTGCTCCTTTTCAGTTTTGATGATGTTGGGCTCTACTGTCTTTCCACTCCTCAATGCCAATGCTTTGCAATGCTCTTTCCCTAAATTCCTCAGATTCTCCTTATCACTAGGTAAAGCACTTTGTGGTCTATTCCTGAGTTCAGTTGCAAGCTAGCCCATTTGGTTTTCTAGGTTTTTCATTGTAGTTGCTTGGCTTTGGATTAAGGCGTCATTCTTGGCCTTGTATGCCTTCAACAAATTTTCTAAGCCATTGGATGGTTCAGCTTGAACTGGTTTCTGAACTTGTTGGGAAAAAACTAGGTAGCTGAGTAGGTCTAGGTTAGGTGTAGTTGTTACTGGTTCCAGCCCCTTGGTTACTCTAGGAAAACTTGGGTGGTTTCATCACGATGGGTTATAGAAGTTGGATTGCAGTTCTTGCCTTCCTCGATTTTGGTTCTGGTTACCCATGTAATATATGAATTTGGGGTTTTATGGACATTCTTCAAACAAATGCCCTTTTCCATAATAAACATAGACTATACTCTCAAATTGGTGAGGTGGTTGGGCTGCAAAACTGTTAGACCTATTAGTGGTAAGATTCTTAAGCATTGAAGATATTGAATATACCTGAGATGAGAGTGAAGTGAGAGCATCCACTTCATGTATTCCAGTGACTCGTCTTCCTGACGCGACTCAGTTGGTTGGCCATTGATAATTATTACTGGAGGTCCTCTCGATGATTTCGTAAGCCTCATTATAAGACTTAAAAAGGAGAGCACCAGTAGCAGAAGCGTCTACTACCATCCTTGTGTGAGCGTTGAGACCATTATTAAATGTCTCAAGTTGGATGCAGTGTGGGATTCCATGATGAGGGCACTTTCATAATAACTCTTTGTACCTTTCCTAAGTCTCATACAGGGATTCATCATCTATTTGTTGGAAGGTAGTGATCTCATTCCTCAACTTAGCATTCTTGCTAGGCGGGAAATACTTCATGAGAAATCTCTCTGTAACTCTTGCCATATGGAAATTGAGTTTGGCAGCAATGAGTTCAACCAGGCTAGAGCTCTGTCCCTTAGTGAGTACGGGAAAAGCTTCAATCGTAATGCATCCCGGTTAATTTGAAAGAGTCGCTCACCTCCATAAACAATCTTAAATGAAGATGAGGATCTTCGGTAGGCATTCCACTGAATTGGCCCACTGTCTGAAGCATCTGGAACATGACTGGCTTCAGCTCGAATTGTTGTGCCCTAATTTCGAGTCTCCTAATACCCGAATTAAGATCAATAAACACTGACACAACATATTGCCTTAAGGCCTTATCCCTATCATTAGCAATAAGGATAGGATTTTGAGTAAGGTTTGTTCCATTTCCTTGATTCATATTCTCGAAATTCATTCCTTCAGTCCTTCTCTGATTCGCTTGTCTTCTTCGTTGTGGAAAGGTTCGTTCTATTTTAGGGTCTACCGATTGTACGTTAATAATTCGGTCAATACTCATAAACACCTGAAATAATCACAAAAAAAATTAATTAAGTAAAGAATTAAATAGAAAAATAAACCAAAATGTAAAACTAACAAATTCACAAATAATGACTTTTTAAAACAGTTACCGGCAACGGCGCCAAAAACTTGAAACGATGAAAAATGTGCAAGTGTACACAATTGCAACAAGTAATAAAGTGACAAGTAAATGTCAAGTTATCATACCCACAGGGATTGTAAAAAGAATTATTTATGAAATTAATTGTAAAACACTTTGGTAAGGTAAAAATAATTTAGTTTTGAAAGGTGGTCAAAAACTATTTAAAAACTAAGTAAATAATTAAAATAAAACAAAGGAGTTCTAATACACGATTTCAAATAAGATTTAATCAAGATAACATACTTGTGTTGGATTAATTACATTTCTTTAACTTAGAATATCAAACTTATGTTTATATTGCTACGAATAAATTCACGGCAACTCGGTAATTTGCTAACTACTGCTCCTACATACTTATTAAATTAATCAATCTCTTGAACATTTTTCAATGTCAACCCAAGTGGTTAATCAATCTTCACAAGCATATAAAAGATTAAGTGAGGTAACAGGGTATTTCTACCTTGAAACAGTTTAATCACAAAAATCTTGCAAGTTATGCAAGGCATATGTATCGCCGAATACAATGCTAATTTAAACTTCAGCTACCTTAGAAGAATAAACATGCACTGATTAAGCATTGTGTCTATTAATTATAATTTAATTCATTATTTATTTAACAATTATATTGCAAGAATAACTTAGGCATGATTTTACTTAACCAAGCAATTTACCGAGGCCTATAACAGCATAAACATCATTTTAACAATTCAAGCAGGCAGAATATAATCAACCCAAAACAAACTTAATTTAAGCTAGATTGATTAAAATAACCATTTCAATAGCATAAAATTCATAAACATGTTAGTCAAAACAACAAAAAAAAATTAAAGAGATAGGGAATAATAAGTAAATCCGGTGTTTCTCCGTGGCTTGACTAGTTGCTTCGTTCTTCGTTCTTCGTTGCCCTCGGCTATCAAGGTGGCTTATGAACACCTAATTGCTGCTCCAAAATGGATAATTAGAGCCTCTTTCCCAAGATAAGAAATCAGCACTTGAACAAAAAGGGAAATGGGATGGAAAAAATGGAGAGAAAAGTGAGAGAGGAGAAGAGAGAATGAGAGAATGTTGTGGGATTGAGGGATGGTTTGAATGATCAGCAAGGGGTGGCTTTTATAGCTGATTTTGGCTGCTAAAAATAGCAAATTCCATCAGCCGAAGAGCCCCCCTATGGCCGGCCATCTACTTGGAAAAAGTTGAGACTTTCAACTTTGTTAAAAATAGCCTGGGGCAAATCTACCAAGCCACAATTAAAGGTGGGGTTTGAATGCAATTTGGAAGTCTTTCAAGGGCCTTTTTGCAAGAATATTTAATCAGCTAAAATGCTGATTTGGGTCAGCATATGGACGGTTCTGGGCTACCCAATTAGTGGCTGGTTCGGTTCACTCAATTTGGTTCTACCATTGCGGTTCAACTGGACCCTTTCTCCATAATTAATTAAAAATAATTTATTTAACCCAAATTAAATGGGGAATAAATTAAAATTAATTAAATTATGAATTAATTCACATTTTTGGACCATCTTAGGCTGGAAATTAATGTGCCTCAATACTTCAAATTGCTTATTCGTTTTGTGCTTTCAGTAGTGTTAGCCGAGCCAATTTTTCTACGTTGCATGAATCTGTCGAAAATAGTCAAAATTTATCAAAATTAAGTATAAAATTAACTAAAATTCATCATTTTTATATTTTTAACACAATTTAATTATTTTATAATATTTAATTATTTTTCAACAAGAGTTTAACCAGTTTTGCACGAATTTAAGTAAAAATGGGTAGGAAAAAGTATATAAATTTTTGTGTTTCCAGTATAGATTGCTTAACTTTGCATGATGCTATTGTGAATTGCAAGCAGAAAACTATTGATTTAAGATGTAAGAATGATGAAATAGTCTGAATTGAATCTAGTAATTTGAATGGGTTACCGGCTGTGATTTTGTTAATGAAAGCTTTGAGTATTGTGAGAAAAGGTTGTGAATCTTACTTTGCTTATGTGATTGATTTGAAAGTATCAGAAAAGAAGGTGGAATCAATGCATGTTATTTGTGAATTCCCTGATATGTTTCCTGAAGAACTTCCGGGATTACCTCCGATTCGGGTAGGTTAATTTGGCATTGAGTTAATATCGAAAACTACTCAGATTTCGATTGCTTCATATAGAATGAATTCGACCGAACTAAAAGAATTAAAGTCTCAGTTGCAAGAGTTGACTGATAGAGGATTTGCAAGACCAAGTTTCTTACCTTGGGGTGCTCCTGTTCTGTTTGTGAAAAAGAAAGATGGCATGATGAGAATGTGTATTGATTATCGTCAGTTGAAAAAAGTGACTATTAAGAACAAATACCCTCTACCCCGAATTGACAATTTGTTTGATCAGCTGAAAGGAGCAATCGTGTTTTTGAAGATAGATCTGAGATCGGGCTATTATCAATTAAGGGTAAAAGATTTTGATATTCCAAAAATAGCTTTCTGAATGAGTTATGGACACTATGAGTTTTTAGTTATGCCTTTCAGATTAACGAATGCACCTGCTATCTTTATGGATTTAATGAACAGAATATTTAGACCGTATTTAGATCGATTTGTCATTGTATTCATTGATGACATTTTGATTTATTCGTGTAATGAAATTGAGCGTGCAAAACATATGAGAATAGTGTTACAGACTTTGCGTGATAAGCAGTTGTATGCGAAGTTCAGTAAATGTGAATTTTGGTTGCGCGAAGTTGGTTTTCTGGGCCATATTGTGTTAGCATCAGGTATTCGAGTTGATCCAAGTAAGATTTTAGCTGTTCTGGATTGGAAGCCTCCGAGAAATGTTTCTAAAGTCTGCAGTTTTCTGGGACTTGTCGGTTATTATAGACGCTTTGTAAAAGGCTTTTCGATGATCGCAACTTCGTTGACAAATTTGCTTTAGAAAGATGTGAAATTTGATTGGTCTGAAAAATGTCAGAAAAGTTTTGATCAGTTGAAAGCCCTATTGACTGAAGCTCCAGTGTTAGTACAACCAGAATCGAGTAAAGTATTTGTGATCTACAGTGATGCTTCTTTGAACGGTCTGCGATGTATTTTGATGCAGGAAGGAAAAGTCATTGTTTATGCTTTGAGACAATTAAAGCCGCACGAAAAGAACTATCTGACCCACGATCTGGAATTAGCTGCAATTGTATTTGCTTTGAAATTTGGCACCACACTTGTTCGGCGAGAAATGTCATGTTTATTCTAATCATAAATGTTTGAAGTATCGATAACTCAGAAAGATTTGAATCTGCGATAGAGAAGATGGCTAGATTTGCTAAAAGACTATGAACTAGTGATTGATTATCATCCGGGAAAAGAAAATGTTGTTGCTGATGCTTTGAGTCGAAAATCACTGTTTGCTCTGCATGTGATGAATGCTCATTTGGATGTGTCTAATGAAGATTTGGTTTTAGCAGAATTAAAGCAAGATCGTTATTTTTGCAACAGATTTTGCGAAGCTCAGAAGGTTGATAATGATATTTTAACAAAACGAGCCCAGTGTGATTTGAATTCTGATTCTAAATTTCGAGTTGATAGTGACGATTGTTTGAAATTCCAAGATCAATTTTGTGTACCGAGAAATCCAGAATTGATTCAGATGATTTTGAATGAAGCTCACAACAGTCATTTATCTGTTCATCCGGGTTGTACAAAAATGCATAATGATTTGAAACAACATTACTGGTGGTCTGGAATGAAAAGAGATATCTCCAACTTTTTTTCGAAATGTTTAACCTGTCGGCAAGTTAAAGCTGAACATCAGGTGCCATGTAATGCCCAAAAATTTAGGTATTTACTTTTGTATGTGTTGTGTTGCATAATTGTACTTGCTTCAGTGGTTGAGGGTCCGGAGGAAAGTTGGAGGGCTCTTGATTCAAGCCTTGGCTTGTGTAAAATTTTAATTTTTGGTTTAAGTAAACCCTGTATCCTATTAGTGTGATTTTTAAATTTTTGTGGGTTAAGCATGTCAAAATTAACCTATTGGTCCAAGGGCAAATGACGTCTTTCTATTGTCAAGGGACTCGAATTCGAGTCTTATTGCACACAAAAGGGTGTTTTATTTTGCTTATTGTCGTGTAGGAATTTGGGTGCCAGTGGAACTCTGTAGCTTGGGGCAGTTGAGGAGTTTGAAAGGTGTAGGTAAGTGTATAGTCGAAAGTTAGGAGATGAAAGGGGAATTTGGATGGTAATCGGTTAGAGGATGTTGGGAGAGTTTGTAGGAGGAAATCAATGAGTGAGGGTTGAGGAAGTGTTAGTGCCATTGCTGGACTCTTGGTACTAAAGAGAATTCTGCTTTGAGTTTAAGGAACTTCTTCTATTTTTCATTTTTGGTTTTGGCAACTTTTGCTTTTTTTCACCTTTGTTTCTAAAGCCATTCTTTCCTTGAATTGCGTTTGGGTTCATTGGTTCATCGGTTCTACACTTCTCCTTAACCTTAGTGCACCGATTTTTGTCCATCCTTTCTTTTTCTTATTTAGTAACTTACCCTTTTGGCCGAATATCATTAGTCCATCTTCTCACAATTTCGTTTCAGTTTTGAGCCTTGCTTGGGGAACTCAATCTTTTCTTCTTCGCTCTCTTGCTCTCTGTGAACTTGTCTTGATCGATTGCTCTTCTCTCAACTCTTTGTTTCTACTTTGGCCAAACCCTGTCAAGGCCTAGATATCGTCCTCCTCTTATTCTGTTTTCTACGCTTAACCATTTCTGGCTGTGGGACTGTCGAAATTCCCTTGTGTTATCGGTAAGTGTTTCCTAACTGAACCTTATTTAGTTTTTCTCTCAAAGGTTTGGCTTATGTACCTCTTAGGCCAAACGATTGCTTTTCCTCTTTTTATCATGAGAAGATATCCTTTTAACACTTCTCTTTTTGTACGAATGTTGCTAGGGACCCAATCTCTTCAAACAAGGTGTGGAGCCGATTACTTTTCCTTTACCAGTAATTACTCCTTTATTGGTAACTGTTAAGATCTAGATGTGTTTGTGTGGGATTACAGATTCTTATGAATCAGTTAACTGTTCTTACGAAGGGTTAAGTGTTGGGGAGAATACTTAGTTTGGAACAAGTAGGGACTACAATTGTTGATTGGTAAGTAGTGATGACTTGGTTGAAATATTTTTATTCAATGGCAGTATGGTTTTGAATTAACGAGGGTGTTAGACTAATGAGAGGTTGTGGTTGATCATAGACTCTCGATCTCAGAGGCATTTTGACTACAACTCCATAACAGATGTGTAATCACACTGCTTCAATCGTTAAATGGCAGAAGTTGGAAACTGATACCATCGATGCCACGCGGGCGTGCGCTCGCTCGTGTGGTCATCTAAACACATAGGCACGAGCACGTGATTGTAGAGACCACCATGAGCGATCTCGTGGGCATAGGTCATTTTGGGCCACGTTGGGCTGAAATAGGGTGTGTGGGCCCCACGAGCTCGTGGGTCTGTACGGGCAAACCGCACAGATGTGTGGAGAATATTGGGCTGACTGTGTAAACTTGATCATCAGATTATAGATTATAAGTTCATAACCTCAGCCCATTCCTATTTTGGGTGGAACAGATCTATTAGTTCTTTGATTCCAGTTAGTAAAGAGGGACCTTGAACTAAGAAATAGGTTCTAGAAGCTAAATAGAAGATAAACTAAAAAAGGGTATCCTAAGTAATTGCAATAATCGGGTGTGTTGTTTACGCAGCCAAGGCCATTATTTGGGCTTACTCGGCCACAATAGTGTGTGGGCCCTTAGAGGCCGTAGTATGGGCTTGGGCCCATTTTTCGTTGTTTAATTGTTAAGGTTGCACGGGTCGCACGGTCTATAAGTATACCTAGATCCTAACTTATATTATGACTGTTATACCCTTTGAGGTAAATGGTGGATATACCTCTATGTGATATATGAATGTTTGTGCATGCCATTTTTATTGTATGCACATTTATATTATGTTGCATTGCATGGGGTGGGATATATGATTTTGGAGGAAGTGTACTGTACTGGTAGCTCTGCTGTAATTTCTGTTAGTGTCACAAATAGTGGTATATTTGGAGTGTAGGGATGGGTGGGCCGATTTTATCCCCACATGGAGTGTAGGGCTGGACGAAGTAGAATGTAGAGAATGGATGGGTAGGACCTTTACTACATTACTGATACTGTTACTGTAATGGGCTAAAGCCCACATTGATACTGCTACTACTATGGGCTAAGGCCCACCTTGATGCTGGACTATCACTGAAATGGGCTTAGGCCCAAACTATTTCTGTCTGATTTGGTTAATGATTGCATACTGAGTTTTCATAAACTCACTTCTTCTGCTTATCTCTTTAGGTAACCCTTAGGCGGGTCAATGCTGCGAGGGACTCGGAGATGGCCACACCACTGTTTACATTTCTTTTTTTGATATTTAGTAAAAGTAATTTAATTTGGGCAAATTTTATTTAATAAGGTCGTTTTAAGTTTTTATTTTTATTTGGGGATTTAATTCAATTAACTTATATTTGTTAGCAGTAGAACTCAGGCTTTCGAAAAGAACGATTTTTAAACTACCATGTTACATAACTTGTTTTAAAGGCTTCCATAATGAACAATGTTTTAAAGAAAAATAACAAATTAGTATGGTACATGTTTTGCTAAACAAACATGTAACTTAACAAGTGAATAAAATAAGTTAGCTTCTCATAAAGATCACAAATGAGGTTTTAAACACAAAAAGACTTTTCTAATAGAACTACGCTTTTCAAAACTCAACCCAATGTGACACCACAGATTCGGTCATAGTGTCTAGGCTGGGTTTGGGGTGTTACATTTAGTGGTATCAGAGCCAGGTTACAAAATTCGACCGTCGATTTGAGTTTTCCTAAAAACATAAATTTCAAATGAATTGTTTTAAATGGTGGAAAAATATTTTGAGGTGTTGTTCCGAATGTGTGGTCTATCGAGTCTCCGGTGTCAATCCTATAAGTTCTCTAAAACTATTGTTTAATTGAAATACTAAGATTATTGTACATAATAGACTATACTGATACTTTTATTAGGGTAACCTAAAACTGTAGTAAGACTACAATCTGCGAAAACAAACAACTTAGAATTATTGATGCTATTTTTCATAAAATATCCGTTAATAAACACTGGAACTATAAAACTGGTGCATAAAACTGTTAATACAGATAATACGCAAATCGATTATGAGCACCAGAGGTACTCGTGGAAGGGGTACTAGAGGCCACGGTGGAGGCCGTGCAGGTGCTCGGGCTGGGTCTTCGACATCGGGCCATATGGCTAACATTGAGCAAGAGAGGCAACGGCTTCACCTTTGATTGAGACTGGGTCACACGAGCGTGCAACTATGGACTATGCACTATCCCAAGCTACGCTGTAAATTTTGGAGAGGGTCGTTGGGCTCAATACTGGTATTGTAGGCCGTGGGTCAGTAACAAAACGACTCAAGTCTAATGGGGCTGAGATCTTTAGAGGTATCGCTGGAGTTGCCCCTAATGCTGCTGAATATTGGATAGAGGCCACGGAGAGGATCATGGATGACTTTGACTGCACCCCGAGCAGAAAATAAAAGGTGAAGTATCATTACTACGTGATGAAGCCTACTAGTTGTGGCTTACAGTGAAAGAGGGTACTTAGTCTGATCGGTTGACTTGGGATTTTCTAAGAGTGCGTTCCAAGGGAAATATGTGGGCGCTAGTTACGTAGATGCCCGGAGGAGGGAGTTTTTGAATTTGACCAAAGGGAATAAGTCGATAGCTGAATATGAGTTTGAGTTTCTGCGACTGAGCTACTACGTACGTTGGATGGTGGCTACTGAGCATGAGCGCTATGTTCATTTCGAAGATGGCCTCAGAGATAATTTGTGAGTTTTGATAGCTCCACAGAGGGAGTGAGATTTTGCAGTGTTAGTAGAAAAGGCAAAGATCCACGAGGATGTGAAGCGCACTGACCGCTAGAATCATGAAAAGGATAAGGGAAGAAACAAGAAGGTTTGGGAGCCCTCAAGTTTAGCTGTGGGGCCTAAGAAAAAGCCAGATTTGATGGGCCAGTCAGAGTTGGAGCCCCTGTTAGTACTACTAGATTGCAGCCTTGTGTTGATTGTGGAAAATGCCAGCAGGGCGAGTGTTGGAAGAGATTAGGGGATGTTTAAGGTGTGGATCTATAAAGCACCGTATCAAAGATTGTCCATGGAGGCCCAATCAGACACCAGCTACTGGTATGGGTATCGTTTACCACAGAAGGGTTTTTAGCAGCCATTGAGGGGCCGTGATCAGGCCAGAGGTAGAAATGGTATGGGCCATGGTCTTAGAGCACGGGTAGAAGTGTGCGCTTCATCAAGCGAGGCGATCGGCATGGTTTATGCCTGCACATCACAGAGAGGGACGGCGCCCGGATGTTATTACAGATGCGTTTTTATTCATCATGTACCTTACACTGCATTGATTGATGTTGGTTCTACACACTCTTATGTAGCATGTACTATGTCTGAGACTTTGGGCATGATGTTTGAAAACACTGCGAGTGAGGTTACTGTGTTAAGTCCATTAGGGTAGTCAGTGAGAGTGAATAAACTGTTTAAGGAGGTATCTTTGGAAGTTCAAGGAAGGGTCTTTTTGGCAGATTTAATGGAACTCCTTTTTGGGGACTTTGACTTGATACTGGGTTTGGATTGGCAAGTTAAGCATCAGGCGAATTTGGATTGTGCTGCTAAGTGGGTAATACTAAAAACTACAGAGGGTGAGGAGGTAATTGTGATTGGAGAGGGTCGGAACTATCTCTCAAATGTGATTTCTGCAGTTAGAGCTGAGAAGCTGGTTCGTAAGGGTTGCGAGGCGTATCTGGCCTACGTCAGTGCTTCTGGTTCTGAGGTTTTATCTATTAAAGACATCAGAACAGTTAAGGATTTTTCAGATGTCTTTCCGGATGAGCTACCGGGGTTACCTCCCAAGCGTGAAGTTGAGTTTGGGATAGAGCTCTTGCCTGGTACAGCTCCGGTGCCTATCGCCCCTTATAGAATGGCACCGAAGGAGCTCGTAGAGCTTAAGGCTCAAACAAAGAGTTACTGGATCGAGGGTTCATCTGCCCCAATATGTCTCTGTAGGGAGCATTGGTTTTATTTTTGAAGAAAAATGATGAAACCGTGTGTATATGCATCAACTATCGGCAACTAAACAAATTGACTATCAAGAATAAGTACCCCCTACCAAGGATTGACAATCTATTCAACAAGTTTTGTAACACCCCTAACCCATAAGCCTCATCGGATTAGGGTTACAAGGCATTACCAGACAGACAGAACATTTTAGACCAATTCAGAATCACAGATATCACATAACATTAATACATAAGCAATCATCAACAATCCATCCCTTATGATGGTCTACGAGACCTAAAACATACTTTTAAAGACAGTCAGGACTAAACCGAACACATTCATAAATTTCAGAACTCAAAAAAATTTTCAATTTGGTCACACACCCGTGTGACTAGGCCGTGTGCCTTACACCGGCACCAAACACGCCCAAGCGATCCAGCCATGCCAATACAGAGCATACATATTGACTTTCACCCATGGCCAATAGACACGCTCGTGTGCTATGGCCGTGTGATACTTAGCTAGCTACTGACTTAAGCCCACAGCCATATGACACGCCCATGTGTCTAAACCATGTGATTTTAAGAGGTTACTATTTTACATACAAGGCCACAAGGCACGCCCGTGTTCCCTGACTGTGTGGCACAATGCAGGTAACTTGCCACCCCTTTTTGGGTCATTCCTACAAGTAATATTAAACAACATTCATGCCACAATTTTCAGCCAATTCCATGCTCAAAACATGCTTCATTATAACTAAATCATCATCATTCAATAACCTATTCAAATCCATACCAGAATACAAAAAAAAAAAATCTTATTACAGCAACATGCCAAAATGCTAATTTCATACCTCACTTATGGCACCTACTAACTTATGCTTAAACTTACCATTTCCTTAACTTGGCATATTACAAAATAACCACCACATACAAGGCTATGTAACCATTACAAGGATACACAATTTGGCATTACAACCTATTTACCAAAACTAAACACAAACATACCATTTGCTAGCCAACTCTCATGGCATAACATATATACATATCAAAGCTTAATACATAGACATTCTAGCCTATACATGCCATACTAAAAAATAATTACACTTTCAAAAGTACCAAAATGAGTTTGATAGTGTGGTGACGATCCTAGAATATCCCCGAGCCTTCAGTAGCTACGATAACTGTAAAACAGAAATCACATAGACTAAGCTACAGAGAGCTTAGTAAGCCAAATACAACTAGTTTAACTATTAAAGCATATAACGTAAAAGTCAATAACAAGAATTCATAGCCATTTCACAGAGTAATTCACGAGCCTAACCATGCTCATTTGATTGTATACATATCATGCTCCATTTCCATGATTTCATACATACTTTGCATTCATTAATTCACAGAAATAGAGTCTTTCATATTCAGAAATTTAGTACGACACAAACATACCTGTATAGATTATACATTCCATATATTCATTCCCATATCTCATACTCTATCATCAGATGGTTTAGAAATGATGCAGATACTCATAAACAGGTAAAATGCCGACGTCCCAGACGTAGTCTTACATGTAATTCAGTATCGATGCCTCTGTCCAGACAGGGTCTTACAGGAAATCAAATACAATGCTGATGTCCCAGACATGGTCTTATACGTAAATCTCAAATCGAGGCCTGTGTCCCAGACACGGTCTTACATGATATTCCAGATCGATGTCAATGTTCCTTTAGAAACATATAAAGCTTTTTGGATACTAGCATATTATCAAAAATTTACTCAAAAATTCATTCATTAGGCTCTCAAGGACGTCCAATACAGCTTACAATTTGTATGCGCAGAATTTAGTCAATTTAACACGTAATTGTAATTTGACTTACCTCATACGGGTTTCGAACGAAAATGAGTCGACTATTCAACTATTTTGGACTGCCCTCGATCTAAGTCCGATTTTCTTTGTTCTTGATCTAATACAATTCAAATTCAACCATTCAATCATTCATTTCATTCAAAATAATCCATGAACACATATTTTGGGGCACTTTTCATTTTAGCCTTTACATTTTCACACTTTGACAATTTAGTCCATATTTTACAAAATCACAAATATGTAAAATTCACCAAGACTATAGCTTGGCCGAATATACATAGCTTCCATATAAGCCCAAACAACATATTTAATTCACAATTTAGTCCTTCAAAGCCTCATTTTCACAAATTAGCCCAAATAGCTCTATTCCAACAAAAATTCAAGAACAAAACATGATAATCTCACATATATCTTTCATAATCCATATAAAAACATTACAAAGCTCATGTAATCATCAATGGCACATTTCATAATCTTCAACAGAAACAGAAATTCAGACATGGGCTTTGAAGAACATGAAGCAACGATCACAGAAACGTAGAAATTATCAAAAATAGACGAAAATTCATACCTTAATCAAGGATTAAGCTACCCGAAACCTAAAATGGCTTTCTTCTTTTTATTTTTTTTTATTTTAGGTTCTAATATGTGTTTATGAACACATGCATGCAATTTGTTTTTCTTTAATTCATGTTAAAGCATGAATTACCATTGTATCCCTCATTAATAAACATATCAATTACATAAAACAAGGTCATTTATGACCACTAATAAATTCAATGGAGTAATTGCCACATAAGGCCATAATAATCCAAAGCCATACCAATTAAACACATTAAATATATGGCATGCAACTTTCATCATTTAAGCGATTAAATGCTTTTTGTAAAATTGAGCACAGAAACAGACAAATTAAATCATAGAAACTTCACAGATAAAAATTCACATATCACAGACATAGAAAATAATATTAAAAAAATATTTTTTCAGAATCAGTTACGTGGTCTCAAAACCACTGTTTCGACTAGGGTCTAAATTAGACTGTTGCAAGTTTCGAGGAGCCTCAGTCTTCTGTAATATTGATCTTTGATTGGGGTACCATCAACTGAGGGTCAAGGAGACTAATGTGTACAAGATAGCATTTATGACCCGTTACGGTCATTACGAGTTCCTAGTGATGCCGTTTGGACTAAAGAATGCACCAACAACTTTTATGGATTTGATGAACCGAGAGTTCTAGCCTTATTTGGATCAGTTCATTATGGTGTTTATAGATGACATTCCGGCGTATTTGAGGACCGAGGAGGAACATGATGCACATCTCGGGGTTGTCCTACAGATTTTAAAGGAGAAGCAGTTGTATCTTAAATTGAGAAAGTGTGAATGCTGGCTACGTGAGGTAACTTTTTTGGGTCATGTGGTATTTGCTGAGGGGATTAGGGTTGATCCTCGAAAAATTGAAGCGGTTCTAGATTGGAAGCAACCTAAGTTGGTAAAGTTTTCTGGTTCTTGTAGGGTATTATAGACGGTTTGTTGAGGGGTTTTCGTTGATTGCTTCACCTTTGACTAAGTTGTTGCGTAAAGAGGTATCGTTTAACTGGAATAATAAGCAGCAAGAAAGTTTTGAGAAGCTTAAGAAAGTTCTGACTGAGGCCCCTGTCTTAATACAGCCAGAATCTGAGAAGGAATTCACTGTCTATAGTGATGCATCACAGGTTGGCTTGGGATGTGTACTGACGCAAGAGGGTAAGGTAGTGGCATATGCGTCTCATCAGCTTAAGACGCATGAGGCAAACTATTTGACACATGACTTGGAGTTGGTAGCGATGGTGTTCGCACTGAAAATTTAGATGCATTACCTGTATGGGGAGAAGTGTATCATTTACACGGATCAGAAGAGCCTCAAGTATCTCCTCACCCAGAATGAGTTAAACCTTAGGTAGCGTAGATGGATAAAGTTGCTTAAAGATTACGACTGTTCGATTGAATACCATCCTGGTAAGGCTAATGTGGTAGCGATGCACTGAGTCGTAGGGCTGTTACTGATTTGAGGGTGATGTTTGCTCATCTCATCTTATTTGGTGATGGTAGTTTACTGGCCAAACTTTTAGTTAAACCAAGGTGGATGGAATAGATTAAAATTAAGCAGTTGGAGGATGAGTCACTAGATTCTCATTTCCGACAGATAAAGAATGGGAAAGCTTCAAATTTTGGGTTGAATAGCGAAGGGGTACTCTATTTCCATGGGAGAGTCTGTGTATCTGAGGCAATCTATATTGCAAGAGGCGCATAGTAGCCCTTACACTATGCATCCTAGAGGGGATAAGATGTACCGAGATCTTCGGGAGTTATATTGGTGGCCAAGTCTTAAGCGGGAAGTTACCAATTTTGTAGGTAAATGCCTGACTTATTAGCAAGTTAAAGTAGAACATCAGCTGTCTTTAGGGTTGCTTCAGCCAGTTAAGATTCCACTTTGGAAGTAGGAGAGAGTAACTATGGACTTTGTTAGTGGGCTACCCTTAACGCCTACTAAGAAGGATTCAGTATGCGACATTTTTGACCGATTGACTAAATCTGCCCATTCTATACATGTTTGAACTGATTACTCGTTGCAGAAGTTGGCTAAGATGTATGTGTCTGAGATAGTGAGACTATATGGGGTACCGGTTTCTATAATATCTGTAACGCCCCGTACCCGAGACTGTCGCCGGATTCGAACACGAGGTGTTAACAGACTTAATTCATTACTTAAACCGCTCAAACAATTTATTTTTTTTAAATTTCCAGTCAAGCTAGCAATCTGCATCACAGTCTCTTAAAATTTCATATCTCGAGTTCTGAAACTCGAAATCCAATTCCGTAAATTTTACCTGAAACTAGACTCATATATATATTTACTAATTTTTTATATAATTTTTGGTCAGGCCAATTAGTACAGTTTATTAGTTAAAGTCTCCCCTGTTTCAGGGTTCGACTGCTCTGACCTTTATGTATTTCGAATCATATATCTCTTTGTACAGAATTTCAATGTCTATAAAGTTTGTTTTTCTTAAAACTAGACTAAATAATAAAACTGTACATATAAAGCATGACTTCTAATTATATTTTTACAATTTATTATAAATTTTTAAAGTCAGAACAGGGGATCCAGAAATCACTCTAGCCCTATTTCACAAAAATTCAAATATCTCATAAAATATAATTCATATACCTGTTTTGTTCAATCCATATAAAAATAGACTCATTAATATTTAATTTCCTAACTTACTCATCATTTAATTCTATTTCTACTATTTTTAGTGATTTTTCAAATTTACATCACTGCTGCTGTTAAATTCTGTTTTATGGCAAATTTCACTTTACTAAGGATTTTCATGGACTAAATATCATTTTAAACATACATAACATCAAATATGACTTAGATTGGCCATTCCAATGGCTAATCATTTACAAACCCTTTTCTTGCCAAACCATAGCCATATCATAAGATCATTTACACAAAGTGAGTATTTTATCAAACATGCCACATTCAAAACACACAAGCCATTTTACCAATTTAGGCCTTCAGATAGTGTGAACGAGTCTTCGACCTATCCCGATTCTCAAGCCGGCTTGTCAAAACTACAATGAAAGAAAAGGAGGGAGTAAGCACAAATAACATAATCACACAATCCCACAAAAACATTATTTGCATAAAAAACACCAAGACATTCATGTTTCATTTGTATTTAATATCTTTCTATGATTTCATCATACCAAGTTTTCAACCCGAGGGTTTAAGCACATAGCTGTCAAATTTTCTCATTTACCACACTTACCAACATGTCACCTTCATTTTAGGTCTTCTCCTTATTCACTTAAGATTCACCCGTTGAACACATCGGAATATAATTCGAATACGCGGATCTCATGAACATAAAAGCCATACCCGCAGCTAGATAAACTCAATAGCCTACGGAACTTATGTAGCCAAGCTACCATGTAACCCGGCCATAAGTGAACTCGGACTCAACTCAACGAGCTCAGGCGTTCGCATCCATAAGTGAACTCAGACTCAACTCAATGAGCTCGGATGCCTAGTCACATCTCACGAACTCGGACTCAACTCAACGAGTTCGGAACTCAATATCTTAGTGACATGTCACTTGTATTCTAATCTATTCCCAAGGTTCAAATGGGCTTTTTCCTCAATCACACATCTTTGCCGTCTTCCACAGAATATTGAAACCGATACTCGGTAGCAATTCATATTTAACAAGTAATAAACATAATTTGCATATTACTCAACAATAACCACAAAGCATAATATTTCATAATAATAATCATCATATCATATAAATATCATTAAGTTAATTAAAATGACAATTATGTTACTACATTTACACATGAACTTACCTCGGTACAAAATTATTAGCAATCGAGCCTATTCTTCGTAAACTTTGTTTTTCCCTCGATCGCGACTTGAATCTCGTTTCTCTTGATCTATAATGCCAAATTAATCTTATTTAATACATACATTCATCAAAACAGCATTTAATACAAACTTTGGAAAAATTACATTTTTACCCCTAAACTTTTGCATAATTACACTTTTGCCCCTAGGCTCATGAAGTAAACTTCATCCCTTATTCTTATGTTTTATGACATGCTGATTATTTTTCCCTTCTATGGTAACATCAAATTCACACTCTAACATGTACTTATGACTATTAGGTATTTTTACCGATTAAGCCCTTTTACTCGTTTTCGCTTAAAACCGAGTAGTACATGTTGTCTAACATAATTTAAAATCTCATTTTCAATCATAAAACACCAAAATACACAAATTTCACCTATGGGTATTTTTCCAAATATGAACCCTAGGTTGAATTATTGCTAGCATAAGCTTAATCGAGCTACTGGGATTTCAAAAACGTACAGAACATTAAAAACGGGGCTTGGAATCACTTACTATGGAGCTTGGAAGCTTGAAACAAACCCTAGCTATGGAGAACCCTTGAAATTTCAGCCTAATGAAGAAGATGGACAAAAATTGGCTTTTAATTTTGTTTTTAATTCATTTTAATAACTAAATGACCAAAATGCCCTTACTACTAAACTTTCCAAAAATTCCATCCATGTCCAATTTTTGTCCATAGACTTATAAATTGGCCAAATTGCTATTTAAGACCTCTTCATTAATATTCCAAAACAATTTCATACTAAAAATTCTTAGAATGCAAGTTTTACAAATTATTCGATTTAGTCCCTAATTTCAATTTAAGCACTTTAGGCATAGGATTTCATCACGAAATTTTCACACAATCATGCAGTCATATCATAAACATCAAAATAATTATAAAATAATTATCTCTATCTCGGATTTGTGGTCACGAAACCACTATTTTGATTAGGCCCTAATTCGGGATATTACAACTCTCTCCCCTTCAAGGATTTTCGTCCTCGAAAATCTTACCGGTAAACAGGTGTGGGTATTGATTTCTCATGGTTTCGTCAGATTCCCATGTAATTTCTTCTAATCCGTGCTTTTGCCACAATACTTTCACGAGCGCGACACTCTTATTTCTTAGTTGCTTGACCTCTCGAGCTAAAATCTTAATCGGTTCTTCTTCTTAAGTCATATCCGGTCGTAGTTCAATTTCTGTCAGTGAAATTATATGTGAAGGATCTGAACGGTATCGACGTAACATAGATACGTAGAACACATCATGAATCTTCTCTAATCTAGGTTGTAATGCTAGCCGATATGCTACCAGTCCAACTTTTTCAATTATTTCATACGGTCCAATAAAACGCGGACTTAACTTGCCCTTCCGTCCAAATCTAAGGACTTTCTTCCATGGAGACACTTTCAAAAATACCTTATCACCAACTTGAAACTCGATTTCCCTTCGTTTCAAATCTGCATAAGATTTCTGTCTATCTGAAGCAGCTTTCAAACAATCTCGAATCACTTTCACCCTTTCTTCGGTTTCTTTTATTAGATCAACTCCATAAATCTGATTTTCCTTGGGTTCAGTCCAATACAATGACGTCCGACATTTACGACCATACAATGCTTCATAAGGTGCCATCTTCAAACTCGTCTGATAACTATTATTATAAGCAAATTCTACCAACGATAAGTACCTTTCCCAACTACCTTGAAATTCCAATATGCAACATCTGAGCATGTCTTCAAGAATCTGAATTACTCTCTCTGATTGTCCATCAGTTTGTGGATGAAAGGCAGTGCTGAAATTTAACTTTGTACCTAACGCCTCTTGTAACTTTTTCCAATACCGTAAAGTGAATCTCGGATCTCTATCCGAAATGATTGACAAAGGTATTCCATGAAGTCTAACAATCTAACGGATATACAATTCAGCCAACTTATTAAGAGAATAATCCGTACGTACCAGAATTTTTCTTCCCCGGAGTTAACGGCAACCCTGATATAAAATCTATAGTAATCCAATCCCATTTCCATTCAGGAACCATGATAGGCTGGAGTAATCCCGAAGGTACTTGATGTTCAGCTTTCACTTGTTGACAAATTAAGCACTTTGATACTAACTCGGAGATATCTCTTTTCATTCCACTCCACCAGTACATTTTCTTCAAGTCATTATACATTTTCATACTGCCCGAATGAACCACCAAACAACCATTATGTGCTTCATGTAAAATCTTTTGAATCAACTCATCATTTTTCGGTACACAAATCTGATTTTTAAACATCAAGCAACCATCAGAACCGATTCTGAAATCTGATCCCATATCAGCTTCACACTGCTTTCTCTTGGATTGCAAATCTTGATTATTTTTTTGAGCTTCAGAGATCTTTTGCAAAAATATCAGTCTTGCTCTTAACTCTGCTAGAATCGAATCATCATCTGATACCTTTAACCGAGTGTTCATAGCTCTCAAAGGAAACAGTAATTTTCTGCTTAAAGCATCGGCAACCACATTCACTTTTCTCGGATGGTAGTCAATAACAAGCTCGTAATCTTTCAATAACTCCAACCATCTTCGCTGTCTCAAATTCAAATCTTTTTGTGACATCAAGTACTTAAGACTTTTGTGATCTGTATATACTCGATACTTTTCACCATACAGATAATGTCGCCAAATATTCAGAGCAAACACTATAGCAGCCAATTCCAAATCACGAGTCGGATAATTCCTTTCGTGAGATTTTAACTGTCTCGAAGCATCAGCCACCATTTTTCCTTCTTGCATAAGTACACATCCTAAGCCATTTCGAGAAGTATCACTATACACCACAAATTCTTTACCTAATTCGGGTTGTACCAACACTGGTGCTTCAGTTAATAACTTTTTCAATTCTTCAAAACTTTGTTGACATTCTTCCGTCCATTCAAATTTAATATTCTTTCGGAGTAGTCTAGTCATAGGAGCAACAATTATAGAAAATCCATTTACAAACCGCTGATAATACCCAGCTAGCCCCAAGAAACTTCTAACCTCGGTTACATTTTTCAGTGGTTTCCAATCAACAATGGCTGAAATCTTACTAGGATCAACCCGTATACCATCACCTGAAACAATATGACCCAAAAATTCAACTTTCCGAAGCCAAAATTCACTTTTACTAAACTTGGCATATAACTGCTTATTTCTCAAAGTTTTCAAAACTATCCTCAAATGCTCAACATGCTCTGTCTCATCTTTTGAATAAATTAAAATATTATCTATAAATACCACAACAAATTTGTTCAAGTATAGCCAAAATATGCGATTCATTAAATCCATAAACACAGCAGGAGCATTTGTCAACCTGAATGGCATAACTAAAAATTCATAATGACCGTACCTTGTTCTAAAAGCAGTTTTAGGCACATCCGACTCTTTTACTCGCAACTGGTAGTACCCAGATCTCAAGTCACTCTTTGAAAACCATGTCGCTCCTTTTAGCTGATCAAATAAATCATCAATTCTTGGCAATGGATACTTGTTTTTGATTGTCACCTTGTTTAACTGCCGATAGTCAACACACAACCTCATAGAACCATCCTTCTTTTTCACAAATAACACAGGAGCACCCCAAGATGAAAAACTCTGTCTCACAAAGCCTTTATAAGTCAACTCTTGCAACTGCGACTTTAATTCTTTCAACTCTGCTGGTGCCATTCTATATGGAGTAATTGAGATCGAAGCTATTCCCGGTATCAAATCAATACCAAATTCTACTTCCCTGACTGGAGGCAAACGCGGCAATTCTTCTGGAAATACATCCGCGAATTCACACATAATTGGCACTAATTCAACTTTCTTTTCAATTTCTTTTGTATTAATTACATACGCCAAATAAGCTTCATAACCCTTCCTCAAATATCTCTGAGCCGACATCGAAGAAATCACACTAGATAATACCTTTGATTTGCCTGGTTCAACCCACAGAATTTTACCACTTTCACACTTTAATTCTATAACCTTCTCTTTGCAATTTATTATAGCATCATGCAATGTCAACCAATCCATACCCAAAATAACATCAAATTCATCAAACGGAAACAACATCAAGTCGGCCGGAAAGTAATGACCCCAAATCATTAAGGGGCATTTCTTGCTTACTTTATCAACTATCACACATTTGCCTAATGGATTCGACACTCTAATCATAAATTCTGTGTTTTCAACAGGTATATTCATACTAGACACCAATTTCATGCACACATATGAATGAGTAGAACCGGGATCAATCAAAGCAATAACATTAACATCATAAAGAGAAAATATACCAGTAATCACATCGGGTGATGAAGCATCTTCACGTGCCTTTATAGCATAAGTTCTAGTTGGAGCCCTTGCTTCAGATTTAGCTGCTGAATCTCTGGCTACATTTTTGCTGCTTGCTTCATTTCCAGCTTTTCTCGAATATCTTCCCCTCGAGTCTGCACCACTAGCTTTTACATTCTGAAAATTTTCTTTCCCAGCTCTCTCTGGGCAGTCTCTAATAAAATGATCCGGAGAACCACACCGAAAACATTCATTCGCTCTACATGGGCCAAAATGATTTCTGCCACACCGCTGGCACTTGGACTTAACAAATCTCGTATTTCCCACACTAGCTGCAGAAGTAGTTTGAGATTTAGGACCCACATTTTGCTTCTTAAAATTTCCATATGATTGTCCAGCCGAAACCTGTGAACCAGGATTCATATTTCTAGACTTTCTGGATTGCTGTGAGAATGAACTGCTTGTCGGTCTTTTCTTCCGATTTCTAGTCTCAGCCTCTACCTTTTTCTTCTCTTTAAGTAGTTCTTCAGCCTTGCAAGCTCGATCAACCAGTACTACCATTTCTTTTAATTGAAGAATCCCAACAAATACTTTGATGTCTTCATTGAGTCCGTCTTCAAATCGTCTGCACATTTTAGCTTCTGTATGGATATATTCTCTAGCATACTTACTCAACCTGACAAACTCCCTTTCGTATTCAGTAACTATCATGTTCCCCTGCTTTAATTCAAGAAACTCTTTACGCTTCTGATCAATAAATCTTTCATTGATATATTTCTTCAGAAATTCTTCTTGAAAGAACTCCCAAGTTACTTTCTCTTTCAGTACTCATCAAGTCAATGTCTTCCACCAATGATAAGTGAATCCTCAACAATGATATAGCACATTTCAAGCATTCTTCAGGTGTACAAGACAATTCACCAAATACTCGAATAGAATTCTCGACCCAAAACTCTGCTTTCTTGGCATCATCATCAATATTTTCCCTGAATTCTTCGGCCCCTTGTTTACGGATTTTGTCAACTGGAGTTCTGTGAAATTTCATCAGATCTACACCTTGAGGCATCGGGGGTACAGGTTGAGGAATCGGGGGAGGTTCTGCATTCGGGTTCGTACGAACAAACTCAGTATACCAGCCATTCATCATCTGGAGAAAGGCTTCTCGAGCCCCTTCTCCTCCTCCTTGACCAACAGTAGGAGGTGGATTTTCAGTTGGCACTGCCCCTTCAACCGAAGCTGGTGCATTACTCTCTACATCATCAGCCGCAATGGGATCAGGATCCATTTACTATAAAAAAAATCATTTAAAAGGTCAGAAGTCGTCACACTATCATAATTTATATATATGGCATGTATAGCAAAACCCGTACATACAACACAGTAGTCTGAGAACCGACTAAACCTGCTCTGATACCACCAAATGTAACGCCCTGTACCCGAGACCATCGCCGGATTTGAACACGAGTTGTTAACATACTTAATTCAATACTTAAACTGCTCAAATAATTTATTTTTTTTTAAAATTTCCAGTCAAGCTAGCGATCTTCATCATAGTCTCTTAAAAATTCATATCTCGAGTTCCAAAACTTGAAATCCAATTCCGTAAATTTTACCTAAAACGAGACTCATATATCTATTTACTAATTTTTTTCTAGAATTTTTGGTCAAGCCAATTAGTAAAGTTTATTAGTTAAATTCTCCCCTATTTTAGGGTTCGACTGCTCTAACCTCTGTGTATTACGAATGATATATCTCTCTGTACAGAATTTCAATTTCTATGAAGTTTGTTTCTCTTAAAACTAGACTCAATAATAAAACTGTAAATATAAAGCATGACTTCTAATTATTTTCTTACAATTTATTATAAATTTTTAAAGTCAGAACAGGGGATCCAGAAATCACTCTGGCCCTGTTTCACAAAAATTCAAATATCTCATAAAATATAATTCATATACTTGTTTTGTTCAATCCATATGAAAATAGACTCATTAGTATTAAATTTCATAACTTACTCATCATTTAATTCCATTTCTACTATTTTTAGTGATTTTTCAAATTTACATCACTACTGCTGTCAGATTCTGTTTTATGGCAAATTTCACTTTACTAAGGATTTTCATGGACTAAATATCATTTTAAACATACATAACATCAAATATGACTTAGATTGGCCATTCTAATGGCTAATCATTTACAAACCCTTTTATTGCCAAACCATAGCCATATCATAAGATCATTTACACAAAGTGAGTATTTTACCATATATGCCACATTCAAAGCGCACAAGCCATTTTACCAATTTAGGCCTTCAGATAGTGTGAACGAGTCTTCGACCTATCCCGATTCTCAAGCCGGCTTGTCAAAACTACAATGAAAGAAAAGGAGGGAGTAAGCACAAATGCTTAGTATGTTCACATGCAAATAGCAAGTAACATAATCACACATTCCCATAAAAACATTATTTGCATAAACAACACCAAGACATTCATGTTTCATTTGTATTTAATATCTTTCTACGATTTCATCATACCAAGTTTTCAACCCGAGGGTTTAAGCACATACCTGTCAAATTTTCTCATTTACCACACTTACCAACATGTCACCTTCATTTTAGGTCTTCTCTTTATTCACTTAAGATTCACCCGTTGAACACATCGGAATATAATTCGAATACGCGGATCTCATGAACATAAGAGCCATACCCGCAGCTAGACAAACTCAATAGCCTGCGGAACTTATGTAGCCAAGCTACCATGTAACCCGCCCATAAGTGAACTTGGACTTAACTCAACAAACTCGGATGCCTAGTCACATCTCACGAACTCAGACTCAACTCAACGAGTTCGGAACTCAATATCCTAGTGACATGTCACTTGTATTCTAATCTATTCACAAGGTTCAAACAGGCTTTTTCCTCAATCACATATCTTTGTCGTCTTCCACAGAATATCGAAACCGATACTCGATAGCAATTCATATTTAACAAGTAATAAACATAATTTGCATATTACTCAACAATAACCACAAAGCATAATATTTCATAATAATAATCATCATATCATATAAATATCATTAAGTTAATTAAAATGACAATTATGTTACTACATTTACACATGAACTTACCTCAGTACAAAATTATTAGCAATCGAGCCTATTCTTCATAAACTTTGTTTTTCCCTCGATCGCGACTTGAATCTCGTTTCTCTTGATCTATAATGCCAAATTAATCTTATTTAATACATACATTCATCAAAGCAACATTTAATACAAACTTTGGAAAAATTACATTTTTGCCCCTAAACTTTTGCATAATTACACTTTTGCCCCTAGGCTCGGGAATTAAACTTCGTCCCTTATTCTTATGTTTTATGACATGCTGATCATTTTTCCCTTCTATGGTAACATCAAATTCACACTCTAACATGTACTTATGACTATTAGTTATTTTTACCGATTAAGCCCTTTTACTCGTTTTCGCTTAAAACTGAGTAGTACAAGTTGTCTAACATAATTTAAAACCTCATTTTCTATCATAAAACACCAAAATACACAAATTTCACCTATGGGTATTTTTCCAAATATGAACCCTAGGTTGAATTGTTGCTAGCATAAGCTTAATCGAGCTACTGGGATTTCAAAAACGTAAAGAACATTAAAAACGGGGCTTGGAATCACTTACTATGGAGCTTGGAATCTTGAAACAAACCCTAGCTATGGAGACCCTTGAAATTTCGGCCTAATGAAGAAGATGGACAAAAATTGGCTTTTAATTTTGGTTTTAATTCATTTTAATAACTAAATGACCAAAATGCCCTTACTACTAAACTTTCCAAAAATTCCATCCATGTCCAATTTTTGTCCATAGACTTAGAAATTAGCCAAATTTCTATTTAAGACTCTTCATTAATATTCCAAAACAATTTCATACTAAAAACTCTTAGAATGCAAGTTTTACAAATTATTTGATTTAGTCCCTAATTTCAATTTAAGCACTTTAGGCAGAGGATTTCATCACGAAATTTTCACACAATCATGCAATCATATCATAAACATCAAAATAATTATAAAATAATTATCTCTATCTCAGATTTGTGGTCATAAAACCACTATTTTGATTAGGCCCTAATTCGGGATATTACAATATCTGATAGAGATCCTCGCTTTACGTCGTAGTTTTGGAGGAAGTTACACGAGGCATTAGGTACAAGGTTGGACTTCAGTACTGCATTCCATCTTCAGACAGACAGTCAATCTGAGAGGGTGATTCAGATATTGGAGGACATGTTAAAAAGTTGTGTGATTGACTTCTGAGGCAGTTGGGAGGATTACTTACCGTTGGTAGAGTTTGTATACAATAATAGCTACTAGTCTAGCATACAGATGGCACCTTACTGGGCATTATATGGTCGTAGGTGTCGTATTTCTTCATGTTGGACTGAGTTGGGTGAGCGGTGTGTCCTGGGTTTTGGGTTCTAAGCTAGTATCTGATACCGATGATAAGGTCAGATTAATTTCGGATTGAATGAAGGCAACATCAGACAGACAAAAGTCATATATGAATCTGAAATGGAAGGAGATCAAGTTTTCTGTGGGGGACTTGGTGTTTCTTAAGGTCTCGCCATGGAAGAAAGTATTGAGGTTTGGTCGAAAAGGCAAGTTAAGCCCTAGGTTCATTGGGCCTTATCGTATAGTGAAGCGTGCGGGACCGATTGCCTATCAACTCGAGTTACCTCTTGAATTGGACCAGATTCATGATATGTTTCTATGTTGAGGCGATATCATTCTGATCCTGCACACATCGTCTCGAAGGAGGAGATTGAGGTTAGGCCTGATCTAATTTTTGAGGAGAAGCCAATTTAAATTTTAGACCACGGTGTGAAAGTTCTGAGGAGGAAGTCGATTCCACTGGTTAAGGTGCTATGGTGTAATCACAGTTGAGTTCTGAGGAGGAAGTCAGTTCCACTGGTTAAGGTGCTATGGTGTAATCACAGTTCTGAGGAAGGCACGTGGGAACCCAAAGAGGCGATGCGACAAACATACCCTTATTTTAATCAGGTAAATTTTGAGGCCGAAATTTTTTTAGGGTATAGAGTTGTAACGCCCCAAAATTTAGGTATTTACTTTTGTGTGTGTTGTGTTGCATAATTATACTTGCTTCAGTGGTTGAGGGTCCGGAGGAGTGTTGGAGGGCTCCTGAGTTGAAGCCTTAGCTTGTATAAAATTTTGATTTTTGGTTTAAGTAAACCGTGTCTCCAGTTAGTGTGATTTTTAAATTTGTGTGGGTTAAGCATGTCATAAATAGCCTATTGGTCCAAGGGCTAACAACGTGTTCCTATTATCAAAGGACTCGAGTTCAAGTCTTACTGCACTCAAAATGGTGTTTTGTTTTACTTATTTCCGTGTAGGAATTTGGGTGCCAGTGGAACTCTGTAGCTTGGAGCAGTTGAGGAGTTTGAAAGGTGTAGGGAGTGTATAGCTGAAAGTTAGGAGATGAAGGGGGAATTTGAATGGTAATCGGTTTGAGGATGTGGGGAGAGTTTGTAGGAGGAAATCAAAGAGTGAGGGTTGAGGAAGTGTTAGTGTCGTTGGTGGACTCTTGGTTCGGCTTTGAGTTTAGGAAACTTCTTCTGTTTTTCATTTTCAATTTTGGCAACTTTTGCTTCTTTTCACCTTTGATTCTAAAGCTGTTCTTTGCTTGAATTGCGTTTGGGGTACGTTTGGGTTCGTTGGTTCATCTGTTCTACTCTTCTCCTTAACCCTAGTACACCGATTTCTGTCCATCCTTTCTTTTTCTCATATGGTAACTTATCCTTTTGGCCGAATATCATTAGTCCATCTTTTCACAATTTTGTTTCGATTTTGAGCCTTGCTTAGGGAACCGAATCTTTCCTTCTTCGCTCTCTTGCTCTCTGTGAACTTGTCTTGATCGATTGCTCATCTTTCAACTCTTTGCTTCTATTTGGCCGAACCCTGTCAAGGCCTAGATATCATCTTCCTCTTCTTCTCTTTTCTGTGCTTGACCCTTTCTGGCTGTGGGATTGTCAAAATTCTCTAGTGTTATTAGTAAGTATTTCCTAGTCGAACCTTATTTGGTTTTTCTTTCAAAGGTTTGGCTTATGTACCTCTTAGGCTGAACAGTTGCTTTTTCTCTTTTTATCATGGGAAGATATCCTTTTAACACTTCTCTTTTTGTACGAATGTTGCTAGGGACTCAATCTCTTTAAACAAGGTGTGGAACCCATTGCTTTTCCTTTACAAGTGATTACTCCTTTATTGCTAAATGTTAAGATCTAGATGTGTTTGTGTAGGATTACAGATTCTTATAAATTGGTTAACTGTTCTTGCGAAAGGTTAAGTGTTGGGGATAATACGTGGTTTGGAACAATGAGGGGCTACGATTGTTGATTGGTAAGTGGTGATGACTTTGTTGAAATATTTTTATTCAATGGCAGTATGGTTTTGAATTAACGAGGGTGTTAGACTAATGAGAGGTTGTGGTTGATCATAGGCTCTCGATCTCAGAGGCATTTCGGCTACAACTCCATAACAGGTGTGTAATCACACTACTTCAATCGTTAAACAGCAGAAGCCAGAAAACAAATACCATTGATGCCACGCGGGCGTGCGCTCGCTTGTGTGGTCATCTAAATGCATAGGTGTAATCCTGTGATTGTAGAGACCCCCACGAGCGATCTCGTAGGCATAGGTTGTTTAGGGCCACGTTGGGCCGAAATGGGTTGTGTGGGCCCACGAGTATGTGGGCCCTATGTGGGCAAACCACACGGATGTGTGGAGAATATTGGCCCCTTATTTTGGCTTATTGGGCCACACGAGTGTGTGGGCCCTTATGGGCCATATTATTGGCTTGGGCTCATTTTTCGCTGTTTAATTGTTAAGGTTGCAGGGGTCGCACGAGATGACTGTGGACCTACTATTGGGTCTGTAAGTATACCCAGACCCTAACTTATATTATGACTGTTATACCCCTTTGAGGTAAATGACAGATATACCCCTATGTGATATATGAATTTTTGTGCATGCCGTCTTTATTTTATGTACATTGATATTATGTTGCATTGCATGGGGTGGGATATATGATTTTGGAGGAAGTGTATTATACTGGCAGCTCTGCTAAAACTTCTGTTAGTGCTGTAAACGGTGCTATATTTGGAGTGTAGGGATGGGTGGGTCGATTTTATCCCCACATGGAGTGTAGGGCTAGACGAATTTGGAGTGTAGAGGATGGATGGGTAGGACCTTTATTGCATTACTAATACTATTATTGTAATGGGCTAAGGCCCATATTGATACTGCTACTGCTATGGGTTAAGGCCCACCTTGATACTAGATTGTCACTGAAATGGGATTAGGCCCAAACTATTTCTGTCTGATTCTGTTAATGATTGCACACTGAGTTTTCATAAACTCGCCTTTTTTGCTTATCTCAACAGGTAACCCTTAGGCGAGTCGGTGTTACGAGGGACTCAGAGATGGCCACACCACTGTTTATGTTTTCATTTTTGATATTTAGTAAAAGTAATTTAATTTCGGCAAATTTTATTTAATAAGGCTGTTTTAAGTTTTTATTTTTATTTGGGGATTTATTTTAATTAACTTATATTTGTTAGTAGTAGAACTCGGGTTTTCGAAAAAAATGATTTTAAAACTACCATGTTACATAACTTGTTTTAAAGGCTTCCGCAATGAACAATGTTTTAAAGAAAAATAACAAATTAGTATGGTACATGTTTTGCTAAACAAACCTGTAATTAAACAGGTGAATAAAATAAGTTAGCTTCTCATAAAGATCACAAATGAGGTTTTAAACACAAAATGACTTTTCTAATAGAACTACACTTTTTAAAACTCACCCCAATATGACACCACAGATTCGACCATAGCGTTTTGGCCGAGTTTAGAGTGTTACATTTAGTAGTATCAGAGCCAGGTTACAAAATTCGGCTGTGGATTGAGGTTTTCCTAAAAACATAAATTTCAAATGAATTGTTTTAAATGGTGAAAAAATATTTTGAGGTGTTGTTCTGAATGTGTGGTCTACCGAGATCCGGTGCTGATCCTGTAAGTTCTCTAAAACTATTGTTTAATTGAAATACTAAGATTACTGTAGATCATAGACTATACTGAGACTTTTATTAGGGTAACCTAAAACTATAGTAAGACTACAATCTACGAAAACAAACAACTCAGAATTATTGATGCTATTTTTCATAAAACATCCATGAATAAACACTGGAACTGTAAAACTGGTGCATAAAACTGTTAATACAGATAATACAAAAATCGATTATGAGCACTAGAGGTACTCGTGAAGGGTGTACTAAAGGCCGCTACGGAGGCCGTGGAGGCGCTCGGGCTAGGTCTTCGGTATCGGGCCATATGCCTAACATTGAGGCAAGAGAGGCACCGGCTTCACCTATGACTGAGACTGGGTCACACGATCATGGTAGCTAGGGATGACGCACTGTCCCAAGCTATGCTGCGAATTCTGGAGAGGGTCGTTGGGCCACATCTTTGATCTTGTAGGCCGTGGGTTTTATGTGAACGCACTCGAGTCTAATAGAATTTGAGATCTTTAGGGGTATCACTAGAGTTGCTCCTAATGTGGCTGAATATTGGATAGAGGCCATGGAGAGGATCATGGATGACCTCGACTGTACCCCGAGCAGAAACTAAAAGGTGTAGTATCATTACTATGAGATGAAGCCTACCAGTTGTGGCTTACAGTGAAAGAGGGTACTTAGTCTGATCGGTTGACTTGGGAAATTTTCAAGAGTGTGCTCCAAGGGAAATATGTGGGCGCTAGTTACGTGGATGCCCGAAGGAGGGAGTTTCTGAATCTGACCCAGGAGGATAAGTCGGTAGCTGAATATGAGTCTGAGTTTCTGCAACTGAGCTGCTACGCACGTTGGATGGTGGCTATTGAGCATAAGCGCTGTGTTCATTTTGAAGACGGCCTCAGAGATAATTTGCGAGTTTTGATAACTCCCTTAGGTGGTCGATGCTACAAGGGACTCGGAGATGGCCACCCACTGTTTACATTTCTGTTTCTGATATTTAGTAAAAGTAATTTAATTTGGGTAAATTTTATGTAGTGAGGCCGTTTTAAGTTTTTATTTTATTTGGGCATTTATTTTAATGAACTTATATCTGTTAGCAATAGAACTCAGATTTTCAAAAAGAAAATGATTTTTAAACTACCATGTTACATAACTTGTTTTAAAAGCTTTCGCAATGAACAATGTTTTAAAGAATAATAACAAATTAGTATGGTATATGTTTTGCTAAACAAACCTGTAATTTAATCGGTGAATAAAATAAGTTAGCTTCTCTTACAGGTCACAAATGAGGTTTTAAACACAACAGGACTTTTCTAATAGAACTACACTTTTCAAAACTCACCCCAATGTGACACCACAGATTCGGCCATAGCGGCTAGGTCGGGTTTGGGGTGTTACATGCCATCTGGTTTATTACAGCCGATTATGATTCTAGAGTGGAAATGGGATAAAGTGACAATGGAGTTTGTTTCAGGTTTACCCATATCTTCGAGAAAGAAAGATGCAATCTGGGTTGTAGTTGATCGATTGACGAAATCAACTCATTTTATTCTAGTACGATCTGATTACTCACTTGATAAATTAGTTGAGTTGTATATTTCTGATAATGTGAGACTGCATAGGGTGCCATTTTCTATTGTGCCAGATAGAGACCCGAGACTCCCATCACGATTTTGGAAGAAATTACAAGAGGCATTAGGTAGAAATTGCATTTCAGTACTGCTTAATTTGATAAATAGACCTAATTGCATAAAATGTAAAAGATGTGTTCTATTTGCTAAAGTGCCTATTTGCTAAGTCTTTATAATTTAGAGGTCCTTGTAACACCCCTAACCCGATTCCGATTGCTGGTTTAGGCTATGACGTATTACTAAGCTAAACATTTAATAGCTAAACATTTAATTCCATTCATATAATCTATCAACTAAAATAGAAATCGAGCTGAAAACATACTGATCTTTAAGTTATATATATATACGCCATTTTCACATGGCCAAAATATTTACAATACAAAACATAACTATCACCGGTCTAACCTATACATGCCATGTCAAAGCCAAAATATAACTATACAAAAAAGGGTCGATAGTATGATAAACTGCTGAAGATCCCCGAGTCAGTGGCCAGTATCGACAATCTATAAAACAAAGAAATAAAGAACAGAGTAAGCTTTTGAGGCTTAGTAAGTTTTAAGCATTCCAACAATTAAAACATGTCATTTAAAACGAACAACAAATATTACAAAACTCGTATTCTAATTACAATCTCTAGGCCGAATATATATACACAAGGAAATTTTCAGCATATGCTTCACATTACTTTATGGCTCATACAACTGATTTAACTCACATATTTTCAAATGATGACAGACATCGACCGAATAAGTCATTCTCTTTTTCATAGATATAATAATCTTCCACACAATTATATCGTTATTTGATACGAATAACTCCCCTAGAAATCAATTCACATATAAGTACATAATTTGTACCTGGACATTATCATGTATCATACATAATCAATAATAGTTTGCTTTGAACATTCGCATTTGTAATCTCACTCGAATCACCGCGTTAAACCTGCTAGGTTCACAAATCCGAATCCAGGCACTAGCACAAAGCCTGCGGGACTTTAAGCCCGGATATAATACCAGCACTAAGCCTGCGGGATTTAACTTGGATATATATTACCAGCACGAAGCCTGCGGTATTTAACCCGGATATATATTACCAGCACGAAGCCTGCGGGATTTAACCTGGATATATATTATATTATATATCGAGTGCTAAGCATATTCATCCACATGATAACTCGACTAACATAACATATCACATTTTTACTTCAATTTCCTCATTTGAATATAAGCACACAAAGAAAACACACCATCAATATAACCTCGGTTCAACACTTATACGCAAGAACACATAACCATTTATCTATCTCAGCTTAACTCCTACTATCCATTCGGTTACATGCCATACACTCAATTTATTTATCATACTTATCTCATTATATCAATTATCTAATAACTATAATTACTCAAAACTTACCTTGGAAGTTGCCGAACGATTTCAACGGCTATTCGATTACTTTCTCCTTTCCCCTATCCAACTTTGGTCCCCTAAGCTCTTGAGCTAAATCAAACAAATTTACTTCTCAATCAAACACATTCATACGGCAACCATTTACATTTCAAAAACCAATTCATTCGTATCAATTGTCCACTTAAGCCTATCACCAATTCATCTTCAAATTTATGTACTTGGTAAGTCACATTCAAACACATTCGGCACTATGTATCTATTCAAATATTTGTTTTAACCTTAAACTCAACTTATAACCTTCGCCTAATTAAAATCATTCAACACCGACTAGACATGTTGACATGCCTAAGCTGAATATCATTTTAGACATTTGAGAAATCATTTCTCAACTCAACTTAATTGTATACCTAATTCAAAACATTCACCAATTTATTATACAATTAAAACCCTTGTTCAAATTATTAATCACTATAATACTATGGCCCAATACCTCAATTAGCTAACATAGCCTCTTGTATTCAATCTAATCACGTATATACAACCTAAATCCCTCTCTTAACACATAATTCATTATCTTGGAATTCATTTCTTAACTAATTTAGCTTACTCCAAAGTCGAATGCTATCTAGCATTAAGCTCATGTTCTTTTCATTATCAAGAAAGTATTATAACTCAACTAACACCCATTTTCAATTTGAAACATCAACATTCAAAATTAAACACGAAAATCTATAGCCGAATGTATATATATACTTACATCACTTAAACATCCAACACCCAATTTCTTTAACTAAGCACATTTTCGAAATTGACAAGGCAATATAACAACCTTTAATCCAACTTATAATTTATGCATAACACATTCCAAGCATTCACTCTATTCCTTCATTTAAGATACAAATATTACTCAAAGACATTCCTAGTTCAATTTCGGCAATCACACCAATACATAAGATGATTTATTTATTTTTCTTCATTCATCCAAACTACTTACAAGCACCTCAAACTTGAAAACAACCATGTAGCCCTTTCATTATCTACCATGGCCGAGAGCTCAAATCCCCCCACCAAAAATCAAAATTTTAACATGGGTTGAATAAAGAACTTGGTAACTAACTTAAAATTAACTACAATTTTAAGAATTAATATGAATTCTTACCTTGATTCAAGCCTAAAGTAACCAAATGTAGTTTTCTCCCCTTTCCTCTCTTACAAATCGGCCAAGAAGAACAAAGATGAAGCTTTGTTTTCATCACCTATTTTTTTTTATTTATTAATAATATAAAATTATAAAGCCATTTTAAGTAATAATTAATACATATATTTAATATAAGAGCATCATCATGGCCAGCCACTATCAACAAAAAGGGATATTTGACATGCAAGTCCAACCTTTTTATAACATGCATTAATAGACCACTCTTAAAATTACCTATCACATTTCACACTTGTCTCACCTAAGTCCTATTTAATAAATTTCACTTACACTTAAACAAATTAAAATATGAAACTTTCACACATGCATGTTCACATACAATAAGCATAGAATATAATGGTTAATTACTTTTATGACTCGGTTTTGTGGTTCCGAAACCACTTTTCGACTAGGGTCAAATTAGGGCTGTCACAACTCTCCCCCAAATAAGAAATTTTCGTCCTCGAAAATCTTACCAGTGAATAAGTTAGGATATCGATCCTTCATAGTGTCTTCAAGTTCCCAAGTAGCATCTTCAACCCGGTGCTTAAGCCACAGTACCTTCACTAATTAGATTTTCTTATTTCGTAGTTCTTTTACTTCACGGGCCAAAATACGAATCGATTCTTCTTCGTAACTCAAATCAGATTGAATCTCAACCTCAGATGGATTAATTATGTGCGATGGATCAGATCTATAACATCGAAGCATTGAGGCATGAAAAACGTTGTGAATCTTTTCAAGTTCAGGGGGTAAAATCAATCTGTATGCGACTGGCCCAATTCATTCGGATATTTCATACGGCCCGATGAACCTCGGACTCAATTTGCCTTTACGGCCAAATCTGAGCACTTTTTTCCAAGGTGAAAATTTAAGAAACACTTTGTCTCTGACCTAATATTCAATTTCTTTTCGCTTTAAATCCGCATACTACTTCTGACGATCTGAGGATGGTTTCAGACTTTCACGGATTACTTTTACTTTCTGCTCAGCATCTTTAATCAAATCAACCCTGAAGTTTTTACTTTCACTAAGCTCGGTCCAAAACAACAGTGTATGGCATTTACGACCGTACAAAGCCTCGTAAGGTGCCATCTTAATGCTTAATTGAAAACTGTTGTTGTAAGCGAATTCAATCAAAGGTAAATACCATTCCCATGAACCAAAAAACTCAAGGATGCAACATCTCAGCATATCCTCGAGTATCTGAATTATTGGCTCGGATTGACCATCAGTCTGGGGATGAAAAGCGGTGCTAAAATGCAACTTGGTACCCAATTCTTCTTGCAATTTCTTCCAAAATTGCGATGTGAATCTCGGATCTCTATCCGATACAATAGAAATAGGTACCCCATGTAACCTTACAATCTGAGAAACATACAATACAGCTAGTTTGTAAAGTAAATAATCTGTACGTATGGGAATAAAATAAGCCGACTTTGTTAGTCTATCAACAACAACCCAGATCACATCTTTCTTGCTTGACGACAATGGCAACCCAGATACAAAATTCATCGTGACTTGATCCCATTTCCATTCGGGTATCATGATCGGCTGAAGTAACCCTGAAGGCACTTGATTTTCCGCTTTCACTTGTTGACATATCAAACACTTCGAAACAAAGTCAGAAATGTCTCGTTTCATACCAGACCACCAAAATTGACGTTTCAGATCATTGTACATTTTCGTACTACCCAGGTGGATTGACATTCGGCTACTATGAGCCTCGCTCAAAATCGTCGAAATAAGTTTCAAATTTCTTGGAACACGCAACCGACTTCTGAACCTCAAACAATCATCGTCGTCAATTAGAAACTCTGAGATTCAGCTCGTTTAGCAACCAATTCATCGTCGACTTTCTGAAATTCACGTATTTGATGAATCAATAATGGTTTGGCCTTTAATTCTGCTACTAACACATTATTGGATGAAATGGATAGGTGTACATTCATCACTCGCAAAATAAATAGTGATTTACGACTTAAAACATCGGCCACCACGTTAGCCTTTCCTTGGTGATAGTCAATGACAAGCTCGTAATCTTTCAACAACTCAAGCCAACGTCTTTGTCGCAGATTCAAATCCTTTTAAGTCATCAAATATTTAAGGCTTTTGTGATCCGAATATACATGATACCTCTCTCTAAACAAGTAATGTCGCCATATTTTCAAAGCGAATACGATGGCAGCTAGTTCGAGATCATGGGTATGATAGTTTTTCTCATGTGGCTTCAATTGCCTCGATGCGTAAGCTACAACTCGACCTTCTTGCATCAATACACAACCCAACCCAAGTAAGGATGCATCACTGTAAATGACAAACTCTTTACCTGATTCGGGTTGCACTAGCACTGGAGCTTCAGTCAAATAAGTTTTCAGTTGATCGAAACTTTTCTGACATTTTTCTGACCATCTTAACATCTTTCTGAAGTAGTTTCGTCATTGGTGTGGCTATCATCGAGAAACCTTTTACAAATAAATCAGTAGTAATGCTAAGCAAGTCCCAAAAAGCTCGAACTTGATAATATTTCGGAGGCTTCCAATCGAGTATGGCTAAAATTTTTCTCGGATCAACTCTAATACCCGATGCGGATACCACGTGTCCCAAAAAACTAACTTCTCTCAACCAGAACTCACATTTACTGAACTTAGCATATAACTGCATATCCCGCAAAATTTGCAACACTAATCTCAGGTGCTCGGCATGTTCGATTTCATCGCGTGAATAAATCAAGATGTCATCTATAAACACAACTACAAACCGGTCCAAATACTGTCTAAAAATTTGATTAATCAAGTCCATAAATACCGCAGGAGCATTAGTGAGCCCAAACGGCATCACTAAGAATTCGTAGTGATCGTATCTCGTTCTGAAAGCGGTTTTAGGTATATCTAAGTCTCGAACTCGCAACTGATAATAACCCGATCTCAAATCTATCTTTAAAAACATTGAGGCTCCCTTTAGCTGATCAAACAAATCATCAATATGCGGTAACGGATATTTTTTCTTTATTCTCACTTTATTCAACTGATGATAGTCGATGCACATTCTCATGGTTCTGTCTTTCTTTTTCACAAACAAAACTGGTGCACCCTAGGGTGAGAAACTCGGTCGAGCGAAACCTCTATCCGTCAACTCTTGCAACTAAGTTTTCAATTCTTTCAATTCTGTTGGTGCCATATGGTACGGAGCTATCGAAATTGGTGTAGTCCCAGGTACAAGTTCGATGCCGAATTCTACCTCTCGAATGGGTGGTAATCCCGGTAACTCCTCAGGAAAAAATCTGAATACTCACAAACCACTAGCACTGATTCAAGTTTCTTTTCTGACTCTTTGCTACCAAGTACGTATGCAAGATATGCTTCACACCCCTTTCTCACATATTTCTGAACCAACATCGAGGATATTATTGCTGGCAATCCGTTCAAGTCAGTAGACTCAACTCAGATTATCTCATTATTAGCACTTCTCAAATCAATGGTCTTTCTTTTGCAATTTACAACTGCATCATGTATGGTCAACCAATCCATATCAAGAATAACATCAGATTCATCAAACGATAAAAGCATCAAATCGGCTGAAAAATAGGAATCTCGGACTACTAGGGGGCATTTCTTACACACCTTGTCGACAAGTACATAACAACCCAAGGGATTCGACACTCGAGTTACGAACTTAGTAGACTCAACAGGTAAAGTCTTACTGGATGCTAAAGTCTCACATACATATGAATTAGTAGAGCCAGGATCAATCAAAGCAATCACATCAGTTTCAAAGAGAGTGAAAGTACCGCTAATAACATCAGGCGAAGAAGCATCCTCGCGTGCGCATATAGCATAAGCTCTAGCAGGAGCACGAGCTTCGGATCTGGTTGTAGCATCTCTAGACCCTCTCTAATCACCGCTAGCATTTCTCATATTCCTAGGTGATCTACCTCGTGCTGTAGTAGTACTCGGTTTCCCACTTTGGTTCATATTTTGTTCAGATAATCTCGGGCAGTCTTTGATAAAATGGTCAGCTGATCCGCATCTATAACAGGAGTGGTCATGAAATCTACAGCTCCCCGAATGCCATTTTCCACAATACTTGCACTCGGTCCTATCCCGTCGATCATTTCCAACACTGGCAACGCGGTAATGGATATTTATTCTTTACTGTCATTTTATTCAATTGACAATAATCGATGCACATCCTCATGGTTCCATCTTTCTTTTTCACGAATAATACTGGTGCACCCCAGGGTGAAAAACTCGGTCAAGCAAAACCTCTATCCGTCAACTCTTGCAACTGAGTTTTTAATTCTTTTAATTCCGTTGGTGTTATCCGGTATGAAGATATTAAAATTGGGGTGGTTCCTGGTACGAGTTCAATGCCAAACTCTATCTCCCGAATAGGTGGTAACCCCGGTAATTTTTCAGGAAAAACATCTGGATATTCACAAACCACTGACACGGATTCAAGTTTCTTTTCTGGCTCTTTACGATCAAGTACGTACGCAAGATATGCTTCACTCCCTTTTCTTATATATTTCTGAGTGATCAACGAGGATATAATTGCTGACACTCTGTTCAAGTCAGTAGACTCAACTCGAACTATCTCACCATTTGCACATCTCAAATCAATGGTCTTTCTTTTGCAATTTACAACTGCATCATGTATGGTCAACCAATCCATACCAAGAATAACATCGAACTCATCAAACGGTAAAAGCATCAAATTGGCCGAAAAACAGGAATCTTGGATTATCAGGGGGCATTTCTTACACACTCTGTCAACGAGTACATATCGACCCAAGGGATTTGACACTCGAATTACAAACTCAGTAGACTCAACAGGTAGAGTCTTACTGGATGCTAAAGTCTCACATACATAAGAATGAGTAGAACCAGGGTCAATCAATGCAATCACATTAGTATCAAAGAGAGTAAAAGTACCAGTGATAACATCAGGGGAAGATGCCTCCTCTCGTGCACGGATTGCATAAGCTCTGGCAGGAGCACGAGTCTGAGATCGAATAGCCGTATCAGAAGCCCCCCTCTGACTACCACCCCTACCTCCTGTAGTTCTCGGTGGTCTCCCTCTAGTCGTTGCACTACTCGATCTCGTGCCTTGTACCTTATTCTTTTCATCAGGCTCTATACAGTCTCGAATGAAATGATCCCGCGATTCGCATCTATAACAGGCTCTGTTAATAGACTTACCCCAACATTCGCCCACATGTCGTCTTCCACATTGTAAACATTGAGTTTTTCTTGTCGATTATTACAAAGACTAGCAACCAAGTAGCTCGAGATTCCGTTGATGGTTGCTCCTAATAGAAAATCCCATGATGCGTCTTGATTTATTAGTTTCGTCTCTGAATTTCTTTCCAGCCGAGAAAGAAGTTTTACTCGCCAATCTTTTACGAAAGTCTCTGGTTTCTGATTCAGCTTTCTTTTTCTCCTTTCCAAGCTCTTCGGCCTTGCAAGCCCTTTCAACTAGTGTTACAAATTCTTTTATTTCTAGGATACCCACCAGTAACTTTAAATCTTCATTCAATCCTTCTTCGAATCTTTTACACATGGCGACTTCATCAGCTACATACTCTCGAGCATATCGACTGAGTCTTACAAATTCACGTTCATATTCAGATACTGTCAAACGACCTTGTTTAAGCTCCAAAAATTCTTTACGCTTTTGATCCATAAATCGTTGACTAATATACTTCTTACGAAACTCCACCTGAAAGAAATCCCAAGTAACTCGTTCCTTCGGAACGATAGAAACCAATGTTCTCCACCAGTAGTAGGCCGAGTCCCGTAACAAGGATATGGCACACTTTAAACACTCATCAGGCGTGCAAGACAGTTCTTCAAAGACACGGATAGTGTTATCAAGCCAAAACTCGGCCCTTTCAGCATCATCATTAGCTGTGGCTTGAAATTCTTCGGCCCCACGCTTCCTAATCAAATCCACAGGGGGTTTGCTCGGCCTCAAAGGATCAGTAGTTATTGGTACTATAGGTACCTGAGGTGGATTACTTAAATTCGGGAATGGTTGGGCAGCCGGGTTAGTGCGGGCATATTGTGCGACCCACTCATTCATCATAGAAAAGAAAGCTTGTTTTGCCCCATCATCTTGATTATTCGCAGATGTTTGAGGTTCCACAGGCGGTGTCCCTTGTGCAGGAGTAGCCGCCACACTCTCAACGTCATCCGCTAAGGCTCTCTCTAAATTGGGTTCCATTTACTAATCAAAACAAAAATTTTAACCGTCAGAGGTCATCACACTATCATATACTAACATTAAGGCATGTATAGGTAGACTCAACACGCTGCGGTTGTCCTAGAACCGACTAAACCGTAGCTCTGATACCAAATAAATTGTAACACCCATAAATCATATGCACATAATTACTCAACTTGATCAACTTATATTCGGCATTAGTATATTATAACATGTACATTCAGGTTTTATAAATGTAGTTAAAATACTAACATATACATTATACGAATTTCAATAACAATAAATCACTATAAGTTCACTTACATTTACCATGCAACCTATACTAATAATATCAATCCATATTCTAACATCTACGTATCTCTTTAACATTTTTACCCATCCTTAATCATACCTTATCTCATTCATTCAAACATAACATAACCTATTAAACCATATCATTCCCGAATACTAGCACATCACATAACTTATAATCAACCATGGTATTCGATATAATAATCAAAATAAACTTTAACTAATAGTCAACCAACATCGAACTCAAGCATAGTAATTAAGCAATTTTCTCATGGCTTTTATGTACAATATTTCAAAACAACAAAATCTCCCAAACTATTATCCTATACATGCCGTAATGTCCACTTAGACCAACTAAGAAAAGGGTACCAAAATGTTGCAAACCGGTGTGATGACTTCGGCGATGGTCCCAAGTACGCAAAATGGTCAGAGACATCTAAATAAGAGGCAAACAAACACACCAAATGAGTATTCAACTCAGTAATCCATAAGTAAAATAATACAGGTTATTTATAAGAAATTTAAATAAAAGCCTTGTAAGATCAACTAATTCAATCACACCAAACTAGGCTACAACTACCTAGTTTATTTATCCAACCTCGAACCCAAGTTTTTGATATCGAATCAATTATTAAACAACCAACCGTTTTAAAACTATTTTCAAAGTAAGAAATAATTATGAACTAAATGTATATACACACATACTTTTCAGTTAATCATTTTAGCACCTTAATCCTTTACTTATACTCCTCGTATCATCAACCGCTTTTGCACACTTAGTGCTAAACAAATTTGTACACATAGTGCCGTACTATCCCGCACACATAGTGCCTTGAAATTTAACTCATATGTTGACATTCAAATCAGCACACATAGTGCTATTCAACTCCGTACACATAGTGCCATACTACACCGCACACATAGTGCCAATGTACACTTTCTATGATAAAACAATTTAATTAATTCATTTGGCATATACTACACAAAGAATAAACATGTATAATTTCTCCAAGGAAATACTTAATAAAGAAATTCTTTCATGACATGTTAAAGTCATTTATGCATAATTTAAATTAACCTCATGATTGCTTATGAACTTACCTTGTGTTGGGTAAAATAGTTCCAAGTCAGCTACTCGATGATCTTCGATTTTCCCTTGTTGGACTCCTCTCCTTTAAGATCTTGAGCTTAAACAAATAAATTAACTCATTTAACGACCTTGCTATATATATTTGTATCCAGATTTTAATGATTTTATAACATAAGGAACAACATGGTAAAATTTTTATCTTTCTACCTTATGCTCTTAAGCTATTCGGCTAATAGCCAATTAATATCACCTTACTATCAATAGTCTAATTAATATTTCAATTTCTCCAATGCCGAATGCAACATCACTTCCCATCATATCGTCTTCTCAAATATATTTACATTCAATCATATATTGGTAATCATGAATTAAATTCAACATATTAGCCAATATTCTCCTTTAGTCGATTATCTAAGTCAAGATAAAATCATCAATATGCTTACCTATAGCCGAATGTGCAAAAACTAAATTCACTATCACCTATATACTTAAATAAAGGCCGAATATATGCAACATCAATCTATGTATTCATTCATGTGGCCGAATATACATATTCCAATATAATATCATTTCCATTTTATTTAACACTTAACATTTACCACATATCAATTAACCAATTTTTTTCTAATTCCAAAACTCCTCATCTATTCATGCTCTCATATTCGGTCATCCATACCTATACGAACCATATAACTAAATATATTCTAAGTTTAAACACAAGTACAACATTTTAGCACCATGGCCGAATACTTCATGAAGTTGCTAAGACCCATCATTTTTTTTTTTAATTCACACACTCACATCCAATCCTTTTTATTAAACACTCAAACTCAATCATCTTCATGCCTCATCACAACAACATCAAAACACCAACCAAGAAAGACAACATCCATGGCCGAATATCATCTCCATCAAATAGCAAAATTTAAACCATGGGCTAGGTAGAATTCAAACTAACACTTAAAAATATGCATGAAATTCAAAGAATAACATCAAACATACCTCAAGCTAGTTACAAGCATGGCCAAACCTCTTCAGACTTTTCTTTTGTTCTTTTTCTTGGTTTTTCGGCTAAAGAATAACAAAGATGAACACCCTTTTTTTCTTATTCATTTTCTTATTTTTATTAATCTTTATGTTATGAATATTTTATTTTCTTACCAATTAAATATACTAATCTAATTTAAATTAGTGGAATGCATCATTACTTGGCCGGCCACTAAGTCAAAATTGGGCATTTTGACATGCAAATCCATGCTTCCTCTCTCTATTATTATTTACTCCTTATAATTCATCTATCATCTTTTCAAACTTCATCAACTAGGTCCTTTCGAATTAATTCACATTCCTAAAGCTAATATTAAGCATTTAATTTTTCATATATTCACTATCACACATAAATTTATGTAATTAAAACACAAAAATAAATTTTTGACTCAGTTTTGTGGTCCCGAAACCACATTTCGACTAGGGTCTAATTAGGGTTGTCACATTACAATAGTCGTAGAATCGACTAAATCGTAGCTCTGATACCAATAAAATGTAACACCCCTAACCCGAGTTTGATCGCCGGTTTAGGCTATGAGGTATTACTGAGCTAAGCATTTAATTCCATTCATATAATCTATCAACTAAAATAGAAATCGAGTTGAAAACATATTGATCTTTAAGTTATATATATATATATATATATATACGCCATTTTCACATGGCCAAAATATTTACAATACAAAACATAACTATCACTGGTCTAACCTATACATGCCATGTCAAAGCCAAAATATAACTATACAAAAAAGGGTCGATAGTATTATGAACTGCTGAAGATCCCCGAGTCGGTGGCCAATATCGACAATCTATAAAACAAAGAAATAAAGAACAGAGTAAGCTTTCGAGGCTTAGTAAGTTTTAAGCATTCCAACAATTAAAACATGTCATTTAAAACGAACAACAAATATTACAAAACTCGTATTCTAATTACAATCTCTAGGCCGAATATATATGCACATGGAAATTTTCAGCATATGCTTCACATTACTTTATGGCTCATACAACTGATTTAACTCACATATTTTCAAATGATGACAGACATCGACCAAATAAGTCATTCTCTTTTTCATAGATATAAGAATCTTCCACACAATTATATCGTTATTTGATACTAATAACTCCCCTAGAAATCAATTCACATATAAGTACATAATTTGTACCTGGACATTATCATGTATCATACATAATCAATAATAGTTTGCTTTGAACATTCGCATTTGTAATCTCACTCGAATCACCGGCGTTAAACCTACTAGGTTCACAAACCCGAATCCAGTCACTAGCACAAAGCCTGCGGGACATTAAGCCCGGATATAGTACCAGCACTAAGCCTGCGGGATTTAACACGGATATATATTACCAGCACGAAGCCTGCGAGATTTAACCCGGATATATATTACCAGCAAGAAGCCTGCAGGATTTAACCCGGATATATATTATATTATATATCAAGTGCTAAGCATATTTATCCACATGATAACTCGGCTAACATAACATATCACATTTGTAATTCAATTTCTTCATTTGAATATAAGCACACAAAGAAAACATACCATCGATATAACCTCAGTTCAACACTTATACGCAAGAACACATAACCATTTATCTATCTCAGCTTAACTCTACTATCCATTCGGTTACATGCCATACACTCAATATATCCTACTGTAATTACTCAAAACTTACCTTGGATGTTATCAAACGATTTCAACGGCTATTCGATTACTTTCTCCTTTCCCCTATCCAACTTTGGTCCCCCAAGCTCTTGAGCTAAATCAAACAAATTTACTTCTCAACCAAACACATTCATACGGAAACCATTTACATTTCAAAAACCAATTCATTCGTATCAATTGTCCACTTAAGTCTATCACCAATTCATTTTCAAATTTATGTACTTGGTAAGTCACATTCAAACACATTCGGCACTATGTATCTATTCAAATATTTGTTTTAACCTTAAACTCAACTTATAACCTTCTCCTAATTAAAATCATTCAACACCGACTAGACATGTTGACATGCCTAAGCCGAATATCATTTTAGACATTTGAGAAATCATTTCTTAACTCAACTTAATTGTATACCTCATTCAAAACATTCACCAATTTATTATACAATTAAAACCCTTGTTCAAATTATTAATCACTATAATACTATGGCCAAATCCCTCAATTAGCTAACATAGCCTCTTGTATTCAATCTAATCACGTATATACAACCTAAATCCCTCTCTTAACACATAATTCATTATCTTGGAATTCATTTCTTAACTAATTTAACTTACTCCAAACCTGAATGCTATCTAGCATTAAGCTCATGTTATTTTCATTATCAAGCAAGTATTATAACTCAACTAACATCCATTTTCAATTTGAAGCATCAACATTCAAAATTAAACACGAAAATCCATAGCCGAATGTATATATATACTTACATCACTTAAACATCCAACACCCAATTTCTTTAACTAAGCACATTTTCGGAAATGACAAGGCAATATAACAACCTTTAATCCAACTTATAATTTATGCGTAACACATTCCAAGCATTCACTCTATTCCATCATTTAAGATACAAATATTACTCAAAGACATTCCTAGTTCAATTTCGGCAATCACACCAATACATAAGATGATTTATTTATTTTTCTTCACTCATCCAAACTACTTACAAGCACCTCAAACTTGAAAACAACCATGTAACCCTTTCATTATCTACCATGGCCGAGAGCTCAAATCTCCCCCCTCAAAAAATCAAAATTTTAACATGGGTTGAATAAAGAACTTGGTAACTAACTTAAAATTAACTACAATTTTAAGAATTAATATGAATTCTTACCTTGATTCAAGCCTAAAGTAACCGAATGGAGTTTTCTCCCCTTTCCTCTCTTACAAATCGGCCAAGAAGAACAAAGATGAAGCTTTGTTTTCATCATCCATTTTTATTTATTTATTAATAATATAAAATTATAAAGCCATTTTAAGTAATAATTAATACATATATTTAATATAAAAGCATCATCATGGCCGGCCACTATCAACAAAAAGGGATATTTGACATGCAAGTCCAACCTTTTTATAACATGCATTAATAGACCACTCTTAAAATTACCTATCACATTTCACACTTGTCTCACCTAAGTCCTATTTAATAAATTTCACTTACACTTAAACAAATTAAAATATGAAACTTTCACACATGCATTTTCACATACAATAAGCATAGAATATAACGGTTAATTACTTTTATAACTCGATTTTGTGGTCCCGAAATAACTTTCTGACTAGGGTCAAATTAGGGCTGCCACAGTCCTTATGTTGCAATTGGACCATTGAAAGGGTTAATGGACATTAATGACCATCCATTGAATGATTTTTATATGGTTTAATAAAAGGGCAAATTTTGTATTTGATTAATAATTATAAGTTAAGTAAAATAAAAACATGAAATGGCCATTAATTCATCCATGTTGCCAAAATCATGAAAAGAAAAAGAGAAAAATACAAGCTAGGGTCCGGCTTTGATTTTCATTGATTGAGGTATGAGTTTTGTTCTGTTTTCGATAATTTCTACATTTTTGTGATCGTTGCTTGATATTCTATAAAGCCTATGTTTCAATTTCTAATTTTTTTGATGATTTTGAGTTATGCCATTGTTGATAATGTAAGCTTTATGAATTTTGATTATAGCAAATGAAAGATATGTGTTAGATTACTAAGTTTTGCTTCTGAATTTTTGATGAATTTGAGTAATTTGGGCTAAATTGTGAAATTTATAAATTAAGGGACTAAAATGAGAAATAAGTGAAATATGTGGACTTGTATGAGTACTATGAATATTTGGCTAAGTATAAGTATAAAGAAATTTTGTATATTTTTTTATTTTATGAATTAGGGACTAAATTGTCAAAATGTGAAAATATGAGGGCTAATTTGTAAAATGCCCTAAATATGTATTTTGGGATTGATTTAATGAATGTGAGTTTGAATAAGTCAAATTTGAATTTATATAGATCAAGAACCAAAGAAAATAGAATTAGATTGGGGAAAGTCGAAAGACGTTGAGTAGCCGATTTTGTCTATTCGAATCAGTACGAGGTAAGTCGATATACAAATAAATTTATTTTGAATTGAATTTGTAACAATCCAGTTTAGACGCTAGTCAAAATAGTGGTTTTGGGACCATATATCTGAGTCAGAAAAATATTTAAATATTATTTTTCGTGCTTATGATAAGTGAATTAGCATGTATGAAAGTCTCGTATGAAAATTTAATTGTTTGTCTGCTTAATTTGATAAAAGGACCTAATAGCATAAAATGTAAAAGTTTCCTGCTGTATGTCAGAAGTGCCTATTTGATTTGTCTTTGTCAATAAGAGGTCATTATGTGGTTATTATGCCATTTATATGTATAATGGACACTAATGGCCTTAATATACATGAATTTATAATTATTTATAAAAGGGCAAAATAGGAAAATTATTATTAAAGTTATTATTAATAAAAGAAAAATATGAATTAGGTGATATATTCATCACCATTGCCGAAATTCACAAAAGAAAAAGAAAGAAATAAGCTTGCTAGGGTTTGGCTACCTATTTTGGTGATTGAGGTATGTGTTTTGATTGGTTTTCGATAATTTCTACGTTTTTGTGATCGTTGCTTTGAATACTATCAAGCCCATGTCTCAATTTCTAATTTTGTTGATGATTTTGAAATATGTCATTGATGAAACTATGAGTTTTGTGAAATTAGTTGTTGATAAATGGAAAATATGTTTTGGGTTAACATGTTTTGTCTTTTGATTTTTGAAGGATTTGGGTAAAATGGGCTAAATTGTAAAATTTATAAATTGAAGGACTAAAATGTGAAATAAATTAAATGTGTGGACTTTTATGAGAGCTATGAATATTTAGCGATGTACATGTCTAATGAAATTATGTGTATTTTGTGATTTTGTAAATTAGGGACTAAAGTGTCAAAATGTGAAAATGTGAGGGCTAGTTTGCAAATTACCTTAAATATGTGTCTATGGATTGATTTGAATGATTTGGTGAATGAAATGGTTAAATTTGAATTTATATAGATTGTGAATTAAAGAATACGAAATTAGATAGAGGAAAGTCAAAAGTCGAAAGTCGTCAAGTAGCCGATTCTGTCAATTCGAATTTGTATGAGGTAAGTCGATATACAAATAAACGTGTTTGAATTGAATTCTTAGTATTTATATGATATTGAATTGTGATGAATGAATATTCAAACTCAATATGTGCTATCCGAGAACGTAATGACAAAGTTTCAACGTTCAAAAAGCCCCGTACGAACCTTAGGAATATTTAGGATACATATGTCATGACATAGGATTTTTTGATATGTGTTATCATGTAAGACCATGTCTAGGACGTTGGCATCGACTTTTGTTTTACGTGTAAGACCATGTTTGGGACATTGTCATCGTATCTGATTTCACGTAAGACCCTGTCTAGGATAGTGGCATCGATGTTTGATTACATGTCACGTCTGGGACGTTGGCATTGTATATACTTTCCGAGCTATCCGTGTATCCTTATGTTTTTGAATGGTTCAAATGGGCATTCTGAGAAAATGAATGACTTTTTGAAATTGTATCTGGTTCAGGTACATTCGAATTGTGTACTATATTTGAAAATGAAAGGTAAGTATATATGTAAATGATGAACTATGATCTAAGTTTATGAATATGAAGTTGGTGTTGGTATTTGGCTACAAAGTATAAGTAATTTGATGATGTTTATATGCTTTAAATGATAAGTTTACTTGTATATGGCTTACTAAGCTTTTGAAAGCTTACTTTGTGTGTGTTTCCTATGTTTTATAGATATCAAAGCTACTGTGAGGTCGGAGATCATCAAAGATTTTCACCACACTATCGAATCTTAAATTGGTACCTTTTGAAAATGTATATATTGAAGTATGGCATGTATAGGCTAGAAGTGTTTTGGTTAGGTTTTGTAATGTATATATTATGCCATGTGATATGGCTAGCTTATTTTTTGAACTTATGGTTGGAAATGTTATATGATATGTGTGGTATTATGAATTACATGGTATGTTTTGAATAACCAAAAGAAATGGTCAATGTTGATCAGTTTTGGTAAGTTTTGAGCATGAGATTGAATGATGTAATGAAACATAAGTTTTGGTACGATTTTAGTTTAGGTTTTGGTATGATTTGGTTGATGAATTAAGATTGGAATTTATTTTTATTGTAAAGGCATGAATAATGTATGTTTTGATATAGAGATTGGTTGAAATTGGTGTACAAATATGCTTGGTTTGGTGCTTGTAGGTTTGACCCAATTGGGGTGGCAAGTTGGCCATTCAAATGGCCTATTTTTGTCCATACGGTCAGAGACACAGGCGCGTGTCTTAGCCGTTGCAACACATGGCTATGTTGCACGGCCATATGTCCCTTGGGGTACCCTACGATTGTAAGTCAGGCTCAAGCACTGCCAAGGCACACGGACGTGTGGTTAGCTATGTGGCTCAAGTCAGGCTAGACCACGGACAAGACACACGGACGTGTCTTGTGGCCGTGTGAGCAAGTCAGTATGTATGCCCTGTTTTGACACGGCCTGGACACAAGGGCATGTCCGATGCCGTGTAAGGTACACGACCTGCTCACATGGGCGTGTGACCTGTACTTGTTTGAAAAATGTTTAAGTTTTGGAAAAATTTTGTATGTGTTCGGTTTAGTCTCGACCCCTTTCTAATGCATGTTTAAGGTCTCGATTACCTATATAAGGGACTTAATATTGATGTTTGAATCATGATGTTTGATGCTTATGAAATGTATGTTAATTGTTCCGTTTTGTCTAGTAATGCCTTTAACCCTAGTCCGACGATAGATACGAATTAAGGGTGTTACATTTTTCTAGTATCAGAGCTATAGTTTAGTCGATTCTAGGACTACCATAGTGTATGTGAGTTTAGCTATACATGCCATATTTATGAACTGCAATAGTGTGATGAATCCTGACATTGAAATGTGTTTTTATATAGCAAATGGATCCCAAACGAGCCATAGTGGGCGATGTTGAAAGCAATGCACCTGCTCCCGCGCAAGAGACGGTGTCATCCAATTCTAGACCGGCTACAATTAGCCGTGATGATGAGGCTAGACAAGCCTTCTATCATATGATAAACGATTGGTTTAGTCAATTTATTAGAACCAATCCGGCTGTTCAACAACCTCCACCCCTGATAAATCTTTCACAAACCCCTATTATGCCATCAGTGAATCTGATTCAGTTAAGTAAGCCACCAGTAGATAAGATTAGAAAGTATGGGGTCAAAGAGTTTCGAGCTACAACAAAAGATGATGCTAAAAGGGCTGAGTTCTGGTTAGAGAACATAATACGAGTATTTGATGAATTGTCATTGAATTCCGAAGAATGTATAAAATGTGTAGTTTCACTTCTGAGAGATACAACGTATCACTGATGGAAGACTTTGATATCGGTAGTTCCGAGTGAGTGAGTTACTTGAGATTTCTTTCAAGCTGAATTTCGAAAGAAATACATCAGTCAGAGATTTATCGATAAAAAACGTAAAGAGTTTCTCGAGCTTAAATAAGGCTGTATGTCTATTACAGAATACGAGCGTGAATTTGTAAGATTGAGTCAATATGCTCAAGAATGTGTATCTACTGATGCAATAATGTGTAAAAGATTCGAGGATGGCTTGAACGAGGATAGCCGTTTGTTAGTCGGGATTCTTGAGATTAAAGAATTTGTTGTGCTTGTTGAACGAGCATGTAAAGCCAAAGATCTCAAGAAAGAGAAAAGAAAAGCTAATTCTGAAGCTAGAGAAGTGCGAAAGAGATCATCGGGCAAGTCATTTCAATCTGCATCAAAGAAGTTTAGAGATGATAATAGCTGTTCAAAGGCTAATGTGGGACATTCGAAAGAGATCATGCTAGATCGCATTCAAACTTCAAAACTCCAGCTACATTTGTTACCAGTGTTGGAAATGCTAAATTCGATCGCCCTGAGTGCAAGCCTGGTAATTGTATACTGTATGATCGGGCTTGTTTCAGATGTGGATCATTAGAACATTTTATCCATGATTGCGCTGAATCTGTCGAGCAAGAAATTGTGTTAAATTTGAGGCCAAGTGGCAATGTTTCTCGTGGTAGACCTCCCAGAAATATAGGAAATGTAAGTGGCAGTCAGAGAGGAACAAAAGACACAGCTGTTAGATCTGAGGCTTGTGCACCTGCAAGAGCCTATGCTATCCAAGCTCATGAGGAAGCTTCTTCGCCAGATGTGATTACAGGTACATTTACTCTTTATGATACATCTGTGATTACTTTGATAGATCCTGGATCAACACATTTGTATATATACATGAACTTAGTGAACAGTAAGACTTTTTCTATAGAGTCTACTGAATTTGTAATTAGAGTTTCAAACCCCTAAGCAGATCTATTTTGGTTGATAAAGTCTGCAAGGATTGCCCGTTAATGATTTGAGACATTTGTTTTCCGGTTGATCTGATGCTGCTACCTTTTGATGAATTTAATATAATTATGGGTATAGATTGGTTAACTTTATATGATGCTATTGTGAACTGCAAACAGAAAACTATCGATTTGAGATGCAAGAATGATGAAATAGTCCGAATTGAATCTAGTGATTTGAGTGGTTTGTCTACTGTAATATCTTCAATGAAGGCTTTGAGTATTGTGAGAAAGGGTTGTGAAGCCTACTTTGCTTATGTGATCGATTTGAAAGTGTCAGAATAGAAAGTTGAATCAGTGCCTATTGTATGTGAATTTCTTGATGTGTTTCCTGAAGAACTTCCGGGATTATCTCCGATACGAGAAGTTGAATTTGGTATTGAATTAGTGCCTAGAACTATTCCGATTTTGATAGCTCTGTATAGAATGGCTCTGACTGAATTAAAAGAATTAAAGTCTCAGTTGTAAGAGTTGACTGACAGAGGGTTTGCTAGACTGAGTTTCTCACCTTGGGGTGCTCCGATTCTATTTGTAAAAAAGAAAGACGGTACGATGAGAATGTGTATCAATTATTGTCAGTTGAACAAAGTGACTATCAAGAACAAGTATCCTCTACCCCGAATTGATGATTTGTTTGATCAGTTGAAAGGAGCTGCTGTGTTTTCGAAAATAGATTTGAGATCAGGCTATTATCAGTTGCGAGTGAAAGACTCAGACATTCCGAAAATTGCTTTTCGAATGAGGTACGGTCACTATAAATTCTTAGTTATGCCTTTCGGATTGACTAATGTGCCTGCTATCTTTATAGATTTGATGAATAGAATTTTCAAACCATATTTAGATCATTTTGTTGTTATTTTCATTGATAACATTTTGATTTATTCACGTGATGAGTCTGAACAAGTCGAGCATCTGAGAATTGTGCTACAGACTTTGAGAGATAAGCAATTATATGCAAAATTTAGTAAATGTGAATTCTGGTTGTGCGAAGTTGGTTTTCTGGGTCATATTGTCTCAGCATCTAGTATCCGAGTTTATCTGAGCAAGATTTTAGCTATTCTGGATTGGAACCCTTCGAGGAATGTCTCTAAAATCTGCAGTTTTCTAGGACTTGCTGGTTATTATATACGATTCATAAAAGGATTTTCGATGATTGTGACTCCGTTGACAAAGCTACTTCAAAAATATGTTAAATTTGAGTGTTAGAAAAGTGTCAGAATAGCTTTGATCAGTTGAAAACTTTGTTAACTGAAGCTTCGGTATTGGTACAACCCGAATTGGGTAAAGAATTTGTGATCTATAGTGATGCTTCGTTGATCGGTTTGGGATGTGTTTTGATGCAAGCTGGTAAAGTCATTTCTTATGCTTCAAGACAGTTGAAGCCACACGAAAATAACTATCCGACACAAGATCTTGAGTTAGCTGCGATTTTGTTTGCTCTAAAGACTTGGCACCACTACCTGTTCGGTGAGAAATGTCATTTATATTCTGATCATAAAAGTTTGAAATATCTGATCACTCAGAAAGATTTGAATCTATGACAGAGGAGATGGCTTGAATTGCTAAAAAACTATGAACTTGTGATAGATTATCATTCGGGTAAGGCAAATGTTGTTGCTGATGCTTTAAGTCAAAAACCGTTATTTTCTCTGCGTGCGATGAATGCTCATTTGGTTTTGTCCAATGATGGTTCAATTTTAGCGGAGTTAAAAGTAAGACCTTGTTTTTATAGCAGATTATCGAAACTCAGAAGATTGATAATAAGATTTTAGCAAAACGAGCTTAGTGTGATTTAGATTCTAATTCAAAATTTATAGTTGATAAAGATGATTGTTTGAGATTCCGAGATTGAATTTGTGTTCCGAGAAATCCAAAGTTAATTCAGATGATTTTGTGTGAAGCTCACAATAGCCGGTTATCCGTACATCTGGGTAGTATGAAAATGTATAATGATCTGACACAACATTATTGGTGGTCTGGAATGAAAACATATATCTCCGATTTTGTTTCGAAATGTTTGATCTGTCAACAAGCTAAAGCTGAGCATCAGGTTCCATCTAGTTTGCTACAATCGATTATGGTTCCGGGTGGAAATGGGATAAAGTGACAATGGACTTTGTTTCGGGTTTCCCCTATCTCTGAGAAAGAAAGATACAATCTGGGTTGTAGTTGATTGTTTGACAAAATCATCTCATTTTATTCCGGTTCAATCCATTTTCTTACTTCACAAGTTAGCTAAATTGTACATTTCTGATATTGTAAGATTGCATGGTGTAACACCCCTTACCCGTATCCAACGTCGGAATAGGGTTTGAGGCATTACTGGACTTACATCAAAACATTCATACAAAACCAGGCCCTAAAATTTCATCCAAATTAAAAATTTTCATACACATGCATAACACTCCTTATACGGGCCTACGAGGCCCAAAACATACATCGGGGGTGGTTCGGGACTATACCGAGAACTTTGGTAACTTTTGGAAAACTTAGAAAATTTCATCATGAAACAAGGTCACACGCCTGTATGGCTTCGGACACGCCCGTGTCATCAGCCCGTGTAACTCTCTGTTTATGGCGTCATCACAAAAATTAGGGACACGGCCAAAGCACATGCCCGTGCCTCCAGGCCATGTCCCTCACACAGCTGAGACATATGGCCGTGTCACAAACCGTATGGCCAATTCAAAACTAAAGTACATGATGCAAGAGACACACGACCCGTGTGGACAATTTTTAGGATATTTTCCAAGCCAATTGCCACCTTCAGTAACAAACTCACATGCTTACTTTTATTAACCATTAACATGGAACACTTGAACATTCAATCATCCACAAACAATACAAGATCATGGTAACCTCATATCATATTTTACATACTTAAAAAATCATGCTTAATCAAGCTCAAATTTACTAATTCTCATGTATCAAAGTTTATAAGATTACTCTCATATCACACATTTAAGCCTTAGTTATCAATACATTATCTCATCTCAATTAAACCATCAAGCATTCACCACCAACAATATAACTCATTACATACACACGATCACAAGCCTCATCTACATGACATAAGTACATGCATAATCATATAATCAACATAAGCCATCATTCATGGCTATACACAAATTGAACTATAATCATTATAGGCCAACAAATTTGGCCACATTAGTAATGACATAATTACAAAAGATAATGCCCCTATACATGCCATAGACTTAAGTATTTGAATACTTATACCCAAAATAGTAGCTTGATAGTATGATTGAATCTCCAGCGATCTCCAACCCGAGCTAGCTAACTAAACCTATAAGAGATGAAAAGGAAGGGGAGTAAGCTATAAAGCGTAGTAAGTTCATATAAAAATAATAAGTAATTTATTAACTTGCTTCTCAAGGTAATACAATCATATTTGCATTTTTACTTATGTTTAGGTCAAGCTATTTTCTTGAGTCATAGTTACTAATTTATTTATATTTGGATCTAAGGAACTTAAAATTAAGTTTTTCTACTTTTCCTTGAAACTAGACTCACATATATTCTTACCATAAAATTTTCAAAATTTTTGGTTTAGCCAATAAGTACATTTTATTCTTTAAAAGCACCCCTATTTCGCCGCCCGATAGCTTCGACCTTTCTTCACTAAAAATTAATCATCTCATAGTACGGGACTTGGATGATGTTCCTGTATATAAAATAAACTCATTAAGAATTATAGGCATATAAATTATTACCTATTAATATATTTGTACAATTTTTAATGATTTTCTCAAATCAGAGCAGGGGATTTTGAGATCGTTCTGACTCTGTCTCACACAACTTCAAATATCTCATAATATGAAATTCTTTTAATTACATTTTTTATTTTATACGAAACTAGACTCAATAAGCTTCAATTTCATATTTTATTCAATCTCTAATTCACTTTCTACTATTTTTGGTGTATTTTCAAAGTCGGACTGCTGCTACTATCCAAAACTGTTTTAGTAAGAAATTGATATATCATTTTCAATTAGAAATCCATATATTTATAAACATATATCATTATTCACCAAATTAACACAACATCATTTCACAATTCTCATGGACTTACCATTCATGGATTTCATATTAAGTTGAGTTTTTGTACATACCTGTACCGATCCTTACTATTTCAGTCATATACATAATGCCGTTGCATCTTCGATATCTCGCACACTATATACCATACTCGATACCTCACACGCTAAGTGCTATTCTGGATGTTTCACACACTAAGTTCCATCCTTGATACTTTGCACACTAAGTGCCATTTATATATATATAGCCGAAGCTATCTCAAATTGCACACCAAGTGCTACTTTTAGCCGAAGCTATTTCTAACCGCACACTATGTCCCATTTTAGTCGATAAGTCGTTAATCATAACAATAATCACGTATAGATAATTTATACAATATCAAGGATTAAAAGCATAAATTTAACAATGCTTAATACATACGAACTTACCTCGATCGTCAAAATGTTGAAATGGATCGACTAGTCTAAAACTCTATTTTTCCCTCGATATAGACTCGTACGAGGCTTAACTTGATCTAATCAATCAAATTCAGCTATTTCAATTCATATTCTATTCATTTTAACTCAATTTCATATTTTGGTAAAATTCTTATTTTACCCTTACACTTTTGACCTTTTTACAAATTAGTCCCTAAGCTCGTAAAATGTAAATTTAGTCAATTTCAATAGCCTAAGCTATCCGAATTTCATATATGCTCATATCAGTCCATATTTTTCATTTATTCACACTTTTATCACACAATTTATTATATTTCACAATTATCTACCATCAAAGATTTATTTTCTATCATTAAACATAAAGATACTTAAATATTCAACAATGGCATCATCTAAATACTCTAACAATTTTGAAATCAAAGGTACGGGCTAGCTAGATTACGAAGCAACGATCTCAAAAACATAGAAATTATTAAAAACGAAACACAAAACATACCTCCACCAAGGCATGCAAGTGCCGAACTTAAAGAAGCTTCAATGGCTTTCCTTTCTTCTCATATTCGACCATAAAGATGAAGAATGCCTTTTTTTTATGTTTTGTTTTATTATAATATCATTATTATACTGTTTACCATATTAACCTTTATAAATACATTTGAAATCCACTAGCATATGTCCATCCATGTCCATTTACTAGAGTTATGGTCTTTTTACAACATAAGGCTTTTGATTTAATAAGCCATGGGAAATAGACACATTTATCAATTAGCATGCTATTTTTACATTTTACGCGATTTAGTCCTTTTTGCCGAATTAAGCACTTAAACGATAAAATTTCTTTATGAAATTTTCACACAACTCTAATATCATATTGTAAATATTAAAATAATAATAAAATAATTTTTTTAATGTCAGATTGTGGTCCCGAAACCACTATTCCAATTAACCACAAAAACGGATTGTTACAACTCTCCCCTCTTTAAGGATTTTCGTCCCCGAAAATCTTACTAGAAGAAGTTGCTTCCAAATCTTATGAATCACTTTCACTATTTTCTCAAGGTCACAAATTGATTTCAGCCTCGCATATCTTTTTCCTATAGCCTTTGAATTTTAACACACAGTGCCGGAGCATATTGTCAAAATTTTGAATTACTCAATCGAAACACGTAGCTCAGTTGATCTATCAAATAGGAACTCTGTATATACTGAAACAATCATGCGGATTTTTTTTCCATCATCAGATAAGATCAATCGAGTAACCATTCTCACAAAAATAAGCAAAGATCTTTCCATTCAACATCTGTAATTATATCCACTTTCTCTATATTCTCTTAATGAAACATATTCCAATTAGTTCACTAGTACATTACTGAAAATCATAACTTCTTTACTTAATCCAGACTGAACTCAGCACTAAAGCTTCAGTTAATAATACTATCAATTATTTCCAACTTTGCTAACTCGCATCGATCATTCAATTTTCATGAACATGATAATCTTATTAACTAGAACAACTTTAACTCATAACAACATCATTCGGTTAGAACATTCCAATAAGCATAGTTCCGTATCATACTCTCGAGAACATAGTTTCTTTATTCCAACTATCCGTCTATCTATATACTCATGATTGTACAAAAATTCATCACTATACCAGAGAATCATTTAAATACATATAACTCAATTCACATCTTGACAAATCAGTTCGCATTGATATAAACAACTGAGTTGATTTCCACTGCTACAACCCAAGTACATGCACTCGTTCATAATTCTCTTATCATGCAAATCAAAGATTTCACCACTATATTAGCTCAAGGAAACAGAGATATTCTGATTAAACTCACTAACCTTAGTCAAGCTTACCCGAGAAAAGAAAACCACTACACATTTCAAGCTTGCGTTTCCATCATTTATGCCTTTGCCGATGACAATTCTTTACACTAAAAAATAGAGAAATCCAAATACTAAAATTTTCCACATTCCTATTATCGAATCTAGAAATACCTTCAAATAAACATAATCATCACAGATCAAAGAATGCACTTTAAAGATGAGCCATGTCAGATAATCCACACAATAAGGATGATAAGAAAACCCTAGATATGATCTCGCAATATAAACCCGAGAACATAACTCATAAGAGAATAATAATGAAGACTCGAAAAATTTTCTCAGAGAAAACCAGAAGAAAAATAATACTTATCTATTTTGGAATTCCATTGTAATAGAAATATCATATCTTTCGAGTATATAAATAAGACAAACATCACTTGGCAGGAACGAAAGAATAGCCTCACACAAATTTTTAACATCGTCCTTATTCCAACTTAATAGAATAAAATTTTGAAGAGAATAAAGAAATGCCAACCATAAACCAACCGGTCTAATAGTGCTTACGTCTAATATCATAGTTAGCTAATATTCTCACACAATAAGAATTTCATCAGAAAGAGAACGATCATATAAACCCCTGGGGACAATTGAATATTTAGAACACCCAGAAGAAGTCACCATAATTTATTCAACTATAACCGTTACACACAGACATCTTTACAACTCATTTATCCTTTCTTTAACTAATTCTGTCATCAAGGACCCCGTATTATTCTACTCACTAACGAAAACCAATTCGAAAGGAATCCCAGCAAACATATCTTTAAACTTCATACCCAAATGATAGAATAGCCGAGATCAATTTTCTTCTTTAACTAAAACATTACATACTCTATATGATCTTTTAAAACATTCCAATATTTCTTCTACAACTAAGTTCATTTGTTACTCTGTACACTACTCTATTTGCATTACTAATTATCCCACCATTGACCTCTTTAATCTCATACTTGTGAGCCTATTCAACATAATTCTCGTAAATTTTTTATCACAAAAGCAACATTGGTAAGGGGAAGTTGTAATGCCTCTAACTTGACTCTCATAAATACACACTTATGACTCAACATTCATCGTCAATATAATATCATCACAATCACATAGTTTACTCCAAGGAAATTAACATACTTATTTATTTTACAACTGTTTCTGTCATCCACAATTTCAAACAGTAAATTTACTTACTCGAGCCCAATATCAGTATCTAATTAAGTTTCAACATTTAACTTCAATTCTACTTACCAACATTTGTCAAATTAAAGAGCGTCTTACGAGTCTAAGTACGTCATTTACTTTAAGCCATAGTCCAACTGTGGTCTTACACATACATTGCCAATGCCCTGCCGTGGTCTTTATTTCACTTGCCATAACCCGGTTATGGTCTTATTAGTTGATTGCCATATGTATATTTACTAAAAGCAACTATAATTTATATCTCACATAACATTCAATGCATACTTCATTATAGTAAAATAAACACATTTTGACATGAAACATATCTATACACAATTCTTTCTTATTTAATATACATAATACAATATGAACTCACCAATTTTACTTTCATTTGATTCTCACATAAGTTCTGTATGTACTTGTATTACTTATTCTAACCGTACTTTAATTCTCATCTTGAATATGCCTGTTGAACCATTTGGAATTGTTACGGATACTCGATAATCACATATAGCTCGTACAATGCCATATCCTAGATATGGTCTTACATGTTATTACATATCGATGCCACTGTCCCACACAGGGTCTTACACGAAATCACAATACAATGCCAATGTCCTAGACATGGTCTTACATGTAATTACATATCTAGTCGATGCCATGTCCCAGACATGGTCTTACACTGACTCTCTTATATCGAGGCTGATGCCATATCCCAAACATGGTCTTACACTAGCTCTCCTCTTTTCGTGCTGACGCCATGTTCCAGACATGGTCTTACACTGACACATATCAAGCCGATGCCATGTCCCAAACATGGTCTTACACTAGCTCACATGTATTGCCATGGTCTTATCCGTCAATTCATCATCGAACGACTGTACTCATTTCCTGCGTTCTACTCAATTTGATCTTCCAATCCAATTTCATATTATCATATTATTTATGATTACATATCAAAACCATCAAACATAACATTATAATACCTTTAATTTAGCAATTTAAACATAAGAGTTAATCATAAACACACTGATTATACATCATTCGATAAGTGTACATAAACGCACATTCCGTCATCCTGAGTAAATTAGCTTATCATATTCACTTAATTAGATAGATTGGGCACATAACATCATACGAATACCAACACACATAGACAAGCTTATCACCATATAAACTTTCATTTCATTTCACGTTTCCACATTTCTTAACTTATGATTATCACATTGCTTACATTAGCACATAAATATCATGAACTTCTATTCATACCTTTCTCAATTTTGACACATCATAAGCATGTTTCAATCCTCTCAATATCATTTTTTCGTGTTATTGAAGATAGCTCGGTTGGAAGTCACCTCTATCTTAATAAAATAATTTCATTAGAGCCGAGAGATATCACACTATCACAAGTAGTAATATGGCATGTATAACTAGACTCACATACGCTAGGTTAGTCTGAGAATTGACTAAACCATAGCTCTGATACCACTAAATGTAACACCCCTCACCCGTATCCAATGTCGAAACATGGTTCAAGGCATTACTGGACTTACATCAAAACATTCATACAAAACCAGGCCATAAAATTTCATCCAAATTAAAACTTTTCATACACATGCATAACATCCCTTATACGAGCCTACGAGCCCAAAACATACATTGGTGGTGGTTCGGGACTAAACCAAGAACTTTAGAAACTTTTGGAATACATTTTCATCATGAAACAGGGTCACACGCCTGTTCGGCTCGGGACACGCCAGTGTCCTCAACCCGTGTAACTCTCTGCTTATGACGTCATCACAAAAATAAGGGCATACGGCCAAGGCAAACGCCCGTGCCTCCAGGCCATGTCCCTCACATAGCTGAGACACCTGGCCGTGTCACAGCCCATGTGGTCAATTCGAAACTAAAGTACATGATACAGCGGACACACGACTCATGTGGATAATTTTTAGGCTATTTTCCAAAGCAATTGCCATCCTCAATAACAAACTCACATGCTTACCTTTATTGACCATTAACATGACACATTTGACCATTCAATCATCCACAAACAATACAAGATCATGGTAACCTCATATCATATTTTACATACTTAAAACATCATGCTTAGTCAAGCTCAAATTTACTAATTCTCATGCATCAAAGTTTATAAGATTACTCTCATATCACACATTTAAGCCTTAGTTATCAACACATCATCTCATCTCAATTAAACCATCAAGCATTCACCACCAATAATATAACTCATTACATACACATGATCATAAGCCTATCTACATGACATAGGTACATGCATAATCATATAATCAACATAAGCCACCATTCATGGCTATACACAAATTGAACTATAACCATTATAGGCCAACACATTTGGCCACATTAGTAATGACATAATTACAAAAGATAAAGCCCCTATACATGCCATAGACTTAAGTATTTGAATACTTATACCCAAAATGGTAGCTTGATAGTATGATTGAATCTCTGGCGATCTCCAACCCGAGCTAGCTAAATAAACCTATAAGATGAAAAGGAAGGGGTGTAAGCTATAAAGCTTAGTAAGTTCATATGAAAATAATAAGCAATTTATTAACTTGCTTCTCAAGGTAATACAACCATATTTACATTTTTACTTATGTTCAGGTCAAGCTATTTTCTCAAGTTACAGTTACTAATTTATTTATGTCTGGAGCTATGAAACTCCAAATTAAGTTCCTCTAATTTTCATTGAAACTAGGCTCACATATATTCTTACCAAAAAAATTTTAGAATTTTTGGTTTATCCAATAAGTACAGTTTATTCTTTAAATTCACCCTGTTTTACTGGCTGACAGCTTTGACCTTTCTTTACTAAAAATTAATCATCTCATAGTACAAGACTCAGATGATGTTCTCGTCTATTTTTATTGAAAATAGACTAATTAAGAATTATAGGCATATAAATTATAATCCATAAATATATTTGTACAAGTTTTAATTATTTTCTCAAATCAGAGCAGGGGATTTCGAAAATCGTTCTGACTCTATCTCGTACAACTTCAAATATGTCATAATATAAAATTCATTTCTTACACCGTTTCTTTTATAAGAAACTAGACTCAGTAATCTTAAATTCCATATTTTATTCAATCTCTAACTCACTTTCTACTATTTTTTGTGTATTTTCAAAGTCGGACTGCTGCTGTTGTCCAAAACTGTTTTAGTAAGAAAATGATAATAACTAAATTTACCACTCCTTCCTTTCTCTCAATTAGAAATCCATAAATTTATAAACATATATCATTATTCATCAAATTAACACAAAATCATTTCACAATGCTCATGGACTTACCATTCATGGATTTCATATTAAATTGAGTTTCTGCAAACATATCTGTATCGATCCTTACCATTTCATACATATACATAATGCCATTGCATCTTCGATGTCTCACACACTATGTACCATACTTGATACCTCGCACGCTAAGTGCTATTCTAGATGTTTTGCACACTAAGTGTCATCCTCGATACTTTGCATACTAAGTGCCATTTATATATATAGCCGAAACAATCTCAAATTGCACACCAAGTGCCACTTTTAGCTGAAGCTATTTCGAACCGCACACTAAGTGCCATTTTAGTCGGTAAGTTGTTAATTATAACAATAATAATGTATAGAAAATTTATACATTATCAAGCATTAATAGCATAAATTTAACAATGCTTAATACATAGGAACTTACCTCAATCGTCAAAACGTTGAAATGGATCGACTAGTCTGAAACTCTATTTTTCCCTCGATATAGACTCGTACGAGGCTTAACTTGATCTAATCAATCAAATTCAGCTATTAAATCAATTTCATATTTTGGTAAAATTATTATTTTACCCCTACACTTTTGACCTTTTTACAAATTAGTCCCTAAGCTCGTAAAATGCAAATTTAGTCAATTTAATCATAGCCCAAGCTGTCCAAATTTCATGCTCATATCAACCCATATTTTTCATTTATTCACACTTTTACTACATAATTTATTATATTTTACAATTTAGTCCAAAATTGACATTTTTGCTAAAATTCACTTAACAAAACTCAATAATCTACCATCAAAGATTTATTTTCTATCATTAAACATCAAGATAATAAAATATTCAACAATGGAATCATCCAAATACTCTAACAATTTTGAAATCGGAGGTACGAGCTAGCTAGATTACGAAGCAACAATCTCAAAAGCGTAGAAATTAATAAAAACCAAACACAAAACATATCTCCACCAAGGCATGCAAGTGCCGAACTTAAAGAAGCTTCAATGGCTTTCCTTTCTTCTCATATTCGGCCATAAAGATGAAGAATGCATTTTTTTTTTATGTTTTGTTTTATTATAATATCATTATTGTACTATTTACCATATTAACCTTTATAAATACATTTAAAATCCACTAGCATAAGTCCATCCATGTCCATTTACTAGAGTTATGGTCTAATTACAACATAAGGCTTTTGATTTAATAAGCCATGGAAAATAGACACCTTTATCAATTAGCATGGTACTTTTGCATTTTACGCGATTTAGTCTTTTTTGCCGAATTAAGCACTTAAACGATAAAATTTCTTTATGAAATTTTCACACAACTCTAATATCATACTGTAAATATTAAAATAATAATAAAATAATTTTTTTTGATGTCAGATTATGGTCCCGAAACCACTGTTTTGATTAACCCCAAAAACTGGCTGTTGCACATGGTGTGCCATTATCTATTGTGTCAGACAGAGATCTGAGATTTACATCACGATTCTAGAAGAAATTGCAAGATGCTCTGGGTACGAAATTGCATTTCAGTACTGCTTTTCACCCGCAAATGGACGGTCATTCTGAGTGGATTATTCAAATACTTAAGGATATGTTGAGATGTTGCATTCTTGAGTTTGAAGGTTCATGGGAATAGTATTTGCCTTCGATTGAATTCTCTTATAATAATAGCTTTCAATCAAGTATCAAAATGGCACCTTACGAGGTTTTATATGGTCGTAAATGGCATACACCTTTGTATTGGATAGAGCTTAGTGAAAATAAGATTCACGGGATTGATTTGATAAAAGAAACTGAACAGAAAGTGAAAGTGATCCGAGATAGTTTGAAAATAGCTTCCAATCGTCAGAAATCATATGCAGATTTAAAAAGAGAAGACATTGAATTTGAGATTGGCAATAAAGTGTTTTTTGAAAGTGTCTCTATGGAAGAAAGTACTTCGGTTCGGTAGAAATGGTAAATTGAATTCAAGGTTCATCGGGCCGTATGAGATTATCGAGCATATCGGCCCAGTAGCATATAGATTGTTGTTGCCACCAGAGCTAGAAAAGATTCATAATGTGTTTCACGTATTGATGCTTTGACGATACAGATTAGATCCTTCGCATGTGATTACTCCATCTGAGATTGAGATTCAGTCTGATATGACTTATGAAGAAGAACTGATCCGTATCTTAGCTCGCGAAGTTAAAAAACTAAGAAATAAGAAAATTTCATTAGTAAAAGTGATGAGGCATCGGCACGTATTGAAGAGGCCACATGGGAGCCCAAAGATGTTATGAGACAACAATATCTGAATCTATTTAACGGTAAGATTTTTGGGGACGAAAATCCCTAAGGGGGAGAATTGTAATAGTCCGGTTTAGACCCTAGTGGGAATAGTGGTTTCGAGACCACATATCTGAGTCAAAAAAATATTTAAATATTATTTTCTGTGCTTATGATATGTGAATTAGAATGTGTGAAATTCTCGTATGAAAATTTAATTGTTTGTGTGCTCAATTTGATAAAAGGACCTAATCCGTAAAATGTAAAAGTTGCCTGCTATATGTTAGAAGTGCATATTTGATTTGTCTTTGTTAATGAGAGGTAATTATGTGGTTATTATGCCATATATATGTATAATGGAAACTAATGGCCTTAATATATACGAATTTATAATTGTTTATAAAAGGGCAAAATAGGAAAATTGTTATATATTTGTTATTAATAAAAGAAAAATATGAATTACGTGATATATTCATCACCATTGCTGAAATTCACAAAAGAAAAAGAAAGAAATAAGCTTGCTAGGGTTCGACTACCTATTTTGGTGATTAAGGTATGTGTTTTGATCGGTTTTCGATAATTTCTACGTTTTTGTGATCGTTGCTTTGAATACTATCAAGCCTATGTCTCAATTTTTGATTTTGTTGATGATTTTCAAATATTCCATTGATGAAACTATGATTTTTGTGAAGTTAATTGTTGATAAATGGAAGATATGTGTTGGGTTAACATGTTTTGTCTTTGGATTTTTGATGAATTTCAGTAAAATGGGCTAAATTGTGAAAATTGTAAATTGAAGGACTAAAATGTGAAATAAATGAAATGTGTGGAATTTTATTAGAGCTATGAATATTTGGCCATGTACATGTCTAATGAAATTATATGTATTTTGTGATCTTGTGATTAGGAACTAAATTGTCAAAATGTGAAAATGTGAGGGCTAGTTTGCAAATTGCCCTAAATATGTGTCTATGGATCGATTTGAATGATTTGGTGAATGAAATGGTTAAATTTGAATTTATATAGATCATCAATTAAAGAATATGGAATTAGATCGGGGAAAGTCGAAAGTCATCGAGTAACCGATTCTATCCATTCAAATCTGTACGAGGTAAGTCGATATACAAATAAACATTTATTAATTGAATTCTTAGTATTTATATGATATTCAATTGTGATGAATGAATATTCAAACTCAATATGTGCTATCCGAGAAAGTAATGACAAAGTTTCGACGTCTGAAAATCCCCGTACGAACCTTAGGAATAGTTATGATACATATGTCATGACATAGGATTTTTCGATATGTGTTATCGTGTAAGACCACATCTGGGACGTTGGCATTACTTCTGTTTTACGTGTAAGACCATGTCTGGGTCATCAGCATCATATTTGATTTCGTTTAAGACCTTGTTTGGGACTGTGGCATCAATGTTTGATTACATGTAAGACTGCGTCTGGAACATTGGCATTGTATATACTTTTCGAGCTATCTACGTATCCTTATGTTTTCAAACGGTTCAAATGGGCATTCCAAGAAAATGAATGACTTTATGAAATTGTATCCGATTCAAGTACATTCGAATTGTGTACTATATTTGAAAATGAAAGGGTAGTATATGTGCAAATGATGAACTATGATCTAAGTATATGAATATGAAGTTGGTGTTGGTATTTGGCTACAAAGTATAAGTAATTTGATGATGTTTATATGCTTTAAATGATAAGTTTACTTTTATATGGCTTACTAAGCTTTTGAAAGCTTACTTTGTGTGTGTTTCCCACGATTGTAAGTCAGGCTCGAGCACAGCCAAGGCACACTGGCATGTGGTTAGCCGTGTGGCTCAAGTCAGGTTCGACCACGGCCAAGACACACGAGCGTGTCTTGTGGCTGTGTGAGCAAGTCAGTATGTATGCCCTGTTTTGACACAGCCTGCTCACACGGGCTTGTGACCTGTACTTGTTAGAAAAATGTTTAAGTTTTGGAAGAATTTTGTATGTGTTCGGTTTAGTCCTGACCCTTTTCTAATGCATGTTTAAGGTCTGGATGACCTATATAAGGGACTCGATATTCATGTTTGAATTATGATGTTATGATGCTTATGAAATGTATGTTAATTGTTCCATTTTTTCTGGTAATGCCTTTAACCGTAGTCTGGCGACAGATACGAGTTAGAGGTGTTATATGCTTATGAACAATGTTGAATGATTATGTGTGTTGAGAATGAGATATCCGAGAAAGTATTGACAAAGTTTCGACGTCCAAAAAGCCCCGTATGAACCATAGGAATAGTTAGGATACATATGTCATGACATAGGATTCGATATGTGTTATCGTGTAAGACCACGTCTCAGACGTTGGCATCGACATATGATTTACGTATAAGACCATGTATGGGACATTGGCATCGACATATGATTTACGTATAAGACCACGTATGGGACATTGGCATCGTATTTGATTTCATGTAAGACCCTATCTGGGATAGTGACATCAATATTTGATTTCATGTAAGACCATGTCTGGGACGTTGGCATTGTACTAGCTTTTCAAGCTATCCGCGTATCTTTATGATTCTGAACAGTTCAACGGGCATTCCGAGAAAATAGATAACTATGTGAGTTTGTATCCGACTCAAGTACATTTGAATTGTATGCTATGTTTAAGAATAAAAGGTAAGTATATGTACCTTGGTGAATATATGATATAAGTATGAGTTGCTAAGTGAATGTATTTTGTCTTAAATTATATGAATGAACTAATGTTATTTGTTAAGTTTATTTTTGTATGGCTTACTAAGCTTTTGAAAGCTTACTTTGTGTGTGTTTGCATTGTTTTATAGATATCGTAGCTATCGGGAGCTTGGGGATCGTCAAGGATCATCACCACACTATCAAAACTCTATTTGGTGTATTTTGAAAGTGTAAATATTAGAGTATGGCATGTATAGGCTATAGGTAGTTGAATATGTTTTGTGAAGCGTATATTTAGCCATGTGATACGGCTTAATTAATGGTTAAACTTATGGTTTGATTTTGTTATATGATGTGTGATGCAAATGTGCCATTATGATGTGCATATTTTAGAATTTGGTAAGGATTTGGTTTGAGAATGAATGGAATGTATCAAGGTTATAAAGCATATGTTTTGGTATGTTTTAGCTTATGGAATGACATGAATTAGTATGTGTTATGAACATGAGATTGGTTGATAATAATATGACATGATTGGTGTATGTATTGGTTGTAAAATGGTTGAGCATTTGATATGCAATTGATGTTTAATTGTTGCTTGTAGGGGGGACCCTTAATGGGTGGAAAATTGGCCTTGTAAATGGCTTATTTTTGCTTACACGGACAAGGACACGAGCGTGTGTCTCAGCCGTGTTGCTCAATGGCCATTTCGAACTGAGCCTGGGCAGATCACACGGTTGCACACATGGGCGAGTGCTAGGCCATGTGGCCAAGTCAGTTTCGAGCACGGGCTAGACACACGGGCATGTGACTGGCTATGTGACCTAAGTTAGTAGCCTCCTTAATTTTCACACGACCTGGCACACGGGCATGTCATGTGGCCGTGTGGACAAGTCAGTATGTATGCCCTATTTTGACATGGCTTAGACACACGGGCATGTCTACAGCCTTGTGAGGCACACAGCCTGTTCACATGGGCGTCTGACCTATACAACTTTGAAAAATGTTTAAAATTTTGAAAAATTTTGTATGAGCTTGGTTTAGTCCCGACCCCTTTCTAATACATGTTTAAGGTCTCGATGACATATATAAGGGACTCTATGATAATGTTTGATTATGATTGTGGATGATGTATATGAATTGTATGTAAAATGTTTTAGTTTATTCGGTAATGCCTTTAACCCTAGTCTGGCACCGAATATGGGTTAGGGGTGTTACATACACGCGAAAAGTTTTTGGTGTTGTTTCGGGGATTGGAAAATTGGTGAATTTTGGTTTGTTATTATCGATTTAATTTTGTTAGTTGGAGATTTCTTAGTTGTTTTTGATTTTTTTTGGTTTGTTGCTAGTTTATGAGTAGAGGTACTCTCAAGAATGAAGAGTATTATTTTTATCCTAAAATTGAGAGAACTTTAAGAAGAAGGAGAAAAGAATTGTGAAAAATGGTGAGGATTGGAAATGATCCAGGCAGAGAAGATCCATTACATCTAAATGGTAGGGATGTTGATATTTCTCGTGTGATAAATGATAGAGACAGAACCATTAGAGAACATGTAGTGCCAATCTTGGATGATTTGAATCCAAAGATTGTCAAACCACATATTCAAGCTCAGCATTTTGAGTTGAAACCAGTGATGTTTCAAATGCTACAAACACTAGGACAATTTAGTGGATTACCTACTAAAAATTTCCAGCTGCATTTAAGACTCCATTTGGAGGTATGTGCTTTATTCAAGCAGTAGGGTGTTTCTGAAGATGCCCTAAGACTCAAGCTATTTCCTTACTCATTGTGAGGTCATGCCATAGCATGGTTGAATGCTTTGCCGTCAAGAACGGTGGCATCTTGGAATGAACTTTATTAAAATTTTTGTTGGGATATAACCCTCCAAACATGAATGCCAAATTGAGGAACGATATTACATCTTTTCAATAATTTGAAGATGAGACATTGTATGAAGCTTGGGAGCGATTCAAGGAGTTGATTAGAAAACGCTTGATGCATGGTTTCCAGCACTGGACGCCAATGGAAATTTTTTATAATGGACTGAATGTGCATACACGAATGGTAGTTTTCTAGAAAGTATAGCTAACAATGATTATCATTATCCAACTACAAGAGTAGGTACTAGTAGAAGAGTTGCTGGAGCCATAGAGCTTGATGTGATCGCTTCATTAATAGCTCAGGTATCATCTCTAACTAATATGATTAAAACATTGAAAAGACCAGTTGTTGTGCAAGAAATGAAAGCAGTAAAATTAACATGTGTTTATTGTGGGGAAGATCATGTTTTGGATGAATGCCCATCAAACCTAGCTTTAGTATGTTACATGGGAAATTTCAATCGAAACAATAACCCATATTCCCATACATACAATCCAGGATGAAAACAACATCCTAATTTCAGTTGGAGGAATCTAGGAGCCGGAAATTCCAGTAATGTTGTTCGAAAAAATGTCACAAGTGCACCACTTGAATACAATCAACCTATGCCATGGCAAAATGTTCAACAAAGTTCGTCAGCATCTTCATCTAGGGAAGTTTTATTGAAGGAATACATGGCCAAGAACGATGATGTAATATAGGGTCAAGCTGCATCTTTAAGGGCTTTAGAAAACCAAGTGGGACAAATTGCCAATGCATTAAGCTCAAGACTGTAAGGAGCATTGCCAAGTGATATTGAAAATTCAAGATCTCAAGGGAAGGAACATTGCAAGGCCATTACACTTAGAAATGGTACTCAGCTACCTAAAGTTGTTAATGATGCCACTGTTGAAGAAGATAGCTCAGATTTCACACATAAGGTGAATTCATAACCAGTAGTGGAGCAATCTACAATTGAGAAGAGTAAACAAAAAAATGTTTAAGTAGAATCAGCTCGTGTTGCCAATAAGAATGCCATGGCAAAACAACCTCAATAAGTTAAAGGAAGGTCACCACTACCTTTTCCTCAGTGATTTCAGAAGTCGAAGCAAGATTTTCAATTTAAAAAATTATTAGATGTCCTGAAGCAACTTCATATCAACATACCATTGGTGGAAGCATTGGAGAAAATGCCCAATTACATAAAGTTCATAAAGGACATACTGTCAAAGAAGCACAAACTAGGAGAATTTCAAATTGTTGCTCTCACTGAAGGGAACACAGCAATGTTGAAGAACAAATTGCCACCAAAATTGAAGGACCTAGAGAGTTTTACTATTCCTTGCTCAATTGGAAATCATTATTTGGGCAAGGCATTATGTGATTTAGCTGTAAGCATAAATTTAATGCCTATGTTTATTTTCAAGAAATTGGGAATTGGGAAGGTGAGACCAACAACTGTCATGCTACAGCTAGCTGGTCATTCTTATGCAAATTCAGAAGGTAAAATTGAAGATGTGTTGGTAAGAGTTGATAACTTTATTTTTCTGGAAAATTTATTATTCTAGAATGTGAAGCTGATAAAGAGGTACCAATTATTCTTGGAAGACCTTTCCTAGTCACTTGTAGAACATTAATTGATGTACATAAAGGTGAATTAACAATGAGAGTTAATGACCAGTAGATAATATTTAATGTTTTTAATGCCATGAAGTATGCAGATACAAATGAAGATTGTCATGTCATTGGGATTATTGACACAGCAGTGAAGGAAAAATTGGCAGAATTTTGTTACAATAATTTTGATAATGAAGCAAACTTAGTTGAGTTGAATGAAGAGGAACTGATTGAAGAACTTAGTGAACTGATAGAGGCTAAGCAACTTGAAAATGGAGCAAGGAGATGTTTTGAATCTTTAAATTAATCAGAGAATTCTTTTAAACCTCGTCAACCTTCTATAGAGGACCCTCTTACTTTGGAGTTGAAGCCTTTTCCATTACATTTGAAGTACTCTTACTTAGGAGGCAACAACATGTTGCCAGTAGTTATCTCTGCAGAATTAACACTTGATAAAGAGGCTTAATTGTTACAAGTTTTGAAGAAATTTAAGAAAGCATTGGGGTGGACAATAGCGGATATCAAGGGAATAAGTCCGGCCATCTGCATGCATCAGATTTTACTAGAGGATTGCCATGGCAATTCTATTAAGCATTGGAGAAGATCGAACCCTATTATGAAGGAAGTTGTTAAAAAGGAGATTATCAAATGGCTTAATGCTGAAATAATCTACCCTATTGCTAATAGTTCGTAGGTGATCATGTTCAATATGTACCCAAGAAAAGGGGTGTTACTATGGTTTGCAATGATAACAACAAACTCATTCCAACTCGTACTATCACAGGATGAAGAGTTTGCATGGACTATCAAAAACTCAACAAAGCAACCAGGAAGGACCATTTTCCTTTGCCATTCATCAATCAAATGTTAAATAGATTAGTGGGAAAAGTTATTTATTGCCTTTTGGATTGTTATTTGGGATATAACCAGATTTTCATAGCTCCTACTGACCAAGAAAAGACTATGTTCATGTGTCTTTATGGAACCTTCACTTTCAGACGAATGTTGTTTAGATTGTGCAATGCCCCTGCAACATTTCAACATTGCATGGTGGCAATATTTTCAAACATGGTGGAGAAATTTTTAGAAGTTTTTATGCATGACTTCTCAGTGTTTGGTCTTTTGAAGGTTGTTTCAAAAACTTGGAGCTATTTCTTTTTCGGTATGAAGAGACTAACCTTGTTTTGAATTGGGAAAAATGCCATTTCATGGTCTATGAAGGCATTGTTTTGGAACATAAAATTTCACAGCAAGGGATTGCTGTAGACAAAGCAAAGATTGAGGTTATTGAGAAATTTTCACCACCCACTACAGTTAAAGGTATTCGATGTTTTCGTGGCCATGTAGGATTTTATCAACAATTTGTTAAGGATTTTTCAAAGATATCCAAACCCATGTGTGCATTGTCATAACATAATAGAGCTTTCAAGTTTGATGAGCATTTTTGTGCAAGCATTTGTGGAATTGAAAAAGCAACTGGTAACAGCACTAATTGTCATAGCACCAGACTAGATATTACCTTTCAAACTTATGTGCGATGCCAGTGATTTCATTGTAGAAGCAGTGCTTGGGAAAAGGAAGGATAAAATGTTTCATGCCATCCATTATGCTAGCTAGATGTTGACAGATACATAGTTAAACTACACCACCACTAAGAAGGAACTATTGGCTGTGGTATTTTCATTTGACAAGTTAAGATCCTATTCTACAATTAAGTATTTGGTGACCAAGAAAGACGTCAAGCCAAGATTAATTCGGTGGATATTGCTACTACAAGAATTTAATCTAGAAATTTAAGATAGGAAAGACACAGAGAATCAAGTGGCAGATCACTTGTCCAGACTTCAAGTAGGAAATGAAAGCGGTAATATTAAACTTATAAAGGATGATTTTCAAGATGAGCAACCGCTGGTTGCCACGACATTACCTTGGTATGTCGGTATCGTCAATTTCTTAGAGAGTGGATTGCTGCCACCTAAGCTCAACAATCAAAGACAAAGAAAATTTCTCCATGTGCATACAGAGGTGTGTTTTGAATAACGAGATTCAGAGTATTTTACACCATTGTCATTCAACACCATATAGAGGACACTGGGGGAAATGTGAACTACTACAAAAGTTCTCCGATCTGGCTTTTATTGGCCAAGCATGTTTAAAGATGCACATGTATTTTGCCAAGCTTGTAATCGTTGTCAACGAACTGGGAATTTATGAAAGAGGTATGAAATGCCATTGCAAAATATTATAGAAGTTAAACTATTTGATGTGTAGGGAATCAACTTTATGGGTCCATTTCCACCCGCTTGGGGCAATATATACAAACTTATGGTTGTAGATTTTGTCTCCAAGTGGCTTGAAGTTGTCACTCTCCCTATGAATGATGCCAAATCGGTAATAAAGTTCCTACATAAGAATATTTTCACTAGGTTTGGTACTCCTCGTGCTTTGATTAGTGATGAAGGTTCTTATTTTGACTGTTGATTAGTTGTTATTGCCTTGAATAGATATAGGGTTAAACATAAACTTGACACGACATATCATCCCTAAACAAATAGACAAGTTGAGGTCTCAAATAAAGAAATTATGCAAATTTTTTAGAAAGTGTTCTATCTAACCCGCAAAGATTTGTCATCTAGACTAGATGAAGCTTTGTAGGCATATCGCACTGCCTTAAAAACACCACTTTGAATGTTGCCTTTCAAGCTCGTCTATTGGAAGCCTTGCCATTTGCCTATTGAACTTGAACATAAGGCATTTTGGGCAATTAAAAAAGTGAACATAGGTTGGATTAATGCTGGCACTAACCGACTACTAGTGCTGAATGAGATATAGGAATTCAAAGCTCAAGCTTATGAGAATGCCAAACTATACAAAGAAAAGAAAAAGCGATGGCATGATAAGAAGATTTTGCCACAGCATTTTGAACCTAGACAACTAGTATTTTTGTTCAATTCCAAGCTTAAATTGTTTCCTGGCAAATGATAACTCTTGAAAAGAGTTATATTTTAGGCCTCTAGATGGAATTAATTGTTTGAAATTAACTAAATACATCTGCATTTTTAGGATAATTTTTGAACATTGCATAGCAAAAATTATATTGCGCTACATTAGCCATTATTTGTTACCTTTATCACTTGGAAAGGAAAGGTGTGGTTCTGTGTGAACACAGGTGCAAGTAAAAGAAGAGGATGAAGAGAATGCAGAAACAAAATAATAGAAGTGAAACATTGTCATGGCAATTGGTAAGATTGATTGCTAATAGAATTGCCATGGCAATTCCGTGAAGATGACTCAACACTCTATCCACGTCACTCTCAGCCAATTGGACATGTACCAGAAAAACCAATTTGAATAGAGGAATAAAAAATGTGTGCTGAGGTGGGACAGATCTACCTAATGAAAGAAAGAGAGAGAAGAAGAAAAAAAAGAGGGGAATGAGTGTGAGAAAGGGACTAGTGATAGCAATTCTCTCTTTCTATGCAAAGAATAACTCTATTGGAGAATTCCAAAGAAAGAAAGGGTAGCAACTTAAAAGAAAGTAGAATACAGACGTGAGGAAGGGAAAAAGAAATCTATCCTAGATTCACATGCAATCAGAGATAAAAGAGAAGCTAGAGTGTGGAATTAACTTCATGCAATTTTGCCTTTATTTTTCTAGATTGAATTTTCTGTGATTCGAAATTAATTGAGAAATGTTTATGGATGATTTTATTTTGATGTTTACTTTCCACCCATGAACTAAATCTTTTCTGGGTTGGAGTTGTTTGGGTTAATCTTTTTATCATCTTTAATGCCTAGGATTTGAGATTATTTATATCACTATTACATTTGATTCATGCTTATTTTAAATACATGCATGCAAGCTCTAGACATAGTTGAATGTATGTTGTGTTCTTAGGTGTTTTTAATTCTAAAAAGGTTAAGAATATTAGATCTTAAATTGTTTGATGCAAGCGAATACTTGAAAGAATATTCGTAGCACTCTAGGCATAGATGTTGCAAGTTGTATAGAGAGGACGTTCATTGTAGTTATCAATCCCAACTTCTGTAGGTGTACATGAACTTAGATTTTTAGTTTAAGATCTAGCTATCGAAAAAGGCAGGTCACAATAGCGAATCTCTAGGTGGTAGAATAGACAATATTTTGCCATGGCATTATCTTGAAATGAGCATTTCTCCTAAATAATTCCAACCATATTCATTCAACAACAGAAATACTCTTGATATTCTCTGTTACTTGCCACATCGTTTTACTTGCCATATCAATTCTTTATTTTTTATCATTTAATTTTAGTAATTCATTATTCTAGTTTCTTATTCACTCTGAGATTATTTCCTGATATTTTAGTATAATTAACAGTATTATAATAACATACTCAATTTCTTACCAATTTCCAATCCCTGTGAAGGGGATACTTATCACTTTATTACTTGAATGACGTGTACACTTGCACAATTACATTATTTATTTTACACACAATAGCAAACTAAAGTTTCGTTGGTCTGGCCCATTTGAGATAGTGCATGTTTACCCTCATGGAGCTGTAGAAGTCAAATATGGCAAGACTGATTTTAAATAATTAAAGCCATTATTGTGGAGCTCCTATACTTCGTGATCAACATTCCATTGCTCTTCGAACTGCGTTGTATTTTCTTTTACCTGGTTTTGTTTAATTAATTTTATTTTGATTTATTTCTTTTATCAGTTTAATTAATTTTGATTTCTTTCTTCTGTTGCAGGTAGATTTTGGCCCAAGCTTTGTAATAGTTAGCCCACTTTTTGCATACTTGCAAATTTTTAGCATAATTTTTATATTATTTTTTTCTTTTCCCGTCTAATACTTACTTTACCCTGTCAAGCCATAATTTAGGCTAATCTTATCCCCCCACATCACTGCTGTATTCTCTTTCATTTTTACCCTAGCCGATTCATTTTATTTCTTTAAGTTATTTTCAATTTCTTTTTTTTCACCATTTTTAGTTTTTTCTCCATAACTGTAAAGGTCTTAACTTTTTCTTTTTATAGTTACTATTTCTTCTAAAATGGCTCGACGTATGTCTTCTACATCAACCTCTATGCATCCAAGAACATTTTTCAGTAAAGTTACTGAAGAAAAGTACAACATGAACACATCAAAGCAACCCTTTTGTATGAAAAAGGGCTTTCTTTTTCAAGGCGCAACCTTTATGGGATACACTAAAGCAATTTCTTCCGTAGTAGAGAAACAAGGATGGCAAATCTTTTGCCTTGATCCTAACAATGTTCTTACAAAATTTGTAAAGGAATTTTATGCCCATTTAACCTCTCCAGATAATGCTTTCATCTATGTACGCAGTGCTTTAGTGTTATTCGATGGATACTCCATCAAAGCACAATATGGTTTACTAGAAGGCCCAGATGAACATTCTTAATTTTTCCAGACAATAACAACAGAAAGACTCAATCAAGTTCTTGAGGATCAAGTTGAAGCCGCTGTGACGAACACTACCACACATCGAGCCATTGCAAAAAAAAAAAAAGAACAAAGAAACAAAAAGGGAGGAAGAGAAAACAAAATTGGTGAACATTAACTCAGATAAGGAATGAGATAACATGAATCAAACTTCTCCACCATAGGAACTTGCTACTGCACCTCAAACCATTGCACCCATATCAGAGCAAGATCGTGAATTAATCAACTGATTGATGATCTCATGAAATCAGATGATGATGACGAAGAGGTGCCAATAAATCTGCTCAAATAGAAGCAGCACTACAAGCACGCTTCCAAGAAATCCATCCAATCCAACTAAAGTAACACAAATCCTTTCCAAGCTTTTGTTTTTACTTTTCATTTTCATATTTTTGCATTTTTACATGTCTTTTTCATGCATTCATAATTGTTTTCATTGTATTTTCTACATATCTATTTTTGCATAAGTAAAATTTTGTGTCTGATCATGCATTAAGGACAATGTATCTCTTCGGTTTAGGGGTGTGTTGCACATATTGCATGCATGAGATATTTTGTTTGAACATTAGATCATTTTGTCACTCATTCTATCACTCATTTTGCCATGACATACAAATGCTAAATGACTGTTAGACCATGAGAAGTATATTGTTATCTATGATGTTTGATGAGGATAATAACTCTTTAAACTGTGAAAATTGTGATAGTTGATTAGGTATGTTTAGCTTAGGATAGTCATGTGAAAATTGATGCCTAAAAGTAGAATAACCTACGTATAATCATAATTAGTCTATAATAGGTTTTTTTAAATACACTTAGAAGTCTTGAAAATAAGATCAGTAAATTAGCATTGTGTAATAATAAATACCACAACAAAGTTGAGGGTAAATGAAAAAATAAAATAAAATTTAAAAAGACACTATAAAGCACTTCAATGTTTGAAATTGTTGAGTAGGCCAGTAATGCTATATTTTCTCCATTGTATTACTGATCAGAAAAGTAAGATCAACTAAGAGTGAGTAAAAAAAAGTTTGGGGGGCACTCCACTGTAGTAGTAGGCTGAGTAGTTAACAGGGTAGTTGTTTGCTCCATCTATCTTTTTAGTAAAAAGCCTTAGCTTTATGAGTGAATTACATTCAAATTGTGGTGTGATGTAATACCTGGAAATCTAGTGTATGATCCATTGATATTGTCAAGTAAAGAAATCATGTGACAAGATGAATTCCTGAGAGAAAATTTTATATAATGCAATAACAGAATAAGTATGAGGAAAAAAAATTGAGTTTAGTGGAAAGATAAACTAAGTACATTAGGAGGTGCTTGCTATAGTCAGAATTGCATGAATATTTAGGAACTTGTATTTTTAGGTAACATTTTCTACATTTTGTATGCTAAACAAACCTATAAAATTTGAACCAATTTTTTTTTTTACAGAAGACGGCTAAGATTGGAGGTATAAAATATGCTTCATTTGGTTTAGCAGTACAATAGGCAATTTTGTAGTTATGACAAATTCATGCATTCATGCATTCATACATATTCTGCTTGAGGACAAGTAATAACTCAGGTTTGGGGTGTGATAACTCTTGAAAAGAGTTATATTTTGAACTTCTAACCTTAATTAAATGCTTGTACTTAAGTAGATATATTTTCATTTTTAGGTTATCTTTAGAACATTGCATAATAACGCTTGGATTTTGCCCATAATGTCATTTCATGTTACTTTTACTGTTAGGAAGAAAGGAATTGGTTGTTGTATGCAGCAAGTGTAGGAAGTGTAACACCCCTTACTCATATTCAACGCCGAAACAGGTTACAAGGCATTACCGAACTTAAACACAAATAGGCATACATTTACAAGCCATAAACTTTTGTCCAAATTAAAACTTTTTGTATTCAGTCATAATGTCCCTAATACGAGCCTACGAGGCCCAAACATGCTTTGAAAGTGGTTCGGGACTAAACCGAGAACTTTAGAAACTTTTGCAACATTTAGAAAATTTTTCACTAAACAGCGGTCACACGCTCGTATGGATATGGGACACGCCCGTGTTCCTACCCTGTGTAAGTCTCTGTTTGTCACCCAAGAACAAATTGAAGACACACGCCCGTGTGCTAGGCCGTGTGATTGATTTAAAAATTATGATTTTTCATAAAATAGGTACAGACTTCACACGCCCAGGACACACGCCCGTGCCTAAGGCCGTGTATCCACACGGCTGAGACACACGCCCGTGTCTTTACCCGTGTTGTAACAGCCCGATTTTATCTAAATCAGAACAGTGGTTTCAAAACCAAAAATCTAATGTCAGAAAATTATTTTAATATTATTTTTGGTATTTTATTTGATATGTGTGAAAATATCGTGAGCTAAGTTTATCGTTTGGATGTTTAATTTGATAAAAGGACTTAATCGCATAAAATATAAAAGTTGCATACTATTTGTTTAAAGTGCTTAATTGCTATGATTAATTAAATTAAAAGTCCTTATGATGATATTGGACCATCGATAGTATTAATGGACATTAATGGACATGCATTATAAATTTCTATGTTTATTCATTAAAGGTAAATAAGTAAATTGATAAGTTAAATTAATTAAATTATATCAAAACATGAATTTGTGTTCATCTTCTTCCTTGGTAACTGAATATCAAAGGAAAAAGAAAAGTTGGAAGCTTGTTAGGGTTCGACTTATGCATGATCCAATTGTAAGTAATTTTGAGCTCGATTTTTAGTAATTTTTGTGTGTTTGTGATCGTTGCATCTAGTAATAGCTAGCCTGTTACACCCTTATCCCGTAATTGTCGTCGGAATAGGTAAGGGCATTATCAGACAATCAGAACATTACAGATCAATTCAAAATTTCAGATCTCATATAAAAATTCATTCCTAATGGTGGTCTATGAGACCTAAAACATACTTTAAAAAAAAAGTCAGAATTAAACCGAACACATTCTAAATTTTCAGAACTTAACAAAATTTTTCAATTTTGTTAAAGTCACACGCCCGTGTGACTAGGCCGTGTGCCTTACACGGGCACCAGACACGCCTATGTAATCCAACCATGTCAAAACAGAGCATACATACTGTCTTTCACCCACGGCCAACAGACACGCCCATGTGCTATGGTCATGTGATATTAGTTAGCTACTAACTTAAGCCCATGGCCATATGACACGCCGTGTATCAAAACCGTGTGATTTTTAAGAGGTTACTACTTTTCTTACACAACCACAAGGCACGCCCGTGTCCTCTGATCGTGTGGCACAATGTAGGTTTTGTTTAAGCCAACTTACCTCCCCTTTATGGGTCATTCCTACTAGCAACGTTAAACAACATTCATGCAACAATTTTTCAGCCAATTCCATGCTCAAAACATGCTTCATTACAACTAAATCATCATCATTCTATAACCCATTCAAAACCATACCAAAACTAAACACAAACATACCATTTTCTAGCCAATTCTCATGGCATAACATATATACAAATCAAAGCTTAAATACATAGACATTCTAGCCTATACATGCCATACTTTAAGATATTTACACTTTCAAAAGTACCCAAAATGAGTTTGATAGTGTGGTGACAATCCTCGACTATCCCCGAGCCTTCAATAGCTACGATAACTGTAAAACAGATAGAAATCACACAGAGTAAGCTACAAAGAGCTTAGTAAGCCAAATACAACCAGTTTAACTGTTAAAGTATATAAAGTAAAAGTCAATAACAAGAATTCATAGCCATTTCGCAGAGTAATTCACGAGCCTAACCATGCTCATTTGATTGTATATGTATCATGTTCCATTTCTATGATTTTGTACATACTTCGCATTTATTAACTCACAGAAACAGAGTCTTTCATATTCATAAATTTAGTACGAAATAAACGTACCTGCATAGATTACATTTCATATATTTATTTCCATGTCTAGTACTCTATCATCAGACGATTCAGATACGATACAAATATTCATAAATAGGTACAATGCCAACGTCCCAGACGTGGTCCCACGTGTAATTCAATATCAAGGCCTCTGCCCTAGACCGGGTCTTACACGAAATCAGATACGATGCCGATGTCCCAGACATGGTCTTACACATAAATCTCAAATCGAAGCCTGTGTCCTAGACACAGTCTTACACGATATTTCAGATCAAAGTCAACGTTCCTTTGGAAGCATACAGATACTTTTCAGATACTAACATATTATCAGAATTTACTCAGAGTTAATTCATCAGGCTCTCAAGGCCGTCCAATACAGATTATAGTTTATATGCGCAGAATTTAGTCAATATTTGACTTACCTCATATGGATTTCGGACGGAAACGAGTCGACTATTCAACTATTTTGGACTTCCCTCGATCTAAGTCTGATTTTCTTTGTTCTTGATCTAATATAATTCAAATTCAACCCTTCAATCATTCATTTCATTCAAAATAATCCATGAACACATATTTAGGGCGCTTTTCATTTTAGCCCTTACATTTACACACTTTGACAATTTAGTCTATTTTTCACAAAATCACAAATATGTAAAATTCACCAAGACTATAGCTTGGCCGAATATACATAGCTTCCATACAAGTCCAAATAACATATTTAATTCACAATTTAGTCCCTCAAAACTGCATTTTCACAGATTAACCCAAATAGCTCATTTCATCAAAATTTCAAAGACAAAACTTATAAATCATCTACCAAGCCTTCATAATTCATCCAAAAACATGACAAAACTCATGATATCAACAATGGCATTTCATGAAATCATTAACAGAAATAGAAATTCAGCTACAGGCTCGATAAAACACGAAGCAACGATCACAGAAACGTAGAAATTATCAAAAACGGACCAAAATACATACCTCAATCAAGAATCAAAGTGCCGAATGAAAACCTAGCTTTTGGCTTTCTTGTTTTCAAATTTTCAATGCAAAGATGGAAGATAATGGCTATGTTTTCCTATTTGTTTTATTTAATCTATTTTATCAACTAGTTTACCATTTTACCCTTGCATAAAAACAATAATAAACCATTATCTAATGTCCATCTAATTTATTTAATGCATTCCATGGTCAAATAACCACATAAGGACCTCTCATTTAAAGAGACATAGCAATTAAGCACTTTAACAATTAGCAAGCTACTTTTACAATCTACGCGATTAGGTCCTTTTTCATAAGCACAGAAACAGACAAATTAAATCACAGACATTTCACAGATATAAATTTACTTATCATAGACACAGAAAATAATATTAAAATATTTTTCAGACTCGAATTTGTGTTCCCAAAACCACTATTCCAACTAGGGTCTAAATCGGACTGTTATATAACCCGTACCTTTAATTTTGAAACTGTTAAAGATTTTGAAAATTTCCATTGTTGATTTTATGTGTTCTTCGATGTTTAATGTTGAAATATGAAAGCTTGATGATAGATTTACATGTTTTGTTAAGTTCTTTTCGATGAAAATACATATAGGGATTAATGTGAAATGTGCAATTTGTGTGGTTGAAATGTGAACTAATAAAAGTTTTGGGCTATTAGAGACCTATATATAATTCGGCTAAGCTTGGATTTTGTTGAATTTTGTGAATTTTATGAATTTTGTGTATTTGTGAAATAGGGACTATATTGATTAAATGCAAAAGTTTAGGGGCTAATGTGTAAAGATTCCCAAATGTTTATTTTTGAATTAATTGAATAAGTAGATGAATAAACAAGTTAATTTTGAATTCATATAGATAAAGAAAGAAAGAATTCAGATTTTGATTGGGGGAAAAGCAAGGTTATTGAGTAATCGACCCGATCCATCAATTCCGAATACGAGGTAAGTTCGTATGTGATGATTACATTATAAATGTATGTTCAAATGCCTTAATATTGCATAAATTGTTAAAATGGAATTATGGATAATGTATGAATTATGAAAACTACTCTACGAATGCATTCGATGATAGAAATGAAAAGTGTGAAAGCCTAGTTGAACTTTAAGAATAATTTTGGATACTATTGACATGTTAGTAAGTGATACGTTGAGTTGGCTTCGGGCCATGATATTAGCACTTCGGGTGTGTATTTTACCAATATGGCTTCAGGCCATGCATATCAGATGATTTGGCTTCGGGCCATGATAATAGTTCTTCGAATAAGGTACCTTGATTTGGCTACGGGCCATGGTATAGGTACTTATCATATGAGACTCCTGAGTATTCAATTTCTATTCTAAATGGTTCAACGAGTAAACAAATGATGTGGTTGAGAAAGAGGGTAGTACGAGGCGATACAGTTATGTGCAGAACCTATTTGTATATTAAATAGTGAAAGTTCGATGAGTTTGTATTTGATCATGTTTTGAGACATGAGAAAGGTTTATAGTTAATATGTATATGGTTTGTCATGTGCAATTGGTTGATTTGCATTTATTCGATGAATTAAGTTAGTCACAGACGGGCTTACTAAGCTATGAAGCTTACTTCATGTTATTTTTCTATGTTTTTAGTGAATCAAGGCTAGGTCAGATCCATGAGTCGTCGGGAACATCATCGCACTATCAAACACCTAAGTTGATACTTTTGAATTATACATTTATGGTATATGGCATTTATAGGCTAGATAAGGTATTTTGGTTGTGATTATAGCCATGAGATTTGGCTTGTAAATGATGTTAATATTGATATGTGTTTGGCTATTAGAAATGGTTGTTAATGACTTTTGTAAGATGTTTATAATGCCTTGTGAGATGGTTTGTTTTGGCATGGTTGTAACCAAGACATTATGAAAGTTAAAATGGTTATTTGAATTATGGTGGATGAAAGCTTGAGAAAGGTCTTATTGTGGCATGAATTTATCTGTCAAAGTGGTAGTTAAATAGTATGTAATACAGTGAATGAATTGATTGAGTTAAGGATGGTTTTCGATTGTGAATATTAATTTGGGATATATATATACATATTGTATGAATTAAGGTTAAAGATCATGTTGTTTTGGTATATATTTGAGTAAGTGAAATGGTTGTATTTGTATAGCATGAATTGTGCATTTATTGGGTTAATTTGGTTGCCCTTTATGTATGAAAATTGTACATTTTGCCTTGTGTAGGTACAAAGAAGTTGGGGTGGCAAATTGGCCTTGCAAATGACCTATTTTTGTCCACATGGGCAGAGACACGGGTGTGTGACACACGGTCATGGTATATGGCTGTGTGTCCCCTGATGATGCTTAAAAATCAAGTCAATCAGTTACATAGCCTAGACACACGGGCGTGTGGTCGGTCATATGGCCAAGTTAGTATACCCTCTAGTTTTCACACGGCATGGCACATGGGCGTGTCCTTGGCCATGTGATAAAAGTCAGTATGTATGCCCTATTTCCACACAGCCTGAGACACAAGCGTGTCTGGAGTCGTGTGAGGAACATGGCCTGTTCACATGGGCGTGTGATCCCTTTATGGTTAAATTTTTCTAAGTTTCCAAAATTCTCGTATGTTATATGTTTAGTCCCGAATCATTTCTAAAACATGTTTAAGGTCTCGTAGGCCTTTATAAGGGACAATGTGTTTGTGATTAAATGGTATTTGAGTATGAATACATAAATGTATGAGTTATCTATGTTAAATAATGTGTATTGATAGGTAATACCTCGTAACCCTACTCCGACGATGGATACGGGTTAGGGGCATTACACATGTGCTCAATTCTGAGCATTCTATTTTGTAAAAATTAGGGTGCAGGGGACACACAGCCTAACCACATGCCCGTGGGGCAAGCCATGTGTCGCACACAGCCTAGACACACGCCTGTGTGTTTACCCGTGTGGACAAAAATAAGGTTATTTACCAAGCCATTTTGCCACCATTTGTTGTACACACCTACACAACTCATCATAACACCAATCCAAACATTTACATACAACCAATTTAGCCACAATCAAGACATCAACACATCATTCACATGCTACCATTTATCATACACATAAAATCACATACTTATCAATTCAAAACAATTAAAATCCCATATCCATGAAAGACATCATCATATAGATTGCTTATACCAATCGTAGCCAATTTCAAATGGCCTTATACAAAATGAACTTTTCACCAATATAAGCCAACACATTTGACCAAATTAATTATGACACATAACAAAATAACCAAGTCCCCTACACATGCCATAACTCAAAATGTTGAAATCATTGGTACCAAAATAATTGTTGATAGTGTGAGTTGATCTCAAGATAGTCTTTGATCTTCGAGCTAGCTTGTTGACACTATAAGACAAGGGAAAGAAAAGGGGAGTAAGCTATATAGCTTAATAAGTTCCTATGCAAATAATAAGCTCATATCCAAATATTTAACATACAATTAACATGGTAATAATCGACATAAATATTATTAAGATCTTATAATCATAACTTACTTAATCATAACCTTACCGAGGGTTCATCACATATCGAGCCCATTACATCTAAGTTTTACGTACATACCTGATTCATCTCGAATTGGATTTGTATGCAATTCATCTTTGACATACTAGTTAAATTACCTGTTGAACCACTTCGACTAAAAGATACTCGGGAATCTTGTACACACAGTACCATACCAATGTCATATCCCAGATATGGTCTCACATGTGATCTTGTATCAATGCCAATAGCCTAGCTATGGTCTTACACGAAGTCTCATATCGATGCCATATCCCAGATATGGTCTTACACGTAATCTCAATAACCCTAATGTCATAACATTTGTATCCTATCTATTCCTAAGGTTCAATTGGGATTTCACGCTTATAGAAACTTTGTCGAATACGTCCAAGGGTTAATCACAATTCATACAATAATAAAACATTTAAAACATAATTAAAACAATGCATTATTTGCATACGAACCTATATCGGTACAAAACTAGTAGAAATGGGGTCTAATAGTCAAACACTTTGTTTTTCCCCCGATCTGTGTTCAAACCTCATTTCTCTTGATCTATAATAGCAAATTTAACTCATTTAATATTCACATTGTTCAATTCACCCCAAAAATTACATTTTGGCAAAATTACATTTTTCCCCATAAATTTTGACTTTTTTTCATTTTGGTTCCTGGGCTCGTAAAATGAAATGGATTCAATTTCTTCAATTCCCAAGCCTGAGTAAACCTCTTGCATGCTTATAACAGCCCATATTTTCCATTCTTTCACATTTTTACTACTCATTTTATAACTTTTTACAAAGAGGTCCCTTTTAGGTGTTTCATCAGAAATCACTTAGCAAAAATTGTTTATCTAACATCAAACTTGCATAATCTACCATTAAACATCGAAATACACATGTCTAACTTGGGTCAAACCCTAGACCTTAATCATTTCTCAAATTACTGGTAGAAATAGATAGATTGAGTGTCAACGATTTCAAAAATGTAAAGAGTATTAAAAACGGGACAAGAACGGATTTATACTTGAGCTTGAAAGTTGGCCAAACCATAGCTATGTCTTCCTTCTAATTTTCGGCACAAGGGGGGAGAAGATGGACAAGATTTTTGGCTTGATTTTTTTTTTCTAATTCATTTAAATACCAAATGACCAAATGCCCTTTTCTTAAGACATAAAATTTCTCTTACCTCATGTCCATTTTTGTCCACTAACTTAACAAATGGTATAATTACCATCTAAGGACCTTCAATTTAACATTTCATAGCAATTAGATACCTATAGCTTATAGAACTCAAGTTTTGCACTTTTTGCAATTTAGTCCTTTTTGCTAAATTGAGTGCTCAAACGTCTAAATTATTGAATGAAATTTTCAAAAAATAATTCCATAAAAGTGTAGACCATAAAAATATAACAAAAATAAGTTTTCCTGTGTCGGATTTGTGGTCCCAAAACCACTGTTCTAACTAGGCCCAAAATCGGGCTGTTACAACTCTCCCCCTTTAGGGATTTTCGTCCCTAAAAATCTTACCAGAAACTAGGTTTGGGTACTGTTTTCTCATTGCTTCCTCAGGTTCCCACGTAACCTCTTCGACCCCATGTCGTTGCCATAAAACTTTCACTAGGGCTATACTTTTATTTCTCAACTATTTAACTTCTCGAGACAAGATCTTGAGCAGTTCTTCACCATAAGTCATATCAGGTCGAATCTCGACTTCTATCAGTGAAACCACATGTGAAGGATCTAATCAATAACGGCACAACATAGACACATGAAACACATTGTGGATCCTTTCTAACTCTGTCGGAAAAGCTAACCAATAGGCCACTGCTCCTATTTTTTCAACCACCTCATACGGCCCAATGACACGTGGACTCAACTTGCTTTTATGGCCAAATCTTATAATCTTCTTCCACGGAGATACTTTCAGAAATACTTTATCACCAATCTAAAATTCTATCTCTTTTCATTTCAAATCTGCGTACAACTTTTGTTAATCTGAAGTAGATTTCAAGCAATCACGGATTACCTTTACTTTTTCTTCGGTTTCTTTAACAAAATCAACCCCGTGAATCTATCTCTCACTAAGCTCGGTCCAATACAACGGAGTTTGACACTTGGTGCCATATAGTGCCTCATACGGTGCAATCTTTATACTCGACTGAAAACTGTTGTTATAAGCAAATTTGACCAATGGTAGATATTTCTCCCAACTACCTCCGAACTCTGAAACACAAAAGTGAAGCATATCTTCGAGTACCTAATCGTTCTTTTAGACTGACCGTCGGTTTGCGAATGAAATGCGGTACTAAAATTTAACTTTTTACCCAAAGCCTCTTGTAATTTCTTTCAAAATCTCGAAGTAAACCTCGGATATCTATCCGAAATAATAGAAACAAGCACTCCGTGCAATCTCACAATCTCAGAAATGTGTAATTCAGCCAACTTATCAAGTGAGTAGTCAATATGTATAGGAATAAAGTGAGCCGATTTTGTCAATCTATCAATAACAACCCAGACGGTATCTTTCTTTTTCAGAGTCAAAGGCAAACCCGTTACGGAGTCCATCATAATCCTATCCCATTTCCACTCAGGTACCATCACTGGCTGAAGTAAACCCGAAGGCACTTGGTGTTTGGCTTTTACTTATTGACAAATCAAACATCTAGAAACGAACTCTGAAATATCTCATTTCATACCTCTTTGTACTACCTGGATGAATTGATAAACAGCCATTGTGTGCCTCGTGTAAAATTTTCTGAATAAGTTCATCATTCTTTGGTACACATACTCTATCCAAAAACATCAAACAATCATCTGATCTGATCCGAAAGTTTATGTCACTACCCAATTCACACTGAGCTCTTTTGGCTTGCACTTCACTATCATTTTCTAAGCTTCACAAATATACTGAATAAATACTGGTTTAGCTCTCAACCCGGGCAAAATTGAACCATTATTAGATAGAGTCAATCTCATATTCATAGCTCTAAAAGCAAACAAGGACTTTCTACTCAAAGCACCTGTGACTACATTCGCTTTTCCCAGATGATAGTCAATCACTAGTTCAAAATCCTTTAGTAACTTGAGCCATCTCCGTTGTCGCAAGTTTAGATCTTTCTGAGTCATCAAATATTTTAAACTCTTATGATCAGTAAAGATATGGCATCTCTCACCATACAAATGATGACGCCAAATTTTCAAAGCAAAAACGATGGCGACTAATTCCAAATCGTGCGTCAGATAGTTCTTTTCATGTGGTTTCAATTGTCTCGAGGCATAAGCTACCAATTTTCCCTCTTGCATCAACACACAACCCAAACCATTCAATGAAGCATCACTATAAATTACAAATTCTTTTCCCGATTCAGGTTGTACTAAAACTGGTGCCTCAGCCAATAATGCTTTCAACTTCTCAAAACTTGGCTGACATTTTTCGGACCATTCAAACTTAACATCTTTTTGCAACAACTTGGTCATAGGAGTAGCAATCATCAAAAACCCTTTAACAAAACGTCAATAAAAACTGGCTAAACCCAAAAAGCTTCTAACTTCAGATACATTCCTTGGTGGTTTCCAATCAACAATTGCCGAAGTCGTACTTGGATCAACCTGAATACCATCACCTGAAACAATATGTCCCAAAATTTTGACTTCTCGGAGCCAAAACTCACTTTTAATAAATTTAGCAAACAACTGCTTATCTCTTAAAGTTTGCAATACAGTTCTCAAGTGCTCAGCATGCTCGGACACTTCTCAAGAATAAATCAAAATATCATCGATGAACACACCACAAACTTATCTCAATACGGTTACAAAATTCTATTCATCAAGTCCATAAAAATAGCAGGTGCATTAGTTAGTCTGAAAGGCATAACAAGAAATTCATAGTGCCCATGCCTTGTCCTGAAAGTAGTTTTCGGCACATCCGGCTCTTTAACTCTCAACTGATAGTAACCAGATCTCAAATCAATCTTCGAGAATACCGTGACTCCTTTTAAGTGATCAAACAAGTCATCAATCCTCGGCAAAGGATACTTGTTCTTTATAGTCACCTTGTTGAGCTGTCAATAATCGATACAATGTCTCATAGATTCGTCTTTCTTCTTTACAAATAACACTGGAGCACCCCAGGAAGAAAAACTTAGTCTCGCAAAACCCTTGTCTGTAAACTCTTGCAACTGAGCTTTTAATTCTTTCAATTCAGTATGAGCCATTCTATACAGAGCAATAGATGTCGGTGAAGTCCTTGGTACTAAATCAATACCAAACTCAACTTCTCTAATCGGAGGTAACCTAGGCAACTCTTCTAGAAACACATCCGGATCTTCACAAACTATTGGCACTGATTTAATTTTCAATTTAGACATCTTTGTATTCAACACATAAGCAAGATAAGCTTCACAACCTTCCTTACATATTTTTGGGTAGACATTAAAGAAATCACAATAGGTAAATCACCCTACTTATCTAACTCAATCCAAAGAGTTTCACCATTTTCACATTTCAGTTCAATAATCTTTCTTTTACAGTTCACTACGGCATCATGTAGTGTCAACCAATCTATACCCAAAATAATATCAAATTCATCAAATGGAAACAACATTAAATCAGCCAGAAAACAGTGACCTCGAATCATCAATAGACAATTCTTGCAAACTCTATCAACTAATACATGTTTGCCTAATCAAAAATTCAGTAAACTCAATAGGCAAGCTCTTACCAGCTACCAATTTCATACAAACATAAGAATAAGTTGATCTAGGGTCAATCAATGCAACTACATTAGTATTATAAAGAGAAAAGTACCAGTGATAACATCGAGAGATGTAGCTTCTTCGCGAGCACGGATGGCATGGGCTTTAGTAGGTGCTCGAGCTTTGAATCTCACAGCTGAATCTTTCGTCACACCTTTACTACTAGTTCCATTTCTAGTATTTCTTGGTGACCTACCCCTATTAGTAGTATTACTCGACCTTACGTTCTAAAATTTTTCTTTCTCAGACATTTTAGGGCAATCTCGGATAAAATGCTCCTGAGAACCACACTTGAAACAAGCCCGACCATTCATTCTACACTCGTCGGGATGTCTTCTTCCAAATGCTGACATTCGAGTCTGTTAGACCTTACATTACCCACACTTGCCATTGAAGTAGCTTGAGATTTAAAACTCAAGTATTGCTTCTCACGGTCTCTGTGGGAATACCCAGCTGATACATTCGAACGAGAATTCATTTGTCTAGATTTCTTTGACTGAGACTAAAATGACTTACTCATTGGCCTTTTTCTTGCATCCCTAGCCTCACTCTCAGCTTTTCTTTTTTCTTTGCTTAGCTCTTCCGCTTTCCAAGCTCGCTTAACTAGTACAAAAAATTCTTTTAATTCTAATATTAGAACTAACAGTCGGATATCCTCATTCAGCCCGTCTTTGAACCTTTTACACATAATAGCCTCAGAGGAAACACACTATCGGGCGTACTTACTAAGCCTAATAAATTCTAGCCCATACTCCGTCACTGACATTCGACCTTATTTCAGCTCAAGAAATTCTGTACGCTTCTGTTCAATGAATCGCTAACTAATGTATTTCTTTCGGAACTCATCTTGAAAGAATTCTCAGGTAATCCTCTCTCTCAGTACCATAAATACTAGTGTATTCCACCAGTGATATGCAGAATCTCTCAAAAGTGAGATGGCACACTTTAAACACTCATCCGGTGTGCAAGACAGCTCACTAAATACCCTGATGGTGTTTTCGAGTCAAAACTTGGCTCTCTCGGGATCATCATCCATATTAGCTCTGAAATCTTTAGCCCTGTGCTTTTGAATCTAATGAACCGGGGGCTTGTTCGTTCTTACAAATTCCATACCTTATGGAGCTACAAGAAACGGTCGAGGAATAGGTGGGGGTGGAGGAGGTTGGACATTTGGATTTGTTCGAACAAACTTCGTATACCACTCGTTTATCATGTGGAGAAAGGCTTCCCTAGCCCCTTCTCCCTAACTAACCGTAGGAGGTCTACTATTAGACGACACTGCCCCTTGAGTGGGAGCCAGCACATTACTTTCAACGTCATCAGCCTCAGCTCGAACAATTTACTATATGAAAACACAATTTAAAATTGTCAAGAGTCATCACACTATCACAGTTCAATTATGGCATGAATAGCTAGACTCTTACACACACTACGTTAGTCCAAGAATTAACTAAACCGTAGCTCAATACCATTAAATGTAACACCCCTTACTCATATTCAACGCTGAAACAGGGTACAAGGCATTACCGGACTTAAATACAAACAGACATACATTTCCAAGCCATATACTTTCTTCCAAATTAAAACTTTTTGTATTCAGTCATAATGTCCCTAATAAGAGCCTACGAGGCCCAAAACATGCTTTGAAAGTTGTTCCGGATTAAACCGAGAACTCTAAAAAATCTTGCAACACTTAGAAATTTTTTCACTAAATAGGGGTCACAAGCCCGTGCAGATATGGGACATGCCCATGTGGACAGGCCGTGTGGTCACACACACCCATGTCCCTACCCCATGTAATTCTTTGTTTGTCACCCAAAAACAAATTGAAGACACATGGCCAAGTCACACGCCTGTGTGCTAGGCCGCGTGATCGATTTAAAAATTATGATTTTTCATAAAATAGGTGCAGACTTCACACGCCCATGCCTGAGGCCGTGTCATCCACACGGTTGAGACACACGCCCGTTTCTCTACCCGTGTGCTCAATTACGAGCATTCTATTTTGAAAAAATTAGGGTGCAGGGGACACACGGCCTAAACACATGCCCATGGGGCAAGCCGTGTGCCACACATGGCCTAGACACATGCCCGTGTGTCTACTCATGTGGACAAAAATAAGGCTATTTACCAAGCCATTTTGCCACCCTTTATTGTACACACCTACTCAACTCAACATAGTACCAATCTAAACAGTTACATACAACCAATTCAGCCACAATCAAGACATCAACGCATCATTCACATGCTACCATTTATCATACACATAACATCACATACTTATCAATTCAAAATAAGTAAAATCCTACATCCATGAAAGACATTATCATATAGATTGCTTATACCAATGGTAGCCAATTTCAAATGGTCTTATACAAAATGAGCTTTTCACCAATATAAGCCAACACATTTGGCCAAATCAATTATGACACATAACAAAATAACGAGGTCCCCTATACATGCCATAACTCAAAATGTTGAAATCATTGGTACCAAAATAATTGTTGATTGTGTGTGTAACACCCCAAACTCGACCTAGACGTTATGGCCAAATCTGGCGATGTCACATGGAAGGAATTTTGAAAACGGGGCTAACTTGATAAAACCTTGTAACACCCCCACGCCCGAGACTGACTCCAGAATCGAGCTTGAGGTGTTACCGAACATAACTTATCAATTTAAGTACTTCGAATCATTTGTTTCTACATTCACAGCTTTCTAGCTATCTACGTCATAGTTACAATAAAAATCATATCTCGAGTTACGAAACTTGTAATCAAGATCTGTAAATTTTCCCTAAATCTAGACTCATATATCTATTTACTAATTTTTTTATAGAATTTTTTGTCAAGCCAATTAGTACATTTTATTAGTTAAAGTCTCCCCTATTTTAGGGTTCGACTGCTCTAACCTCTGTGTATTACAAATCATATATCTCTCTGTACAGAATTTCAATGTCTATTATGTTTGTTTCTCTTAAAACTATACTCAATAATGGATCTGTAAATATAAAGAAAAACTTCTAATTATTTTTTTAAAATTTATTATGAATTTTTAAAGTCAGAACAGGGGATCCAAAAATCACTCTAGCCCTGTTTCACAAAAATTCAAATATCTCATAAAATATAATTCATATACCTGTTTTGTTCAATCCATATGACAATAGACTCATAAATCTTCAATTTCATAACTTACTCATCATTTAATTCCATTTCTACTATTTTTAATGATTTTTCAAATTTACATCATCACTTCTTCTTTGCCAGATTTCATTTTATGGCAAATTTCACTTTACTAAGGATTTTCATGGACTAAATATCATTTTAAACATACATAACATCAAATATGACTTAGATTGGCCATTCCAATGGCTAATCATTTATAAACCCTTTTCTTACCAAACCATAGCCATATCATAAGATCATTTACACAAAGTGAGTATTTTGCCATACATGCCACATTCAAAACACACAAGCCATTTTACCAATTTAGGCCTTGGGATAGTGTGAACGAGTCTTCGACCTATCCCGATTCTCAAGCCGGCTTGTCAAAACTACAATAAAAGAAAAGGAGGGAGTAAGCACAAATGCTTAGTAAGTTCACATGCAAATAGCAAGTAACATAATCACACAATCCCACAAAAACATTATTTGCATAAACAACACCAAGACATTCATGTTTCATTTGTATTTAATATCTTTCTACGATTTCATCATACCAAGTTCTCAACCCGAGGGTTTAAGCACATACCTGTCAAATTTTCTCATTTACCACACTTACCAACATGTCACCTTCATTTTAGGCCTTCTTTTTATTCACTTAAGATTCACCCGTTGAACACACATCGAATATAATTGAATCACGCAGATCTCATGAACATAAGAGCCATACCCGCAGCTAGACAAACTCAATAGCCTGCGGAACTTATGTAGCCAAGCTACCATGTAACCCGCCCATAAGTGAACTCGGACTCAACTCAACAAGCTCGGGCGTTCGCATCCATAAGTGAACTCGGACTCAACTCAACGAGCTCGGATGCCTAGTTACATCTCACGAACTCGGACTCAACTCAACGAGTTCAGAACTCAACCATCCTAGTGACATGTCACTTGTATTCTAATCTATTCCCAAGGTTCAAACGGGCTTTTTCCTCGATCACATATCCTTGCCATCTTCCATGGAATATCGAAACCGACACTCGGTAGCAATTCATATTTAACAAGTAATAAACATAATTTGCATATTACTCAACAATAACCACAAAGCATAATATTTCATAATAATAATCATCATATCTTATAAATATCATTAACTTATTAAAATGACAATTATGTTACTACATTTACACATGAACTTACCTCGGTACAAAATTATTAGCAATCGAGCCTATTCTTTGTAAACTTTGTTTTTCCCTCGATCGCGACTTGAATCTCGTTTCTCTTGATCTATAATGCCAAATTAATCTTATTTAATACATACATTCATCAAAACAGCATTTAATACAAACTTTGGCAAAATTACATTTTTGCCCCTAAACTTTTGCATAATTACACTTTTGCCCCCTAGGCTCGAGAATTAAACTTCATCCCTTATTTTTATGTTTTATGACATGCTGATCATTTTTCCCTTCTATGGTAACATCAAACTCACACTCTAACATGTACTTATGACTATTTGGTATTTTTACCAATTAAGCCCTTTTACTCGTTTTTGCTTAAAACCGAGTAGTACAAGTTGTCTAACATAATTTAAAACCTCATATTCTATCATAAAACATCAAAATACACAAATTTCACCTATGGGTATTTTTCCAAATATGAACCATAGGTTGAATTATTGCTAGCATAAGCCTAATCGAGCTTCCGGGATTCCAAAAACGTAAAGAACATTAAAAACGGGGCTTAGAATCACTTACTATGGAGCTTGAAAGTTGAAGAAACCTTAGCTATGGAGAGAGCAAAATTCGGCAGCAACCATATGAAGAAGATGACTATTTTGTGTTATTTTTCCCTTTTTATTTCATTTAATATCCAAATGACCAAAATGCCCCTCCTTACTAAACTTTCAAAAATTCCTTCCATGTCCTAATTTTGTCCATGAACTTAAAATTGGTCAAATTTCTATTTAAGACCTCCTAATTAATATTTCAATGCAATTTCATACTAAAAACTTCTAGAATGCAAATTTTATGACTTATTATTCGATTTAGTCCCTACTTTCAATTTAAACACTTTAGGCATAGAATTTCATCACGAAATTTTCACATAATCATGCAATCATATCATAATCATCAAAATAATTATAAAATAATTATTTCTATCTCGGATTTGTGGTCACAAAACCACTATTCCGATTAGGCCCTAATTCAGGATATTACAAACCTTTTATTGCTTTTATTCGGTTCAAAATGTATATACCATTAGTCGCCTTGTCTTAAAACGTATCATTTTAGCGGAAGCTTAGGAAAATATTTATTTTTAGGAAACCATTCAAGATTTTAAAAGAACTTTAGTTTTGAGTGAAAACTGAGTTATATCGTGATTGACAGTTATAAATCATTAAAATGGTAGTCAAATCCAACCTAAAAAGGAAAACAGTCTGAAAAGTCCAAATTACATAAAATTAGCATAACCCAAATTAAAGAAATTAAATCGTAGCAAAGTTCAGTTCGAACGTGTGGTCACCAAGGGGATCCGCAGCACCAATCCGCATAAGACTATGGATTACTTGTACAGATTAAACAGAAAGGAGTGAGTTTACATAAACCAAGTGTGTAACCCTACAAAATTAAGCATTCACATAACATAAAATAAGAATCGATCAGCATGAGTTTGGCTTAATCCCATCACGATATCTGAATCTGAATCTGAGACATGTATATTAGAATTAGAAATCAAAATCCTACCCCCATCCTCTACACACTATCTTCGTCCATCCCTACACACCATGTGGGGGTTTAAAACACCCATCCAGCCCTACACACCATATATAATGTAGCCATGCTGCCAGATAATAGGCAGGAATGCCCTTCAGGAAACTTCCTCCAATAAACATCAACCCATCCCCAATCCCAGATAACATAACATACATATAGTATTACAAATAGTACATGCTTAACGTACATAAATAAACAGATAGTAGATATGCATGGCATAGACAAGCTCAGACCATACATTGGTCTAACAGTTCACATAGGTTTAAGGTTTAGTAGCCTTTACCAACCCCTCGGAGGTCCGCAGTCGATTAGGATGACCCGTGCAACCCTACAAAAAATTTTAGTATAATAGGCCCACATGCCCGTGTGGCCTGCTCGTGTGGGTCTACACGCCCGTATGGCGTGCCTGTGTAGCCCACACACCCAATTTGGCCTAGCCTGTGTGGCTTACACGGCCACACTCCGACCATCCCACGGCCATGTCCTGTGTACAGCTTGGCCTTCATCGATCACACGACCGTGTTGTCGCACACGACCTACCACATAGGTGACAACACTACCGTGTGGCGTCAACAGATTCATTTTTTGACTTTTGCCGAACCTCATGTTTCTTTGAATTGGGTACACACCTGGTAAGAATTTGATGCGAAACCACTCCTAAGCCTTCCAAGCCTAACAACAGAGTATTTAAAATCCTTAGCAACCAAATAACGAGTTTAATATAGTTACCCAACTACACAATCCTCTACTTAATGCTTACCGAAAATGACCACCACTTCGAATCAGTCCGTTGAAATGAAAATCTATGCTTCATGCCTTCACCTATGCACAAGAATATCGATTACTCACCAACTAATGTCTATCATAATATTGCCCAACTCAAAACCCAAATGCTAATAGTAAAACCTTCACATACCAAGCCAATTCAAGAACCCCCACAATAGCATCAATTCAAGTGAAGGAAACGACAACAATTCAAAAGGAGAACCCGAATTTGGAAGTAGAGAGAGAGAAAAGAAGTAATAACAACAGTAAGAAAGTAGAAGAAAATGTTTAGAGAAGAAAAGAAACAAAAATCAAATTAAAAACAAAAAAAAAAATCTAATTTCCCCTAATTTTGCTCCCACACATCCCACTACACACAACTTCCTTAGACTTTTAGTTCCACTAAAACTCTCTCTCATGCAACTGAGCAATAATATTACTAATCCTGCTTGTGCAAGGATTCGAACATAAGACCTCCAGCAAACCCACACTCCACCTAACCATCAGACCAGTAGGCCCATTCTAATATGTTCCTACAAATAATAAAATATAAGCCCACTCTCCAAACGCAAGGCTTAGATTAGAAAAATGTCAAAATTTTCCCAAAGATAAGGCTTGAACTTAGGAACTCTCACACACACCCAAAACACTTAACCACTAAAGTAGATACACAATTGTGTCAAGATTTCATAGAAATAGAAATAGAAATTTTTGGGCGTTACTGTAACACCCCTAACCTGTATCCAACTCCGGAGTAGGGTTACGAGGTATTACCTATTAATTCACAACATATAGCATACATTTATCAAACATAAAGCATTCATTCTCATAAATCATTCAAGACAATCAGATTGTCCCTTATAAGGGCCTATGAGGACTTAAACATGCTTTAGAAGTGGTTCAGGACTAAACCGATAACATATGAAAACTTTTGGAAACTTAGAAAAATTTCAACCATACAGGGGTCACACGCTCATGTGAACAAACTGTGTGCCTCACACGGCTCTAGACACACTCGTGTCTTAGGCAGTGTGGAAACAGGGCATACATACTGACTTGGGCCACACGGCCAACCACACGCTTGTTTGTCTAGCCCGTGTACCCTTCGATGTGGCCACACATGCCCATGTGCTAGACCGTGTGCTAGGTCATGCCAAAACTGTAAGGTATATTGACTTATGCAACATGGCCAAGTCACACGCCCGTGTGTGAGACCGTGTGGAGCATACTGACTTCAATTCAATTTCAACACCAGGGGACACACGGCCGTGTAACATAGACGTGTGTCACACACAGCTGAGACACACGCCCGTGTCTCTACCTATGTGGACAAAAATAGGCCATTTGCAAGGCCAATTTGCCACCCTAACTTCAATGTACCTACACAAGGCAAAATAATACCATTTCATCATACAATTAGGCAACCAAAATCTTCAACCAAATGCACGATTCATATCATTATAATTTCACCAATCCCAAATCTCGAATCACTACCATTTACTTAGCCAAATACATGCCAAAACAATATCAAACAATATGGTTCATTTACCATAATTCACATAACCATTTGAGCAACTATAAACCATAACCACATTCATACCAAAATATACCAAAAGAAGCCATCACTCATGGCTATATATATTTGCAAACCAAAACATATACATTTACAAGCCATTTCAAATAGCCAAACACACATCAATATTAATATCATTTACAAGCCAAATATCATGGCTATGATCACAACCAAAACACCACATCTAGCCTATACATGCCATATACCATAATTGTATAATTCAAAAGTACCAACTTAGATGCTTGATAGTGCGATGATGCTCCCGACGACTCTCGGATCTGAGCTAGCCTTGATATCGCTATAAAACACGGGAAAAAATACACAGAGTAAGCTAATAAGCTTTGAAAGCTTGTATAATATAAACTTAACTAATCACAAATACAACATTCATTAATCTAAACATATTATCATGGACTTTATGATTACTAACAAACCTTTCACCTGCTTATTCATAACTTATATACAAACTTTGTATCTTCTTAGATTTTAAGCTCATAATATACATGTACATACCTGTACCAATCTATAATAAGTTCATACATACATGGAGTGCAATTGAATACTCAATATCTCGTACACTAGGTGCCATACTTGATATCTAGCACACTAAGTGTCATACTCGATATCTCGCACACTAAGTGCCGTACATAGCCGAAGCTACCTCAAATCACACACTAAGTGCCATATATAGCCAAAGCTATGTCGATTCACACACTAAGTGCCACCAATAGCTGATTTGTTGTCGAACATAACTGTAGTCTCGTATATATAATTTATGCAATATTAAAGCACTAAAAGCATAATTATTACTGTGCTTAATACATACAAACTTATGCAATATTAAAGCACTAAAAGCATAATTATTACTGTGCTTAATACATACAAACTTACCTCATATTCGAAATTGACGGATCGGGTCGACTATTTGATAACCTTGCTTTTCCCCTGATCTAAATCCAAATTCTTTCCTTCTTGATCTATATGAATTCAAAATTAAATTATTTAATCAACCATTCATTCAATTTAGTCCAAAACATATATTTAGGCCTATTTGAACATTAGCCCCTAAACTTTCACACTTTTAACAATTTAGTCCTTATTTCACAAAACACAAAATTCACATAATTTCAATAAACCCAAGCTTGGACGAATTATTTATAGGGCCCTAGCAGCCCAAAACTTTCATTTATTTCACATTTCAACCACACAATTTGCACATTTCACAATTTAATCCCTATTATGCATTTTCATCAAAAAATACTTTACAAAACATGAAAATCTATCATCAAGCTTTCATATTTCAACATTAAACATCAAAAAACACATAGATTTAACAATGGCAACTCTCAAAATCTTTAACAAGTTCAAAATTAAAGGTACGGGCTAGCTAGATTGAGCTGCAACGATCTCAAAAACATAGAAATCATTAAAAACGGGACAAAAATCATACCAATATGAGTAATGGAAGCTTGGCCAAATATCAGACACCTTTAGCTAATAGAACACAAGTTTTACACTTTACGCAATTTAGTTCTTTTTATCAAATTGAGCACTCAAACTGTAAAATTTCTTTACGAAACTTTCACACAGTAATTCTATCATGCTGTAAACTTTAATAAAATAATAAAATAAATATTTTAACTTTAGATTTGTGGTCTAGAAACTACTATTTTGATTTGACTCAAAAACGGGTTGTTACAGTTACAACTCCATCCCCTAAAAGAAATTTTGACCTCAAAATTTACCTGATCAGAACAGATGAGGATACTACTGATGCATCGAGTACTCAGGCTCCCACGTGGCCACCTCAGTGCTATTGTTCTGCAACAACACCTTCAATAAAGGAATGGACTTCCTCCTCAGAACCTTAACATCTCAATTTAGGATCTAAACTGGCTCCTCCTCAAAAGTCAAATCCGGCCTAACCTCGATCTCCTCAATAGATACAACATGGGATGGATCAGAACGATACCACCTCAACATTGAGGCGTGAAACACATCATGAATACAGTCCAATTCAGGGGGTAACTCCAACTGATAGGCAACTAGTCCCACATGTTTCAAAATTCAGTACGGCCCAATAAATCTAGGGCTTAGCTTGCCCTTACGACCGAACCTCAAAACCTTCTTCGACAGAGAGACCTTCAGAAACAAAAATTCCCCCACAGAGTACTCAATCTCTTGTCTCTTCAGATCTGCATAATACTTCTACCTATCAGAAGCCTTCAGACGATCCCGAATTAGCCGAACCTTATCCTCAGTCTCAGAAATTAACTCAGGACCCAAAACTTGATGCTCATCCAACTCAGTCCAACCAAAGGAGTGCGACACTTACAACCATACAAAGCCTCGTAAGGTGACATCTGAATACTAGCTTGGAAATTATTGTTGTAGGCAAACTCAACTAGCGATAGCTAATCCTCCCAACTACTTTAGAAATCAATTACGCAACTTTGAAGCATATCCTCTAGTATCTGAATTACCCTCTCAGATTGACCATTGGTCTGAGGATGGAATGCAATACTGAAGTCCATCCTTGAACCTAGAGCCTTGTGCAATTTCTTCCAGAATCGAGAAGTGAAACGAGGATCCCTATCAGAAATAATCGAGACAGAAACCCCATGCAGTCTTACAATCTCATAAATCTACAACTTCGCTAGCTTTTATAGAGAGTAATCAGTTTGAACTGGAATGAAGTAAGCAGATTTGGTCAATCGATCCACAATGACCCAAACAGAATCTTTCTTAGTGGGTGTCAAGGGCAACCCACTAACGAAATCCATAGTCACTCATTCCTATTTCCATAAAGGAATCGTGACTGACTACAATAAACCTAAAGGCAACTGGTGCTCAACCTTAACTTGCTGGCACGTCAGACAACGACCAACAAACCTGGTAACTTTATGCTTCAACCCCGGCTACCAGTACAACTCACGGAGGTCGCAATACATCTTATTACCGCTGGGATGCATAACATAAAGGCTACATATGCCTCCCTCAGAATAGACTGCCTCAGATCCCTATCGTTCAATACATAAATCTGACCACGAAAATAGAGTACCCCATCAATATTCAGTCCAAAATTTGAAGTGCTGCCAGTCGCAACCTGACAAAACTGAAAAACCAATGACTCATCCCCAAACTGTTTATCTCGAACCTGATCAATCCATATCAGCTTAACTTGCAACTTGGCTGACAGACTCCTATTATCAAATAGACTAAGGCAAGCAAACATCGCCTTCAAATCAGACATTGCTCTTTAGCTTAGAGCGTCGGCCACCACATTGGCCTTACCAGGATGATACTCGATAGTATAGTCATAATCTTTGAGCAACTCAATCCAATGATGTTGCCTAAGATTCAACTCCCTCTGAGTAAAGAGACACCTGAGGCTCTTGTGATCAGTGTAGATGATACACCTCTCACCATATAGATAGTGCCTCCAAATTTTTAGTGCAAAAACCACACCAGCCAACTCAAGGTCATGCGCCAAATAGTTTGCTTCATGTGTCTTAAGGTGACAAGATGCATAAGCCACAACTCTACCATCCTGTATCAGAACAAAACCCAATCCAACATGTGACGCATCACTGTATACTACAAACTCCCTTCCAGATTCAGGCTGTATCAAAACAGGTGTAACATTCTAAAATTGGGCCTAGTCTAAACACTGGTTTTAGGACGACAAATCTGACGTTAAAATATTTTTTTTCTAATTATTATGAGGTTTAGGATATGAAAATAAGCATGTGTTAAAGTTTCATGAAGAAATTCTAAGTATAAGGTGTCCAATTGACCAAAACGAATAAATTGCAAAACTTGGGTTTTAGAAGCAATTTACATGAAATTGCTTTGAATTATTAGTTAGAAGGTCTTAAAGAGTAATTTTCCCAATTTCTAAGTTTTTGGACAAAAATGGTCATGCATGGAAAAATTTGAAAGTTTTGTAAGGAGGGGCATTTTGGTCATTTGGTAATAAAATCAATAAAAAGGGAAAATGAAAGCAAAAATCAGCTATCATCTTCTCCATAGCTGCCGAAATTTCTAAGGTTCTTGAAACTAGGGTTTTCAACATTTTCAAGCTCAATAGTAAGTGCTCCCTAGCCCCGTTTTTAATGTTCTTTGTATTTTTGAGATCCTAGTAACAGGCTCTCTCTATTTCTACCCATATTTCAAGCTAGGGTTCATGTTTAGAAATTTACCCTTGCATGAGGTGCTTGTGTTTTGATTATTTATGGAGGATTATGGAAGTTAGATGTTGAATATAAACATCTTTTACTAGGTGATTTTTCATGAAAACACCAAAAAAGGGCCAAATTGTAAAAGGCATGAAATGTGTGGTAGAAATGTGAAATAGAGGAAAATATGGGCTGGTATGAGCTTAGGATAGATTCAACTAGGCTTGGACCAAGAAATTTCATGCATTTCATTGTACGAGCTTAGGGACTAAATTGTAAACATGCAAAATTTTAGGGGCAAAATAGTCATTTTACCTAGGGTGAAATTTAGGCCTGAAATAAATAGTGTAAAGTATTAATAATTTGTTTTTATTGATATACCTCGAGGAACCAATTTTGGAGTTTGACCATGGAAAACGAAAGGTTTCAAAATAACCAAAATACGAAACCAAAGCATTTACTAGGTAAGTTCGTATAACTCGAATGTAAACTATTTTAAATGCATTAAAAATATAAGTTAATGTATAAATTATAATAGTGATGTTCAATGTGTCATAATTCACGAAAATTGATGCTATGATAAAATGTCTCGGTTGAATAAAAAGGGATATCTAAGGGATTTCTCGAAATGAATAATGGTAGAGAGGATCTAGCCTGGACGAGTGATCCTATAGTGATCTGAACTCCCGAAGAATATGTGTGTTGTAATGGATTTAGCCCGGACGGGTAATCCGATTGGGATCTAAATTTAGCCTGTACTGGTAATTCAGATTCCGAACTCGTAGGAATATGTTTTGAACTCATAGGAGTATGTGTCATTATAAGGGATTTAGCCTGGACTGGTAATCCCGACAATACTCTTTGAGTTTATGTTATAAGGGATTTAGCCTGGACTGGTAATCTCGCCGTAAGAGTGAGGTTCACGAGAGTGTGTATTTAAAGTGGTCACTTGCACGATTTGATGGTAAAAGGGATATCCATCGAGATTTCGAGAAATTCAACGGGACTATAATGAGAAACGAGAATGGAAACAATTGAATTGATGAGCTCATCTAAGACATTGATATAATGTATTGGCATAAGATTAACTTGATGTTGAGTGTATGTACGGGAATTTATACTATGCATGTTTGGCATAAATATCTTTTATGGTTGAAATGCTAAATAACCGGTAAGTTTACCTTCCCGTTTTTCAGACTTACTAAGCATGTTAATGCTTACCCCCTTTTCTTTCCCTATTTTCCAGAGCTTGAGGACTCTTGAAGATTGGAAGACAATTGGAGCATTGTCACCACTATCAACTTGTCTTACCTTGGTATATAGAAACTTTTATTTTGTTATAATGGCATGTATAAGATTTTTGGTCATTTTGTTATATGTGTCATTTGGTTAGCCAATGTAAGGTCTTAAATGATGTGCTTACTCATTTTGTATATGGCCATGAGATATGGCTCATTTTGATATAGGTTGTAAACCTACTAAATGTGAATGGTTATGTTTAAATGTTTCATATAAATGCCTATTATGATATACCATAAATGGTCATGAGAAGTGTGGCCAAGTCACTTGGAAATGATTTAGATCACAAAAGGGTAAAAGTTATAAAATGAGCCAAGTATGAATTGATGGTTGAAATGGTAACCCTAGTACAATGAGGGTAATATTATCATAGGTTAAAATGAGACATGAAGTACATGTATGACCTTGGCCAAGAAGGTTTTAAGGATATAATTATATCATGATAAATGCCCAACGAACATGTTAGTATGCATGGGTGGTTAAGAGTGACCAAAGGCTTGGAAAATAGCCTTTAAAATGGTCCACACGGGTAGACACGCGAACATGTGTCACACACGGTCAGCCCCATGGGCATGTGGTATGGCCGTGTGTCCCCTACACCTAAAATTTTTAAGTCAGTATGCATGGTAGTAAACACACGGGAAGAGGCAGGGCCGTGTGTCTCAACTGTGTGGAGGGCATGGCCTAGCACACAGGCATGTGTCTTGGCCGTGTGCCCCTAAATGCATGATGATTTCATAAATAGAATGCTCAGGTTTTTAGACATGTACAACAACATGGGCGTGTCTAGGCCGTGTGAAGAACACGGGCCAGGGACACAGGCGCGTGCTCGGCCATGTGAAAACCCTTGTAGGTTTGAAATGAAAAATAAATTCAAATAATTCCACACGAGTATATCTCAAGTACACGGGCGTGTGCATTGCCTCCACATGAGCGTGTGAGGCTTGAACCTAGACATTTTTCCAAAAATTTTCTTAAGTCTTCGATTTAGTCCCAGACCAATCTTAATGCATGTTTTGGGCCTCGTAAGTCCATATTAGGGACAATATGACTTTATTTGATTAGTTTTAATTTAGCATGAAATTTTATAAGTCGTATTTTCTAGAAATGCCTTATTTATGTGTGGTAATGCCTCGTACCTTGTCCCGGTCTCGGGTACGGGTAAGGGGTGTTACAACAGGAGCCTGAGTTAGAACAGATTTGAGCTTCTCAAAGCTCGATTGTTGTGCATCAGTCCAGACAAATGGCACACCCTTATGCAGAAGCTTAGCTAATGGCACAGCAATCAAAGAGAACCCCTCAATGGAATGCCAATAGTATCCCTCCAAACCTAGAAAGCTATGGATCTCAGATACACTCTTGGGCTGTTTCCAATCCAACACAGCTTCAATCTTCCTAGGATCGACTTAGATCCCTTCAGTAGAAACTACGTGCCCTAAAAAAGTCACTTCACGAACCCAAAACTCACACTTGCTTAGCTGAGCGTAAAGTTGATTCTCACGCAAAATTTGAAGCACTACTCTAAGATGCTCATCATGCTCCCCTTCCATCACGCAAAATTTCACATCTTTCTGAAGCAGTTTTGTTAATGGAGTCGCGATTATAGAAAAGCCTTTCACAAATCGTCTATAATAACCGGCAAGTCCCAGAAAACTGCGGACTTCAGAAATATTTCTTGGAGGTTTCCAATCCAGAATAGCTGAAATCTTGCTCGGATCAACTTGGATACCTGATGCTGACACAATATGTCCTAGAAATCCAACTTCGCGTAACCAGAACTCACATTTACTGAACTTCGCATACAATTATTTATCACGCAAAGTCTGTAACACTATTCTCAGATGTTCTGCATGCTCAGATTCATCATGTGAATAAATCAAAATGTCATCAATGAATACAATGACAAATCGATCTAAATATGGTCTAAAAATTCTGTTCATCAAATCCATAAAGATAGCAAGTGCATTCGTTAATCCGAAAGGCATAACTAATGTAACACCCCTTACCCGTGTCCGACGCAGAGACAGGATATGAGGCATTACCAGACTTCAATATATATATAATCACATAAAATTAGGCCATAAAATTTTATCATATCAAAAACATTCATACATATGTATAACATCACTTAAACGGGCTTACGAGGCCCTATACACGCATCAAAGATGATTTGGGACTAAACCAAAAACTTTAAAAACTTTAGGGAAAACTTAGAAAATTTCATCACGAAATAGGGTCACACGCCCGTGCGGGTAGGTTGTGTGGTCACACACGCCCGTGTGGCTTGGGACATGCCCGTGTCCTCAACCCGTGTAACTCTCTATTTATGACGTCATCACCAAATTAGGGGCACACAGCCAAAGCACACGCCCATGCCCCAAGGCCATGTCCCTCACATGGTCGAGACACACAACTGTGTCTCAGCCCGCGTGGCCAATTTGAAGTTAAAGTACAAGATGCAGGGGACACACGGTCGGACTACACTCCCATGGGGGTAGGCCGTGTGTCACACACGACTTAGACACACGCCCGTATGTCTACCCGTGTGGACAAATAGAAGGCTATTTTTCCAAGCCATTTTCCACCCTTAGTTGTACACATACACTTATACATCTCTATAGCGATTATACATCCACAATCAAGGCTCAAGCATGGCATTGTCACAACAACAGATGCATGCACATGACATTTCCCTTATTCAAGTCCAAACTTACCAAAACACATGTAATATATATATAATTGGTTTACCTCCGGTTTATCCATTCATAGCATAGTTATCAACATGCCAACAAATCTAATTTAAATCTTCAAGCATTCACGCTGTAACAGCCTGATTTAGACCCTATTCGGAACAGTAGTTTCGAGAACAAAAATTCGAGTCAGAAAAATATTTAAAAATTATTTTGTGTTTATTATGTGTGAATTTATGTGTGTGATTTTTATTCAAAAATTTTATCGTTTGAGTGCCCGATTTAATAAAAGGGCTTAATCGTGTAAAATAGAAAATTCATGGTTTAATTTGTAAGGGCCGAATTGTTGTTGTCTTTATTGCATGAGGTATTTAAATTGCAATATTACCATAGATAAAGGTGATGGACGATTGTGACCTTATATTATAATGGTTTTATATTTTAGTTTAAAGGTTAAATTAGTAAAATATGTAATAATATGTATATAATAAAACATAAAAAAATTAAAAGCCATTTTGTTCATCTTTTTGGTTGATTGAATATCAAAAATAAAGAAAGAAAAATAAAGCTTTAAGGTTTCGACCAACGGTTAGCTTGATTAAGGTATGTAACTAGATCGATTTTTGATAATTTTTACGTTTTTGATATCGTTGCAGTGTAATGTACAAAGCCCATGCTTGAATTTCTGATTTTGATGAATATTTTAAGTTATGCCATTGATGAATAGTTGAGCTTTGTGATGTTAGATGATGAATTATGAAAGATATGTTTTGGATTAATATGTTTTGTATTGGAATTTTTGATGATTTTGAGTAATTAGGGTTAAATTAAAAAAATAATAAATCGAGCGACTAAAATGAGAAATAAATGAAATGAATGGACTTGTATAAACATGGGTAGTATTCGGCCTAATCATGGTGTGTGTAAATTTTGTATGTTTTGTGTTTTGTGCAATTTGGACTAAATTGTAAAAAGTGTAAAATGTTAGGGGTAAAATGGTAATTTGCCCCTTTATTTGTTTTTGGACTAAATTGAATAGAATTATGTTTGAATGAGTTTAATTTGAATATGTTTAGATCAAGAACTAAAGAAATTAGATTTGGATCGGGGAAAAACCAAAGTTGTCGAATAGTCGTCCCGTTCTGATTACTGTTGTCCGAGGTAAGTTTATAGGCAAATAGATGTTGTAAATTTCAATATATGTATGTTATAAATGCTGAATTGAATTGTTATAATTGTTTGAGAATGTCCTAAAATGATATTTGTTTGAGAGCAATGGTTACGAGTGTGATTCGATCGAGTTACGACATCCAAAAGCCCCGTCTGAGCCTTAGGAATAGATAGGATAAATATGTCATGACATAGGATTCCGGTATGTGATGTGCGAGTAAGACCATGGCATCGATATATGTGTGCGAGTAAGACCACGTCTAGTACATTGGCATTGATATGTGATTACATGTAAGACTACGTCTAGGACGTTGGCATTGTACGATATGTGTGATTATCCGAGTATCCTATTAAATTTCAAATGGTTCAACGGGCAATGATAAGATGTAAACGAATGTGTAATCTAGCTAAAGTGATTAGGTATGTGATAGTTAATTTCCTATTTGAAATTAAGGTAAGATGGATATTTGGTATGTGATACAAATTGTATATGATACAAGTGAATATATATGTGATTTTAGAAGCGAAAAATTAATTATGTTATTATCTATATGTGCATTCGGCCAATTTGAATTTGTGGCATAATTATATGCTTGATAAATATAATTGCAAGTTTGAAATGGTATATGAACTTAATAGCATATTTTGATTTTGTTGTAATGAATTATAATGTCATTCATTTGTTATTTGCTTATGACTTACTAAGCTATGATAGCTTACTGTATGTGTATGTTTGTCTCTATTTTATATATTTTGGAGTCAAGTTACGAGCCCGGGGATCGTTAGCATAGTTTATCACACTATCGACTATTTTCGGTACTTTATAAGCTGAATTTCGAATCTATGGCATGTATAGGCTAGATTATATTTGGATATGTTAATTTTGGTACGTGTATATATATATATAAGCCATGCGAAAATGGCTTGTTTTTTTTGTTAAGTTTGGTTTTAAGGTATGATCAAATTATGGTTATGTTTGGTTGTGGTTTTGGTGATTCGGCTATGGTTTATACATAGATAAATATATGTGAATCATGTTTGATATAATTGCTAAGGGTGGTGAAGTTATGCCAAAGTATATAAGTATAGTATTTTGGTATAATGTAAACTTGTGGTTGGATATTCTTGTTGGGTGATATGCATGATTTATAAGTAGGATGTATTAGGTAAATGACTATGATTTGAAGTATTGGTAATCGGTCATGTGATGAATTTGATATGGATAATAATTATATTTTTTTATCATTGGTTGTAAATGAGACTTTGGGCATAATGAATTACTTGTAAAATGACATGTCTTGATTCGGCAAACAAGGTGAATTAGCATTCGGTTAATGCTAAACGATTAGGGAAACATGTATTGATGATTTGAAAGTGAGTTGTTTTGGCTTGTAAGATTACATTTTTTTTATATATATGTTTTTGTGTATTTGGTTATGTATTGGTTTATTAATTATACATTAGTTGACATGATATAAATTTTGGCTATAAATATATATATGCGCATAACCGAAATTGTATGTAATGAGTTGGTTTTGTGTATGACTTTAATACTTTAAGATATTAGATAAGTGTTTAAAATGTCTATATATATATATTTGTGATGTTTATGATGTGAAATACAAATTATGATTAACATATTAGTTTGATTATATGAAATGTTATATGCGTGTATAGTAATAGAGTATAATGGATGCAGACATTAAATAAAGCATAAATATTTAGCATGTTTAATATTCAGCTAAAGCATTAGAAATTGACCATATGAATAGTAACTTATGCTTTTAATAAACAAGATGGTTTGATGCAAGCTTAGTATGTGACTTTGTTCTTGTGCTTTAATTATTAAGTATATGTTACATGATGTTTTATGTGTATTAATGGAATAGCAAATAAGTAAACTTGGTTTTTTCAAAACTTATAATAAAGTTGCATGTATATTTGGTCTTGAATAATGAGTAATGTGTAACACCCCATACATGTGCCCTACGCTAGGACAGAATACGAGGCGTTACAAACTCAAACACATGCATTCCACGTTTTGATGTCATTAAAACTCGGTCAGATTAAAAAAAATTTCCAAACTTTGTCTAAAACTTCTTATCAAGGGCCTATAAGGTTCAAAACACCTCTTGGAAACCACTCGGGACCAATTCAGATCCTTTAACCAACACTAGGAAAATGACCTTTAAAATAGGACACACGCCCGTATGGATAGGCAACACGCCCATGTGGTCATTAGCACATGGCCGTGCTGATGGCCCATGTGACACACACGGCCTAAGCCTCTAGGCACACGCCCGTGTGAGTTAAATCTAATTTTGAACCTACAGGGGTTTTCACACGGCCTGACACACGCCCGTGTCTATGGCCCATGTCTTTCACACGGCCTGACACACGCCCGTGTCTATGGCCCATGTCTTTCACACGGCCATGACACGCCCGTGTTCTAGCCTGTGTCTAAAAACCTTGACATTCTATTTTTGACATCAGCAATCTATAAGGGTGACAGGCTGAGACACATGGTCGTGCCTCTACCCCTGTTTTTACTACCATGGATACTGACTTGAAATTTTTATGTGCGGGGGACACACGACCGGACAACACTCCCATGGGGCTGGCTGTGTGTCACACACGGCATAGACACACGCCCGTGTGTCTACTCGTGTGGACAATATAAGGCTATCTACCAAGCCTTTTGCCACCCTGAAACATGATTTAATGACAACCAACATATCAAAGTCTAACTTAATATGATTTCTCCACCAAATAAACATAACTAAGGCTTTCACACATTTTATATATTCTTAAGCAACCAATAAATTACTCATTCATGAAAGAACTTCTTGTATTCATTAAACAACTTTCAACATTTGCCAACTTCCATAGCCTTACACAAAATGAATCAAATCCTAGAGTAAGCCAACACATTTGGCCAATTAACAATGACACAAAACTCAAAAGCTAGAGTCTTATACATGCCATAATCAAAATAAAAGATCTAACTATACCAAATGCTTCGGATGATAGTGTGACTGGCTTCTCCAATGTAGGTGATGATCCTCGAGCCACTTTGGCTGCACTATAAGAAAATGGAAAGGAAATAGAGTAAGCATAAAGCTTAGCAAGTTGCATGCAAATAAATATAACAATGATTTACCATTCATCATCATGCTCATCACACTAAAATAGGCATAAGCACAACTTACTCGTCACTATCCAACACAATTCACATAGCATATACTAAGCTCACATCTCATGCATTTTATTTAGGTACCTGTACCACTCACAACATGGTTATACTTTCCTCATTTAACTTAAACTATAACCCTCACTATTGAACCATTTGAAATACTATCGGATAGTCACTAAGCCTCAGACATAAGGTATAATGTTGATGCCATGTCCCAGACATGGTCTTACACTGGCTCTCACGTTAAGTCAATGTCATGTCCTAGACATGGTCTTACACTGACTCTCATGTATCTCTGTCGATTCCATGTCCTAGACATGGTCTTACAGTGACACATCATGTAGCCGATGCATATCCCAGACATGTCTTACACTGGCTTACATCTCGAGGCCAATGCCTGTCCCAGACATGTCTTACACTAGCTCTCGTCTCAATGCCGATGCCATGTCCCAGACATGATCTTACACTGACTCTCATAATATGGCCTATGCATGTCCCAGACATGTCTTACACTAACACACATATGGCCCAATTGTCATGGCATGGATATCCAATTTATTTCCTACAGTTCAAACGAGAGCTCTATTATCTCAATATTCATCATACATACTCATTTCCACAAACAAGAAATTTATGCTATATTAATTCAAACATGTATAATAAATATGTAGTTGTATTATTTCCATACAACTTACCTCGGTAGTCAAAATCTGACGGCTATCTCGACTTAGTCCGCTATTTTTTTTTTCCCCGGTCTAGGTCCAGATTTTGTAATTCTTGATCTATAATGATAAAAGTTCACAAATTTAATCATTATATTAATCTAGATACTCAACAATTTAAAATTGGGCAATATGACCATTTTGCCCCTAAACTTTTACAAAATGACCATTTTACCCCTAGGTCCGAAAATAGATTTTTATCGAATTTCATCATATCTTAAGCTTAGATGATTACTTTTTATACTAGAAGTAGCCAAAAATTCTCATTATTTCACACATTTATCATCTATTTTACAACTTATGCAAAATGGTCCTTAGTTAGGGTTTCCATGAAAACTACTTCACAAAAGTTGTTTATTTCACAACTATAACTCATATTCTTCCATATACTTTCAGACAATAACATGTATACTATCATCACAAAACCCTATACTTTCAACCATTTTGTAAAATAATCCCCTGATTATAAATCTCATGCCATAAGGATCTTAAAAGTACAAAAATATTCAAGAAAAGCCCTCAAAATCACTTACTTGCAATGGCTTTAAGTTGCTGAAAATTTTTCAACCTTACATGGGCATTTTATTGGAGAAAATTTGATGGAGAAGAAAGAGAGAGATGAAAAAAATGACAACTTTTACTATTTGTTTTATTTTATTCAATTTCAACACCTAATTTCACCAAAATTTTGACTTTTGACCATCTTTGTCTCCTATGGCCGGCCGTGCTATTCTAAAGGGTCTAATTTCCCTCTAAAGACCTCCAATTAAGGTTATATAGCTATTTGACACCCTTAGGTATCAAAATAGCACTTTTGCACTTTATGCGATTTAGTCTTTTTTCGCAATTAAGCTCACAAACGCTAAAATTACTTCACCAAATTTTTCATGGACTAGTATAACCATGTCATAACCCTAAAATAATAACAAAATACTTCCTCCAACCTCAGATTAGTGGTCTCAAAGCCACTATTCTGACTAGGCCCAAAATTCAGTTGTTACATAATGAGTTGTTTAATTCATATGCTTATATTCAACCAGTTGATAATGATTTATGGTTGAATGTTTATTAATTTACGTGTAACCTGTAACGTTCATATGTGATGAATTTAAATGATTAATTCCTATGTGTATCCATGAATGTTCGGAAGTTCTGTCTAGTTTGGTAATATCTTGTAACCCCATTCCGACGACGGATACAGGTTAGGGGTGTTACACACGCCTTATAACAAAATCCAAATCATCAAAGCATTGGCACATACATGTATACACAATTTGATTTACGACTATTTAAGCCATATAGGCAAATTTGTATGGCTACCTACAACATCAATCTATTGACCTTTAAAAGCCAATACATTTGGCTAACTTATAAAGACATATACACAAAGTGACTTAGCCCCTATACATGCCATAAACTTAAGAGGGTTGCATTCATTTTCCCCAACATGATAACTTGATAGTGTGATGACGTCTCCGGCGATCTCCAAACGAAGCTAGCAAAAATTAATCTATAGGTGATGGGAAAGGGAGGGGAGTAAGCTATAAAGCTCAGTAAGTTCATATGAAAATAATAAGCAATTTTATTAACATGCTTTTACCAAATTCCTACAACATGCTCTCAAGGTATCACAATTATAATTGTATATGATTCCACTATTTGTTCAAATCCCAGTCAAGCTATCTACTCGGGTCATAGTCACTAAATTATTTATATCTAAAGCTATAGAGCTCTAAATTAAGATCTGTTAACTTTCCCTGAAGCTAGACTCACATATATTGCTACCATAAAATTTTCAAAACTTTTGGTTCAGCCAATAAGTACAGTTTATTCTTCAAAGTTACCCATTTTTGCTGTTCAACAATTCTGATCCCTTTTCACTAAAAATTAATTATCTCCTCATACGAGATTCGAATGATGTTTCTATTTGTTTTTTTTTACAAGAGACTCATTAAAGAATCTAATAATATAAATTATAACTTATAATTTTTTTTTACAATTTTTTATGATTTTCCCAAATCAGAACAGGGGATTTCAAAATTGTTCTGACTTTGTTTCACACAAATTCAAATATCTCATAATATGAAATTCTTTTGCTTACTCTGTTTCCTTTATAAGAAACTATACTCAATAAGCTTCAATTTTATATTTTATTAAATTTATAACTAAATTTCTACTATTTTTAGTGTATTTTTAAAGTCATACTACTGTTGCTGTCCAAAATTGTTCTGGTGTAAAATAATGATAACTAAGTCAATAACACTTTTACAAATCATTCCAACCATCATGGTATAAATACATATCTTACTCATTCGTATCCTTACCAATAATGCATCATACACTGAATTCACTTCACATGAGTTATATGTACATACCTGTACCACTCGTAATATGGTCACATACCTTCTTGTTTTGAACGTACCCGTTGGGTCATTCGGAATACCAAGGGTTACTTGGAAATCTCATACATATAGTATTGTTTCAATGCCATATCCCTTATATGGTCTTACATGAAATATCATATCGACGCCACGTCCCTAACATGGTTTTATATGAAATCACATACGGAGGCCATATCCCAGATATGGTCTTATACGAAATCTTAATAACCTTATTGTTTTGACATTTGTACCCTATTCATCTCTAAATTCATTTCGAATTTCTCATTTATCGGAACTTCATCAAAATCATCATTGATAAATTTCATAGAAATAAATGTACAGTTCATGCAATATCAAAATATAAAATACATAACATAAGGTAGTATCATTTACACATGAACTTACCTCGATACCAAGGTTATCAAAAATGGACCTAACCATCGATTCCTCGTTTTTCCCCCGTTCTAGGTCCAAACCTTATTTTCCTCGATCTATAATGTCACATTTAGTCTATTTATTAGTCACATTATTCAATGTGGTCCAAATATCTTATTTTGGAAAAATTACTTTTTTGCCCCTAAACTTTATCATAATTACACTTTTGCCCATAGGCTCGTAAAATGAAATGCACTCAATTTCTTCGTTACCCAAGCCTAGTCGAATAATTTTCATAACTATAGCATCTCATAATTTCCATTAAAACACACTCTTACTACACATTTTATAACTTTCTCAAAACGATCCTTTTAGACGTTTTCACCGAAAATTACTTAACAAAAGATGTTTATCTAACACCTAACATTCATTTTCTACCATTAGACATAAAAACACATGCATTTCATTCATGGGTAAATTTAGACATGAACCCTAGCTTAAAATAATGGTAGAAATAGGTAAATCGAGTTACGGGGACTTCAAAAATGTAAAGAACTTTGAAAACGAGGCTAGGGATCACTTACTATTGAGCTTGGAAGCTTGAAAAAAGGCCTACCCATGGCTTCCATGGGGGTTTCAGTTGGAGCAAGAAGATGGAGGCCAATTTTGTAATAGTCCGGTTTAGACCCTAGTCGGAATAGTGGTCTCGACACTACAAATTTGAGTTAGAAAAATAATTAAATATTAGTTTTTGTTCATATGATATGTGAATTGACATGTGTGAAAGTTTCGTATGAAAATTTAATCGTTTGTGTGATTAATTTGATAAAAGGACCTAATGGCGTAAAATGTAAAAATTGCCTACTATTTGTTAAAAGTGCCTATTTGTTATGTCTTTTTAAAAGAGAGGTCCTTATGTTGCAATTAGACCATTGAAAGGGTTAATGGACATTAATGGACATCCATTAAATGATTTTTATATGGTTTAATGAAAGGGCAAATTTGGTATTTGATTAATAATTATAAGTTAAGTAAAATAAAAAACATGAAATTGGCCATTAATTCATGCATGTTGCCGAAATCATCAAAAGAAAAAGAAAGAAGTACAAGCTAGGATTCGACTTTGATTTTCATTGATTGAGGTACGAGCTTTATTCTTTTTTGATAATTTCTACGTTTTTGTAATCGTGGCATCGTATACTATCAAGCCCATGCCTCAATTTCTGATTTTGATGATGGTTTTGAATTGTGCCAGGATGAATTCATAAGCTTTTTGTTGTTAAATGATGAAATATGAAAGTTTGATGTTGGGTTAATATCTTTTGTCTTTGTATTTTTGATGATTTTGAGTAAAATGGGCTAAATTGTGAAATTTTTAGATTGAAGGACTAAAATGCAGAATAAATGAAATGTGTGGACTAGTATGAGTACTAGGAGAATTCAGCCAAGCATGAGTATGTGCAAATTATGTGTATTTTGTGGTTTTGTGAAATAGGGACTAAATTGTCAAAATGTGAAAATGTGAGGGTTAATTTGTAAAATGCCCTAAATATGTGTTTGTGGATTGATTTGAATGATTTGGTAAATTAAAGAGTTAAATTCAAATTTATATAGATTGAGAATTAAAGAATACGAAATTAGATCGGGGAAAGTCGAAAGTCGTTGAGTAGCTGATTCAGTCTATCTGATTCCGTATGAGGTAAGTCGATATACAAATAAACGTGTTTGAATTGAACTATTATTGTTCATATGATATTGAATTGTGATGAATGAATATTCAAGCTCAATATATGCTATCCGAGAAAGTATCGACAAAGTTCCAACGTCCGAAAGCCCCATACGAACCTTAGGAATAGTTAGGATACATATGTCATGACATAGGATTTTCGATATGTGTTATCGTGTAAGACCACGTCTGGGACGTTGGCATCGACTTTTGTTTTACGTGTAAGACCATGTCTGGGACATTGGCATCGTATCTGGTTTCGTGTAAGACTCTGTTTGGGATAGTGGCATCGATGTTTGATTACATGTAAGACCACGTCGGGGACGTTGGCATTGTATATGCTTTCTGAGCTATCCACATATCCTTATGTTTCTGAATGGTTCAAACGGGCATTCCGAAAAGTAAATGACTTTGTGAAATTGTATCCGATTCAGGTACATTTGCATTATATATTATGTTTGAGAATGAAAGGTAAGTATATGTACAAATGATGATCTATGATCTAAGTATATGAATATGAGGTTTGTGTTGGTATTTGATTACAAAGTAGAAGTAATTTGATGATGTTTATATGTTTTAAATGATAAGTTTTCTTGTATATGGCTTACTAAGCTTTTGAAAGCTTACTCTATGTGTGTTTGCATTGTTTTATAAATATCATAGCTATCGGGAGCTCGGGGATCGTCGAGGATCGTCCCCACACTATCGAATCTTATTTTGGTACCTTTCGAAAATGTAGATAGTAAAGTATGGCATGTATAGGCTAGTAGTGTATGGATATGTTTTGTAATGTATAGATCATGCCATGTGATATGACTAGCTTGTGTCTGAACTTATAGTTGGAAATGTTATATGATATGTGCTGCATTATGTACCATATGATATGTTTTGAATGACCAAAAGAAATGGTCAATGTTGATAAGTTTTGGTAAGTGAATATTTGAGAAATTGGTAAGTTTTGATCATGAGATTGAATGATGTATTGAAATATATGCTTTGGTATGATTTTAGTTTAGATTTGGTATGATTTGGTCGATGAATTGAGATTGGAATTTTTTGATAATGTTATAGCATGAATGATGTATAGTTTGGTATAGAAATTGGCTAAAATTGATGTGAAAATATGTTTGGTTTGGTGCTTGTAGGTTTGACCCAAATGGGGTGGCAAATTGGTTATTCAAATGACCTATTTTTGTCAACACGGGTAGAGACAGGGGCATGTGCCTCAGCCGTGTGTGACACATGGCTATGTTGCACTGCCGTGTGTCCCCTGGGGTACCCTACAATTGTAAGTCAGGCTCGATCACAGCCAAGGCACACGGGCATGTCTTGTGGCTGTGTAAGCAAGTCAGTATGCATGCCCTGTTTGGACACGGCCTAGACACACAGGCGTGTCTAATGCCATGTGACGCACACGGCCTGTTCACATGGGCGTGTGACCTGTACTTTTTTAAAAAATGTCTAAGTTTTGGAAAAATTTTGTATGTGTTCGGTTTAGTCCCGACCCCTTTCTAATGCATGTTTGAGGTCTTGATGACCTATATAAGGGACTTGATATTGATGTTTGATCTTTCATGCTATGAAGTTTTTGAAATAAATGTTAAATGTTTTGACTTGTTCGGTAATGCCTTTAACCCTAGTCCGACGATGGATACGGGTTAGGGGTGTTACAAATTTTGGCTATTTTGGCTTTTAATTCATTTATTTACTAGATTACCTAAATGCCCCTAACTTAAAAATTATTCATTTCACCTATCTCATGCCCATTTTTGTCCAACAAATGTCCAATTGTCTAATTACTATATAAAGACCTCTAATTTAAAGTCCATAGAAATTTGACACTTTAACATCTAAAACTCACATTTTACACTTTTTACTATTTAGTCCTTTTGACCAAATTAAGTGCCCGAACGTCAAAATTTTTAAATGAAAATTTCACGAATTCATTCCGTGAAATTGTAGACCATAAAAATATAATAAAAATAAATTTTCCTATGTCAGATTTGTGGTCCCGAAACCACTATTTCGACTAGGCCCAAAATTGGGATGTTACAACTAAAAACTCATAATGTCTGTACCTCATTCAGAAAGTAGTTTCGGAATGTTTGAATCTTTTACTCTCAATTGATAACCTGATCTCAAATCTATATTTGAAAATGCGGTTGCTCCTTTCAACTGTTCAAAAAAATTTTTAATTCTGGGCAGAGGATATTTGTTCTTGATAGTTACTTTATTCAACTGACGATAATTAATGCACATTCTCATCATACCATCTCTCTTTTTCACAAACAATACAGGAGCACCCCAAGGTAAGAAACTCGGTCTTGTGAATCCTCTATCAGCCAATTCTTGCAGCTGAGGCTTTAATTCTTTTAATTCAGTCAGAGCCATTCTATACGGAGCTATTGAAATTGAAGTAGTTCCCGGTACTAACTCAACACCAAATTCAACTTCTCGAATCGGAGGTAATCCCGGAAGTTCTTCAGGAAACACATCAGGGAATTCACAAACAACAGGCACTGATTCAACTTTCTTTTCTGACACTTTAGAATTGATCACATAGGCAAAGTAGGCTTCACAACCCTTTCTTACAATACTCGAAGCTTTCATTGACGAAATTACAGCCGGTAACCCATTCAAATCACTAGATTCAATTCAGACTATTTCATTATTCTTACATCTCAAATCAATAGTTTTTCGTTTGCAGTTCACAATAGCATCATGTAAAGTTAACCAATCCATACCCAAAATTATAAGAAACTTATCAAAGGGTAATAACATCAGATCAGCCAAAAAATAATTGTCTTAAAATATCAACAGACAATTCTTGCACACTTTGTCAACTAAAACATTTTTACCTAGGGGGTTCGATACTCTAATCACAAATCCAGTAGACTCTACAGGCAAAGTCTTGCTGTTTACTAAGTTCATACATATATAAGAATACGTTGATCCAGGTTCTATCAATGCAATCACAGAAGTATCGTAAAGTGTGAAAGTACAAGTTATAACATCGAGAGACGAAGCTTCCTCACGAGCTCGGATAGCATAGGCTCTGGCAGGTGCGCGAGCTTCAGATCTAACAGTCATATCTTTAGTTCCCCTCTGACTGCCACTCATATTTCCCGTATTCCTGGGAGGTCTACCTCTAGCTGAAGTGTTACTCGGTCTCAGATTTTACACAATCTCTTGCTCAACAGACTCGGGACAATCACGGATAAAATGATCTAAAGATCCACATTTGAAACAAGCCCAATCATACAGTCTACAATTACCAGGATGCCTTTTACCATAGTGTTTACACTTAGGTCGATCAGATCTGCAATTTCCAACACTAGCAATAGAAGTAGCTGGAGCTCTGAAGCTCGAATGTGATCTTGCACGATCTCTACTCGAATGTCCCACATTAGCCTTTGAACGGCTATTATCATCTCAGAATTTCTTCATTGCCGAATAAAATAAATTGCTCGATAATCTTTTTCGCACTTCTCTAGCTTCTGAATCGGCTTTTCTTTTCTCTTTCCCTAGTTCTTTAGCTTTACACGCTCGTTCCACAAGTACTACAAATTCTTTTATTTCCAAAATCCCGAGTAACAATTTGATGTCTTCATTTAAAACATCCTTGAATCTTTTACACATAATTGCTTCAGTCGAAACACATTCTCGTGCATATGGGCTCAGTCTCACAAATTCTCGCTCGTATTCTGTAACAGACATACGGTCTTGTTTCAACTTAAGAAACTCTTTATGTTTCTAATAGAAGAATCTCTGACTGATGTATTTCTTTCGAAATTCAGCTTGAAAGAAATCCCAGGTGACTTGTTCTCTTTAAACTATAGATATCAACGTCTTCCACCAATGATACGATGTATCTCTTAATGGTGAAATGACACATTTTAGACATTCATCTTGTAACACCCCTTACCTGTATCCAACGTCGGAATAGGGTTCGAGGCATTACCGAATTTACATCAAAACATTCATACAAAACCAGCCATAAAATTTCATCCAAATTAAAAATTTCCATACACATACATAACATCCCTTATACCAGCCTACGAGGCCTAAAACATACATCGGGGGTGGTTCAGGACTAAACCTAGAACTTTGGAAACTTTTGGAAAACTTAGAAAATTTCATCATGAAACAAGGTCACATGCCCGTGTGGCTCGGGACACACCCGTGTCCTCAGCCCATGTAACTTTTTGTTTATGACATCATCACAAAAATAAGGGCACAAGGCCAAGGTACATGCCCGTGCCTCCAGGCCGTGTCCCTCACACAGTTGAGACACATGGCCATGTCGCAACCCGTGTGGCCAATTCGAAACTATAGGGGACAGACGACCCGTGTGGACAATTTTTAGGCTATTTTCCTAGCCAATTGCCACCCTCAATAACAAACTCACATGCTTACTTTTATTGACCATTAGCATGGCACATTTGAACATTCAATCATCCACAAATAATACAAGATCATGGTAACCTCATATCATATTTTACATACTTAAAACATCATGCTTAGTCAAGATCAAATTTACTAATTCTAATGCATCAAAGTTTATAAGATTATTCCCATATCACACATTTAAGCCTTAGTTATCAACACATCATCTCATCTCAATTAAACCATCAAGCATTCACCACCAACAATATAACTCATTACATACACACGATCACAAGCCTCATCTCCATGACATAGGCACATGCATAATCATATAATCAACATAAGCCACCATTCATGGCTATACACAAATTGAACTATAGCCATTATAGGCCAACACATTTGGCCACATTAGTAATGACGTAATTACAAAAGATAAAGCCCCTATACATGCCATAGACTTAAGTATTTGAATACTTATACCCAAAATGGTAGCTTGATAGTATGATTGAATCTCCGGTCATCTCCAACCCGAGCTAGCTAAATAAACCTATAAGAGACGAAAAGTAAGGGGAGCAAGCTATAAAGCTTAGTAAGTTCATATGAAAATAATAAGAAATTTATTAACTTGCTTCTCAAGGTAATACAATCATATTTGCATTTTTACTTATGTTTACTATTTTCTTGAGTCACACTCACTAATTTATTTATATCTGCAGCTACGGAACTCCAAATTAAGTTTTGATAATTTTCCCTGAAACTAGACTCACATATATTCTTACCATTAAATTTTCAAAATTTTTGGTTTAGCCAATAAGTACAGTTTATTCTTTAAAACCACCCCTGTTTTGCTGCCCAATAGCTTCAACCGTTCTTCACTAAAAATTAATTATCTCATAGTATAGGACTCGGATGATTTTCTTGTCTATTTTTATTGAAAATAGACTCATTAAGAATTATAGGAATATAAATTATAACCCATAACTATTTGTGTACAATTTTTAATGATTTTCTCAAATCAGAGCAGGGGATTTCAAAATCGTTCTAACTCTATCTCACTCAACTTCAAATATCTCATAGTATGAAATTCTTTTGCTTATATCATTTCTTTTATAATAAACTAGACTGAATAATTTTCAATTACACATTTTATTCAATCTCTAACTCATTTTATACTATTTTTGGTGTATTTTCAAATTCAAACTGCTACTGCTGTCTAAAACTGTTTTAGTAAGAAAATGATAATAAGTAAATTTACCACACCTTCCTTTCTTTCAATTAGAAATTCATACATTTATAAGCATATATCATTATTCACCAAATTAACACAACATCATTTCACAATGCTCATGGACTTACCATTCGTGGATTTCATATTAAGTTGAGTTTCTGTACATACCTGTACCGATCCTTACCATTTCATACATATACATAATGCCGTTGCATCTTCGATGTCTCGCACACTATGTACCATATTCGATACCTCGCAGGCTAAGTATTCTGGATGTTCTGCACACTAATTGTCATCCTCGATACTTTGCACACTAAGTGTCATTTATATATATATAGCCGAAGCTATCTCAAATTGCACACCAAGTGCCTCTTTTAGCCGAAGCTATTTCGAACCGCACACTAAGTGCCATTTTAGCCGATAAATCGTTAATCATAACAATAATCACGTATAGACAATTTATACAATATCAAGGATTAAAAGCATAAATTTAACAATGCTTAATACATACGAACTTAACTCGATCGTCAAAATGTTGAAATAGATCGACTAGTTTGAAACCCTATTTTTCCCTCGATATAGACTCGTACGAGGCTTAACTTCGTCTAATAAATCAAATTCAGCTATTTCAATTCATATTCTATTAATTTTAACTCAATTTCATATTTTGGTAAAATTACTATTTTACCCCTACACTTTTGACCTTTTTACAAATTAGTCCCTAAGCTCGTAAAATGCAAATTTAGTCAATTTCATCATAGCCCAAGCTATCTAAATTTCATACATGCTCTTATCAGCCCATATTTTTCATTTATTCACACTTTTACCACAATTTATTATATTTCACAATTTAGTCCAAAATTGACATTTTTGCTAAAATTCACTTAACAATACTCAATAATCTACCATCAAAGATTTATTTTCTATCATTAAACATCAAGATACTCAAATATTCAACAATGGCATCATCCAAATACTTTAACAATTTTGAAATCGGAGGTACGGGCTAGCTAGAACACAAAGCAACGATCTCAAAAACATAAAAATTATTAAAAACCGAGACGAAATGGACTTACATGCATGAACAACCATGGCCGAACCTTCAAAGCTTTGAACATTATTTTCTTTCTCACATTCGGCTATTGATGAAGATGATAGCATGTAATTTGGCTTTTGTTTTGTTTTATTTTATTATAATTACCAAATACCATATTATATTAATAATTTCCATGAAATTCCACTATCAACAATTATGGAATAATTACCACTTAAGGACTCCCACTATTTAATTCCATAGCCATTTAATATCTTTAACTTATAGAACACTACTTTTACGCTTTGCGCGATTTAGTCCTTTTTGCTTAATTAACTATCAAAATGATAAAATTTTTCAACGAAAATTTAATACCATCTTAGTGCCACTCCGTAAAAATTTATAAAAATATTTACGACTCGATTTATAAAAAAGAGGTCTCGATACCTCATTTTCTAAACCCACTTGACATTAGGGTCATACCACTTGAACTTAATAAATCGCTTATAAAACAAAAATCACAATATCAAAAACCATTTTTAAACTCAAAATTAACTCGTAAATATTAAATATAATATTTACAAACCTACTCGTCGAATTTGGTGGCCCCGAAACCACTGTTCTGATTAATCCTAAAAATGGGATGTTACAACTCTCCCCCTTTTAGGGATTTTCGTCCCCGGAAATCTTACCAGAAGAAGTTGCTTCCAAATCTTATGAATCACTTTCACTATTTTCTCAAGGTCACAAATCGATTTCAGCCTCGCATATCTTTTTCCCATAGCCTTTGAATTTTAACACACAGTGCCGGAGCATATTGTCAAAATTTTGAATTACTCACTCAGAACACATAGCTCAGTTGATCTATCAAACAAGAACTCTCTATATACTAAAACAATCATGCGGAATTTTTTTTCCATCATTAGATAAGATCAATCGAGTAAGCATTCTCATGAAAATAAGCAAAGATCTTTCCATTCAGCATTTGTAATTATATTTTCTTTCTCTATATTCTCTTAAAGAAACATATTCCAATTAGTTCACTAGTAAATTACTGAAAATCATAACTTCTTTACTTAATCCAGACTGAACTCAACACTAAAGCTTTAGTTAATAATACTTTCAACTATTTCCAACTTTGCTAACTCGCATCGATCATTCAACTTTCACGAACATGATAATCTCATTAACTAGAACAACTTTAACTCATAACAACATCATTCGGTTAGAATATTCCAATAAGCATTGTTTCGTATCATACTCTCGAGAACATAGTTTATTTATTCCAACTATCTGTCTATCTATATACTAATGATTGTACAAAAATTCATCACAATACCAGAGAATCATTTAAATACATACAACTCAATTCACATCTCGACAAATCAGTTCGCGCTAGTATAAACAACTGAGTTGATTTCCACTACTACAACCCAAGTACATGCACTCGTTCACAACTATATTAGCTCAAGGAAACAGAGATATTTCGATTAAACTCACTAACCTTAGTCAAGCTTACCCGAGAAAAAAAACCACTACACATTTCAAGCTTGAGTTTCCATCATTTATGCCTTTGTCGATGACAATTCTTTACACTGAAAATTAGAGAAATCCAGATACTAGAATTTTCCACATTCCTATTATCAAATCCATAAATACTTTCAAATAAACATAATCATCACAGATCAAAGAATGCACTTTAAAGATGAGCCATGTCAGATAATCCACACAATAAGGATGATAAGAAAACCCCAGATACGATCGCGCAACAGAAACCCAAGAACATAACTCATAAGAGAATAATCATGAAGACTCGAAAAAATTTCTCAGAGAAAACCAGAAGAAAAATAACACTTATCTATTATGGAATTCCATTGTAATAGAAATATCATATCTTTTGAGTATACATATAAGACAAACATCATTTGGCAGGAATGGAAGAATAGCCTCATACAAATTTTTACCATCGTCCTTATTCTAACTTAAAAGAATAGAATTTTGAAGAAAATAAAGAAATGCCGATCATAAACCAACGGGTCCAACAGTGCTTATGTCTAATATCATAGTTAGCTAATATTCTCACACAATAAGAATTTCATCAGAAATAAAACGATCATATAAACCCCTAGGGACAATTGAATATTTAGAACACCCAAAAGAAGTCACCGTAATTTATTCAACTTTAACCGTTACACATAGACATCTTTACAACTCATTTATCCTTTCTTTGACTAATTCTGTCATCAAGGACCCCGTATTATCCCACTCACTAACGAAAACCAATTCGGAAGGAATCCCAACAAACATATCTTTAAACTTCATACCCAAATGAGTAGAATAGCCGAGACCAATTTTCTTCTTTAACTAAAACATTACATACTCTGTATGATCTTTTAAAACATCCCGATATTTCTTCTAAAACTGAGTTCATTTGGTACTCTGTACTCTACTCTATTTGCATTACTAATTATCCCACCATTGAACTCTTTAATCTCATACTTGTGAGCTTATTCAACATAATTCTCGTAAATTTTTTTTTGTCACAAAAGCAACACTGGTAAGGGAAAGTTGTAAAGCCTCTAACTTGACTCTCATAAATACACACTTATGACTCAACATTCATCGTTAATATAATATCATCACAATCACATAGTTTACTCTAAGCAAATTACCATAGTTATTTATTTTACAACTGTTTCTGTCATCCACAATTTCAAATTAGTAAATCTACTTACTCGAACCCAATATCAGTATCTAATTAAATTTCAAAATTTAACTTTAATTCTACTTACCAACATTTGTCAAATTAAAGAGCGTCTTACGAGTCTGAGTACAACATTTACTTAAAGCCATAGTCCAACTATGGTCTTACACATACATTGCCAAGGCCCTGCCGTGGTCTTTATTTCACTTGCCATAACCCGGTTATGGTCTTATTAGTTGATTGCCATATGTATATTTAGTAAAAGCAACTATAATTTATATCTCACATAACATTCAATACATACTTCATTATAGTCAAATAAACACATTTTGACATGAAACATATCTATACACAATTCTTTCTTATTTAATATGCATAAAACAATATGAAATCACCAATTTTACTTTCATTTGATTCTCACATAAGTTTTGTACGTAGCTGTATTACTTATTTTGATCGTTCTTTAATTCTCATCTTGAATACGCCCGTTGAACCATTCGAAATCGTTACGGATACTTGATAATCACATATAGCTTGTATAATGCTATATCCTAGATATGGTCTTACATGTTATCAAATATCGATGCCACTGTCCCACACAGGGTCTTACACAAAATCACAATACAATGCCAATGTCCCAGATATGGTCTTACATGTAATTACATATCGAGTCGATGCCATGTCCTAGACATGGTCTTACACTGACTCTCTTATATCGAGGTCGATACCATATCCCAGACATGGTCTTACACTGGCTCTCCTCTTTCTGTGTCGATGCCATGTCCCTAACATGGTCTTACATTGACACATATCAAGCTGATGCCATGTCCCAAACATGGTCTTACACTAGCTCACATGTATTGCCATGGTCCAACCATGGTCTTATCTATCAATTCATCATCAAACGATTGTACTCATTTCTTGCGTTCTACTCAATTTGATCTTCCAATTCAATTTCATATTATCATATTATTTATGATTCCATATGAAAACCATAAAACATAACATTATAATATCTTTAATTTAGCAATTGAAACATAAGAGTTAATCATATAAACACACTGATTATACATCATTCGATAAGTGTACATAAACACACATTCCGTCATCTTGAGTAAATTAGCTTATCATATTCACTTAATCAGATAGATTGGGCACATAACATCATACGAATACCAACACACATAGATAAGCTTATCACCACACAAACTTTCATTTTATTCCACATTTCCACAGTTCTTAACTTATGATTATCACATTGCTTACGTTAGCACATAAATATCATGAACTTCTATTCATACCTTTCTCAGTTTTGACACATCATAAGCATGTTTCAATCCTCTCAATATCATTTTTTTGCATTACTAAAAATAGCTCGGTTGGAAGTCACATCTGTCTTAACAAAACAATTTCGTTAGAGCCAGGAGATATCACACTATCATGAGTAGTAATATGGCATGTATAGCTAGATTCACATACGCTAGGTTAGTCTGAGGATCAACTAAGCCATAGCTCTGATACCACTAAATGTAACACCCCTTACCCGTATCCAACGTTAGAATAGGGTTCGATGTATTATCAAACTTACATCAAAACATTCATACAAAACCAGGCCATAAAATTTCATCCAAATTTAAACTTTTCATACACATGTATAACATCCTTTATACGGGCCTACGAGGCCCAAAACATACATTGGGGGTGGTTCAGGACTAAATTGAGAACTTTGGAAACTTTTGAAAAACTTAAAAAATTTCATCATGAAACAGGGTTACACGCACGTCCGTGTCCTCAACCCATGTAACTCTCTATTTATGACATCATCACAAAAATAAGGGAACACAGCCAAGGCACACGCCCGTGCCTCCAGACCGTGTCCCTCACACAACTGAGACACATGGCCTTGTCGCAGCCTGTGTGGCCAATTCAAAATGGCAGGGGACACACGGCCCATGTGGACAATTTTTAGGCTATTTTCCAAGCCAATTACCACCCTCAATAACAAACTCACATGCTTACTTTTATTGACCATTAATATGGCATATTTGAATATTCAATCATCCACAAACAATACAAGATCATGGTAACCTCATATCATATTTTACATACTTAAAACATCATGCTTAGTCAAGCTCAAATTTACTAATTCTAATGCATCAAAGTTTATAAGATTATTCCCATATCACACATTTAAGCCTTAGTTATCAACTCATCATCTCATCTCAATTAAACCATCAAGCATTCACCACCAACAATATAACTCATTACATACACACGATCACAAGCCTCATCTCCATGACATAGGCACATGCATAATCATGTAATCAACATAAGCCACCATTCATGGCTATACACAAATTGAAATATAACCATTATAGGCCAACACATTTGGCCACATTAGTAATGACATAATTACAAAAGATAAAGCCCCTGTACATGCCATAGACTTAAGTACTTGAATACTTATACCCAAAATGGTAGCTTGATAGTATGATTGAATCTCCAGCGATCTCCAACCCGAGCTAGCCAAATAAACCTATAAGAGACAAAAAGGAAGGGGAGCAAGCTATAAAGCTTACTAAGTTCATATGAAAATAATAAGCAATTTATTAACTTGCTTCTCAAGGTAATACAACCATATTTGCATTTTTACTTATGTTCAGGTCAAGCTGTTTTCTTGAGTCATAGTCACTAATTTATTTATATCTGAAGCAACAGAACTCCAAACTAAGTTTCGATAATTTTCCTTGAAACTAGACTCATATATATTCTTACCATAAAATTTTTTGAATTTTTGGTTTAGCTAATAAGTACAGTTATTCTTTAAAATCACCCCTATTTTGCTGCCCGATAACTTCAACCTTTTTTCACTAAAAATTAATTATCTCATAATACAGAACTCGGATGATTTTCTAGTCTATTTTTATTGAAAATAGGCTCATTAAGAATTATAGACATATAAATTATAACCCATAAATATTTTTGTACAATATTTAATGATTTTCTCAAATCAGAGCAGGGGATTTCAAAATCGTTCTGGCCTGTCTCACACAACTTCAAATATCTCATAATATGAAATTCTGTTTCTTACATCGTTTTTTTTATAAGAAACTAGACTCAATAAGATTAAATTCCAAATTTTATTTAATCTTTAACTCACTTTCTACAATTTTTGGTGTATTTTCAAATTCGGACTGCTGCTACTATTCAAAACTGTTTTAGTAAGAAAATGATAATAAGTAAATTTACCACACCTTCCTTTCTTTCAATTAGAAATCCATACATTTATAAGCACATATCATTATTCACAAAATTAACACAACATCATTTCACAATGCTCATGGACTTACCATTTGTGGATTTCATATTAAGTTGAGTTTCTGTATATACCTGTACCGATCCTTACCATTTCATACATATACATAATGCAATTGCATCTTCGATGTCTCGTACACTATGTACCATATTCGATACCTTGCAGGCTAAGTGCTATTCTGGATGTTCCGCACACTAAGTGTCATCCTCGATACTTTGCACACTAAGTGTCATTTATATATATATATAGTTGAAGCTATCTCAAATTGCACACCAAGTGCCACTTTTAGCCGAAGCTATTTCGAACCGCACACTAAGTGCCATTTTAGCCAATAAATCGTTAATCATAACAATAATCACGTATAGACAATTTATACAATATCAAGCATTAAAAGCATAAATTTAACAATGCTTAATACATACGAACTTACCTCGATCGTCAAAACGTTGAAATGGATCGACTAGTCTGAAACTCTGTTTTTCCCTCGATATAGACTCGTACGAAGCTTAACTTCATCTAATAAATCAAATTCCGCTATTTCAATTCATACTCTATTAATTTTAACTCAATTTCATATTTTCGTAAAATTACTATTTTACCCCTACACTTTTGACCATTTTACAAATTAGTCCCTAAGCTCGTAAAATGCAAATTTAGTCAATTTCATCATAGCCCAAGCTATCCGAATTTCATACATGCTCATATCAGCCCATATTTTTCATTTATTCACACTTTTTCTACACAATTTATTATATTTCACAATTTAGTCCAAAATTGACATTTTTGCTAAAATTCACTTAACAATACTCAATAATCTACCATCAAAGATTTATTTTCTATCATTAAACATCAAGATACTCAAATATCCAACAATGGCATCATCTAAATACTTTAAAAATTTTGAAATCGGAGGTACGGGCTAGCTAGAACACAAAGTAACGATCTCAAAAACGTAAAAATTATTAAAAACCAGGACGAAATGGACTTACATGCATGAACAACCTTGGTCGAAACTTCAAAGCTTTGAGAACATTATTTTCTTTCTCACATTCGGCTATTGATGAAGATAATAGCATGTAATTTGGCTTTTGTTTTATTTTATTTTATTATAATTACCAAATACCATATTTAACCTTAATATACATTAATAATTTCCATTATACCAAGCCATGAAATTCCACTATCAACAATTATGGAATAATTACCACTTAAGGACTCCCACTATTTAATTCCATAGCCATTTAATATCTTTAACTTATAGAACACAACTTTTACGCTTTGCACGATTTAGTCTTTTTTGCTTAATTAACTATCAAAACGATAAAATTTTTCAACGAAACTTTAATACCATCTTATTGCCACTCCGCAAATACTTATGAAAATATTTATGACTTGATTTATATAAACGAGGTCTCGATACCTCATTTCCTAAACCTACTTGACCTTAGGGTCATAGCACTTGAACTTAATAAATCGCTAATAAAATAAAAATCACAATATCAAAAACCTTTTTTAAACTCACAATTAACTCGTAAATATTAAATATAATATTTACAAATCTACTCGTCAGATTTGGTAGCCCCAAAACCACTCTTCTGATTAACTTGAAAAATGGGTTGTTACACATCTGGAGTCAATGACAATTCATCGAACACTCGTATCGTATTCTCTAACTAGAACTTGGCTCTCTCAGTATCATCATTAGTTGTAGCATGAAACTCTTCGGCCCCATATTTTCTAATTTTATCAACTAGAGGCTTTTTCAGATGAATCAGATCTATAGCTTGTGGCACAACTGTGACTTGTGAAGGATAGGCGGGGGTGAAGGTTGTGGCACAGCTGGATTGGTTCTAATATACTGAGTGAACCAATCATTCATCATTTAGTAGAAGGCTTGCTTAGCCTTACCCTCATGACTACTAGTGGGTCTAGAATCAGATGGTGCTGTCCCTTACATAGAAGCAGGTGCATTACTTTCAACATCGTCAGCAACATCTAGTTCGGGATCCATTACTATACGAAAAAGACATTTTGTTTGTCAAGATTCACTACACTATTACAATTCGTATATATGGCATGTATAGCTAGACTCACATACGCTATGTTAGTCCTAGAATCGACTAAACCGTAGCTCTGATACCAACCAAATATAACATCCCTAACTTGTATCTGTCATCAGGCTAGGGTTAAGAGGCATTATCGGACATATCGGAACAATTTGCATTCATTTCATAATCAATATAGCATCAAAGTCACACATCATTATAGAATCCCTTATATACGTCAACGAGACCTAAAACATGCTTTAAAAAGAGGTCGGGACTAAACCAAACATATACAATTTTTTTCAAAATTACAAAGGTCACACGCTCGTGTGTCTAAGTCGGCAAAACAGGGAGAGACGAACTCGTTTCAGTGATGATTCGAGTCATTTGTTTCCCAATCATTAAAATGGAAAAAGTATCATTCTTGAACAAAGTATTGGTCAAATTCAGCTAAGTAAGACTTTAAACAAAAGGGGTATGTGATAGTTTAAGATAATTAAGGGATATGGTTTGGTTTAACAAAGGAACTCGGGTGGTTTGAAAAATGGTAATGTGGATGGTTTGAATGGAATTAAGGTCAAGAAAGAACTAGTACTAAAATAGAGTACTAACCCAAATCTTATATGACACTTAAAGGTGGATAGAAAGATAGATAAACCATGACCCACTATCTATATGGAGATAGGAACCAGTCTGTATAAGGGTGAATGCCACACTCTATTTAAAAGTGATAAGTTTGGAAAGAACAGGATGACGCCACTAGCAAACTAGATAAGTCATGCTGAGTCTAAAATGAAATAGGAGAGTTGAAAAACTCACAAAATGTTATAAACATTAATCAAAGGATTAAATTTCTCCTAAACAAGCTGATTATAAAGTATTTATAGTGCTACATGAGACCTAGCTGAAAATTCACTTGAATTCAGCTTTCATGTGTCGTTATGAGTTGAAATAAAACTCAATTACTAAGAAAAAACTCTTGAAATCTCTAAGCCTAAGTAACAGCAACTATTAACAAGATTTAATGTTCCAATTTAGCTGAATAAATGAGCTGAAAACTTAAGCTGGAAGAGTTCAACGTTTTGAGCAGCCAAATGACTTCAATTCCTTCATTAAATCAGTCTTGGGTAGCTGAATAGACACAAGCAACATGCCTAATGCTCTCCTTTAATTGTTGTCCATTGCTATTCTTGATCAACTCCTTAGAGAAGAGGAATAGGCTGCTGAAATTTAATGGTGCATAATGCTTTTCTTTAAATGTTGTAACAGCCCCTTGAATGTAACCGATTCCAACTGAATAGTCATATTTAACACTTTGTAATAGCTCCCTTCGACTTAACTTATTCCAGCTGAAAAGTCAGCTACAAGCATTAACAAACACATTAAAAACTCATTTAAACACACTATACTTAATAAACACTTTTAACTCTTAACTTAATTTAATAAATTGTAAATAAACATATTTAAAACATGTAATAGGCTGGACATATTGAAAGCATGTGATAAATTAAGGCACATTTAAATTCATCTGAAACATATTAAAATTATGTATGAACTAACACTTAAAATGGCCAGAGATTAGACACATTTACTAACTAACTTAATTAAATAGCTAGCAGCTTTAGAACGCATGAACTAATTGAGCTGAACCAAATTAACTAATTTACCTAAGCAAGTAATTATTCCAGCAACTAAAACAAAATAAATTCAAAATGGGCAAACAACCTTATTGAGCTGGAAATGAGCTGAATTGAGCTCAACAAGCTGAGATTAAGCTTCATTTTGCACTTGGGCCCCTCGAGCTTAGGCCACTTTTGATGACATTGAGTTGTGTCGAAACATGATACAACCAGGTTCGCATCACAAGGCATACATAATGACTTATCCACACGACCGAAGACACGCCTGTGTGCCTTGACTGTGGTCGAAACTAACTTGGGTCACACAACTGACCACACGCCCGTGTGTCTAGCCCTTGTACCCTTTAAAATGGCTACACACGCCCATTTGCCAAGGCTGTGTACCTTACACAGCCACCAGACACACCTGTGTGTCTAGGCCGTGCTCGAGACTGACTTACTTCTAAAAGAAACATTGAAAGACTCGGTCAAGACACACACCCGTGTGCTCAACTGTGTGGGTAAATATAGGCCATTGGCAAGGCCAATTTGCCACCCATTTTGGTCATACCTACAAGCCAAATTCAAGCATCAAATATACCACATTTCTAACTAATTTCAACTCCAAAATATACATCATTCAAATCATAACATTCTCAACCAAATCATACTCATCACCCATACCAAAACATACCAAAATTACATACCAAATTTATACTAAAGACATAGGTTCATATCTCATTTCAAACCAATTCAAAACATACCATTTCATTATCATATTAGCTACCTAACCAACCATGAAACTTACCAAAATGACCATTTCATTAAGTTATTAATGAACACATCAAACTTACCAAAAATCATACTATATTTGCATCCAAAATCAAGCCATATCACATGGCTAGATATACACATTACACAGCATATTCTAATACTTCTAGCCTATACATGCCATACTTCAATAATCACATTTCAAAAGGTACCAAAATAGAGTTTGATAGTGTGGTGATGATCCTTGACGACCCTCGAGCTTCCGGTAGCTTTGATAATCTATAAAACAATTGAAAATACACACAAAGTAAGCTTTCAAAAGCTTAGTAAGCCATATACAAATAAACTTATCACATAACACAATTCTAAACCATTACATTCATGTAGTTCATGACAAAAACATAACCATAGTTCTCATATTTCTTATTTGTGCATAGTTCATTTACTTATAACATATCTCATTCTCATATAATTCATACATACTTCATGTATCAACATAATAATATATACTTACCTTTCATTCTCAATTATAATCTACATTTCAAACATACTTGAATTTGGGTACCCATTCTCATATTTAATCATTTCTCGAAATGCCCATTGAACCATTCGTAATCAAATAGGATACGCGGATAGCTCGAAAAGCTCGAACAATGCAACATCCCAGACGTGGTCTTACATGTATCAAATATCGATGCCTGTAACACCCCAAACCTAGCCTAGACGTTAGGGCCGCATCTGTGATGTCACACTGGAGTGAGTTTTGGAAAAGAATCGCAGATTTAATAGAAAAGCTCGTTTGTGTTAGACCTTGTTTGTGATTCTTTTGAAAAGCTAACTTGTTTAATCCATTTGCCAAATTATAGATTCATTTAGAAAACATGTCTCGTACTAGGTCGTTATTACACATTAAAACATTGTCATTGTGGAAGCTTTTAAATCAGGTTACATAGCATGATAGTTGAAAATCATTTTACTTTTTGAAAACCCAAATCCTATGGCTAACAGATATAAATCAATTTAATAAAATTCCCCCAAAAAATAAAACTTAAAACGGCCTTATTACATGAAATACCCCAAATAAATCTACTTTTACTAAAGTCAAAACAAAATTATAGACAGTGGTATGGTTGTCTCCGGGTCCCTCGTAGCACCGACCCGCCTAAGGATTACCTACACAGGTAAGCAGAGAAAGTGAGTTACGAAACTCAATGTGTAATCCCTATTTAATAAACAGTCAAACATAGAGTGTTGAACAGTCTAGTTTAAGCCTATATCGTTAGTAATATCAGTGTGGGCCTTAGCCCAATTTAGTACAGTATCAGCAATGCATAAAGAGATCCTACCCAACCATTCTGTACACTCCACTCCGTCTAGCCCTACACTCCATGTTGGGAATAAATCGACCCACCCATCCCTACACTCCAGAATAAAGTATTGGTTTCGGTACTAATAGTATTTGCAGCAGAGCTACTAGTAATAGGCTTATAGCCTTTCAGTGTACTTCCTCCAACAATATATATCCCACCCCATGCAATGCAACATAATATAAATGTACATACGATAAGAATAGCATGCTCAAACAGTCATACATCACATAGGGGTATTTTCGTCATTTACCTTATAGGGGTATAATAGTCATTTCATAAATTAAGGTTTAGGTATACCTACCGACCCAACAGTAGGTCTGCAGTCGTCTCGTGCGACCCATGCAACCTTAACAGTTAAACAACAAAAATGGGCCCAGGCCCATAATACGGCCCATGTGGGCCCACACGCTCGTGTGGCCCAATAAGCCCAAGTAGTGGCCTTGGCCGTGCAAACTACACAACCGGCCCAACAATCTCTACACATCCGTGCAGTTTGCCCGTGTAGGACCCACGAGCTCGTGGGGCCCACACAACCCATTTCGGCCCATCGTTGCCGAAAATCATCCTAAGCCCATGAAATCGTTCATGGTGGCCTCTTCGATCAAATGCCCACGTTTTGAGCATTTGGCTCACCACACATGCGAGCGTACACTCATGTAGTGTCAACAGTCAAACATTTTCAGCTTTTGCCGATCTAATGCTAATGACAGTGTGATTACACACCTATTGCGAAACGTGTGACCAACCCAAGCGCTCCCCAAACCTACACTCAATCATGATATTTCGTTAGTCATTCGATAATAGAGTTAATCACCCTTTTCTATTCCCCAATCTGAAATAATACCCAAAACTTGCTTTGATTGCGAATGTGAGATTAGCCCTATATGAACCCTTTCATGAAGGTTGGACACAAACTCCTTAACTAAATTGCATACAGTCGAATTCCATTAACCTATATCGATATTGATCACATAAAGATTGAACTAATATAATCACTTACCGAGAACGTAAAACTAGTTGTGGGAAAAAAGACAGTCGACCCTATTCCCAAAGTGAGAATCCAAAACAACAGGGGAAATGTTCGGTACCCACACGACCCTAATCATAAACGGCAGTAGAGAAGGTGTCAAAGAAACTACTACATCGAGAAGAAAAAAGAAAGAACAAAGAGGAAAAACAAGCACCCACCGATTGTTACAATAATCAATTGAAAAAGCCAAAAACAGGAGTAGGAAAAAGAGTAATACCACAATTGTTACAGTACCAAGCGGTGAAAAGATGACAAGAGGAGAGGAAAGAAGGAGTATTCGGTAAGTGATCAAAAGGAGAGGAAGATGATATGAGAAGCTGTAACACCCCCTACCCGTATCCATTGCCAGAATAGGGTACGAGGCATTACCGGAGTTTACTGAACATTTTCAGATAATTCTGAGTCATTTATTATTCAGATTTTGAAAATAATCATAACGTCTCTTTATTGGGCCCTCGAAGCCCAAACATACACTAGAAACCAAATGGAATTAAATCGAGATTATATAAAAAAAAATTTCGCAAAATCTTAAATTTTTATTTTCATCTAAGGACTTACCATTTCAATGCTTCTTGTAATTAAATATATTACCATTCAATCAATAGTTTGTCCTTTGTCTAAGTGTCAAGCCACATCATTGTTAGTATACTTCAATATATTTCATATAAATTCAACATTGATATACTTATTTTCTCGACATGTCACATTTGAGTTTAATAATTGTCTTCACTTACATAATTTCCTTGTATCAACGTATCAAAGATAATCATATATGTTCATGACATGAAACATATTAATTCTATTACCTTTTCTTTATAAGTATATATCAATCGTTTCATTATATCAATATTTCATGTTTCATCATTTCCATATATTTTAAGTATATTTATTCCGGTAAAGTTTATATCAAACTTAACATAAATTATATTCCATGTGCTTACTCTTATTTTGTTTATCTATCTTCATAATTATTTCATACAACTATTTTGTACATATATTTCCATATGACCAGTTCTTGTAAATATTTCACACAACCATTTCACGTAACCATTCGTCATCTAATACGTATTACCTGAATATCAATTGTTCAAGAGATATCATAGCGTCTCCCATCCAAGGTCTTATTTATCTTTGACATGATGCCATAGTATCTTTCAACTATGGTCTTACTCATTTTTTCTGTCATGTTGCCATGGTATCTTTCAACCATGGTCTTATTCATTTCCGTCATGTTGCCATGGTATCTTTCAACCATGGTCTTACACATTTCATGTCAAAGTTGCCATGGTATCTTTCAACCATGGTCTTACACATTTCATATCAGTTGCCATGGTATCTTTCAACCATGGTCTTACACATTTCATGTCGGTTGCCATGGTATCTTTCAACCATGGTCTTACACATTTCATATCAGGTTGCCATGGTATCTTTCAACCATGGTCTTACACGTTTCATATCAGGTTGCCATGGTATCTTTCAACCATGGTCTTACACATTTCATATCAGGTTGCCATGGTATCTTTCAACCATGGTCTTACACGTTTCATATCAGGTTGCCATGGTATCTTTCAACCATGGTCTTACACATTTCATATCAGAGAGCACACTCCCGCGAACCTTATCCTTACAGTGGGATTACCAGTCCAGGCTAAATCCCCTGTAATATAAACTCATAGAGTATTGTCGGGATTACCAGTCCAGGCTAAATCCCCTGCAACGACAATTACTCTAATGAGCTTGGATCTGAATTGCCAGTCCAGGCTAAATTCAGACCCTAATTCGGATTACCCGTCCGGGCTAAATCCATTTTTCACATATTCTTCGGGAGGGCTATATCAGGATAGGATCACCCGTCCGGGCTAGATCCTTTTTACCGTCAATTCCTTTTCAGAGATCCATCGAATTTTCCTTTTATTCAACCGGGATTTCTTCCCCTTTATATCAAATATATTAATGTTTCATCAATTTTCATACAATGAACATTCAAATCATATTCACATCAATAACACACATTTCAAGTATTTAAGAATATAATTCAAGTTACATGAACTTACCTCATTTCTTGTTTGTGTTTATAATTTCATTAATCCGATATCTTTTCTTTTCCACGATCAAGTTTCATATTTGAGTCAAATCCGAATCTTTATAAATAAATTTGATCATCATTTTCATTCATTTCATTTTCTAATGCATTTAATTAATGCTCTAGGAAAAGTTACCATTTTGCCCCTAAACTTTTAATTAATGACGATTTCACCCTTAGGGCTGGAAAATATAATTCTTGCAATTTAATCCTTATTGCTAGCTATTATTCTCATACATATTGATAACAATCCATGAATTCTGTAAAATATCGAATTTTTCCATTATTTCAACACTTTTCAATTTAATCCCTAAAACATGTTTTCCCCTATCTTGAATTAAATTAAGGATTTCATTCAATTTTGTAATTTAAATAATAAAATTAATCCATTTCATGCAATTTGGTCATTTTGACATTTTACAAAATTGCCCATAAAGTTTAACTTTTATTCAATTTAGTCCTTAAGCCTAAAACATGCAAATTAGCCATGCTTGCTGAATATTCATATATATATTTTCCTCCTCCTCCTCTCCATTCCACATCCTTAAATTTATATAATATGCTTATAAGTAACATTATCAATAATTTCACTATTTACTTATATGTATATTCAAAGCTGTCCATTTGAGTCATAGTCACTAAATTATTTATTTCTTGAGTTACAGAACTCCAAATTAAGATATGTAAATTTTATCTGAAACTAGACTCACATATATTCTTACCATAAAATTTTCAGAATTTTTGGTTTAGCCAATTAGTACAGTTTATTCATTAAAGTCACCCTGTTCTGCTGTCTGATAGTTCTGACCCTTCTTCACTAAAAATATTTATCTCCTTGTACAGAACTCAAATGATGTTCTAGTTTGTTTCTAATAAAACTAGACTCATTCAGGATTCTATACATATAAATTTAAGCCCATAATTATTTTTCTTCATTTTTTATGATTTTTCAAAGTCTGAACAGGGTAACCCGAATTCATTCTGACATTGTCTCACAAAATTTATTATATCTCAAAATTTACAAATCCATTGCTTACACTGTTTATTCTATGAGAAACTAGACTCAATAAGCTTTAATTCCATATTTTTTTAATCTTCAATTTCAATTTCTACAATTTATGGTGATTTTTCAAATTTAGAATACTGCTGCTGTCTAGAACTGTTTTAGTACAAGATATTAATTACCATGTTTATAACACCCTTATTTTCTTTCTCTACACTATTTCTCACCACTTTCTCTTATTTTCTCTTCACTAACATATCAAAAACATAGAACCATATGTAAGGAAACTCTACATTAACATCAATCCCAAGCTTTTTCAATAATATCAAACTTAAAAATATATTGAAATCATGATGTTCTTACCTTGTTCTATTAATTCCAACCTTCATCTTGATTTTTCTCTCCATCAGCCTTCATTTCTTGAATCCAACTTCATATTTTAACTTCCCATAGCCTCCTTAACATTTTTCTCTCTTGGTAGCTAAGGAAATTCTTTTTATTTTTGGGTGAAAATGGTGAATTTTTTGGTAGAAGGACCAAATTGTAAAGAAAAGAAAGTTTCTTTCTTCCTTTTCTCTTCATACGTTGGTGCATGAAAAAAAGATGATGATTCTTCATCTTTCTTTCCTTATATATATACTATATAAAATAATAATAAAATAATAAAATATCATTTAAAAATTAAATTAAAATATTAATAAACTATTATTTATTTATTTAATCTAAAATATCTCCAACATCATCATTGCTTTCTAGATTTCTCTCTCTTCCAATTGACCATTTTGCCCTTTGTTATCTTTTAAAATTCCATCCTTGAGTCATCATTTAATTTGGTAAAATTGCAATTTAGTCCTCATAGTTCTTCACCTATTCAATTTGGTCCTAATTCATCCATTTTCCTTAGGTTCTAGATCATTCCACTCTTAAAATATTTACACTATTGGTCCTTCAACTTTTCATATTTACACTTTAACCCCTCAAATTTTGAGTATTTACTCTTGTGCAACAAAACTTTTCTTACTTTTACAATTTAATCCTTTCTTGAATCAATATGTCATAATATACTTCCCAATATTGAAATAACTCAAAATTCACTTTTTATCACTTTATTTCCTTATTTTACTATATCACGGATTATATTTTACTATAAAAATTTTCTGTGGTATTACATTTCTCTCCCCTTAAAATAAATTTCGTCCTCGAAATTTCCTTGTTTTCTTTTGATCATGAATTTCATTGCATATAACTGTACTAGTAATGGGTATAGATCGTAAAGTCTCATAATTTAATTGTCATATATTTACTCATATAACATTTATCGTTCTTAAGTACTATAAAACATTTATTCGTACTTTTACGAGTTCTCGTTCATCATAACTAACATTTTTACTCGTAAATAATCATTTACCTCGTTAACTAAAAATTGTTTACTTTTTACTTAGCAGAGATACCCAAGAGACTAGATAGAACACTTCGGATATACGGGACTTATACTGAGGTGCATTATTATGCATTATTAAACAGAGAACATCAAGTGCTATACTGAGAGTACGAACGTCTTTTAATGTACTAATAATCGTAAAGCACTAACTTGCTAGTAATCGTAAAGCACGCTGAGGTCCTTTAATATCCTAGTAGTTCTAATCTTGTCTACTTGGACAAATTATTTCATGCGTACATATCACTTTTACACCTTTTATATAATACTTTTACATGCTTTACAATTTAATCCTTGTACCAATAATTCATATACTTATATCTTCAGATCTTCAGTACATGTAATATATTTCAAAATTCACTATTCATCCATAATTCTCTAATAATCTTTATCATGTACTTCATATATTACTTTTATATATTTTGTAATTTAGTCATCAAGACAATATTTTATGTAGTAATATAATTTACTTTTAATAATATATATAACATAATATTCATCATCGTCATGTATTATAAAAATTTATTCATACTTTTTTCCTTTTTCCTTTTTTTTTTTCTTTTCTTTTTTTCTTTTTTTTTTTTTTTTTTTTTTAAGTACCGGTTCATCATAATCAACTTTCTACTCTTATACTTGAGTATATCGGAATTAGCTTGGTTGAAAAGCATCTCTTTCTATAAGTAAAACAAATTTCATCAGAGTCGAGAGATATCACACTATCACATATTATATAATGACATCTGTTTTTAGACTTCACACATACTATGTTTGGTCCGAGAACCGACTAAACCATAGCTCGATACCACTAATCAGAACACCCCTACTGTATCCATTGCCGTAATAGGGTACGAGGCATTACCGGAGTTTCATCAACATTTTGAGATAATTCGAGTCATTTATTATTCAGATTTTGAAAATAATCATAACGTCTCTTTATTGGGCCTCAAGCCCAAACATACACTAGAAACCAAATGGAATTAAATCGAGATTATATAAAAAAATTTCTGCAAAATCTTAAATTTTTATTTTCATCTAAGGACTTACCATTTCAATGCTTCTTGTAATTAAATATATTACCATTCAATCAATAGTTTGTCCTTTGTCTAAGTGTCAAGCCACATCATTGTTAGTATACTTCAATATATTTCATATAAATTCAACATTGATATACTTATTTTCTCGACATGTCACATTTGAGTTTAATAATTGTCTTCACTTACATAATTTCCTTGTATCAACGTATCAAAGATAATCATATATGTTCATGACATGAAACATATTAATTCTATTACCTTTTCTTTATAAGTATATATCAATCGTTTCATTATATCAATATTTCATGTTTCATCATTTCCATATATTTTAAGTATATTTATTCCTAGTAAAGTTTATATCAAACTTAACATAAATTATATTCCATGTGCTTACTCTTATTTTGTTTATCTATCTTCATAATTATTTCATACAACTATTTTGTACATATATTTCCATATGACCAGTTCTTGTAAATATTTCACACAACCATTTCACGTAACCATTCATCATCTAATACGTATTACCTGAATATCAATTGTTCAAGAGATATCATAGCGTCTCCCATCCAAGGTCTTATTTATCTTTGACATGATGCCATAGTATCTTTCAACTATGGTCTTACTCATTTTCTGTCATGTTGCCATGGTATCTTTCAACCATGGTCTTATTCATTTCCCGTCATGTTGCCATGGTATCTTTCAACCATGGTCTTACACATTTCATGTCAGGTTGCCATGGTATCTTTCAACCATGGTCTTACACATTTCATATCAGGTTGCCATGGTATCTTTCAACCATGGTCTTACACATTTCATGTCAGGTTGCCATGGTATCTTTCAACCATGGTCTTACACGTTTCATATCAGGTTGCCATGGTATCTTTCAACCATGGTCTTACACGTTTCATATCAGGTTGCCATGGTATCTTTCAACCATGGTCTTACACATTTCATATCAGGTTGCCATGGTATCTTTCAACCATGGTCTTACACGTTTCATATCAAAGTTGCCATGGTATCTTTCAACCATGGTCTTACACATTTCATATCGAGAGAGCACACTCCCGCGAACCTTATCCTTACAAGTGGGATTACCGGTCCAAGCTAAATCCTCGTAATATAAACTCATAGAGTATTGTCGGGATTACTACCCAAAGCTAAATCCCTCGCAACGACAATTACTCTAATGAGCTTGGATCCGAATTGCCACCCAGGCTAAATTCAGACCTAATTGGATTACCCGCCCGGGCTAAATCCATTTTTCACATATTCTTCTGGAGGGCTATATCAGGATAGGATCACCCGTCCGGCTAGATCCTTTTACCGTCAATTCCTTTTCGAGAGATCCATCGAATTTTCCTTTTATTCAACCGGATTTCTTCCTTTATATCAAATATATTAATGTTTCATCAATTTTCATACAATGAACATTCAAATCATATTCACATCAATAACACACATTTCAAGTATTTAAGAATATAATTCAAGTTACATGAACTTACCTCATTTCTTGTTTGTGTTTATAATTTCATTAATCCGATATCTTTTCTTTTCCACGATCAAGTTTCATATTTGAGTCGTCTGAATCTTTATAAATAAATTTGATCATCATTTTCATTCATTTCATTTTCTAATGCATTTAATTAATGCTCTAGGAAAAGTTACCATTTTGCCCCTAAACTTTTAATTAATGACGATTTCACCCTTAGGGCTGGAAAATATAATTCTTGCAATTTAATCCTTATTGCTAGCTATTATTCTCATACATATTGATAACAATCCATGAATTCAGTAAAATATCGTAATTTTTCCATAATTTCAACACTTTTCAATTTAATCCCTAAAACATGTTTTCCCCCTATCTTGAATTAAATTAAGGATTTCATTCAATTTTGTAATTTAAATAATAAAATTAATCCATTTCATGCAATTTGGTCATTTTTGACATTTTACAAAATTGCCCATAAAGTTTAACTTTTATTCAATTTAGTCCTTAAGCCTAAAACATGCAAATTAGCCATGCTTGCTGAATATTCATATATATATTTTCCTCCTCCTCCTCTCCATTCCACATCCTTAAATTTATATAATATGCTTATAAGTAACATTATCAATAATTTCACTATTTACTTATATGTATATTCAAAGCTGTCCATTTGAGTCATAGTCACTAAATTATTTATTTCTTGAGTTACAGAACTCCAAATTAAGATATGTAAATTTTATCTGAAACTAGACTCACATATATTCTTACCATAAAATTTTCAGAATTTTTGGTTTAGCCAATTAGTACAGTTTATTCATTAAAGTCACCCTGTTCTGCTGTCTGATAGTTCTGACCCTTCTTCACTAAAAAATATTTATCTCCTTGTACAGAACTCAAATGATGTTCTAGTTTGTTTCTAATAAAACTAGACTCATTCAGGATTCTATACATATAAATTTAAGCCCATAATTATTTTTCTTCATTTTTTTATGATTTTTCAAAGTCTGAACAGGGTAACCCGAATTCATTCTGACATTGTCTCACAAAATTTATTATATCTCAAAATTTACAAATCCATTGCTTACACTGTTTATTCTATGAGAAACTAGACTCAATAAGCTTTAATTCCATATTTTTTTTAATCTTCAATTTCAATTTCTACAATTTATGGTGATTTTTCAAATTTAGAATACTGCTGCTGTCTAGAACTGTTTTAGTACAAGATATTAATTACCATGTTTATAACACCCTTATTTTCTTTCTCTACACTATTTCTCACCGCTTTCTCTTATTTTCTCTTCACTAACATATCAAAAACATAGAACCATATGTAAGGAAACTCTACATTAACATCAATCCCAAGCTTTTTCAATAATATCAAACTTAAAAATATATTGAAATCATGATGTTCTTACCTTGTTCTATTAATTCCAACCTTCATCTTGATTTTTCTCTCCATCAGCCTTCATTTCTTGAATCCAACTTCATATTTTAACTTCCCATAGCCTCCTTAACATTTTTCTCTCTTGGTAGCTAAGGAAATTCTTTTTATTTTTGGGTGAAAATGGTGAATTTTTTGGTAGAAGGACCAAATTGTAAAGAAAAGAAAGTTTCTTTCTTCCTTTTCTCTTCATACGTTGGTGCATGGAAAAAAGATGATGATTCTTCATCTTTCTTTCCTTATATATATACTATATAAAATAATAATAAAATAATAAAATATCATTTAAAAAATTAAATTAAAATATTAATAAACTATTATTTATTTATTTAATCTAAAATATCTCCAACATCATCATTGCTTTCTAGATTTCTCTCTCTTCCAATTGACCATTTTGCCCTTTGTTATCTTTTAAAATTCCATCCTTGAGTCATCATTTAATTTGGTAAAATTGCAATTTAGTCCTCATAGTTCTTCACCTATTCAATTTGGTCCTAATTCATCCATTTTCCTTAGGTTCTAGATCATTCCACTCTTAAAATATTTACACTATTGGTCCTTCAACTTTTTCATATTTACACTTTAACCCCTCAAATTTTGAGTATTTACTCTTGTGCAACAAAACTTTTCTTACTTTCACAATTTAATCCTTTCTTGAATCAAGATGTCATAATATACTTCCCAATATTGAAATAACTCAAAATTCACTTTTTATCACTTTATTTCCTTATTTTACTATATCACGGATTATATTTTACTATAAAAATTTTCAGTGGTATTACATTTCTCTCCCCTTAAAATAAATTTAGTCCTCGAAATTTCCTTGTTTTTTTTTTGATCATGAATTTCATTGCATATAATCTGCATTTAGTAATGGGTATAGATCGTAAAGTCTCATAATTTAATTGTCATATATTTACTCATATAACATTTATCGTTTCTTAAGTACTATAAAACATTTATTCGTATTTTTACGAGTTCAGTTCATCATAACTAACATTTTTACTCGTAAATAATCATTTACCTCGTTAACTGAAAATTGTTTACTTTTTACTTAGCAGTATACCCAGAGACTAGATAGAACACTTGGATATACGGGACTTATACAGAGGTGCATTATTATGCATTATTAAACAGAGAACATGAAGTGCTATACAGAGAGTACTAACGTCTTTGAATGTACTAATAATCGTAAAGCACTAACTTGCTAGTAATCAAAGCACACTGAGGTCCTTTAATATCCTAGTAGTTCTAATCTTGTCTACTTGGACAAATTATTTCATGCGTACATATCACTTTTACACCTTTTATATAATACTTTTACATGCTTTACAATTTAATCCTTGTACCAATAATTCATATACTTATATCTTCTCAGTATCTTCAATTACATGTAATATATTTCAAAATTCACTATTCATCCATAATTCTCTAATAATCTTTATCATGTACTTCATATATTACTTTTATATATTTTGTAATTTAGTCATCAAGACAATATTTTATGTAGTAATATAATTTACTTTTAATAATATATATAACATAATATTCATCATCGTCATGTATTATAAAAATTTATTCATACTTTTTTTTTTCCTTTTCCTTTTTTTTTCTTTCTTTTCTTTTCTTTTTTTTTTTTTTTTTTTTTAAGTACCGGTTCATCATAATCAACTTTCTACTCTTATACTTGAGTATATCGGAATTAGCTTGGTTGAAAAGCATCTCTTTCTATAAGTAAAACAAATTTCATCGAGTCGAGAGATATCACACTATCACATATTATATAATGACATCTGTTTTTAGACTTCACACATACTATGTTTGGTCCGAGAACCGACTAAACCATAGCTCGATACCACTAATCAGTAACACCCCTACTGTATCCATTGCGAGAATAGGGTACGAGGCATTACCGGAGTTTATGAACATTTTCGAGATAATTCGAGTCATTTATTATTCAGATTTTGAAAATAATCATAACGTCTCTTTATTGGGCCCTCAAGCCCAAACATACACTAGAAACCAAATGGAATTAAATCGAGATTATATAAAAAAATTTCGCAAAATCTTAAATTTTTATTTTCATCTAAGGACTTACCATTTCAATGCTTCTTGTAATTAAATATATTACCATTCAATCAATAGTTTGTCCTTTGTCTAAGTGTCAAGCCACATCATTGTTAGTATACTTCAATATATTTCATATAAATTCAACATTGATATACTTATTTTTTCGACATGTCACATTTGAGTTTAATAATTGTCTTCACTTACATAATTTCCTTGTATCAACGTACCAAAGATAATCATATATGTTCATGACATGAAACATATTAATTCTATTACCTTTTCTTTATAAGTATATATCAATCGTTTCATTATATCAATATTTCATGTTTCATCATTTCCATATATTTTAAGTATATTTATTCCGGTAAAGTTTATATCAAACTTAACATAAATTATATTCCATGTGCTTACTCTTATTTTGTTTATCTATCTTCATAATTATTTCATACAACTATTTTGTACATATATTTCCATATGACCAGTTCTTGTAAATATTTCACACAACCATTTCACGTAACCATTCATCATCTAATACGTATTACCTGAATATCAATTGTTCAAGAGATATCATAGCGTCTCCCATCCAAGGTCTTATTTATCTTTGACATGATGCCATAGTATCTTTCAACTATGGTCTTACTCATTTTCTGTCATGTTGCCATGGTATCTTTCAACCATGGTCTTATTCATTTCCCGTCATGTTGCCATGGTATCTTTCAACCATGGTCTTACATTTCATGTCAAAGTTGCCATGGTATCTTTCAACCATGGTCTTACACATTTCATATCAGGTTGCCATGGTATCTTTCAACCATGGTCTTACACATTTCATGTCAGGTTGCCATGGTATCTTTCAACCATGGTCTTACACGTTTCATATCAGGTTGCCATGGTATCTTTCAACCATGGTCTTACACGTTTCATATCAGGTTGCCATGGTATCTTTCAACCATGGTCTTACACATTTCATATCAGGTTGCCATGGTATCTTTCAACCATGGTCTTACACGTTTCATATCAGGTTGCCATGGTATCTTTCAACCATGGTCTTACACATTTCATATCAGAGAGCACACTCCGCTGAACCTTATCTTACAAGTGGGATTACAGTCCAGGCTAAATCCTCAGTAATATAAACTCATAGAGTATTGTCGGGATTACCAGTCCCCAGCTAACTCGCAACGACAATTACTCTAATGAGCTTGGATCCGAATTGCCGACCCAGGCTAAATTCAGACCTAATTCGGATTACCCGCCGGGCTAAATCCATTTTTCACATATTCTTGGAGGGCTATATCGGGATAGGATCACCCGTCAAGGCTAGATCCTTTTACCGTCAATTCCTTTTCAGAGATCCATCGAATTTTCCTTTTATTCAGCAGGATTTCTTCCTTTATATCAAATATATTAATGTTTCATCAATTTTCATACAATGAACATTCAAATCATATTCACATCAATAACACACATTTCAAGTATTTAAGAATATAATTCAAGTTACATGAACTTACCTCATTTCTTGTTTGTGTTTATAATTTCATTAATCCGATATCTTTTCTTTTCCACGATCAAGTTTCATATTTGAGTCGTCTGAATCTTTATAAATAAATTTGATCATCATTTTCATTCATTTCATTTTCTAATGCATTTAATTAATGCTCTAGGAAAAGTTACCATTTTGCCCCTAAACTTTTAATTAATGACGATTTCACCCTTAGGGCTGGAAAATATAATTCTTGCAATTTAATCCTTATTGCTAGCTATTATTCTCATACATATTGATAACAATCCATGAATTCTGTAAAATATCAGAATTTTTCCATAATTTCAACACTTTTCAATTTAATCCCTAAAACATGTTTTCCCCCTATCTTGAATTAAATTAAGGATTTCATTCAATTTTGTAATTTAAATAATAAAATTAATCCATTTCATGCAATTTGGTCATTTTTGACATTTTACAAAATTGCCCATAAAGTTTAACTTTTATTCAATTTAGTCCTTAAGCCTAAAACATGCAAATTAGCCATGCTTGCTGAATATTCATATATATATTTTCCTCCTCCTCCTCTCCATTCCACATCCTTAAATTTATATAATATGCTTATAAGTAACATTATCAATAATTTCACTATTTACTTATATGTATATTCAAAGCTGTCCATTTGAGTCATAGTCACTAAATTATTTATTTCTTGAGTTACAGAACTCCAAATTAAGATATGTAAATTTTATCTGAAACTAGACTCACATATATTCTTACCATAAAATTTTCAGAATTTTTGGTTTAGCCAATTAGTACAGTTTATTCATTAAAGTCACCCTGTTCTGCTGTCTGATAGTTCTGACCCTTCTTCACTAAAAATATTTATCTCCTTGTACAGAATTCAAATGATGTTCTAGTTTGTTTCTAATAAAACTAGACTCATTCAGGATTCTATACATATAAATTTAAGCCCATAATTATTTTTCTTCATTTTTTTATGATTTTTCAAAGTCTGAACAGGGTAACCCGAATTCATTCTGACATTGTCTCACAAAATTTATTATATCTCAAAATTTACAAATCCATTGCTTACACTGTTTATTTTATGAGAAACTAGACTCAATAAGCTTTAATTCCATATTTTTTTAATCTTCAATTTCAATTTCTACAATTTATGGTGATTTTTCAAATTTAGAATACTGCTGCTGTCTAGAACTGTTTTAGTACAAGATATTAATTACCATGTTTATAACACCCTTATTTTCTTTCTCTACACTATTTCTCACCGCTTTCTCTTATTTTCTCTTCACTAACATATCAAAACATAGAACCATATGTAAGGAAACTCTACATTAACATCAATCCCAAGCTTTTTCAATAATATCAAACTTAAAAATATATTGAAATCATGATGTTCTTACCTTGTTCTATTAATTCCAACCTTCATCTTGATTTTCTCTCTCCATCAGCCTTCATTTCTTGAATCCAACTTCATATTTTAACTTCCCATAGCCTCCTTAACATTTTTCTCTCTTGGTAGCTAAGGAAATTTTTTTATTTTTGGGTGAAAATGGTGAATTTTTTGGTAGAAGGACCAAATTGTAAAGAAAAGAAAGTTTCTTTCTTCCTTTTCTCTTCATACGTTGGTGCATGGAAAAAAAGATGATGATTCTTCATCTTTCTTTCCTTATATATATACTATATAAAATAATAATAAAATAATAAAATATCATTTAAAAAATTAAATTAAAATATTAATAAACTATTATTTATTTATTTAATCTAAAATATCTCCAACATCATCATTGCTTTCTAGATTTCTCTCTCTTCCAATTGACCATTTTGCCCTTTGTTATCTTTTAAAATTCCATCCTTGAGTCATCATTTAATTTGGTAAAATTGCAATTTAGTCCTCATAGTTCTTCACCTATTCAATTTGGTCCTAATTCATCCATTTTCCTTAGGTTCTAGATCATTCCACTCTTAAAATATTTACACTATTGGTCCTTCAACTTTTTCATATTTACACTTTAACCCCTCAAATTTTGAGTATTTACTCTTGTGCAACAAAACTTTTCTTACTTTCACAATTTAATCCTTTCTTGAATCAGTATGTCATAATATACTTCCCAATATTGAAATAACTCAAAATTCACTTTTTATCACTTTATTTCCTTATTTTACTATATCACGGATTATATTTTACTATAAAAATTTTGAGTGGTATTACATTTCTCTCCCCTTAAAATAAATTTCGTCCTCGAAATTTCCTTGTTTTCTTTTGATCATGAATTTCATTGCATATAACTGTACTAGTAATGGGTATAGATCGTAAAGTCTCATAATTTAATTGTCATATATTTACTCATATAACATTTATCGTTCTTAAGTACTATAAAACATTTATTCGCATTACTTTTTACGAGTTCAGTTCATCATAACTAACATTTTTACTCGAAATAATCATTTACCTCGTTAATCTGAAAATTGTTTACTTTTTACTTAGCAGATACCAGTGAGACTAGATAGAACACTTGGATATACGGGACTTATACAGAGGTGCATTATTATGCATTATTAAACAGAGAACTTTGAAGTGCTATCTGAGAATCTGAACGTCTTGAATGTACTAATAATCGAAAGCACTAACTTGCTAGTAATCGAAAGCACTATTTGAGGTCCTTTAATATCCTAGTAGTTCTAATCTTGTCTACTTGGACAAATTATTTCATGCGTACATATCACTTTTACACCTTTTATATAATACTTTTACATGCTTTACAATTTAATCCTTGTACCAATAATTCATATACTTATATCTTACGTATCTTGATTACATGTAATATATTTCAAAATTCACTATTCATCCATAATTCTCTAATAATCTTTATCATGTACTTCATATATTACTTTTATATATTTTGTAATTTAGTCATCAAGACAATATTTTATGTAGTAATATAATTTACTTTTAATAATATATATAACATAATATTCATCATCGTCATGTATTATAAAAATTTATTCATACTTTTTTTTCCTTTTTCCTTTTTTTCTTTCTTTTCTTTTCTTTTTTTTTTTTTTTTTTTTTTTTAAGTACCGGTTCATCATAATCAACTTTCTACTCTTATACTTGAGTATATCGGAATTAGCTTGGTTGAAAAGCATCTCTTTCTATAAGTAAAACAAATTTCATCAGAGTCGAGAGATATCACACTATCACATATTATATAATGACATCTGTTTTTAGACTTCACACATACTATGTTTGGTCCGAGAACCGACTAAACCATAGCTCTGATACCACTAACTGTAACACCCCTACCGTATCCATTGCGAATAGGGTACGAGGCATTACCGGAGTTTCTTGAACATTTTCGAGATAATTTCGAGTCATTTATTATTCAGATTTTGAAAATAATCATAACGTCTCTTTATTGGGCCCTCGAAGCCCAAACATACACTAGAAACCAAATGGAATTAAATCGAGATTATATAAAAAAAAATTTCGCAAAATCTTAAATTTTTATTTTCATCTAAGGACTTACCATTTCAATGCTTCTTGTAATTAAATATATTACCATTCAATCAATAGTTTGTCCTTTGTCTAAGTGTCAAGCCACATCATTGTTAGTATACTTCAATATATTTCATATAAATTCAACATTGATATACTTATTTTCTCGACATGTCACATTTGAGTTTAATAATTGTCTTCACTTACATAATTTCCTTGTATCAACGTATCAAAGATAATCATATATGTTCATGACATGAAACATATTAATTCTATTACCTTTTCTTTATAAGTATATATCAATCGTTTCATTATATCAATATTTCATGTTTCATCATTTCCATATATTTTAAGTATATTTATTAAATTAAAGTTTATATCAAACTTAACATAAATTATATTCCATGTGCTTACTCTTATTTTGTTTATCTATCTTCATAATTATTTCATACAACTATTTTGTACATATATTTCCATATGACCAGTTCTTGTAAATATTTCACACAACCATTTCACGTAACCATTCATCATCTAATACGTATTACCTGAATATCAATTGTTCAAGAGATATCATAGCGTCTCCCATCCAAGGTCTTATTTATCTTTGACATGATGCCATAGTATCTTTCAACTATGGTCTTACTCATTTTTCGTCATGTTGCCATGGTATCTTTCAACCATGGTCTTATTCATTTCCGTCATGTTGCCATGGTATCTTTCAACCATGGTCTTACACATTTCATGTCAGGTTGCCATGGTATCTTTCAACCATGGTCTTACACATTTCATATCAGGTTGCCATGGTATCTTTCAACCATGGTCTTACACATTTCATGTCAGGTTGCCATGGTATCTTTCAACCATGGTCTTACACGTTTCATATCAGGTTGCCATGGTATCTTTCAACCATGGTCTTACACGTTTCATATCAAAGTTGCCATGGTATCTTTCAACCATGGTCTTACACATTTCATATCAGGTTGCCATGGTATCTTTCAACCATGGTCTTACACGTTTCATATCAAGGTTGCCATGGTATCTTTCAACCATGGTCTTACACATTTCATATCGAGAGCACACTCCGCGAACCTTATCCTTACGGTGGGATTACCCGGTCGAGCTAAATCCACAGTAATATAAACTCATAGAGTATTGTCGGGATTACGGTCAGGCTAAATCCTCCATAGCGACAATTACTCTAATGAGCTTGGATCCGAATTGCCATCCCAGCTAAATTCAGACCCTAATTCGGATTACCCGTCCGGGCTAAATCCATTTTTCACATATTCTTCGGAGGGCTATATCAGGATAGGATCACCCGTCAGGGCTAGATCCTTTTTACCGTCAATTCCTTTCGAGAGATCCATCGAATTTTCCTTTTATTCAGCGGGATTTCTTCCCTTTATATCAAATATATTAATGTTTCATCAATTTTCATACAATGAACATTCAAATCATATTCACATCAATAACACACATTTCAAGTATTTAAGAATATAATTCAAGTTACATGAACTTACCTCATTTCTTGTTTGTGTTTATAATTTCATTAATCCGATATCTTTTCTTTTCCACGATCAAGTTTCATATTTGAGTAAATGCGAATCTTTATAAATAAATTTGATCATCATTTTCATTCATTTCATTTTCTAATGCATTTAATTAATGCTCTAGGAAAAGTTACCATTTTGCCCCTAAACTTTTAATTAATGACGATTTCACCCTTAGGGCTGGAAAATATAATTCTTGCAATTTAATCCTTATTGCTAGCTATTATTCTCATACATATTGATAACAATCCATGAATTCTGTAAAATATCAGAATTTTTCCATAATTTCAACACTTTTCAATTTAATCCCTAAAACATGTTTTCCCCCTATCTTGAATTAAATTAAGGATTTCATTCAATTTTGTAATTTAAATAATAAAATTAATCCATTTCATGCAATTTGGTCATTTTTGACATTTTACAAAATTGCCCATAAAGTTTAACTTTTATTCAATTTAGTCCTTAAGCCTAAAACATGCAAATTAGCCATGCTTGCTGAATATTCATATATATATTTTCCTCCTCCTCCTCTCCATTCCACATCCTTAAATTTATATAATATGCTTATAAGTAACATTATCAATAATTTCACTATTTACTTATATGTATATTCAAAGCTGTCCATTTGAGTCATAGTCACTAAATTATTTATTTCTTGAGTTACAGAACTCCAAATTAAGATATGTAAATTTTATCTGAAACTAGACTCACATATATTCTTACCATAAAATTTTCAGAATTTTTGGTTTAGCCAATTAGTACAGTTTATTCATTAAAGTCACCCCTGTTCTGCTGTCTGATAGTTCTGACCCTTCTTCACTAAAAAATATTTATCTCCTTGTACAGAACTCAAATGATGTTCTAGTTTGTTTCTAATAAAACTAGACTCATTCAGGATTCTATACATATAAATTTAAGCCCATAATTATTTTTCTTCATTTTTTTATGATTTTTCAAAGTCTGAACAGGGTAACCCGAATTCATTCTGACATTGTCTCACAAAATTTATTATATCTCAAAATTTACAAATCCATTGCTTACACTGTTTATTCTATGAGAAACTAGACTCAATAAGCTTTAATTCCATATTTTTTTAATCTTCAATTTCAATTTCTACAATTTATGGTGATTTTTCAAATTTAGAATACTGCTGCTGTCTAGAACTGTTTTAGTACAAGATATTAATTACCATGTTTATAACACCCTTATTTTCTTTCTCTACACTATTTCTCACCACTTTCTCTTATTTTCTCTTCACTAACATATCAAAAACATAGAACCATATGTAAGGAAACTCTACATTAACATCAATCCCAAGCTTTTTCAATAATATCAAACTTAAAAATATATTGAAATCATGATGTTCTTACCTTGTTCTATTAATTCCAACCTTCATCTTGATTTTCTCTCTCCATCAGCCTTCATTTCTTGAATCCAACTTCATATTTTAACTTCCCATAGCCTCCTTAACATTTTTCTCTCTTGGTAGCTAAGGAAATTCTTTTTATTTTTGGGTGAAAATGGTGAATTTTTTTGGTAGAAGGACCAAATTGTAAAGAAAAGAAAGTTTCTTTCTTCCTTTTCTCTTCATACGTTGGTGCATGAAAAAAAAAGATGATGATTCTTCATCTTTCTTTCCTTATATATATACTATATAAAATAATAATAAAATAATAAAATATCATTTAAAAAATTAAATTAAAATATTAATAAACTATTATTTATTTATTTAATCTAAAATATCTCCAACATCATCATTGCTTTCTAGATTTCTCTCTCTTCCAATTGACCATTTTGCCCTTTGTTATCTTTTAAAATTCCATCCTTGAGTCATCATTTAATTTGGTAAAATTGCAATTTAGTCCCTCATAGTTCTTCACCTATTCAATTTGGTCCTAATTCATCCATTTTCCTTAGGTTCTAGATCATTCCACTCTTAAAATATTTACACTATTGGTCCTTCAACTTTTTCATATTTACACTTTAACCCCTCAAATTTTGAGTATTTACTCTTGTGCAACAAAACTTTTCTTACTTTCACAATTTAATCCTTTCTTGAATCAGTATGTCATAATATACTTCCCAATATTGAAATAACTCAAAATTCACTTTTTATCACTTTATTTCCTTATTTTACTATATCACGGATTATATTTTACTATAAAAATTTTCAGGGTATTACATTTCTCTCCCCCTTAAAATAAATTTCGTCCTCGAAATTTCCTTGTTTTCTTTTGATCATGAATTTCATTGCATATAACTGTACTAGTAATGGGTATAGATCGTAAAGTCTCATAATTTAATTGTCATATATTTACTCATATAACATTTATCGTTCTTAAGTACTATAAAACATTTATTCGTACTTTTACGAGTTCTGGTTCATCATAACTAACATTTTTACTCAGAAATAATCATTTACCTCGTTAACGAAAATTGTTTACTTTTTACTTAGCAGATACCCAGTAGACTAGATAGAACACTTCGGATATACGGGACTTATACTGAGAGGTGCATTATTATGCATTATTAAACAGAGAACATGAAGTGCTATACTGAGAGAGTCTAACGCGTCTTTGAATGTACTAATAATCAGAAAGCACTAACTTGCTAGTAATCAGAAAGCACGCTGAGGTCCTTTAATATCCTAGTAGTTCTAATCTTGTCTACTTGGACAAATTATTTCATGCGTACATATCACTTTTACACCTTTTATATAATACTTTTACATGCTTTACAATTTAATCCTTGTACCAATAATTCATATACTTATATCTTCTGTATCTTCAGTACATGTAATATATTTCAAAATTCACTATTCATCCATAATTCTCTAATAATCTTTATCATGTACTTCATATATTACTTTTATATATTTTGTAATTTAGTCATCAGCACAATATTTTATGTAGTAATATAATTTACTTTTAATAATATATATAACATAATATTCATCATCGTCATGTATTATAAAAAATTTATTCATACTTTTTTTTCCTTTTTCCTTTTTTTTTTCTTTCTTTTCTTTTCTTTTTTTTTTTTTTTTTTTTTTTTTTTAAGTACCGGTTCATCATAATCAACTTTCTACTCTTATACTTGAGTATATCGGAATTAGCTTGGTTGAAAAGCATCTCTTTCTATAAGTAAAACAAATTTCATCAGAGTCGAGAGATATCACACTATCACATATTATATAATGACATCTGTTTTTAGACTTCACACATACTATGTTTGGTCCGAGAACCGACTAAACCATAGCTCTGATACCACTAACTGTAACACCCCCTACCGTATCCATTGCCAGAATAGGGTACGAGGCATTACCGGAGTTTACTGAACATTTTCAGATAATTCTGAGTCATTTATTATTCAGATTTTGAAAATAATCATAACGTCTCTTTATTGGGCCCTCGAAGCCCAAACATACACTAGAAACCAAATGGAATTAAATCGAGATTATATAAAAAAATTTCGCAAAATCTTAAATTTTTATTTTCATCTAAGGACTTACCATTTCAATGCTTCTTGTAATTAAATATATTACCATTCAATCAATAGTTTGTCCTTTGTCTAAGTGTCAAGCCACATCATTGTTAGTATACTTCAATATATTTCATATAAATTCAACATTGATATACTTATTTTCTCGACATGTCACATTTGAGTTTAATAATTGTCTTCACTTACATAATTTCCTTGTATCAACGTATCAAAGATAATCATATATGTTCATGACATGAAACATATTAATTCTATTACCTTTTCTTTATAAGTATATATCAATCGTTTCATTATATCAATATTTCATGTTTCATCATTTCCATATATTTTAAGTATATTTATTCCGGTAAAGTTTATATCAAACTTAACATAAATTATATTCCATGTGCTTACTCTTATTTTGTTTATCTATCTTCATAATTATTTCATACAACTATTTTGTACATATATTTCCATATGACCAGTTCTTGTAAATATTTCACACAACCATTTCACGTAACCATTCATCATCTAATACGTATTACCTGAATATCAATTGTTCAAGAGATATCATCATAGCGTCTCCCATCCAAGGTCTTATTTATCTTTGACATGATGCCATAGTATCTTTCAACTATGGTCTTACTCATTTTTCGTCATGTTGCCATGGTATCTTTTAACCATGGTCTTATTCATTTCCCGTCATGTTGCCATGGTATCTTTCAACCATGGTCTTACACATTTCATGTCAGGTTGCCATGGTATCTTTCAACCATGGTCTTACACATTTCATATCAGGTTGCCATGGTATCTTTCAACCATGGTCTTACACATTTCATGTCAAGGTTGCCATGGTATCTTTCAACCATGGTCTTACACGTTTCATATCAAAGTTGCCATGGTATCTTTCAACCATGGTCTTACACGTTTCATATCAGGTTGCCATGGTATCTTTCAACCATGGTCTTACATTTCATATCAGTTGCCATGGTATCTTTCAACCATGGTCTTACACGTTTCATATCAGTTGCCATGGTATCTTTCAACCATGGTCTTACACATTTCATATCGAGAGCACACTCGCATGAACCTTATCCTTACGATAGGGATTACCGGTCCAGCTAAATCTGTAATATAAACTCATAGAGTATTGTCGGGATTACCAGTCGGGCTAAATCCCCTGCAACGACAATTACTCTAATGAGCTTGGATCTGAATTGCCAGTCCAGGCTAAATTCAGACCCTAATTCGGATTACCCGTCCGGGCTAAATCCATTTTTCACATATTCTTCGGGAGGGCTATATCAGGATAGGATCACCCGTCGGGCTAGATCCTTTTACCGTCAATTCCTTTTCGAGAGATCCATCGAATTTTCCTTTTATTCAACCGGATTTCTTCCTTTATATCAAATATATTAATGTTTCATCAATTTTCATACAATGAACATTCAAATCATATTCACATCAATAACACACATTTCAAGTATTTAAGAATATAATTCAAGTTACATGAACTTACCTCATTTCTTGTTTGTGTTTATAATTTCATTAATCCGATATCTTTTCTTTTCCACGATCAAGTTTCATATTTGAGTCGTCTGAATCTTTATAAATAAATTTGATCATCATTTTCATTCATTTCATTTTCTAATGCATTTAATTAATGCTCTAGGAAAAGTTACCATTTTGCCCCTAAACTTTTAATTAATGACGATTTCACCCTTTAGGGCTGGAAAATATAATTCTTGCAATTTAATCCTTATTGCTAGCTATTATTCTCATACATATTGATAACAATCCATGAATTTCTGTAAAATATCGTAATTTTTCCATAATTTCAACACTTTTCAATTTAATCCCTAAAACATGTTTTCCCCCTATCTTGAATTAAATTAAGGATTTCATTCAATTTTGTAATTTAAATAATAAAATTAATCCATTTCATGCAATTTGGTCATTTTTGACATTTTACAAAATTGCCCATAAAGTTTAACTTTTATTCAATTTAGTCCTTAAGCCTAAAACATGCAAATTAGCCATGCTTGCTGAATATTCATATATATATTTTCCTCCTCCTCCTCTCCATTCCACATCCTTAAATTTATATAATATGCTTATAAGTAACATTATCAATAATTTCACTATTTACTTATATGTATATTCAAAGCTGTCCATTTGAGTCATAGTCACTAAATTATTTATTTCTTGAGTTACAGAACTCCAAATTAAGATATGTAAATTTTATCTGAAACTAGACTCACATATATTCTTACCATAAAATTTTCAGAATTTTTGGTTTAGCCAATTAGTACAGTTTATTCATTAAAGTCACCCCTGTTCTGCTGTCTGATAGTTCTGACCCTTCTTCACTAAAAAATATTTATCTCCTTGTACAGAACTCAAATGATGTTCTAGTTTGTTTCTAATAAAACTAGACTCATTCAGGATTCTATACATATAAATTTAAGCCCATAATTATTTTTCTTCATTTTTTTATGATTTTTCAAAGTCTGAACAGGGTAACCCGAATTCATTCTGACATTGTCTCACAAAATTTATTATATCTCAAAATTTACAAATCCATTGCTTACACTGTTTATTCTATGAGAAACTAGACTCAATAAGCTTTAATTCCATATTTTTTTTAATCTTCAATTTCAATTTCTACAATTTATGGTGATTTTTCAAATTTAGAATACTGCTGCTGTCTAGAACTGTTTTAGTACAAGATATTAATTACCATGTTTATAACACCCTTATTTTCTTTCTCTACACTATTTCTCACCACTTTCTCTTATTTTCTCTTCACTAACATATCAAAACATAGAACCATATGTAAGGAAACTCTACATTAACATCAATCCCAAGCTTTTTCAATAATATCAAACTTAAAAATATATTGAAATCATGATGTTCTTACCTTGTTCTATTAATTCCAACCTTCATCTTGATTTTTCTCTCCATCAGCCTTCATTTCTTGAATCCAACTTCATATTTTAACTTCCCATAGCCTCCTTAACATTTTTCTCTCTTGGTAGCTAAGGAAATTCTTTTTTTATTTTTGGGTGAAAATGGTGAATTTTTTTGGTAGAAGGACCAAATTGTAAAGAAAAGAAAGTTTCTTTCTTCCTTTTCTCTTCATACGTTGGTGCATGAAAAAAAGATGATGATTCTTCATCTTTCTTTCCTTATATATATACTATATAAAATAATAATAAAATAATAAAATATCATTTAAAAAATTAAATTAAAATATTAATAAACTATTATTTATTTATTTAATCTAAAATATCTCCAACATCATCATTGCTTTCTAGATTTTCTCTCTTCCAATTGACCATTTTGCCCTTTGTTATCTTTTAAAATTCCATCCTTGAGTCATCATTTAATTTGGTAAAATTGCAATTTAGTCCCTCATAGTTCTTCACCTATTTAATTTGGTCCTAATTCATCCATTTTCCTTAGGTTCTAGATCATTCCACTCTTAAAATATTTACACTATTGGTCCTTCAACTTTTCATATTTACACTTTAACCCCTCAAATTTTGAGTATTTACTCTTGTGCAACAAAACTTTTCTTACTTTCACAATTTAATCCTTTCTTGAATCAAGATGTCATAATATACTTCCCAATATTGAAATAACTCAAAATTCACTTTTTATCACTTTATTTCCTTATTTTACTATATCACGGATTATATTTTACTATAAAAATTTTGAGAGGGTATTACATTTCTCTCCCCTTAAAATAAATTTCGTCCTCGAAATTTCCTTGTTTTCTTTTGATCATGAATTTCATTGCATATAATCTGCATTTAGTAATGGGTATAGATCGTAAAGTCTCATAATTTAATTGTCATATATTTACTCATATAACATTTATCGTTCTTAAGTACTATAAAACATTTATTCGCACTTTTTACGAGTTCTAGTTCATCATAACTAACATTTTTACTCAGAAATAATCATTTACCTCGTTAACGAAAATTGTTTACTTTTTACTTAGCAGATACCCAGTAGACTAGATAGAACACTTCGGATATACGGGACTTATACAGAGGTGCATTATTATGCATTATTAAACAGAGAACATGAAGTGCTATCTGAGAGAGTACGAACGTCTTTGAATGTACTAATAATCAGAGAGCACTAACTTGCTAGTAATCAGAAAGCACGCTGAGGTCCTTTAATATCCTAGTAGTTCTAATCTTGTCTACTTGGACAAATTATTTCATGCGTACATATCACTTTTACACCTTTTATATAATACTTTTACATGCTTTACAATTTAATCCTTGTACCAATAATTCATATACTTATATCTTCTGTATCTTCAGTACATGTAATATATTTCAAAATTCACTATTCATCCATAATTCTCTAATAATCTTTATCATGTACTTCATATATTACTTTTATATATTTTGTAATTTAGTCATCAGCACAATATTTTATGTAGTAATATAATTTACTTTTAATAATATATATAACATAATATTCATCATCGTCATGTATTATAAAAAATTTATTCATACCTTTTTTTTCCTTTTTTTTTCTTTCTTTTCTTTTCTTTTTTTTTTTTTTTTTTTTTTTTAAGTACCGGTTCATCATAATCAACTTTCTACTCTTATACTTGAGTATATCGGAATTAGCTTGGTTGAAAAGCATCTCTTTCTATAAGTAAAACAAATTTCATCAGAGTCGAGAGATATCACACTATCACATATTATATAATGACATCTGTTTTTAGACTTCACACATACTATGTTTGGTCCGAGAACCGACTAAACCATAGCTCTCGATACCACTAATCTGTAACACCCCTACCCGTATCCATTGCCGTAATAGGGTGCGAGGCATTATAGGAGTTCATGAACATTTTCGAGATAATTACGAGTCATTTATTATTCAGATTTTGAAAATAATCATAACGTCTCTTTATTGGGCCTCGAAGCCCAAACATACACTAGAAACCAAATGGAATTAAATCGAGATTATATAAAAAAATTTATAAAATCTTAAATTTTTATTTTCATCTAAGTACTTACCATTTCAATGCTTCTTGTAATTAAATATATTACCATTCAATCAATAGTTTGTCCTTTGTCTAAGTGTCAAGCCACATCATTGTTAGTATACTTCAATATATTTCATATAAATTCAACATTGATATACTTATTTTTTCGACATGTCACATTTGAGTTTAATAATTGTCTTCACTTACATAATTTCCTTGTATCAACGTACCAAAGATAATCATATATGTTCATGACATGAAACATATTAATTCTATTACCTTTTCTTTATAAGTATATCTCAATCGTTTCATTATATCAATATTTCATGTTTCATCATTTCCATATATTTTAAGTATATTTATTAAAAGTAAAGTTTATATCAAACTTAACATAAATTATATTCCATGTGCTTACTCTTATTTTGTTTATCTATCTTCATAATTATTTCATACAACTATTTTGTACATATATTTCCATATGACCAGTTCTTGTAAATATTTCACACAACCATTTCACGTAACCATTCGTCATCTAATACGTATTACCTGAATATCAATTGTTCAAGAGATATCATAGCGTCTCCCATCCAAGGTCTTATTTATCTTTGACATGATGCCATAGTATCTTTCAACTATGGTCTTACTCATTTTCTGTCATGTTGCCATGGTATCTTTCAACCATGGTCTTATTCATTTCCCGTCATGTTGCCATGGTATCTTTCAACCATGGTCTTACACATTTCATGTCAGGTTGCCATGGTATCTTTCAACCATGGTCTTACACATTTCATATCAGGTTGCCATGGTATCTTTCAACCATGGTCTTACACCTTTCATGTCAGGTTGCCATGGTATCTTTCAACCATGGTCTTACACCTTTCATATCAGGTTGCCATGGTATCTTTCAACCATGGTCTTACACGTTTCATATCAGGTTGCCATGGTATCTTTCAACCATGGTCTTACACATTTCATATCAGAGAGCACACTCCCGCGAACCTTATCCTTACAGTGGGATTACCAGTCCAGGCTAAATCCCCTGTAATATAAACTCATAGAGTATTGTCGGGATTACGGTCAAAGCTAAATCTTCGCAAGCGACAATTACTCTAATGAGCTTGGATCGAATTGCCACCCAGCTAAATTGCAGACCTAATTCGGATTACCCGTCCGGGCTAAATCCATTTTTCACATATTCTTGGGAGGGCTATATCAGGATAGGATCACCCGTCCGGGCTAGATCCTTTTTACCGTCAATTCCTTTTCAGAGATCCATCAAATTTTCCTTTTATTCAACCGGGATTTCTTCCCCTTTATATCAAATATATTAATGTTTCATCAATTTTCATACAATGAACATTCAAATCATATTCACATCAATAACACACATTTCAAGTATTTAAGAATATAATTCAAGTTACATGAACTTACCTCATTTCTTGTTTGTGTTTATAATTTCATTAATCCGATATCTTTTCTTTTCCACGATCAAGTTTCATATTTGAGTCGTCTGAATCTTTATAAATAAATTTGATCATCATTTTCATTCATTTCATTTTCTAATGCATTTAATTAATGCTCTAGGAAAAGTTACCATTTTGCCCCTAAACTTTTAATTAATGACGATATCATCCTTAGGGCTGGAAAATATAATTCTTGCAATTTAATCCTTATTTCTAGCTATTATTCTCATACATATTGATAACAATCCATGAATTTCTGTAAAATATCGAATTTTTCCATAATTTCAACACTTTTCAATTTAATCCCTAAAACATGTTTTCCCCTATCTTGAATTAAATTAATGATTTCATTCAATTTTGTAATTTAAATAATAAAATTAATCCATTTCATGCAATTTGGTCATTTTGACATTTTACAAAATTGCCCATAAAGTTTAACTTTTATTCAATTTAGTCCTTAAGCCTAAAACATGCAAATTAGCCATGCTTGCTGAATATTCATATATATATTTTCCTCCTCCTCCTCTCCATTCCACATCCTTAAATTTATATAATATGCTTATAAGTAACATTATCAATAATTTCACTATTTACTTATATGTATATTCAAAGCTGTCCATTTGAGTCATAGTCACTAAATTATTTATTTCTTGAGTTACAGAACTCAAAATTAAGATATGTAAATTTTATCTGAAACTAGACTCACATATATTCTTACCATAAAATTTTCAGAATTTTTGGTTTAGCCAATTAGTACAGTTTATTCATTACAGTCACCCCTGTTCTGCTGTCTGATAGTTCTGACCCTTCTTCACTAAAAAATATTTATCTCCTTGTACAGAATTCAAATGATGTTCTAGTTTGTTTCTAATAAAACTAGACTCATTCAGGATTCTATACATATAAATTTAAGCCCATAATTATTTTTCTTCATTTTTTTATGATTTTTCAAAGTCTGAATAGGGTAACCCGAATTCATTCTGACATTGTCTCACAAAATTTATTATATCTCAAAATTTACAAATCCATTGCTTACACTGTTTATTCTATGAGAAACTAGACTCAATAAGCTTTAATTCCATATTTTTTTTAATCTTCAATTTCAATTTCTACAATTTATGGTGATTTTTCAAATTTAGAATACTGCTGCTGTCTAGAACTGTTTTAGTACAAGATATTATTTACCATGTTTATAACACCCTTATTTTCTTTCTCTACACTATTTCTCACCACTTTCTCTTATTTTCTCTTCACTAACATATCAAAAACATAGAACCATATGTAAGGAAACTCTACATTAACATCAATCCCAAGCTTTTTCAATAATATCAAACTTAAAAATATATTGAAATTATGATGTTCTTACCTTGTTCTATTAATTCCAACCTTCATCTTGATTTTCTCTCTCCATCAGCCTTCATTTCTTGAATCCAACTTCATATTTTAACTTCCCACAGCCTCCTTAACATTTTTCTCTCTTGGTAGCTAAGGAAATTCTTTTTATTTTTGGGTGAAAATGGTGAATTTTTTTGGTAGAAGGACCAAATAGTAAAGAAAAGAAAGTTTCTTTCTTCCTTTTCTCTTCATACGTTGGTGCATGAAAAAAAAAGATGATGATTCTTCATCTTTCTTTCCTTATATATATACTATATAAAATAATAATAAAATAATAAAATATCATTTAAAAATTAAATTAAAATATTAATAAACTATTATTTATTTATTTAATCTAAAATATCTCCAACATCATCATTGCTTTCTAGATTTCTCTCTCTTCCAATTGACCATTTTGCCCTTTGTTATCTTTTAAAATTCCATCCTTGAGTCATCATTTAATTTGGTAAAATTGCAATTTATTCCCTCATAGTTCTTCACCTATTCAATTTGGTCCTAATTCATCCATTTTCCTTAGGTTCTAGATCATTCCACTCTTAAAATATTTACACTATTGGTCCTTCAACTTTTTCATATTTACACTTTAACCCCTCAAATTTTGAGTATTTACTCTTGTGCAACAAAACTTTTCTTACTTTTACAATTTAATCCTTTCTTGAATCAATATGTCATAATATACTTCCCAATATTGAAATAACTCAAAATTCACTTTTTATCACTTTATTTCCTTATTTTACTATATCACGGATTATATTTTACTATAAAAATTTTCGGGGTATTACAGAAGCGATGAAAAAGGAAAAAGGTACACAAGGAAAAGAGAAAAGAGTTATTCGGTTACCAACAACTAGAAGAGGGATGGGGAAGGTAGAGAAGTTGGCCAAGAAGAAAACCCGAGAGACTCACTTGACAAATCTAGAAAATACAAGGAGAGAAAAAGCTAATTGGTAAAAACTGAATGAGCAAAATGCTAACCCAAAAGGAACCCTTCAACACTAATCAGCCACTAGCAAAAAGAAAACAAAACCGATAGCTCTCGAACACAAACCCTTAGCCAAACTTTCTGAAAGCCACAATCCCATTCGGCACACTACCTCCTCACTCCCCAACTCCCCACAATTCTCCTAAAATCTCTCCACACATCACTCAACCAAATCACTATCCAAATCCCTCCATTATCTCCCAGATTTTCTCTCTCAACCACCTATTCAAACACTTTAATTTTGGTCAACATAGGACACTTCTATGGCACAGCAGCAAAAAGATCATCTTTGTTTGCAACATGGCTCAAACTCAAGACCTACAAGAAACAATAGCACACCTCTATCCCCTGCACCAACCAACTTTTTATGACACAACCTTCCCCTACTTGTTTAAGAGTCTTACAACTAGAAGAAAGGGTTTACTCAAGCCAAAAATAAAAAATTTTCAAGACAAGGCTTGAACCTAGGACCTCTCTACCACTCCTCAGAACACACAACCATCGAAGCAAGCATACATTTATGTAACACATCATACAAAATTAAATGCCTAAGTTTTGGGGCGTTACAACTCTACCCCCTAAAAAAAAATATTTAGCCTCGAAATTTACCTGATCAAAATAGATGAGGGTATAGTTGTTGTATCGCCACCTCGGGTTCCCATGTGGCTTCCTCAAAACTGTTGTTACGCCATAGCACATTAACCAGTGGAACTAACTTCCACCTCAAAATTTTCACATCGCGGTCTAAAATTTGAATCAGCTCCTCCTCAAAAGTCAGGTCTGGTCTAACCTCAATTTCCTCAGTTGAGACGATATGCATAGGATCAGAGCGATATCGCCTCAACATAGAGACATGAAACACATCATGAATTCGGTCCAACTCTAGAGGTAACTCAAGTTGATAGGCAACGGGTCCTATGTGCTTTAATACATGGTAAGGCCCAATGAACCTAGGGCTTAGCTTGCACTTTCGACCAAACCTCAGTACCTTCTTCCATGGCGAGACCTTAAGAAATACCAAGTCTTCCACTGAAAACTTAATCTCCTTACGCTTCAGATTCGTATAAGACTTCTGTCTGTCTGAAACCGCTTTCAGTCGATCCCGAATCAACCTGACCTTATCTCCAGTATCAAAAATTAACTCAGGGCCCAAAATACGCCGTTCACCAAACTTTTTCTAACAAGAAGGAGTACGGCACCTACGACGATATAATGCCTCATAAGGTGCCATTTGTATGCTAGACTGATAACTATTATTATATGCAAACTCTGCCAACGGTAAGAAATCCTCCCAACTGCCCCGAAAGTCAATCACACAACTTTTTAACATGTCCTCCAGTATCTAAATCACCCTCTCTGACTGACCGTCTGTCTGAGGATGGAACGCAGTACTGAAGTCCAGCCTTGTACCCAGTGCCTCATGCAACTTCTTCCAGAATCGAGACGTAAAGTGAGGATCTCTATCGGATATAATAGAAATCGGTACCCCATGCAGTCTTACAATTTCGGATACATACAGCTTAGCCAGCTTCTGTAATGAGTAATCAGTACGAACAGGTATAAAGTGGGCAGACTTGGTTAACCGATCCACGATGACCCACACTGAATCTTTCTTAGAAGGCGTTAGGGGTAGCCTACTAACAAAGTCCATAATTACTCTCTCTCATTTCCAAAGCAAAATCTTGAAAAACTGAAACAACCCTGAAGGCAACTGATGCTCCGCCTTAACCTACTGGTAAGTCAGACACTTACTCTCAAAATCAGTAACTTCCCGCTTAAGTCCTGGCCACCAATATAACTCTCGAAGGTCTCGGTACATTTTATTGCTGCCAAGATGCATAGCGTAAGGACTACTATGCGCCTCTTGCAACATAGACTACCTCAAATTAGTATCCCTCGGTACACAGACTCTCCCACGGAAACAAAGTGCCCTTTCGTTTTTAAGCCCAAAATATGAAGTTTCCCCCTTCTCAATCTGTCAAAAACGAGAACCCAGTGACTCATCCTCCAACTGCTTACCTTTAATCTGCTTAGTCTATCTCGGTTTAACTTGAAGTTCAGCCAGTAAACTACCATCGTCCAATAAACTGAGGCGAGTAAACATCGCCCTCAAATCGGTAACAGCCCTACGGGTTAGTGCATCGACTACCACATTAGCCTTTCCAGGATGGTATTTAATCGAACAGTCGTAATCCTTAAGCAACACGACCCATCTATGCTGCCTAAGGTTTAACTCCTTCTGAGTAAGGAGATACTTCAGGCTCTTGTGATCAGTGTAAATGATACACTTCTCACCATATAGGTAATGCCTCCAAATCTCCAGTGTGAATACCACCGCAGCCAACTCCAAGTCATGCGTTGGGTAGTTTGCTTCATGCATCTTAAGCTGACAAGACATATACGCCACTACCTTACCCTCTTGCATTAACACTCACCCCAAACCAACATGTGATGCATCGTTGTAAACTGTGAATTCCTTCCCAGATTCTGGCTATATCAAGATAGGGGGCTCAGTCAGAACTTTTTTAAGCTTCTCAAAACTTTCCTGCTGCTTATCAGTCTAGTTAAACGGTACCCCTTTACGCAACAACTTAGTCAGAGGTGCAGCAATCAATGAAAACCCCTCAACAAACCGTCTATAATACCCTACCAAACCAAGAAAACTTCGAATCTCTGACACCGACTTAGGTTGCTTCCAATCTAGAATCGCTTTAATTTTTTGAGGATTAACCCTAATCCCCTCAGCAAATACCACATGACCCAAAAAAGTTACCTCACGTAGCAAGAATTCACACTTGCTAAATTTAGCGTACAATTGCTTTTCCCTCAAAATCTGCAGAACAACCTGAAGATGTGCATCATGTTCCTCCTCGGTCATTGAATATACCAGAATATCATCTATAAACACTATTACGAGCCGATCCAGATAGGGCTAGAACACTCAGTTCATCAAATCCATAAAAGTAGCTGTGCATTTGTCAGCCCAAACGGCATTACTAGAAACTTGTAATAACCGTAATGAGTTCTAAATGTTGTCTTGTATACATCAGTCTCCTTAACCCTTATTTGGTGGTACCCTGATCAGAGATCAATCTTAGAGAAAACTGAAGCTCTACGAAACTGGTCAAATAGATCGTCTATCCTCTGTAAGGGGTACTTATTCTTAATAGTCAATTTGCTTAGTTGTCGATAGTCGATGCACATATGCATGGTTCCATCCTTCTTCTTCACGAATAACACCGGTGCTCCCCAAGGAGACACACTTGGGCCGATGAACCCTCGATCCAGTAACTCCTAAACTTGAGCCTTAAGCTCTACAAGCTCCTTCGGTGCCATTCTATAAAGGGCAATAGACACCAGAGTTGTACCAGGCAAGAGCTCTATCCCAAACTCAACTTCACAGTTAGGAGGTAACCCCGATAGCTCATCGGGAAAAACATCCAGAAAATCCTTAACTATTTTGATATCCTTAACAGACGAAACCTCAGAACCCGTAGCACTAGAATAAGCTAAATACGCCTTGTAACCCTTACGAACCAAATTCTCAGCTCTAAGTGTAGAAATCACATTTGAGAGATAATTATGACACTCCCCAATCACGACCACCTCGTCACCTTCTACAGTTTTCAAGATCACCCACTTTGTAGCACAATCCAAATTCGCCTGATGCTTAACAAGCTAGTCCATGTCTAATATTACGTCGAATTCCCTAAAAGGAAGTTCCATCAAGTCGACTAAAAAATCTTTCCTTAAACCTCCAAAGCTACATCCTTCAATAATTTTTTCACTCTCACTGACTACCCTAATAGACTTAACATGGTAATTTTGCTCGTAGCGTTTTCACACATCACACCCAAAGTCTCAGACATAGTGCATACTATATAAGAGTGCGTAGAATATCAATCAATGCAATGTAAGGTACCTGATGAATAAAAAATGTACCCGTAAAAACATCTAGGGTGTCTCTATCCTCTCAGCAACGTGCAGCATAAACCAATGCTGGCTGCCTCGCCTCAGTATGACCCGCACCTCTGCTCGGTGCTCCACGACCACGGCCCATACCATTTCCACCTCTGGCCTAACCACGACCTCTCGGTGGCTGTTGAAAACCTCTCTGTGATGGAACAATACCCCTACCAGTAGCTTGCATCTGATCGGGCCTCCGTGGACAATCCTTGATATGGTGCTCTATAGATCTGCACCTGAAACATGCCCCCATCTATACCCACCACTCGTCCTGATGGCGTTTACCACAAACAGTACAAAGCTACGACCCAAAAGTAGCAATAAGGGCCCCAACTCTAGCCCGCCCATCAACCCTGGCCTTTTTCTTAGGGCCCATAGCTGAACCTGAGGGCTCCCAAACCCTTTTGTTTCTCCCCTTATCCTTCTCATGATTCTGGCGTTCAACGCGCTTCACATCCTCAGTAATCTTTGCCTTTTTCTACTAACATTTCAAAATCTCGCTCCCTCTGTGGAGCTATCAAAACTCACAGATTATCTCTGAGGTTGTCCTCGAAACGTACACAGCGCTCATACCCAGTGGCCACTATGCCTCATATATAGCGGCTCAATCGTAAAAATTTTGCCTTATACTCAGCCACGAACTTGTCCCCTTGGGTCAGATTTAGAAACTCCCTTCTACGGGCATCCACATAGCTAGTGCCCACATATTTCCCTTGGAATGCATTCTTGAAAAACTCCCAAGTTAATCAATTGGGCTAAGTACCCTCTTTCACAGTAAGCCACCACTGATAGCCTTCATCTCTCAACAATGACATATTAGAGGTAACTCCAACGATACCCCTAAAGATCTCAGCCCCATTAGACCTGAGTCATTCCTTCACCGACCCACGGCCCACCGAACCAGTATTAGGCCTAGTGACCCTTTCCAAAATTTGCAGCATAGCTTGGGATAGTGCGTCATCCCCAGCCGCCTAATCGTGTGACACAGTCTCCGTCATAGGTGAATCCGGAGCCTCTCTTGCCTCAACATTAGGCATATGGCCCGAAGCCAAAGGTCCAACCCAAGCACTTACACGGCCATCATCATGGCCTCTTGTACCCCTTCCACGAGTACCTCTAGTGCTAATTATTGATTTACCAAATATTTGTATTAATAGTTTTATGCATCAGTTTCATAGTTCCAATGTTTAGTAACGGATGTTTTATGAAAATAGCATTAATATTTTAGAGTTATTTGTTTTTGTAGTTTGTAGTCTTACTATAGTTTTAAGTTTCCTTAATAAGGTTTTCAGTATAGTCTATCATCTACTATAATCTCATTTCAATTAAATCAAATAGTAGTTTTAGAGAACTTATAGAATCGGCACCAGAGACTCGGTAGACCACACATTCAAAAACTATTACCTTAAAATATTTTCCCACCATTTAAAATAATTCTTTTCAAATCTCTGTTTTTAGGAAAAACTCAAATCCACAGCCGAGTTTTTGTAACCTGGCTCTGATACCACTAAACGTAACACCCCAAACCTCGCCTAGACGTTAGGGTCGCATCTGTGATGTCACATTGGAGTGAGTTTTGGAAAAGAATCGCAGGTTTAATAGAAAAGCTCGTTTGTGTTAAACTTTTTTGTGATTCTTTTGAAAAGCTAACTTGTTTAATCCATTTGCCAAATTACAGATTCGTTTAGTAAAACATGTCTCGTACTAGGTCATTATTTCACTTTAAAACATTATCGTTGCAAAGTTTTTAAATCAAGTTACGTAGCATGATAGTTGAAAATCATTTTACTTTTTGAAAACCCAAATCCTATGGCTCATAGATATAAATCAATTTAATAAAATTCCCAAAAAAACGACCTTACTACATGAAATACCCCAAATAAATCTACTTTTACTAAAGTCAAAATGAAATTATAGACAGTGGTGTAGCCGTCTCTGAGTCCCTCGCAGCACCGACCCGCCTAAGGATTACTTGCACAGTAAAGCAGAGAAAGTGGGTTATGAAACTCAGTGTGTAATCCCTATTTAATAAACAGTCAAACATATAGTGTTGAACAGTCTGGCTTAAGCCCATATCAGTAGCAATATCAGTGTGGGCCTTAGCCCAATTCAATACAGTATTAGCAATGCATAAAGAGATCCTACCCAACCATCCTCTACACTCCACTCTGTCCAGCCCTACACTCCAGAATAAAGTACCAGTTTCGGTACTAATAGTATTTGCAGCAGAGCTGCCAGTAATAGACTTATAGCCTTTCAGTACACTTCCTCCTACAATATATATCCCACCCCATACAATGCAATAAAATATAGATGTACATACGATGAGAATGGCATGCTCAAACACTCATACATCACATAGGGGTATTTTCATCATTTACCTTATAAGAGTATAATAGTCATTTCATAAATTAGGGTTTAGGTATACTTATCGACCCAACAGTAGGTCCACAGCCGTTTTGTGCAAACCATGCAACCTTAACAGTTAAACAACAAAAATGGGCCCAAGCCCACAATATGGCCCATGCAGGCCCACACGCTTATGTAGCCCAATAAGCCCAAGTAATGGCCTTGGCCGTGCAAACTACACAGTTAGCCCAACAATCTCCACACATCCATGCAGTTTGCCCGTTCAGGGCCCACGAGCCCGTGGGGCCCACACGGCCCATTTCGACCCATCTTGGCCCAAAATCGGCCTAAGCCCATAAAATTGTTCATAGTGGCCTCTTCAATCAGATGCCCACATTTTGAGCATTTGGCTCACCACACGTGTAAGCGTATGCTCATGTAGTGTCAATAGTCGAACATTTTCGGGTTTTACCGATCTTTTCCTAATGACAGTGTGATTACACACCTGTTGCGAAATGTGTGACCAACCTAAGCACTCCCCAAACCTACATTCAATCATGATATTCCGTTTGTCATTCGATACTAGAGTTAATCACCATTTTCTATTCCCCAATCTGAAATAATACCCAAAACTTACCTTGATTGCGAATGTGAGATTATCCCTGTATGAATCGTTTGATGAAGGCTGGATACAAACTCCTTGTCTAAACTGCATACAATCGAATTCCATTAACCTATATCAATACCGATCACATAAAGATTAAACCAATATAATCACTTATCGAGAATGTAAAACCAGCTGTGGGGAAAAAGACAGTTGGCCCTATTCCCAAAGTGAGAATCCAAAACAACAGGGGCAAGGTTCGGTACCCACACGACCCTAGTCATAAACGGCAGTAGAGAAGGTGTCAAAGAAACTATTACATCGAGAAGAAAAAAGAAAGAACAAAGAGGAAAAACAAGCACCCACCGATTGTTCCAATAACCAATTGAAAAAGCCGAAAATAGAAGTAGGGAAAAGAGTAATGCCGCAACTGTTACAGTATCAAGAGGTGGAAAGATGACAAGAGGAGAGGAAAGAAGGAGTATTTAGCAAGTGATCAAAAGGAGAGGAAGATGATATGAGAAGCGATGAAAAAGGAAAAAGGTATACAAGGAAAAGAGAAAAGAGTTATTTTGTTACCAACAACTAGAAGAGGGAGGCGGAAGGTGGAGAAGTCGGCCAAGAAGAAAACCAAAGAGACTACAAGGAGAGAAAGAGCTAATTGGTAAAAATCGAATGAGAAAAACGCTAACCCGAAGGAAACCCCTCAACACTAATTAGCCACTAGCAAAAAGAAAACAAAACTGACAGCTCTCAAACACAAACCCTTAGCCGAACTTTCTAAAAGCCACAATCCCCATTCAGCATGTAACACCCTTCGCCCACATCCGACGCCGGGACGGGGTTCGAGGTGGTACCTGACTTTAACTCAATCAACTATATAAAACCGGGCCATAAAATCTCAAACAATTTAAAACTTTTCTTTTCACATGCAACTTGCCCTTTATGCGGGCTAGCGAAGCCCAAAACATACATTCGGGGCAGTTTGAGACCCAACCGAGAACTCATGAAAGACTTAGAAAATTCTTTTGCATCAAAGCTCCACACGCCCGTGTGGTATAGACCACACGCCAGTGCGCTAGGGACACGCCAGTGTCCCAAGCCCATGTGCCACTAGCTTACATACTAACTTGATAGCACGGTATGGACCCGTGTGGCCTGCCTGTGTGCTAGAATGACTTTAAAGTTTTAGGGCAGGGGACACACGACCATAACACACACCCATAGGCATGAACCGTGTGTCACACATGGCTTAGACACACGCCCGTGTGTCTTACCCATGTGGACAAATTAGGCTATTTTCCAAGCCCTTTGTCACCCATCTTGCACAACCTACACAAGATCATTTCAATATACTCATCTCATCACAATGAACATTAATTCAACCATAGAAAAAACATCGTATGCATTCATCAAAATGAATAATAGCCATTATTCTAGGCTTGATACAAAATAAAGGGCTTTTGACTTAGGCCAAAAATACATAAACAATTCTCATGATGAATATCCTAGTCTAGCCCTATACATGCCACCTTCAAAAATATAATTCAAACTATACTGAATGCTGTGGACGATAGTGTGATCGATATCTCTGACTTTAAGGGATCCTCGAGCTAGCTAGATAATGCTGAAAGAAGAGGGAAAGGAAAGAGGGTAAGCACAAAAATTAGTAAGTTGCATATAAATAAATATACAACAACAATCTCACCACTAGATATCATGCTCAAATGTAAACATAATTCAACCTGCTCTTTGCCATCTACTCGAGTCATATTTTCTAAATTAAGCTCGTTACTCATGCTTACCATATAGGTACCTGTAACACTCACAACATGATTATTCCTTCTTTATCAAGATTGATCTATAACTCTCACCATTTATACGTTTGGAATACTACTGGATATTCACTAAACCTTTAACATGGGATATATTGCCGATGCATGTTCCAGACACGTCTTACACTGGCTATCTTTGCCGAGGCCGATGCATGTCCCAGACATGTCTTACACTGGCACTCATATGTGCATGCTGATGCATGTCCCAGACATGTCTTACACTAGCACAACTCTTAGCCAATCCGTGTCCCAGACACGTCTTACACTGGCTATCTCTGTGTCGATGCCATGTCCCAGACATGGTCTTTTACTGGCTCTTATAATATGGCTGATACATGTCCTAGACATGTCTTACACTAGCCCTCATCTGGATGCCGATGCCATGTCCCAGACATGGTCTTACACTAGCTCTTAGTATGTTGCCGAAGCATGTCCCAGACATGTCTTACACTGGCGCACAAACCACCCAATGTCTTGGCACGAATATCCAGTTCGTATCCTAATGTTTCAACGAGATACTTCTATTATCTCAAATATTACTATGCATTCTCGATTCATAACTCAACAATTCATACAATATCAGTACAATGGCAATATGAATACGAGTATTAACAGTGTAGTTGCAACTTACCTCGGTTTATAAGAAGTACTCGACTACTCGGCTTAGTCGGTTTGCTTGGCCTTCCCCCGGTCTAGGTTTGGATTTGGTAAATCTTAATATATAATATCAGTATGCACTTATTTAGTCACTAATTAGGATTAAACAATCATAAATTCACACCTTTGGTAAAATGACCATTTTGCCCTTAGACTTTGACAAAATAATCGTTTTGCCCCTATGCTCGAAAATCAATTTTTATCGAATTTATTTTTATTTAAAGCTTAGATAAACTCTTTTTACTACTATTGCAATCCCAAATTCTCAATATTTTACACACTTATCATCTATTTTGCAATTTATGCAAAATAGCCCCTTTAGGTGTTTTCATGCCTACACCTTTCACAAAAGTTGTTCATAACCCATCTAGGACTCATATTATTCCATAAAAACTCAATAAACATCACAAATGCATCTATGGCAAAACTCTAAACTCTTAACCATTTTGCAAGATTTTACTCTCATTTGAAAGCCCATGCTTCAAGGGTCTAAAAAATGCAAAAATCATCAACAAAGGGTGTGAGAATAACTTACTTGTGAGGGCCTTAAGTTGCTGAAAGTTTTTAGCCTTCAAACACCATTTTCTTGCTGATATTTTCGGGGGTGGAGAAGAAGATGAGAAGGTGATATCATCTTTTCTTATTTTATTTCTATTTTAGTCAAATTAGCCACCTAACCCAACCAACTTGGACTTTTTGACCAATTTTGTCTCCCATCGCTGGCCAAACATCCTAAAAAGGGTCTAATTGCCCTTTAAAAACCTTCAATTTAGGTTCTCTAAGCTAATTAACACATTTGGGTACTAAAATACAACTTTTTCCTTTTATGCGATTTAGTCCTTTTTTAAAATTGGACTATAAAACATTAAAATTAGCTCACCAAATTTTTCATGCACCAATAAAATCATACTATAACCTCATTAAAAATAATAAAATAATTTTCTAACTTCGGATTTGTGGTCCTGAGACCATTGTTCCGACTAGGCCCTAAATCTGGCTGTTACATTTCTCCCCCTTAGGGATTTTCGTCCTCGAAAATCTTACCGGTAAATAAGTTTGGATACTGGTCTTTCAGAGACTCTTCGGGTTCTCACGTAGCTTCCTCGACTCCATGTCTATGCCACAAAACTTTTACAAGTGGTATATTCTTATTTCTTAACTGTTTAACCTCTCGAGCTAAGATCTTAACTGGTTCTTCCCCATAAGACATATCTGGAAGAATTTCAACTTCAGTAGGCGCAATTATGTGCGAAGGGTCAGATCTGTATTAGCATAACATAGACATGTGAAACACGTCGTGAATCTTCTCTAACTCTGGCAGCAAATTCAATCTATAGGTAACAGACCCTATTCTCTCAGTAATTTCATAAGGTCCTATAAAAAGAGGACTCAGCTTGCCTTTTCTACCAAATCTGAGGACTTTCCTCCAATGGAAAACTTTCAAGAATACTCTATCACCGACCTCAAACTCGATCTCCTTTCGTTTCAAATCTGTGTAGGATTTCTGCCTATCCGAAGTGGCTCTTAGGCATTCTCGAATCACTTTAATGTTTTCCTCAGCCTCTCTGACTAATTCAACCCCGTGAATCTAACTCTCTTTCAACTCAGTCCAGTATAAGGGCGTTCGACACTTTCGCCCGTACATGACCTCATAAGGTGCCATTCTCAGGGTTGACTAATAGCTGTTGTTGTAGGCAAATTCAACCAATGGTAAGTATTTTTCCCAGCTTCCTTGCAATTCAAGAACATAACATCTTAGCATGTCTTCTAAGATATGTATCACTCTTTCCGATTGCCCATCCGTCTGTGGATGAAAAGCCGTACTGAAACTTAACTTGGTTCCTAGAGCCTCTTGTAACTTTTCCAAAACCACGAGATGAATCTCGGGTCTCGTTCTGAAATAATCGACAATGGTACACCATGAAGCCTCACAATCTCGAAAACATACAAGTCAGTTAATTTCTCGAGAGAGTAGTCTGTACGCACTGGTATGAAATGGGTTGACTTAGTTAATCTGTCAACAATAACCTATACAACATCTTTCTTTTTTAGGGTTAATGACAAACTGGTCACGAAGTCCATGGTGATACGATCCCGTTTCCACTCTGGAACGATAATAGGCTGAAGTAGCCCAGAAGGTACTTGGTGTTCAGCCTTTACTTGTTGACATACTAAGCACTTGGAAACAAACTCTGAAATATCCTTTTTCATTCCTGACCACCAATACATTTTCTTCAGGTCGTTATACATCTTTATGCTGCCTGGGTGGATGGATAAACTACCACTATATGCTTCTCGTAAAATCTTCTAGATGAGCTCACTATCTTTAGGCACACAAATTCTATTTTTGAATATTAAACATCCGTCGATAACAACCTGAAAATCTGATTCAATGCCTGACTCACACTGATCTTTCCTAGCTTGAAACTTCTCATTATTATACTGAGCTTCTCGAATTTCATGAAGAAAAGTCAGTCTAACTCTCAGTTCTGCTAAGATCGAACCATCTTCAAACACGGACAACTGGGTATTCAAAGCTCTCAAGGCAAACAACAATTTTCTACTTAAGGCATCGGCGACTACATTCGCCTTTCCCAGATGGTAATTAATGATCAACTCATAATCTTTTAATAGTTATAACCATTAATGTTGCCTCAAATTCAACTCCTTTTTAGTCATCAAGTACTTTAAACTCTTGTGGTCGGTAAATGCTCTACATCTCTCTCCGTACAAATGGTGTTGCCAAATCTTCAAGGCGAACACTACAGTTGATAGCTCTAAATTGTGGGTTGGATAATTCTTCTCATGTGGTTTTAACTGTCTCAAGGCATAGGCTACAACTTTACCTTTTTGCATGAGTGCACACCCCACACCATTTAAGGAGGCGTCACTATAAATTACAAATTCTTTACCCGACTCCAGTTGCACTAAAATTGGGGCTTCGGTCAACAAAGCCTTTAACTTCTCGAAACTCTGCTAACATTCTTTTATCCATTCAAACTACACGTCTTTCTGTAATAATCTCGTTATCGGAGTAGTTATCATAGAAAATCCATTTACAAAGCGTTTGTAATACCTCACTAGCCCCAGAAAACTACGAACCTCTATTACATTCCTAGGTGATTTCCACTCCAGAATAGCTGAAATCTTATTTGGGTCAACTCTGATCCCATCGCCCGACACAGTGTGTCCTAGGAATCCAACCTCATTAAGCCAAAACTCGCTCTTACTAAACTTATCATAAAGCTATTTATCTCTCAGAATCTGTAATACATACCTCAAAAGTTCCGCGTGCTAACTTTCATCACACGAATAAATCAGTATGTCATCTATGAAAGCAACGACGAACCTATCCAAGTATGGCCTGAAGATACGGTTCATCAAATCCATAAACACTGTCGGGGCAGTCGTTAATCCAAAAGGCATAACAAGGAACTTGTAATGCCCATATCTCATCCGAAAAGCAGTCTTCTACACATCTTGTTCCTTGACCCTTAACTGGTAGTAACCTGATCTCAAGTCTATCTTGGAGAATACCGTAGCTCCCCTCAGTTGATCGAAGAGATCATCGATCTTCGGCAAAGGATACTTGTTCTTTACTGTCACCTTGTTAAGCTTTCTGTAGTCGATACATAACCTCATCGATCCATGCTTCTTTTTCACAAAAAAAAATTGAGCACCCCATGGGGAATAACTCAGTCTAGCAAAACCTGTATCTATTAACTCTTGCAACTGTACTTTTAACTCCTTTAACTCAGTGGGGGCCATCCTATATGGTGCAATTGAGATTGGCATTGTACCTGGAGCCAACTCGATACCAAACTCAACCTCTCTCTCTAGAGGTAACCCTGGTAACTCATCTGGAAAGACATCTATGGACTCACAAACCACCAGTACTGAATCAATCTTCGACTCAGATACTTGAGTATTTAGCACAAAATCTAAATAAGCTTTATAACCTTTTCTCAAATATTTTTCGGCGATCAAAGACGATATTACTACAGGCAGATTATCTGACTTATCTGGCCCAACTCGCATAACACTGCCATTCTCGCATCTTAACTGAATTTCTTTTCTTCCACAATCTATTACACCGCTATGGGAAGTCAGCCAATCCATCCTAAGAATTACATCGAATTCATTAAACGGCTACAACATCAAGGCGGCTGGAAAACAACGGCCTCTAATCATCAACGGACAATTTCTACATACTTGGTCTACTAATACATGCTTGCCTAACGAGTTAGACACTTTCATAACAAACTCAGTGGACTCTATAGGCATGTCTATACGAGGTATTAAATCCATACATATGTAAGAGTGGGTAGATCCTGGGTTAATTAAAGCGACAACATTTATATCATGAATAGAAAAGGTACCCGTGATCACATCTGGAAACTCTGCCTCTTCTCGGGCTTGTATAGCATAGGTCCTTGCTGGCACCTTGCCTTCAGACCTTATCGTAGTATCTGTAGGTGCACCTCTACTACCAGTCCCACTCCCGAGGTTCCTTTAAGGCCTACCTCTCAAGGGAGCACTGCTTGCTTTCGCATCTTGTTTTCTCTCCCTCTCGTCTATCTCAAGACACTTGCGGATAAAGTGGTTAAGTGACCCACACTTGAAACAGCCCCTCGTATTTACTCGGCATTCGCCCAAGTGATGTCTTCCACATTGTGAACACTCCGGCCTATTTGGCCGAGCGCTACCAACACTTGCAACTGAAATAGTTTGGGCTCTAGATGCCACGTTCTGCTGATTCTTATTTCTCTTCGAATACCCTACCGAAGTATTCGATCGGGTAGTAAATTCTTTTGACCTCTTAGAGGAGGACTGATACGCTTTCCTCATCTGTCTTTTCTTTAAATCTCGCGACTCGCTGGCCGCTTTCTACCGTTCTTTCACTAACTCTTCTTCTTTACACGCTCTCTCAATGAGCACTACAAACTCTCTTAACTCTAGGATGCCCACGAATACCCGAATGTCTTCATTGAGGCCATCCTCAAACCTCTTACACATGGTAGCTTTAGTGGATACGCATTCTCGCTCGTACTTGCTAAGCTTCACGAATTCCCGCTAGTACTCTGTCACAATCTTATTACCTTGCTTCAGCTCTAGAAATTCCATCCTTTTCTGATCTATAAACCTCTGGCTAATGTACTTCTTTCAGAACTCTCCTCGGAAGAATTCCCAAGTTACTCATTCTCTCGGTACTACCGACACGAGAGTGTTCCACCACTGATAAGCCGAGTCTTGTAGAAGTGACACGGCAAACTTCACGTACTCTTCAAGGGTGCATGACAGCTCATCGAATACTCTCAGGGTATTCTCTAGCCAAAACTCCGCTCTCTCTGGGTCATCATCTACACTTGCCCGAAATTCCTCGGCCCCTTGCTTCCGGATCTTATCTACCAGAGGCTTCTCTTGCCTGAACACATCTGGACCTTGTGGAGCCATCGGGGCTTATTGAGGAATCAGAGGAGGTAGGGGAGGTGGAGTGTTCGGGTTTGCATGAATAAACTCCATATACCAAGCATCCATCATTCGGAGATAGGCTTTCCTAGCCCCTCCGCCTTGGCCCATACTCACGAGTTCACTCTCTACTGGCGCAGTCCCTTCTGCGGGAGTTGGCACATTACTTTCCACGTCATCCGTCGTGGTTCTATCAAGATCCATTACTATAAAAACATGATTTATAACTGTTAGGAATCTTTACATTATCGATATGCATATATGTGGCATGTATTGCTAGACTCATACTCTAACTAGTTTAGTCCTAGAATCGACTAAACCATGCTCTGATACCACCAAATGTAACACCCCTCGCCCACATCTGACCCCAGGACGGGGTTTGAGGTGCTACCTAACTTTAACTGAATCAACTATATAAAATCAGGCCATGAAATCTCAAACAAATTAAAATTTTTCTTTTCACATGCAACTTGCCCATTATGCGGGCTTATGAAGCCCAAAACATACATTCGGGGTAGTTTGAGACCCAACCGAGAACTCATGAAAGACTTAGAAAATTTTCTTACATCAAAGCTCCACACGCCCGTGTGGTATAGAGCACACGCTCGTGCGCTAGGGACACGCCCGTGTCCCGAGCCCGTGTGCTACTAGCTTACTTACTGACTTGATATCACGGTATAGACACACGCCCATGTGGCCTGCCCGTGTGCTAGAATGACTTTAAAGTTTTAGGTGCAGGGGACACACGACCATACCACACACCCGTGGGCGTGAACCGTGTGTCACACACGGCCTAGACACACGCCCGTGTGTCTTACCTGTGTGGACAAATTAGGCTATTTTCCAAGCCCTTTGTCACCCATCTTGCACAACCTACACAAAATCATTTCAATATACTCATCTCATCATAATGAACATTAATTCAACCATAGAAAAAACATCGTATGCATTCAACAAAATGAATAATAGCCATTATTCTAGGCTTGATACAAAATAAAGGGTTTTTGACTTAGGCCAAAATACATAAACAATTCTCATGATGAATATCCTAGTCTAGCCCTATACATGCCACCTCCGAAAATATAAATCAAATTATACCGAATGTTGCGGACTAGTGTGATCGATATCGCTGACTTTAAGGGATCCTCGAGCTAGCTAGATAACGCTGAAAGAAGAGGGAAAGGAAAGAGGGTAAGCACAAAGCTTAGTAAGTTGCATATAAATAAATATACAACAACAATCTCACCACTAGATATCATGCTCAAATGTAAACATAATTCAACTTACTCTTTGCCATCTACTTGAGTCACATTTTCTAAATTAAGCTCGTTACTCATGCTTACCATATAGGTACCTATAACACTCACAACATGATTATTCCTTCTTTATCAAGATTGATCTATAACTTTCACCATTGAAAAGTTTGGAATGCTACTGGATATTCACTGAACCTTTAACATGGGATATATTGCCGATGCGTGTCCCAGACACGTCTTACACTGGCTATCTCTATCGAGGCTGATGCATGTCCCAGACATGTCTTACACTGGCACTCATATGTGCGTGTTGATGCATGTCCCAGACATGTCTTACACTAGCACAACTCTTAGCCGATGCGTGTCCCAGACACGTCTTACACTGGCTATCTCTGTGCCGATGCCATGTTCCAGACATGGTCTTACACTGGCTCTCATAGTATGGCTGATGCATGTCCCAGACATGTCTTACACTAGCCCTCGCCTGGATGCCGATGCCATGTCCCAGACATGGTCTTACATCGGCTCTTAAATGCGTGGGGCGAAGCATGTCCCAGACATGTCTTACACTGGCGCACAAACCACCCAATGCCTTGGCATGAATATCCAGTTCGTATCCTAATGTTTCAACGAGATACTTCTATTATCTCAAATATTACTATGCATTCTCGATTCATAACTCAACAATTCATACAATATCAGTACAATGGCGATATGAATACGAGTATTAACAGTGTAGTTGTATTATTTACATACAACTTACCTCTGTTACAAAAAGTACTCGACTACTCGGCTTAGTCAATTTGCTCGGCCTTCCCCCGGTCTAGGTTCAGATTTGGTAAATCTTGATCTATAATGACAATATGGAATCATTTATTCACTGATTAGGATTAAACAATCATAAATTCACACCTTTGGTAAAATGACCATTTTGCCCTTAGACTTTGACAAAATGACCGTTTTGCCCCTATGCTCAAAAATTGATTTTTATCGAATTTATTTGTATTTCAAGCCTAGCTAAACTCTTTTTACTGCTATAGCAATCCCAAATTCTCAATATTTTACACACTTATCATCTATTTTGCAATTTATGCAAAATAACCCCTTTAGGTGTTTTCATGCCAACACCTTTCACAGAAGTTGTTCATAACCCATCTAGGACTCATATTATTCCATAAAAACTCAATAAACATCACGAATGCATCCATGTCAAAACTCTAAACTCTTAACCATTTTGCAAGATTTTACTCTCATTTGAAAGCCCATGCTTCAAGGGTCTCAAAAATGCAAAAATCATCAACAAAAGTTGTGAGAATCACTTACTTGTGAGGGCCTTAAGTTGATGAAAGTTTTCAGCCTTCAAACACCATTTTCTTGCTGATATTTTTGGGGGTGGAGAAGAAGATGAGAAGGTGATATCATCTTTTCTTATTTTATTTCTATTTTAGTCAAATTAGCCAACTAACCCAACCAACTTGGACTTTTTGACCAATTTTGTCTCCAATGGCCGGCCAAGCATCCTAAAAAGGGTCTAATTGCCCTTTAAAAACCCTCAATTTAAGTTCTCTAAGCTAATTAACACATTTGGGTAATAAAATACAACTTTTCCTTTTATGCGATATAGTCTTTTTTCAAAATTGGACTAGAAAACATTAAAATTAGCTCACCAAATTTTTCATGCACCAATAAAATCATACTATAACCTCATTAAAAATAATAAAATAATTTTCTAACTTCAAATTTGTGGTCTCGAGACCACTGTTCTGACTAGGCCCTAAATCGGGCTGTTACACGGCACACTACCTCTCCACTCCCCAACTCCCCACAATTCTTCTAAAATCTCTCCACACATCACTCAAGCTAATCACAATCCAAATCCCTCCATTATCTCCTAGATTCTCTCTCTCAACCACCAATTCAAACTCATTCAAACACTTCAATTTTGGTCAACCTAGGACACTCCCACAGCACAGCAGCAAAAAGGTCATCCTTGTGCACAACATGGCTCGAACTCAAGACCTACTAGTAGCAGTAGCACACCTCTATCCCCTGCACCAACTAGCTTTTTATGACACAACCTTCCCCTACTTATTTAAGAGTCCTACAACTAGAGGACAGGGTTTACTCAAGCCAAAAATCAAAATTTGTTCAAGGCAAGGCTTGAACTTAGGACCTCTCCACCACTCCTCAGAACACACAACCACCGAAGCAAGCATACATTTATGTAACACATCATACAAAATTAAATGCTGAAGTTTTGGGGCGTTACAATGCCACTGTCATAGATAGGATCTTACACGAAATCAAATATGATGTCAATGTCCCAGACATGGTTTTACATGTAAATCACAGATCGATGCCAATGTCCCGGACATCGTGTTACACGAAAGCACATATTGGATCCTATGTCATGACATATGTATCCTAACTATTCCTATGGTTCGTACGGGGCTTTTCGAACGTCGCCACAATATCAAAACTTTCTTAGATTCCACATTTTGAGTTCTCAAAGTCCATTCAACACAATTTAAATATCACATAAGTAATTAATAATTCAATTCGACACATTTATTTGTATATTGACTTACCTCGTACGGGAATGAACTGAAACGAACAGCTATTCAACTACTTTGGACTTTTCCCGATCAAATTTTGTTTTCTTTGGTTCTTATTCTAAACACATTCAAATTTGACTTATTAAATCTCACATTCATTCAAATTAATCTATATACACATATTTAGGGCATTTTACAGATTAGCCTTCACATTTTCACATTTTTACACTTTAGTCCTCATTTCATAAAATCACAAAATATGCATAATTTCCTTTCACACATGCCTAGCCGAATATTCATATAGTTCATATAAATTCACATATTTCATTTATTTCACATTTTAGTCCATCAATTTCTCATTTTCACAATTTATCCCAAATTACTCCAATTCATCAAAAATTCAAAGACAAAACATGTTAATCCAACTTCAAGCTTCCATATACTATCATCAAACTTCATAAAACTCATAGTTTCATCAATGGCTCAACTCAAAATCATCAAAAATTTCAAAAATTGAGACATGGGCTTGATAGAATACATAGCAACGATCACAAAAACGTAGAAATTTTCAAAAGCCGAACAAAATACATACCTAAATCAAAGTGAACAACAGTCGAACCTTAGCTTGTATTTTTCTTTTTTTTTTCTTTGTGTTTTTTGACAAAATGATGAACAAAAAAACTAATTTCATGCATTTTGTTTTATTAATCACATATTAATTCATCAATTACTATTTTACCCTTAAAGAATATTCATTAAAAATCCACGAACTAAGGACATATTTGTCCATCCATTAAGCTAATGGTTTAATAACAATATAAGGACCCCACATTTAATAAAACATATCAATTTAGCACTTTAACAAATAGAAGGCCATTTTTATATTTTACGCAATTAGGTTCTTTTATCAAATTCAGCACACAAAGGATCAAATTTTCAAACGGAGCTTTCACACATGCTTAAACACATACTGTAAACAAAGAAAATAATATTAAAATATTTTTTTGACTCAGATTTGTGGTCCCGAAACCACTATTTCACAATCAATCATTCACCAATTGTCAGCCAAATAATTAAACATGTCAATTTAATTTCCATAAGCATTTTCAATACCAAAAATCAATTATTCTTGGCTTTCAATTATCAATTGATATAACAACAATCACACATAAATATATTGGCATACACTTTTCATGGCTTAATCAGGTGATCATACATCGGATAAGCGGATCTCCAAACTCCCACAAATATCAAATATAGTGTACTAAGTTGAGTGGGCCCAAGCACGTGCTCCCTTATAGCACCTTAAATAACCCATTGAGTGGAGACTCATGCTCAACACTCTCTTATCTACTCCAACAAATCAGTCCACCTAGAGCCATATGCTCACAATGTCATAAATAAAGGTGAGTACCCACAAATCCTATGGCATGCCAACTATATCCAATGGATCCACTACGCATGTTGCCAATATATTCAATCAAACATGAAATATAAATCAATCATTAGTGTACTCAATTTAATGTGAGAAGATGCTTATGTGTAACATGTAACATAGCTTTTAATATCCAATTAAATCAAGCAATTCATCTGCAAATTTTCCATAATCAATTACCAATTGAAACATCTACATATCATGATAAAAAATTTCAATACACATGAACTAAATTATCCTTAAAATTAATTTAATTAAATAGCACAACACCACTCAAATATTCACTTACCAATTTTTTTTCAATACAAATTCAATTGTTTTGCACATTTAATACCAGTCTTTCAAAATCAACCATTCATCAATAATTAATTAATTTTAATCATTAATTAAGGTACTAATTAAACATAATTGAGGGTTAATTTACCAAATCACCCTTAGAAACACTCACCACACAATTTTATTCTATCACAACAAGTGATCAACTAAGTAATTTCAAGCTTTAATTCCGGTTATCTTGGTCCTCTTCAAGATTCGGAGCTTCAACAGAGCTGAAGTAGACATTACCACCTTTCCAAAGTTATATTAAACACAATTTTTAATTAAGTATGCTAATCGAAATTCACTCTCAAAGATACCTTCTCGAATTTGTAACATCAAGTCGAAATCCCGATTCCTCACAAAATCAACCTTTCCAACCTTTCCAATCTTCCTAATCACTTCCAAACATCAATACTATACCAAATCCACATAAACTAAACATCAATTTCACATTCAAATCAATTTCACAAAAATCCAGAATATTAATTTAAGAAGATGATGAAATTCGAATTTCTTCAAATTACCTCACAAATGATGTTTAATCTTGATAAATAAAACCAAAAACCTTTTAATAGATCCATTTTCAGTTAGAACATCCATTTATTTGTGGATTTTCTCTCAAAATTCAAGATCCACCATTAAAGCACCTTAAGCTTTTGAAGAAGATGACATTGTTAAAAAATCATGTAATTGACTCTCAAATCATGTAAAAGTGTTTCTAATCATCATAAAAATATGTTTAGAAATAATAATTACCTTTGATTCGTTCTAAATCTTTTGATTGAAAATCTTGATTCAAGAATCTTGAGAAATTTCAGAATATTTTTGGCTACTTTTTAGAATAATTCCGAGTAAATTGAAAGAGTATTTTTAGAAGGAAAATGTTGGATCTATTTTCTGATGATAGATCTTTAAAACCATGCATAGGAAACGAAATTTATAGCTCTCTAATATGATGTAAATAGTGTGAAAAGTAGACTAGATGCATTGTTTTTAAAGCTAAAACAACCCACCAAAAATTTAAAAATTGGGAATTTGCTTAATGGCCATTCCCGCATTTCCATTTTTGTAGCATTTAATTCTTTCCCTTCAAAATTCTGAATTTTAAGGTTTATTTGTCAAATAATTACTCTAAAATTTCCCTTGCTTTAAAATTAAACATAATTTAATTAATAATTAAATTTAGCTTAAAGCAACCCCCAATAAAAATTATTTTAAAATTCCTTTTCGACCCAAATTAATTATTTTCACTTATAATTATTTAATTACTTTAAAATTTATTTTCCAAATTTTTTTTATTTTTCAAGATTATTGTTTAATCAATTTTAGATGAAATTAACCACCTAAATTAAATTAAAAATTACTAAAAACCCCATAAATTACTAGTTTCACACTCGAAACCCAAAACTACTAGACCTAATTTAGGGATATTATAGTCAAACTAGTCCAACCTTTTCAGAATTAAATTAGTTTATGGGCATACTACATAGTCGTCTATGTTTAGGGATTGCACGTATACAATTTAGAAATAAAATAATTAAATGAAACAGCAAATTTCAGATCTATGCTTCAACCATTAAAGAAAATAAAGATTTCATCAAATAATCCCAACCATGTGAGATTTAGCTCATGGGTTGGCAAATAAAATTTAAAACCAAAATATCATTCAACATCGTTTCAATTAAATTAATTCACGTAGGGATAGATTAAGAAATAATAGAAGAACGTTGAGAAGACAGGTTTCGCGTGTCCAGTTCACACTCTAGCGACACAATGTCCTGTGATGGCTGAGGGGGACTGCCTTAATCTTCCTCTTTCCTTCTCTACTCAGCCGCTACCCTCTAGTTTGCTTATGAATCTCCACACTTGTTCGTCATTCTTTCTTGTTCCCATTTAGGGTTTCCTCATTTCACTTTTTATAAGTTTTTCCCTAGGGTAAATCCAAAAACCCAAGATATATTATCCTCTTTTTTAGATTTTCTTTTTGGTTTAAAATCCCTTCCTTTAGGGTAGGTGATTATCAGCCCATGATCTCATGACCCGTTTTCCTCTTTTTTAGGCTGACTTTTCTGGTACGAGTAGATTTGAGCTGAAACTAGCATGCATTGAATGTTAACTTGGTGATCTTCCTAGAATTGCCACAACATAAATGTTGGTAAACTGTCCAACCTTTTGCCCCGAAAAATCTTCACTCCTTTATTTCTTTATCCATATCTTGTACTTGCCAAACCACCAAACACGACCTTTCCACATACAATTAAAAGTAACAAATAATAATATTTAAGCACCATCCAAGCCTCTGATGCAATGTTCTAAAAGTGCTAAAATAATATCCTAAAATGTAACTAAATTTACTTAAGTACATGCAATTAGCTAGGTCTAAAGGCAAAAAATATAACTCTTTTCAAGAGTTATCACACCCCCAAACCTGAGTTATTACTTAAGTATATGCATGAATGCATGAATGTAAGAATTGCCCTAGCAACATAATTACCTTTGGACTATTAGACTATTTAAAGAGCATCTTGTACTTCAGCTCTTAGCAATCTTCTATGTCTTAAAAATTTGATCAAATTTTATAAGCTTATTTCATAAAGGCAGTGTAGAAAATCTTGTAATTCATGCAATTTTCACTATAACAAGTATCTCTTAATTTAATTAGTTTATCTTTTAACTAACTCAGTTTTCCTTCTATTTTTTATGGCCTTATACATGCTCAAATACATACATATCCATTTATTGTTACTATTTTTTTACTAGGGGATTCAGCACATCATATGATTCTTTGACTTGACAATTACAATGGAGCATAAACTAAATTGTTGAATACTCAATCATGTCACGATTTGAATACTCACTCATGAAGTTAAGGCTTTTGACTAAAAAGATGGATGGAGCAAACAACTACTTTCTTAGCTACTCAGGCCATTACTACAATGGAGTGCCCCTAATTTTCTTAATTACACACTCTTACTCAAACTCACCATTCTGGTCAATAGAATGATGGAGCAAACAAAGTGGTGCTAACTGTGACAGCCTTAATCAGACCCCAGTCGAAATGTGGTTTTGGGACCACAAAACCGAGTCACAAAAATTTATTTTAGCTTTAATTGCATATATTTATGTGTGACAGTTTTTGTGTGAAAAATAAAATGTTTTAAATTAGTCTTAGGAATGTGAATTTTCTTGAGAGGACTTAGTTGAGAAACTTAGAAAAGATGATAGACAATTTGTAAGGATCAAATAACAACAAGGTGAGAAAGCTTGGGATTGCATGTCAAATTACCCAAATTTCCATGTAGTGGCCGGCCAAGCAATAATGCTTCTTCCACTAAGTTGAATTTATAGCAATTTTATATTAGATGATGGTTTAATTAAACTAAATAAAAGATGAATAAAATAAAAAAAAAAGGAAAGAGAAGGTGTTCATCTTCTTCCTCTTGCAAATGCCGTAAGCTAAAGGAAAGAAAGGAAGAAATTTTCTAAGACATTCGGCCATCCTTAAGGGTTGATTAAGGTAAGACTCAAGTTAATTCTATTAAATTTTGTGAAAATCTAGCTAGTAGCCAATGTCTTATTATATCCCATATGTTAACTTTCTACTTAACTAGGTGACTAAATGGCATACGGTTAGAGGAAGATAAAGCTAAGAGAATGGTGTTTTTGAAGTTGTGAATGGAGATAGTAGAAAGGTGAAAGAAAATTCAGGTAGATAAGTAGATATATGTGGATTTACATGATGATATAAATAGATGTAAAACTATGCTAGCTTAGGAAAAACTCGGTCAAGTGTTCATGAGATGGAACTATGTGTTTAAATGAATTTAAAATGATATTATAATTGATGTTGTATATTCGGCCACCTAATTAAGTACATAGAGGATGGTGAATTTAGTTTTTGCACATTCGGCTATATAGGTAAGCACATTTGTGATATTATCTTGATTTTATATAACCGATTAAATGAGCAATGTTGGCATATAAATTTAGTTGATTCATGATCATATATATATAATTGAAAGTAATCATATTTGGCATAATGTTATTTTGGAAGTGATAATACATTCGACTTTGAGATATAATATAAACATTAGTTGAGACTTTGATATTTTGAACAAGGATGGTTGTAAGAAGAAGTGGAATCATTAAATTTATATATATGAATATCTTGCAAGGTAAATTAAACTATTAAATTTATTTATTCTAGCTCAAGAATCCAAAGGAGGGCAATCAAGTAAAGGCAAAGCAAAGAATATTGAGTAGTCGATTGGGAATCATTTCATCCGACATAAGGTAACTCCATAAGCATTTATAGGTTGATTAACTTATAACTAAATAATACTAATGTATCATGAAAGGATTTCTATATTGGTATTCTTTTGGAGTGGTACACGTATTTATAAATGTGGTTGTATATGCTATTTGATTTAGGGAAATTGCCTTATTATATGAGTCGACATTGGCACTAAGTGTTCGGATTTGAATGGCACTATGTGTGCGGGCTGGAATATCAATACATGAGTTAATTTTCAAAACATTATGTGTGCGGTTTATCATAGCACTATGTGTGCGCATTTGGTTAGTATTATATATGCGAAAACAGTTGAGAATATAGAGCATGCAGGGAAAGAATAGAGTGCAAGGACTGTTAACGGAACAGTCGAATTTGAGATATGAAACATATATGTATGGAACCATCTAGTTTATCATTATTTTACACTTCGAGGAAAGGAGTTAAACTGTTTGGTTGTGTTAGGTATTTAATTGAATATCTAGATTTGGCTTGGGGTTCAATCGATAATTTAAATAATTGTGGCATAGACCAGTATGGACGAAATAGTTACTCTTTCATTATTTTTTTTATATTATCACGGGTTAATGGTCTCTATTATATTGCTTATTACTTATTGAGTTGAATACTCATTTGGTGTGTTTACTTGTCTCTTATTTAGATCTCTTTGATCCATTTCGTGTGTTCGGGACCATCGTCGAAGTCATCACACCAGCCTGTAACGTTTTGGTACCTTTTTCTTAGTTGATCTTAAGGGAACATTATGGCATGTATAGGCTGGAACATATGTTTTGAAGTGTTGATTTTGGTTATGTATTAAAAGCCATGCGAAAATGGCTTGTTTTATATATATGTTTAGATTCGGTTTTATGTGTGTTTTGTTATGATGTTTTATTCTAGGTATGATATGTGTGATTACGTTTGATGATGATTTGTGTTGAGGTAAGTAATTCATGTAGTGGAGATGACTTTATTATTTAGGTCTGAATTCGGTTTTGAGTTGAATTATTGCTTAAATCTTTTGATAAATATGCCCTATGATATGGTAGTTTAAAATCCTTATAATATTTTGGAAGTGTATTTAAGTATTTATATAGCTTGTAAGGTATTTGTGGCTCGGCCGTTTGTATATAATTGATATTATTTATGCTAGAGTTACAATGAGTTTGACATGTAAAAATTATGACTTATGTTGCGGTAAATGGATGACTATCCAAACTTATGCTAGAATGTGTGTACATGTGATGTTCGACCACATTGTTTTAATTAAATTTTATTTATAGCTTACTTGGGTATAGAGTATATATACTTTGGTTATTACGATAGTTAAATTTTTACATGTTATATATGTGCTTATGACTTGAATTGCGATGAAATATTCAGAACTGTACACTTGTTTAGTAATGCCTCGTAACCCCATTCCTGCGACGGAATACGGGTTAGGGGTGTTACGTTTTATTGGTATCAGAGCTATGGTTTAGTCGATTCTAGGACTACCGTAGCACGTATGAGTTTAGCTATACATGCCTTAATGTTAGTATATGATAGTGTGGTGACTTCTGACGGTTGAAATTATTGTTTTGATTAGTAAATGGAACACAATTTAGAGAGAACCTTAGCGGATGACGTTGAGAGTGTAGCGGCTGCTCCTGCACAAGGGACACCGCCTATTGAACCTCAATCATCTGCGAATAATCAAGATGATGGGGCAAAATAAGCCTTCTTTTCTATGATGAACGAGTGGGTCGCACAATATGCGCGAACTAACCCGGCTGCTCAACCCTTTCTAAATTTAAATAATTCGCCTCAGGTTCCTATAATACCAGCCACTATTGATCCTTTGAGGCCAAATAAACCTCCTGTGGATTTGATTAGGAAGCGCGGGGCCGAGGAATTCCGAGCCACAGTTACTGATGATGCTGAAAGGGCTGGGTTTTGGCTTGATAACACCATCCGTGTTTTTGAAGAGCTGTCTTGCACACCTGATGAGTGTCTAAAGTGTGCCATATCCTTCTTACGGGACTCAGCCTACTATTGGTGGAGAACTTTGATTTCTATTGTTCCAAAGGAACGGGCTACTTGGGATTTCTTTCAGGTGGAGTTTCGTAAGAAGTATATTAGTCAACGATTCATTGATCAAAAGCGTAAAGACTTTTTGGAGCTCAAACAAGGTCGTTTGACGGTATCTAAATATGAACGTGAGTTTGTAAGACTCAGTCAATATGCTCGGGAGTGTGTAGCTGATGAAGTCGCTATGTGTAAAAGATTCGAAGAAGGATTGAATGAAGATTTAAAGCTACTGGTGGGTATTTTAGAAATAAAAGAATTTGTAACACTAGTTGAACTGGCTTGCAAGGCTGAAGAGCTTGGGAGGGAGAAAAAGAAAGCTGAATCTGAAGCCAGAGACTTTCGTAAAAGATCGGCGGGTAAAACTCCTTTCTCGGCTAGAAGGAAATTCAGAGACGATACTAATAAATCGAAGACGACTGTAGGAATTTCTATTAGGGAGTGACCATCAACAGACTCTCGAGCTACTTCGGTTGCTAGTGTTGGTAACGATTGGCAAGAAAAACCTGAATGTCCACAATGTGGAAGACGACATGTAGGTGAATGCTGGGGTAAGTTTATCAACAGAGCCTGTTATAGATGCGGTTCGAGGGATCATTTCATTCGAGATTGCATGGAATCTGACGAGAGAAATAAGATACAAGGTGCGAGATCGAGTGGTACAGCGACTAGAGGTAGACCACCGAGAAACACAGGAGGTAGGGGTGGTAGTCAGAGAGGGACTTCTGATACGGCTGTTCGATTTGAAACTCGTGCTCCTGCCAGAGCTTATGCCATCCGCGCGTGAGAGGAGGCATCCTCCCCTGATGTTATCACTGGTACTTTCACTCTTTTTAATACTGATGTGATTGCATTGATTGACCCTGGCTCTACTCATTCTTATGTATGTAAGACTTTAGCATCCAGTAAGGCTCTACCTGTTGAGTCTACTGAGTTCGTAATTCGAGTGTCAAATCCCCTGGGTCAATTTGTATTGGTCAACAAAGTGTGTAAGAAATGCCCTCTGATAATCTGAGATTCCTGTTTTCCAGCCGATTTGATGCTTTTACCTTTTGACGAATTTGATATTATCCTCAGTATGGATTGGTTAACCATACATGATGCAGTTGTGAATTCCAAAAGAAAGACCATTGATTTGAGGTGCTCAACTAATGAGATAGTCCGAGTTGAGTCTACTAACTTGAACAGAATGATAGCAGTAATATCCTCGATGATCGCTCAGAAATATGTGAGAAAGGGGTGTGAAGCATAGCTTGCGTACGTACTTGATAGCAAGGAGTCAAAAAATAAAATTGAATCAGTACCAGTGGTTTGTGAGTATTCAGATGTTTTTCCTGATGAGTTACCGGGATTACCACTCGTTTGAGAAGTAGAATTCGGCATCGAGCTTGTACCTGGTACCACCCCAATTTTGATAGCTCCGTATCGTATAGCACCAACAGAATTGAAGGAATTGAAAACTCAGTTGCAAGAGTTGACAGATAGAGGCTTCGCTCGACCGAGTTTCTCACTTGGGGTGCACCAGTATTGTTTGTGAAAAAGAAAGACGGAACCATGAGAATGTGCATCAACTATCGTCAATTAAATAAAGCGACAATAAAGAATAAATATCCGTTACCTCGTATTGATGATTTGTTTGATCAGCTGAAGGGGACCTCAGTGTTTTCAAAGATAGATTTGAGATCGGGTTATTATTAGTTGCGAGTTCGAGACTCAGATATACCCAAAACTATTTACAGAACGAGATACGGTCACTATGAGTTCTTAGTGATGCCGTTTGGGCTCACTAATGCCCCTGCGGTATTTATGGACTTGATGAATCAAATTTTCAGACAGTATTTGGACCAATTTGTAGTTGTGTTTATAGACAACATCTTGATTTATTCACTCGATGAAACCGAACATGCCGAGCACCTAAAATTGGTATTATAGATTTTACGAGATAAACAGTTATATGCGAAATTCAGTAAATGTGAGTTCTGGTTGAAAGAAGTTAGCTTTTTGGGACATGTGGTATCCACATCAGGTATTCGAGTTGATCCGAGCAAAATTTCAGCCATAATTGATTGGAAGTCTCCGAGGAATGTTACTGAAGTTAGGAGCTTTTTGGGACTTGCCGGTTACTATAGACGGTTTGTAAAGGGTTTCTCAATGATAGCCACACCGATGACGAAACTACTTCAAAAAGATGTTAAGTTTGAATGGTCAGAAAAATGTCAGAAAAGTTTTGACCGATTGAAAACCTATTTAGCTGAAGCTCCAGTGCTAGTACAGTCAGAATCCGGTAAAGAGTTTGTCATTTACAGTGATGCATCCTTACTTGGACTGGGTTGTGTATTGATGCAAGAAGGTCGAGTTGTAGCTTACGCGTCGAGGCAATTGAAGCCGCATGAGAAAAACTATCCGACCCATGACCTCGAATTAGCTGCCATCGTTTTTGCTTTGAAAATATGGCGACACTACTTGTTTGGAGAGAGGTGTCATGTATATTCGGATCACAAAAACCTTAAATATTTGATGACTCAAAGAGATTTAAATCTGCATCAAAGACGTTGGCTTGAGTTGTTGAAAGATTACGAGCTTGTCATTGATTATCACCCGGGAAAGGCTAACGTGGTTGCCGATGCTTTAAGTCGCTAGTCACTGTTTTCCTTACGAGCAATGAATGTACACCTATCCGTTTCATCTAATAGTGTGTTAGTAGCAGAATTGAAAGCCAAACCATTATTACTTCATCAAATACGTGAATCTCAGAAAGTCGACAATGAATTGGTTGCTAAACGAGCTGAATGTGTTTCTAATGTGGAATCAGAATTTCAAATAGACGACAAAGATTGTTTGAGGTTTGGAAGTCGATTGTGTGTTCCAAGAAATTTAGAACTTATTTCGATGATTTTGAGCGAGGCACATAGTAGCCGAATGTCAATCCACCCGGGTAGTATGAAAATGTACAACGATCTGAAATGTCAGTTTTGGTGGCCTGGTATGAAACGAGACATTTCTGACTTTGTTTCGAAATGTTTGATATGTCAACAAGTGAAAGCAGAACATCAAGTGCCTTCAGGGTTACTTCAGCCGATCATGATACCCGAATGGAAATGGGATCGTGTCACGATGGATTTTGTATCTGGATTGCCATTGCCGTCAAACAAAAAGAATGCGGTATGGGTCATCGTGGATAGACTGACAAAGTCGGCTCATTTTATTTCCGTACGTACGGATTATTCACTTGACAAGCTAGCTGAATTATAAGTTTCCTAGATTGTAAGGTTACACGGGGTACCTATTTCTATTATGTCGGATAGAGATCCGAGATTCACATCACGATTTTGGAAGAAATTACAAGAAGCATTGGGTACCAAGTTACACTTTAGCACCGCTTTTCATCCCCAGACCGATGGTTAATCCGAGCAGATAATTCGCGGACATGTTGAGATGTTGTATCCTAGAGTTTTGTGGTTCATGGGAAAGATATTTGCCTTTGGTTGAATTCGCTTACAACAATAGTTTTCAATCAAGCATTAAGATGGCACCTTATGAGGCTTTGTACGGTCGTAAATGCCGTACACCGTTGTTTTGGACCGAAATTAGTGAAAGTAAAATCTTCGGGGTTGATTTGATTAAGGATGCTGAGCAGAAAGTTCAAGTGATTCGTGAAAGTTTGAAAGCAGCTTCGGATCGTCAGAAGTCGTATGCAGATTTAAAAAGAAAAGATATTGAATATCAGGTTGGAGACAAAGTGTTTCTTAAAGTTTCACCTTGGAAAAAGGTGCTGAGATTTGGCCGTCAGGGCAAATGGAGTCCAAGGTTCATCGGGCCATACGAAATATCTGAACGAATTGGGCCAGTTGCATACCGATTGATTTTACCCCTTGAACTTGAAAAGATTCACAATGTTTTTCATGTTTCGATGCTTCGACGTTATAGATCTGATCCATTGCATATTATTAATCCATCAGAGGTTGAAATTCAATCTGATTTGAGTTACGAAGAAGAACCAGTTCGTATTTTGGCCCATGAGGTAAAAGAACTACGAAATAAGAAAATCTCATTAGTGAAAGTACTGTGGCTTAAACATGGGGTCGAAGAAGCTACTTGGGAACTTGAAGACACTATGAAGGATCGATATCCTAACTTATTCGCTGGTAAGATTTTCAGGGACGAAAATTCCTTATGTGGAGGAGAGTTGTGACAGCCTTAATCAGACCCGAGTCAGAATGTGGTTTTGGGACCACAAAACCGAGTCACAAAAATTTATTTTAGCTTTAATTGCATATATTTATGTGTGATAGTTTTTGTGTGAAAAATAAAATGTTTTAAATTAGTCTTAGGAATGTGAATTTTCTTGAGAGGTCTTAGTTGAGAAACTTAGAAAAGATGATAGACAATTTGTAAGGATCAAATAACAACAAGGTGAGAAAGCTTGGGTTTGCATGTCAAGTTACCCAAATTTTCAAGTAGTGGCCGGCCAAGCAATAATGCTTCTTCCACTAAGTTGAATTTATAGTAATTTTATATTAGATGATGGTTTAATTAAACTAAATAAAAGATGAATAAAATAAAAAAAAAAGGAAAGAGAAGGTGCTCATCTTCTTCCTCTTGCAAATGCCGTAAGCTAAAGGAAAGAAAGGAAGAAATTTTCTAAGACATTCGGCCATCCTTAAGGGTTGATTAAGGTAAGACTCAAGTTAATTCTATTAAATTTTGTGAAAATCTAGCTAGTAGCCAATGTCTTATTATATTCCATATGTTAATTTTCTACTTAACTAGGTGACTAAATGGCATACGGTTAGAGGAAGGTAAAGCTAAGAGAATGGTGTTTTTGAAGATGTGAATGGAGATAGTAGAAAGGTGAAAGAAAATTTAGGTAGATAAGTAAATATATGTGGATTTACATGATGATATAAATAGATGTAAAACTATGCTAGCTTAGGAAAAATTCGGTCAAGTGTTCATGAGATGGAACTATGTGTTTAAATGAATTTAAAATGATATTATAATTGATGTTGTATATTCGGTCGTCTAATTAAGTACATAGAGGATGGTGAATTTAGTTTTTGCACATTCGGCTATATAGGTAAGCACATTTGTGATATTATCTTGATTTTATATAACCGGTTAAATGAGCAATGTTGGCATATAAGTTGAGTTGATTCATGATCATATATATATAATTGAAAGTAATCATATTTGGCATAATGTTATTTTGGAAGTGATAATACATTCGGCTTTGAGATATAATATAAACATTAGTTGAGACTTTGATATTTTGAACAAGGATGGTTGTAAGAAGAAGTGGAATCATTAAATTTATATATATGAATATCTTGCAAGGTAAATTAAACTATTAAATTTATTTATTCTAGCTCAAGAATCCAAAGGAGGGGAATCAAGTAAAGGCAAAGCAAAGAATATTGAGTAGTCGATTGGGAATCATTTCATCCAACATAAGGTAAGTCCATAAGCATTTATAGGTTGATTAACTTATAACTAAATAATACTAATGTATGATGAAAGGATTTCTATATTGGCATTCTTTTGGAGTGGTGCACGTATTTATAAATGTGGTCGTATATGCTATTTGATTTAGGTAAATTGCCTTATTATATGAGTCGACATTGGCACTAAGTGTGCGGATTCGAATGGCACTATGTGTGCGGGCTAGAATATCAATACATGAGTGAATTTTCAAAGCACTATGTGTGCGGTTTATCATACCCCTATGTGTGCGGTTTATCATAGCACTATGTGTGCGGTTTATTATAGCACTATGTGTGCGCATTTGGTTAGTATTATATATGCGAAAACAGTTGAGAGTATAGAGCATGCCGTGAAAGAATAGAGTGCAAGGACTGTTAACGGAACAATCGAATTTGAGATATGAAACATATATGTATGGAACCATCTAGTTTATCATTATTTTACACTTCGAGGAAAGGAGTTAAACTGTTTGGTTGTATTAGGTATTTAATTGAATATCTAGATTTGGCTTGGGGTTCAATCGATAATTTAAATAATTGTGTCATAGACTGGTATGGACGAAATAGTTACTCTTTCATTATTTTTTTTTATATTATCACGCGTTAATGGTCTCTATTATATTGCTTATTACTTATTGAGTTGAATACTCATTTGGTGTGTTTACTTGTATCTTATTTAGATCTCTTTGATCCATTTCGTGTGTTCGGGACCATCGTCGAAGTCATCACACCAGCCTGTAACGTTTTGGTGCCTTTTTCTTAGTTGATCTTAAGGGAACATTATGGCATGTATAGGCTGGAACATATGTTTTGAAGTGTTGATTTTGGTTATATATTAAAAGCCATGCGAAAATGGCTTGTTATATATATATGTTTAGATTCGGTTTTATGTGTGTTTTGTTATGATGTTTTATTCTTGGTTTGATATGTGTGATTATGTTTGATGATGATTTGTGTTGAGGTAAGTTATTTATGTAATGGAGATGACTTTATTATTTAGGTTTGAATTCGGTTTTGAGTTGAATTATTGCTTGAATCTTTTGATAATTATGCCCTATGATATGGTAGTTTAAAATCCTTATAATATTTTGGAAGTGATAGCTTGTAAGGTATTTGTGGCTCGGCCGTTTGTATATAATCGATATTATTTATGCTAGAGTTACAATGAGTTTGACATGTAAAAATTATGACTTATGTTGCGGTAAATGGATGACTATCCAAACTTATGCTAGAACGTGTGTACATGTCATGTTCGACCACATTGTTTTAATTGAATTTTATTTATAGCTTACCTGCATATAAAGTACATATACTTTGGTTATTACGATAGTTAAATTTTTACATGTTATATATGTGCTTATGACTTGAATTGCGATGAAATATTCAGAACTGTACACTTGTTTAGTAATGCCTCGTAACCCCATTCCTGTGACGGAATAAGGGTTAGGGGTGTTACACTAACTTACTCGGCAATTCTAAGCATTGGAGTTTTTGTTGACATTTTTTTTAAACAAATTTTCTTAGACATTTCCACTTTATTCATTATTGAGTATTGCTTACCAAATATAGCTTCAAGAGTCTCTAAGTTTATCAAAAGAAATTTAGAAGCAAACTATCAAGCTAAAATCACGTAATCCACTGTCACAACTTTCTAGGTTTATCGAAGAATTAAGCTCATCATCAAACATCACAGACAAAAATACACTCATCACAGTCTAAACAATTCCTGGCAGTCATGCGTGCCATGGCAAAATGAATGACAAATGAAAAAAATATTAAAACAACATGTTCAACTAAATATCTAATGCAATCTAGATGCACAATATACCCCTAAACCTAAGGGATGCATTGTCCTCAATGCATGTACATATATGCAACAGTAAACAAAAAGATAGATATGCACAAAAAATGTCATGACAAATGAAATAAATTACATGAGATAAAGAAAGAAAACTTCCGTAGCTTGGACTGGAATGTAAGTACTTCATTCGGCCCTACGAGTAGATTTACGAGCATTGTGTTTCTCAGTCTCCATGAATCTAGAAAAACAAATTGCTCATTTATTCAAAAAATAAAAGTAGAAATGAAAACAAATGAAATAATTAAATATAACCAATAATAACGATAAAACTAAATTAAAGCAAATAAATAAAAGAAAAAAAAACTGCTAACTCAAGCATCATGGAGGTCAATGGATTACTTGTCTCGTTCCACATGATCACCCCAGTAGTGCTTCAAGCGTTGTCCATTAACTTTAAATGTGACCCCTGTTTTCATGTCTCTAACATCAACAGCTCCATGAGGATATATGTGAGCTACCAAACAATGTTCATCAATGTAACACCCTAAACGCGGCCTGGAAGTTTGGCTCGAATCTGGTGTGTCACATTGAAGTGTTTTTCGAAAACCATGTTTCCATTAAAAACCCTTCTTAATAATTAAAAACTTATACCCTTTTTAAACCTTGTTAGAAAACCTCAACTGAATAACATTCTTAACAACTTTGTAAAAGTCTTGGCAGTTGCGGAAGCTTAATTTAAAAACAATTGCGGATACGTGATGTTTTGAAAACAGTAGTTACTTTGGAAAACCGTGTTTTAGTACTAGCAATTATAAGAACAATAAATAAAATTCCAAAATAGAAATCCAGAAAATTACAACGGCTTTACTACAACCCATATAAAATAATTTAAAAGCAATAATCCAAACTGTAACATAAACAGTGTGTGTGGCTCCCTCCAAGCCCCTCGAGCTCTGATCTATCTAAGGTTGGAAATTACCTGAAAGGTTAATAAACGGGTGAGTTTACAAAAACTCAGTGTGTAATACCCTACTTTATAAAAGGAACAGTCATATAAAAGAATTAAAATGTAACACCCTAAACCCGACCCAGACGTTACAGCCGAATTCAGCATGCCACATGGAAAAAGTTGCTATTCGTTTCATCAAGAATCTCTTTCTTAGGGTTTAAAAATGTTAATGTTACAAGTTTAAGTGAATGGAAGCTGTGCACCAGGTAGGAAGCCAGAAAAGAGGAGGTGAGTCTGCTGGACTGCTTAAGTACCAAGCTCTTCCCGGATCCAATCCTAGACATGCACACATCCATTGCCACACTTAAAGCATGTTATGTGTCTATGAAAAATAAATCATGTTTAAGTCTGGTTTAGATATTTATTGCCTTTGAAAACATTTATATTGCGGAAGCTTTACACGTCACCAAGATATTTTGAAAACATATAGTCTTTGTAAAATGCGCCCTAGTGCTAACCAGTTCAATAAATCCATAATTGAAATAATTTAATGAGCGGCCTTATTACAACCTTCAAACAAAACGAAAATAATTAAAAATAAAAGAAGTGTGATCTATTTGAAAAACCAGAATTTGTTCTTCATGGCCACTCTGAATCCCGCCCAGCTCCAAGTCCACCAATTAGGGCTCACCTGCAAGGATGGAAAAAAAAAAAGGGGTGAGTTTGGGGAAACTCAGTGTATACAGAAACCCATCCAAAGCCCAAATCAGCTCGAGCCCATTGGGCCTAAGCCCTATTCAGAATAACAGTACACAGTGGACCGAAGCCCTTTTCAGAATACAATATCAAGGCCTTAGCCCTTCTTCAGAACAGTGCGGCCCATAGGCCCACTTCAGTAATACGTGTAACAGTAATAACAATGAATGCAATCCCGTTTGGGGAGACTACTCAACCCACCAACCGCTACACTCCCCCTTACCAGCCCTACACTCCATGTGGGGAATATCTCAACCCACCCAACCCTACACTCCACAGTTGCAGCATTGCTGCTCAGTTATCAGTAAGGTGAGGCAAAAGCCTCCAGTACGTGGATGAACCACTTTAAGCACTTCCTCCATCAATATCCCAAACCCATGCAACATACAGAATACAGTATTAATCAATCATGCATTTAGGTCGATTTAAACCCTAGGGGTATATCAGTAATTGTACTCATTAGGGGTAAATTCGTAAACTTACACATCTACACAAGTTATTTAAGTAATTTTTAACAGTTATAAGCAATTCGAGTCTACCAACTAACTAACAGGCCGATTTGCCCATTTCTTACCCATATTGGTCCGTAAGCCCATTGGGCCCAGTTTTGGCCCATCGAGGCCCACTTACCGATGTTCACGTATTTTCGGACACAACCAAATTACCACTTTGCGATGCCGAATCTAACCATTAGTCTATGACTTGAGAGCATCCGCGTACTCACAAGCCCATGAAATATCAGATTTTTAGTTTTTCGGCTTTTGCCGATTTGAACAGAGAAAGGTGTTCTGGTGACACACTGTTTTTTATGACGATCGCTCACCGAGATCCCTTACGCTGTCCTAAAATCGTTTAGCACAGTTTTTTATTTGCAATCCTCAATCACTAAACCCCAAAAATTACTTAACCAAAATCAAGCCATGTCCCTAGAAAGCCTTTAAATCTTACCTTCCTGCCAAAAACCGATAGCTTGCTCCAAATCCGATTGCTCCAGTGATTTACGCCTTCGATCCAATGCTTAAGGAGACTCTAATCACCAAAAGAAAACATTAATAACAAACCCTTAGAGTCTTATGCCCAAATCGACAGCCTCCCTATTTTTAGGGATTTCGGCTTTTCCTAAAATCGTAAAATAAAACCAAATCTGAGATGATGAGCACTTACCCCCTTACCCCTCTTTGATTTCCACGTAATCTTATGTAGATTTATCTTCTAACCAGTGACAGAGTTCGAATCCAAAAAGTCTTGAAGTTTCGGCTATAAGCCCCTACACCAATGATACTTTCGGCTTTTGGGTGGTGAAGAAAATAATGATGTGTGGCTATGACCTTGAAGTAGGACTACCATTAGGTATTTAAAATTAAGAAAAGATGATTGTAGTTTAAATAAAACAAAAGAACATAGAAGAACCTGACTTTGAAGAAATCGGCACAAGCAGTGATCACAGGATTTCGGCTTTTTGTGATTTCGGCAAAGGTGTTGATGATTACCAGTTTGTTTAACAATGTACTTTGGAGAAGAAAGTAGAGAAAAAGAATAGAAAAGATGAAGGTTTCGGCTAGAGAGGCAAAAAGGAAGAAAAAGAAAACCCTTTGTGGTGACTGAGCAAAAGAAAATGGCACCACACAAGCCCTAGGTGCCGAAATAACAACCTAAACCTTCTGCCGAATTTTCCCTATCTAATTCCCTACATTCGGCCAACTCTAGACTCTCACCCAATCCCTTAAATCTCTCCCATTATCACTCCTTAATTCAAGCATTTGGACTGATCGGGCACTCCTTTGGTAGACTCCACTTGGACTCCAACACTTACCCTTTCTGCACCTAAAAATAATTGCACCTATTTGCCAGCATAGGGGATCGATCCTGTAATATCCCGAATTAGGGCCTAATCGGAATAGTGGTTTTGTGACCACAAATCTGAGATAGAAATAATTATTTTATAATTATTTTGAGGTTTATGATATGATTACATGATTGTGTGAAAATTTCGTGAAGAAATTCTATGCATAAAATACTTAATTTGAAAGTAGGGACTAAATCGAATAAGTTGCAAAACTTGCATTCTAGAAGTTTTTAGTATGAAATTGCATTGAAATATTAATTAAGAGGTCTTAAATAGCAATTTGACCAATTTTAAGTTCATGGACAAAATTAGGACATGGAAGGAATTTTTGGAAAGTTTAGTAGTAAGGGCATTTTGGTCATTTAGTTATTAAAATGAATTAAAAACAAAATTAAAAGCCAATTTTTGTCCATCTTCTTCATTAGGCCGAAATTTCAAGGGTTCTCCATAGCTAGGGTTTGTTTCAAGCTTCCAAGCTCCATAGTAAGTGATTCCAAGCCCCGTTTTTAATGTTCTTTACGTTTTGAGTCCCAGAGTTCGATAAAGCTTATGCTAGCAATAATTTAAGTTAGGGTTCATATTTGGAAAAATACCCATAGGTGAAATTTGTGTATTTTGGTGTTTTATGATTATGTTAGACAACTTGTACTACTCGATTTTAAGCAAAAACGAGTAAAAGGGCTTAATCGGTAAAAATACCTAATAGTCACAAGTACATGTTAGAGTGAGAATTTGATGTTTCCATAGAAGAGAAAAGTGATCAGCATGTTGTAAAACATAAGAATAAGGAATAAAGTTTAATCCTTGAGCCTAGGGGCAAAAATGTAAATATGTAAAAGTTTAGGGGTAAAATTGTAATTTTGCCAAAATTTGAGTTAAGGATTAAATTGATAATGTGAGTATTAAATAAGCTAAATGTGTTATTTTAGATCAAGAAAGACGTGGAATCGACCTCAATCGAGGAAAAGAAAAGATTGTGGACTAAATTGCAAAATCTTTGTATTTTGGTACCAAGGTAAGTTCATGTGTAAATAATGTAGTATAATTGTTATTTGTAAATTATTGATGTTAATTATATGATATGCTGATTTTTATTATGAGATATATGCTTTGTGGTTATTTTGAATAAAATGCAAATTATTTGTATTATTTGTTAAATATAAAGTGCTACCGAGTATTGGTTTGGTATTTTACTAAGATGGCAAGGATATGTGTTCGAGGAAAATCCCGTTTGAACCTTAGGAATAGATTAGGATACAAGTGACATGTCACTAGGATGGTTGAGCATCCGAACTCGTTGAGTTGAGTCCGAGTTCACTTATGGATGCGAATGTCCGAACTCGTTGAGTTGAGTCCGAGTTCGAGAGATGTAACTAGGCATCCGAGCTCGTTGAGTTGAGTCCGAGTTCACTTATGGATGCGAACGCCCGAGCTCGTTGAGTTGAGTCCGAGTTCGCTTATGGGCGGGTTACATGATTGCTTGATTTCATATATGGCACTTATGTGCAAGTTATCCATGTATCCAAATTATATTCGATGTGTTCAACGGGTAAAGTTCTACTCAATTGGAGGAATATTCGAGATGTAAAGAGACGTATTGGTAAGTGATGTGAAATGGATATTTTGGACAGGTATGTATTTAACCCTCGGGTTGAGTATTGATACAATCACGATAAGGTAATAAGATGATGAAAAATGATTAGAAATGTGATATGTGTTTTAGTGATGCATGCTAATGTTGATTGGTATGACTGTTTGTTATGTTACTTATTATTTGCATATGAACTTACTAAGCATTTATGCTTACTCTCCTCCTTCTTACTCATTGTAGTTTTGGACAAGCCACTCAGAGTCGGGATAGGTCGAGAAGGCTCAGTCACACTATCCTAAGACTTTTGGTAAATGGTTTGTAAATTTAAGTATGGCATGTATAGCAATATACCTATTTTGTGTAAATGATCTTATGATATGGTGATGGAATGGTTGAGAAAATGTTTGACAATGATAAATTATGAAAATGGTTAGTTTAGATTATGTTTGATGTTAAGGAAAATTATTAAGATACTTAGTGCATAAAAACTCATAAAAGGGATGAAATTTGCCATAAACAGAATACTGCAGCAACACTGACCTGAGTTTGAAAATTTACTAAAAATCATAGAAATTGAATATGGTGATGGAATATACATCAAATTGAAGATTATTATGTCTAGTTTCACATGAAACAAATGAAATAGGTAAAGGAATTATATGTTAAAAGATATTTGAATTTTAGTGAAACAGGGTCGTAACAGTTTCTAAATCCCCTGTTCCAACTTTAGAAATTCACTATAAATTTTAAAGATATAATTAGGTGGTGTATTTTATATCCTCAGAATCCTTATTGAGTCTAGTTTTAGTAGAAACAAACCTCATAGCCATATGAATTTTGTACAGAGAGAAATATGGTTCGTAGTAAACAGAGGTCAAACCAGTCAAGTCCTGAAACAGGGGTAACTTTAACTAATAAACTGTACTAATTGCCTCAACCAAAAATTCTAGAAAAAAAATTAGTAGATAGGTATATGAGTCTAGATTCAAGGAAAATTTACGGATCTTAATTTGAGTTTTGTAACTTGAGATATGATTTTTCTTGTGACTGTGACACAAGTAGCTTAAAAACTGTGAATGTAGAAACAAATAATCCAAAGTTCTAAAAATGTTAAATTAAGCTTAGTAACACCTCATACTCGACTCCAGCGACGGTCTCTCGGCGTGGGGCGTTACATTTAGTGGTATCAGAGCAGGTTTAGTCGGTTCTCGGACTACGTGTTGTATGTACGGATTTTGCTATACATGCCATATGTATAAATTGTGATAGTGTGACGACTTCGACCTTTTAAATGATTTTTTTATAGTAAATGGATCCCGATCCACCGTGGCGAGATGAAGTAGAGAGTAATCGCGCCACTCCGGCTGAAGGAGCAGCGCCGACTGAAAATCCACCTCCTATCGTTGGTCGGGGAGGAGGAGAAAGGGTCCTGGAAGCCTTTCTCCAAATGATGAGTGCATGGTACACTCGAAGTTCGCTCGCACGAACCCAAATGTACAACCTCCCCACCTCCCCAATTCCTCAACCTGCACTTCGACGCCTCAAGGTATGGATCGATGAAATTTCACAGAACTCAGTTGATAGAATTCGCAAGCAAGAGGTCAAGAATTTAAAGCAAATATTGATGATGATGCCGAGAAAGCAGAGTTCTCGGCTTGAAAATTCTATCCGGTATTTGACGAATTATCTTGTACACTGAAGAATGTTTGAAATGCGCTATATCTTTGTTGAGGGATTCACTTTATAATTGGTGGAAGACTTTGATTTCGGTGGTACCAAAGAGAAAATAACTTGGGAATTCTTTCAAGAAGAGTTTGGAAGAAATATATTAGTGAAAGATTTATTGATCGAAGCGTAAAGAATTTCTTGAGTCAAGCAAGGTAATATGATGATTCTGATGAATATGAAAGAGAGTTTGTTCGATTAAGTAAGTATGCAGAGAGTATGTTCCCACAGAGGCCAAGATGTGCCGACGATTTGAAGACGGGCTCAACGAAGACATCAAGGTATTTGTTGGAATTCTTGAATTAAAAGAAATGGTAGTATTGGTTGATCGAGCTTGTAAGGGTCAAGAATTGCTTAAAGAAAAGAAAAAGGTAGAGGTTGAGACTAGAAATTGGAAGAAAAGATCGATGAGCGCTTCATTTTCACAAAGAACTGGAAAGTCAAGGAATATGAATCCTCGTTCCCAAGCTTCAGCTGGGCAATCATATGGGAATTATAAGAAGCAAAATGTGGGTCCTAAATCTCAGACTACTTCGGCAGCCAGTGTAGGGAACTCGAGATTTGTTAAACCTGAGTGCCAGCGGTGTGGTAGAAATCATTTTGGTCCGTGTAGAGCAAATGAATGTTTTCGATGTGGTTCTCCAGATCATTTTATTAGAGATCGCCTGAGAGAGAGCTAAAAGAAAAATTTCGTAATACAAAAATAAGTGGGGCGGATTCGAGAGGAAGATATCCAAGAAAAGCTGGGAGCGAAGCAAGCAGTAAGAATGTAGCCAGGGATGCACCAGTTAGACCTGAAGGAAGGGCTCCGGCTAGAACTTATGCTATTAAAGCGCGTGAAGATGCTTCCTCACCTGATGTGATTACCAGTACATTTTCTCTCTATAATGTTAATGTTATTGCTTTGATTGATCCCGGTTCTACTCATTCATATGTGTGCATGAAATTGGTGTCTAGTATGAATATACCGTTGAGAACATGTAATTTATGATTAGAGTGTCGAATCGAATCCGTTAGGCAAATGTGTGATCATGATAAAGTATGTAAGAAATGTCCTTTAATGATTCGGGATCATTACTTTCCGGCTGACTTGATGTTGCTGCCGCTTGATGAATTTGATGTTATTTTGGGTATGGATTGGTTGACATTGCATGATGCTATAGTAAATTGCAAAGAAAAGGTTATAGAATTAAAGTGTGAAAGCGGTGAAACTCGAGGGTTGAATCGGATAAATCAGAGGTATTGTCTAGTGTGATTTCTTTGATGTCGGCTCGTAGATATTTGAGAAAGGGTTATGAAGCTTATTTGGCGTATGTAATTAATACAAAAGAAGTTGAAAAGAAAGTTGAATCAGTGCCGGTTGTGTGCGAATTTACGGACGTATTTCCAGAAGAATTGCCGGGTTTGCCTCCAATCAGGGAAGTAGAATTTGGTATTGATTTGATACCGGGAACAGCTCCGATTTCGATTGTTCAGATAGAATGGCACCAAAGCAGAGTTGAAGGAATTAAAGTCGCAGCTTGCAAGAGTTGGTGATAAAGGTTTTGTGAGACCGAGTTTTTCACCTTGGGGTGCTCCGTGTTATTTGTGAAAAAGAAGGATGGTTCTATGAGGTTGTGTGTTGATTATCGCCAGTTAAACAAGGTGACAATCAAAAACAAATATCCGTTGCCAAGAATTGATGATTTGTTTGACCAGCTAAAAGGAGCGACATGGTTTTCAAAGATTGACTTGAGATCCGGTATTACCAATCATGGGTAAAAGAGTCGGATGTGCCTAAAAGCGCTTTTAGAACAAGGTATGGTCATTATGAATTTTTAGTTATGCCATTCGGGTTGACAAATGCTCTCGCTGTGTGTTTATGGATTTAATGAATCGCATATTCACCATACTTGGACAAATTTGTTGTGGTGTTTATAGATGATATTTTAATTTATTCAAAAGATGATACAGAGCATGTTGAGCATTTGAGGATAGTTTTGCAAACTTTGAGAGATAAGCGGTTGTATGCTAAGTTTAGTAAAAGTGAATTTTGGCTACGGGAAGTTGGATTCTTGGGTCATATTGTTTCAGGTGATGGTATACGGGTTGATCCTAGTAAAATTTCAGCTATTGTTGATTGGAAGCCACCGAAAAATGTAACTGAAGTTAGAAGTTTCTTGGGGCTAGCTGGTATTATCGCGGTTTGTAAATGGATTTTCTATAATTGCTGCTCCTATAACTAAATTACTCAGAAAGGATGTTAAATTTGAATGGACGGAAGAATGTCAACGGAGTTTTGAAGAATTAAAAATTATTAACAGAGGCACCAGTGTTAGTTAGTACGAATCAATCGTAAAGAATTTGTGGTGTATAGTGATGCTTCTCTAAATGGTTTGGGGTGTGTGCTCATGCAAGAAGGAAAAGTGGTGGCATATGCTTCGAGGCAGTTAAAACCTCATGAGAGGAATTATCCTACTCACGATTTGGAATTGGCTGCAGTGGTGTTTGCTTTGAAAATTTGGCGACATTATTTGTATGGTGAAAAGTGCCGGGTATATACCGACCATAAAAGTCTTAAGTACCTGATGTCACAAAAAGACTTGAATTTAAGACAGAAGATGGTTGGAGTTATTGAAAGATTACGAGCTTGTTATTGATTATCATCCGGAAAAGCGAATGTGGTTCTTGATGCTTTGAGCGAGAAAGTTGTTGTTTGCTTTGAGAGTTATGAACACTCGGTTGAAAGTGTCGGATGATGGTTCGATTCTAGCAGAGAGCTAAGAGTAAAACCAAGTTTTTACAAGAGATTTCTGAAGCTCAAAAGATGATCAAGATTTGCCACCAAGAGAAAACAAAGATGTGAAGTTGATACAGAGTCGATTTGTAATTGGTTTCGATGGGTGCTTAATGTTTAAAGATCGGATTTGTGTACCAAAGAATGAGGAATTGATTCAAAAGATCCTACAAGAAGCACATAGTAGTTATTTCGATTCATCCGGGTAGTACGAAAATGTATAATGACTTGAAGAAAATGTATTGGTGGAATGGAATGAAAAGAGATATATCGAGTTTGTGTCCAAATGCTTAATTTGTCAACAGTGAAAGTGAACACCAAGTGCCTTCGGGATTACTTCACCTATTATGGTTCTGAATGGAAATGGGATCGGATTACTATGGATTTTGTTTCGTGATTGCCATTGACTCGGGAAAGAAAGATGCCATCCGGGTAATAGTTGACAGATTAACTAAGTCACTCATTTTATTCCTGAGACGCACGGATTATTCTCTTAACAAGTTGGTGACTTTGTATATTAGAGAAATTGTTAGATTACATGGAATACCATTGTCGATTATTTCAGATAGAGATCCAAGGTTTACCTCGCGGTTTTGGCAAAAATTGCAAGACGCGCGTTAGGTACAAAGTTAATTTCAAGATCGCCTTTCATCCACAAACCGATGGACAATCGAGAGAGTAATTCAGATTCTTGAAGACATGCTCGGATGTTGTGTATTGGAATTTCAAGGAAGTTGGGAAAGATATTTGCCGTTGGTAGAATTTGCTTACAACAATAGTTATCGACGAGCTTGAAAATGGCACCTTATGAAGCATTGTATGGTCGTAAGTGTTTAACGCCTTTGTATTGGGTGAACTCAAGGAAAATCGATTTATGGAGTTGATCTAATAAAAGAAATCAAGAAAAAGTGAAAGTAATTCGAGATTGTTTGAAAGTCGCTTCAGATAGACGTAAATCTTATGCAGATCTAAAACGAAAAGACATTGAATTTCAAGTTGGTGATAAAGTATTTTTAAAGGTGTCTCCGTGGAAGAAAGTCCTTAGATTTGGACGGAAGGGCAAATTAAGTCCGCGTTTTATTGGGCGTATGAAGTAATTGAAAAAGTTGGACCGGTAGCATATCGGCTAGCATTACCACCCGAATTAGAGAAGATTCATGATGTGTTCCACGTATCTATGTTACGTCGGTATCGTTCGGATCCTTCACATGTAGTTTCACCGACGAGAAGTTGAACTACAAACGAGATATGACCTACGAAGAAGAACCGATTAAGATTTTAGCTCGAGAGGTCAAACAACTAAGGAATAAAAATGTTGCACTTGTGAAGGTGTTGTGGCAAAGGCATGGAATAAAAGAAGCTACATGGGAATCGGAAGAAACTATGAGAAATCAATACCCCACATCTCATTTATTGCAGAAGATTTTCGAGGACTAAAATCCTTAAAGGGGGAGAGTTGTAATATCCCGAATTAGGGCCTAATCGGAATAGTGGTTTTGTGACCACAAATCTGAGATAGAAATAATTATTTTATAATTATTTTGAGGTTTATGATATGATTACATGATTGTGTGAAAATTTCGTGAAGAAATTCTATGCATAAAATACTTAATTTGAAAGTAGGGACTAAATCGAATAAGTTGCAAAACTTGCATTCTAGAAGTTTTTAGTATGAAATTTCATTGAAATATTAATTAAGAGGTCTTAAATAGCAATTTGACCAATTTTAAGTTCATGGACAAAATTAGGACATGGAAGGAATTTTTGGAAAGTTTAGTAGTAAGGGCATTTTGGTCATTTAGTTATTAAAATGAATTAAAAACAAAATTAAAAGCCAATTTTTGTCCATCTTCTTCATTAGGCCGAAATTTCAAGGGTTCTCCATAGCTAGGGTTTGTTTCAAGCTTCCAAGCTCCATAGTAAGTGATTCCAAGCCCCGTTTTTAATGTTCTTTACGTTTTCGGAGTCCCGGTAGCTCGATAAAGCTTATGCTAGCAATAATTTAAGTTAGGGTTCATATTTGGAAAAATACCCATAGGTGAAATTTGTGTATTTTGGTGTTTTATGATAGAATATGAGGTTTTAAATTATGTTAGACAACTTGTACTACTCGATTTTAAGCAAAAACGAGTAAAAGGGCTTAATCGGTAAAAATACCTAATAGTCACAAGTACATGTTAGAGTGAGAATTTGATGTTTCCATAGAAGAGAAAAGTGATCAGCATGTTGTAAAACATAAGAATAAGGAATAAAGTTTAATCCCGAGCCTAGGGGCAAAAATGTAAATATGTAAAAGTTTAGGGGTAAAATTGTAATTTTGCCAAAATTTGAGTTAAGGATTAAATTGATAATGTGAGTATTAAATAAGCTAAATGTGTTATTTTAGATCAAGAAAGACGTGGAATCGACCTCAATCGAGGAAAAGAAAAGATTGTGGACTAAATTGCAAAATCTTTGTATTTTGGTACCAAGGTAAGTTCATGTGTAAATAATGTAGTATAATTGTTATTTGTAAATTATTGATGTTAATTATATGATATGCTGATTTTTATTATGAGATATATGCTTTGTGGTTATTTTGAATAAAATGCAAATTATTTGTATTATTTGTTAAATATAAAGTGCTACCAGAGTATTGGTTTGGTATTTTACGGAAGATGGCAAGGATATGTGTTCGAGGAAAATCCCGTTTGAACCTTAGGAATAGATTAGGATACAAGTGACATGTCACTAGGATGGTTGAGCATCCGAACTCGTTGAGTTGAGTCCGAGTTCACTTATGGATGCGAATGTCCGAACTCGTTGAGTTGAGTCCGAGTTCGAGAGATGTAACTAGGCATCCGAGCTCGTTGAGTTGAGTCCGAGTTCACTTATGGATGCGAACGCCCGAGCTCGTTGAGTTGAGTCCGAGTTAAACATGGGCGGGTTACATGATTGCTTGATTTCATATATGGCACTTATGTGCAAGTTATCCATGTATCCAAATTATATTCCGATGTGTTCAACGGGTAAAGTTCTACTCAATTGGAGGAATATTCGAGATGTAAAGAGACGTATTGGTAAGTGATGTGAAATGGATATTTTGGACAGGTATGTATTTAACCCTCGGGTTGAGTATTGATACAATCACGATAAGGTAATAAGATGATGAAAAATGATTAGAAATGTGATATGTGTTTTAGTGATGCATGCTAATGTTGATTGGTATGACTGTTTGTTATGTTACTTATTATTTGCATATGAACTTACTAAGCATTTATGCTTACTCCCTCCTTCTTACTCATTGTAGTTTTGGACAAGCCAGCTCAGGAGTCGGGATAGGTCGAAGGCTCACCACACTATCAGGAAGACTTTTGGTAAATGGTTTGTAAATTTAAGTATGGCATGTATAGCAATATACCTATTTTGTGTAAATGATCTTATGATATGGTGATGGAATGGTTGAGAAAATGTTTGACAATGATAAATTATGAAAATGGTTAGTTTAGATTATGTTTGATGTTAAGGAAAATTATTAAGATACTTAGTGCATAAAAACTCATAAAAGGGATGAAATTTGCCATAAATGTAATATCTGCAGCAACACTCGACCCGAGTTTGAAAATTTACTAAAAATCATAGAAATTGAATATGGTGATTACATCAAATTGAAGATTATTATGTCTAGTTTCACATGAAACAAATGAAATAGGTAAAGGAATTATATGTTAAAAGATATTTGAATTTTAGTGAAACAGTGGTCGTAACAGTTTCTAAATCCCTGTTCCAACTTTAGAAATTCACTATAAATTTTAAAGATATAATTAGGTGGTGTATTTTATATCCTCAGAATCCTTATTGAGTCTAGTTTTAGTAGAAACAAACCTCATAGCCATATGAATTTTGTACAGAGAGAAATATGGTTCGTAGTAAACAGAGGTCAAACCAGTCAAGTCCTGAAACAGGGGTAACTTTAACTAATAAACTGTACTAATTGCCTCAACCAAAAATTCTAGAAAAAAAATTAGTAGATAGGTATATGAGTCTAGATTCAAGGAAAATTTACGGATCTTAATTTCGAGTTTTGTAACTTGAGATATGATTTTTCTTGTGACTGTGACACAAGTAGCTTAAAAACTGTGAATGTAGAAACAAATAATCCAAAGTTCTAAAAATGTTAAATTAAGCTTAGTAACACCTCATACTCGACTCCGGCGACGGTCTCGGGCGTGGGGGCGTTACAGATCCTATGCCTTCCCCTAATGCTCCACACGCCACATTTTTAGGAGCTTAGTGGCGTCACTCTTGCCACTTTACTACTGCTCTTTTTGTGATGCAAATTACCCATCACTCTATATAAGGGCCACCTAGCGTAACCCCTAACTTTTAAATCCAAAACTTCAAAAATCCCACCGGGTTTTGGCCAACACATGGGCCTTCCATAAGCCCATTTTCATACTTAGAATATTAATTTCACATCCAAATACACAGATTTTAAAACTTAACCAAAATATCGAAAACCACAAATAAATCCGAAAATCAGGATGTTACAACTCTACCCTCCTTAAAGAAATTTCGACCTCGAAATTTTACCTTATTAAAACAGTTGAGGGTACTGTTGACGCATTGCCTCCTCGGTCTCCCAAGTAGCTTCTTCTTTGCCATGGTTCCTCCAAAGTACCTTCACTAACAGAACTGACTTTCTTATTAACACCTTGACGTCACGATCAAGTATTTGCACAAGCTCCTCTTCGAAAGTTAAATCTGACTGTACCTCGATTTCCGCAACTGGTATGACATGAGTTGGGTCAGATCGATACCGCCTCAGCATGGACACATGAAAAACATCATGGATACGATGCAGCTCCGGTGGTAGCTCTAGCTGATAAGCCACTGGTCCAATTCGTTTAACCACTTGGTAAGGCCTAATAAACCGTGGGCTTAACTTACCATTCCTACCAAATCTCAGTATCTTCTTCCAAGGCGAAACTTTCAAAAACACCATGTCCCCAATAGCGAACTCAATCTCCTTGTGCTTCAGATCCGCATACGACTTCTATCTATCGGATGCCTCCTTTAATCGATCCCTTATCAGTCTAACCTTGCCTTCAGTGGCTGCCACCAATTCCGGTCCAAGCACTTGTCGTTCACCCAACTCTGTCCAACACGTCGGCCTACGACATCTTCGCCCATAAAGTGCTTCATATGGAGCGATCTGAATACTTGGTTGATAGCTGTTATTGTACGCAAACTCCGCCAATGGCAAGTAGTCCTCCCAACTACCACGAAAATCGATGATACAACCTCTCAACATATCCTCTAGAACTTGAATAACCCTTTCTGACTGTCCATCTGTCTGTGGGTGAAAAGCAGTGCTAAAATCCAATCGTGTCCCCAACGCTTCTTGCAACTTCTGCCAAAACCGAGATGTAAACCTAGGGTCTCGATCATAAATTATCGACACTGGTACCCCATGCAGTCGCACTATCTCCGCCACATATAGCTTCGCCAACTTTTGCAGTGAGTAATCGGTACGAACAGATATGAAGTGAGCAGATTTTGTTAACCTATCTACAACTACCCACACCGAATCTTTCTTGGTGGGTGTCAAAGGTAACCCACCCACAAAATCCATTGTTACTCTTTCCCACCTCCATAGCGGAATCTTTACCGGTTGCAGTAACCCAGAAGGCAATTGGTGCTCAGCCTTAACCTGCTGGCACGTCAGACATTTCCCAACAAACTCAGTCACCTCTCGTTTTAATCCAGGCCACCAGTACACCTCTCGCAAGTCTTAATATAACTTATTTCCTCCAGGATGCATGGCACAGAGTCCTCCATGCGCCTCTTTCAGGATTGACTGTCTCAATTCAGAGTCCTTCGGAATACAAACCCTTCCACGAAAGCACAGAACTCCCTCAGTATTCAGTCCAAAATCCTCACTCTCACCATTCCTAACTTGCTGGAATCGAAGAGCTAATGAATCGTCCTTCAACTGTTTTTCCCTAACACCTCGCCGGTCCAAGAAGGCCTTATTTGCAGTTCCGCCAACAAGCTTCCATCGTTATACAGACTTAAACGTGCGAATAAGGTTCTTAAATCAGTAACAACCCTTCGACTCAACGCATCTGCCACCACATTAGCCTTTCCTGGGTGGTACTCAATCGAACAATCGTAATCCTTAAGCAACTCCACCCATCTACGCTGCCTAAGGTTCAACTCCTTCTGAGTCAACAAATACTTTAGGCTCTTATGATCTGTATATATGATACACCTTTCCCCATATAAGTAATGTCTCCAAATCTTTAACGCAAAAATTACCGCTGCAAGCTCCAAATCATGTGTAGGGTAATTCACCTCATGAGTCTTAAGCTGTCGTGACGCATAAGTGACCACCTTACCCTCTTGCATCAGTACGCAACCTAACCCCACATGCGACGCATCGCTGTATACCGTAAAGTCCTTTTCAGACACTGGTTGAATCAATACTGGCACTTTAGTCAATACCTTTTTCAACTGGTCAAAAGCTTTTTGCTGTTTCTCGGTCCAAACAAACGGTACTCCTTTCCTTATGAGTTTGGTCAAAGGTGCTGCCAACACCGAGAAACCCTCCACAAACCTTCGGTAGTAACCTGCTAACCCAAGAAAACTCCAAATTTTCGATACCAACCTAGGTGGCTTCCATTCTAACACCGCTTCAATCTTACGAGGGTTCACCTTAATCCCCTCGGCAGAGACCACATGCCCTAAGAAAGTTACCTCCCTCAACCAGAATTCACACTTGCTAAATTTTGCATAGAGTTCCTTCTCCCTCAACACTTGCAACACAATACGGAGATGCTCATCATGTTTCGTCTCCGTTTCAGAGTATACCAGGATATCATCGATAAATACGACCACGAACCGGTCCAAGTAAGGTTGGAATACTCGATTCATTAGATCCATGAAAGCTGCAGGTGCATTCGTCAGTCCAAACGGCATGACCAAAACTCATAATGTCCATATCGAGTTCGAAATGCTGTCTTATGAATATCCCCTTCTTTTACCCTTAGTTGATGGTATCCAGAACAAAGATCCATTTTGGAGAATACTGAAGCCCCTCTAAGCTGATCGAACAGATCATCAATCCTTGGCAGTGGATACTTATTCTTAATCGTCAGTTTGTTCAACTGGCGATAATCGATGCACATGCGCATTGTTCCATCCTTTTTCTTCACAAACAGGACCGGTGCTCCCCAAGGAGACACACTAGGTCTAATGAAGCCTCTATCCAACAACTCTTGGATTTGAGCTTTCAGTTCCACCAACTCCTTCGGTGCCATCCTATAAGGTGCAATGGATACTGGAGCTGTTCTAGGCAATAAATCAATTCCAAACTCGACTTCTCAATTCGGGGGTAGTCCAGGAAGCTCTTCCGGAAAGACATCCCCAAATTCCTTAACAGTTCTGATGGCATCCACAGTCAAATCCTCAATTCCAGCTTGGCTTACCAAAGCCAAATATGCCTCGCATCCCTTGCGCATCCATTTCTCAGCCCTCAATGCCGATACTATATTGGACAAGTAATCCCTTCGTTCTCCAATAATCATTACCTCCTCATCATTTACAGTCCTTAACACCATCCTCTTAGCTGCGCAATCCAAAGTTGCCTTATGCTTGGTCAACCAATCCATCCCTAAAATCAGATCGAATTCTTCAAACGGTAACTCCATCAAATCTCCGCAGAAAACCCTACCTTGAATCTCCAACGGCACCTCCCTGAGGAGTTTCTCTACCTTAACCGAATGACCTAAAGGACTTACTACAGACACCCCACATATAGTCCCCTCGAAGTGCACACCCAATGCCTCAGAAATGCTATATGCCACATATGAATGAGTTGATCCCACATCAATCAGAGTAGTATAAGGCACACCATAGATCAGAAACGTACCAGTTATGACATCAGGTGCGTCTCCTTCCTCGCGACGATGAGCAGCATACACCAAAGCTGGCTGACGAGCATCAGCATTGCCATTACCCCTGCCAGGTGCGCCACGTCCACAACCATTACCATCGCGACCTTGTCCACGGCCTCTTGGCGGTGGCGGTCCATCTCTTACTGGTTGAGCCGGTCGCACAGCCCCTTGTCCAGCCTCTTGAGCCTGAGTGGCCCTCTTAGGACAATCCTTAATCCTATGCTCCTTAGACCCACAATGAAGACAAGCCCCAGAACGTTTCTAGCACTCTCCTTGATGCATTCTACCACAATCTCCATAAGCTTGCGGTCTAGCTGTGTTCACCGGAACTGTTCGAACCGGTTCCTCCATCCTAGCTCTCTTAACATTACGATTTGCAGCACCAGCTGATCCAGCATCTCTCCTGAACCAATTCCGGTCCCTATCGCGATTTTTCCGTTCAGCTTGCTTCACCTCCTCAGCTATCTTTGCCTTCTCCACTGGTGCAGCAAAATCCCGCTCTCTCTACGGAGCTATGAGTACCCTTAGCTCATCCCTAAGGCCATCCTCAAACCGAGCACTACGCTCATATTCAGTGGAAACGACGCCCCCAGCATACCGGCTTAATCTTAGAAACTCTGCCTCATATTCCGCAACGGTCTTACTTCCCTGGGTCAGATTCAGGAACTCCTTTCTGCGTGCATCCACATAGCTAGCTCCAACATATTTTGCCTTAAATGTCTGCTTGAATAGCTCCCATGATACCCTCTCAGCTGGGGTACCCTCTCTCACAGTAATCCACCACTGATACGCTTCATCCCGCAGCAATGACACCGCCCCTTTCAGCTTCTATTCCACTGAGCAGTCCAAGTCATCCGTAATCCGCTCTGTGGCTTCCAACCAATACTCAGCCACATTTGGGGCTACTCCAGATACGCCTCTAAAAACCTCAGCTCCGTTAGCTCAAAGTCGTTCGGAAATGGACCCCTATACATGGGCCCGACATTAGCTCCGGCCACCCTTTCCAAAATCCTCAACATGGCCTGAGACAAAGCGTCGTCCCCTGCGGCCTGATCATACGGCCCATTTTCGTTAACTGGTGGTGAACGAGCCTCTCCAGCTGGTATGTGCTCCGAGGATGCAGATCCAGCTTGAGTACTACCTCGGCCTCGTCCACGGCCTCTTCCCCGAGTAGCCCTTGTACTCATATCGATTTATCTATTTACGAATTTTATGACATTAGTTATTGGTTCCACTGTTTATTACAGAATGTTTTATGAATAGATAGAGTTGCAGAGTTATTTTCGCGCAAGTACAATTTAGCTACAGTCTCAGTCTTGTAGCCTTAATACTACATTATCTATAGTACTATCTCTAAGGCCCAGTACTATCTACAGTATTATTTTCAGTCCAGTTCCATATAAATATTTAAAGCAGAAAAAGAACACTTATAGACTTGGTGCCGGGGATTCAGTGTGTCACTTCCTTATTAGTCCATTTAAAATTTAAAAAACCAGGTTTTTGTTTACCGAAAATAAAAAAAAATTGATTTGAAAACACTTTTATTTTAAAACTATTGATTTAACCCCGTTTAACAATAGAAAAACTTGAACATCTTCGAAAAACTTACCATTTCCAAAAATACCCTTCTTAGGCTTAGGTTTTTGAAAAGATTTTCAGACCCGATCCACAGCCGAGTTGTTACAACTTGGCTCTGATACTACTAAATGTAACACCCTAAACTCGGCCCAGACGTTACGGCCGAATTCAGCATGCCACATGGAAAAAGTTGCTATTCGTTTCATCAAGAATCTCTTTCTTAGGGTTTAAAAACATTAATGTTACAGGTTTAAGTGAATGGAAGCTGTGCACCAGGTAGGAAGCCAGAAAAGAGGAGGTGAGTCTGCTGGACTGCTTAAGTACCAAGCTCTTCCCGGATCCAATCCTAGACATGCACACATCCATTGCCACACTTAAAGCATGTTATGTGTCTATGAAAAATAAATCATGTTTAAGTCTGGTTTAGATATTTATTGCCTTTGAAAACATTTATATTGCGGAAGCTTTACACGTCACCAAGATATTTTGAAAACATATAGTCTTTGTAAAACGCGCCCTAGTGCTAACCAGTTCAATAAATCCATAATTGAAATAATTTAATGAGCGGCCTTATTACAACCTTGAAACAAAACGAAAATAATTAAAAATAAAAGAAGTGTGATCTATTTGAAAACGAATTTGTTCTTCATGGCCACTCTGAATCCCGCCTGACTACAAGTCCACCAATTAGGGCTCATCAGCATGGAAAAAAAAAAGGGGTGAGTTTGGGGAAACTCAGTGTATACAGAAACCCATCCAAAGCCCAAATCAGCTCGAGCCCATTGGGCCTAAGCCCTATTCAGAATAACAGTACACAGTGGACCGAAGCCCTTTTCAGAATACAATATCAAGGCCTTAGCCCTTCTTCGTAATAAAGGCGCCCACGTGCCCACTTCAATGATATCGATGTAACAATAATAACAATGAATGCAATCCCGTTTGGGGAGACTACTCAACCCACCAACCGCTACACTCCCCCGTACCATCCCTACACTCCATGTGGGGAATATCTCAACCCACCCAACCCTACACTCCACAGTTTGCGGCATTGATTGCTCGATTATCGATGAAGGTGAGGCAAAGCCTCCAAAGACGTGGATGAACCACTTTAAGCACTTCCTCCATCAATATCCCAAACCCATGCAACATACGAATCTGATGATTAATCAATCATGCATTTAGGTCGATTTAAACCCTAGGGTATATCAAGAATTGTGCTCATTAGGGGTAAATTCGTAAACTTACACATCTACACAAGTTATTTAAGTAATTTTTAACAGTTATAAGCAGTTCGAGTCTACCAACTAACTAACAGGCCGATTTGCCCATTTCTTACCCATTTTGGTCCGTAAGCCCATTGGGCCCAGTTTTGGCCCATCGAGGCCCACTTACCGATGTTCACGTATTTTCGGACACAACCAACTTACCACTTTACGATTCTGAATCTAACCATTATTCTATGACTTGAGAGCATTCGCGTACTCACAAGCCCATGAAATACCGGATTTTTAGTTTTTCGGCTTTTGTCGATTTGAACAGAGAAAGGGTGTTCGGTACACACCTGTTTTGCGACGACTACTACCGAGATCCCTTACATTTGTCCTACAATCGTTTAGCATAGTTTTTATTTACAATCCTCAATCACTAAACCCCAAAAATTGCTTAACCAAAATCAAGCCATGTCCCTAGAAAGCCTTTAAATCTTACCTTCCTGCCAAAAACCGATAGCTTGCTCCAAATCCGATTGCTCCAGTGATTTACGCCTTGATCCAATGCTTAAGAAGACTCTAATCACCAAAAGAAAACATTAATAACAAACCCTTAGAGCCTTATGCCCAAATCGATGACCTCTCCTATTTTTAGGGATTTCGCTTTTCTAACATCGTAAAATAAAACCAAATCCGAGATGATGAGCACTTACCCCCTTACCCTCTTTGATTTCCACGTAATCTTATACAGATTTATCTTCTAACCAATGATGAGTTCGAATCCAAAAGTCTTGAAGTTTTGGCTATAAGCCCGACACCAATGATACTTTCGGCTTTTGGGTGGTGAAGAAAATAATGATGTGTGGCTATGACCTTGAAGTAGGACTACTTTGTTAGGTATTTAAAATTAAGAAAAGATGATTGTAGTTTAAATAAAATAAAAGAACATAGAAGAACTCGACTTTGAAGAAATCGGCACAAGCGGTGATCACAGGATTTCGGCTTTTTGTGATTTCGGCAAAGGTGTTGATGATTACCAGTTTGATTAACACTTTGGAGAAGAAAGTAGAGAAAAAGAATAGAAAAGATGAAGGTTTTGGCTAGGGAGGCGAAAGGAAGAAAAAGAAAACCCTTTGTGGTGGTGAGCAAAAGAAAACGGCACCACACAAGCCCTAGGTGCCGAAATATCAACCTAAACCTTTCGCCAAAATTTCCCTCTCTAATTCCCTACATTCGCCAACTCTAGACTCTCACCCAATCCCTTAAATCTCTCCCTTATCACTCCTTAATTCAAGCATTTGGACTGATCGGACACTCCTTTGGCGGACTCCACTTGGACTCCAACACTTACCCTTCTCGCACCTAAAAATAATTGCACCTATTTGCCAAAGCATGGGGATCGATCCCATGCCTTCCCCTAATGCTCCACACGCCACATTTTTAGGAGCTTAGTGGCGTCACTCTTGCCACTTTACTACTGCTCTTTTTGTGATGCAAATTACCCATCACTCTATATAAGGGCCACCTAGCGTAAACCCTAACTTTTAAATCCAAAACTTCAAAAATCCCACCGGGTTTTGGCCAACACATGGGCCTTCCATAAGCCCATTTTCATACTTAGAATATTAATTTCACATCCAAATACACAAATTTTAAAACTTAACCAAAATATCGAAAACCATAAATAAATCCGAAAATCAGGATGTTACATAAAAGTTTGGCCCCAGCCCTACTTACAGTTTCAGTATCAATTGGGCCTTAGCCCATTATAACAGACAGTACCAGATGGGCCTTAGCCCATATTCAGTCTCGACATATACTGGGCCGAAGCCTTTCATTTAACAGTTACTGGGCCGAAGCCTTTTCATTAATCATATTACTGGGCCGAAGACTTTACTGTAAACGGTATGGCCCATAGGCCCATTTCAATATCACATGTAATATCAATAAATGTATGCAACCCATTTAGGGAGACTACTCAACCCACCATCCGCTACTCTCCACCCGTACCGGCCAACACACCATGTAGGGAATAACTCAACCCACCCAATCAAACTCTCCACTGGCAGCCTAGCTGCTTTATCATATAACTAGAGGCCTAGCCTCTTTTAATAACTGGGGCAAAGCCCTTTTGCACTTCCTCTATTTATATTAACCCAACCCATGCATATAATGAGTATATCATAGCATATCATGTGCATCTCATAACATATCATGTGCATATCATGTCATATCATGTATATCAATATCTCATGCAACAGATATACATGTCATGACATACAACATACAGAATCAGAATACCATGCCCATATTTGAATCAAACAATCACAGTCAAGTCATCCATATACTCACAATCAAATCCGCCAACCATACAGTCCAAGTCAGTCACTTGCTCACAAGGGCAAAACAGTCATTTAACACCCTAGGGGCAAAATGGTAATTTTACCCCACGAGGGTATCTCGGTAATTCTACCCTACATGGGTATTTTAGTAATTCTGTAAACCAGGGTATTTTGGTAATTTTGTAAATTAAGGGTAAAACGGTAATTCTATAAATCAGGGGTACTTTGGTAATTTACAAGTTGAGGGTATTTCAGTAATTTGGTAAACTAAAGTATTCTAAACAGGGATAACAATACAAATGGGCCAAAAGCCCATTCTCAACCCAAGTGGGCCCACACGCTCGTGTGGCTCTTTTAGCCCAAATCTAGCCACAGATATGAGATTCACCTAGCCTAGTCCAATATTTACTATACAATCAAACAACTTATCCAATTGGACCCGTAGGCCCATGGGGCCCACATGGCCCCTTTCGGCCTATCGCGACCCGAAGTAGCCATCCTACGGCCAGAGTAGTGAGAAATACACACCTGATAGGAGACTGGAGTTAATCCGCGCTCCTAGCACTCTTAGTCGACGCCCAACCCAAACGAGCACGCCATAAAGCAAAAGGGATCAGCCAAGAAAGGTACCTTTACTCTCCTCATGGTTCTCTCTATTTAAAGCCAGCTTCGCATCCACTCTTATGTTAGCTTCCCGATGTGGGATCCCTCCATCATCAGGGTTTAAATTCAACACCAACTCTTGCCGCCCCCTGTTAGCAAAATAAATGCTCTTTGTTTGCCATGAGTTTCGAACCCTGGACCTCCTTGCCAACTCTATGACGCCACCTTCCTGCCTCTTATGTGGCGCTACTTTGCCACTAGACCACAAGGCTTTTTGTGTCACAATTTCTCCAACAATATTCTTAGGCCTACCTACTACACCCAGGGTTTGATTCACCTTAAACCAAAATTTTTGCTAGAGTCCAGGTTTGAACCCAGGACTTCTCCAACACTTCTCAACACACTTAACCACTAAAACAAGCCTTCATTAACAAAATTTTCATGCACAACAAAATATTACAAGCTGCCTTCAACCGCTCCCATGCTTAAGGCCCAAAACTTCTAGGCCCAAATTTAGGGTGTTACAATCAAAACTAAAAGGTCTATTTTGCTCCAGCAAAGTGCACAAGGGTTTAGATATCTTCGAAAAATTATTAATGAATCTTCTATAAAATCTTGCATGTCCTAAAAAACTTCTAATACCCTTAACAGTAGTGGGAGGTTCTTCTATAAAAGGTTTAGAAGGATTAAAAAAATGTTCTGATAACTCTAATGATTCAAACTTCTTCCCTAATCTATCAACAAACTAATTGGTTTCCAATAGTTCAACAAGTTCCTCAAAACTTACTGCATCACTCTGCTCAAGTGAGTCTTCATCAATATCAAAATTATTGTGGAAAAATCTTGTAAATTTCTCCACTGTTGTTTCTATCAATCCAATGGTATAGCATTCTTCATTCTCATCAGCACATTTCAGGGCATTAAATATACTGAACGTGATCTTCATGGTTAGTTCACCTTTTCTGCACATCGATTAAAGTTTTGCCTGTAGTAAGAAAAGGTCTTTCAAGAATAATTGGCACATTTTGGTCAGCTTCAAATTCTAAAATAAGGAAATGCGCAAGAAAAATAAATTTATCTACTCTTACCAGCACGTCTTCAATTTTACCTTCCGAATGGGCATAAGATTGATCAACCAGTTGCAACGTAACCGTAGTAGGTCTTGCTTTCCCAATTCTCAGCTTCTTGAAAATAGACATAGGCATTAGATTTATACTTGCTCCTAAATCACATAACGCCTTACCAACATAATAATTTCTAATTGAACATGGGATAGTGAAACCCCCTAGGTCCTTCAACTTTGGAGGTAGTTTGTTCATCAACATTGCTATGCACCCTTCAGTGAGAGCAACAGTCTTAAATTCTCTCAATCTGCCCTTATTTGACAATATATCTTTCATAAATTTCACATAGTTAGGCATTTGCACTAAAGCTTCTACCAGTGGTATATTGATATGGAGTTGCTTTAGTACATCCAAAACTCTTTTGAACCATTCATTTAAACATGTCAAAGACTTATTAAAATAAAGAATCATGACTTATTATAAACTAAGCTAATTCCCAAAGCTCAAAGTACTCAGGCATCATTATTTGAAACTAAAAGTGTAACACCCCAAACCTAGTCGAGACGTTATGGCCGAATCTGGCGTGTCACATTGAAGTGTTTTTCGAAAACCATGTTTTCATTGAAAACCCTTCTTACTATTTAAAACCTATGGCCATTTTAAAACTTGTGAAAACCTTAGTTTACGTTGGTTTATTTTGCAAAACACGGTTCGTTGGAAAGTTATTCCTATGTAAAATGGTGTATGTTGTGGAAGCTTAATTTAAAATAGTCGATTTATGAAAATAGGATGTTTAAAAGTTAAGCGAAACCGTAGTGTTTTGAAAATAGTTATTGTTTTGGAAAATCGCGATCTACTTCTAACAAATATCAAACATAGTAATAAAATCCCAAAGATTAAGATAAAAACCAGAGAGGCCTTATTACAAACCAAATCAAAATATAAGTACTTATAAGTAGATAACTTAAAAGAAAATCGGAAACAATAGCAGTTGTGTGGCCATCTCCGAGTCCCTCATAGCACCGATCCTCCTAATGCTGGGGATTACCTGTACAATTAATAAACGGGCTGAGTTTATGAAAACTCAGTGTGTAATCCCCTCCTAAATTAAAACTATTAGTAAACAGACAGAATTCAGAATCAGTCTAGGCTAGAGCCCATTACAGTAACAAAACAATGTGTGTGGGCCTAAGCCCAATACAATTTCACTTGGGTCTCAGCCCTCATCAGAAGCAATTGGGCTTAGCCCATTCTCAATATCAATAATAGTTGGGCCTAGCCCATATCAGAAACAGTTCCATATGCATAATGTGTGATGCATGCTAACCCATCCCATCCAACCTTGCACTTGCCTTCGTCTAACCCTGCACTACCTACGGGGAATAAATCACCCACGCCATCCCTACACTCTCAATGTTAGCACCGGTTGCAGCACTAACCAAAATCGCAGTAAAGCTGCCCATAAACAGAATGGTTATAAACCATAATCAAGATGGCACAGAGCCATAATATGGGTGGCACAAGGCTATCGGTAACTGTAATAAGTTTGGCACATAGCCATCAGCGACGGTAATATAATCGGCACACAGCCACGGGTAAATATGATTGACATAGAGTCATCAATAAATATGATAGGCACATAGCCACAGGTAAGTACGATTAGTACAAAGACATAATCAAGATGGCACAAAGCCATATTTAGGTTGGCAAAGAGCCATAATCAGATTAAGCAGTACTAAGCCGTCCATTAGTCCACAGTCGTCTCATGCGACCTGTGCGACCTTAACAAATTAATACTGGATCCACAGTCGTCTCGTGCGACCCATGCAATCCTCTCAGAACTTCCTCCGTATCAATGTCCCAACCTTATCCAATATGTTGTGTATTTCGTGCTCAATCATCATACGTGCATGCAAAATGGCCATGCTCAGTAACAGTCATTTAAACATATATTAAAAGCATATCATTCATATGACTACAGTTAAGTCAATTAAAACATAGTCATACGATCACAGTCAAATCAGTCAAATTCATAGTCTAAGTCAGTCATCTACCCATAAGTACAGAGGTATTTTGGTAATTTTACACTACAAGGGTATTTCGGTAATTGTACACTACAAGGGTATTTCAGTAATTGTACACTTCAAGGGTATTTCGGTAATTTTACAAATCGGGGGTATTTCGATAATTTTACAAACCGAGGGTATTTCGATCATTTTACCAATATTGGGGTCTGATTACTTATTACGACCTCTTAGAAGGTCTATCGTCGCTTCGAATGACTTAGATAACCTACATGGCCAGAACAGTGAATATGGGCCCAAAACCCGCTATTGGGCCAAAGTGGGCCCACACGCTCGTGTGGCCCATCTAGTCTAGATTCACATACGACATCGCGAGCCTCATAAACCAACCTATCAATGATCACTTATCGAGGATTTTACCCGTGTGTCCCACAAGCCCATTGGGCCCATACGACCCATTTTAGCCCATCGAGGCCCATAACGGCCCCAGTCCATGAAAACGCATGTGGTGGCCTCTAAAGTCTACCACCCATGATTTGGGCTCAGTTTGCCCCATGTGCGTTCGCACGCTCGTTAGGCCCCGAATGCCGAGGTTTCGGTATTTCGGCTTTTGCCAATTCACAGTTAAACAGGGGTGTGAATACACACCTTACGGCTTTTGACAATACAGAATAGTGTATGGTTAGACACCTACTTTCAGCTTTTTATCCAATTAGTGAACACGCTATACGGTTACACACCTTTGTTAACAAAGAGAGTGGCTAATCTTTGAGTACCAAACCGAACCGCAAGGTTAATTAGGGAGAAGGGACAATCATCCTAACCCACTAAAACAGAGGAGCAAAGCTAGCAATACTCGTCCCTAGCCATTGAACGGTAATAAAGAACAAGATTAAACATAGGATTACCAACAGGGAGGAGAAGATTTACAAAGAATCAACACTCACCAACTAATCACAGAATATTCGCATAAGTCGAAAACCGAAGTAGAGAGGGAGAGTGCTAATATTCGGCTAAAGTAACACCACTTGAGAACACCACAGAAACATAGCAACTGGTCTACAAAGAAGAAACCGATTGAAGGAATTGGGAGGAAGAGTATTCGGCCAAGAAAATTTAGAAGTAGAAGAGGTGAGAAGAGAGCAGTGATTCGGGCAACCAAAAGAAAAGAGATTAAGGGGAAGAAGCGAAGTTCGATTTCGACACAAAACTTAAGTGTCTAATCGGCCAAGGAAGTAGCGATTCGAGATAGGGAAGGAAAAATAAAGAAAACAAGCAGAATAAGGAGGCAATAGAAGAATTTGGCACCAAAAAGCACAAAAACCAAATGCCAAAAGAAGGACACACAAAACCAAAAATTTAGGAACAACACTCAGCTGAAATTCTGAGTACCTCCTAAGCAAATTCAGCACAAACTTACCCACTCTTAAACTCCCTTTTCCTCTCCTAAAATCCCTCCATAATCCTCTCTTTGATTTCCTCCACAAATCAATCCAACTTCCCATTCAAATTCAAATCAAATTCTTATGACCAATTCAACCACAGAGTTCCAGTCCAACTCCACCTCTTACACAGCTCAACAGCAAAATAAATACTCCATTGCGCATCCCAAGACTTGAATCTCAGACCTCATAGTTACACAACACGCCACATTGGCACTCCACCATAGGCTCCTTTGTGACACGTTTTATCCTCAAGTAATTATAAGGTCTATAAGCCAAAGTCCAAGTTCCTTTAAAAGAAAAACCAAAATAAATTGCAAGAGCCAAGACTTGAACCCTGGCTCCCTTGCAACCTTAATGACGCCACAACCACTAAACCACATGCTTCCTTGTGTCATTTATTTACCATAATAATTTAAAGGGCCTTCATCCAAGCATCCAGGGTTTTATTCACTTAAAACCAAAATTTTTGCTAAAGCCCAGGTTTGAACCCAAGACTTTTCCAACTCCTTTCAAGACCCTTGACCACTTGAGTAGACATTTAATTATGTCATTTCTTGCACAACTAAATACTTATATCAAGCCTTGTCATAGTTCCCCTGCTCAAGGCCTATTCTTTCTAGGCCTAAAATTTGAGGCGTTACAAAAGGATTTATACATTTTCTACTTATATATGTTCTAAAAGGTTTACCTAATTATGCACACAAGTTCAACTATCTTGTACTAGCAACAAGCATAACATGTTAACTTTTAATATTTACATCCATACAAAATATATAAATACTAAAGACCCTTCCTAATACATGCCACATAGTACATGCCACTTAAACCAACTGGTAACAACAAAAATGACTACTGAGATGTTGATGATAGTGTGTGAGCTTCCGAGTCGATCCAATCAAAGAAACAATTCCAAAGGTCCTACAAGAATAAATCAGACTAATAAGCATCAAAAAGCTTAATAAGTTTGGCATTAGCTTCATTTATTAATTAATTGAAAATGATCAAGTTAATCTAAAGTATCAGTACACCGGCACACAGCCTGCTAGGCACATAGCCCGAATAATCACCGGCACGACTAAATATTTTTGTGACACACTTCTCCAATCATCTATTCATAACACCATACGAATTTGAAGTGCAGGTAATAATGATAATTAAAATATAAACACAAACTATATAATACAACTTACCGGAGTTCAATTGTTGTGGAAATGCACCTATGTCTACTCAACGACCTTCTCTTTTCCCCGATAAAATGATCGATGGAGTTGATTCTTGATCTAAGTATAATCATCAATTAAATTATTGGACTCAACCATCTTAAAAAATTCACAAATGATTCACATAGCTAATCCTTCAATGAAAGTATACACATTTAACCTCAACTTTTGCTTTTATTCCATTTACACCTCTCTCTTAAACCTCCCAATTTAATAACTAAGCTCGAGGTAATTATGCTGATTTTCTAATAGTCCCTATGTAGTTTAAATATTATCCTCTAGTCCATAAATTTCCTAATTATCACAATTACATCCCTAGCTACAAGACCGATTGACAATATCTTTCTAAATAGTCTAAAATCATTAGAAAAATCAAATATACATCTATTAACATAAAAAACATCCAATTTCCAACAATGACAAACTCTTAAACATTTGATAATTCTACAATTAGATCTATAAATTAACTAGATGAAGCTGCCCAAACTCCAAAAATATGAAAATCAAAAGAAATGAGCTTCAAATTACCTAGCATGAAACCCAATTATGCTTGGCCGAATGTTCTTTTAATTTTCATAGAGGTTTCGGCCTGGAGGAGATGAAACAAACAAGTGATAATAATAAAAATAAAATGCTTTTTGTATCTTTTTCTGTAACATCCCTACCCGTATCCATCGTCGGATTAGGGTTACGAGGTATTACCGAACAAGACATAGTATTCAAACATTCATAAATTTATACATGTCATATTCGCATTACATTAATCATATGACTGATTAAACATTAAACATACCTTATAAATCGTGATACAAAATACAATTCATAACCCAAGTCAAGTATAATATGCTTTTAAATATAAACACATTTAAATAAATACATATAATAAGCAGAATACATCTTGAACAATAATGTACTCCCATAATCTACCTTAACATAGATGCACAAAGCTCAGATCTATTTAGTAAATTCATATATAAGCATTTTAATAATAATTAGCAAAAGTTACTATTCATTTGGTTAATTCTCATCTCATTAGCCGAATATAAACATGCCTATTACCATTTCCTTTCTAACTTTATTCCATTACTAAAAATATATGCAATCACACAAGGAAGCATATATAAACATACTATAATTTGCATTTTATAAATGCATCATTCATATATATATATATATATATCATATCCGAATATGCATAAACTTCAAAGCTAAATCAAATGGCCCATTTCACATATGATCCAAAAGATTCCATATTTCATGCCTTATTATACAAATGATCTACCAAATTCAAATACAAAAGCTGAATTTTTTTTAAAGAAAACTAACTAACTGTTAAACATATTATAAGCACAAATTTTCTAAATTCCTTCCTTACCTATTCGGCCAACTCAACTTATCTACATTGATGGTACCAATTTTTTTACTACTCATTCATATGCAAAAATGTATATATATATTACCTTAACCTTAATAAAATAACCAAATCAAAGTCATTAACGATGTAAACATATGCTTATTGATCCTACATATTACTAGGCAAATATAAACATACATTATACTTGACTTATCATTTAATCATACCATCGAATCTCAAACTCATTTTATAATCATATAAAAATAAGCTAAACCATATTAATATAAATTACAAGTATTGAAACAATACATGTTTATTACACCTAATCACAATGTACCAAAATGTCACACCCAAAAACCAATCTATTCAATACATGTTTGGCTATAATAATAAATCAATACACTACCATAAGTTACCTTCATCAACCGAGTTTATGAAATCAAAATCCGTCTCCAAAACATGCTTAATAAATATATCAACTTATATCATAACACCTTATAATTCAAATCTAAAATTAAACTTACCGAAACATAAATTCATCCATCACCAATTTCATTTTATAAACATACTGCCAAACATAAACGTGAAATGCTTATTTTCGATTCCCTCGAGGAAAGGTCTAAAATTCCTCCATATCTATCGCCCCCATCTCTGGTCCCATTTATGGAAGCCATTTTCGCATGGCTTAGTAAATACATATCTAAAAAATCAAACACATTAATTAGCCTATACATGCCATAGGTTAGAATTCAAATTTTTAAAAATACCGAAATTAGTCAATAGTGTGATAGACTTCGCTGACGATCCCCGAGCCCGTAACTAGCTTCCAAAATCTATAAAACAGAAAATAAGCATACACACAGTAAGCTATCAAAGCTTAGTAAGTCATAAGCAAATAAAACATTTAATAACATAATCAACTCAATTCACCAAACCAATTTATGCAATTAAAATCACTTATAACTTCAAGCTTAAAATTTTATATATAACATATACTTTCATAAACAACTTAACATAGCTGAATATACACATGTATATGCATTACTAATACATTCTCCAATTTCAAAGTCATGTTGGCATATATATCTGATTATTCATATGTATTTATCTAAACATACTCATAGATCAAGCTTTTAAATCACACACTTATTCCTATTATAAGGCCGAATATGTATTTCATATTCACACATATACTTATAATAGCATTTTGAATTATTTTTATTACATATAAATTAACTAACTTATCTTATTGTCAAATAGGTAACCAAACATCACATACCTGATCGTTTTAGCTCGTTAAACACATTCGTTCATAAATTTATCATGTCTCGTTAAACCGTTCGGAATCGAATAGGATACTCGGATAATTACACATATCGTACAATGCCAACGTCCCAGACGTGGTCTTACATGTAATCACATATCGATGCCACTATCCCAGACAGGGTCTTACACGAATCACATATACAATGTCGATGTCCCAGACATGGTCTTACAGGCAATCACATATCGTAAATCCTACGTCATGACATATGTATCCTAGTTATTCCTAAGGTTCGTACGGGGCTTTCTGGACGTCGTAACTCGATCGAATCGAACTTGAACACATTATTTCTATGCATAATCACATTCGACAATCTCAATTATAAATCCATAATATTCAAATTAGCATATCAAGTTAATTTACATTCAAAATTAACGACATTTATTTGCTTATGACTTACCTCGGATATCTGCAAATAGTATAAAATGACTATTCAACTATTTTTGTTTTCCCCTGATCCAAGTCTGATTTCTTTGGTTCTTGACCTAAATATATTCAAAATAAAATAATTCAATATAATTTCATTCAATTTAGTCCAAAAACACATATGGGAAAATTACCATTTTTCCCCTAACATTTTACACTTCTTACAATTTAGTCCAAATTGCACAAAACACAAAATATACAAAATTTGACCACACTATGCCTAGGCCGAATCTTCCTTATGCTCATAAAAATCCATACATTTCATTTATTTCACATTTTAGTCCCTCAATTTATAATTTTTTCAATTTATCCCTAACTACTATAATTCATCAAAAATTCCAATACAAAACATATTAATCCAAAACATATATTTCATAATTCATCATCAAACATCATAAAACACAAATATTCATCAATGGGATAACTCAAAATATTCATCAAAATCAGAAATTCTAGCATGGGTCAAATAGTATTGGAAGCAACGATCTCAAAAACGTAAAAATTATCGCAAACTGAAACCAAACTAACCTTGAATTTGAATCAACAATGGCCGAATATCATTTTCTTTCTCTTTTTCTTTTATTTTACTAGTTTCGATCAAAAATGATGAACACATGCATGATTTTTTTAATGTTTTATTATATTATAACTTATATTATTTTATTAAATCACCTAAATAACCTTTATATAATAATTTGAAATCATTATAAAACAAGGTTAATGCCGTCCATTATTAAAAGCCATGGTATATTTGCCACATAAATACTCCATATTAAAAAGACATATTCAATTCGGCCATTTTCTATTAAACCATCAAATTTTCATTTTACATGTTAAGCTTTTTTTTTTAAATCGGGCATCCAAACAACAAAATTTTAAAACAAAAATTTAGCACACAAAAATTCACACATTATAAACACCAAAAATAATTTTAAAAATATTTTTCTGACTCAGATTAGTGGTCCCAAAACCACCGTTCCAAATAGGGTCAAAATCGAGCTGTTATAGTTCTTCCCCCTTAGGGATTTTCATCCCGAAAATCTTACCTGTGAATAAGTTTGGATAACGTTCTTTCATTGCATCTTCTGGTTCCCAAGTTGCCTTTTCAACACCACGTTTACGCCATAGTACTTTCACTAACGAAATTTTCTTATATCTCAATTCTTTCACTTCACGAGCCAAAATATGAATCGGTTCTTCTTTATAAGTCATATCGGACATAATCTCAATCTCTGACGGATTTAACACATGTGAAGGATCAGATCTATATCGACGTAGCATCGAAACATGGAATACATTATGGATCTTTTCTAACTCAGGTGGCAACAATAGTCTATAAGCAACTGGCCTAATCTATTATATAACCTCATACGGCCCAATAAATCTCAGACTCAATTTGCCTTTATGACCGAATCTGAGTATTTTCTTCCACGGTGAGACTTTCAAAAACGCTCTATCCCTGATCTGAAACTCTATATCTCTATGTTTCAAGTCTACATATGATTTCTGACAATCTGACGCTATTTTCAAACTTTCGTGGATCACTTTAACTTTCTGTTCAGTTTCTCTAATCAAATCAACCTCGTGTATCTTGTTTTCACTGAGTTCAGTCCAATACAATGGTGTACGACATTTACGACCGTATAAAGCCTCGTAAGGTGCCATTTTGATACTTGATTGAAAGTTATTATTGTACGCAAATTTAATCAGAGGTAGGTATTCTAACACCCCTAAACAATAACTATCGCCAAAATAGGTTAAGAGGCATTACTGGACTCGTAACACAGTTCAGAATAATTTAATATCAAAGATCATCTCATTTACATAAATACCAATAATTCATGTTCAAAATGAACTTAAACCAAGCATACAAAGTCTAATCCATGCATCTAAGACTGAATCAATGATATATAAAAGTTTTAAAACTTTTTCAGAGATCACACGCCCGTGTGAATAGCCCGTGTGCCTCACACGATCTAGACACACCCGTGTGTCTAAGCCATGGCAAAATAGGGCATAGCTATTGACTTGCTCACATGGCCAGACCACATGCCCGTGTGCTACGCACACGCCCGTGTCCAGGCCGTGCCAAAAATAGGGGGTATTCTGTTTGTGACATCAGCATACCAATTAGGGTCACACGGCCAGACTACACACCTGTGTGTCTTGGCAGTGTTTGAGCCTGACTTACAATCTTAGGGTACCCCAAGGGACACACGACCGTTCAACATAGCCGTATGTCACACACGGCTGATACACAGGCTCGTGTCTCTGCCCGTGTGGACAAAAATAGGCCATTTGAATAGCCAATTTGCCACACCAATTTGGTCATCCTACAAGCAAAAGAAACAAGCATATTTATATCACCATTTCATCCAATTACGACACCAACACATGACCCTTTTCATCTCATATATTAGTCACCAAAAATTCATACCTTACCAATTCATGCCAATCATAAGATAATATCAAACCAAAACATTCCATTCATACATCATTCAATCTCAAGTTATTCTTACCAAAACTTACCTTCTAGAACATATCACAATATCATATTGCCATCACATACCATAAACAATTAACAACTATTGATTTAAGCACAAATTAACCAAGTCACATGACTAAGCATATGCATCACAAAACATACCTATCAAACTAGTAGCCTATACATGCGATACTTCAAAAATATGCATTTTCAAAAGTACTAGAATGAGGTTCGATAGTGTGGTGACGACCCTAGACGATCCCCGAGCTTGCAATAGCTTCGATATCTATAAAACAATGTAAACACATACGAAGTAAGCTTTCAAAAGCTTAGTAAGCTCGTACCAAATATATCAAAACATAAAACATGAAACATCAATACTTAAGTAATTATAATCTCTCAATTCATTCATCAAGCCCATGACAACACCAACTATATGTTGATACAAATTCAATAAAATTTTATGTATTTTACCACCTAGCACATAGGTATTATACTTACCGAAACATTTTCGTACTCATTCGTTTTCAATCTCACCTCTTGTTCGAATATTTATACTTTTTCGATGATCACAATACTTTAATTATCCGCACACTTAGTGCTTTAAGATTAGCCAAAGCTAAAATGATTCCGCACACTTAGTGCCATCTCAACTAACCGAAGCTAAGTCAGTTTTGCACACTTAGTGCCTTTAGTAGCTGAAGCTAGTTTAACTCGCACACTTAGTGCCAAATACTTCCAATTTATCATCATTTTCATCCAATTCAATTATATACAATCCATGTATAATAAAATCATTAAAACCTTCTTAATATCATATTTTAAGTACGAACCTACCTCGTACTCAGAATTTGTCAACTCGGACGTTTATTCTACAATCTTCGACTTTTCCCGATCTAAATTCGAATTCCTCTTTTCTTGATCTCAATCAAAGAATGCAAAGGCTGAATCCTAAGTGTTCTTCTTCTTTTATTTCTTTGCTATTTTCGGCTATGAAACATAAGTAATAGCCAATTTCATGCTTTTGTTTTAATAAAAACATAATAATTCATCATTTACTAATTTGCCCTTTATTAATTAATATAGCTTTCATGTTACTTAAGGCTATTAATGTCCATTAACTATGTAAATGGCATATTAACCACATAAGGACCTCTCCTTTATAAAGTCAAGTAAATAGACACTTTTAACATCTAGCGCACAACTTTTACATTTTACGTGATTTGGTCCTTTTTGCAAATTTAAATTTTCACACGAAACTTTTACACATGTCAATTCACTTATAATAAGCACATAAAATAATATAAAAATATTTTTTGACTCAGATATGTAGTCCTGAAACCACTATTCCAACTAGGGTCAAAACCGGACTATTACAATTTTCCCCCTTAAGAATTTTCGTCCCCGAAAATCTTACCGTTAAACAAATTTTGATATTGTTGTCTCATAGCATTCTCAGGCTCCCACATAGCTTCTTCAGTACCATGACGATGCCACATCACTTTAACTAACAAAATTTTCTTATTCCGCAGCTCTTTAACTTCTCTAGCTAAAATACAGATGGGCTTTTCTTCGTAAGTCATATCAGATTGAATCTCAATCTCAGATGGAGGAATTACATGCGAAAGATAGGATCTGTATCGTTGAAGCATCGATACGTGAAACACATTGTGAATCTTTTCTAACTCTGGTGGCAACAACAATCTATATGCTAACGACCCAATACGCTTGATAATTTCGTACGGCCTGATGAACCTCAGACTCAACTTGCCTTTTCTACCAAACCGAAGCACTTTCTTTCACTGAGACACTTTCAAAAACACTTTATCACCGATCTCAAACTCAATGTCTTTTCTTTTCAAATTCAAGCTGGCTTTAAACTATCTCGGATCACTTTTACTTTTTGTTCAGTTTCTTTTATCAAATCAACCCGTGGATCTTATTTTCGCTGAGTTCAGTCTAATACAAAGGTGTACGGCATTTGCAACCATATAAAGCTTCGTATAGTGCCATTTTAATGATCGACTGAAAACTATTATTATAAGCAAATTCAATCAAAGGTAGATATTGTTCCCGCGTAACTTCAAACTCAAGAATGCAACATCTCAACATGTCCTCGAGTATCTAAATAATCTGTTTGTATTGACCATCTGTTTGTGGATGAAAAGCAGTACTAAAGTGCAATTTAGTACCTAGAGCATCTTGCAGCTTCTTCTAGAATCGCAAAGTAAATCTCGGGTCTCTATCTAACACTATCGACAATGGCACACCATGTAATCTCACGATATCAGAAATGTACAACTCAGCTAATTTATCAAGTGAGTAATCAGTTCAAACCGGAATAAAATGAGCGATTTTCATCAAACAATCAAATACAACCCAAATTGTGTCTTTCTTTCTCGGAGACAAGGGCAAACCCGAAACAAAGTCCATGGTCAATCGCTCCCATTACCACTCTGAAATCATAACCGGTTGTAGTAACCCATATGGCACCTGATGTTCAGCTTTAACTTGCTAACAGATCAAACATTTAGAAACAAAATTAGAGATATCTCTTTTCATTCCGGACCACCAATAATGCTGTTTCAAATCATTATACATTTTTGTACTACCCAAATACACAGATAACCGACTATTGTGGGCTTCACTCAAAATCAGTTGAATTAATTCTGGATTTCTCGAAACACAAATTCGATCTCGAAATCTTAAACAATCATCTTTATAACTCTGAATTCTAAACCAGTCTCTACATTACACTGAACTTGTTTAATTTGAATCTCATTATCAATCTTCTGGGCTTTAATAATCTACTGTAAAAACAAAGGTCTCACTTTTAATTCAGTTAAAACTGAACCATCACTGGACAAGGCTGAATGAGCATTCGTCACATGCAGAGCAAACAATGACTTTCGACTTAAAGCATCAGCAACAACATTTGCTTTTCCTGGATGATAATCAATCATAAGTTCGTAGTCCTTTAGTAATTCAAGCCACCTTCTTTGTCGCAGATTTAAGTCTTTCTGAGTCATCAAATACTTCAAACTCTTATGATTTGAATACACATGACATTTCTCACCGAACAAGTAATGGCGCCAAATCCTTAGAGCAAACACAATCGCAGCTAACTCAAGATCGTGTGTTGGATAGTTCTTTTCATGCGGCTTCAACTGTCTCAAAGCATAAGCAATAACTTTTCCTTCTTGCATTAGAACAGATCCTAGACCTATCAACGAAGCATCGTTGTAAATTACAAAGTCTTCGGAATATCTGAGTCTTTCACTCGCAGTTGATAATAGCCTGATCTCAAATCTATGTTCGAAAACACAGTAGCTCCTTTTAACTGATCAAATAAATCATCAATTCGGGGCATGGGATACTTATTCTTAACAGTCACCTTGTTCAACTGACGATAATCTATACACATTCTCATCGTACTGTCTTTCTTTTTTATGAATAGAACCGGAGCACCCCAAAGTGAGAAACTCAGTCTAGTAAGCCCTCGATCAGTCAAATCTTGCAACTAAGACTTTAATTCTTTTAATTCGGTCGGAACCATTTGGTACGGAGCTATCGAAATCGGAGTAGTACCAGGTACCAATTCAATGCCAAATTCTACTTCTCTAACTGGAGGTAATCTTGGAAGTTCTTCAAGAAACACATCAGGGAACTCACAGACAACAGGTACAGATTCAACTTTCTTTTCTGACACTCTTGAATCAATCACATATGCAAAATAAGCTTCACAACCCTTTCTCACAATACTCAACGCTTTCATCGAAGATATTACAGCAAGCAATCCATTCAAATCACTAGATTCAATTCTGACTATTTCACCATTCTTGCATCTCAAATCAATAGTTTTCCATTTACAATTCACCACTGCATCATGCAAAGTTAACCAATCCATACCCAGAATTATATCAAACTCATCAAAAGGCAATAACATCAGATCAGTCAAAAAACTATTGTCTCGAAACATTAACGAACAATTCCTGCAGACTTTATCAACTAAAACACATCTGCCTAAGTGGTTCGAAACTCTAATGACAAATTCAGTAGACTCTATAGGCAAAGTCTTAATGTTCACTAAGTTCATACATATATAGGAATATGTTGATCCAGGATCTATCAAAGGAATCACAGAAGTATCATAGAGAGTAAATGTACCCGTAATCATATCTAGTGATGAAGCTTCCTCTCGAGCTCGAATAGCATAGGCTCTGGCAGGTGCACAGGCCTCAAATCTAATAGCTGTGTCTTTCATTCCTCTCTGACTACAGCTTACATTTCTCGAATTTCTGGGAGGTCTACCACAAGAAATATTACCACTCTGCTTCACATTCTAAACATTATTTTTTTTAGCTAAATCTGGGTAGTCTTTAATAAAATGATTTCTTGAACCACAACTATAACAAGCTCGGTTATTACTTTTTCCCTAGTATTCACCAAAATGTCGTCTTCCACATTGATCACACTCAGGCTTTTCATTCTTTGCATTATCAACACTGGCAACAGATGTGGCTAAAGATTTGAAATTCGATTACGATTTAGCACGATCTCTGCTCGAATGTCCCATACTAGCCTTTGAACGACTGCTATCATCTCTAAACTTCTTGGATCCAGATTGAAATGATTTGCCCAATGATCTCTTTCGTACCTCTTTAGCTTCAAAATCAGCCTTTCTTTTCTCTTTCCCAAGATCTTCAGCTTTACATGCTTGTTCCACAAGCACTACAAATTCTTTGATTTCCAAGATCCCAACCAGCAAACTAATATCTTTGTTTAGACCGTCTTCAAATCTCTTGCACATTATTGCTTCCGAAGATACACATTCACGGGTATACTGGCTCAACCTTATAAATTCTCGCTCGTATTCTGTGACAGACATACGACCTTGTTTAAGCTGAAGAAACTCTTTGTGTTTCTGATAAATAAATCTTTGACTGATATATTTCTTTTAGAATTTAGCTTGGAAGAAATCCCACATAACTCGTTCACTCGGAACCACAGATATCAAAGTTTTCCATCAATGATACGCCGTGTCTCTCAGAAGTTAAACAGTAGATTTTATACATTCTTCGGGACTCAAGGACAACTCATCAAACACTCTTATTGTGTTCTCTAACAAGAATTCAACTTTTCAACATCATCATTTGTTGTAGCTCAAAACTCTTCAGCCCTATATTTTTTAATCTTATCAACTGGTGGTCTACTTATCTGTACCAAATTTGATGGTGGCATAATAGGAGTTTGAGGAGAATTAACCGAGGGTGGAGGTTGTTGTACAGCCAGATTGGTTGTAATATATTAAGTGAACTAATCATTCATCATCTGATAGAAGGCTTGTTTAGCCTCACCATCATGGCTACTTGTAGCCGGTTGACAATCAGCTTGCACTGTCCCTTACACAGGAGCAGGCGCATTGCTTTCAACATCATCTGATACAGCTTTACTGGGATCCATTGCTATATAAAAGCACATTTCAATGCCAGGATTCATCACACTATCGTAGTTCATAAATATTGCATGTGTAGCTAGACTTACATATGCTATGGTAGTCCTAGAACCAACTAAACCTGGCTCTGATACTAATAAAATGTAACACCCTTAACCCATAACTATCGCCAGAATAGGTTAAGAGGCATTACTGGACTCTTAACACAGTCCAAAATAATTTAATATCAAAGGTCATCTCATTTCCATAAATACCAATCATTCATGTTCAAAATAAACTTAAACCGAGCATACAAAGTCTAATCGATACATCTAAGACTAAATAAATGATATATAAAAGTTTCAGAACTTATAAAAATTTTCCACTTTCCATAGGTCACACGCCTGTGTGAACAGGCCGTGTGCCTCACACGGTCTAGACACACCTATGTGTCTAAGCCGTGGCAAAACAGGGCATAGCTACTAACTTGCTTAGACAGCCAGACCACACGTCCGTGTGCTACGCACACGCCCCTGTCCAGGCCATGTACTAGGCAGTGCCAAAAATAGGGGGTATTCTATTTGTGACGTCAGCATACCAATTAGGGTCACATGGCTAGACCACATGCTTGTGTGTCTTGGCCTTGTTCGAGCCTGACTTACAATCTTAGGGTACCCCAGGGGACACATGACCATGCAACATGGCCGTGTGTCACACATGGCTGAGACATACGCCCGTGTCTCTGCTTGTGTGGACAAAACCAGGCCATTTGAATAGCCAATTTGCTACCCAATTTGGTCATCCTATAAGCAAAGGAAACAAGCTTATTTATATCACCATTTCAGCCAATTACAGCACCAACACACGACCCTTTTCATCAAATATATTAGTCACCAAAAATTCATACTCCTAAACCTTACCAATTCATGCCAATCATAAGATAATATCAAACCTAAACACTCTATTCATACATCATTCAATCTCAAGTTATTCTTACCAAAACTTACCAACTAGAACATATCACAATTTCATATTGCCATCACATACCATAAACCATTAACAACTATCGATTTAAGCACAAATTAACCAAGTCACATGACTAAGCATATGCATCAGAAAACATACTTCTCAAACTACTAGCCTCTACATGCCATACTTCAAAAATATGCATTTTCAAAAGTACCAAAATGAGGTTCGATAGTGTGGTAATGACCCTAGACGATCTCCAAGCTTGCAGTAGGTTTGATATCTATAAAACAATGTAAACACACATAAAGTAAGCTTTCAAAAATTTATTAAGTTCGTACCAAAAATATCACAACATAAAACATGAAACATCAATACTTAAGAAATTATAATCTCTCAATTCATTCATCAAGTCCATGACAACACCAACTATATGTTGATACAAATTCAATAAAATTTTATGTATTTTACCACCTAGCACATAAGTATTATACTTACAGAAACATTTTCGTACTCATTCATTTTCAATCTCACCTTTTGTTCGAATACTTTAGACTTTTTCGATGATCAATATTACTTTAATTATCTGCACACTTAGTGCTTTAATATTAGCCGAAGCTAAAACGATTCTGGACACTTAGTGCCATCTCCACTAACTATAATGCCATCTCAACTAACCGAAGCTAAGTCAGTTTCGCACACTTAGTGCCTCTAGTAGCCGAAGCTAGTTTAAATCGCACACTTAGTGCCAAATACTTCTGCTTTATCATCATTTTCATCCAATTCAATTATATACAATCCATGTATAATAAAAGCATCAAAACCTACTTAATATCATATTTTAAGTACGAACTTACCTCATACTCAGAATTTGTCGACTCGAACATTTATTCTACAATCTTTGACTTTCCCTAATCTAAATCTGAATTCCTCTTTTCTTGATCTCAATCAAAGAATGCAAAGGCTGAAACCTAAGTGTTCTTCTTCTTTTATTTCTTTGCTATTTTCAGCTATGAAACATAAGTAATAGCCAATTTCATGCTTTTGTTTTAAAAAAAAACATAATAATTCATCATTTACTAATTTGCCCTTTATTAATTCATATACCATTCATGTCACTTAAGGCTATTAATGTCCATTAACTATGTAAATGACATATTAACCACATAAGGACCTCTCCTTTATAAAGTCAAGTCAAACAGACACTTTTAACATCTAGCACACAACTTTTACATTTTACGCGATTTGGTCCCTTTTCTAAATTACGCACACAAACAGTTAAATTTTCACACGAAACTTTCACACATGTCAATTCACTTATAATAAGCATAGAAAATAATATAAAAATATTTTTTTGACTTGGATATGTTGTCCCGAAACCGCTATTCTGACTAGGGTCAAAACTGGACTGTTATAGGTATCGTTCCCATGTATCTTCAAACTCGTGAATGCAACATCTCAACATATCCTCAAGTTTCTAAATGATTCGCTCAGACTGACCATCTGTCTGGGGATGAAAAGCAGTGCCAAAATGCAGTTTAGTACCTAATGCATCTTGCAGTTTCTTCCAAAACCGTGATGTAAACCTCAAATCTCTATCCGACACAATAGAAATAGGTACTCCGTGTAGTATCACAATCGGAGAAACATATAACTCAGCAAGTTTATCGAGAGAAAAATCTGTACAAACTGAAACAAAGTGAGCCAATTTAGTCAATCTATCCACAATAACCCAAATTGCATCTTTCTTGCTCAGTGTCAACGGTAAACCGGATACAAAATCCATTGTAACTCTATCCCATTTCCATTTTGGAACTAAAGCAATCCAAAAGGTACCTGATGCTCAACTTTTACTTGCTGACAAACTAAAAATTTCGAAACATGGTCAGAAATGTCTCGTTTCATACCGTGCCACCAATAAAGCTGTTTAAGGACATTATACATCTTCGTACTACCTGGGTGAATAGATAGCCGACTGTTATGAGCTTCGTTCAAAATCATTTGAATCAACTCTGTATTTCTCGGAATGCATATTCAGTTTCTAAACCACAGAATCCCTCAGCATCCACTTGAAATTCTAAATCAACATTCGAATCACATTGAGCCTGCTTTACTATCAAATCATTATCGAACTTCTGAGCTTTCTCAAATCTGCTGGATAAATAATGGTCTTGCTTTTAACTCGGCTATTATCGCACCATCATCTAACATAACCATATGTTCATTCATTGCACGCAAAGCAAATAAGGATTTTCGACTTAGAGCATCAGAAACAACATTAGCCTTTCCTGGATGATAGTCAATCACAAGCTCGTAATCTTTTAGCAACTCTAACCATCGACGCTGTATCAAATTCAGATCTTTCTAAGTCATCAAATACTTCAGACTTTTTTGATCAGAATAAACATGACATTTCTCACCAAACAGATAGCGACGTCAAATTTTCAATGTAAACAAGATAGCTACCAATTCTAAGTCATGTGTTGGATAGTTCTTTTCATGTGGCTTTAACTGTCTCGAGGCATAAGCTATAACTCTGCCTTCCTGCATCAAAACACAACCTAAACCATTTAAAGATGCATGACTATAGATAACAAATTCTTTACCCGATTCTGGCTGAACTAGCACTGGAACTTAGGTAAAAAAGGCTCTCAACTGATCAAAGCTTTTTTGGCACTTTTCTGACCACTCGAACTTAACATCTTTTTGTAGTAGCTTGGTCATCGAGGTTGCAATCATTGAGAACCCTTTCACAAATTGTTTATAGTAACCAGCAAGTCCTAGAAAACTTCAGACTTTAGAAATGTTTCTTGGAGGTTTCCAGTCAAGTATTGCTGAAATCTTACTCGGATCAGCCCGAATACCTGATGCTGAAACAACATGTCCTAGAAAGCTAACTTCGTGTAACCAGAACTCACATTTACTAAACTTCGCATACAACTGTTTTTCTCACAAAGTCTGTAACACAAGTCTCAAATGCTAAGAATGTTCGGTTTCATCACAGGAGTAGATCAATATATCCTCAATGAACACAACCACAAACTGATCCAAATACTATCTGAAGATCTAATTCATCAAATCCATGACAATAAAATGTGCATTAGTAAGTCCGAAAGGCATAACCAGAAACTCATAATGTCCGTACCTCATTCGGAAGGCAGTTTTTGGTACATCAGAGTCTTTAACTCGCAATTGATAGTAGCCTAATGTCAAATATATTTTTGAAAACACTGTAGCCTCTTTCAGCTGATCAATTAGGTCATCAATATGTGGCAACGGGTATTTATTCTTTATAGTCACCTTATTGAGCTGACGGTAGTCGATGCACATTCTCATAGTTTTGTCTTTCTTTTTCACAAATAGAACTGGTGCACCCCAGGGAGAGAAACTCGGTTACGCACAGCCTTTATCTGTTAACTCTTGCAACTGTGCTTTCAATTCTTTTAATTCTGTAGGTGCCATTTTGTATGGAGCTATGGATATCGGAGTTGTCCCAGGCATTAACTTAATACCAAACTCTACCTCACAAATAGGTGGCAAACCCGGTAATTTTTTAGGAAACACATCCGAATACTCGCACACAAAAGGTATTGATTCAATGTTTCTTTCGGCCACTTTACTATCAAGCTCATATGCAAAGTAAGCTTTGCAGCCTTTTCTCACATATTCCTGAGCTAACTTCGAAGAAATCACTGCTGGTAACCCATTCAGATCATTAGATTCTATCAGAATAATCTCATCATTCTAGCATTGTAAATCAATAGTCTTTTTTTTTGTAGTTAACCACAGTGTCGTGCAAAGTCAACCAATCCATACCCAAAATTATGTTGAACTCATCAAATGGCAACCACATCAAATCAGCCGGAAAGCACGAATCTCAAACCATCAAAGGACAATTCTTACATACTTTATTAACCATAACACACCGGCCCAGGGGTTTGACACTCTAATCACAAACTCAGTAGACTCAACAGGTAAAGTCTTACTGAATACTAATGTCTCACACACATAAGAATGAGTAGAACTAGGATCAATCAATGCAATTACATTAGTATCATAAATAGTGAATGTACCAGTAATGACATCTAGGGATGAAGCCTCCTCTCGTGCGCAAATAGCATAGGCTCTGGCAGGTGCACGAGCCTCAGATCTGACTACTGTATCTTTAGTCCCTCTCTGACTGCCACTCGCATTACCCGCATTTTTGGGTGGTCTACCTCGAGTTACAATATTACCCGATCTCGTATTCTGCATTGGATTTTCTTCCACTAACTCTGGGTATTCACGATTATAATGATCTGTCGATCCACATTTAAAAAAGGCCCGATCACGTAATCTGTAACTGACAGGATGTCGTTTATCGCAATGTTTATAATCAGGTTGATTTGATCTGACATTACCCATACTAGCTACGGAGGTAGCTCTTGAACTCATAGGTGGCCTATTCTGATCACGTTTGGTATAACCCGTATTAGCCTTTGAATGTGTAACACCCCAAACCCAGCCTAGACGTTATGACCGGATCTGACGTGCCACATCGAAGCGTTCAAAACATTCCGTGTTACTTAGTTTAGAAAACTTAGTTGATGTTTCAAAAGATACCTTTTAAATAGATTAAAGTGCATGGAAGCTGTGCACCAGGTAGGAAACCAGAAAAGAGGAGGTGAGTCCGTCGGACTGCTTAAGTACCAAGCTCCCTTCGGATCCAATCCTAGACATGCACACCGCCATTGCCACACTCTAACATCGTGTTTATTTATAAGAAAACCCAATGGATAAAGTCCATTTTAGAAAAGTGATTGGTCTTTTGAAAATCATTTGCTTAGCGGAAGCCTTACTTGTAATCGTGTTATTTTTGAAATCAATTATTGTTTTGGAAAACGCGCCCTAGAACTAATCCATTTTGATAATTAAAATAAATCATTTCCATCATAATAAAACATAAATCAAAACCATAAAAATAATTAAACGACTTTATTACATTTTAAAACCCAAAAATCGTAAACGAAAATAGAAGGACGTCCAGTTCATCAGAAAGAAACTGAATTTCCAGAAACATGTGGCCACTCCGAATCCCTCACAGCTCCAAGCCCACTATGGTTGGGGATTGCCTGCAAGGATGAAAATAAAGGGGTGAGTTTGGGGAAACTCAGTGTGTAAATTAACCCAACCATAGCCTAAATCAGTTCAAACCACAGAATTAGAATAAGTTGGCCTTAGCCCAGAACAGATTTCAGAATAAAGCCCATAGGCCCAGAACAGATCAGAACAGATATATCATGCTTATGCAGAAACCCAACCCATATCCAACATGTACACCCCCATACCATCCTTTCACCATGTAGGGAGACTACTCGACCCACCCAACCACTACACGCCACGTAATATGCGGCATATGGTCGCTGAGCGAATAATGTGACCGAGTCACCAGAAACAGATATTTGTGGCTGAGCCACCAGAATAGATATATGTGGCAGAGCCACCAGAACAAATAATTTGTGGCATAGCCACCAGGACGCTTCCTCCATAATATAACACATGTCCCCATGCAACAGATATTCATTCATGTCATACATCATACAGATTTAAATCATCATACATTTCAGACAAAATTACACTAGGGGTATAAAGGTCATTTTACTCCTAGGGGTATAACGGTAATTTTCATACATAGGGGTATTCTAGTAAATTAACTGTCTTAGAGTTTTCATGCATATTCTACCATCTACGTACTATCAAAACACTTACTGCGTGTACTTACTGAATTGGGCGCATTAGCCCATTTTTCCCAATTTAGGCCCACTAAGCCCAAAAATGTCGAAACGCACGGAATAGTGCACTTTGCAGTATTACATCCACGGATTACCAGAATTATTAACCCATTTATCTTGCGAGCATTTACACACTCATAAGTTCCCAAAATACTGATTTTTCAGTATTTCGGCTTTTCGGCTTTTACCGATCTAGTCTATAGGAGGTGTCAATTACACACCTATTTTGCGACGATTCGTTGTCAAGATCCACGTACGAACTGCCTACAATTAAATTACTAACACATTACTCTAGATATCGAATTAATCACTGAGTATAAAGCCCCTTACCATATTCGACCAAACATGCTTAGAACCGTATTGCTCTTACCTTGTTGCTGAACTATGTTTTAAATCCAAAGATCCGTTCGTTCCACTTGTCCAATCCCTTGATCAGCTGTCTCTAAATCACACCATTATCAAAACAGAATGGTTATCACAACCCTTCACGGTTTGCAAGTCTAAAAATCATGACCTCCCTAACATTTAGGGATTTCGGCTTTTCCTAAAATACGAAAGAAGACTAAGTTTTGAAACTACTTACCAGTGATTCCTTTGATCAATGTTTCCAATTGATGCCTACTTAAATCTGATGCCGTTCTACCCCCAAACGATCACCAAAAGTCAAGCCTTCAATGTTTTCAATATTCGACTAAGTCCCTATGAAAGTGGGGTTTTCGGCTTTTTTGTAACTGTGTAGAAAAAGATGGATTAATAGGGTTTTACTGTGCTCTTGTCGAAAAAAGCTTGAGGTTTAAAGGAGGAAAGAATCGGCCAAAGATGATAAGCAAAATAAGAGAATTTTGCTAGGAGAAATCAGCACAGAAGAAAGTGTAGCTTTTGAGATTTTGGCTTTTTATGGCCAAAGGCTATGAAGGTTTTGAAACGTCTGAAGGGAAGGATGGAGATGAACAAGAGGTTAGAAGGGTTCGGCTATGAAGGAGAAAGGAGGATAAGAAAAAGGTTGATGAAGAGAGGGGAGAAGAATGAAGAGGGGAATGGTCAGCAAACGGCACAACTTCTCCCTTAATGCCGAATTTATACTGACCTTAACTCTAGCCGAATTTTGCCTCCCTAAAGCTCCCCTTGGCTGGCCAATTCTTGCTCCCCAAGAGTCCATTATTTGGCCAACACAGCTCTCCCTAATCAGCTCCTAAATTCTCTCCCTTATCCTCTCCTTACTCAATCTCCTGAGCAACTCCAACTCTTCCTAACAGTCTTTCACTTCAGTTCCATTGCTTACCTTTTCCGTTCATAAAAATTAATCCCGTATTTTGCTGTCATTGTGACTTGAACCTGGGTCCTCCCAATCATCCACACGCCACTTATAGCATTCCCAGTGGCGTCACTTAGCCACTTTACCACATGCTTCCTTGTGATTTATTTTACACAATTAATACCTAAAAGCCTAATTAATTAGAACCCCTTTTTTCTTATGGAATTAGAATTAACTAAAACTATCGGGTTTTAACTTAAGCTTGGGCCTTCTAGAGGCCCACTAACATAATTAATCCTACGCCAAGTAGACAAAACACAGAATATTAAATTTTTCCAACATTTTTAGAATTCCCAAAAATTGGGGCGTTACAACTCTACCCTCCTTAAAGAAATTTCGTCCTCAAAATTTACCTGATCTGAATAGATGGGGTATTGCTGTTATATCGCCTCCTCTGCCTCCCAAGTAGCTTCCTCTCTACCATGGTTACGCCAAAGCACTTTTACTAATGGAACAGATTTTTTTTCTCAAAATCTTAACATCTCGATCCAAAATTTGCACAGGCTCCTCCTCAAAGGTCAAATCAGTTTGCACCTCAATTTCTGCAACCGGCACGACATGAGTAGGGTCAGAATGATAAAGCTTTAACATGGAGACGTGAAAAACATCGTGAATCCTGTCTAACTCTGGAGGTAATTCCAACTGATAAGCTACTGGGCCTACTCGCTTCAAAACCCGATAAGGCCCAATGAACCGCGGACTCAACTTGCCCTTCTTCCCAAACCTTAATATCTTCTTCCAAGGAGAGACCTTTAAGAAGACCATATCACCTACTGAGTATTCAATCTCTTTACGCTTCAAATCTGCATACGACTTTTGCCTATCTGACGCTTCTCTTAACCGATCTCTAATTATTCTGACCTTTTCCTCAGTATCAGCTATCAACTCTGGTCCAAGAACTTGTCGCTCTCCTAGTTCAGTCCAACAACTAGGTGTTTGACACCTTTGCCCATACAGTGTTTCATATGGTGCCATTCGAATACTCGCCTGATAACTATTATTGTACGTAAATTCTACCAATGGCAAGTAATCCTCCCAACTACCTCAGAAATCAATAACACATCCCCTCAACATGTCCTCCAGAATTTGGATAACTCTTTCCGACTGACCATCAGTTTGGGGATGGAAAGCCGTACTAAAGTTTAATCGCGTTCCCAACGCCTCATGTAGCTTTTGCCAAAACTGATATGTGAATCTAGGATCTCGATCAGAGATAATCGAAACTGGAACTCCATGAAGTCGCACAATCTCCACCACATACAACTTGGCTAACTTCTGAAGTGAAAAGTCAGTGCGAACCGGTATAAAATGAGCCGATTTGGTCAACCTATCCACAATCACCCATATCGAGTCTTTCTTCAATGGTGTCAAGGGTAGCCCACTCACAAAGTCTATGGTTACCCTCTCCCACTTGCAAAGTGGTATCTTTACTGGCTACAACAATCCAGAAGGTAATTGATACTCAACTTTCACTTGTTGGCATGTCAGACATTTCCCCACAAATTCTGTTATTTTTGAGTTTTTCATTGTGCCACCAATGAGTTTTCGCAAGTCGTGATACAACTGATTCCCTCCAGGATGCATGGCACAAAGTCCCCTATGAGCTTCCTTAAGTATTGACTGTCTCAAGTCAGAGTCCTTCGGAACACATATTCTTTCTCGGAAGCATAGAACTCCTTCGTTATTTAACCCAAACTCAGAAGTTCCTCCTTCTTTAACTTGTTGAAAACGAGTGACCAAGGACTCATCTTTCAACTGCTTTTCCTTAATCTAATCCACCCAGGTTGGCCTTACTTGCAATTCAGCCAACAGACTTCCATCATCATATAGACTTAGACGAGCAAACATTGCTCTCAGATCAGATACAGCTCTACGACTTAGAGCATCGGCTACCACATTAGCCTTGCCTGGGTGATATTCAATCGAACAATCATAATCCTTAAGCAACTCAATCCACCTCCTTTGCCTAAGGTTCAGTTCCTTCTGAGTCAGCAAATACTTCAGACTCTTATGGTCTGTGTATATAATACACCTTTCTCTGTACAAGTAATGTCGCCAAATCTTAAGTGCGAAAATCATCGCCGCTAACTCCAAATCATGAGTAGGATAGTTTCCTTCTTGAGGCTTAAGTCGTGCGTGATGCATAAGCAACCACCTTACCCTCTTGCATCAACACACAACCCAAACCTACATGTGATGCATCATCAGACACTCGTGTAAAATCCTTCCTGGACTGGTTGAATTAATACTGGTGCTTCCGTCAGAACTTTCTTCAACTTCTCAAAGGCTTCCTGCTGCTTCTCAGTCCATACAAACGGTACTCCTTTCTTTATAAGTTTCGTCAAAGGTGCTGCCATTACAGAAAAACCTTCCACAAACCTCCTATAGTATCCTGCCAAGCCTAGGAAACTTTGAATTTCTGACACTGACCTAGGCGACTTCCATTCCAGAATTGCTTCAATCTTACGAGGGTCCACCTTAATTCCCTCAGCAGAGACTACATGTCCTAAAAAGGTTACCTCCCTTAACCAGAATTCACACTTGCTGAACTTTGCATAAAGTTCCTTCTCCCTTAACACTTGCAACACAGTACGAAGATGCTCATGATGTTTTTCTTTAGTCTCAGAGTATACCAGAATATCATCAATAAAGACGACCACGGATCGATCCAGAAATTGTTGGAATACACGGTTCATCAGATCCATAAACGCTGCAGGAGCATTCGTTAGTCCAAAAGGCATAACCAGAAACTCGTAATGACCGTACCGAGTCCTGAATGCCGTCTTATGGATATCTACCTCCTTGACCCTTAACTGATGATATCCAGATCGAAGATCGATCTTGGAAAATATAGAAGCTCCTCTAAGCTGGTCAAACAGATCGTCAATCCTCAGTAGCGGATACTTATTCTTAATCGTCAGTTTGTTCAACTGGCGATAATCAATGCACATGCGCATCGTCCCATCCTTTTTCTTCACGAATAGCACCGGTGCTCCCCATAGAGACACACTTGGCCTAATAAAGCCCCTATCCAACAACTCTTGTATTTACGGCTTTAACTCCACCAACTCCTTCGGTGCCATCCTATACGGTGCAATGGACACTGGTGCTGTTCCAGGTAATAAATCATTCCAAACTCGACTTCTCGGTTTGGAGGCAATCCCGGAAGCTCCTCCGGAAAAACATCTTGGAACTCTTTAACGGTCCTGACCTTATCTACTGTCAATCCCTCAGCTTCCTTTTGACTCACAAATGCCAAATAGGCCTCACAACCTTTCTGAATCCACTTTTCAGCCCTCAGTGCCGATACCACATTAGACAAATAGTCCCTTCGTTCACCTATCATCATAACCTCATCCCCTTCCGTGGTCCTTAGCACCATCTGCTTAGCAGCACAATCCAAAGTTGCCTTATGCTTAACAAGCCAGTCCATTCCCAGAATGAGATCAAACTCTCCGAACGGGAGCTCTATTAGATCTCCAGGAAAGATCCTACCTTGAGTTTCTAAGGGTACATCCCTATACAGTTTGTCTACCCTAACCGAGTGGCCCAAAGGACTTAACACAGATACCCCACTCACTATCTTCTCAGAATGCACTCCCAATGACCCAAATATCGTACATGCAACATAGGAATGAGTAGATCCAATATCCACCAAAGCAGTATACGGCATGCTAGAAACCAAAAACGTACCAGTTATGACGTCAAGTGCATCGCCCTCCTCTCGAGGATGAGCCGCATACACCAACGCTGGCTGTCGAGCCTTAGTATTTCTGGCACCTCTGCCAGGTGCCCCTTGTCCTCGACCATTTCTATTTCTTCCCCTACCTTGTCCACATCTACGTGGTGGGTGTGGTCCACCTCTCACGGGTTAAGCAACCCTCTGTTCGGCAACTTGAACCTGATCAGCTTTTTAAGGACAGTCTTTAACTCTATGCTCCATAGATCCGCATCGGAAGCAAGCACCAGAACGTTTCCTACACTCACCCAAGTGTACCTTACCATAGTCTCCACAAATTGGCGGTCTAACCTCATTCATCGGAGCTGCTCGAACTGGCTCCTCCACTCTCGCCCTTTTGACATTCCTATTTGCTCCACCCGAAGGTCCAGAATCCCTCCAGAAATGGTTACGATCTTTCTCACGGTTCTGCCTCTCAGTACGCTTTACCTCCTCAGCTATCTTAGCTTTTTCCACCAGAAGCGCGAAATCCTGCTCCCTCTACGGAGCAATCAGCACCTTAAGATCATCTCTCAGTCCATCCTCGAAGCGCACGCTACGCTCATACTCCGTAGCGACTATTCCCACAGCATACCGACTTAGCCTTAGAAACTCAGCCTCATACTCAGCAACAGTTTTACCTCCTTGGACCAGATTCAGGAATTCCTTCCTGCGGGCATCCACATAACTTACCCCGACGTACTTTCCTTTAAAGGCTGTCTTAAACAGCTCCCAAGTAACCCTATCAGCTGGGGTTCCATCCCTCACAGTGAGCCACAACTAATAAGCCTCATCCCGCAGCAGCGATACGGCCCCCTTTAGCTTCTGTTCCACCGAGCAGTCCAAGTCATCCATAATTCGTTCTGTGGCCTCCAACCAATATTCTACCACATTCGGGGCTACATCAGATACGCCCCTAAAGATCTCCGTTCCGTTAGCCCGGAGTCGTTCAGAAATCGATCCTCGGATTCCGTTGCCCGAACTTACCCCAGCAACCCTTTCCAGAACTCGAAGCATAGCCTGTGACAGAGCGTCATCCCTGGCACCACGATCATGAGACTCTACTTCAGTTGCCGGTGGTACCGGTGCCTCTGCTGTCGGCATATGCCCAGAAGACGCTGTTCCTACCCGAGCACTACCTCGGCCTCGTCCACGGCCTCTTCCACGAGTTGCTCGCGTACTCATATCGTATTATCTGTTTTACAAATTTTATGCATTAATTTTAGCATTCCAGTGACTATTACAGATGTTTTATGATTCAGACAGTAATTCAGAGTTGGTTTTCGCAGAATCGATGTCTAGCTATAGTTTCATTCTTTAGCAAGCTTTCCTAGGGTTTCAGTAGCATCCTATCTAGAGTATTCTAGTAAAGTTTCAGTACAGACAGATAATTCAGAATATATTTAGAAAAATTCAGAGTACTTACAGACTTGGGCCGGAGATTCAGAATGCCACCTTCTAAAGATCTAACTTTCAAAAACTGAGTTTTGTAATCTTATAAAATCTTGTTTTTGAAAATCCTTATTTTTGTAAACCCATTCCATAACTGAGTTGTTGCAACTTGACTCTGATACCACTAAATGTAACACCCCAAACCCAGCCTAGACGTTATTGCCGGATCCGACATGCCACATCGAAGCGTTCAAAACATTCCGTGTTACTTAGTTTAGAAAACTTAGTTGATGTTTCAAAAGATACCTTTTAAATAGATTAAAGTGAATGGAAGCTATGCACCAGGTAGGAAACCAGAAAAGAGGAGGTGAGTCCGTCAGACTACTTAAGTACCAAGCTCCCTTCGGATCCAATCCTAGACATGCACACCGCCATTGCCACACTCTAACATTCGCGTTTATTTATAAGAAAACCCAATGGATTAAGTCTATTTTAAAAAATTGATTGGTCTTTTGAAAATTATTTGCTTAGCGGAAGCCTTACTTGTAATCGTGTTATTTTTGAAATCAATTATTGTTTTGGAAAACGTGACCTAGAACTAATCCATTTTGATAATTAAAAAAATCATTTCCATCATAATAAAATATAAATCAAAACCATAAAAATAATTAAGCGGCCTTATTATATTTTAAAACCCAAAAACCGTAAACAAAAATAGAAGGACATCCAGTTCATCAGAAAGAAACTGAATTTGCAAAACATGTGGCCACTCCGAATCCCTCACAGCTCCAAGCCCACTATGGTTGGGGATTGCCTGCAATGATGAAAATAAAGGGGTGAGTTTGGGGAAACTCAGTGTGTAAATTAACCCAACCATAGCCTAAATCAGTTCAAACCACAGAATTAAAATAAGTTGGCCTTAGCCTAGAACAGATTTCAGAATAAAGCCCATAGGCCCAGAACAGATCAGAACAGATATATCATGCTTATGCAGAAACCCAACCCATATCCAACCATGTACACCCCCCTACCATCCTTTCACCATGTGGGGAGACTACTCCACCCACCCAACCGCTACACGGCACAGAAATATGCAAAGCATGGTCGCTGTAACGAATAATGTGGTGAGTCACACAGAACAGATACTTGTGGCTGAGCCACCAGAATAGATATATGTTGTAGAGCCACCAGAACAGATAATTTGTGGCATAGCCACCAGGACGCTTCCTCCATAATATAACCCATGTCCCCATACAACAGATATTCATTCATGTCATACATCATACAGATTTAAATCATCATACCTTTCAGACAAAATTACACTAGGGGTATAAAGGTCATTTACTCCTAGGGGTATAACGGTAATTTTCATACATAGGGGTATTCTAGTAAATTAACTGTCCTAGAGTTTTCATGCATATTCTACCATCTACGTACTATCAAAACACTTACCGCGCGTACCTACCGAATTGGGCGCATTAGCCCATTTTTCCCAATTTAGGCCTACTAAGCCCAAAAATGTCGAAACGTACGGAATAGTGCACTTTGTAGTCTTACCTCCACGGATTACCAGAATTATTAACCCATTTATCTTACGAGCATTCGAGCACTCATAAGTTCCCAAAATACCAGTTTTTTGGTATTTCGGCTTTTCAGCTTTTACCGATCTAGTCTATAGGAGGGTGTCAGTTACACACCTGTTTTGCGACGATTCGTTGTCGAGATCCACGCACGAACTACCTACAATTAAATTACTAACACATTACTCTAGATATCGAATTAATCACTGAGAATATAGCCCCTTACCATATTCGGCCAAACATGCTTAGAACCTTATTGCTCTTACCTTGTTGTCGAACTATGTTTTAAATCCAAAGATCCGTTCGTTCCACTTGTCCAAGCCTTTGATCAGCTGTCTCTAAATCACACCATTATCAAAACAGAACGGTTATCACAACCCCTTACGGCTACAAGTCTAAATCGACAGCCTCCCTAACATTTAGGGATTTCAGCTTTTTCTAAAATGCGAAAGAAGACTAAGTTTTGAAACTACTTAACACCGATTCCTTCGATCAATGTTTCTAATTGATGCCTACTTAAATCTGATGCCGCTCTACCCCCAAACGATCACTAAAGTCAAGCCTTCAATGTTTTCAATATTCGGCTAAGTCCCTATGAAAGTGGGGTTTTTGACTTTTTTGCAACTGTGTAGAAAAAGATGAATTAATAGGGTTTTACTGTGGTCTTGTCGACAAAAACTTGAGGTTTAAAGGAGGAAAGAATCGGCCAAAGATGATAAGCAAAATAAGAGAATTTTGCTAAGAGAAATCGGCACAGAAGAAAGTGAGTGTAGCTTTTGAGATTTCAGCTTTTTATGGCCAAAGGCTATGAAGGTTTTGAAACATCAGAAGGGAAGGATGGGGACGAACAAGAGGTTAGAAGGGTTCGGCTATGAAGGAAAAAGGAGAACAAGAAAAAGGTTGATGAAGAGAGGGGAGAAGAATGAAGAGGGGAATGGTCAGCAAACGTCACAACTTCCCCCTTAATGCCGAATTTATACTGACCTTAACCCTAGCCGAATTTTGCCTCCCTAAAGCTCCCTTTGGCCGGCCAACTCTTGCTCCTCAAGAGTCCATTATTCGGCCAACACAGCTCTCCCTAATCAGCTCCTAAATTCTTTCCCTTATCCCCTCCTTACTCAATCTCCTGAGCAACTCCAACTCTTCCTAACAGTCTTTCTTTTCAGTTCCATTACTTACCTTTTCCGTTCATAAAAATTAATCCCTTATTTTGCTGTCATTGTGACTTGAACCTGGGTCCTCCCAATCATCCACACGCTACTTATAGCATTTCCCAGTGGCGTCACTTAGCCACTTTACCACATACTTCCTTGTGATTTATTTTACACAATTAATACCTAAAAGCCCTACCAAAACCCCCTTTTTCTTATGGAATTAGAATTAACTAAAACTATCGGGTTTTAACTTAAGCTTGGGCCTTCTAGAGGCCCACTAACATAATTAATCCTACGCCAAGCAGACAAAACACAGAATATTAAATTTTTCCAACATTTTTAGAATTCCCGAAAATTGGGGCGTTACAGAATGGCTAAAACCATCTCGAAACTTCTTTGATGCTGACTGAAATGACTTACTGAATGATCTCTTACGTAAATCTCTAGCTTCAAAATCAGCTTTTCTCTTCTCTTTCCCGAGCTCTTCAGCTTTGTAGGCTCGCTCAACCAGTACCACAGCTCTTTTATTTCAAGTATGCCAACTAGCAATTTAATGTCTTCATTCAGCCCATCTTCAAATCTTTTACACATTATGGCTTCGGTCTAAACACACTCTCGGGCATACCGACTAAGTCTCACAAATTTTCGCTCATACTCTATCACGGTCATCCGACCCTTTTTCAATTCTAGAAATTCTTTGTGCTTCTGGTCGATAAATCTCTGGCTAATATATTTCTTACGGAACTCAGTCTGGAAGAATTCCCAAGTCACCTGCTCTCTCAGAACCACCAATACTGGCGTATTCCACCAGTGATATGTTGTATCTCAGAGTAAAGATATGGCACATTTCAAACACTCATCTGGGGTACAGGACAGCTCACCAAACACACGGATAGTATTATCAAGCCAAAACTCAGCCCGCTCAGCGTCATCATCATCAGTAGCTTTGAACTCTTCGGCCCCATATTTTCTAATTTTATCAACAGACAGCTTTTGTAATCTCAACAGGTCACTCACTTAAGGTATAACAGGTATCAGAGGAGGACTAGTCAGGGGTGGAGGTTGTTGTGCAACTGGATTCATCTGGATATACTGAGTAAACCAATCATTCATCATTTGGTAAAAAGCTTGTTTAGCCTCTCCCCCTTAGTTACTCGAAGTCGGTCGAGAATCAACTGGCGCTGTCCCTTGCGCGAGGGCAAGTGCTATACTCTCGACATCATCAGCTACGGCTCGATCGGGATCCATTTACTATACGAAAACACATTTTCAAATGTCAGGAGTCATCACACTATCACAGTATAAAATATGACATGTATAGCTAGACTTACATGCGCTACGTTAGTCCTAGAATCGACTAAACTGTAGGTCTGAAACCAATAAAATGTAACACCCCTACCCGTATCCATCATCGGATTAGGGTTACGAGGTATTACTGAGCAAGACATAGTTTTCAAACATTCACAAATTTATATATGTCATATTTGCATTACATTAATCATATGGCTGATTAAACAGTAAATATACCTTATAAATCGTGATACAAAATACAATTCATAACCCAAGTCAGGTATAATATGCTTTTAAATATAAACGCATTTAAATAAATACATATAATAAGCTCAATACATATTGAACAATAATGTACTCCCATAATCTACCCTAACATAGATGCACAAAGCTCATATCTATTTAGCAAATTCATATATAAGCATTTTAATAATAATTAGCAAAAGTTACTATTCATTTGGGTAATTCTCATCTCATTAGCCTAATATACACATGCCTATTACCATTTCCCTTCTAACTTTATTCCATCAAGGAAGCATATATAAACATACTATAATTTGCATTTTATAAACACATCATTCATTTATATATCATATCCGAATATGCATAAACTTCAAAGCTAAATAAAACAGCCCATTTCGCATATGATCCAAAAGATTCTATATTTCATGCCTTATCATACAAATGATCCAATGAATTCAAATACAAAAGTTGAATTTTTTTTAAAGAAAAATAACTAACTGTTGAACATATTATAAGCACAGATTTTCTAAATTCCTTCCTTACCTATTCGGCCAACTCAACTTATCTACATTGATGGTACCAATTTTTTTACTACTCATTCATAAGAAAAAACATGTATATATATATATATATATATATATTACCTAAACCATAATAAAATAACCAAATCAAAGTCATTAACGACATAAACATATGCTTATTGATCCTACATATTACTAGTCAAATATAAACATACATTATACTTGACTTATCATTTAATCATACCACCGAATCTCAAACTCATTTTATAATCATAGAAAAATCAGCTAAACCATCTTAATATAAATTACAAGTACTGAAACAATACATGTTTATTACACCTAATTACAATGGACCGAAATGTCACACCCAAAAACCAATCTATTCAATACATGTTCGGCTATAATAATAAATCAATACACTACCATAAGTTTCCTTCATCAACCGAGTTTATGAAATCAAAATCCATCTCCAAAACATGCTTAATAAATATATCAACTTATATCATAACACCTTATAATTCAAATCTAAAATTAAACTTACCGAAACATAAATTCATCTATTACCAATTTCATTTTATAAACACACTACCGAACATAAACATAGACCATAATTTAATTAAACGTATACACAACCATTAACATAGCCATTTTCGCATGGCTTAGTAAATACATATCTCAAAAATCAAACACATTAATTAGCCTATACATGCCACAGGTTAGAATTAAAACTTTTAAAAATACCGAAATTAGTCTATAGTGTGATAGACTTCGCTGATGATCCTCGAGCCCTAACTAGCTTCCAAAATCTATAAAACAGAAAATAAACATACACACAGTAAGCTATCAAAGCTTAGTAAGTCATAAGCAAATAAAAAATTTAATAACATAATCAACTCAATTAACCAAACCAATTTATGCAATTATAATCACTTATAATTTCAAGATTAAAATTTTATATATAACATATACTTTCATAAACAACTTAACATAGCTGAATATACACATGTATATACATTACTAATACATTCTCCAATTTCAAAGTCATGTTGGCATATATATCCGATTATTCACATGTATTCATCTAATCATACTCATAGATCAAGCTTTTAAATCACACACTTATACCTATCATAAGGCCGAATATGTATTTCATATTCACACATATACTCATAATAGCATTTTGAATTATTTTTATTACATATAAATTAACTAACTTACCTTATTGTCAAATAGGTAACCAAACATCACATATTTGATCATTTTAGCTCGTTAAACACATTCATTCATAATTTATAATTTCCCATTGAACCGTTCGGAATCGAATAGGATACTCGGATAATCACACAAATCGTACAATGTCAACGTCCCTGACGTGGTCTTCCATGTAATCACATATCGATGCCACTGTCCCAAACAGGGTCTTACACGAATCACATATATGATGTCAATGTCCCAGACATGGTCCTACACGCAATCACATATCATAAATCCTATGTCATGACATATGTATCCTAGCTATTCCCAAGGTTCGTACGGGGCTTTTCGGACGTCATAACTCGACCGAATCGAACTTGAACACATTATTTCTATGCATAATCACATTTGAAAATCTCAATTATAAATCCATAATATTCAAATTACCATATCAAGTTAATTTACATTCAAAATTAGTGACATTTATTTGCTTATAGACTTACCTCGAATATCTGCGAACAATATAAAACAACTATTCAAGTATTTTTGTTTTCCCCCGATCCAAGTCTGATTTCTTTGGTTATTGATTTAAATATATTCAAAATAAAATAATTCAATATAATTTCATTCAATTTAGTCCAAAAACACATATATGGGCAAATTACCATTTTGCCCCTAACATTTTACACTTTTTACAATTTAGTCCAAATTGCACAAAATATACAAAATTTGACCACACTATGCCTAGGCCGAATCTTCCTTATGCTCATAAAAATCCATACATTTCATTTATTTCACATTTTAGTCCCTCAATTTATAATTTTTTCAATTTAGCTCTAATTACTCGAATTCATCAAAAATTCCAATACAAAATATATTAATCCAAAACATATATTTCATAATTCATCATCAAACATCATAAACACAAATATTCATCAATGGCATAACTCAAAATATTCATCAAAAAAAAAATTCTAGCATGGGTCGGATAGTATTCGAAGCAACGATCTCAAAAACATAAAAATTATCAAAAATTGAAACCAAACTAACCTTGAATTTGAATCAACAATGGCCGAATATCATTTGCTTTCTCTTTTTCTTTTCTTTTACTAGTTTTGATCAAAAAATGATGAACATATGCATGGTTTTTTTAATGTTTTATTATATTATAACTTATATTATTTTATTAAATCACCTAAATAACCTTTATATAGTAATTTGAAATCATTATAAAACAAGGTTAATGTCTTCCATTATTAAAAGCCATGGTATATTTGCCACATAAATACTCCATATTAAAAAGACATATTCAATTAAGCCATTTTCTATTAAACCATCAAATTTTCATTTTACGCGATTAAGCCTTTTTTTTAAATCGTGCATACAAAAGATAAAATTTTAAAACAAAAATTTAGCACACACAAATTCACACATTATAAACACCAAAAATATTTTTAAAAATATTTTTCTAACTTAGTTTTGTGGTCCCGAAATCACCATTCCGAATAGGGTCAAAATCGGGCTATTACATTTTCTTTTTCCTTAACTTTTTTATTTAATTAATAATAATATAATTATAACATATAATAACCAAACAAAGCATCAACCGTGCATACTACTAATGCTTTAGCGTAATTGCTATAAAAGCCCTTGCAACCATAATAAATTAATCTTTTAATACCTTTAACTTATAGTAACCAACTTTTGCAACTTTTTAATATTAGTCTTTTTTAATTATTTGACTAACTAAACATTAATATTTCTAAACCAAATTTTAATATGGCTCTAATGACTCTATAAATATTCTAAAAATAATATTACGAGTCGACATGACAAAAATTTATGGTCTCGAAGCCACTGTTCCACCACCACTGAAAATCAGGTTGTTACATAAGATACTTCAAAAATCTGATAGTTTTTGGTGGATTACCTCGCACTTAAATTTTCCTTTGGTGGACTTCCTTGTCTGATAGTTCTTGTAGGCCTTTCCCACACTATATAGTCCTGATGGACATTCCCCATCTTTAGTAAATTCTCGGCAGGTTTTCTTCCCAAGATAGTCTTTACTGGATTCTTTCCTAAGAGAGTCTTTAATAGACTCCCCTCTCATTCAGACAACCTCTTTACCCATGAATAGGACTAATATTTTGTACAATCGTCCCACTTTATTATGGTCAAAGTGTTTCACTTATCAATGTTGGTAGACTCATATGAAGGATATCTAATTACCAATACTTTGAATGGATTGTTCCTTTCCTCTCGCATATAATTGCATTAAGACACTTCCACTTAACTTTGTATTTGGTGGTTCCTTTTATTACCACGGTTACCCATAGTCCCAAACGTGTCACGTTCATTGTGTCAAGTTGGTCGCTACTCGAGTTATACAGTGATTTCCCTTTTTGTGTCATGATAGGCTTCTTGGTTCATTGTCTTGGTAGACTCTTCTCACCACAAAGTGTACCTATTCATTATTGGATAACGCCATGGCTAACTAAAGACTTTTGATTTCAAAAAATCAGTAAACCTCTTTCGAGGTGCCGCCTCGAAGGACCTATGTACTATTTACATGTTCTCGCCTAGAAGGACCTATATATCGTTTACACGGTGTCACTCCATAGAGTTGATAGCACATCATCATGGTGTCACTCTAACAAACCAATAGATAACCATTCCATGATGCTGCCAAACTCCCTTGAATCCCATAACAGTTCGCCCATTCCCCAATTACACCAATTTTTTTTCCTATCTTCAACTAGCCCGCCAATGCATCTCCATATGTACTTCGCATACAACAAACATGCATATCATTTAAGGCAATGTACTTATTATTATACCATTCAGTAAGCCATTAATCACTTAGTCAATTCAAAATCATTTTACATCCAATGTACATACTTACTCATCGTTAGGCATACTCATCATGCTCATTCACCATTTCATACACAACAGTAGATTTAGTCAAACTTAGGACAAACAAAAACACAAATCATTCAAATAGCACAATATCATCAATCATCTAGAGGTAGAGTACAAAAACTCACTTGAACTCCTTCGTCCTCATCAACTTAGCTTTTCCAAATGCTAAAGCCTCCTTCTTCTTGGCAGGTAAGCATGATAACTAGATATATTAGTTAAATTAATGGTGTTCAAACCTTGAAACCTCAAATCCATTATTATACAGAAGCTTTTCAAGAATTCTTACTTCTCTTTCCTCAAAATCATGAGTACAAAAAGGGTTAGGAGCTTACCAACCTACTAACAAATTCCACCCCATGCGAAGCTTTCCTTAACATCCTCTTATCTGGAGCAATAGTAGAAGATGATGTATATGAGAAATTATAAAAAAAAATGAAGAAGAATTTGTCATTTGTTAGATAAGGCTTCTCACCTTATATATAACTCCTCTTATACGGTCCCTAAATTTCAATTAGCCATTCATCGGTAATCATTGTGTCTTCCACAAAGAGACCAGTCGGTTCCAATTAACTAATTACTAACCTGCCACAAAAATTTTCCCAGGTTCCAGTAGAGTCCGCCAGCTTATCATTTTATTCAATTAATACCCAACTTTCCTATAAACTTGGGACTTAAGGAAAACCGGGTGTGACACTTACAACAAGTGAACCTAAATCTATCACATCCTAGAGATAATTTAATCACTTTTGTATTTAAGAAGATTGGTACTCTCACCACTAAACTCACCCTTGTGAACATAGCTTATAAAACCACAACACAATGGTTTTACAATCAAATGCACTCACACAAATAATGTTTCTCACTTGAACAAATTATGTAACAGCTTGTTTTTTAGTGGTGTCAGAAACAATGGTTTCGGGGCCACCAATGTAACACCCTAAACTCGGCCTAATCATTTTGGCCGAATCTGGTGACGCCACATAAAATGGATTTCAAAAACGTATTTGTCGAGTTAAAACTATCCCATTTAATTAATCTTAGGCTTAATATGGAGTAAAACGCATGTCCCTTGTTAGGTCAAAAATCGTGTCTTTATAGCAGAAGCTTTGATTACGTTCACCTTAGGAAAACTGCTTGTATTTTAGGAAACCTTCATTTTTAGTTAAAAAGTTTGTTTAGTTTAAATACCATAAACAGTTTAAAAGTCCAAAATAAAGCTCAACAGTCCATAATGTCCAGATTACATCAAAAATAACCCAAAGAAATAATTAAAAAGTAAATACCAAAACTGTGTTTAAAACAGTTAAACATTTGTGGTGGCCGTCGAGTCCTCTGCTGCACGCCGGTGTAGGCGTTAGAGTATTGAGAGGACCTTTCCCTAGTACGAGAGGACCAGGACCCTGTAACACCCCTAACCCGTATCTGTCGCCGGACTAGGGTTAAAGGTATTGCCGGACAAATCAGAACATTTAACATTCATTTCACTAACATCATATCATCATAATTCTAACATCAATATAGTGTCCCTTATATAGGTCAACGAGACTTTAACCATGCTTTAAAAAGGGGTCGGGACTAAACCAAACACATACAAAATTTTTCAAAACTTAAACATTTTTTCAAAATGGTACAGGTCACGCCCGTGTGAGTAGGCCGTGTGCCTCACACAGCATTAGACACGCCCGTGTGTTTAGGATATGTCAAAATAGGGTATACATACTGACTTGCACACACGGCCACAAGACATGCTCGTGTGCCTTGGCCGTGGTCGAGCCTGACTTAAAATTGTAGGGTACCCCAGGGGACACACAGTTGTGCAACATGACTGTGTGTCGCACATGGCTTAGACACACACCTGTGTCTCTGCCCGTGTGGACAAAAATAGGCCATTTGAAAAGCCAATTTGCACCTATTTTGGGTCAAGCCTACAAGCACCAAAACAAGCAGATTTGCACCATAATTTCAGCCAATTTCAATACCAAAACATATATCATTCATATCATATAATTAGCAACAAATTTATGCTTGTAACTCATATGAATTCATGTCATTCCATAAACCAAAAACATACCAAAACATATGATTTCATAATCTCCAAACATAAAATCAAATATCATACCAAAACTTTACCAAATTGACCATTTCTTTTGGCCAACCAAAAGCACATCACAATGGCACATTTGCATCACATATCATATATCATTATCCAACATAATCGAAGTACTTCTCGCCTATACATGTCATACTTCAATATTTACACTTTCAAAAGGTACCAATATAGGATTCGATAGTGTGGTGATGTCCCTCGATGATCCCTGAGCTCCTGATAGCTACGATACCTATAAAACAATGCAAACACACACAAAGTAAGCTTTCAAAAGCTTAGTAAGCCATATACAAATAAACTTATCAACTTAAGCATATAAACATCATAAAATACATATACTTCATGACCAAGATACTAACATATACCACATAGTTCTCATATAATTTACAATTTTCTGATCCATTTGCTCATATGACATATTTTCTCATAATTATATCATATGTTCACAAAGGTACATGTACTTACCTTACATTCTCAACATAGTGTACAATTCAAACATACCTGAATCGAATACACAATTCATATAATCATTCGTATCTCGAAATGTCCGTTGAACCATTCAGAATCATAAGGATACGTGGATAGCTCAGAAAGCACATACAATGCCAACGTCCAGACATAGTCTTACATGTAATCAAATATCAATGCCACTATCCCAGACAGGGTCTTACACGAAATCAAATACGATGCCAATGTCCCGGACGTGGTCTTACACTTAAATCATAAGTCGATGCCAACGTCCCAAATCTGGTCTTACATGAAAATACATATCGGATCCTATGTCATGACATATGTATCCTACCTATTCCTAAGGTTCATACAGGGTTTTTCGGACGTCGAAACTTTGTCTATACTTTCTCAGTTAGCACATATTTAGCTCGAACATTCATTCATCACAATTCAATATCATATGAATAATAATAATTCAATTCAAACATATTTATTTGTATATCAACTTACCTCGTACGGATTTGGATAGACAAAATTGGCTACTCGACGACTTTTGACTTTCCCCGATCTAATTTTGTTTTCTTTAATTCTTGATCTATATAAATTCAAATTTGACTTATTCAATCACACATTCATTTAAAACAATTCATAAACACACATTTAGGGAATTTTACAAATTAGCCCTCACATTTTCACATTTTGACACTTTAGTCCCTATTTCATAAAATCACAAAATACACTAAATTTCTTTAGACATATGCTTGGATGAATATTCATAGTACTCATACAAGACCACACATTTCATTTATTTCACATTTTAGTCCCTCTATTTACAAATTTCATAATTTAGCCCATTTTACTCAAATTCGTCAAAAATCCAAAAACAAAATATATTAACCTAACATCAACCATTCATATTTCATCATTTAACAACACAAAACTCATGAATTCATCCATGGCATATTTCAAAACCATCATCAAAATCAAAAATTGAGACATGGGCTTGATAATATACAAAGCAACGATTATGAAAACGTAAAAATTATCGAAAACGGATCAAAGAACATACCTTAATCACAACAAAAGGAGCCGAACCCTAGCTTAGACTTTTATTTTTCTTTTTCTTGTATTTTTAGTCATGGATGATAGAAATAAGATGATTTTTAACCTTGGTTTTAACTAAAATAACATTAATATGCATTTTACCAATTTAACCTTATTATAATTTATTAAAATTCCACCAACTAATACCCATTTATGTCATTTAATTCATTCCATGGTCAAATAACCTCATAAGGACCTCATAATCATAAAGCCAAATCAAATAGGCACTTTAACAAATAGCAGGCAACTTTTACCTCTTTCACGATTAGGTCCTTTTATCAAATTGAGCACAGAAACAATTAAATTTTTATACGAAACTCTCACACATGCTAATTCACATATTTTAAGCATATAAAATAATATTTAAATATTTTTTAACTCAGATTTGTGGTCCTGAAACCACTATTCTGACTAGGGTCTAAACCGGACTGTTACAAACCCGTCAAGTCTGGGGATTACCTGTACAAATTAAATAGAAAGGGTGAGTTTTCGTAAACTTAGTGTGTAATCCCCACAGTAAACACATATCAGACATCGTAAGTAAACAGTTCAGGCCGAAGCCCTTCACAGAAACAGTTAGGGCCTTAACCCATTCAGATACAGAGTTAGAACAAAGTAGATAATCAGTGTCCTACCCACCAACCTCTACACACCATCTCCGTCCAACCCTACACACTATGTAGGGATAAAATTGACCCATCCATCCCTACACACCATGCTGTATTGAAAGCGACACATAATCAGATAGTCGTAACTGTGCTGCCCAATATCAGGCTTAAGAGCCCTTCAGAATACTTCCTCCAACATAACATCCCAACCCCGATGCAATGCAACATACGTTAATGGCACGCTAATATGAAATTTATCAGATTATTCTTACAGTTCAGAATTACGTGCTAAGTATCGCATGCTTGAAATATACATCACATAATCAGATCACAAAATTTAGGGGTCTAAGTAATGCTTACCGACCCTACGATAGGTCACAGTTGACTTGGGCGACCCGTGCAACCTTATAGAGTTTTCCAAAAAAATGGGCTCACACGCCCATGTGGTCTACCCGTGTGAACCCACACGCCCGTGTGGTTATACTTGTATGGGTCCACACACCCGTGTGGCCTACACGGCCCAATTAGACGAGCCCATATCTCGTCTACGGCCTCGTCGGCCATCATATGGTCTTGTCATATGCCCGTGTCTTACGTGTAAGGCCTGGCTCATCGATCACACGCCCGTGTATTGCCACACGGCCTACCACACAGGCAACCACACGCCCGTGTGGCATTGACAGTAGGCCTTTTTGGCTTTTCATTGAATTCTATTTTCTGCATTTCGGGTACACACTTGATTTTGATTGCTGCTAAAACAATCCCCGAGACTATCGATACCTACAATTAACCAAACGAACCCTAGATTACTCATTTAAATCGACATTTACCGATTCCAAAAATGATGAGCAACCTCCATAAAAAAACTAAACTCTTACCTTAAGACGAATGAAAGTCTCTCCAACGTTTACGTACTGATTGGAAAGCCTCAGCACTCTAACCTTCACCTAACATAGAGTTCAACGATAATCCACCATTATCACTACTAGAGCCCAAACCATGAGAAAAGGTTGAAGAAGAACACTTACAAGTTGAAAAAAATCCACCAACACAATAGCGATGATTCACCAACGACCCAACCAGAAGCCGCGAAACAAAACAGCGTAAAAAAATAGCAAAACGACGTCAGAAGTTTGAGAGGGAAAAGATTGCTAAAATTTTCAAAAAGATAATTAGAAAGAAACTTCTGATAACTCCCTATCCTAATACCCCTTAATTTTCTCCAGCAACCTCTCCACTACTCAGAATCCAACTTTGGCACAACTCTATACCAGAGCCGAACAAAAATATTGGTATCCTAAGGATTCAAACACATGACCAACAGTAGGCTAACACTCCACTTAACCACTGGACCAGCAGGCCCATTCTAATATGAATTTACTAGTAAACAATTATAAACCCGCTACCCAAGCATAAGGCTTAAAAAAGAAAAAATACCAAAATTTTTCCAAGTCAGGGCTTGAACTTGGGACCTCTCACACACACCCTGAACGCTTAACCATTGAAGCAGATACACAGTTGTGCCAATTAATCGCAAAAGCTGAAACATAAAATTTGGGACGTTACAACCAAATTCGAAGAGTAAGTTTATAAATATTATTATTTAATATTTACGAGTCAAATATGGTTTTAAAAAGGTTTTTTATTTGATAAATTATGTTATATAAGTGATTAATTAAGTTCAAGTGGTAAGACTCTAAGATCAAGTGGTTTTAGAAAATGAGGTATCGGGACCTCATTCCTATAAACTGAGCCATAAATATTTTATAAATATTTATGGAGTGTCATTAAGGTGGTATTAAAGTTTTGTTGAAAATTTTCAATGTTTAGATAGCTAATTAATTAAAAAGGTCTAGATCGTAAAAGATGTAAAATTTGATCACTGTTTGATTTGAGTAATTAAATGGCTTAATGAATGAAAGTATATGGACTAATATGGTAAATATACCATATTATATATGAGTGGGCTGTTGTTTTATCTTATTATGAAAATATGTATGTTTTATTAATTAAAATAAAACAAATTAAAAGGTAATAAAATAAAGTTAAAGATATCATCTTTTTTCTTTTTCTTTTTTGTTTTTCTGAATTTGAGAAAGAAGAAAGCCATTGATAGACCTTCAAGCTTCGGCCAAGCTTCATAGGATGCATGTAAGTCCGTTTTAGCCCTATTTCTTATAACTTTTATGTTTTTGAGATCGTTGCAATTAGGTTCAGCTAGCTCGTACCTACGATTTTGAAACTGTTAAAGGTTTTGAATGTTTCCATTGATGACTCTTGTGATTTTTTATGTTAAATGATGAATTTGGAATGTTGATTGATAATTAAAAGTATTTTGTTAAGTGATTTTTGATGAATTTTTCGATTAGGGCCTAAATTGTTAAAATAGTAAAAGTACAAGGAAATTAATACAAATATGGGCTGATATGGGTGCCATTAATATTTAGCTGTTATCATTTGGCATTAAAAATGGTTAATTTGCATGTTTTAGGCTCAGGGACTAAATTGAATAAAAGTAAAACTTTAGGGGTAATTTTGTAAAAATGTCAAAAATGACCAAATTGCATGAAATACATTGTTTTACTATCTAAATTTATAAATTGAATGAAATTATTAATTTAGATCCAGATCGAGTAGAAAATTGAGGAAAATGGAAAATTATCAAAATGCCCCTAAACTTTGGTATTTCTGTAATTTAGCTAGGTAAGTTCGTATGAACTATATTCTATATAATTTTGATTAAATTGAATGTTAATATGTGATTTTATTGTGATTAAATCAATTTATATATATATATATGTTAGTATGCAATTTACCATGTTATGAAACGACGCAAATCCAACGACGTACAACAATTATCGAGCCCCATTTGAACCTTAGGAATTCGAAGGATACAAATGACATGTCATTAGTGTAACAGCCCATTTTTGGGTCAAATCAGAACAGTGGTTTTGGAACCACAAATCTGAAATAGAAATATATATTTTATTATTTCTTTAAGGTCTACAGGTGATAGAATAATTGTGTGAAAATTTTGTTAAGAAATTTTATTAATTGAGTGCTGAATTTGACTAGAAGGACTAAATTACAATAGGTATAGAATTTGAGTTCTATAAGTTAAAGGTATTAAATTTTTATGAATTTTCAATTAGAGGTCCTTAAATGGTAATTAGACCATTATACCTTTGGGTGGACAAAAATGGGCATAGAGTATGTGAACTTATAAAGTTTAAGTGAAATGTAATTAGGTGATTTTGTAAATAAAGACAAATTAACTAAATAAAAGATGTTCATCTTCTTCAATTTAGTCCCCCTAGACTAATTTTTTGAGGAGAAGACATAGCTAGGGTTTGGCCAACTTTCAAGCTTGATTGTAAGTCCGTTCTTGTCTCATTTTCAATGATTTCTATATTTTTGAGATCGTGGTAACTCGATCTAACTATTTCAATGACTAATTTGAAAGAAAGTTAAAGTCTAAAATTTTACCCATGTTGGATGTGCTTGTATTTTGATGTTTGATGATAGAAAATGCATGTTTGTTATTGGACAAACAACATTTGTACAGTGGTTTTCGATAAAAATGTTAAATAGGGACTTATTTGTAAAATGTTATAAAATGTGTGGAAAAGTGTGAATAAATGAAAAATATGGGCTGTTATGTGTACAAGTAATATTTGGCTAGGCTTGGGTTATGATGAAATTGAATGAAATTCATTTTACGAGCCTGTGGACTAAATCATAAAATGTTGAAATGTAAGGGGAAAAATGTATTTTTTCCATAACGTGTTTTTGGACTATATTGAATAATGTGATGATTAAATAAGTTAAATTTGACATTATAGATCAAGAAAAACGAAGTTTGGATCTAGATCGGGGGAAAAATAAAATAATTGACGAATAGATCTCTTTTGTCGTTTTTTTGCATTCGAGCTAAGTTCGTATGTAAGTAAGCTTTTTTATAATTGTATTTTAAATGATTTAATTTTGTATGAATTGTGTAAAACAACTTTACGGACATGTTCGACGATGTTTTGGCAAGTGAGAAATCCTAACCGAACCTTAGGTATAGAATAGGATACAAATGACATGTCACTAGGGTATTATGTTATGTGATCCGGGTGTTGGTCCTGTACGTCCTACCAGTGGTTGAGTATACCGGCATATGTTGTGGTTACTTGATAGCTTGTGTGAGCAGCACCGTGTGTCTACGTCTTGACTGACAACTTGTGTGAGCATGCCCGTTGATGGCTCGAGAGCAAGCGTATATGTGTTATAAGATAGAGGTAGCAATGGCTACATATGTGACACCTTGTGTGCAAGGTTTCCCGAGTATCCGATATTATTATTCTGAGTGGTTCATTGAGTATGTCAATGATGAGAATAAGTATGAAATTATTATGAGATGGTACAGGTATGTACATAAAGCTTATGATTATTAAATTCGTGAAATGATGATTTCAAGGTGAGTTTGTGATGGAATGAATTATGGTTATGAGATTAAGGTAAATTACATTATCTTATATTATATTACTTGAATGTTAAATGTATGGTAAGAATTGTTTACTTCTTTCATACGAGCTTACTAAGCTATATAGCTTACTCCATTTTATTTTCCCATGTTTTATAGTGTTACCAAGCTAGCTCAGACTAGAGATCGTCGGAGGTCGCATCACACTATCAAACTGTCATTTTGGGTATCGATGATTTTAAACATTTTGAGTATATGGTATGTATAGGGACTTGGTCATTTTGGGTATATGTATTATTATGAATTTTGTAACAGCCCGTTTTAGGGTCAAATTAGAACAGTGGTTTTGGGACCACAAATCCAAAGTAGAAATGTTAATTTTAATATTACTTTAAGGTCTACTGTATGATTGAATGATTGTGTGAAAATTTCGTTAAGAAATTTTATTGATAGAGTGTCCAATTTGACTAATAGGACTAAATTGCAATAGGTGCAAAATATGTGTTCTAGAAGCTAAAGGTGTAATAGCCCGTTTTTGGGTCAAATCAAAACAATGGTTTTGGGACCAAAAATTTGAGGTTAAAATATTTATTTTATTATTTTATTAAAGTTTACAGCATGATAGAATTATAGTGTGAAAGTTCCATGAAGAAATTTTACTGTTTGAATGCTTAATTCAGTAAAAAGGATTAAATCGCGTAAAACGTAAAAGTTGCATTCTACTTGTTAAAGGTGTTTAATTGCTATGATTTAGTAAATTAAAAGTCCTTATAATGTTATTAGTCCATGATTAGTGTAAGTGGACAATTATGGCCATCCATTATATGTTTATACATGTTTATAATAAAAGGGTATTTTGGTAAATTAGAAATTAAGTTATAATTTAATCAAATAAAACCAAATTCATTTCATTCATCCCTGTTATCAACTGAAAATAGAAAAGAAAATAAGGGTTTGAAGCTTCCATGATTTCGGCACACTCTTAGCTTGATTAAGGTACGATTTTAGCTCGATTTTTGATGATTTTTATGTTTTTGTGATCGTTGCTTTGTATTCTAGCTAGCCCGTACCTTAGATTTTGAAACTGTTAAAGATTTAACATGTTGCCATTGTTGAATACTTGAGTAATCTGATGGTTGATTATGGATTTTGATTAATTGTTAATAGTTAAACTAGTTTTGTAAAGTGATTTTTGACAAAAATGTCAAAAAGGGATTAATTTGTAAAAAAGTAAAATTAGGTGGTTAAAAGTGTGAAATAATGAAAGATATGGAATACTAGGAGTCCCTATGAAATTCAGCTAGACATGGGTTGGTACTAAATTGCATGAATTTGCGATTTTATGTGATAAGAACTAAATTGTAAATAATGTAAAAGTATAGGGAAAATGTGTAAATTTGCCAAAATATGAATTATGGACTAAATTGAATAGATTGAATGTTGAATGTATTGAATTTGATATATATAGATAGATTGGGGAAAAAGAAAGATTGACGAATAGCCGATAGTTTTTATCCAAGCGATACGAGGTAAGTTCGTATTGTAACATCCTGATTTAGGGTCTAGTCAGAATAGTGGTTTCAAGACCACAAATTCGACGTAAGAAAAATTTTTTTATTATATTTTTATGGTCTACGATTTCACAAAATGATTTCATGAAAATTTCGTTTGAAAATTTTGACCTTTGGGCACTCAATTTAGTCAAAATGACTGAATTGCAAAAGTTGCAAAATGTGAGTTCTAGAAGCTTTAAGCATGAAAATTTCATAGATTATTAATTAGAGGTCCTTAAATAGTAATTTGCCCAATTTCTATTTTTATGGCCAAAAATGGGCATGAATAGCAAAATTTTGAAAGAAAGGCTTTAAGGGCATTTTTGTCATTTGGTTAATAAAAGAATAAAAAGGGAAAAATAAGTCAAAATTGTGTTCATCTTCTTCATATGTCTGTCAAAATTTTGAAGAGCTATAGCTAGGGTTTTTCTTCAACTTTCAAGCTCGATTATCAAGAAAAATGGAATCCGGACCTAAATCGAGGAAAGAACAAGGTTGTGGACTAAATCAAATAGTAGCCACATTTTAAGGACTGAGGTAAGTTCATGTGTAAATAATGCAATGCTACATTTTTATGTATTTAATGCTTTAATATTGCTTGAATTGTAACAGCCCAATTTTAGTTAAATCGGAATAGTAGTTTTGGGACCACAAATCTGAGGTCAGAAAACTATTTTAATATTATTTTTGGTGTTTACAACATGTGAATATGTACGTGTGAAAATTTCACGAGCTAATTTTATCGTTTAAGTGATTAATTTGAAAAAAAAGACTTAATCGCGTAAAATGCAAAAGTAACATGCTATAAGTTAAAAGTGCTTAATTGCCATGGCTTATTAAATGTGAGGTCTTTATGTTGTAATTAGTCCATTGATAGTGGGAATGGACATAAATGGGCATGTATTTGATGTTTATTAATGTTTTAAACTAAGGTCAAATTAGTAAATTAGTAATTAACATATGTTAAAACAAAAAAAAAAGCATTACCATCTTTATTTTCATCATCCATAACCGAAAATAAGAAAGAAAAAGCAATCATTCTAGGGCTTTAATATTTGGCACTTGTGTGGCTTGATTAAGGTATGTATTTTGCTCCGTTTTTTATGATTTTTATGTTTTTATAATCGTAGCTTCGAGTATTAACTAGCTCGTGTCTTAATTTTTGAAATTGATGATGATTTTGTGAAGTGCCATGGATGAATTCATGTGTTTTTGAATATTTGATGATGAAATATGAAAGCTTGGTGTTTGATATTCATGTTTTATAAAGTGATTTTGAGTAAAAGTGCATATTAGGGATTTAATTGAGAAAAGTGTAAATTGTGGGGTTAAATTGTGAAATAGATGAAAAATATGGGCTGCTAAGGACCTATAGAGAATTCGTCTAGCATGAAATTAGAAAGAAATTTTATAATTTGTGTTTTTATGAAAAAAGGACTAAATTGTAAGAAATGTGAAAGTTTTAGGGCTAAAGTGTAAAAATTCCCAAATAGGTATTTTTGGATGAATTTGCATGAATAGGTGATTAAATGAGTTAATTTTGGATTCATATAGATCCTGAACGAAAGAAATTGCATTTAGATCGAGGGAAATTGAAAGTTATCGAATAGTCGATCTAGTCCCTCTATTTCGACTACGAGGTAAGTTCATATGCAAATAAATGTCTTTAAATTGAATTATACATGTTTGATTGTTATTGAAATGTTATGAATGTTGAACGAGAAATTATGAGGAAGAATCAATAGAGTTACGACATCCAAAAGTCTTGTACAAACCTTAGGAATAGTATAGGATACGAATGTCATGACATTAGGTTACTGAGATGTGATTACATGTAAGACCATGTCTGGGACATTGGCATCGTTAATCGATTACGTGTAACACCCTATCTGGGATAGTGGCATCGATATGTGATAACATGTAAGACCATATCTGGGATATGGCATTGTACGAGCTATATGTGATTGCTGAGTATCCTTAATGATTCCAAAAGGTTCAACGGGCAAAGTCAAGTCAAGAAAGAATGTGTGAATGAGTTAAGTGACTCAGTTACGTATGAGATTCATACGAGTATTGAAAAGGGAAGCATTTGATGAATTCAATTATGAATTTGAATATGTGTACAATGAGAAAGGTCTGTGAACTTGAATGTGTATTTAAACGTGCTTATTCATATCTTGCTTAATTGTTGGAAATTATATTGATTCATGAGATGATTTATTTGTATATGACTTACTAAGCTTTTAATGCTTACTGTGTTTATTTTTCACTATTTTATAGATTATCAAAGCTAGCTCGAACTCGGGGACTGTCAGGAAACGTCATCACCCTATCGATCATCTCGTTGGTACTTTTAGAGCTTTGTATATATGGTATATGGCATGTATAGGCTAGTGTTATCTTGATATGTTTTGAGTTATGATATTAGCCATGAGATTTGGCTTGTAAATGTTGGTATGTATGGCCATTTAAGTTGGCTTGAATTGTGTTTGATAAATGATATATATGTGATGTATATAATGCCTTATGTGTTGGCTTGTTTAGTACGGTTATGTGTTTGCTATTTTAAATAGTTGTAAGTTGGTGTATTAATGCTTGAGGAATGGTATATTATGATATAATTTACAGATGATGAATTGTTATATTTGAGAGGCATGATTTAGTTGATGGAAACATGATGAAGATACATTTAAAGGTTAGGTAAGTTGTGGTGATTTTGGCTTAATGATTTGGTATGTTTTGAACATGGAATTGAGTAATTGAAATGGTTGAGGATAGATGGCATGATATGCGTATAAATTGACATGTTTTGGCTGCCCATAAATGTATTGAAATGGTACCATTTTGGTTGCTAGGTGTGCTTGAGAAAAGGGTGGCAATTTGCATTTGCAAATAGCCTATTTTTGTCCACACGGGCAGAGACACGGGTGTGTGTCTTAGCCGTGTGCGACACACGGTTATGCTACACGTCCGTGTGTCCCCTGGGGTAACCCTTCGAATTAAAATTAGTATACCCTACAGGTTTGACACGTCCTAAACACATAGCCATTCTAATGGCCGTGTGTGGCACACGGGCTGGCAAATGGGCGTATGGTCAGCCATGTGACCTAAGTCAGTAACCCCTCCAATTTTCCCACGGTCATGGTGCACGGGCGTGTCCTCAGCTGTAACACCCCCAAACCCGGCCTAGACATTATGGTCAAATCTGGTGTGTCACATCGAAGTGTTTTTCGAAAGTTGATCTTTTCGGTAAAAGTCTGTTCCTGAATTTGAAAACCTCTTTATTAGAACTCGAATCATTCTAAAATCCGTTATTCATTTTAAATTGTTGTCACCTTTAAAAACATTGTTTGTAGCAGAAGCATTTCATAAGTGTTGCGAAAATGTAGTGTTTTAGAAATAGTTATTGTTTTGGAAAACCGCGATCTACTTTTAATAGATAGAAAATGTAATAAACTAAAAATCTCAAATTAAAAACCAGAAATTAAGAGAGGCCTTATTACAACCCAGATCAAAATATAAGTACTTATAAGTAGATAACTTAAAAGAAAATCAGAAACAATAGTAGTTGTGTGGCCATCTCCGAGTCCCTCGCAGCACTGATCCAGCTAATGCTAGGGATTACCTGTACAGTTAATAAATGGGGTGAGTTTATGAAAACTCAGTGTGTAATCCCCTCCTAAATTAAAACAGTTAGTAAACAGAAAGAATTCAGAATCAGTCTAGGCCGGAGCCCATTACAGTAACAGAACAATGTGTGTGGGCCTAAGCCCAATACAATTTCACTTGGGTCTCAGCCCTCATCAGAATCAATTAGGCCTAGCCCATTCTCAATATTAGTAACAGTTGGGCCTAGCCCATATCAGAAACAGTTCCATATGCATAATGTGTGATGCATGCTAACCCATCCCATCCAACCCTGCACTTGCCTCCGTCCAACCCTACACTACCTGCGGGGAATAAATCACCCACGCCATCCCTACACTCCCAATGTTAGCACTAGTTGCAGCACTAACTAAAATCGCAGCAAAGCTGCCCGTAAACAGAATGGCCAAGAGCCATAAACAGAATGGTTATAAACCATAATTAGGATGGCATAGAGCCATAATCAAGATGGCACATAGCCATCAGCGACGGTACTACAACCAGCACATAGCTGTAGGTAAATATGATCGACACAGAGTCATCAATAAATATGATAGGCACATAGCCACAGGTAAATGCGATTGGCACAAAGCTATAATCCAGATTACACGGCTTTAAGCCATCCGTCAATCCACAGTCGTCTCGTGCAACTAGTGCGACCTTAACAGATCAATACTGGATCCACAGTCGTCTTGTGCGACCCGTGCAACCCTATCAGAACAGTAATTCCTCCATATCAATGTCCCAACCCCATGCAATATGTCGTGTATGTCATGCTTAATCATCACATGTGTATGCAGAATGGCCATGCTCAGTAACAGTCTTTTAAAAATACATTAAAAACATATCAGTTTTACAACCACAGTCAATTCAATTAAAACACAGTCATACAATCATAGTCAAATCAGTCAAATTCATAGTTTAAGCCAGTCATTTACCCACAAGGGAAAAATAGTCATTTACCCTATAGGGGTATTTCAGTAATTTTATAAACTGGGGGTATTTTGGTAATTTTACAAATCGAGGGTATTTCGGTAATTTTACAAATTAGGGGAATTTTGGTAATTTTACAAATCAAGGTCTTAACGACCTAACAAATGGTCCACCGTCGTCTCAAGCGACTTAAGTAACCTAAACAGACATAACGGTGTAAATGGGCCTAAGGCCTATAATCGGCCTAATGGGGCCCACAAGCTCATGTGGCCCATTTAGCCTAACTTCAATTACGGCTATGTGACCTACATAGCCCAGTCCAATATTTATCAACTACCGTGGATTTAATCTATGTGGGGCCCAAGAGCCAATTAGGCCCATATAGCCCATTTCGGCCCAACGAAGCCCTTAACGGCCTATGCCATGCACACGACAAGCCCAACTACTTCCCACTTAACAGTTAGATTTACACAAGCGGTCCTACGGGCCCATCAGGCTCATCGAGGCCCAGAACGACCCTAGCACATGAGAAAGGTTGTGGCAGCCTCTACAGTCTATCTCTCATGATTTGGGCTCAGTTTGCCCCACGTGCGTTCGTATGCTCGTAAGGCCCTAAATGCTGAGGTTTTGGCATTTCAACTTTTACCGACATCCAACAAAGAAGGGCGTGAATACACACCTGTTAATGAGAACGCGTCAAAGTCCACAATCACTAACCTTGGTTAAGCAGGTATGAAATAATCCCTCCTAAAACCAGTGATCACCAACTCATCTTGTTCGCTCTATTTAAAGCCAGCTTCTCACCAATTCTCATGTTAGCTTCTCGATGTGGGATTACTTCAACCATTAGGAAAATTCTTTATTTTTATATGACTACTTCAACCACAGAGTTCCAGTCCAACTCCACCTCCTACACAACTCAAATAGCAAAATAAATACTCCATTGTACATCCCAAGACTTAAACCTTAGACCTCATAGTTACACAACACGCCACCTTGCCACTCCACCACAGGCTCTTTCTGTGTTATAAATTCATCAAAAATATTCTTAAAGCCTACCCACTAACATCAAGGCTCTTTTAAGAGAAAAACATAAATTTTTGATAAAACCCAGGTTTGAACCCAGGACTTCTCCGACACTCCCAAACACTCCTAATAACTTAACCACTGCAGTTGACAATCAATTGTGTCATTCACTTGCACAACTAAATCCTAATTCCTCTGATACGCGAAGCCCATTTCTTTTAGGCCCAAAATTCAAGGCGTTACATCAATCGTATGGTGCAAGTCAGTATGTATGCCCTATTTTCACATGGCCTGTGACACGAGCGTGTTTGATGGTCGTGTGAGGCACACGGCCTGTTCACACGGACGTGTGACCGTTGAATGAATGAAAATTTTCTAAGTTTTCCAAAATTTTTATATGTAATCGGTTTAGTCCCAAACCTATTTTAAGCACATTTTACGGTCTCGTAGACCTATTTAATGGATATTGTGTATGTGAATGCATGTTATTCGATAATGAATATTTATTGAGTTGTGAAATGTTAGTTAAATTTTGAGTTTGATCGGTAATACTTTTTAACCCTAATTCAACAATAGTCACGAGTTAGGGGTGTTACATGAATTGTATAATTAATTTTTTGGAATTAAATAATGACGACTCGATGACGATTTGACAAAGTTTCATAACTCAAAACCACAGTTGAACCCTAGGTATAGTTAGGATACAAATCTCATGACATTAGGGTTATGTGCGATCCCATATAAGACCATGTATAGGACATAGCTTTGGCATTAATATGTAATTTTGTGTAAGACCATAGCTGGGCTATTGGCAGCGATCTACGATCCCATGTAAGACCATGTCTGGAACATGGCATTGGTATCAATCTACGATCCCATGTAAGACCATGTTTGGGACATGGCATTGGCATCAATATGTGATCCCATGTAAGACCATATCCAGGATATGGCATTGGCATCCTACCATGTGTATGAGAGTTCTCGAGTATTTTTTTAGTATTCCAAGTGGTTCAACGGGTAATCCAACGATTATGTCAAAGAGATGACAAGGTATGATCATGTTGAAAGAATACAGGTACGTACACAAAGCTCATAAACATTGAGATTAATCTATGAGACCTTGGAAGAAGTGAATGAATGAATTATAATAATGAGTTTTATTGTACATTATGTAAATGGCATGACTTAAGATGTACCTACGATACTTGATGACATTGTGATAAATGTTATTGTGTTATGTGTATAATATTGCATGGTTAATGTTGGTAATTATTTACATGCAAAGTTACTAAGCTTTATGCTTACTCCCTTTTCCTTTCCATTTTCTTATAGTATCGCCAAGCTAGCTCGGGGATCGAAGGATGTCGGAGCTCAATTCACACTATCTAACTAATCTTTTAGGTATAGTGAATTTAAGTATTTTTTAGTATGACATGTATAGGGACTTGGCATTTTTGTTATATGTCATATTTGTGTAGCCAAATGTGTTGGCTTATAATGATTTGATGATTCATTTTGTATATGGCCATGAGATATGGCCCATATTAATTATAGGGATGTAATCCTATTCATACATGCATACATGTGCTATGGTCACTCATGTTATGATTAAATTCATTTGGCATTGATGAATTGTGGATATGGTCATGGATGCTTGATGATAGAAACGTGAGTAAATAATATAATAAAAACTAAGGCATGGATGTATGAAATGAAATCCAATTGATGTTTCATATTGCATGTGATTTGGTAAGCTTGGTCTAAATAAAACATGAAGTCTTACGCAAGTATAAATTGATAAGAAGTTGTTATGTATGAGCCATATTTATGAATGTGTAAGTGCTCATTTATGCTGTGTAGGATGTCATTGAGATGTGTAAGTGTGCATGTGTTATTGAGGGTGACAAAAAGCTTGGAAAATAGCCTCAAAGTTTTCCACACGGATAGGCACACGGACGTGTGTCTAGACTGTGTGTGACACACGGTCTGCCCCATGGGCATGTGATCTGGCTGTGTGTCCCCTGCACCTTAATTAGGTAAAATAGAATGCCTAGTAGTAAACACACGGGCAGAGACACGGCCGTGTGTCTCAGCCGTGTGAAGGACACGGCCTTAGGACATAGGCGTGTGACCAGGCCGTGTGAAGTCTGCTCTTAATTTTTGGAATTTAATTTGCCACACGGCCTAAGCACACGGGCCTGTGACTTGGCCGTGTGACCCTAACTGTGTGATGACGTCATAAATAGAGAGTTACACGGGCTGAGGACACGGGCATGTCCCAAGCCATACGAGTGTGTGTGACCACACGGCCTACCCACACGAGCGTGTGACCTTGTTTCATGAAAATTTTTCTAAGTTTTCCCAAAGTTTTGTAAAGTTCTCGATTTAGTCCCGAACTACTCCTAATGTATGTTTTGGGCTTCATAGGCCCATATAAGGGACAATTTGCATATGTATGAATGAATTTTATTTGAACAAAAATTTATGGCCCGATTTTGTATGTTCGCTTGTGTTTAAGTTCAGTAATGCATCGTATCCTATCTTGGCTTCAAAAATGAGTAAGAGGTGTTACACGTATAATTAGAATCAAACTTTTAAATACTTGTATTTATTTGAAATGTATGTATATAATTAAGAAATTGATACAATTGGATCATGAGTGCCTAATTGATATAGACTGATGGTTACCAAGCCTCATTTGAATCGTATGAATTCATAATATACGAATGACATGTCACTAAGGTTACCATTTTAGTCGAGCTCCTGCATTTGTTGCGGACTCACCATATCTCGTATGAGCTTACCAATATACAAGCTCGTAAGAGCTTACTGTTCTTAGCTCGTATGAGCTTACTGATTCAGCTCGTCAGAGCTTACTGTTTCAGCTCAATAGAGCTTACTGTCCATTAGCTCAGGAGGAGCTTACTGATCATGGCTCAAAAGAGCGAAAATGATAATGAATTGATAGAATACTAATGTATATCGTTCAAGTATCCTTTGAAGTTTTAATGGGTTCAACGGGCATAAATACTATTTATATTGATGAATATTATTATTGAGTGAATTATTGATTATATGATTGAGAGTGAAATGTTGAATATGATGTCCATGATATATGAATTTGGTATGATATATATATTGAGATAATGGATGATTTCATATATTTATATGGCTAACCTATTGACGAATACTTGTGTTAGGCATTTGGAAATTGTAATGAGTTTACCTTATTTATTTATCTTGATTTGGTTCAAATGGTAAGTTTAATTCTGAATTATACGAGCTTACTAAGCTATAAAGCTTACTCTGTTTCTTTTTTCTATGTTTTATAGAGGTTCGTTAACTTACTCGTTTCGGACAAGTTAGAGTTTCATATCACACTATTTAATTGCCGATTGGTACTTTTGAACTTGTGGATAATTATAAATATGGCATGTATAGGCTAGTTTTAAAGATGATAAATATGGTTACTTGAGATTATGATTTTGGTATATTTTGTATAAAGGTTAAGCCATGTGATTTGGCTAATCTTGATAGTATGTTTTAGTATGTTTTGTCAACTGTTTGATGGAATGGAAAATATGCAAATGTGTCTTGTTATTTGAAAGGTATATGAATGGAATGTGTATGATATTAGTTAAGCATTTGAATGGTAGGAAGAAATGGTATTATATGTGTATGAATTGTTATGGAATGGCTGTCTATTGAGTTGTAAAAATGTAGTCATTTATGCTTGTGTATGCTTGTGAAAATAGGGTGGCATGGCTTTGAAAATAACCTAGTTTTTTCTACATGGGCAGGGACACAGATGTGTGTCTCAGCCGTGTGTGACATATGGTCTGGTTACACGACCATGTGTCCCCTGGTATTGAAATAGAATTGAAGTCAGTATGCACCATACGTGTAACACCCCTAACTCGTATTCGTCGCTAGAATAGGGTTACGAGGCATTATCGATCAACACATATCATTCACATACATAACATATACATTTATGCATTCATATATAAAACCCATCCAACAAATTCACATTGTCCGTTTTATGGCTCTACGAGGCCTTAAAACATGCTTAAAAGAGGTTTGGGACTAAACCGATAACATTTGAAAACTTTGGGAAGCTTAGAAAATTCTCATGCATACAGGGGTCACAAGCCCGTGTGAACAGGCCGTGTGCCTTACATGGCCACCAGATACGCCCGTGTCATAGGCTGTGTGAAAACAGGGCATACATACTAACTTGTACCACACGACCAGAGACATGCCCATGTGCCATGGCCGTGGGAAATTTGGAGGGGTTACTGACTTGGGTCACACTACCAACCACACACCCATGTGCCAGCCCATGTGTCTCACACGACCAGTAGACACGCCCGTGTGTCTAGGCCGTGCCAAACATGTAGGGTATACTGACTTAATTTGAAGGGCTACCCCAAGGGACACACGACCGTGTAGCATGACCGCGTGTCACACACGATTGAGACACATGCCCATGACTCTGCCCATGTGGACAAAAATAGGCCATTTGCCAAGCCAATTTACCACCCTTATCTCATGCACACCTAGCAACCAAAATAGTACCATTCCAATACATTTCAAACACATATTATACCATTTCAACTTGGTACTCAATTACCTAATTAATACCATGCATAACTCATTCATATATTGATTACAATTCAAGACATCATTTACACATTTTCATTCCATCAATTCCTTGCCAAAACATACCATGTATATCATGATTCATCAACCATAATTTCCCAATAATATTTATTCTATGTTCAACCAAAATCATCATTTATATCAATTTTTAAACCACATATAAGCATATACCAAAATCAAATATTTATCCAACCATCTTGGCATTCATTTACAAAGACAAAATCAAGCATAACGCAATTACCAAAACACATGTCCATATAACTCAAGCCTATACATGCCATATAACTAAGTCACAAGTGTATAAATACCGAAATAAAAAACCGGATAGTGTGATACGATCTCCTCTGACTTCCAACCCAAGCGAACGTCTGAATCACTATAAAACATAGAAAAATAACACAAAGTAAGCTATAAAGCTTAGTAAGCTCGTATGATATTAAACTTATCTTATTGAATAAGCACATATTAAGCATCTACATATACTAAATCAACTATCAATATAACTTCATTCAAACCAACATTCCTCACATTTTTTTTAGCCAAGATGAATCGTGTTAATCATCATCAAGTAATAGTATTTTGCACGTTATATACCTTATGTATATATATAGTTAAAACAAACATAACTCATGCCTCATTTAACATTCAATTCATACCTCCATATAACCAAATGAACCCATTTGAGCATAAAACATATTTATACACAAATCTTTCTCATTTCATATACATGATACAATATGAACTCACCACTTTCATTTGATTCTAACATAAGTATTGCACGTGCTTGTAGTACTTATTTCAATCGTACTTTCATTCTTGTCTTAACTATGCCCGTTGAACCATTCCGTGTGACAGCTTGATTTTTAGCTAAATTAGAACAGTGGCTTTGAAACCACAAATTTGAGGTCATAAAATTATTTTAATATTATTTTTGGTGTTTACAGTATTTGATTATATCTGTGTGAAAGTTTCGTGTGTAAGTGGTCAATTTGACTAAATGACTAAATCGCGTAAAATGCAAAAGTTACATGCTATAAGTTAAAAGTGCCAAATTGTTATGGATTATTAAATATGAAGTCCTTATGTTGATATTAGACCACTGTTAGTGGATTTTGACAAAAAAGGACATTAAATGAATGTTTTAAATGCTTATTAAGTAAGGTTAAATTTGTAATTTATGTATTAAGATAAAATAAAAACAAGTAATAAACATATCATCTTCTTTAACGGTGTTATTCAACCGGATTTAAAGAACAAAAGGAGACCATTTGGGGTTTGTAGCATTCGACAATCTCATTAGCTAGTAAGTAGGTGATTTTGGATCGATTTTTAATGATTTCTATGTTTTTGTGATCATTGTTCCCTGTTCTAGCTAGCCCATGCTTCAATTTTTGAAAGTTTTGGTGATTTTTAAAGTTTCCATTGAAGAATGCTTGAGTTCTTGAATGTTTGATGATGGAAAATGATTATTTGTTGATAGATTATCATGTTTTGTAAAGTGATTTTTAGTGAAATTGCATAAAAGGGGTTAATTTGTGAAAATGTGAAAATGTGGGGTTAAATGTGTGAATAAATGATAAATATGGGCTAATATGTATACTATGAAAATTCGGCTAGCATGAAATTGAAAGAAATTGTGTAATTTATGATTTTGTGAAATAGAGACTAAATTGTTAAAATGTGAAAGTTTAGGGCCAAAGTGCAAATTGGCTAAACTTATGTGTTGGTGGATTAAATTGAATGAAATCGTGATTAAATGGGTTAATTTTAAATACATATAGATCAAGAAAGAAAGAATGAGTTGGTATGGCCATTTGAGTTGGCTTGATTTATATGTTGACAAATGATATATGTGATGTTTATAATTTACCATGTGTTTAGGCATGTTTGTCAAGGTTGTTGGTATGGCTAAGTGGTTGCAAATTTGGTTAGTTATTAGTTGATATATTAATGTTTGAGAAATGGTATGTTTCAGTATGATTTATAGATGATGAATTGATATGTTTGAGAAGCATGATTTGGTTGATAGAAAGGTGAGAAAATTCATTTAGGAGATATGTAAGTCTTGATGACTTTGGTTTAGTAATTTGGTATGTTTTGAATAAGGAATTGGGTAGTTGAAATGGTTGATGATAGATGGTATGATAAGTGTGTGGATTTGGTATGTTTTGGCTGCTTATAAGTGTATGGAAATGGTTCCAAATTGGTTGCTATGTGTACATGAGTGAAGGGTGGCAAATTGGCTTTTCAAATGGTCTATTTTTGTCTACACGAGTAGAGACACGGGCATGTGTCTCAGGCATGTGTAACACACAGTCATGTGGGTACCCTTTCGAATTAAGGCAGTATATCTTAGATTTTTGACACGGGCGTGTCTACTGGTCGTGTGTGTCACACGGGCTGGCACATGAGCTTGTGGCCGGTCGTGTGACCCAAGTTAGTAACCTCCCAAATTTTCCACGGCCATGGTACACGGGCGTGTCTTTGGCCGTGTGGTACAAGTCAATATGTATGCCTTTTTTTTACACGGTCTGTGACATGAGCATGTCTAGTAACCGTGTGAGGCACACGGCCTATTCACACGGGCGTGTGACCCTTAAATGTTGAAAAATTTTCTATGTTTCTCAAAGTTTGCAAATGTTATCGGTTTAGTCTCAAACCACTTCTAAGCATGTTTTAAGGTCCTGTAAGACTTTAAAAGGGACAATGTGAATGAATTGAGTGGATTTTGATTATGATTGTATAAATGTAAGTGAATGATGTGTATTATCCGGTAATGCCTCGTAATCCTATTCTGGTGATGGATATGGGTTAGGGGTGTTACATTTAATTGGTATCAAAGCTACAGTTTAGTCGATTCTAGGACTAACGTAGCGAGTGAAAGTCTAGCTATACATGCTGTATATATAAACTGCGATAGTGTGATGATTCTTGTTAAACCGTAATTTATACATATTTTTATCCCTCGCTTAACATGTTTTATGAATGGTTTCTCCTTGGATTTGGTGAATTTGATGCTCCTAATCCTTTAATTTCGTGTTTTATACTTAGGTGAGCATAGGAGGACGAAAGGAACGAAAAACAGGCCAAAAACGGAGAAAATGGACCGACAAGGGAAACTAACACGACCTGGACTTCCTCATACAGGCAGAACACACGCCCGTGCCAATTTAACAGGCTCGACCATGGCCCAAATCAACCTCAGCATGGGCATGTTGATATCTCAACCTCGACCATGGCCTGAAGTGATCGCACACGGCCGTGCCACACCGGCGTGCCCCTGCCGAACCCTAGCTAAGTTCCATTCGAGAAAGGGCAAATTTTAGGGCTTTTAGGCATTCTAAAACCTATTTAAGCACCATAAAGGAAGACAAAAAGGTGGACAGAGAATAGGGAGTAAGGAATTACTCCAAGGAAGACGATTGATCCATCTCAGTAGCCGGATTCACTATCAAGACTTAAGATCTCTCATCAATTTCCCCTTCAGGAGTTTTGGGTTTTCCTTATGTTTTGTATTCATTATTATTCTGAGATGTTTTTTTGTTTAGTTATGAAATAAACCCCTTAAATACTAAACCAAAGATGAAATCTAGTTATTATTTCTGAATCGTATGATAAATATTTGACTTGTTCTTAATTATGTGTTCTTAATTCTTGTTTTGGTATTTCAGGATATCACTTCAAGTTACTACTCTTAGTTGGAGGAGGAATAGACCCTGACTAAGAGTAACTTTGTCATAATTAAGCGGAGTTGATTGCGTGCCTAGAGATAGGGTGACAAAATTTTGCCGAATTAGGGTGAAACCTAATAAGGGAATCCATAGATCGAGTTAAGGTAACCTTAGGGTGTTAATTAGAGAAAAGTCTCGGTTATTCAACCTAGGGATTAGACGTTATTAGTCTTGAATAGGGATAGTAACATAACTTAGGGATTTCTATGGAACAAGTTAAATGAATAAATCATCCGGTTTGGAGCCAGAATAACAAGTAAAAGTCTAGGTGGATTTTTCCTTAGGTATTGTCTCAAATCAATCGTTTTTTCCCAAAAGTAATTTCCCAATTCTATTTTCTGCAATTTCTTAGTTTAATTAGTTAGTTAGTTAAAACAAACCCATTTATTTCTTAGGATAGATAATAAAAAGACTGTCATTACTAGTACTTTTAGTCCTTTGGGTTCGACAATCTAGTCTTGCTAAAGCTATACTACTATTCGATAGGTACACTTGCCTATATCGTGTAACATCCTGAATTTGGGGCCTAGAAGAGTTGGGTTTTGTGTCTAGGATTCGGATAGAAGAAAATCTGAATATTGAGAAGTTTTAAATATTACTAGTGTTTAAAAAATATATATATTGTTATTACTAATATTTTAATTTTTTTAAATAAATTTAGAAGTATTTAAAGTGTGGGAAAAATTCGATCCAAGACTCTAGCAAAAATAATTATTTTTGTTTCTTTAGGGGATCTGGGCATTAAGGTTTATTAATAAGTTGGGCTAAAATTGGACATAAGGAGGAGTCTGACCTAGTGGTTAGGCGTGTTAAACAGTAGGAAGGGAGCAGGGGTTCGATTCCCTGCGTGCGGAAATGTGGGTTTTTATTTTTAGAAAAACCAAGGGCTGTCGCAGGTAGGCCTTATTAATTGTTCAGGCTAATTCATGTTAGAAGCAAGCATCTGGCCTAGTGGCTAAGTATGTTAGAGGGCGAAGGAGGTGCCTGGGTTCAAGTCTCAATGCAGACGAGGCATTTGGTTTGTAAACGGGTTGCGATAAAATAAGGTTTAAGAGAAGTCGCAAGCAGAGCCTAAAACAACGAGCGCCTTGGGCGCAGTGGCAGCAGCGTATTAAAGGGACTGAGAGGGCACCTGTTCGAATCCAGGTGCTGGCGTTATTTTGGTTTATTTTTAGGTGGACCAAGACCTCAGCAGGTAAGGTTTAAAGTTAATTGCGACTGTCATATATCCAAGAGCCAGCTACGACGCAGTGGTCAGTAGCGTGCCTATGCGTGTGGAAGGCCCAGGTTCGAGCTGTCGTATTTGTTCTTTTAATTTTGGCTTTTATGAATTATTCCCTTTTTGTTCATCTTTCCTTCATCGATAATAACCAAACCTATCTTCCTCTACTCTTCTTTTCTTTCTTTTATTTTATCTCATCTCTACCTTCTTTAATTTCCTTCAAAGCTGAATCTGTATTGTCATCTCCTCTTTTCTATTTTCCTAGTTTCTCTTTTTCATTATACTAAAATCTGAAACATCCATACTTTAGTGATTCGGGAATTAACTTTTAGATCTACTTCCTACTTGCAATTAAGATAGATTCACAGTGGATCTAAGATTTGAAAAGTGCTGGAAACGCTTCTGACAAGAACGTCTTTGGTGTAAGTATTCAGATCTTATTTTTCCTTATTTAGTAATTCGAGTTTAGGGAGACTATTGATTTTTTCCAGGATTAAAATTAAGTATTTTTCATTCGGTTTTTTTTATGTGCGCATCGAAGGCTAGCGATCAAGATCTATTTGGAGGCTAGCAAGATCAACAGGTACAAAGTGGTCGAGATCTAGATCTAATAGTTAAAGATCAACAAGCTTAATTGTGTGGGAGATCTCATTAGCGTTTCGTCGAAAAACAGGTGTGTAAACGACACCCACTCATAGACTAGATCAGCAAAAGCCGAAAAGCTGAAATGTCGAAAAGTTGACATTTGTGAACTTGCGAGCGTGCGAGCGCTCGTGAGGTGGTTTGTTTGTTAATTTTGGTAATCATAAGCAGTAAGTGTGCAGAGTGCGCAATTTTGCGCACTTCGGTATATTTGGGCTTAATGGGCCGAAAATGGGGTAGTGGGCCAACGGGCCCAATTCGGTAAAAATGCTCGGTAAGTGTTTCTGTTAATGCGTTAATGGTTATAATATGTGTGTAAACTCTAGAATAGTAAATTTTACTAAAATACCTCTAAGTATGAAAATGACCGTTTTACCCCTCTGTGCAAAATGACCGTTATACCCCTAGGGTTAATTTTGAGTAAAATACATGGTATTCTGATTCTGTTTGTTATATTCCATGACATGTATATCTGTTACATGGGGTTGGGTTTTGTTATGGAGGAAGAACCAGATCTGGTGGCTGTGCCACATATTCTGATATAAGCAGCTTTGCTGCAGATTATAGTTAGTGCCGCAACCGGTGCTAACACTGTAAGTGTAGGGATAGCGTGGGTGATTTATTCCCCACAGGAAGTGTAGGGATGGACGGAGGCAAGTACAGGGTTGGATGGGGTTATCATGCATTAATCATATGAGACTATTTTGTTATGGGCCAACTGTATTGAAATGGGCCCAACTGTGTTGATATGGGCAAGGCCCAATATATCTCGACTTGTAATAGGGCTACGACCAAGATTGATACTGATATGGGCTAGGCCTAATATACTCTGATACTTTAAGGGGCTATGGCCCAGATTAATATTCATATGGGCTAAGGCTCAGTTAACACTGATTTCTGAATAGGGCTTAGGCCCAGTAAAGCTTGAACTGATTTGGGCTTTGGTTGGGTTAATTTACACACTGAGTTTCCCCAAACTCACCCCTTTATTTTCATCCACGCAGGTAATCCCCAACCATAGTGGGCTTGGAGCTGTGAGGGATTCGGAGTGGCCACACGTTCTGCAAATTTGATTTTTCTTCTGGTGAACTGGACATCCTTTTATTTACGTTTAAGGTTTTGGGTTTTTAAAATGTAATAAGGCCGCTTTAATTATTTAATTGTTTTAATATGTTTTTCTAGAATAGATATGATATTATCTTAATCACTGAAATTGGATAGCTTTAGGGCGCGTTTTATAAAATTTACTTATTTTCAAAGTAACACAACAACAAGCAAAGCTTCCGCAAGGAAAATGTTTTCCAAAATTAATCACTTTTCCTAAAAAGGACTTAATCAAATTGGTTTCCTGAAAATATACATGACGTTAAGTGTGGCAATGATGGTGTGCATGTATAGGATTGGATCCAAAGGGAGCTTGGTACTTAAGTAGTCTGATGGACTCACCTCCTCTTTTCCGGTTTCCTACCTGGTGCACAGCTTCCATTCACTTTAACCTATAACGAAATTATCTTTTAAAACACTAAGTAAGTTTTTCTAGATCAACAATATAAAATGTTTTGAATGCTTCGATGTGGCACGTCGGATCCGGCCATAACGTCTAGGCCGGGTTTGGGGTATTACACATCGTGATAATAGTTAGTTTCAAGAATGATTCATTATAAATTTATAAAACTTATCACGGAAAATAATGATTAATTCCTGACAGTTAAAATGTGTTTTTCTATAGTAAATGGATCCCGATCGAGTAATAGCTGATGATGTTGAAAGTAATGTACCCGCTCCCGCTCAAGGGGCAGTGCCAACCAATTCTAGGCCTATTTCAAGTAGCTAAGGGGGAGAGGCTAAGCAAGCCTGATAAATCGTAATTTATACATATTTATACCCCATGCTTAATGTGATAGCCCTAATTTGACCCTAGTCGGGAAGTGGTTTCGGGACCACAAAACTGAGTCACGATAATAATTATATATTCTATGCTTATTATATGTGAAAGTGCATGTGTGAAAGTATCGTGTCTTAACTTTGTCATTTGAATGTGGAATTTGCTAAAAAGGACTTGTGTGATAAAACTTAAAAATGTGATAGGTAGAATTTAGAGGGCCGAATAATGCATGGTATATTACAAGGAGGACTTGTATGTCAAATGGACCACTATTAAATTAGTGGACGGCAATGATGTTAGATGATAAGAAAAATATGTATTTTGTATTGTAAAATAATAACCTAATGAATATTATATGCATTCCATATTAGTATTATAATATTTAATGATTTTATAAGAGGAAATTTATAAATTATTAAAAGTAAATAGGTGAGAAAAAACAAAGTTTTCATCCATTGTTTCTTTCATTTTGCCGAAATTTAAAGAATAAGTAAAACAAAAGGTTCTCGGATATTCGGCCTTGGTGTTTCTAATTTGAGGTATGTTTGATTTTATTTCTTGATAATTTATGTGAAATTGAGTTAATTGCTAAGCTCCTTTCATAGCCCATGATTTAATTTTTATTATTGGTCTGAAGTGATGCATTCGGCTATGGGTTGTTCGGGTGTCTTTGAAGGCGTTTGATGTTTTTGGTATTAAATGTGATGATAGATAAGTTGAGCTTGATGAATAAGGAAAGTTGTGGTTAGATAGATAGATGGTAATCAGCTATTAGAGTGTAATGCAAAGAAAGTTTAGTGTTGGATGTTTTAAATGGTTTAAAAGGAGCATTCGACCATGATGAAATATTATGATGAAGTGATCTTAAATGCTTTGAATTTTGAGTATAATGTTATAAGTTGAATTTAAGCTTGATAAATTTGCTCTTAATATTTTCGGATAAGTTACATAGTTAAGCTTGTTAAATTTGCTCTGAATATTTTCGGATAAGTTACTTAGTTAAGCTTGTTAAATTTGCCCTTATTATTTTCGGATAAGTTACTTAGTTAAAGAAAATTTTTAAAGCACTTAGTTAATTGATACTAGGTTAATGGTGTGTGTATAAATCAATATAAACATTGTATATGTACTAAAGGTGTACATGAGGATATGTTAAATTAATTGTATTAAATTACTTTATTTGATTAAAAATGTGTATGACCATTTTGTATTTGAACTAAAAGTAGCTATATGGCCTATTAAATTTCTTGTCATATTCGGCCATATGCTAGCATGATGGGACTTTAATAAGTTAAATTTTGTTTGAATTAGCTCAAGAGCATAGAGAACCAAGGTTGGACAGGGGAAAAGAGAAAGTAGTTGAATAGCCGATCCGAGACTGGTCGAATATATTCGAGGTAAGTTTTAAGTAGTTAAATATATATAATCTTCGATAATGACATGACAGATTATGAGAATTAACTATTACTTGTCATATATGTATATGGCCAAATGGCATTTATAAAGGAAGTAAAATGTGATGTGCTTCTATGATCAAATGATAGTGTTAGATGAATATGAGTAAGATATTACGTGTAAATTATCAAATGATAAATGTGAGTGATGAAATGAAAAAAAAGTGAATAAAATGTGGGATAATATGTTCGAATGATGCTGGTACCTAATTTGGTGTGATTGTGTTATATGAAACTTGTTGATTTGAATATTGTACAGATACCATTCGGGCCTTGAGCCTAGCAGGCTATAATGCCGGTGAAATGATATCGGGCTTCCAGCCTAGCAGGCGAAATGCCGGTGAATGAATTCGAGTTTTAAACCTAGCAGGCTATAACGCCGATGAAATGATATCGGGCTTCGAGCCTAGCAGGCGAAATGCCGGTGAATGAATTCGGGTTTTAAACCTAGCAGGCTATAATGCTGGTGAAATGATATCAGGCTTCGAGCCTAGCAGGTGAAATGCTGGTGAATGAATTCGAGTTTTAAACCTAGCAGGCTGAATGCCGGTGATTTGATAAAAGTCTAAAACTAAGATACCTCGTGTTAGAATGACAAATGAATACATTCAATACGTTAAGTTGGCCAGGTACGTATTACGTACTTAAATGTGAGTTTGATTTGAATTGAATCATAAGTGTGTAATGTGATATATATATGTGAATAAATGTTATAACTATATCTATGATCATGATTCATTCGGTCAAGGTGTAAAAGTATGTGAAAGCAATTGATTTATGCATGTTATATGAATTTAGATTAAGTGAGATAAGAATGTTAAATGTGTATTATGTGCTTGTGTATATTCGGCCAAGTGACAGTATATATAGAAAATGGCCTCTTGAGAAATTGAATAATCGATGTATAATTGAGTTTATTTGTTGCATTGCTTAAAACTTGCTAAGCTTTTGTAAGCTTACTTCGTTTGTTACATTTCTCTGTTTTATAGATTGTTAACTCTAGTCACCTACTCGGAAAGGGATCGTCAGCAACTCGTCACACTATCTATCATATTGGTATTACTATGTTTTGAAGCTAGTATGGCATGTATAGAATAGACTTAAGTGAATGGTATTTTTGAGATGTTATAGATAGACCATGCAAATATGGCATCTTTTGAATGTTTGTATAAAGTTTTTGAATGCATATAAAAGTTAATGGTCATATATCTATGTGATTGTACAAATGTGGTATTTGGGTTGGTAATACTTCATAACCCATTCCGACGACGGATACGAGTTATAGGGGCGTTGCATTTTATTGGTATCAGAGCTACGGTTTAGTCGATTCTAGGACTAACGTAGCACGTGTGAGTCTAGCTATACATGCCATGAAGTGTTAGTACGATAGTGTGATGATTTCTGACAGCTGAAATGTGTTTTTCGTATAGTAATGAATTCTGATCCCGATCGAGCGGTAGCTGATGATGTAGAGAGCGTAGCGCCTGCTCCCGCGTACGAGACAGCGCCGTTGGACTCTCAACTGAATGCTAGTAATCAAAAGGATGAGGCTAAACAAGCCTTCTATGCTACGATGAACGATTGGTTTACTCAATATGTTCGAGCTAATCCAGCTGTTTCACGTCCCCCACCCCTGACTAATACAACCCCTGCACCTGTGGTACCTCCGGTAGTCGACCGTTGAGATTGAGCAAGCCCCCGGTTGATAGAATTCGAAAGCACAGGGCTACTGAGTTCAAGGCTACTGACAGTGATGATGCCGAGTAGGCTGAGTTTTGGCTTGATAATACCATTCGCGTGTTTGATGAATTATCGTGCACACCCGATGAGTGCTTAAAATGTGCCATATCTCTGTTACATGATTCTGCCTACTATTGGTGGAATACTTTGGTTTCAGTGGTGCCGAGAGAACGGGTTACTTGGGAATTCTTTCAAACTGAATTTCGCATGAAATATATTAGTCAAAGATTCACCGATCAGAAATGGAAAGAATTTCTTGAGCTCAAACAGGGTTCTATGACAGTTACCGACACGAGCGAAAGTTTGTCAGACTTAGTAGATATGCTCGGGAATGTGTCTCGTTTGAGGCTATAATGTGTAAACGGTTCGAGGACGGGTTGAATGAAGACATCAAACTGTTGGTGGGTATTCTGGAAATCAAAGATTTTGTAGTGCTTGTTGAGCGAGCTTGTGAAGCCGAAGAGTTTAGTAAAGCGAAAAAAAAGCTGATGATGGAGCTAGAGAGTTCCGTAAAAGATCTTTGAGAAAATCCTTTCATCAGTCATCGAAGAAATTTAGAGATGACTCAGGCTAATCTAAGAATACTTCGGGTTTTTTCAGACGTGACCGCGATTGACCCCCTATGAGTACGCGAGCAACCTTTGTTGCCAATGTTGGCAATGATCGTCAGGACAGATCTGAGTGCAAGCACTGTGGTAAATGGCATTCAAGAAGCTATAGTTTTCAATACCGCTCTTGTTTCAAGTGTGGATCAGCTGACACTTTATTAGAGATTGTCTGAAATTTGCTGAACAGAATACTGATCTGAGTGGGAGACCTAGTAACACTGCAACACGAGGTAGACCACCTAGACATGCGGGTAATGCTAGTGGAAATCAGAGAGGGACTAAAGATACTGCTGTACGTTCTAAGGCTCGTGCTCCTTCTAGAGCCTATGCTATACGCGCGCGCGAAGATGCTTCTTCGCCTGATGTTATTATCGGTACTTTCACTCTTTTTAATACAGATGTTATTTCTTTTATTGATCCCGATTCTACTCATTCGTATGTGTGTGAAACTTTGGCATCCAGCAAGACTCTACCTATTGAGTCTACTGAGTTTTTGATTCGGGTGTCGAATCCTTTAGGCCGTTATGTGCTAGTTGATAAAGTGTGTAAGAAATGTCCCCTGATGATCAAAGATTCTTGCTTTCCGGCTGATCTAATGCTATTACCGTTTGGCGAGTTTGACATCATTCTCAGTATGGATTGGTTAACTGTGCATGATGCGGTAGTGAACTGCAAGCGAAAGACAATTGACTTGAGATGTTCGAATGACATGATAATCTGAGTTGAGTCTACAGATTTAAACGGATTACCGGCAGTAATATCTTCGATGTTAGCTCAAAAATATGTAAAAAAGGGGTGTGAAGCCTATCTTGCGTATGTACTAGATAATAAAGAGTCAGAAAAGAAACATGAGATAATGCTAGTGGTTTGTGAATTTCTGGATGTATTCCCTGAAGAATTACCTGGATTACCACCTGTTCGGGAGGTAGAGTTTGGTATTAAACTAGTGCTAGGGACTACACCTATTTCGACAGCTTCGTATCGTATGGCACCAACCGAACTAAAAGAATTGAAATCTCAATTGCAAGAGTTGATAGATAGAGGTTTTGGTTGACCGAGTTTTTCTACCTGGGGTGCACCAGTGCTGTTTGTGAAAAAGAAAGATGGAACCATGAGAATGTACATTGACTATTGTCAGCTAAATAAGGTAACGATAAAGAATAAATATCCGTTGCCACGAATCGACGATTTGTTTGATCAACTGAAAGGAGCCTCAGTATTTTTGAAGATAGACTTGAGATCGAGTTATTATCAGTTGCGAGTTAGAGACTCTGACATGCCTAAAACTGCTTTCAGAACAAGGTACGGACACTATGAGTTTCTAGTGATGTCATTTGGGCTCACTAATGCCCATGCTGTTTTTATGGATCTAATGAATTGAATTTTTGGACAGTATTTGGATCAATTTGTAGTCGTGTTTATAGATGACATTTTGATCTATTCACATGATTAAACCGAGCATGCAGAACACTTAAAGTTAGTATTGCAGATTTTACGAGACAAGCAATTATATTAGAAGTTCAGTAAATGTGAGTTCTGGTTGAGGGAAGTCAACTTTTTGGGGCATGTTGTATCCGCATCGGGTATCTGAGTTGATCCTAGTAAAATTTCAGCTATACTCGATTGGATGCCTCTGAGAAATGTTTCAGAAGTTTGAAGTTTTTTGGGACTTGCCAGGTACTACAGAAAGTTTGTGAAAGGTTTCTCGATGATAGCAACACCGATGGCAAAGCTGCTTTAGAAAGATATCAAATTTGAATGGTCAGAAAAGTGCCAGAAAAGTTTTGATCAATGGAAAACTCTTTTTTGACCAAGCTCAGTGTTAGTTCAACAGAATCCAATAAAGAATTTGTGATATACAGTGATGCGTCTCTGAATGGTTTGGGCTGTGTATTGATGCAAGAGGGTAGAGTAGTAGCGTACGCTTCGAGACAGTTGAAGCCACATGAGAAAAACTATCCGACTCATGATCTCGAGTTAGCTACTATCGTTTTTGCTTTGAAAATTTGGCGCCACTACTTGTTCGGGGAAAAATGCCATGTGTATTCCGATCACAAAAGTCTCAAGTACTTGATGACTCAGAGAGATTTGAATTTGAGACAAAGACGTTGGCCAGAATTATTGAAAGATTACGAGCTTCCCATTAATTACCATCTGGGAAAGGCTAATGTGGTTGCTGATGCTTTAAGCCGTAAATCACTGTTTGTTTTGCGAGCAATGAATGTGTACCTGTCTGTGTCCGCTGATGATGTGTTAGTAGCGGAGTTAAAAGCAAAACCGTTATTGATGCAACAAATCCGTGAAGCTTAAAAAGTTGATGATGAATTAGTTGCAAAGCGAGCATTATGTGTTTCGAAAGAGGATTCAGAGTTTCTGATTGATAGCAATGATTGTTTGAGGTTTAGAAATCGATTATGTGTTTCGAGAAATTTAGAGCTTATTCCGATCATTTTGAACGAGGCTCATGACAGCCAAATGTCAGTTGACCCAGGTAGTACGAAAATGTACAATGATCTGAAATGTCAGTATTGGTGGCATGGCATGAAACGAGACATTTTTTACTTTGTTTCGAAGTGTTTGATATGTCAACAAGTGAAAGTGGAACATTAAGTGCCTTCAGGATTACTTCAGCCGATCATGATACCCGAATGGAAGTGAGATCGAATCACGATGGATTTTGTATCTGGGTTGCCATTGTCACCAAGCAAGAAAGATATGATCTGGGTTATTGTTGATAGATTGACAAATTCGGCTCACTTTATTCCCATACGTACGGAATATTCACTTGATAAGTTAGCCGAACTGTATGTTTCTCAGATTGTAAGGTTACACGGGGTACCTACTTCTATTGTGTTGAATAGAGATCCGAGATTCACTTGCGATTTTGGAAGAAATTGCAAGAAGCATTAGGTACTAAGTTGCATTTTAGTACTGCTTTTCATCCCCAGACCGATGGTCAGTCCAAGCAAATTATTTAGATACTCGAGGATATGTTGAGATGTTGCATCCTTGAGTTTAGTGCCTCATGGGAACGATACTTGCCTTTGGTGGAATTCACTTACAACAATAGTTTTCAATCAAGCATCAAGATGGCACCTTACGAGGCTTTATACGGTCGTAAATGCCGTACACCGTTATTTTGGACTGAGCTCAGTGAAAATAAAATCTTCAGAGTTGATTTAATTAAAGATGCCGAACAGAAAGTAAAAGTGATCCGTGAAAGTCTGAAAGCAGGATTAGATCGTCAAAAATCGTATGCGAACTTGAAACGGAAAGATATAGAGTATCTAGTCAGAGACAAAGTGTTTCTTAAAGTTCATCGTGGAAAAAGGTACTCAGATTTGGCCGTAAAGGCAAATTGAGCCCGAGATTTATCGGACCATACGAAATTACAGAACGGATTGGGTCGGTTTCTTATAGACTACTTTTGCCACTTGAACTTGAAAGAATTCACGACGTTTTTCATGTTTCGATGCTCCGTCGGTACATATCCGACCCTTCTCATGTGATTAGTCCATCAGAGATAGAAATTTGGTTTGATTTGAGTTATGAAGAGGAACCGGTTCGTATTTTGGCTCATGAGGTGAAAGAATTGCGGAATAAGACAATTTCGTTAGTAAAAGTGTTGTGGGTCAAACACAGGGTTGAAGAAGCTACTTGGGAGCTTGAAGACATCATGAAAGAACAATACCCTAATTTATTCGCTGGTAAGATTTTTGGGGACGAAAATTCCTAAGGGGGGAGAGTTGTGACAGCCTTAATCTGACCCTAGTCAGGAAGTGGTTTCGGGACCACAAAACTGAGTCACGATAATAATTAAATGTTATATTCTATGTTTATTATATGTGAAAATGCATGTGTGAAAGTATCGTGTCTTAACTTTGTCATTTGAATGTGGAATTTACTAAAAAGGACTTGTGTGATAAAACTTAAAAATGTGATAGGTAGAATTTAGAGGGCCGAATAATGCATGGTATATTACAAGGAGGACTTGCATGTCAAATGGACCACTATTAAATTAGTGGACGGCAATGATGTTAGATGATAAGAAAAATATGTATTTTGTATTGTAAAATAATAACCTAATGAATATTATATGCATTCTATATTAGTATTATAATATTTAATGATTTTATAAGGGGAAATTTATAAATTATTAAAAGTAAATAGGTGAGAAAAACAAAGTTTTCATCCATTCTTTCTTTCATTTTGTCGAAATTTAAAGAACAAGTAAAACAAAAGGTTCTTGGATATTCGGACTTGGTGTTTCTAATTTGAGGTATGTTTGATTTTATTTCTTGATAATTTATGTGAAATTGAGTTAATTGCTAAGCTCCTTTCATAGCCCATGACTTAATTTTTGTTATTGGTTTGAAGTGATGCATTCGGCTATGGGTTGTTCGGGTGTCTTTGAAGGTGTTTAATGTTTTTGGTATTAAATGTGATGATAGATGAGCTGAGCTTGATGAATAAGGATAGTTATGGTTAGATAGATAGATGGTAATCGGCTATTAGAGTGTAATGCAAAGAAAGTTTAGTGTTGGATGCTTTAAATGGTTTAAAAGGAGCATTCGGCCATGATGAAATATTATGATGATGTGATGTTAAATGCTTTGAATTTTGAGTATAATGTTATAAGTTGAATTTAAGCTTGTTAAATTTGCTCTTAATATTTCCGGATAAGTTGCTGTTAAGCTTGTTAAATTTGCTCTTAATATTTTCGGATAAGTTACTTAGTTAATGTAACACCCCAAACCCAGCCTAGACGTTATGGCCGAATCCGACGTGTCACATAGAAATGTTTAAAACATTTTTATCCTTTCAATCAAAAAAACTTACTTAGTGTTTAAAAGATAACTTCATTACGGGTTAAAGTGAATGGAAGCTGTGCACCAGGTAGGATACCAGAAAAGAGGAGGTGAGTCCATTAGACTGCTTAAGTACTAAGCTCCCTTCGGATCCAATCCTAGACATGCACACAACCATTGCCACACCTTAACTTAGTGGATGCTCTTAGAAAACCCATTTGTTTAAATCCATTTAAAAAGGTTATTAATTTTAGAAACGTTTTCGTTGCGGAAGCTTCGCTTTGTTATCGTGATCTTTCGAAATCAAGTAACTATGTTTAAAAAAATGCACCCACAAGCTATTCAAATTCGACGCTTAAAATCATACCATATCTACTCTAACTAAACATATTAAAACCATTAAAATAATTGCAGCGGCCTTATTACAATTTAAAACCCAAAACATTTAAGTAAACGGAAAGCTGTCCAAATCACCAGAAGAAAACTGAAATTTGCAGAACATGTGGCCACTCCGAATCCATCGCAGCACCAAGCCCACTATGATTGGGGATTACCTACATTGATGAAAATAAAGGGTGAGTTTGGAAACTCAGTGTGTAAAAATAACCGAACCATAGTCTAAGTCAGCTCAAACCACAGAGATAGATTAAGTTGGGCCTTATCCCAAAACAAATTACAGAATGAAGCCCATAGACCCATAATAGAAACAGAATAGATATCTCATATATATATGCAGAACCCAACCCATATCCAACCATATGCACCTCCGTACCAACCTTACACCATGTGGGGAGACTACTCAACCCTCCCAACCGCTACATGCCACAGAATTTGCAGCATGGCTGCCCAAAACAGATAATGTGACAGGGTCACCAGATACAGATAATCATGGCAGAGCTACCAGAACAGATAAGTGTGGCAAAGCCACCAGATCAGATAGTTGTGGCATAGCCACTAGGACGCTTCCTCCATAAATATAACCCATGTCCCCATGCAACAGATATACAAGTCATGGCATGCAACATACAGAATCAGATCATCATGCATTTCAATGAAAAATTAACCCTAGGGGTATAATGGTCATTTTGCACCTAGGGGTATATTGGTAATTTCCATACTTAGGGGTATTCTAGTAATTTAACTATTTAAGGGTTTTCATGCATATTTCAGCCATTTACGTACTAACAGAAACACTTACCGAGTGTTCTAATCGAATTGGGCCCGTTGGCCCATTATCCTGATTTTGGCCCATTAAGCCCAAATGTATTGAAGTGCACTTAATCGCGCACTCTGTAGTCTTATCACTTTAGATTATCAAATATGTTAATTAATCTATCTCACGAGCATTCGCACACTCGCAAGTTCACAAAATACTAGCTTTTCAGCATTTTGGCTTTTCGGCTTTTACCAATCTAGTCTATGAGAGGGTGTCAGTTACACACCTGATTTGTAGCGGTTCGATGGCGAGATCCACACATGAGCTGCCTACAATTGGATTACTAACACGTCAAGTTTAATATCGAAAACAAACTACGCACCCATCCCCCTACCATATTCGGCCAACAAAGCCTTAGACCCTAGAGTTCTTACCTTTTTTGCCGAAATATGGATTAGATCTAAAGATTAGTCTTCAAGCCCTTCACTGAACGCCCCCTTGTCCATGCTAACGCTTACACAATCAAAAAGAATAAGGCACACAAGCCCTTAGTCTAAACGCTAGCCACCCTTAAGGGTTTCAGCTTTTCTTAATTCGCGAAATAAAGAATAGATCTGAGTACTTACCACCGATTCTTTCACCAACACAATTCCACTTCAATTCCTATTCAGTTCTGATGCAAATCCAACCCTCAAACACTAGCAAAAATCGAATCTTAGAGATCTAAAGATTCGGCTATATGCCCCTAAGACTATGGTGTTTTCGGCTTTTTGTAACTGTGAAGAAAATGATGATTTAACATGAGGGTTTTGCAGTGGTGTAGCCGATAGGGGTTGGGTTTTAGGGGATTGTGTAAATCGGCCAAAAGATGAAAGAAGATAGGAAAAGTTGGCTAGGAGAAATCGACACAAGGAATAGGTTTTCGGGATTTTGGCTTTTATGAAATTCGGCTATAAAGGCTTAGAAATGAATGGAATGGAAGTGGAGATGAGTAGAATGGTAGGAAGATTCGGCCAGGGATGAAAAGAAGAAGAAAAGGAAATAGAAGAAGAGAGGACAAAAGAAGAAGAGAAAAGAATTTGTTAGAAACGACACCCCCTACCCAAATACAGAAATTCTCTATTCTAAAAACCCTTGGCCGGCCAACTCTTGCTCCTCAAGAGTCCACTATTTGCCCTATACCACCCTCCTTGATCAGCTCCTAAACTTTCTCCCTTATCCCCTCCTTACTCACTCTCCTGAACAGCTCAAACTTTTTCTAGCAAAGTTCTACTTAAGTTCCATCACATCGCCTTTCTGTTTACAAAAATAATACTATAATTTGCATACCTTGTGACTTGAACCTTGGCTCCCCCTACATATCCACACGCCACTTTTTAAGCACCTTAGTGGTCTCCCTTGCCACTTTACCACAGGTCTTCCTGTGTCCTATTTTACCCATGAAACCTTAAAAGCCTAATATACCAGAATCCCTTTTCCCCTTTGGAATTAAAAATTAGCTAGAACTTTCAGGTTTTTACTTAGACTTGGGCCTTCTAAAGGCCTGCTAACATACTCAGACCCACACTATACAATTGCAACACAAAAATTCTAAAGTTCGCTAAAAATCACAGAATTGCCGAAAATCCCAAAAATTGGGGTGTTACAACTCTACCCTCCTTAAAGCGAAATTTACCTGATTCGAACAGATAAAGGTATTGTTGACGCATCGCCTCTTCTGGCTCCCAAGTAGCTTCCTTTCTGCCATGATTACGCCAAAGCACTTTTACTAATGGAACAGATTTCCTTCTTAGAACTTTAACATCTCGGTCCAATATCTACACAGGCTCTTCCTCAAAAGTCAAATCAGTCTGCACCTCAATCTCTGCAACCGGCACGACATGAGTAGGGTCAGAATGATAACTCCTTAACATGGAGACGTGAAAAACATCGTGAATCCTGTCTAACTCCGGAGGTAATTCCAGTTGATAAGCCACTGGACCTACTCGCTTCAAAACCCGATAAGGCCCAATGAACCGCGGACTCAACTTACTCTTCTTACCAAACCTTAATATCTTTTTCCAAGAAGAAACCTTCAAGAAGACCATATCACCTACCGAGTACTCAATCTCCTTACGCTTCAAATCTGCATATGACTTTTGCCTATCAGATGCTTCTTTTAATCGTTCTCTGATTACTCTGACCTTATCTTCGGTATCAGCTACCAGCTCAGGTCCAAGAACCTGTCGCTCTCCCAGTTCGGTCTAACAACTAGGGGTACGACACCTTCCTCCATACAGCACTTCATATGGTGCCATTCGAATACTCGCCTGATAACTGTTGTTGTACGTAAACTCTGCCAATGGCAGGTAATCCTTCCAACTACCTCGGAAGTCAATAACGCATCCCCTCAACATGTCCTCCAAAATCTGAATAACCCTTTCCGACTGACCATCAGTCTGGGGATGGAAAGTCGTACTGAAGTTCAATCACGTTCCCAATACTTCATGTAACTTTTTCCAAAACCAAACCTAGGATCTCGATCAGAAATAATTGAAATTGGGACACCATGAAATTGAACTATTTTCGCCACATACAACTTGGTTAACTTTTGAAGTGCATAATCAGTGCGGATAGGTATGAAATGAGCAGACTTGGTCAACCTATACACAACTACCCAAACCGAGTCCTTCTTCGTTGGTGTCAAGGGTAGCCCACTCACAAAGTCTATGGTTACCCTATCCCACTTCCAAAGTGGTATCTTCACTGGTTGCAAAAGTCCAGAAGGTAATTGATGCTCAGCTTTCACTTGCTGGCATGTCAAACATTTCCCCACAAACTCCATTACTTCTCGTTTAAGCCCAGGCCACCAATACAATTCTCGTAAGTTGTGATACAACTTGTTCCCTCCAAGATGCATAGCACAAAAACCTCCATGAGCTTCCTTCAATATTGACTGCCTTAAGTCAGAGTCCTTCGGAACGCAAATTCTCCTTCGGAAACATAGAACTCCTTCACTGTTCAACACAAACTCAGAAGTTTCCCCTTTCTCAACTTGTTGGAGCCAAGCAACCAAAGACCCATCCCTCAACTACTTTTTCTTAATCTGATCCACCCATGCTGGCCTTACTTGTAACTCAGCCAATAGACTACCATCATCATACAGACTCAGACGAGCAAACATTGCTCTCAGATTAGATACAGCTCTATGACTTAGAGCATCGGCTACAACATTGCCCTTGCCTGGGTGGTACTCAATCGAATAGTCATAATCCTTAAGCAACTCTATCCATCTTCTTTGCCTAAGGTTTAGTTCTTTCTGAGTCAGCAAGTACTTGAGACTCTTGTGATCTGTGCATAGAACACACCTTACTCCATACAAGTAGTGTCTCCAAATCTTAAGGGCAAAGATTACTACTACCAGTTCCAAATTGTGAGTAGGATAGTTCCCTTCATGAGGCTTAAGCTGTCGTGATGCATAAGCAATCACCTAACCCTCTTGCATCAACACACAGCCCAAACCAAATGTGATGCATCACTGTATACTGTAAAATCCTTCCCAGACTCTGGCTGAATTAATACAGGTGCTTCAGTTAGAACTTTTTTCAACTTCTCAAAAGCTTCTTGCTGCTTCTTAGTCCAAACAAATGGTACTCCCTTCATTATGAGTTTTGTTAAAGGTGCTGCCATCACGGAAAAACCTTCCACAAACCTTCTGTAGTATCCAGCCAACCTCAGGAAACTCTGAATTTTTGATAAAGACTTAGGTGGCTTTCATTCCAAAATCGCTTCAATCTTTCGAGGGTCCACCTTGATCCCCTTAGCAGAGACAACATGACCTAAGAAGGTTACCTCCCTCAACCAGAATTCACACTTGCTAAATTTTGCATAAAGTTCCTTCTCCCTCAATACTTGCAGCAAATGCGGAGATGCTCATCATGTTTCGCTTCAATTTTAGAATATATTGGAATATCATCAATAAAGACGACTATGAATCGATCCAAGAATGGTTGGAATACACGATTCATCAGATCCATGAACGCTGCAGGAGCATTCGACAGTCCAAATGGCATAACCAAGAACTCGTAATGACCATACCGAGTCCTGAATGCCGTCTTATGAATATTTGCCTCCTTGACCCTTAATTGATGATATCCAGATCGAAGATCGATCTTGGAAAATACAGAAGCTCCCCTAAGTTGGTCAGACAAATCATTAATTCTTCACAGAGCATACTTATTCTTGATCATCAGTTTGTTCAACTGCCGATACCGATACACATTCGCATCGTCCCATCCTTCTTTTTCACAAACAGCACCGGTGCTCCCTACGGAGACACACTCGGCCTAATAAAGCCTTTATCCAACAACTCTTGAATTTGAGCTTTCAGCTCTACTAACTCTTTTGGTGCCATCCTATACGGTGCGATGGACACTGGTGTTGTTCCAGGTAGCAAGTCGATTCCAAACTCAACTTCTCGGTTCGGGGGCAATCCCGGAAGCTCCTCTGGAAAGACATCTTGGAACTCCTTAATAGTTTTAACCTTATCCACCATCAGTCCCTCAGCTTCCGACTGACTTACAAATGCCAAATAGGCCTTACAACCCTTACGAATCCACTTTTCGGCTCTCAATGCCGACACTGCATTGGACAAATAGTCCCTTCACTCACCTATCACCATAACCTCCTCACCCTCCGTGGTCCTTAACACCATTCACTTAGCAACACAATCCAGAGTCGCCTTATGCTTAACAAGCTAGTCTATTCTCAGAATAAGATCGAATTCTCCAAACGGTAACTCCATCAAGTCTCCAGAGAAAATCCTACCTTGAGTTTCTAAGGGCACATCCCTATACAGTTTGTCTACCCTAACCAAGTGACCCAAAGGACTTAGTACAAGTACTCCACTCACAATCTCCTCAGAGTGCACACCCAACGACCTAGATATGGCACATGCAACATACGAATGAGTAGATCCAATATCTACCAAAGTAGTATACGGTATGCTAGAAACCAAGAACATACCAGTTATGATGTCGGGTGCATCGCCCTTCGCTCGACGACGTGCTGCATATGCCAATGCGGGCTATCGAGCCTCAGCATTTCTAGCACCCCTACCAGGTGCTCCTCGTCCTCGACCATTTCCATTTTTGCCCCTACCTTGTCCACGTCCTCTCGGTGGTTGTGGTCCACCTCTCACTGGTTGAGCAACCCTCAGTTCAGCAACTTGAACCTGATCTATTTTCTGAGGACAGTCTATGACTCTATGCTCTATAGATCTGCACCAGAAACAAGCACCAGAACGTTTCCTACACTCGCCTAGATGTACCTTACCATAGTCCTTACAGCTTATGGTCTAACAACGTTCATCAACACTGCTTGGACTGGCTCCTCCATTCTTGCTCTCTTGACATTCCTATTTGCACCACTCGAAGGTTCTGAATCCTTCTGGAAACGGTTTCAATCCTTCTCACGATTCTGCCTCTCAGCACGCTTCACTTCCTCAGCTATCTTAGCTTTCTCCACCAACATCGCAAAGTCACGCTCCCTTTGCGGAGCAATCAGCACCCTAAATTCATCTCTAAGACCATCCTCGAAGCGCACACTACGCTCATACTCCGTAGCGACTATCCCCACGGCATACCTGCTTAACCTCAAAAACTCAGCCTCGTACTCAGCAGCTGTCTTACCTCCTTGAACTAGATTCAAGAATTCCTTCCTGCGAGCATCCGCATAACTCGCCCTAACATATTTCCCTTTGAAGGCCGTCTTAAACATTTCCCAAGTTACCCTGCCAGCTGGGGTCCCATCTCTCATAGTGAGCCACCAGTGATAAGCCTCGTCTCGTAGCAACGATACGGCTCTCTTCAGCTTCTGCTCCACGAAACAGTCCAAATCATCCATAATCTATTCCGTGGCCTCTAACCAATATTCCGTCACATTCGGGGCTACACCAAATACGCCCCTAAAGATCTCTGCTCCGTTAGCCCGGAGTCGCTCAGAAATAGATCTCTGAATTTTATTTCCCGTACTTGCCCCCGCAACCCTTTCCAAAACACGTAGCATTGACTGAGATAGAGTGTCATCCCCGACACTGCGATCATGAGACTCCGCTTCTATTGCCAGTGGTACCGGTGCATCTGCCGCCGACATATGCCCTGAAGACGAAGATCCTGCTCGAGCACTACCTCAGCCACGTCCACGGCCTCTTCCATGTACAGTTCTCGTACTCATTTCGTATTATCTGATTACGAATTTTATGCATAATTAATTATTTCAATGTTTATTACAGATGTTTTATGAACAGACAGTAATTCAGAGTTTGTTTTTCGCAGAATCAAAGTCTAGCTACAGTCTCAGGCTACCAAAATTTCCTACAGTTTCAATACCATCCTGACTAGAGTATCCTAAAAGGATTTCAGTACAGACAGATAATTCAGATAATATTTAGATAAGCTTAGCATGATACTTATAGACTTGGGCCGGAGATTCGGGTGCCACTTTTTTAGGGATACAAATTTGAAAATCGAGTTTTGCAATCTTTGTAAAAATTTCATTTTCAAAAATCTTTGTCTTTATAAACCCATTTCACAATCGTGTTGTTGCAACCGGGCTCTGATACCACTAAACGTAACACCCCAAACTCGGCCTAGAAGTTATGGCTGAATTCGACGTTCCACATAGAAATGTTTAAAACATTTTTATCCTTTCAATCAAAAAAACACACTTAGCGTTTAAAAGATAACTTCATTACGGGTTAAAGTGAATGGAAGCCGTGCACCAAGTAGGATGCCAGAAAAGAGGAGGTGAGTCCATTAGACTGCTTAAGTACCAAGCTTCCTTCAGATCCAATCCTAGACATGCACACAACCATTGCCACACCTTAACTTAGTGGATGCTCTTAGAAAACCCATTTGTTTAAATCCATTTAAAAAGGTTATTAATTTTGGAAACGTTTTTGTTGCGGATGCTTTGCTTTATTATCATGATCTTTCGAAATCAAGTAACTATTTTTAAAAAAACGCGCCCACAAGCTATTCAAATTCAATGTTTAAAATCATACCATATCTACTCTAACTAAACATATTAAAACCATTAAAATAATTAAAGTGGCCTTATTACAATTTAAAACCCAAAACATATAAGTAAACAGAAAGCTGTCCAAAACACCAGAAGAAAACTAAAATTTGCAGAACGTGTGGCCACTCTCAATCCCTCGCAGCACCAAGCCCACTATGGTTGAGGATTACCTGCATGGATGAAAATAAGAGGTGAGTTTGGAAACCCAGTGTGTAAAAATAACCCAACCATAGTCTAAGTCAGCTCAAACCACAAAGACAGATTAAGTTGGGCCTTATCCCAAAACAAATTACAGAATGAAGCCCATAGGCCCATAATAGAAACAGAACAGATATCTCATATATATATACAGAACCCAACCCATATCCAACCATATGCACCTCCGTACCAACCTTACACCATGTGGGGAGACTACTCAACCCTCCCAACCGCTACATGCCACAGAATTTGCAAAGCATGGTCGCCAAAAGCAGAATAATGTGACAGTGGTCACGGACACTGAATAATCATGGCGAGCTACTGAGCAGATAAGTGTGGCAAAGCCACCAGGTCAGATAGTTGTGGCATAGCCACTAGGACGCTTCCTCCATAAATATAACCCATGTCCCCATGCAACAGATATACAAGTCATGGCATGCAACATACAGAATCAGATCATCATGCATTTCAATCAAAAATTAACCCTAGGGGTATAATGGTCATTTTGCACCTAAGGGTATAATGGTAATTTCCATACTTAGGGGTATTCTAGTAATTTAACTATTTAAGGGTTTTCATGCATATTTCAAACCATTTGTATCTTGTGAAACACTTACCGAGTGTTCTTACCGAATTGGGCCCGTTGGCCCATTATCCTGATTTTGGCCCATTAAGCCCAAATGTATTGAAGTGCATTTAATCGCGCACTCTGCAGTCTTATCACTTTAGATTATCGAATATGTTAATCAATCTATCTCACGAGCATTCGCACACTCGTAAGCTCACAAAATACCAGTTTTTCGGCATTTCGGCTTTTGCCGCTCTAGTCTATGAGAGGGTGTCAGTTACACACCTAATTTGTAGTGGTTCAATGGAAAGATCCACACATGAGCTTCCTACAATTGGATTACTAACACGTCAATTTTAATATCGAAAACAAACTACGCACCCATCCCCCTACCATATTCGGCCAACAAAGCCTTCGACCCTAGAGTTCTTACCTTTTTTGCCGAAATATGGATTAGATCTAAATATCCAATTGAATCAGTCTTCAAGCCCTTCACTGAACGCCCCCTTGTCCACACTAACGCTTACACAATCAAAAAGAATGAGGCACAAAAGCCTTTAGTCCAAACGCTAGCCACCCTTAAGGGTTTTGGCTTTTCTTAATTCCCGAAATAAATAGTAGATCTGAGTACTTACCACCGATTCTTTCACCAACACGATTCCACTTCACTTCCTATTTAGTTCTGATGCAGATCCAACCCTCAAACACTAGCAGAAATCGACCATATGCTCTCAAACCCTCAAACACTATTCTACAAGATTCGGTTATATGCCCTAAGACTATGGTGTTTTCAGCTTTTTGTATATGTGAAGAGAAAGATGATTTAACATGAGATTTTTGCAGTGGTTTAGCCGACAAGGGTTGGGGTTTAGGGGATTGTGTAAATTGACCAAAATTTGAAAGAAGATAGGAGAAGTTGGCTAGGAGAAATCGACACAAGGAACAGGTTTTCAGGATTTTAGCTTTTATGAAATTCAGCTATAAAGGCTTAGAAATGAATGGAATGGAAGTGGAGATGAGTAGAATGGTAGGAAGATTTGGCTAGGGATGAAAAAAATAAAAAAAGGAAATAGAAGAAGAAAGGAGAAAAGAATTTGTTAGAAACGGCAGCCCCTACCCAAATGTTGAAATTCCCTATACTAAAAACCCTTGGCCGGCCAACTCTTGCTCCTCAAGAGTCCACTATTCGGCCAATGCCACCCTCCTTGATCAGCTCTTAAACTTTCTCCCTTATCCACTCCTTACTCACTCTTCTAAATAGCTCAAACTCTTCTTAGCAGAGTTCTACTTACGTTCCATCACATCCCCTTTCTGTTCATGAAAATAATACTATAATTTGCTTACCTTGTGACTTGAACCTTGGCTCGCCCTACATCTCCACACTCCACTTTTTAAGCGCCTTAGTGGCGTCACCCTTGCCACTTTACCACAGGTCTTCCTGTGTCCTATTTTACCCATGAAACCTTAAAAGCCTAATATACCAGAATCCCTTTTCCCCTTTGGAATTAAAAATTAGATAGAACTTTTGGGTTTTTACTTAGACTTGGGCCTTCTAAAGGCCCGCTAACATACTCAGACCCACACTATACACTTGCAACACAAAAATTCTAAAGTTCGCTAAAAATCACAGAAATCCTGAAAATTGGGGCATTACAGTTAAGCTTGTTAAATTTGCTCTTAATATTTTTGGATAAGTTACTTAGTTAAGCTTGTTAAATTTGCTCTTAATATTTCTGGATAAGTTACTTAGTTAAGCTTGTTAAATTTGCTCTTAATATTTCTGGATAAGTTACTTAGTTAAGCTTGTTAAATTTGCCCTTATTATTTTCGGATAAATTACTTAGTTAAAGAAAAATTTTAAAGTACTTAGTTAATTGATACTAGGTTAATGGTGTGTGTATAAATCAATATAAACTTTGTATATGTACTAAAGGTGTACATGAGGAAATGTTAAATTAATTGTATTAAATTGCTTTATGTGATTAAAAATATGTATGACCATTTTGTATTTGAACTAAAAGTAGCTATATGGCCTATTAAACTTATTGTCATATTCGGCCAGAAGCTAGCATGATAGGACTTTAATAAGTTAAATTTTGTTTGAATTAGCTCAAGAGCATAGAGAACCAAGGTTGGACAGGGGAAAAGAGAAAGTAGTTGAATAGCCGATCCGAGACTGTTCGAATATATTCGAGGTAAGTTTTAAGTAGTTAAATATATATAATATTCAATAATTACATGACAGATTATGAGAATTAAGTATTACTTGTCATATATGTATATGGCTAAATGGCATTTATAAAGGAAGTAAAATGTGATATGCTTCTATGATCAAATGATAGTGTTAGATGAGTATGAGTAAGATATTATGTGTAAACTATCAAATGATAAATGTGAGTGATGAAATGAAAAAAAAAGTGAATAAAATGTGGGATAATATGTTCGAATGATGCTGATACCTAATTTGGTGTGATTGTGTTATATGAAACTTATTGATTTGAATATTGTACAGATACTATTCGGGCCTTGAGCCTAGCAGGCTATAATGCCGGTGAAATGATATCGGGCTTCGAGCCTAGCAGGCGAAATGCTGGTGAATGAATTTGGGTTTTAAACCTAGCAGGTTATAATGCCGGTGAAATGATATCGGGCTTCAAGCCTAGCAGGCGAAATGCCGGTGAATGAATTCGAGTTTTAAACCTAGCAGGGTATAATACCGGTGAAATGATATCGGGCTTTGAGCCTAGTAGGTGAAATGCCGGTGAATGAATTAGGTTTTAAACCTAGCAGGCTATAATACCAGTGAAATGATATTGGGCTTCGAGCCTAGCAGGCGAAATACCGGTGAATGAATTTGGGTTTTAAACCTATCAAGCTGAATGTTGATGATTTGATAAAAGTCTAAAACTAAGATACCTCGTGTTAGAATGACAAATGAATATATTCAATACGTTAAGTTGGCCAGGTACGTATTACGTACTTAAATGTTAGTTTTGAATTGAATCATAAGTGTATAATGTGATATATATATGTGTGAATAAATGTTATAACTATATCTATGATCATGATTCATTCGGTCAAGGTGTAAAAGTATGTGAAAGTAATTGATTTATGTATGTTATATGAATTTAGATTAAGTGAGATAAGAATGCTAAATGTGTATTATGTGCTTGTGTATATTCGGCCAAGTGACAGTATATCTAGAAAATGGCCTCTTGGGAAATTGAATAATCGATGTATAATTGAGTTTATTTGTTGCATTGCTTAAAACTTACTAAGCTTTTGTAAGCTTACTTCGTTTGTTACGTTTTTCCATTTTATAGATTGTTGACTCCAGTCACCTGCTCAGAAAGGGATCGTCAGCATCTCGTCACACTATCTATCATTTTGGTATTACTATGTTTTGAAGCTAGTATGGCATGTATAGAATAGACTTAAGTGAATGGTATTTTTGAGATGTTGTTATATAAAAGCCATGCGAATATGGCATCTTTTGAATGTTTGTATAACGTTTTTGAATGCATATAAAAGTTAATGTTCATATATCTGTGTGATTGTACAAATATGGTAATTGGGTTGGTAATATTTCATAACCCATTCCGGCGATGGATACGAGTTATAGGGGTGTTACACTTAACGCATTTTATGAATGCTTTTTCCTTAGAATTAGTGAATTCGATGCTCCTAATGCTTAATTCCATGTTTTACACTTAGGTAAGCATAGGAGAGCGAAAGGAACGAGAAACGAGCCAAAAACGGAGAAAATGGGCCAAAGCACGAAATCAATACGGCCTGGCCCTCCTCACACGGGCAGCTTACACGGCCGTGTCAATTTGGCAGAATTGAAGCACGACTCAAACGGGTAGAACACACGCCCGTGCCAATTTAACAGGCTTGAACACGGGCTAAAATAATCGCACACGGGCGTGTCCCTGCGGAGCCTAAGTTGAGTCCAATTCGAAAAAGGCCACTTTTGAGGGTTCTTAGGCATTTTAAAGCCTATAAATACACCCCATAAGAGGAAGAGAAGGAGACGGAGAATAGGGAGTAAGAAATCACTCCGAGGAAGCCGATTGATCCATCTTAGAAGCCGGATTCACTATCAAGATAGAAGATCTCTCATCAATTTCCCCTTTAGGAGTTTTGGGTTTTCTTTATATTTTGTATTTTTTTACTATTCTAAGATGTTTTCTTGTTTAGTTATGAACTAAACCCCTAAATACCTAAGGGGGATGAAACCTATGATGAAACATTGTTATTATTTCTAAATCGTATGATAAATATTTGACTTGTTCTTAATTATGTGTTCTTAATTCTTGTTTTGGTATTTCAGGATATCACTTCAAGTTACTACTTTTAGTTGGAGGAGGAATAGACTCTAACTAAGAGTAACTTTGTCATAATTAAGCAAAGTTGATTGCGCGCCTAGAGATAGGGTGACAAGATTTTATCAGATTAGGGTGAAACCTAATAAGGGAATCCATAGATCGAGTTAATGCAACCCTAGGGTGTTGATTAGAGAAAAGTCTTGGTTATTCAACCTAGGGATTAGACGTTATTAGGCTTGAATAGGGATAATAACATAACTTAGGTATTTCTACGAAACAAATTAAATGAATAAATCGTCCGGTTCGGAGCCAAAATAACAAGTAAAAGTCTAGGTGGATTTTTCCTTAGGTATTGTCTCAATCAATCGTTTTCCCCAAAAGTAATTTCCCAATTCTATTTTCTGCAGTTTCTTAGTTTAATTAGTTAGTTAGTTAAAACAAACCCATCTATTTTTTAGGCTAAATAATAAAAAGACAGTCATTACTAGTACTTTTAGTCCTTTGGGTTCAACAATCCTGTCTTCTAAAGCTATACTACTGTTCGATAGGTACACTTGCCTACGTCGTGATAATAGATAGTTTCAAGAACGATTCATTATAAATTTATGAATCTTATCACGAAAAATCACGATCAAGTTTTTGGCGCCGTTGCCGGGGACTAAGATATTAGGAAAGCTCAATTTTTATTACTTTAGCCATTTATTTTCTTGCAATTTAACTTTATTTTTATTTTAGTAATTTTCTTTTTCTTTCTTCTGGCAGATTCTTATAGTTTATGACTAGAAGAAACCCGTCGGGACCACTGCTTTTTGATGAAGAAATCGATCGTACAGCTCCTAGAAACTGATGAGAAATCAGGCGCAGCTTAAGATACACAGAGGAAGAGCAAGAGGACGATATCTCAACTACAACCGAAGAGATGACTAAAAATCAAGACAATCAGCTACCTCCAGCCATACTCGCTGAATTAGCAAATCAAAATCCTACTCCTCGTACTATGTATGATTATGCTAAACCTAATTTTACAGGAACTGAGTCAAGTATAGTTAGGCCTGCTATTGCTGCAAATAATTTTGAACCGAAACCTAACACGATTCAAATGATACAGCGGTTTGTTCAGTTTGATGGTTTGCAGGATGAGAACCCCAACACTCACTTGGCGAATTTCCAGAACTGTGCGACACTTTCAAAATTAATAGTGTTTCTAATGATGCCATTCGCCTTCGATTATTCCCTTTTTCACTGAGAAACAAAGCTAAACAGTGGTTGAACTCGTTACCACGAGGGTCCATTACCACTTGGGAACAAATGACCGAAAAATTTTTATTGAAGTATTTTCCGCCAGCTAAAAGGGCTAAGTTGCGTAATGATATCTCTTCTTTTGTGCAGATGGACTTAGAAACACTTTACGATGCATGGGAGAGATACAAGGACCTTTTGTGAAGGTGCCCACACTATGGGTTACCTCTATGGCTGTAATTTCACACGTTCTACAATGGTGTGAATCCCTCGACAAGACAAATGATTGACACAGCTACTGGTGGAACCATCAACAACAAAAAACCTGAAGAGGCTTACGAATTTATTGAGGAGATGTCACTGAATAAATCTCAGTGGCAAGTCATGAGGACTAAGCCGACTAAAACAACAGGCATTTATAACGTCGACTCGGTTACTATGTTGTCAAATCAGGTAGAACTTCTGAATAAAAAAATTGATGGTTTACTTGGTTCTACGTAGATACATCCAATGATGAGGTGTGATTCAAGTGGAGGAGGTGTGCATATAGAATATCAACCGTTCAATCCTGCAACCGAAGAGGAACAAGTCAACTATATGGGTAACAATAATTTTAGATCTCAAAATAACCCATATAGTAATACTTATAATGCAGGCTAGAATAACCACCCAAATTTCTCTTAGGGTGGTCCAGGAAATCAAAGGCCACAAAATCTTCAAGGTTTTCAACAGCCACCTTATCAACAGGAAAAGAAACTGAACCTTGAAGAGATGCTATCCAAATTCATCTCGGTGTCAGAAACTCGTTTCTAGAATACCGAGATAGCACTTAAAAATCAACAAGCATTGATCTAGGGGCTCGAGACCCAGATAGGTCAGCTGTCCAAGCTAATATCTGAACGACCACAAGGTAGCTTGCCAAGCAATACTGAACCTAACCCAAGGGAACAGCTCAACGCAATTAATGTTCAAGACAAAGAAGGATTCGTTGCGGCTCAACTAGGACCAAGGCAAGAAAATGTGGTGAGTAAAGGTAATGGTGAGGTAAGTCATAATGAAAACAAAACGGTGAAGGTAGAATACAAACCACGTGTGCCATACCCTAATGCGACAAGGAAAGACCGCTCAGACGAACAATTCGGTAAATTCCTTAAACTTTTGAAAAAATTACATATTAACTTACCGTTTATTGAAGCTCTGTCGCAGATGCCGAATGCAATAAAATTTTTAAGAGAGCTTTTAGGAAACAAGCGGAAGTTGGACGAGGCGTCGCATGTGAAGCTAAACATAGTTTGCTCAGCTATTCAACAGAATAAGCTACCCCACAAATTGAAAGATCAAGGGAGTTTTACAATCCCTTGCTTAATTGGTAGTTTGGATGCGAATCATGCATTAGCTGATTTAGGGGCAAGTATTAACGTCATGCCTTATAAAATGTTTAAACAACTAGGTCTTGGGAAACCTAAACAAACTAGGATGAGCATTCAATTGGCAGATAAAACTATAAGATTTCCTAGGGGTATTATTGAAGATGTACTAGTGAAAATAGATAAGTTCATATTTCCCGTGGACTTCGTTGTTTTAGACATAGAGGAGGATAACAACACCCCTTTGATTTTAGGGAGGCCCTTTTTAGCAACTGCTAAAACAATTATTGATGTTGGCACAAGTGAGCTCACCCTTCATGTGGGAGACGAGACGATCACCCTTCAAGCTCGTAATTCTGACAACACATTGAATATTGAAGGTAATTGTCCACACCAGTCTACTAAAACTGATAATATGACGCAACATACTTTGCAGAAATTAAGTTTGAAAGAAGTTTACGAGCCATGTTCCCGTAACAATAGATGACCTATTCATGAAGAATGAAGGCTACAGATAGAGGAGCTATATGAATGGCGAGCCCATAGAACACATGATAAACCAAAACTACGCCGGAATGAGCTCGATACCTCCCCAAATTTACTTAAGGTTGGAGATAAAGTCTTACTAGATGCCGCAGACCCTCACATTGTCACTACCAACTCGAATGAAGAAACCCCTCTTAAAGTACTTATTATTTTTCCATTCGGCACAGTAGAGGTAAGTCATCCAAATTTTGGCACTTTTAAGGTAAACAACACCCGTCTAAAACCTTATTTTGATAAGATTGATAGCAGGAATGAGGAGTATGAGCTCCTTAAACCACCATGACCATTCAACGGAGAGGTAAGTCCGGCTTAGACTATAAATAAGTGCTTCTCGGGGGGCAACCCGAGCACTAACTGTATTAACTTCATTAAATTTAACACCTGACATACTAACAGAACTCGTAAAAATAGGTTCACCATAGGGACACGGCCAAGAACACGGGCATGCTTAAGACCGTGTGGAAACAGGGCAAAGATTTTCCCAAAACACAGGTGACGATAAAACACCACGGCTATGAGACATGGCCGTGGACGAACCTGCCAAAACAATACGAACGTGCGGCACGCCTGTGCCTTAGGACCGTGGTCAAAATTAAGAAACTAGCACAGGCATGCGAAACGCCCATGTCTAACACCCGTGGTCAAGCCTATCAAATTAACATGGGTATGGGAGAAGCGAGCGAAGCTAGACACTGCTATGCGACACGGCCGTGTTCACCAACACGCCCGAGGTACATGGGCGTGTGTCAAAATTTAGACGTGCCAAAATAGGAAAAATGTGAAACACACGGGCTGCAATTGGGACACACGGGCATGTACCCTGGCCATGTGCCCCAAAATCTATAAATAGGCTGCACTATTCATTATCTTCCCCACTCAAAAACCCTAACCCTAGCCGTTGCAAGTCCACACGGCCTCCTTGCCACACCCGTGCACTGCTTTTAACTATATTTTTGAAGCCTTTTCTCCTCTTCCTAGTGTTTGATTACTTCTTCCTTGTCTATTTTACTGACTTTTAGGGCTATTTATCATGATAATATGCAAGTTTTTTATTTTATTTCTGTATTTTTATCATTGAAATGTCATAATCTAGAATATCCATCATCTTTTTCTCACCCATTGCATGATTTCTTCACTCCGTTTGATTAGTAAGAACTAAATATGCATGATTAGGGTAGTTGAAACTTTCACCCCTTTTGTGTTGCCATTTTCTCATCCATATAATAGGTTGCATTCTAGTCTTTGTCATTTTTACTCATACCACAAGGCTCATGCTACAAAAATATGCTATTAAACTTAGTATTTTTAGTAATTGTGGCTGAACATATTCATGGTTTTTCTTTTGACTTTAGTTGTATTTTACTTTGTCCAATTTTCAAGACAACTTAATGGTTCAAATTTCAGTTTTAATATGTCGCCATCACGAGGGAAGAAAGCCACCGTCCCTGCCTCAAAGAAAAGGAAGGGAGCGTCATCCTTCTCGGGTCCTACAGCAGAAATTTGCCACCCGTTCCTACAGTTTCCCAATGTGCCCCAAGAGGAACTCTTTCAGATACTACGTGCTCGATCATTAACAGCGGGCCGCTATATTGATTGGGCTACCGTCGAACAAATTTAGTTGGCTGATGCGATCTGGGCCCTTCTTACTACCAATCCATGGGAGCTATTTTTTGGGATTATCGAGTCGACATACTTAGAGTTAACAATGGAACTATGCTCCACGTTCCATCTTCAAATGGTAATGACAAACTACGATGATCCCGGTACAATTCAGTTTCGCTTAGACGGATTAATCTGCCAACTAAGCATTCCAGAATTCGGCACTGCATTGGGTCTTTATACCGATGAGTTCAGAGAGGAGAATGACTTACATGCTCTAGACTGCCACATCCATCGTTCTCCCTTACGTTGCTGGGATGCCCTCGTCCCAAGTTCGGCCACCTACGACCCCAGTCGTACCAAGGCATCATCTCTCCCTCCATCCCTAAGGTACCTCCATTCTATTTTATCTCACACTTTGACAGGGCAGAGAGAGAGCACCAGTGTATGTCAAATGGGCACGTCATCGACCTCGCCTACTTTATCGCCCTTGCCATATGCCACTAGACGGAGCGAAATTTGAAGGGTCATCTCCATTGGCCCCTACGTGACTCGACTCGCGCGATAATTCAGACTTCTCAACACCGCAGCCCAAGAATCATCCCTGACCATCATTGGCTAGATGTCTCCACAAGGCATCTCGAGCATGCTTAGCATGAGGATGATAGAAAGGCACCGAGGAACCTACCCTCCCTAATATCATCTCGGTCAATCTACTGAGGAGGAGGCTCCAGAGGACATTATTGATGATGTCCCTACCCAGCACGAGGACCCACCTTCCCAGCCACCACCACGTTCTCAGCCAATTCATGTGGCGGCTTCATATGCTGACATCTCTAAGCACCTTAATAGATTCGAGCAGCAGTGTTTTCAAAGATTTGACAACATTGATGCTACTCTACAATAGATTTGTTAGCACCACCACATCCCATTGCCAGTCCCACCTCGCGAACCATCCAGCGATGAAGATGTTTAGAAACTTTTATTTATTTTTTTATGTTTCTATTTTTATTTTCATTTAAGACCACTTTTTATTTTTCTTTCATCTTATTTTTATTAGGATTTATAATTTTTTTTTCTAACAAATTTTAATCTCGGCTATTCCTTTACGAGTAATTATTCTTCCTAATATCCCCTAAACAGTTCATGCTTTTATCACAGTTATAAAAAGCTCCAAAGCTCACAATCACTTAGGAACTTCAAACTCCATTGGAAAAGGTTCCCCACGACTGCCATGCCCTGCTCAATGACGAGATACAATATTCTTTTGGCACTTGTGGTACCCAACCTTTACCACCACCAGAGTATCCTTCTCCACCTCCATAACTCCAAACTAGGGCATTCATTCAGTACTCAGGAAGTTTCAACTTTCTCCCTATCTTATGATTTTCTATTTTTTCCATATATCTATCCTTGAACATTGAGGGCAATGTACATCTTAAATGTGGGGGGTAATCATTCTATTATCCGAAAAATCCCTGAATATTGCTTTGTTCTCTTGTAAATCTCTCATATCATGTTTAAGATGAATTTTGATTGACTGATAATTTTGATTGATATATCTTGAATTAAAACATAGGCGTTTATGCATTGATTATTAAACTTTAAGAAGTTAGAGAATCAAGCATGATAAGTTGATTTTTAAGAATTTAAAATTTTAGGTTGTTTCCCCAAGTCTAGGTATTATCTTGAATTGAATCCCATAGGTTTAAACATCAATAAGCCATAATTTTTGTGAGATTTTTTAGCCTTTTGAGCATCTATTAATTCTTTCATGCTCACTTTTATTATTGTTTTGAGTGTGCCAATATTGAATTGTTATTCTAGAACTTGCTTGATTATGCATGTCAAGACTACATTATTTGATTTGATATGTTAAGATGATAGAGGCACTTAGGATTAACTCACTCATGCCATGAAAAGCCTACCTCTACGATTAACCCTTAGTAAAACCCCTTTGAGCCTAACAAGCCATTCCTTGCATGACCCTCAATATTAACCCTTAACCAATTATTGTTGAAATCCCCTAAAATTAATTCGATCCCTTTTTTTTGTCGAGATTTGATTTGAATAAATTACTTAGCTATGTCTTGTTCTTAATAGTTAGTTTATGATAATCTAACTTGTTCTTAAAAAAAACATGTATACATATTAGTTGTACGCAAGTGATGATTGAATATTTTTCTAGTTAAGTAATTTTTCAAGCCAATCTCGATTCTAACCTCTTCTTTCAGCCTATAACCACACCCCCTCACCGAGCCTCGTTACAACCCTTTAAAGACCTTTTGATTGATGTATCATCTCGATTTATAGTGGTGGAGATTTGATTTTCATGCAAGCCTATGGTAATAACTTTTCATATTGACTGATGAGTGCTAATTTCATTGTCCTTAAACACTTCGAGTGATTTGAGTGAATCTTTAGTGAGGATGTTAAACTCTGTGAGGTTCTGAATCAATGATAAGTATTTAGATGAAGGAAGATGCCTAAGTTTTTCGTGATTAAAATACTCAATTTGGAATGTTTGAAGCTTTAGTGTTCTTTTAGTTGAATTCTCAATGTATGATTACTTATGAGATGGTTTGAGATATTATTGATAGGAATTATAAGTTGAGAAAAAGGAATTTTTAATTATGATTTGAAGATTTTGCTTGAGGACAAGCAAACGCTTAAGTGTGGGGGTATTTGATAAACCGTAATTTATACATATTTATACCCCATGCTTAATGCATTTTATGAATGATTTTTCCTTAGAATTAGTGAATTCGATGCTCCTAATGCCTTAATTTCATGTTTTACACTTAGGTAAGTGTAATAGGCCAATTTTAGCCTGGGCTCGAAAAAATAATAACCGAAGCCAAAAGATGCAATCGGTCAAAAACAAGCCAAAAAAGGCCAAATTGAAAGACAATCATTAACTTGTGGCCAAATCAAAAAGATGGAGAAAGCCAAGGGTTATCAAATTTTGTTGACTTGGTAAAAGGCTAAAAATAGGAAGATTTTATTTTGATTTTATTTTATTTTATTATTAAATTAGTTAGGCTATTTTTAGTAAACCCGATGTATATAAATAGGGGTATTTTGTTCTTTGAAAGGGATCGATTACTTTTGGTATTCCTACTTCAATTTGGAATTGGATTATTCTCTTTTTTCCTATTTTCATTAGAATTGAATTATTTTCTTTTCTCTTTCAATTACGTGGGAATTTTGTCCATTTCATTTCAATTTCTTTGTTTTTTCTAAATTCGTCCAATTGCTTTTAGCCCTTCTGTTTTTTTATTTGTTTTGCAATTAAGTTTTCATTATTCTTAATTTTGGCCCTAAAATTTGTTTTGACTACATTTTGGTCTTCCTTGAAGCTGTGCGTTTTAGAGGTGGGGATTATTTCCCTTTTGGTCCCTCCTTGTTACTCGCACATTCAAATTGGTCCATTTTCTTTTATTTATCTTTGATTTGCCCCAGAATTTTGCTTCAAGGTTCGATTTAATCTTTTTTTTATTTTCGCTATTTTATTATCAAATTAGCTAATTTAATATATTATTGCTATTATTATTATGTTTCTATTTATATTTATTTTATTATTCTAATACTATTATTATTTATCTAATTTTTATTTATCTATTTATATTTCTACTATTATTATATTTCTATTTATTATATTTTTATTTCTATTTATATACTAATATTATTTTTGTTATTATTTTTCTTATATATGTTTTTTACTCTTGTTATTAACATTCTATTTATTTATTTATTTTACATTTTTGTTATTATCTATTTTAACTTTTTATATAACGCTCATTTCAAATTTTTATACATTATTTACCTTATTTTTTTCATTTTCATATATATATATATATATATATATATATATATATATATCGTTAGACAAATCAATTTGTTTTATTTGAGATTATGTTATATATTATTTATTTTGAATTTCTTCTTGCAAATTATATATTTTAAATAATCATTCATATACTATTAGTTTTTATATGCATATAAGTTATTTCGAATCCTAGCATGTGTATCCTTCTGTACATATCTAATAGTCCTTAAATCGATTATATCGCATTGACCCCTAGTTTTCATACTATTTTGCACATCGTGTGTCATTATCAGTAATCAGGTTTGGTGCATGTAATTGTTGTTTTATTTCTTGGTATTGCATCATGATTCTGATTCCCATATTCTATAAATGTCGATTGTCTTTTATCTCCAAACAAACCAAACAAGTATGATTTGAATCTTTTTTTAATTGTTAGCTTTGAGCCCCTTAACATAAGGAAATACTTCATGTTTGGAAGTTTGAGAGATCATGCCCAATCATGCTGGGTTTCGGTTTTTTTTCATTCAACTGAAATATGGAATATCCTTGTGAAATTTCTTCCATGTTTTCTTGAGCTAAACGAGACAATATTTCGTGTTTGGAAGTTTGAGAAATCGTGCCCAATCGTGCTGGGTTTCGATTTTTCATTCGACTAAGATACGAAATATTCTTTTGACATTTCATCCATATTTTCTTAAATTTAAATGAGGCAATATTTCGTATTTGGAAATTCGATAAATCGTGCCCAATCGTGTTGGGTTTCGATTTACCGTTTGGCCAAATAACCAAATATCCTTTTGAAATTTCAAAGGCATGAGTTTTGGAAATTATGAGATGATCTTGTATTGACGGTTTCAAAATATTGTATCCACTCATGCTGGACATGATATTTTATTCCTTCTGAATGAGAGAATCTCGACATCCAATTCAAGTTATCTAAATCTTTTTTAAATTTTTAACATGAAGACATAGATTAATCAATTAGGTACCAATTTTGGGCGTTGCGAGGGTGCTAATCCGTCCTTGCGCGTAACCGACTCCCAAATCTATTTTCTAGTTTTTCGCAGACCAAAACACGTTGTTTTAATAAACCAAAATGCTTTATTAAAATGATCAATCACAGGGTGACCCGATCACACCTAAACAAACAAGATGGGTGGCGACTCCATACCTTATTTAAAAGTCGATCCCCGTTTTTCAAAATAAAGAATGGTTTTGACAGCTTGGCGACTTCACTGGGGACCAATAAGAGAGTCAAGCCATAAAATTGATTATTTTCTGTCCTTTTGTCGAAAATTGAAATTTTGATTTGAAAAATCGTGATTCTTTTGTTGCATTTGTTTGTGATTTCCATGATTGATGTTATTTGAGTCTTGTAGAATACTCTTGCATTACATTGCATGACCGCTGTGGTCACACCCTTTAAGTGGGAGTGAGAAGCTATGCCTTCATGAGGTTTTCACCTCCGCATGGGCTAGTGGATTACTTCCGAGATACATCCGTACCTATGTCTTTGTGAGATTTTCATCTCCGCATGGCCATAGGGAAATGTTTTCCCCTGAACTGAACTCGATCCATATGAGCCTATAATGGGTGAGGATTGAGGAATCTGTTGGTTCAGGTACCCTTTCTCTAGAACTGAGCCACATATAGTGAACCTTAAGGGCCCACTTTTGGTAGAACTATGCCCAAATTTTGTAGTCACCCGAATAGGTACTTTATTTGTTATTCATTTATTCTGTACTAAAGAGTTTTGTTTTGTCTATGACTACATTGCATTACATCATCATAAAAAAGAGGTGTTGATTCATATTTGATTGCTAAATAAAACAGTTTGTCATAAGAAAATGAATTTCTTGATAAAGTGGATTGTGATATGGATGCCTGAATATGGTCCAAGTAAACACAACGAAACAAGGCTGATAGTTCACGGAGGAAGACAAGACTTTGTCGAGGATTTAAGCTGATAAGGATTGTTTGAGAGCCGTCACGTCCCGACTTTCTTAAAGGAGCTAACGAACATTGCGAGGATAAGTGAGTATTAAGTCGCGGCCCAAATCAAGCAAAAGGAGCTAGTGGGGGCATCTATTGGAAGCTTGCGAGATTTGACTATTACAAAGAAAAGAAAACGGTGTCTTCGCTTGGAACACGAGGGCAAGGCCATATATGTAATTTGTTTTATGTAAAGGAATTTATTTTCTAAAAAAGTTGTTCTAATGGAATTAAATTCAGAATCAACGCCTTTCTTTATTTTGCATTCATTCCATGCATTTTCATTACATTGCATCATTGCATCATTGCATCATTTGCATTTGATTTTCACAAAAGGACCTTAATTAATTGAAATCATTTCAGTTAATCTGGAAACCGATAAGAACTTACCAACCAAGCGTCATTACGGTACCCGTGCTAAGACAAAAGATATGGACCAAAGATTGGAAAGACTTAAACAACTCCAAAGAGAGATGCAAGACCAATTACAAAGGCAAATGCAAGAGCAACTGGTGAGGGTACGGCAAGTTATTAGAGACCAAATGCTAGAGTCTCAAAGGAATATGATGAATTAGTTGTCCCAACTGCTAACTAAGGGGCTAGAAAAAAGGGAAAGCTCCATGATCAATGCTAGAGAGGACAATGAGGAGCCTTTCTATCCCGCGGGTTTTACCTCGACAAATGATCAAACACAACTGAGGTGTATACACGAAGGACATCTATTACAATCAGGCCCCAGCAGTTTTAGGCTGGTGATTCAGCGCCTATGAATTACCAAGACGGCTCAGGCTCTAATCCGAGAAATAACTCAATTAATCCCATTGCCTCCGATTTCGACGAAGAAATGAAAAAGACAAGGGTGGAGCTCTCGAAACAATTAGAATACCGATGCAAGTGGTTAGAGGAAAAGTTCAAGGCAATGGAAAGTGTTGACCATTACCGTGGAGTTGATGCTAAGGATTTGAGCTTAGTTCCAGACTTAGTGCTCCCCCCTCAATTCAAAACTCCAGAGTTGGAGAAGTATAACGGGACCAGCTTCTCGAAGCTCACATCACCATGTTTTGCAGAGGAATGGCAGGCTATGTCAATAATGACCAATTATTGATTCACTGTTTCCAAGAAAGTTTGGTCGGGGTAGCATCCAAATGGTACAACCAATTAAGCCGTACCCAGAATATTTCATAGAAAGATCTAGCACAAGCTTTCATGAAATAGTATAGTCATGTGACAGATATGACTCCTCATAGGATCACTTTCCAGAATATGGAAAAAAAGAAAAATGAGAGCCAGGCAATATGCCTAAAGATGAAGAGACATAGCAATACAAGTCCAACCGCCTCTCTTGGAAAAAGAGACCTCAATGCTTTTCATCTATACCCTGAAAGCCTCGTTCATTGACTATATGTTGGGAAGCACTACTCTGAGTTTTTCAGATATAATAATGTCCGGTGAGATGATTGAAAATGCGATAAGAAGTGGGAGGATAGATGTGGTTGAAAGCATTAAAAGGTCAACTCCGAGAAATAAAGAGAATGAAGTGAACATCATGAGCATACCTTCCAAATTGGTCAACATAGACCAGTCAATGGCTGTAATCACTAGTTATCAAGGCTCCTTAAGGCAGGAATTCAACTTGAGGCCAAATTTTACGCCTATCCCGATGTCATATAAGGAATTGTATCAGAATCATATTGGGAGATCTAAATGACATATTTGAAGAAGGAATAGGAGAATAAAAGTTTCCAAACCTTTACATACTTGGAAGTGTTTTGAACAATGGGACTGTGGAAGAGATCCCTGCATTTTTAGAGCTAATTTAGAGTAATATTCAAAACATGCTTATTGCTTTAAGCCTAGAAGCAATAAGAATCCTTTTGTGAAATAGGCTTGTGTCCAAAATTTTTATTTCAATAAAATGCATTCTTTTTGAGCAAATATTCTTTCATTCTTTATATATTCTTTTATTCTTTGGACTGTCTTTTAAATATACTTTTTTTCTTTATTAATGATCATATCATACAAATAATCATCCTTGGAATCATTTATTCTTTGGAAGTATGCCTTTGTACCTACAATAGGTCCCCAGATATCAACGACAGGAGCAACGTTGTAACTGACTCCCTTTTGGGGTGAGATATGTGTTTAAGCGGATCTCAGGACTTTGAAGATGACAAAGATTGTAGCTTATCTCCTGATTTGTTAAGAATGATAGAGCAGGATGAAAAATAGATCCTACTCTACAAAGGGTCAGTGGACATTATAAGCAAGAGGTAAAGATCGGTGCTTGCATTACCACGAAGTCAAAGCGAATCTTCATTGGGTATATTCCGTGAATTCAAAGATTTTTTAGCATAATTGTGTCAAGATATACTTGGGATACTAAGACCTGTGGATGGAAAAATGTCTATACTGGTGTCAGAAGGACGTATGTTAATGGTTTCACGGTAGCCATACTAATCATGAGGTTTGGGCATTATTGATCCACCATGGAAGGGGATTTTATCAGTTGGGTTGTATTTAGGAAGACAAAATTCATGTGCCACATTCATTTCTTCATAGACTTTCTCTATGTGGGGCATGGATGTTATCAGGTCATTCTCGACTAATATACATTGATTCATCTTGGCAGTCATCGATTACTTCAAAAGGAGGGTGAAGGTCACTTCTTATGCCAATGTTACAAAGTCATCAAACCTAAAAAATAAAAAATAAAACAAAGGTCATAGTGAAAGGCGACCGAGACTTGTAAAGATTGGCATAAAGAAGTTACAATTTACCCTCTATGATTATCGAACGTCGACCAGGACTCATTGGGGCAACACATTGCTCATTAGTTTATGGGATAAAAATAGTATTGAAATCAAGATTCCTTCTCTCCAAGCTTCGATTGAGTCAAGAATTGGATGAAGCAGAAGGATTCAATGAACTTAATTGAAGAGAAGAGGTTGAAAGTTACTAGTCATGGTCAAAACATACCAAAAATGAATGATGCGAGCTTACGACAGAAAGGTTCGTCCTAGAGAATTCCACAGGGGGACCTGGCATTGAAGATTTCTATACAAAAGAACTTCAGAGGAAAGTTGATCCCAAATTAGGAAAGACCTTATGTAGTAAAGAAAGCCTTTCCTAGAGGAGCATTGATATTGACCGAGACGGATGGCAAGAGCCTGCCCAATCCAGTGAATTCAGATTTATTCACAGCTAGCAGCTTCAAAAAAAGGAAAAACACTAAAAAAAAAGAAAAGAAAAATAAATAGGAGAGGCCAAGGAGAAAACCTGCAAAGGGCGCCTTGAGACCAAAGGGGATTTGAGTTGAAAACCAGAAAAAGGCGGCTCAAATTTGAATCAAAATGGGGCATACAGTAGTCTTGCTATGCCCAAAGAAGTATGCTACGTCTAGAGGCATCTACAAAGTGCTCCGGATCCCTTAAACACAGATTGAGCTCAAAGTGGTCCTCAAGAAGTTGGTACAGAGAAGCTCAAGCTACGATATCTAGGGCACCTAGTTTTCCATTTTACCCATTTTTGGATTTGATATCTTTTTCTTTTCAAGATACATCCCAATAAATTTCCTTCTTAATTGCGTTTTGCCATCCTTGGTTAACCTACTTGCTTCGAGCTATGTTTCTGGTCCATTGTTATGATCTTTTTCAAGCATTTTGCTTTGAAATAATGATTAGTGGACTAATAATACTTTTACAAAAGGAGTTTCGCATATTACTTTGGAGGATTTTAAATAATACAGGAACCTGAAATGGGGCTATTGTTTAAAACTCATCAAGCTTAAGCATTGGAAATATTTAAGCCCAAATTGAAATTATCTCCTTGGGTTTTCTGTTAAAGATATTGGTTGAGCAAAAAGAAAATTACATTGGTGTTATAATCTCGGCAAAGAATGAGCAATGAGATTATTCTAGAGAAAAGGAAAATGGTATTCTGTATTCAGGCAGATATCAGGCATATACATCTGTTCATTACACCCGAGGAATGGTGTAATAGTCTGAATTGATGAAAGAATCAGGTCCTATACTCCTGAGTTACAGGGAAAGATTTGAAGATGATACAAACCTTGGGTCCCAGAAGTACAGTGAAATGGACCCATAAATTACAATGGGGCAAACCGGTTGAGCAAAGTGGGTTGTTTCTACGAGTTTTGGTTGGAAACGCTAGCCGAGCAAGAAGACAGCATAATACGATAGTGATAAAACTCTGATGAATAATGAGTCATGTCACTTTAAGCATTTAAAAGGAATCATTCTCATGACATTTCTGCATTCATAGCATTCATAGCGCATTTGGTTAGGAGCATCTAATTCATTTTGATCACAGCATTCTAATCAATTTGGCATAAACATAGGCATGTGAAACAGAGTTTACAGAGCATGTTCCTCAGAGGACAGTGCAGTGGCATCGGTGAATTCATGAGCCTTAACCCCCTAAGTAGTAGGGTAACAAGCTGGAAATTACATATCTCCCCATAAACAGTAGTGGAGTAGATCCAAGATAGCAAGACTTAACCCCCTAAGCAGTAGGGTAACAGGTTGGAAATATAGATCTCCCCTAAACAGTAGTGGAGTAGATCGAAGACAGCAAGCCTTAACCCCCGAAGCAGTAGGGTAACAGGTTGGAAAATACAAATCTTCCCTAAACAGTAGCGGAGTAGACCGAAGATAGCAAGCCTTAACCCCCTAAACAGTAGGGTAACAGGTTGGAAAATATAGATCTCCCCTAAACAGTAGCGGAGTAGATCGAAGACAGTAAGCTTTAACCCCCTAAGCAGTAAGGTAGTAGGTTGGAAAATAGAGATCTCCCCTAAACAGTAGTGGAGTAGATCGAAGACAGCAAGCCTTAACCCCCAAAGCAGTAGGGTAACAGGTTGGAAATATAGATCTCCCCAAAACAGTAGCGGAGTAGATCGAAGACAGCGAGCCTTAATCCCCTAAGTAGTAGGGTAACAGGTTGGAAAATATAGATCTCCCCTAAACAGTAGTGGAGTAGATCGAAGACAGCAAGCCTTAACCCCCTAAGCAGTAGGGTAACAGGCTGGAAAATACAGATCTCCCCTAAACAGTAGTAGAGCAGATCAAAGACAGCAAGCCTTAACCCCTTGAGCAGTAGGGTAACAGGCTGGAAAATACAGATCTCCCCTAAACAGTAGTGGAGCAGATCGAAGACGGTGAGCCTTATCCCCCTAAGAAATAGGGAAACATGTTGAAATTATAGATCTTACCTCCCTAAGCAGTAGGGAAACAAGCTGAAAATTACAGATCTTATCTCCCTAAGCAGTAGCGGAGCAGATCGAAGGCAGTGAGCCTTATCCCCCTAAGCAGTAGAGAAACAGGCTGAAATTACAGATCTTATCTCCCTAAGTAGTAGGGAAACAGACTGAAAATTATAGAACTTATCTCCCTAAGCAGTAGCAGAGCAGATCGAAGACGGTAAGCCTTATCTCCCTGAGTAATAGTCGAGTAGGCTAAAAATTACAGATCTTATCTCCCTAAGCAGTAGTGGAGTAGACTGAAGATTACCAGATTTTATCCCCTTTAAGTTCCAGTGGAGTTGATTGAAGCTACAAGTCTCTTCCCCTTGAAACTTTAGTCGAAGATATAAGTCCCACCTTCCTGAAGTTGCAATCGAGGTTACCTAAAAAAAGAAGCATTAAGAAGTCGAGACTCAGTAGGTCCAGGCAAAATTGACCCTTTTATAGTCTTTGCTCCATTCTCATTACATGACGATGAGCAAAGAGGGGCAACTGTAATAAGCCAATTTTAGTCTGGGCCCGAAAAAATAATAACCGAAGCCAAAAGATGCAATCGGTCAAAAACAAGCCAAAAAGGGCCAAATTGAAAGACAATCATTAACTTGTGGCCAAATAAAAAAGATGGAGAAAGCCAAGGGTTATCAAATTTTGTTGACTTGGTAAAAGGCTAAAAATAGGAAGATATTATTTTGATTTGATTTGATTTTATTATTAAATTAGTTAGGCTATTTTTAGTAAACCCCATGTATATAAATAGGGGTATTTTGTTCTTTGAAAGGGATCGATTACTTTTGGTATTCCTACTTCATTTTGGAATTGGATTATTCTTTCTTTTCCTATTTTCATTGGAATTGAATTATTTTCTTTTCTCTTTCAATTACGTGGGAATTTTGTCCATTTCATTTCAATTTCTTTGTTTTCTTCTAAATTCGTCCAATTGCTTTTAGCCCTTCTGTTTTTTTATTTGTTTTGCAATTAAGTTTTCATTATTCTTAATTTTGGCCCTAAAATTTGTTTTGACTACATTTTGGTCTTCCTTGAAGCTGTGCGTTTTGGAGGGTGGGGATTATTTCCCTTTTGGTCCCTCCTTGTTATTCGCACATTCAAATTGGTCCATTTTCTTTTATTTATCTTTGATTTGCCCCAGAATTTTGCTTCAAGGTTCGATTTAATCCTTTTTTTTATTTTCGCTATTTTATTATCAAATTAGCTAATTTAATATATTATTGCTATTATTATTATGTTTCTATTTATATTTATTTTGTTATTATGTTTCTATTTATATTTATTTTGTTATTCTAATACTATTATTATTTATCTAATTTTTATTTATCTATTTATATTTCTACTATTATTATATTTCTATTTATTATATTTTTATTTCTATTTATATACTAATATTATTTTCGTTATTATTTTTCTTATATATTTTTTTACTCTTGTTATTAATATTCTATTTATTTATTTATTTTACATTTTTGTTATTATCTATTTTAACTTTTTATATGACGCTCATTTCAAATTTTTATACATGATTTACCTTATTTTTTTCATTTTCATATATATATATATATATATATATATATATATATATATCGTTAGACAAATCAATTTGTTTTATTTGAGATTATGTTATATATTATTTATTTTGAATTTCTTCTTGCAAATTATATATTTTAAATAATCATTCATATACTATTAGTTTTTATATGCATATAAGTTATTTCGAATCCTAGCATGTGTATCCTTCTGTACATATCTAATAGTCCTTAAATCGATTATATCGCATTAACCCCTAGTTTTCATACTGTTTTGCACATCGTGTGTCATTATCAGTAATCAGGTTTGGTGGATGTAATTGTTGTTTTATTTCTTGGTATTGCATCATGATTCTGATTCCCATATTCTCTAAATGTCGATTGTCTTTTATCTCCAAACAAACCAAACAAGTATGATTTGAATCTTTTTTTAATTGTTATCTTGAGCCCCTTAACATAAGGAAATACTTTATGTTTGGAAGTTGGAGAGATCGTGCCCAATCGTGCTGGGTTTCGATTTTTCATTCAACTAAGATATGAAATATTCTTTTGACATTTCATCCATATTTTCTTAAATTTAAATAAGGCAATATTTTGTATTTGGAAATTCGATAAATCGTGCCCAATCGTGCTAGGTTTCGATTTACCGTTTGGCCAAATAACCAAATATCCTTTTGAAATTTCAAAGGCATGAGTGTTGGAAATTACGAGGTGATCTTGTATTGATGGTTTGAAATATTGTATCCACTCGTGCTGGACATGATATTTTATTCCTTCTGAATGAGAGAATCTCGACATCCAATTCAAGTTATCTAAATCTTTTTCAAATTTTCAACATGAGGACATAGATTAATCAATTAGGTACCAATTTTGGGCATTGCGAGAGTGCTAATCCTTCATTGCACGTAACCGACTCCCAAATCTATTTTATAGTTTTTCACAGACCAAAACACGTTGTTTTAATAAACCAAAGTGCTTTATTAAAATGATCGATCACAGGGTGACCCGGTCACACCTAAACAAAAAATATGGGTGGCGACTCCATACCTCATTTAAAAGTCGATCCCCGTTTTTCAAAAAAAAGAATGGTTTCAACAGTAAGCATAGGAGAGCTAAAGGAACGAGAAACACCAAAAACGGAGAAAATGGGCCAAAGCACAAAATCAACACGGCTTGGACCTACTCACATCGGTAGTTCACATGGCCGTGTCAATTTGGTATAATTGAAGCACAACTCACACGGGTAGAACACACACCCGTGCCAATTTAACAGGCTTGAACACGGCCTAAAATAATCACACACGGGCGTGTCACGCGGGCGTGTCCCTACTGAGCCTATAAATACACCCCATAAGAGGAAGAGAAGGAGACAGAGATTAGGGAGTAAGAAATCACTCCGAAGAAGCCGATTGATCCATCTTAGAAGCCGGATTCACCATCAAGACTGAAGATCTCTCATCAATTTCCCCTTCAGGATTTTTGGATTTTCTTTATGTTTTTTATTTTTTTTACTATTCTGAGATTTTTTCTTGTTTAGTTATGAACTAAACCCCTAAATACCTAAGGGGGATGAAACCTATGACGAAACATTGTTATTATTTCTGAATCATATGATAAATATTTGACTTGTTCTTAATTATGTGTTCTTAATTCTTGTTTTGGTATTTCAGGATATCACTTCAAGTTACTACTCTTAGTTGGAGGAGGAATAGACCCTGACTAAGAGTAACTTTATCATAATTAAGCAGAGTTGATTGCGCGCCTAGAGATAGGGTGACAAGATTTTGCCAGATTAGGGTGAAACCTAATAAGAGAATCCATAGATCGAGTTAATGCAACCCTAGGGTGTTAATTAGAGAAAACTCTTGGTTATTCAACCTAAGGATTAGACGTTATTAGTCTTGAATAGGGATAATAACATAACTTAGGGATTTCTACAGAACAAGTTAAATGAATAAATCGTCCGGTTCAGAGCCAGAATAACAAGTACAAGTCTACGTGTATTTTTCCTTAGGTATTGTCTCAATCAATCGTTTTCCCCAAAAGTAATTTCCTAATTCTATTTTCTGCAGTTTCTTAGTTTAATTAGTTAGTTAGTTAAAACAAACCCATCTATTCTTTAGGCTAGATAATAAAAAGACAGTCATTACTAGTACTTTTAGTCCTTTGGGGTCGACAATTCGGTCTTGCTAAAGCTATACTACTGTTCGATAGGTACACTTGCCTACGTCGTGATAATAGTTAGTTTCAAGAACAATTCATTATAAATTTATAAAACTTATCACGAAAAATCACGATCAAAGCCTTCTTTCAAATGATGAGTGATGGTTCATGGAGTTTGTTCGAATGAATCTGGCTGCTCAACAACCTCTGCCCTCGCCTGTTCCTCAACAAGTCCCAGTTGTGCCACCAGTGATAGATCCAATTCGATTGAGTAAGCCACCTGTTTATAAGAATCGTAAACACAGTGCTGAAAAGTTCTAGGCCACAGTTGACGATGATGCTGAGAGAGCTGAGTTTTGGCTCGAGAATACAATCAGAGCATTCAAAGAATTGTCTTGTACTCTTGATGAATTTATCAAATGAGTGGTATCTTTTCTTAGAGACAATGCATATCATTAGTGGAAAACGTTGACATCGGTGGTTCCTAGAGAACGGGTTACCTGGGAATTCTTTCAGACCGAGTTCTAAAAAAAGTCTATAAGTCAAAGTTTTCTCAATCAGAAACATAAAGAGTTTATAGAGTTGAAGCAGGGTCGAATGGCTGTGACAAAATATGAAAGAGAATATGTACGTTTGAGTAAGTATGCTCAGGAATATGTATCTATTGAGGAGATCATGTGCAAACAATTTGTTAACAGGTTGAATGAAGATATAAAGCTATTAGTCAGGATACTTGAATCGAAAGAATTTGTAGTACTGGTTGAGAAAGCTTGTAAAGCCGAGGATCTTAGTAAAGAAAATAGAAAGGCAGATTCAGAGGTAAGATATTCAAGGAAGAGATGGATGAGTAAATCTTATCATTCCTCGTCAAAGAAATCTAGAGACTATTTTAACCGATCGACAGCTTCAATGGGATATCAGAATAGAGATCGTGGAAAGTAATGCACCAACTCTAAAACTCAAGCCACATCAGTATCGAGTGTTGGCAATGTAAAAGATGTTAAACCTGAGTGTCAACAGTGTGGAAGATGACATTTTGGAGATTGTTGGGTGAAAATTATAATAAAACTTGTTACAGTTATGGTTGATGAGATCATTTTATTAGAGACTGCCCAGAGTTAGCTGAAAAAGATAATGCTCAGAGTACAAGGCCAAGTAACACTGCAGTTAGAGGTAGACCACCCAGAAACACGGGAAATGTGAGTGGTGGTAAAGGTCTAACACGAGACACTACTACAAGATCTGATGCTAGAGCACTTGCACAAGCCTATGCTATTCGTGCTTGCGAAGAAGTGTCATCTCCAAATGTTATCACCGGTACTTTTACTCTTTATGATACTAAAGTTATTGCATTGATAGATCCAGGATCAACCCATTCATATGTATGTGTGAATTTAGTATCCAGTAAGACTTTGCCTGTAGAGTCTACTAAATTTGTAATTAGAGTATTGAGCCCCTTAGGCAAGTGTGTGTTGGTTGATAAAGTGTGCAAGAACTGTCCATTGATGATTCGAGATAATTGCTTTCCTGTTGATTTGATGTTGTTACCATTTGATGAATTTGATATAATTCTGGGTATAGATTGGTTACGTTGCATGATGCTATTGTGAATTCCAAATGAAAGATGATTGATCTGAGATGTCAGAATAATGAGAATTGAGTCAGATGATTTGAATGGCTTACCAATGGTGATTTCGTCGATGTTAGCTCAGAAATATGTGAGAAAGGGTTGCAAAGCTTATTTTGCTTATGTGCTTGATACGAAAGTAATTGAAAAGAAGATTGAATTAGTGTCAGTTGTGTGTAAGTATCCAGATGTGTTTCCAAATGAGTTACCGGGTTTACCACCGATTCGAGAGGTTGAATTTGGCATTGAGTTAATATCGAGTACAACCCCACTATTGATAGGTTCGTACAGAATGACTCCGACAGAGTTAAAAGAATTGAAAGCTCAGTTGTAAGAACTGACGGATAGAGGATTTGCAAGACCAACTTTCTCGCCCTGGGGTACTATCGTATTGTTTGTGAAAAAGAAAGATGGTATTATGAGAATATGTATTGATTACCGACAGCTTAATAAAGTGATGATTAAGAAAAAATATCCTTTACTGCGAATTGACAATTTGTTTGACCAATTGAAAGGGGCTACATTGTTTTCAAAGATAGATTTGAGATCAGGCTATTATCAATTGCGAATTAGAGACTCCAATGTACCAAATACTGCTTTTAGAATGAGGTATGGCCACTATGAATTTTTAGTTATGCCTTCCGGACTAACGAATGCACCTGCTGTCTTTATGGACTTAATGGACCTAATTTTCAGACCATACATGGATCGATTTGTTGTTGTGTTCGTTAATGACATTTTAATATATTTGAGAGATAAAACTGAGCATGCCGAGCATTTGAGAGTTGTATTGCAAACTCTTCGTGATAAACAGTTATATGCAAAGTTTAGTAAATGTGAATTTTGGTTGCGTGAGGTTGGTTTTCTAGGGCATATTGTGTCAGCATCGGGTATTTGAGTTGATCTGAGCAAGATTTCTGCAATAATGGATTGGAAGCCTCCGAGAAATGTATCTGAAGTCCGCAGTTTTCTAGGACTAGCTGGCTATTATCAATGGTTTGTAAAAGGCTTTTCGATGATTGCAACTCCGTTGACGAGATTGCTTCAGAAAGATGTAAATTTTAATGGTCTGAGAAATGTCAGAAAAGTTTTGATCAGCTGATAACTCTTTTGACTGAAGCTCCAGTGTTAGTACAACCAGAACCGGGTAAAGAGTTTGTGATTTATAGTGATGCATCGTTGAATGGTCTAGGCTGTGTTTTGATGCAAGAAGGCAAAGTCATAGCTTATGCCTCGAGGCAGTTAAAGCTGCATGAGAAGAATTACACGACTCATGACTTAGAGTTAGCAGTTATCGTGTTCGCGTTGAAGATTTGGTACCACTATCCGTTCAGTGAGAAATGTCTTGTTTATTCGAATCATAAGAGCTTAAAATATTTGATGACTCAAAAAGATCTGAATCTACGACAGAGAAGATGGTTAGAATTGTTAAAAGATTACGAGCTAGTGATTGACTACCATCCGGGAAAGGCCAATGTTGTTGTCGATGCTTTAAGTCAGAAATCTTTATTTGCTCTACATGCGATGAATACTCAGTTGGCTCTATCTGATGATAGCTCGATTGCAACTAAATTGAAAGTGAGACCGTTATTTATACAGAAGATTTGTGAAGCTCAGAAATTTGATAATGAAATGTTAGCAAAACGAGCTCAATGTGATTCAAACCCTGATTTAGAGTTTCAAGTTGATTTAGATGATTGTTTAAGATTCAGAGGCTGAATATGTGTTTCGAGAAACTCGGAGTTCATTCGGATGATTTTAAGCGAAGCACATGGTAGTCATTTGTTTGTTCATCCAGGAAGTACAAAAATGTATAACGATCTGAAACAGCTTTACTGGTGGTCTGGTATAAAGCGTGATATCTCTAAATTTGTTTCAAAATGTTTAATCTACCAGCAAATCAAAGCTGAGCATCAGGTACCATCTAGTTTACTGCAGCTGATTATGATTCCCGAGTGGAAATGGGATGGAATCACAATGGATTTTGTATCAGGTTTGCCCCTGCCTTCAAGTAAGAAAGATGCGATATGGGTGATTGTTAACAGACTAACTAAATCGGCTCATTTCATTCCGGTACACACAGATTATTTACTTGATAAACTTGTTGAGTTGTAAATTTCTCAAATTGTGAAATTGCATGGAGTACCTATTTCTATTGTTTCGGATAGAGATCCAAGATTTACATCGCATTTCTAGAAGACATTGCAAGATGCAATGGGTACAAAGCTACACTTTAGTACTAATTTTTGTAACACCCTTCGCCCGTATCCCTCACCGGAACAGGGTTCGAGGTGCTACCAGATTTAAACTCAACCATTTATATAAAACCAGGCCGTAAAAATTTTTGATCAATTTTAAACTTTTCATACACGCGTATATTATCCTATAATCGGGCTTACAAGGCCCCAAAACATTCATGAGGCATTATTAAATATTTACCAATATCTTAGTCTTGTATTATTTACTTACTCAACAATGAACCACAATTCAAATTCTAAATATACATGCTATAAACGACATCACAGGAGATAATAACATACAAGCATATGAATAATCAAACTACCTTAATAACAAGCCAAAGTCTTTGGCTTAATCATAATATTACATATTCAATTTTACAACCCTATACATGCCATAGACTCGAAGAACTAAGATTTACTTACGCCGATAGCGTAGACTCGACAATGTGATAATATCTCTGACGGCCTCCAACTCGAGCTAACCTGGAAACCCTAGGGAATATGGGAAAGGAGAGGGGAGTAAGCTTTACGCTTAGTAAGTTCATAAGAAATCAATAAACAACTCATTAACAAGTTTTATCAATGTTTACAACATAATCGCAAATTCACTACAAATTATCTTCCTAAGCAACAGTCACTAAATTATTTATAGCTAGAGCTACGAAACTCCAAATCAATTGCTGTTAATTTTTCCTGAAAATAGACTCATATATCTTCTATCCATAAAATATTCAGAATTTTTGGTTTGGCCAATAAATACCAGATTTTTCTTAAAGTTTCCCCTGTTTCACTGTTTGACTAATCTAACCACTCTTCACTACGAATCACATTTCTCATTGTACAGAATTCAAAATATATTCTTGTTGATTTCATTTGAAACTAGACTCATTAAGGAGTCTAAGAATATAAATTTTATCTTATAACCATTTTTTTACAAATTATAATGATTTTCTAAAAACAGAACAAGGGACCCCGAAGTCATTTGACTCTGTCCCACGCCACTTCAAATATCTCATTATCAGCAATTCTTTTGCTTACACGGTTTATTTTATAAGAAACTAGACTCATTAAGATTTAATTACATAATCTATTCAGCTTCTAACTCAACTCCCACAATTTATGGTGATTTTCCAAAATCACATTACTACTGCTGTCCCAAGCAGATTTATTACAAATTTACTCTTTCACACATTCTTTGCATTCATATTATTTAAACATGTATATCACCAATCAATTTCTTCACATATCTATAATTTCACTTAAGCATAATATCAATACAATACATCATGCTCAATGATTCGCACACAACCGTTCAAATTAGAAATTATAAGATGGTTCCGCACATAGCCCACCCTTATCGATAATTTACGATGGTTTTACCCATACTCACATATATGACATAGGTATTTAAATACTTCAATGTCAACTTTAATTCAACCGAATTCAACCATTGTACCATTTCATAACCACAGTTACTTTCGTCATTCATATCTAAATGGTATTTCACATAATTCACATAACCTTTCACCATGACCGAATTCACACATACACATATGACATCTTCACCTACGCTTCTCATTTCACATTCATGATTCAATTCCAATCGATCTAACATGTATAAGTATATATCACATACCTGGCCAACTTAATGTATTGAATGAATTCAATTGTCGATTTAACACAAGGTCTCATAGTCTTAGACTTTGATCAAATCACCGGCATTTAGCCTGCTAGATTTTAAACCCGAATTCATCACTGGCACGAAGCCTGCTAGACTTTAAGTCTGAACTCATTCACTGGCATTTCGCCTGCTAGGCTTGAAGCCCGATATCATTTCACCGGCATTATAGCCTGCTAGGCCCGAAGCCCAATAATATTATTCACCAGCTTAAAGCTTGCTAGGCCGAGGCCCGAATATCACATTTCGATAAACAATTCACCTGTTCTTTCATACTTTCATAACTTATACTTCAATTACGTATAACTGAAACACATATCTAGGAACAAAGATTTTCACCCTTTCAACCACATAAGGTTTAATTTCCTCATTGGAACACATATCTTAGTACATCATTTAATAGTATCAAAGTCGACTAGATATGCTAGTCACATACGGCTCATTACTTTAATTTAATATTTATTCAACACAAAGTACATATGTATATGTATATATATATATATATATATACACAATCAAACATCTTCTTAATTATGATTATTCAACTCTTAAGCATATAACATGATCAAACACAAACACTTAAGAACTTACCTTGGATTTTATCGAATAACTACGGATTGACTAATCGACTAGTTTCGCTTTCCCTTTATCCAAAATTGGCTCTCTATGCTCTTGAGCTAATTCAAACAAAATTTAACTTATTAAAGTCCCATCATGCTAGCTTATGGCCGAATATGACAAGAAATTTTTTAGGCCATTTAGCTACTTTTAGCTCAAATACAAAATGGTCATACACATTTTTAATCACATTAAGAATTTAATACAATTTATTTAACATTTTCTCATGTACATGTTTATGACCGAATACATATATCAAATAAGTAACTTGCCTTAACTCATAACTCACATAGCCTAAGTACATATAACCCTAATGACCAAATATGTACATTACCAAAATTCCTATGACTTAACCTATAACCTTCATAGCCGAATATTCATTGCATACTTAGTTCACATACACAAACACAAAACTCATATGGCTTATCATATTTTCATATACATACCTTTACCATATAGCCGAATATATATATAGCTCATCAAATATACCTTTACCATATAGCCGAATATATATATAGCTCATCAAATAGGTTTTTATTTACGTTTCCCTTTTAACACATATTGATCAACTAGACCATGCATTAGCCTTTGACACATTCGGTCATTAAAGAAATAACCTATTTAACATTCAAGCATTTTATACCAAAATTTCTCCCAAGGCCGAATTCATCTACAACCTTTGGTAGTTATACAAAGTATATATTTTAATTTATACACACACCATTAACCTAGTATCAATTAACTAAGTACTTTAAAAATTTTCTTTAACTTTGTAACTTATCCAGAAATAATGAGGGCAAATTTAACACTTTAACTTTGTAACTTATCCTAAAATAATGAGGGCAAATTTAACACTTTAACTACGTAACTTATCCGGAAATAATAAGGGCAAATTTAAGAAGCTTTATTTTCAACTTATAATTATAGATTCATAAATTTTTCTCCTTAATTAAGACAAACAACCAAATTTGATTCAATTTCCTCTATGGCCGAATGCACATACTTCAACCGAAATCAAAATTTCAACATGGGCTTTAACACTAATTGAACAAGGATCACAAATCTATTAAAAATTAACAAAAACTACATGAAATTTACCTTAAATTTTTAGCTTGCTACATTGCCGAACTCCTCAAAGCATATTTCTTCTTTCTTTCTCAAACATTCGGCAAGAACAAGGCAAGGATGTATGGCTTTCTTTTCTTTTATTAATTTCTTATGTTTATTATCAAACATTTAATAATTATATTTCTTATATATATAAAATGCATATATTAAAAATCATCATCATCATCATGGCCGGCCACTAACTTTAAATTGGACAATTTGACATTCAAGTCCTCCCTTTTAATAAGCCATGCATTATTCGGTCACCTCATTTCTTCCTAACACATTCTTAAATTTTATCACATAAGTCTTTTTTCATTATTTCACATTCAAATGAAAAAATTTAGACATGATACTTTCTCTCATGATACTTCACATATAATAAACATAGAAAAGAGCATTTAAAAAATTTTATGACTCAGTTTTGTGGTCCCGAAACCACCTCTCGACTAGGGTCAAATTAGAGCTGTCACACTTTTCATCCACAAATAGATGGTCAATCCAAACGTATTATTTAGATACTCGAGGATATGTTGAGATGTTACATTCTTGAGTTTGAAGGTACGTAGGAACGATACCTACCAATTGATTGAATTTGCGTATAACAATAGTTTTCAATCGAGTATAAAAATGGCACCTTACGAAGCATTGTAGGTGGCAAATGACGAACGTCTTTGTATTGGATTGAGCTTAGCGAAAATAAGATTCACGGGGTCGATTTGATTAATGAGACTGACCAGAAAGTGGAAGTGATTCGTGAAAATTTGAAAGCAGCGTCAGATCGTCAGAAATCCTACGTAGATTTGAAACGAAAAGATATTGAGTTTCAGATTGGGGATCGAGTGCTTTTGAAAGTGTCTTCGTGGAAGAAAATACTTAGATTTGGCAGAAAAAGGAAGTTAAGTTCGAGATTTATTAGGTCGTATGAGATTATCGAACGTATTGAGCTGGTTGTTTATAGATTATTGTTACCACCTGATGTGATCCGACTTGGGTGATTAAGTCGAATTCACGTAGTTGCCCGATTGTAGATGAGAAGGGTCGTTCGTGCCTCAATTTTGGAAAATAGAATTGAAAGATTAGGTTGAATTAGCGGAAGGTTTCCAAAAGATATGCAAAAGGATTGTGATAGGTTCGGCTAAGGAAACAAGAAAGGATGTTGAAGGGATGGTTCGGTTTTGAAACAATAAGAAAGAAATGATGTAAGGTGGGGATGGAATAGTGAACTTAACATCTGGAATGATTCAACACTAAAAAGTATCACCCTGGTTCCTATATTGTTAAGGTGGAAAGATGGATAAAAGGATAGGTGAAAGCCACACCAAGATTGGTGATAAGTTCCAACAAGATCGGTAGACGCCACTAGCACAAACTAGATAAGTCTTCGAAACTTGTACGAGATATGAGAGGAAGCAACCTCACAAGAACAATGTTCATTCAATAATTGGCAAAAGTTCTTTTACAATGAAATAAACAAACTATTTATAGTCTAACAAGTGATAGCCGAATGGACAAATTAGCTAGCTTAAAGGCTAAGTAATTTAACTAAGAATGCACTAGAATATTCTAGAATAAATCATTAAAGGGTTAAGTCCACATTCAGCTGATTGGAACTTCAATGGGCAGCTTCATGGTTAAGCAAAATTGACTTGGATGAATGTGAATGAATGGCAGTTCAATAGCTTGTCTAAATTCGTCCATGGATTGATTGGTGCATTAAAGAAGTGTCTTTTGGCCGAATAGACACCTAGGGAAGTCATTTAAAAAAGAAAGCGATTCATGTATCAAGAACTAAATGCATTCTCCCATTCGTTGTAGCTTGTTGTCCATGCATCTTCTTTTAGGCTTCATTCATGAATTGAATTTAGAAATTAATTGGCAGCTACCCTTTGGCTGAATAAACACTTAAGAACGCCAATGGTTCATCCACATACATTCGGCCATGCATGTAACTATAAGGGGGGGCTTGAATCTGGCCGTACATGAACTTTCATTAAATGCTTTCCACTCATGCATATGTGACGTCCAAGGTGAGTGTATCTTCATGTATTTGTTGTATCATCCAAGTAGGAATGAATAGCATTAATCCATATACATGTATCCAAGCCGTCCATGAACAAGAACTTAATTCCTCCAAACATTGAACCGAAACATGCATGAATTTCCCAATGCATTGAACTTGTTCGTACATGCACCTAGCTTTTAATGTACCTCCTTAATCGGCTGAACCTACAAAGACATGAACACATTTAATTATATCATTTAATCATAATTAAACAGCAACTAACAACTTAACTAATTAGGACAAATTAAATTTAAAATTAACTAGCTTATTAATTCAGCTAGCTCAAACTAAATGAAAACATTTAATGAACTAATTTGAGCTAGGGAAATCAGCATGAGCTGTAGGAAATTAAATTATAAACAAAGTTAAAACTTGATTTATTGAAATGAAAAAGAAATGAGCTAAAACGAGCTAAGATCAAGCTCAAACGAGCTGAAACGAGTGAGCTGATTGGAGCTGAAGGGAGCTTGGGCAGCTAGAGAGGAGCTAAAATCGGATTGCAAAAGAGTGCAATGAGCCTTCAAGGAGCTGTCCATAGCTTCTCCAACGTCTAGGGTCTTGTTCTCTTCCCAAATGCACTTCACCAAAGCTGATAAAGCGTCTTGAAATTGTTTAGTTCGAGCTCGAGTCAGGGAGCCTTTTGGAAGCTCATTTAGATTTTGGTTTGCATTCGAGGATGCCCCGAGTGTGCTTACATCATTCCCCCCATCTTCAAAGCAACTTGTCCTCAAGTCGGAATCTGCATTAAAAGGGGACAAATCTGAAACGTTAAAACTAGCACTTATATTGTATTCACCCGGTAAGTCAAGTTTATATGAGTTCTCATTAATGCGTTCAAGCACTTGGAAGGGTCCATCTCTTTGGGGAAGTAGCTTAGAACGTCACTGGGCTGGAAATCATTCCTTGCGCATATGAACCCAAACCCAATCACCGGGTTCAAATACGACTCTCTTTCGTCCCTTGTTTGCTTGCTACACATAAGACTTAGTCCTCGCCTCTATATTAGCTCGCACTTGTCGATGTAGTTTCTTCACGAAATCGGCCTTTTTCCTAGCATCAGAATGAATCAATTGATTATTAGGTAGAGGTACTAAGTCTAAAGGAGTTATCAGATTAAACCCATAGACCACTTCAAAAGGTGGATGTTTGGTTGCTGTATGGATCGATCTATTATAGGCAAACTCAATATGGGGCAAACAATCTTCCCATAATTTTAAATTTTTACGAATGATAGCCAGCAGAAGAGTAGAAAGTACTCGGTTGACCACTTCAGTTTGTCCATCCGTTTGAGGATGACAAGTAGTTGAAAACAATAATTTGGTTCCGAGTTTACCCCATAGAGACCTCCAAAAATGGCTAAGGAATTTCGCGTCTCGATCTGACACGATAGTCCGTGGCATTCAATGTAAACGAACAATGTCCCTAAAGAAAAGATTAGAAATGTGTACAGCATCGTCAGTTTTTGCACAGGCAATAAAATGTGACATCTTAGAAAAACGATCTACAACTACAAAGATGGAATCCTTTCCTGTTTTTGTTCGGGGCAAACCGAGGATGAAATCCATGGATATATCCATCCAAGGAGTTTCAGGTATAGGCAATGGCGTGTAAAATCCATGAGGTTGAATCTTGGATTTTGCTCGTTTGCACGCCACACATCGCTCGCAAACCCGCTCCACGTCTCGCCTCATCCTCCGCGACAAAGCATCAGCTACCACATTGTCTTTACCTTTCTTGTACTTAATTACATAGGGAAATGATTCAAGGTACTCGACCCAGTTAGCGTGCCTCTTGTTCAACTTGTTTTGACCTTTTATATGTTTCAGAGCTTCGTGGTCGGAATGAATCACAAACTCTTTTGGTCATAAATAGTGTTGCCACATTTCAAGAGCCCGAACTAGTACGTACATTTTTTTATCATAGACCGGATAACTGAGTGGGGCTTCACTAAGCTTCTCACTAAAATAGGCAATGGTTTGTCTGTCTTGGGTTAAAAAAGCTCCAATTCCCACGCTGGATGCATCACACTCAAGTTCAAAGGTCTTCGAAAAATCTGGCAAAGCAAGTAAAGGTGCGTTAGTAAGACAATTTTTAATCTCAATAAAAAACCTCTCTTGCTCATCTCCCCAATGGAACACGGAGTTCTTTTTGATCACGCTTGTTAATGGTGCAGCCAATGTGCTGAAGTTGGGCACAAAACGCCGATAGAAGCTTGCCAATCCATGGAAGCTTCGAACTTGGCTAATGGATGTAGGCCTTGGCCACTCTTGAATTGCCTTTATTTTCTCTTGGTCGACTTCCAAACCTTATGCACTAACCACAAAAGCAAGAAAAATTACTTTATTAGAACAGAAAGTACATTTCTTAAGATTAGCAAAAAGAGTTTCCTTACGTAATGTTTCAAGAGCAGACTTGAGATGTACTACATGATCTTCCAAAGTCTTGCTATATATAAGGATATCATCGAAGTAAACAACACAAAACTTACCAATGAAGGATCTCAACACATGGTTCATGAGTCTCATAAAAGTACTAGGAGCGTTGGTTAAGCCAAACGACATAACCAACCACTCATACAAACCATGTTTTGTTTTGAAGCAGTTTTCTACTCGTCGCCTTCTATCATACAAATTTGGTGATATCCGCTCTTTAAATCGATCCTGGAAAATAGTTTGGCTCCACTTAGTTCGTCTAGCATGTCGTCTAGTCGAGGAATCAGATGTCAATACTTGATAATGATTTTATTCACGGCATGACAATTGACACACATTCGCCAAGTACCATCCTTTTCTGGAACCAAGAGAACTGGTACGGCACAGGGGCTAAGACTTTCTCTAATATAGCCTTTTTCCATCAATTCGTTGACTTGCCTTTGTAGTTTTTTAGTTTCTTCAGGATTCGTCCTATAGGCAGGTCGATTTGGAATTACCGCTCCGGGCACAAAATCAATTTGGTGCTCGATTCCTCGAAGAGGTGGTAATCCACTCGGAGTCTCTTCCGGGAAAACGTCTTGGAAATCCTGCAAAAGGCTTAAAATAAAAAATGGCAATTCCTCGGCCAATTTGTTAGTGCAAAAAAAATTTTCCTTGTACAGGAGTACAAGAATGGTTTGTTTTGATAAAAATGCTCTCCGAACTTCTCTTTTTTCTGCAAACAGTCTTTTTTTTCTAATTTCTTTTTCTTGCTCTTCTTTTTCTTTTCTCACTTGTTATTTTTTTTCTTTTTCTATTTTTGCATTCTTTTTCTCATTTTTCTTTTCTTTTTCATTTTTTTTTCTTTTTCACATCCATTCTTTTCTTGTTCTCTTAGTTGATTTACTACAGACTTCATTCTCATTTGTTCCTCGAAAACTTGCTTTGGTGACAACGGTGCCAAGGTGATATTCTTTCCTTGATACTTGAATGTATACCAGTTGGAATACCCGTCATGGATGACTCTTCGATCATATTGCCACGGTCTCCCAAGCAGCAGATGTCCCGCATGCATGGGAACAACATCACAAAGTACCTCGTCCTCATATCTTTCAATTGAAAAAGAAACAAGTACTTGTTTGGTTACCTTGATTTTGCCACCTTAATTGAGCCATTGGAGTTTGTAGGGACTCGAATGTTTGGTGGTGGTCAAGCCTAGTTTCTCCACCATTAAAGTACTTGCCACGTTGGTACAGCTTCCACCATCAATGATCAAGCTACAGACTTTTCCTTGAACTTGGCATCGGGAATGGAAGATATTCTCCCGTTGTTGTTCATTTTCAGGACTTTGAATACTAAGGCTTCTTTTAACAACAAGAAGCTTTTTGGCATGCTCCATGTTAAACAACAAGAATAGTTAGAATTCTCACCACAAAGCTCACTATTTCACTCGAAAAGAAAATAATTGATGAACACTCCACTCGTGTTTACACTCGTTTTAGGCTTTTTCAACTCTCGAATGCTCTCACAATCTCTAGCCTTTTACCACTCAAGCTTACTCTCGTAACCTCGTATTTTGTTTCATTGACTCGTTTTGGTGCTTTGGGGTCGGCTTCAAAATGGTTACAAAGGATAAATTGTATGGTGTACGGGTAGGCTAAAAGAATTTTTTTTTTTTTTGGTGTAGTGTGGCGTTTTGGAATAGGGGGTTAAAAGTTGATGAAATGAATATTTGACGATCGAGACAAGGGTATAAACAGCAGAGAAGAACTTGATCACTTCACCTTCTTTTTTTAGATTTCGTATATATTTTTTTCTCTTTTTTTTCTTTCTTTTTTCAATTCTTCAAAATAGCACTATTACAATAAAGAAAAATAACTTTTTTTTTAAATTCAATTTTTTTTCACAACGAACCTATTTTGATCTTGATACGAACGTCAGTGATTCTCGTTTTACAAGCTCTGATACCAAATGATGTGATCCGACTCGGGTGATTGAGTCGAATTCACGTAGTTTCCCGATCGTAGACGAAAAGGGTCGTTCGTGCCTCAGTTTTGGAAAATAGAATTGAAATATTAGGTTGAATTAGCGGAAGGTTTTCAAAAGATATGCAAAAGGGTAGTGATACGTTCGGCTAAGGAAACAAGAAAGGATGTTGAAGGGATGGTTCAGTTTTGAAACAATAAGAAAGAAATGATGTAAGGTGGGGATGGAATAGTGAACTTAACATCAGAAATGATTCAACACTAAAAAGTGTCACCCCGGTTCCTATATTGTTAAGGTGGAAAGATGGATAGAAGGATAGGTGAACGCCACACCAAGATTAGTGATAAGTTCAAACAAGATCGGTAGACGCCACTAGCACAAACTAGATAAGTCTTCAAAACTTGTACGAGATATGAGAGGAAGCAACCTCACAAGAACAATGTTCATTCAATAATTTGGCAAAAGTTCTTTTACAATGAAATAAACAAACTATTTATAGTCTAATAAGTGATAGCCGAATGGACAAATTAGCTAGCTTAAAGGCTAAGTAATTTAGCTAAGAATGCACTAGAATATTCAAGAATAAATCATTAAAGGGTTAAGTCCACATCCGGCTGATTGGAACTTCAATGGGCAGCTTCATGGTTAAGCAAAATTGACTTGGATGAATGTGAATGAAGGGTAGCTCAATAGCTTGTCTAAATTCGTCCATGGATTGATTGGTGCATTAAAGAAGTGTCTTTTGGCCGAATAGACACCTAGGGAAGTCATTTGGGTAGCAAACGATTCATGTATCAAGAACTAAATGCATTCTCCCATTCGTTGTAGCTTGTTGTCCATGCATCTTCTCTTAGGCTTCATTCATGAATTGAATTTAAAAATTAATTGGCAGCTACCCTTTGGCTAAATAAACACTTAGGAATGCCAATGGTTCATCCACATACATTCGGCCATGCATGTAACTATAAGGGGGGCTTGAATCTAGCCATACATGAACATTCATTAAATGCTTTCCATTCATGCATGTGTGACGTCCAAGGTGAGTGTATCTTCATGTATTCGTTGTATCATCCAGGTGGGAATGAATAGCATTAATCCATATACATGTATCCAAGCCGTCCATGAACATGAACTTAATTCCTCCAAACATTGAACCGATACATGCATGAATTTCCCAATGCATTGAACTTGTTCGTACATGCACCTAGCTTTTAATGTACCTCCTTAATCGGCTGAACCTACAAAGACATGAACACATTTAATTATATCATTTAATCATAATTAAACAACAACTAACGACTTAACTAATTAGGACAAATTAAATTTAAAATTAACTAGCTTATTAATTCAGCTAGCTCAAACGAAATGAAAACATTTAATGAACTAATTTGAGCTAGGGAAATCGGCATGAGCTATAGGAAATTAAATTATAAACAAAGTTAAAACTTGATTTATTGAAATGAAAAAGAAATGAGCTGAAACGAGATAAGATCAAGCTCAAACAAGCTGAAACGAGCCCAAGTGAGCTGATTGGAGTTGAAGGGAGCTTGGGCAGCTGGAGAGGAGCTGAAATCGGATTGCAAAAGAGTGCAATGAGCCTTCAAGGAGCTGGCCATAGCTTCTCCAATGTCTAGGGTCCTATTCTCTTCCCAAATGCGTTTCACCAAAGCTGATAAAGCATCTTGAAATTGTTTATTTCGAGCTCGAGTCATGGGGCCTTTTGAAAGCTCGTTTAGATCTTGGTTTGCATTCGAGGATGCCCCGGGTGTGCTTACATCACCACTTGAGTTGGAAAAGATTCATAATGTATTTCATGTATCAATTCTTAGATGATAAAGATCAGATCCCTCGCATGTGATTTTTTCCTCTGAGATTGAGATTCAATCTGATATGACATACAAAGAAGAACCGATCTGAATTTTAGATCGCGAGATTAAAGAATTGAGAAATAAGAAAATCGCTTTAGTAAAAGTCTTATGGCATTGGCACAGGGTTGAAGAAGCTATGTCGGAACCCAAGGATGCTATGAGAAAGCAATATCCAAACCTATTCACTTGTAAGATTTTCAGGGACGAAAATCCCTAATGGGGGAGAGTTGTAACAACCCGATTTTTAGATAAATCAGAACAGTAGTTTTGAAACCACAAATTTGAGGTCGTAAAATTATTTTAATATTATTTTTGGTGTTTACAGTACGTGATTATATATGTGTGAAATTTTTATGTGATAATTTTATCGTTTAAGTGGTTAATTTGACTAAAGGACTAAATCGCGTAAAATGCAAAAGTTGCATGCTATAAGTTAAAAGTGCCAAATTACTATGCCTTATTAAATGTGAAGTCCTTATGTTGATATTAGACCATTTTTAGTTGATTTTGACAAAAAAAAGGGCATTAAATGAATGTTTTAAATGTTTATTAACTAAGGTTAAATTTGTAATTTATGTATTAAGTTAAAATAAAAACAAGTAATAAACATATCATCTTCTTTAATGGTGTTATTCAACCGAATTTAAAGAACAAAGGAGACCATTTGGGGTTTGTAGCATTTGACAATCTCATTAGCTACCAAGTAAGTGATTTTAGTTCGATTTTTAATGATTTCTATGTTTTTGTGATCATTGTTCTGTGTTCTAGCTAGCCCATGCTTCAATTTTTGAAAGTGTTGATGATTTTGGAAGTTGCCATTGATGAATGCTTGAGTTCTTAAATTTTTGATGATGGAAAATGAGTATTTGTTGATAGATTATCATGTTTTGTAAAGTGATTTTTAATGAAATTGCATAAAAGGGGTTAATTTGTAAAAATATGGAAATGTGGGTTAATGTGTGAATAAATGATAAATATGGGCTAATATGTATACTATGAAAATTCGGCTAGCATGAAATTAGAAAGAAATTGTGTAATTTGTGATTTTGTGAAATAAGGACTAAATTGTTAAAATGTGAAAGTTTACGGCCAAAGTGAAAATTGGCTAAACTCATGTGTTGGTGGATTAAATTAAATGAATTGGTGATTAAATGGGTTAATTTTGAATACATATAGATCAAGAAAGAAAGAATTCAGATTTAGATCGGGGAAAATCGAAGGTTATCGAGTAATCGATCTGAATTATCAATTTCGAGTATGAGGTAAGTTCGTACGTGATAAACATTGTTACAATTATATTTTTAGTGCTTTAATAATGTATAAATTGTATATATGCTACTACGAATGTGTCCGATGACAAATCGGCTATGTTTGGCACTTAGTGTGCGTTTCGAGATAACTTCAGCTATATACAACACTTAGTGTGCGAATTGGAATAGTTTCGGCTTTATGTGGAACTAAGTGTGCAATACTGAGATAGCTTCGATTTAATGTGATGGCACTAAGCGTGCAATATAGTTATAGCTTTGGAAAAACATCTATGCACTAAGTGTGCGAGTTCTTAAAGCATTGAAAGATTTCTGAACGGTTTAACGTATTAAACAAAGAGGTGAGAATGAGATAAATAAATACAGGAAAGTGCAGGTACGTATGATACCTATGTGGTAGTTGATACTATGTGTATGATGCTTGATGAATTTATATATACACGATAAATGGTTATGAATTAGAATTAAATGATGATATGAGAACTACTAAGTTTATTAATTGATGATTTGTATTTTATGAACTGTTGAGTATTGTTGGTATGAACTTACTAAGCTATGAAGCTTACTGTGTGTTATTTGTCTTTGTTTTATAGATTATTGAAGCTAGCTCAGACATTGGAGATCATCGGGAACCATCGTCACACTATCGACTACTTGTTAGTATTTTTGGATGCTTGTAAATATGGTATATGGCATGTATAGGCTAGTGAGCTGATGATATGCTTTGAATTATGATTTAAGGCATGAGATTTGGATTACTTTTGGCTTATAAATGGTGATATGTATAGCCATTTGAGTTGGCTTGATTTATATGTTGACAAATAATATATGTGATGTTTATAATTTATCATGTGTTTAGGCATGTTTGTCAAGGTTGTTGGTATGGCTAAGTGGTTGCACATTTGGTTAGTTATTAGTTGATATATTAATGTTTGAGAAATGGTATATTTCAGTATGATTTATAGATGATGAATTGATATGTTTGAGAAGCATGATTTGGTTGATAGAAAGGTGAGAAAATTCATTTAGGAGATATGTAAGTCTTGATAACTTTGGTTTAGTAATTTGGTATGTTTTGAATAAGGAATTGAGTAGTTGAAATGGTTAATGATTGATGGGATGATAAGTGTTGTATGTTTTGGCTGCTTATAAGTGTATGGAAATGGTTCCAAATTGTTGTTATGTGTACATGAGTGAAGGGTGGCAAATTGGCTTTTCAAATGGCCTATTTTTGTCTACACGGGCAGAGACACAGGTGTGTGTCTCAGCCGTGTGCGACACACGATCATGTTACACAGCCGTGTGTCCCTTGGGGTACCCTTTCGAATTAAGGTAGTATACCCTACGGTTTTGACACGGCCTAGACACACAGGTGAGTCTAATGGTCTTGTGTGTCACATGGGCTGGCACATGGGCATGTGGCCGGCCGTGTTACCCAAATTAGTAACCTCTCAAATTTTCACACTGTAATGGTACACGGGTGTGTCTTCGGCCGTGTGGTATGTATGCCCTGTTTTCACACGGTCTGCGACACAGGCGTGTCTAGTAACCGTCTGAGGCACACGGCCTATTCACATGGGCGTGTGACCCTTAAATGTTGGAAAATTTCTAAGTTTCTCAAAGTTTGCAAATGTTATCGGTTTAGTCCCAAACCACTTCTAAGCATGTTTTAAGGTCCCGTAAGACTTTAGAAGGGACAATGTGAATGAATTGAGCGGATGTTGATTATGATTGTATGAATGTTTTTGAATGATGTGTATTATCTGGTAATGGCTTGTAATCCTATTCCGGCGACGAATACAGGTTAGGGGTGTTACATTTAGAATCATTAAGGATACCCAAAAATCACATATTGCTCGTACAATGCCATATCCCGGATATGGTTTTACATGTTATCACATATCGATGCCACTGTCCCAGACAGGGTCTTATACGAAATCATATAACGATGCCAATATACCAGACATGGTCTTACACGTAATCTCAATACAATGCCAATGTCCTAGACATGGTCTTACATGTAATCACATCTCGGTAATCCTAATGTCATGCCTATACTATTCCTAAGGTTCGTACGGGACTTTCGGATGTCATAACTCTGTCAATTGTGCTCGTACTTATTTCCAATCAGCATTATAATTCAATTCAACCAATATAATAAATTTATTGCACAATTTAACAGCATTTAATAACATATGAACTTACATCGATCGTTAAAACGATAGAACAGATCGACTAGTCCGATACTTTATTTTCCCTCGTTCTAGATCCAAATCTCGTATATCACAATCTATATAATATCAAAATTTTCTATTTAATCATCATTTCATTCAATTCAACACAATTTACACATTTTGGTAAAATTATAGTTTTGCCCCTATTATTCCATATTTTTGCAATTTAGTCTTTATCACATAAAATTACAATTTCATGCAATTTCATCCTACCCATGCTTAGCCTAATTCTTCTTATTGCCTTAGCAGCCGACATTTTCCAAATAATCACACTTTTAACCACATAATTTTAATATTTCACAATTTAGTCCCTTTTTGACATTTTCTCTAAAAATAACGTTATAAAACTAGTTAATCTAGCTTCAAACTTTAATAATCTATCATTAAACATCTAAACAACCAAGCATTCAACAACGGCATCATTCACAATCTATAACAATTTTGAAAACGAAGATACGGGCTAGCTAGATTAAGCTGCAACGATATCAAAAACGTAGAAATTATTAAAAACGGATCAAAATCCATACCTAAATGAGCAAAACAATGTTGGCCAAACCTAGCTTATCCATGGCTGCCATTCTTTTCAATTTCGGTGGAAGGGATGAAAAAAATAAGGATTTTGGCTTTTGTTTTATTAATATTAACCTTTATTAACTATTTACTAAATTAACCTTTAAAAATATTAGTAATTACATCAATTGCCACTCCACTATCATCCACTATCTCATAAATGGGCTATTTGCCACATAAGGACCTTCACTTTTAAGTTCTATAGCTATTTGACACCTTTAGCTTATAGAACACAACTTTTACGCTTTACGCGATTTAGTCCTTTTACCGAATTAAACACTTAAACAGTAAAATTTCTTCACGAAATTTTCACACAACACTAATATCATGTTGTAAATATTAAAATAATAATAAAATAATTTTTTTAACATCAAATTTGTGGTCTCAAAACTACTGTTCTGATTAACCCTAAAAATGGGCTATTATAACTCTCCCCTCTTAATGATTTTCTTCCCCAAAAATATAATCAAAGAATAAATTAGTGATTTGCTTTCACTAGCCTCATCAATTTCTCACATAGCCTCAGGTTTCTCAACTTTTCAATCTCACGAACTAAGATTCTGATTTGTTCTTTGCTATATGTAATAACAAGCTGAGTTTCTACTTCTGAAAGAGATACTATAAATAAAGGATCTTATCTGTATCATCACGTTATATATATAAGAAACACATTATGGATCTTCTCAAGTTCTGACTGTAATCTCATATGGTCACATTCTCTCAATAACCTCATACAGCCTGATAAATCACGAACTCAAATTCTCTTTATAGCTAAATTGAGAAATTCTATTCGCACTAAAATACTCTCACAAATACTCAGTTTTCTATCTGTAATTCAATGTTTTTACGTATCAAGTCTGCATATGTTTTTTTTTCAATCTAAAATTGCTTTTAGATTGTCACGAATTACTTTCATTTCTCCTCAGTCTTTCTAATTACATCGACCCCATAATTTTTTTATCAAAATTCTATTCAATACAACGGAGTTCAGTAATTGCAACCATACCATACACATACAATGTTATCATAATATTCATCTCATAATTACTATTATACGCAAACTTATCCAATAGTAAATGTCTTTCTCAGTTGCTTTTTAATTTTAAAACACAATAACGAAACATTACCCTGTGAATCTGAGTTTCTATTGATAAGACCACAGCAAAACCCTCCTATTTTATCTTTCTCTACACAGTTGCAAAAAGAGCCGAAAACCCCACACTCATAGGGACTTAGCCGAATTCTAAAGATCACTGAAGGCGCGACTTTTGCTATCATTTGAGGGCTTAGATCGACAACAAATTTGAGTAGAAGTTAATTGGAATCATTGACCGAAGGAACCGGTGGTAAATCTTTCCAACTTAGTCTTTCTTTCGTAGTTTAGAAAGGCCGAAACCCCTAAAGGTTAGGGAGGCTGTCGATTTGGACTTGTAGCCCTAAGGGGTTGTGATAACTGTTCTATTTTGATAATAGTGGGATTTAGAGGCTGCTGATCAAGGGCTTGGACAAGTGGAACGATCGGATCTTGATCTAGTCTTTACTTTCGACAAAGGTAGGATCGCTAGTGCCTAAGGTATGGTTGGCTGAATATGGTAAGTGGTTAATATGTAGTTCATGTCGGTAGTTAGAATTAACATAGTAGTAATATAATTGTAGGCAGTTCGTGCATTATTGATATTTTGGGCTTAATGGGCCAAAAATCAGTTAATGGGCTAACGGGCCCAATTCGGTAAGTATGCGCGGTAAGTGTTTCTGATTGCACGTAAATGGTAGAAATATGCATGAAAACCCTAAGATAGCTAAATTACTAGAATACCCCTTTGTATGGAAAATTACCATGATACCCCTAGGTGTAAAATGACCTTTATACCCCTAGGGTTAATTTTGTCTGAAAAGCATGATGATTTAAATCTGTATGATGTATACCATGAATAAATATCTATACATGGGGACATGGGTTATATTATGGAGGAAGCATCCTGGTGGCTATGCCACAAATTATCTGTTCTAGTGGCTCTGCCACATATATCTATTCTGGTGGCTCTGCCACGATTATCTGTTTCTGGTGACTCTGTCACACTATCTGATCTGGCAGCCATGCTGCATATTTCTGTGGCATCTAGCGGTTGGGTGGGTCGAGTAGTCTCCCCACATGGTGAAAGGTTGGTATGGCGGTGCATATGGTTGGATATGGGTTGGGTTTTGCATAAACATGTAATATCTGTTCTGATCTGTTATGGGCCTATGGGCTTTACTCTAAATTCTGTTCTGGGCTAAGGCCAACTTATTCTGTTTCTGTGGTTTGAGCTAATATAGGCTATGGTTGGGTTAATTTACACATTGAGTTTCCCCAAACTCGTCCCTTTATTTTCATCCTCGCAGGTGATCCCCAACCATAGTGGTCTTGGAGCTGTGAGGGATTCGGAGTGGCCACATGTTTCTGCAAACTTGGTTTCTTTCTGGTGAACTGGACTTTATTTTATTTTACGTTTGAGGTTTTGGGTTTTTACTTGTAATAAGGCTGCTTTGTTATTTTTATGGTTTTGATTTATATTTTATTATGATGGATATGGTTTACTTTAACCATCGAATTGATTTGCTTTAGGGCGCGATTTCAAAGATAATAATTGATTTCAAAATATCACGACTACAAGCAAGACTTCCGCTATAAAAATGCTTTCCAAAGTTAGTCACTTTTTCTTAAACGGACTTAATCAAATTGCTTTCCTAAAAATATTCATGATGTTAAAGTGTGGCAATGGCGGTGTGCATGTCTAAGATTGGATCTGAAGGGAGCTTGGTACTTAAGCAGTCCTACGGACTCACCTCCTCTTTTTCGGTTTCCTACCTGGTGCATAGCTTCCATTCACTTTAACCTATTTTGAAAGTATCTTTTAAAAACACCAAGTAAGTTTTCTAAACTAAGCAATACACAATGTCTGAACGCTTTGATGTGGCACGTCGGATCTGGTCATAACGTCTAGGCCAGGTTTGAGGCGTTACACAAAAGTCAGCCATTAATACTTTGGCCACTATAGATCCTACCTTTTCCGAATCTAGCGACTAGGTTTAGATCTAGTTGTTTCCCCTTGTCCAAGCCTCTGATCAGCAGCCTCTGAATCACACTATCATCATAATAAAATAGTTGTCAGAACCCTTAAAGCCATAGAGCCCAATCGACAGCCTCTCTAAACCTTTAGGGATTTCGGCTTTTCCAAAACCCGAAATAAAGAATAGGTTCAAAAACTTACCACCAGTCCCTTCAACCAACGGTTCCACTTAATTTCTACTCGATACTGATACAGATCTAACCCCTCAAATGTTAGCAGAAATCGAGCCTTTAATGGTCTAAAGATTTGGCTATGCCCCTAAGACTATAGGGTTTTTGGCTTTTTGAAACAATGAAGAAAAAGATGAGGTATGAGGGTTTTGTAGTAGCTTTGTCAATAGAACTTTAGGGTTTAGAAGAAGAAAGAATCGGCCAAAAGATGGAGAAGAATTAAAGGGTTCGGCTAGGAGAAATTGGCACAGAAGAAATATAGGCTTTCAGGATTTCGAATTTTGTGTACAAGGCTTAGGAACAAATGATAAGAAAGTGGAGATGAGTAGAATAGTAGAAGGATTCGGCTATGGAGGAAAAGAAGAAGAGAAAGTAGATGAAGAGAAAAGAAAAGAAAAGAAGAAGAGGAAAAATGGTCAGAAAACGGCACAACACTTCCAAATGCCGAAATTAACAACTCTCAGTAGCCCTAGCCGAATTTTCCCTCAACAGAAGCCCTTGGCCGACCAACTCTTGCTCCTCAAGAGTCCACCATTCGGCCAACACTGCACTCCCTAATCAGCTCCTAAATCTTCTCCCTTATCCCCTCCTTACTCAATCTTCTGAGCAGCTCAAACTCCTCCTGACAGACTTTCACTTGAGTTCCATCACTTACCATTCCTACTCATAAAAATAATTCATTTAATATGCTCTCACTATGACTTGAACCTTAGTTCCCCTTAGTCATCCACACGCCACCTTTAAAGCTCCCAAGTGGCGTCACATGCCACCTTGCCACATGCTTCCTTGAGGCTTATTTTACCCATTAAAATTTAAAAGCCCAACTTGCCATAACCCCTTTTTCTTGTAAAATTAAAATTAGTTAAAATTACCAGATTTTAATTTAAACTTGGGCCTTCTAGAGGCCCACTAACATAATTATACCTACGCCAAGTAGTCAGAACACAGAAATCTTAAAATTCACTGAAAATCACAGAAATCCCGAAAATCCCAAAACTTAAAGCGTTACAACTCTACCCTCCTTAAAGAAATTTCGTCCTCGAAATTTACCTGATCTGAACAGATGAGGGTATTGTTGACTCATCGCCTCTTCTGGCTCCCAAGTAGCTTCCTCTCTGCCATGATTACGTCAAAGCACCTTCACTAATGGAACAGATTTCCTTCTCAGGACCTTAACCTCTTGGTCCAATATCTGCATCGGCTCCTCCTCAAAAGTCAAATCATTTCGCACCTCAATCTTTGCAACCAGCATGACATGAGTAGGGTCAGAACGATAACGCCTTAACATGGAAACGTGAAAAACATCGTGAATCCCGTCTAACTCTGGAGGTAATTCCAATTGATATGCCACTGGTCCTACTCGTTTTAAAACCCGATAAGGCCCAATGAACTGCGGACTCAACTTGCCCTTCTTACCAAACCTTAATATCTTCTTCTAAGGAGAAACCTTCAAGAAGACCATATCCCTTACTGAGTACTTAATCTTCTTACGCTTCAAATCCGCATACGACTTTTGCCTATCAGATGCTTCTTTTAATCGATCTCTGATTACTTTGACCTTATCTTCAGTATCAACTACCAATTCTGGTCTAAGAACCTGTCGTTCTCCCAGTTCGGTCTAACAACTAGGGGTACGACACCTTCGTCCATATAGCGCTTCATACGGTGCCATTCGAATACTCGCCTGATAACTGTTGTTATACGCAAACTCTGCCAACAGCAAGTGGTCCTCCCAACTACCTTGGAAGTCAATAACACATCCCCTCAACATGTCCTCCAGAATCTGAATAACCCTTTCTGACTGAGCATCAGTCTGGGGATGGAAAGCCGTACTAAAGTTCAATCGCGTCCCCAACACCTCATGTAACTTTTTCCAAAATTGAGATGTGAATCTAGATCCCGGTCAGAAATAATTGAAACTTGTCTAACTTTTGAAATGAATAATCAGTGTGGGCAGGTATAAAATGGGCCAATTTGGTCAACCTATCCACAATCACCCAAACCGAGTCTTTCTTTGATGGCGTCAAGGGTAACCCACTTACAAAATCCATGGTTACCTTCTCCCACTTTCAAAATGGTATCTTTACTGGCTGCAAAAGTCCAGAAGGTAGTTGATGCTCAGCTTTCACTTGCTGGCATGTCAAACATTTTCCCACAAACTCCGTTACTTCTCGTTTCAGCCTAGGCCACCAATACAATTCTCGCAAGTCGTGATACAACTTATTCCCTCCAAGATGCATAGCACAAAGTCCTCCATAAGCTTCTTTCAATATTGTCTACCTCAAGTCAGAGTCCTTCGGAACACAAATTCTTCCTCGAAAACACAGAACCCCTTCGCTATTCAACCCAAACTCAAGGGTTTCCCCTTTCTTGACTTGCTGGAAACGAGCAACCAAAGACTCATCCTTCAACTGCTTTTCCTTAGTCTGATCCACCCAAAGTTGGCCTTACTTGTAACTTCACCAATGCAGACTCCCATCATCATACTGAGACTGCAGACGAGTAAACATTGCTCTCGGATCGATCTGACTCTACGACTTAGAGCATCGGCTACTACATTAGCCTTGCCTGGGTGGCAATCAATCGAACAATCATAATCCTTAAGCAACTCTATCCATCTCCTTTTCCTAAGGTTCAGTTCCTTCTGAGTCAGCAAATACTTGAGACTCTTGTGATCCTTGTATAAAACACACCTTTCTCCGTATAAGTAGTGTCTCCAAATCTTAAGTGTAAAGATTACTGCTGCCAATTCCAAATCGTGAGTAGGATAGTTTGCTTCATGAAGCTTAAGCTATCGTGATGCGTAAGCAACCACCTTACCCTCTTGCATCAACACGTAGCCCAAACCCATATGTGATGCATCACTGTACACAGTAAAATCCTTCCCAAACTCCAGCTGAATTAATACAGGTGCTTCAGTCAGAACTTTCTTCAACTTCTCAAAAGCTTCCTGCTGCTTCTCAGTCCAAACAAATGGTACTCCTTTCCTGATGAGTTTTGTCAAAGGTGCTGCCATCACAGAAAAACCTTCCACAAACCTTCTGTAGTATCCTGCCAACCCTAGGAAACTCCGAACCTAGGTGGCTTCCATTCCAAAATCGTTTCAATCTTTCGAGGGTCCACCTTGATCCCCTTAGCAGAGACAACATGTCCTAAGAAGGTTACCTCCCTCAACCAGAATTCACATTTGCTAAACTTCGCATAGAGTTCCTTCTCCCTTAATACTTGCAGCACAATACGGAGATGCTCATCATGTTTTGCTTCCGTTTCAGAATATATCAGAATATCGTCAATAAAGATGACTACGAATCGATCCAAGAATGGTTGGAATACACGATTCATCAGATCCATAAATGCTGCAGGAGCGTTCGTCAGTCCAAATGGCATAACCAAGAACTCGTAATGTCCATACCGAGTCCTAAATGCCGTCTTATGAATATCTACCTCTTTGACCCTTAACTGATGATATCAAGATCGAAGGTCGATCTTGAAAAATACAGAAGCTCCTCTAAGTTGGTCGAACAGATCATCAATCCTTGGCAGTGGGTACTTATTCTTAATCGTCAGTTTCTTCAACTACCGATAATCGATACACATCCGCATCGTCCCATCCTTCTTTTTCACGAATAGCACTAGTGCTCCCCATGGAGACACGCTTGGCCTAATAAAGCCCCTATCCAACAACTCCTGAATTTGTGCTTTTAACTCCACTAACTCCTTCGGTGCCATCCTATATGGTGCGATGGACACTGGTGCCGTTCCAAGGCAGCAGGTCGATTCTAAACTCAACTTCTCTGTTTAGAGGCAATCTTGGAAGCTACTCTGGAAAAATATCTTGGAACTCTTTAACGATCCTAACCTTATCAACTGTCAGTCCTTTAGCTCCCGACTGGCTTACAAATGCCAAATAGGCCTCACAACCCTTACGAATCCACTTTTCAGCTCTCAATGCCGACACCACATTGGACAGATAATCCCTTCGCTCACCTATCACCATAACCTCCTCACCCTTCGCGGTCCTTAACACCATTCGCTTAGTAGCACAATCTAGATTCACCCTATGCTTGACTAGCCAGTCCATTCCTAGTATAAGGTCAAATTTTCCGAATGGTAACTCCATCAAGTCTCCAGGAAAGACCCTACCTTGAGTTTCTAAGGGCACATCCCTATACAGTTTGTCTACCCTAATCGAGTGACCCAAGGGACTTAGTACAGATACCCCACTCACAATTTTCTCAGAGTGCACACCCAATGACCCAGATATGGCACATGCAACACAGGAATGAGTAGATCCAATATCTACCAAAGCAAAGATATCTGGCGTGCTAGAAACCAAAAACGTGCAGCTTATGGCGTGGTGCATCGCCCTCCTCTTGACGACATTTGTCATACACTAATAATGTTGGTCGTCGAGCCTTAGTATTTCTAGCAGCCCTGCCAGGTGCCCCTCGACCTTGACCATTTCCATTTCTGCCCCTTCCTTGTCCACGTCCTCTCGGTGGTTGTGGTCCACCTCTCACTGGTTGAGCAACCCTCTGTTCAACAACTTGAACCTGATCTATTTTCTGAGGATAGTCTTTGACTCTATGGTCCATAGATCCGTACTGGAAACAAGCGCCAGAACGTTTTCTACACTCGCCCAGATGTACCTTACCACAGTCTCCACAGATTGGTGGTCTAACCACGGTCATCGGAACTGCCCGAACTGGCTCCTCCACTCTTGCTCGCTTGACATTCCTATTTACACTACCCGAAGGTCCTGAATCCTTCTAGAAATGGTTCCGATCCTTCTCACGATTCTACCTTTTAGTACACTTCACTTCCTCAGCTACCTTTGCTTTCTCTACTAAAACCGCAAAGTCACGTTCCCTCTGCAGAGCGATCAACACCCTAAGGTCATCTCTAACACCATCCTCAAAGTGCACACTACGCTCATACTCCGTAGCGACTATTCCCACGGCATACCAGCTCAGGCTCAAAAACTCAGCCTCGTATTCCGCAACCGTCTTGTCTCCTTGAACCAAATTCAAGAATTCCTTCCTGCGGGCGTCCACATAACTCGCCCCAACACATTTCCCCTTGAAAGTTGTCTTAAACAGTTCCCAAGTTATCTTGTCAGCTGGGGTCCCATCTCTCACAGTGAGCCACCACTGATAAGCCTCTTCTCGCAACAATGATATAGCTCTCTTCATCTTCTGCTCCACAGAGCAGTCCAAGTCATCCATAATTCGTTCCGTGGCCTCCAACCAATACTCTGCCACATTCGAGGCTACACCAGATACGCCCCTAAAGATCTTCGCTCTGTTAGCCTGAGTCGCTCAGAAATAGATCTTCGAATTCCATTACCGGTACTTGCCCCGGTAACACTTTCCAGAACACGAAGCATTGCCTGCGATAGGGTGTCATCCCCGAAACCACGATCATGAGACTCCACTTTCGTTGCCGGTGGTACCGGTGCCTCCGCCGTCGGCATATGCCTAGAAGACGCAGTTCCTACTCTAGCACTACCTCAGCCACGTCACGGCCTCTTCCACGAGCTACTCTCGTACTCATATCGTATTATCTGATTACAAATTTTATACATCAATTAAATATCCCAGTGTTTGTTCAGATGTTTTATGAATAGATAGCAATTCAAAGTTTGTTTTCACAAAATCGCAGTCTAGCTACAGTCCCAGTCTATTATCAAATTTTCCTATAGTTTTCAGTACCACCCTAACTAGAGTATCCTAGTAGAGTTTCAGTATAGACAAATAATTCAAAAAATATTCAAAAAAGTTCAGAATAATACTTACAGGCTTAGGCCGGAGATTCGGAATGCCACCTTCTAAAGATCTAGATTTTAAAAAAAATCAAGTTTTTGCAATATTTGTAAAAATTTATTTTTGAAAAATCTTTGTTTTTATAAACCCATTACACAACCGAGTTGTTGCAACTGAGCTCTGATACCACTAAATGTAACACCCCAAACCTGGCCTAGACGTTATGACCAAATCCGACGTGCCACCTCGAAGCGTTAAAAACACTTTTGATCTAGAATACAAAAACTTACTTAGTATAACCTCATTATAGGTTAAAGTGAATGGAAGTTGTGCACCAAGTAGGAAACCGGAAAAGAGGAGGTGAGCCCATCAGACTGCTTAAGTACCAAGCTCCCTTCGGATCCAATCCTAGACAGGCACACCACCATTACCACACCTTAACTTAGTGTATATTCTTAGAAAACCAATTCGATTAAGTCCATTTTAGGAAAAGTGATTAATTTTGGAAAACATATTCGTTGCGAAAGTTTTGCTTTGTTGTCGTGATATTTTGAAATCAATTACTGTTTTTAAAAACGCACCCTAAAGTTACTCAATTTCAATAGTTAAAAATAATAACACATCTATTCTAGCAAAATCTATCAAAACCATAAAAATAATTAGAGAGGCCTTATTACAACTTAAAACCCAAAAACATTTAAGAAAAAGAAAATCTGTCTAATTCACCAGGAGAAAACCAAAATTTGCAAAACGTGTGGCCACTCTGAATCCCTCGCAGCACCAAGCCCACTATGATTGAGGATTACGTGCATGGATGGAAATAAGGGATGAGTTTGGGGAAACTCAGTGTGTAAAATAACCCAACCATAGTCTAAATCAACTCAACCACAGAAACAGATTAATTTGGCCTTAGCCTGCAAGCATTTTGAGAATGAAGCCCATAGGCCCATAGTAGATACAGAACAGATATTCCATAATAATACATAAACCCAACCCATATCCAACCATATACACCCCTGTCCAACCCTACACCATGTGGGGAGACTACTCGACCCACCCAACTGCTACAAGCCACAGATTTTGTAGCATGGCTGCCAGAAATAGATAATGTGACAGAGTCACCAAATACAGATAATCGTGGCAGAGCCACCAGAACAGATAAATGTGGCAGAGCCACCAGATCAGATAATTGTGGCATAGCCACCAGGACGCTTCCTCTATAAATATAACCTATGTCCCCATCCAACAGATATACAATCATGGCATACATCAAACAGAATCAGATCATCATGCTTTTCAGTCAAAATTAACCCTAGGGGTATAATGGTCATTTTGCACCTAGGGTATAACGGTAATTTTCCATACTTAGGGGTATTCTAGTAATTTAACTATTTTAGGGTTTTCATGCATATTTCTACCATTTACGCACCAACAGAAACACTTACCGAGTGTTCTTACCAAATTGGGCCCGTTAGCCCATTACCCCGATTTGGCCCATTAAGCCCAAAATATCGAAATGCACGAAATCGCGCGTACTGCATTTTTATCACTTCAAATTAGCGAATATGTTAATCCACTTATCTTACGAGCATTCTCACACTCATAAGTTCACGAAATACCAGTTTTTCGGCATTTCGGCTTTTCAGTTTTTGCCGATCTAATCTATGAGAGGGTGTTAGTTACACACCTATTTGTGACGAAACCTGATGAGTTCCACACATGAGCTGCCTACAGTCAGTTACTAATATGTCAACTATGAATCCATAATAGCTTGTATAGAAAACTCCTTACCCAAAAGTCGGCCATTAACACTTTGGCCACTGGAGATCCTACCTTTTTCAAATCTATCGATTAGGTTTAGATCCAGTCGTTTCCCCTTGTCCAAGCCTCCGATTAGCAGCCTCTGAATCACACTATCATCATAATAAAATAGTTGTCACAACCCTTAAAGCCATAGAGCCCAATCGACAGCCTCCCTAAACCTTTAGGGATTTTGGCTTTTCCAAAACCGAAATAAAGAATAGGTTCAAAAACTTACCACCGGTCCCTTCAACCAACGGTTCCACTTAATTTTTACTCGATACTGATGCAAATCTAACCCCTCAAATGTTAGCAGAAATCGAGCCTTTAATGGTCTAAAGATTCAGCTATGCCCCTAAGACTATGGGGTTTTCGGCTTTTTGAGACAATGAAGAAAAAGATGAGGTATGAGGGTTTTGTAGTAGCTTTGTCGATAGAACTTTAGGGTTTAGAAGAAGAAAGAATCAGCCAAAAGATGGAGAAGAATCAAAGGGTTCGGCTAGGAGAAATCGACACAGAAGAAATATAGGCTTTCGAGATTTCGGCTTTTGTGTACAAGGCTTAGGAACAAATGATAAGAAAGTGGAGATGAGTAGAATAGTAGAAGGATTCGGCTATGGAGGAAAAGAAGAAGAGAAAGTAGATGAACAGAAAAGAAAAGAAAAGAAGAAGAGGAAGAATGGTTAGAAAACGGCACAACACTTCCAAATGCCGAAATTAACAACTCTCAGTAGCCCTAGCCGAATTTTCCCTCTACAGAAACCCTTGGTCGGCCAACTCTTGCTCCTCAAGAGTCCACCATTCGGCCAACACTGCACTCCCTAATCAGCTCCTAAATCTTCTCCCTTATCCCCTCCTTACTCAATCTACTGAGCAGCTCAAACTCCTCGTGACAGACTTTCACTTGAGTTCCATCACTTACCATTCCTACTCATAAAAATAATTCCTTTAATATGCTTTCACTGTGACTTGAACCTTAGTTCCCCTTAGTCATCCACACGCCACCTTTAAAGCTACCAAGTGGCGTCACATGCCACCTTGCCACATGCTTCCTTGTGGCTTATTTTATCCATTAAAATTTAAAAGCCCAACTTGCCAGAACCCCTTTTTTTCTTATAAAATTAAAATTAGTTAAAATTACCAAATTTTAATTTAAACTTGGGCCTTCTAGAAGCCCACTAACATAATTAGACCTACGCCAAGCAGTCAGAACACAGAAATCCTAAAATTCGCTGAAAATCACAGAAATCCCAAAAATTAGGGCATTACGCAATTCAATAAATATAATAAATTTATTGCACAATTTAACAGTATTTAATAACATACGAACTTACCTCGATCGTTAAAATGACGGAACGGATCGACTAGTTCGATACTTTTTTTCCCTCGTTCTAGATCCACATCTCGTTTATCACAATCTATATAATATCAAATTTTTATATTTAATCATCATTTCATTCAATTTAACACAATTTACACATTTTGGCAAAATCACACTTTTACCCCTAATATTCCATATTTTTGCAATTTAGTCCTTATCACATAAAATTACAATTTCATGCAATTTCATCCTACCCATGCATATATGAATTCTTTTTATTGCCTTAGCAGCCCACATTTTCCAAATAATCACACTTTTAACCACATAATTTCAATATTTCACAATTTAGTCCCTTTTTGACATTTTCTCTAAAAATCACTTTATAAAACTCGTTAATCTAGCTTCAAACTTTAATAATCTATCATAAAACATCTAAAAAACCAAGCATTCAACAATGGCATCATTCACAATCTATAACAATTTTGAAAACGGAGATACGAGCTACCTAGATTAAGCTGCAACGATCTAAAAAATGTAGAAATTATTAAAAACTGATCAAAATCCATACCTAAATGAGCAAAACAATGTTTGCTGAACCTAGCTCATCCATGGCTTCCATTCTTTTCAATTTCGGTGGAAGAAATGATAAAAATAAGGATTTTGGCTTTTGTTTTTTTTAATATTAACCTTTATTACCTAATTACTAAATTAACCTTTAAAAACATTAGTAATTACACCAATTGCCACTCCACTATCATACACTATCTCATAAATGGGCTATTTACCACATAAGGACCTTCACTTTTAATTTCTATAGCTATTTGACACCTTTAGCTTATAGAACACAACTTTTACGCTTTACACGATATAGTCCTTTTTACCGAATTAAACACTTAAATGATAAAATTTATTCACAAAATTTTCACACAACTCTAATATTATGCTGTAAATATTAGAATAATAATAAAATAAATTTTTTGACGTCAAATTTGTGGTCCCGAAACCAATTTCTGATTAGCCTTAAAAATAGGTTGTTATAACACGGCCTCACACATGGGCGTGTGACCGACCGTGTGATACAAGTTAGTATACCCCCTAAATGGCACACATCCTAGCACATGGGCATGTGACTTGGCTGTGTTGATAAGTCAGTATACCTTCCAGTTTTCACACAGCCTGGCACACGGGCGTGTCTTTGGCCGTGTGATGCGAGTCAGTATGTATACCCTGTTTCCACACGGTCTATGACACGGGCATGTCTGCTAGCCGTGTGAGGCACATGGCCTGTTCACACGGGTGTGTGACTCTTGAAATGTAAAAATTTTTCTAAGTTTCCAAAATTTTCATATGTTATCAGTTTAGTCCTGAACCACTTTCAAAGCATGTTTAAGGCCTCGTAGGCCCTGATTAGGGACAATATGATTATATTGAATGATATTTGTATATGAATGTATGAGATTTGGATACTAAATGATGTGCATTGATCAGTAATACCTAGTAACCCTACTCCGAAGACGGATACGAGTTAAGGGCATTACAAGAGGTGTCTAATTGCTATGAAATTTTAAATTGGAGGTCCTTGAATGGTAATTAGACCATTACACTTTAAGTTGGAAAAAAAAGACATGGTTAGATGAAATTTCAAAGTTTTAAGTGAAGGGCATTTTGGTCATTTGGTAAATAAGACAAAAATAACTAATAAAAAGATGTCATCTTTCCTAATCTCATCCCCCATGGCTAAATGCTTTTAAGAGAACCATAGCTAGGGTTTGCCAAGCTCTCAAGCTCAATTGTAAGTCCGTCTTTGTCCCGTTTTTGATGATTTTTACGTTTTTTTGAATTTTGTAACTTGATTTAGCTATTTCAAGGACTAATTTGAAAGAAAATCAAAGTCTAAAATTTTACCATGTATAATATTTGCATATTTTGATGTCTAAAGGTAGAAAAAGTAGGTTTGATGTTAAATAAACAACATTTACCAAGTGATTTTTGATGAAAATGTCAAATAGGGACTTATTTGTAAAAGTGGTAAAATGTGTGTAAAAATGTGAATAAATGAAGAATATGGGCTGTTATAAGTACTATTAATATTCGGCTAGGTAATGAAGAAATCGAATGAAAATCATTTTACGAGCCTAGGGACTAAAATGTAAAAGGTTAAAAAGTTAGGGGCAAAAATATAATTTCTGCCATAAGGTGTTTTTGGGATTAAATTGAATAATGTGATAATTGAATAAGTTAAATTTGATATTATAGATCAAGAAAGACGAGGTTCTGACCTAGACCGGGGAAAGAATAAAGTTGTAGACTAAATCGAACAATTAACCATTTTGCACTGAGTTAAGTTCGTATGTTAAAAATAAGCTTTAGAATAATTGTATTTAAATTAATATTACATGAATTGTACGTTTGATTTGTGAATAAGTATAATCCTACGAATGAGTTCGACAATGAATCGACAAGTAGAAATCCCATCTGAACATTAGGAATAGGGTAGGATACAAGTGACATGTAACTAGGGTCATTATGTATTATGTGATTATGTGATTCGAGTGCTAGTCTTGTACGTCCTACCGGTGGCTGAGTATATCGGCATATGTTGCGGATACTTGACAGCTTGTATGAGCAACACCGTGTAGCTACGTCTTGACTGACAGCTTGTATGAGCAGGCCCGTCGATAGCTCGAGAGTGAGCGATTATGTGATATGAGACTTAGGCTTTGGCTACACATGGTGCACTTAGTGTGCAAAATTTCCCGAGTATCTGACATTATTATTTCGAGTGGTTCACGGGTATGTCAAAGATGAGAATATGTGTAAACTCATTTTGAGATGGTTCAGGTATGTACATAAAGCTCATGCTTATTAAATGTGTGAAAAGATGAATATGAGGTAAGTTTTGTGATGAAATAGATTATGATCATGAAACTATGGTAGGTTTACATTATGTACATGGTAAGGTTGCTTATTTCTTGCATATGAGCTTACTAAGCTATATAGCTTACTCCATTTATTTCCTATGTTTTTATAGTGTTGCCAAGCTAGCTTGGATCAAAGATCGTCGGAGATTCACCTCACACTATCAAAACTGTTATTTTGGGTATTTGATGATCTTAGCAATTTGAAAGTATGGCATGTATAAGGACTTGGTCATTTTGTTATATTTGTCATTTGATTTGGCCAAATGTATTGGCTTATATTTGTTTAATTTGATTTGGTATTTAGCCATGTAATTGGCTCATTTTGGCTCAAAAGGTTGTAAGCCCATTTATATATGTATATGTGCCAATTTCTTTGGTGTTATGATCATGGTATGTTTGATGAATGTGAAATGTTTGGAAATGTGATTTATGGCATGAATGTGTAATTTTGGAAATGTGACCTATTGATGAGATGATGAATCTGTGTAAAATTAGGTAGCTTGAAAGTAGTTAAATGAAGCCTAATGAATGTGAAATTAGCATGATTGAGTTAGGGCATAATAAATACTATGAGCATTATTCATGTTGATATTACTTTGGCATTTGTTGGTAATAATTGTGTATGTTTTTGGTTTCCTAAATATATTGTGTTTTGTGCCATTGAATTGGTGTAAGTGTTTGTGCAAATAAGGGTGGCAAATGGCTTGGTAAATAGCCTTTATTTTGTCTACACGGGCATGTGTCTAGGCCATGTATGACACACGGTCTGCTCCATGGGCGTGTGTTCTGGCCGTGTGTCCCCTGCACCTTAATTTTAAGAGACAAAATGCTCAGAATTGAGCACATGGGCAGAGACACTGGTATGTATCTTAGCCGCGTGGATGGCACGGTCTCGAACACAGGCGTGTGCCCTGGCCGTGTGAAGTCTGCACTTAATTTGTGAAAATTGATTTTCCACATGGCCTAGCATACGGGCGTGTGACTTGGCCGTGTGATCTCAATTTGTTCATGGATTACAAGTTAGAGAGTTACACGGGGTCAGGACATGGGCGTGTGTGACCACACGGCCTGCCTACACGGGCATGTGACCCCTGTATAGTGAAAGATTTTCTATGTTGCGTAAAAATTTCTAAAGTTCTAGATTTAGTCTCGAACCACATCCAAAGCATGTTTTAGGCCTCGTAGGCTCGTATTAGGACTTTATGATTATTTGCAAATGGTTGTAATTTGGATGCAAATTTAAGACTCGGGATTGTATGATTGCTTGTGAAGTGAGTCCGGGACTTTATGATTGCTTGTGATGTAATTCTTGGAATGGATTGGTTGACTCTACATGATGTCATAGTGAATTGTAGACAAAAGATTATTGAATTGAAATGTCAAGATAATAAAATTCTTCGGATTGAATCAGATGAGTAGGGTGAGTTACCTATTGTGATTTCGTCGATGTCGGCTCAGAGGTATGTAAGAAAAAGGTATGAAGCTTATCTTGCATATATACTAAATACGAAAGTGTCTGAATTGAAGATTGAATCTATGTCGGTAGTTTGTGAATACCCAGATGTGTTTGTAACACCCCAAACCCGGCCTAGACGTTATGGCTGAATCTGGTGCATCACATTGAAGTGTTTTAGCGAAAACTGTGTTTTCATTGAAAACCCTTCTTAAAATAAAAGAAACCTTAACTATCCTAAAAAAAACTCCTTTCAATCACTTGTTTAAAATATATGATTTTATGAAAACATGTCATTTTAAAATGTAGTTACGGAAACGTAGAAAAGTCATACTATAGTTTAAGAAACCATGTTCAACTTCTTATAATTACATCACATAAAAATAATAATCTAAATAATAACAAAGTGGAAGCCCTATTACAATCTGATTTGAAAAGTACTTAATAACATAGAAACTGATAAGCTTTAAAAAGAAAAAAACAAGTCCAAATTATCTTGCTAGCTGGCCACCTAGAGTCCCTCCAAACATTGAACCTTCTACCGAGCATCACCTGAAAATAAAATAAAAGAGGGGGTGAGTTTTCGCAAACTCAGTGTGTACAAACCTCGACGAAAACAACCATTCAAAAATCATCATACATCAAACATGTAATACAATCCAATCCCAATAATCCATCCGCTACACACCAGCTCCGTCCCCCGTTACATCATGTGGGGATATAAATATCGACCTACCCAACTGACACATCAATGGTAGCCCGGTTGCGGAACTACCTCCATTTACATATTGGGCTTTAAAAGCCGTCGGTGGATCCACGATTGTCAAGCAACCATGCGATCCTCATATACTTCCTCTGTTCCATATTTCCCCATCTCATATGCAACCTAATCAGAATATCATATGTATGCAGCAAACAGGCATGTCACATTTAAAAAACTTACATTTAACACATAGGGGTATTTTGGTCATTTTTGCCCTTAAGGGCATTTCGGTAATTTTTCCCTTATTACGGTTCCCACTTACCTTGGCCCATTAACAAATATCGTGAGCTAAGATGAACGAATACTATGCACCAAGTAAGATTCTAGAGAAGAGGAGGTGAGTCATTAAGACCGCTTAAGTACCAAGCTCTCCCTAGATCCAATCCTAGACATGCATATACTCGTTGCCACAACTTAACCCTATGGCTTGTCCACGGTCACAATATTAATTAAGTTTTATGTAGTTATCATATACTAGGCCCAAAACCCCTTACAAAGCCCAAACTCGCATTGTAATATCCTGATTTTGGGCCTAGTCGACATAGTGGTTTCGTGACCACAAAATCCAAGATAGAAATAATTATTTTATGATTATTTTGAGGTCTATGATATGATTGCATGATTGTGTGAAAATTTCGTGAAGAAATTTTATGCATAAAGTGCTTAAATTGAAATTAGGGACTAAATCGAATAATTTGCAAAACTTGCATTCTAGAAGTTTCTAGTATGAAATTGTTTTGAAATATTAATTAGGAGGTCTAAAATAGAATTTTACCAATTTCTAAGTCTATGGACAAAAATTGGACATGGATGGAATTTTTGGAAAGTTTAGTAGTAAGGGAATTTTGGTCATTTATGGGTAAAATGAATTAAAATACAAAACTAAAAGCCAATTTTGCTCATCTTCAACCCCATGGCCTAATATAGCAAGGAGAAACCATGGCTATGGTTTTTCAAGCTTCCAAGCTCGATTGTAAGTCCGTTCTAGCCCTATTTTTCAAGTTCTTTACGTTTTTGGAATCCCGGCAACTTAATTAAGCTTATTCTAGCAATAATTTAAGCTAGGGTTCATATTTGGAAAAATACCCATAGGTGAAATGTGTTTATTTTGATGTTTTATGGTAGAATATGAAGGCTGAAATTATGTTAAACAACTTTTGCTAAGCGATTTTAAGCAAAAATGAGTAAAACGGCTTAATCGATAAAAATTGTTATTGTTTATAACTATGTGTTAGAGTGAGAATTTGATGTTGTCATAGAAGGAAAAAATGTTCAGCATGTCATAAAACATAAGAAAATATGCTGAAGTTTAATTTACGAGCTTTGGGGCAAAAGTGTAAATATGCAAAAGTTTAGGGGTAAAACTGTAATTTTGCCAAAATATGATTTTGGGTTAATTTGAATAATGTGAGCCCTAATTAGACTATATTCTAAATGATAGAGCAAGGAAAACTAAAATTCAGGCTAAAATGGGGAAAATACCAAGTTGTGGACGAAATGGTAAAAGTAGCCATTTTCACATACGAGGTAAGTTCATATGTAAATGTTGGTAACATAGTTATTATTTTAAATGTTTTTATGTTATTTAAATGATATGATAATTATTATGAAATATTATACTCGTGATAATTGTTTGATAATATGTCAAATTATGTGATATAGTTGGAAAATGTGAAATACTATCGAGTATCGGTATCGGCATTCCGTAGAAGATGGTTGAGACACATGATTGGGAAAAAGGTCCCATTGAACCTTAGGAATGGATTAGGATACAAGTGACATGTCACTGGGATATTTGGGCATCCGAACTCGTTGAGTTGAGTCTGAGTTCACTTATGGATGCGAATGTCCGAACTCGTTGAGTTGAGTCTGAGTTCGAGAGATGTAACAAACATCCGAGCTCGTTGAGTTGAGTCCGAGTTCACTTATGGATGCGAACGCCCGAGCTAGTTGAGTTGAGTCCGAGTTCACTTATGGGCGGGTTACATGGTAGCTTGGCTACATATGTGGCACTTATGTGCAAACTTTTCATGTATCCGAATTATATTCTGATGTGTTCAACGGGTAAAATTCTACTCAAATGGAGGAATACTCGAGATGAAAGGGACATATTGGTAAGTGTTGTGAAATGGATACTTTGAACAGGTATGTACTTAACCCTCGGGTTGAAAACTTGATATAACAACAATATGGTAAGATGATAAATGAAAATGTGATATGAATGTCTCGGTGATGATCATGCAAATGATGTTTTTGTTTGCTTGTATAGTTGTGTTACTTGCTATTTGCATGTGAACTTACTAAGCATTTGTGCTTACTCCCTCCTTTTCATTCCTTGTAGTGTTGACAAGCTAGCTCGGAAATCGAAAACGGTCAGAGGCACGCTCACACTATCCGTATACCATCTTGGCATAATGGCTTGTATATTTTGAGTATGGCATGTATAGCATTATAATCATTTTGTATATATGGTCTTATGATATGGTTATTGAGTGGTATGGAAATGCTTGGTAATGATTAGCCATTGGAATCGCTGATCATGATCATATTTGGTGTTATGTATGCTAAATTGCTAGCTAATCCATGGGAACCATGAAATGGGTAAAATTTACCATAAAATAGATTCAGACAGCAGTAGTAATGTGAATTTGAAAAATCACTAAAAATATTAGAAATGGAATTAAATAATGAATAAGTTATGGAATTGAAGCTTGATGAGTCTATTTTCATATGGATGAAACAAAACAGGTATATGAGTTATATTTTATGAGATGTTTAAATTTTTGTGAAATAGGGCCAGAGCAATTTCTGGATCCCCTATTCTGACTTTGGAAATTCACCATAAATTTTTCAAAGATAATTAGAAGTCATGATTTATATGTAAAGATTCCTTATTGAGTCTAGTTTTATTAGAAATAAACGGCATAGTCATTGAAACGCTGTACAGGGAGATATTTGATTCGTAATACATAGAGGTCAGAGCAGTCAAACCCTAAAATAAGGGAGACTTTAACTAATAAACTGTACTAATTTGCTTGACCAAAAATTCTATAAAAAAATTAGTAAATAGATATATGGGTCTAGTTTCAGGGAAAATTTATGGAATTGGATTTCGAATTTTGAAACTCGAGATATGAATTTTTAAGCGACTGTGACACAGATTGCTAGCTTGACTGAAAATTTTAAAAATAAATTATTTGAGCTGTTTAAAGTAATGAATTAAGTCTATTAACACCTCATGTTTGACTTCGGCGATGGTCTCGGGTACGGGGCGTTACCTGTATATGGCCCACTAGGCCCAATCACATTTGTATGGCCCATTAGGCACAATTCACATGTATATGGCCCATCAGGCCCAAATCACATTTATATGGCCCACGAGACCCAAATCACATTCACAGTTATGTACTCATACGATTTCCATCACATAGCAACAATTATCAACTTTTTCCTATTATGGGCCCACCAGCCCATCGGGCCCATTAAGCCTATTCTGGCCCGATTGGCCAATTCACAGCCCAAACCCATGGAATCGCCCATGGGCCTCAGGCAACCTATTGATCTCCCCCTTACGAGTATTCACGCACTCGCAAGACTACCGTAGCCAAACTTTTGACTTTTTGGCATTTCGGCTTTTCGGTATTTCAGCTTTTCGGCATTTCAGCTTTTGCCGATCTACTTGTGTGTGCAGTGTAAGTACACACCTGGTAAGCAAGCGTGATGCAATATCCTTAGCCCCAAACCTACAATTGATATCACCCTTCGATTAATTGCATGTTTAATACATAACTTTTCCAAAAATTGAAGCCTCACCTTAACCTTACCTTGAATACCAATCCCTAATACTTGTGTGTGTAGTGTAAGTAAAACCAAAATAGTAGGTGACTCGTATCCAACACAAGTCCCCTTACCCTAAATATGAACATTCGGCCACCTTAGCCAAAGGGAGAGGAATACTTACCAAAATCGCAAACACCTAAACAGCAATTTCGACAAAGAGCTAAGATCCGAGATCCAATACTAATTCCTTACCAAATTCGGTTAGAAAGAGTGAGGGAGAGGAGTAATCGGTATCAACAATACTAGCTGAAAAAGAGATAAGGTACTTATACCAAAAGAGCAATCGGCCCAAGGGAGATTCAGCTTTTCGGCTTTTATACTAATATGGTGAATAAGGTTTATTTGGCACAAATTAAAGAAGAAGAGTAGAAGAAGGAATCGGCTAACCTAAAGGGTAAATTAAAAGAGAATTGAGGAGAGAAAGAATGGAAAAAGAATCAACTAGCAAAGATGGAAAAGCCAATCGGCACTTAAAAAAAACGAAGAATTTGGCATTAGCCTAGGATCTCAAACTCAGCACATATTTATATCCTATAACCCAGTTGCCTGACCCTCAATTCCCAATTCAGCTCCATCACTTCCCCTTTCTCATCTCCTCGTTTTTCTCTCTGATAACTCCCCGATCTATTTCCTAAATTTTCTCTCCTGAACACTCCCCTTAGAGTCCATCTTCACGCCACTTCCAACCTTCTAGAAGGCCAAAATTAAACTCCTAAAAATACTAAGTTAGGATTTGTACCTGTGATCTCCTTACTAGCACTAATACCACCTCCCCACACCCTAAGTGGCATCACTTAGCCACTCTACCACAAGGTTTTTTTATGCCATTTTTCCCCTATTTTTATTTAAAAACCCAACTACTCATAACCCTGGTTCTTTTAATAATTAAATTAAAATTCCTCCACTACAAAACTCGAACCCATAACTTCTCCAACACACCTAGACACTCCAAATTCATCAAACCCTTAAAGCCAACATATCGTTTGTCATTTTCTTGCTCACTTAAAAATTTTATGAGACCTAAAGCCCAAATCCCAATTCCTCTAGGCCCAAAATTTGGGGCGCTACAGTGTTTCCAAAAGAGTTGCTTGGGTTGCCACCAATTAGAGAAGTCCAATTTGCTATTGATTTAGTACCGGGGACTTCACTGATATTGATAGTTCTGTATAGAATGGCTCCGACCGAACTTGAAGAATTGAAATCTCAATTGCAAGAGTTGACAAATAAAGGTTTTGCGAGACTAAGTTTTTCGCCCTGAGGTGCACTAGTGTTATTCGTCAAGAAGAAAGACGGATCCATGAGACGTTGTATTGATTATCGTTAGCTTAACAAGGTTACAATAAAGAACAAGTATCCCTTATTGAGAGTTGATGATTTATTCGATCAGTTGAAAGGGGCAACAGTGTTCTCGAAGATAGACTTGAGATTAGGCTATTACCAATTGAGAGTTAAAAATTCAGATGTGTCAAAGACCGCATTCAAAACAAGGTACGGGTATTATGAATTCCTTGTTATGTCGTTTGGATTAACAAATGCTCCTGCAGTTTTTATGGACTTGATGAATCGAATCTTCTGACCATATTTAGATAAGTTTGTGGTTGTATTTATTGATGACATCTTGATTTATTCTCGAGATGAGTCTGAGCATGCTGAACATTTAAGAATTGTATTGCAGACCTTGAGAAATAAGAAATTGTTTGCTAAATTCAGCAAAAGTGAGTTTTGGCTCTATGAATTTGGATTTTTGGGACACATTGTTTCAGCGAAAGGTATACGGGTTGATTCGAGTAAGATTTTGGCAGTTGTTGATTGGAAACCACCAAGAAATGTATCCAAAGTTAGAAGCTTTTGGGCTTGGCCGGTTATTATCGACGTTTTTTTAAGGGATATTCGATGACTGCTACACCTATGACTAGATTGTTACAAAAAGATGTGAAATTTAAGTGGTCTAAAAAATGTCAACAGAGTTTTGAACAGTTGAAAGCGTCGTTGACTGAGGTACCAATGTTAGTGTAACCTGAATCGGGAAAAGAGTTCATGATTTTTAGTGACGCGTCATTGAACGGTTTAGGTTGTGTGTTGATGCAAGAGGGTAAAGTGATAGCTTATGCCTTGAGGTAGTTAAAACCACATGAAAAGAACAATCCGACGCACGACTTGGAACTAGCTACTATTGTGTTTGCTTCAAAAATTTGGAGACACCATTTATTCGGTGAGAAGTGTCACATCTTTATCAATCACAAGAGTTTAAGTTATTTAATGACTCAGAAAGATTTGAATTTACGACAATGGAGATGGCTCAAACTATTGAAAGATTTTGAGTTAGTGATCGACTATCACCCGGGGAAAACAAACGTAGTTGCATATACTTTAAGTAGAAAGTCTTTGTTTACTTTGAGGACGACGAATACATAGTTAACCTTATCTGATGATGGATCAATTTTGGCCAAGTTGAAAGCTAGACTGGTATTTCTTCAGCAAATTTGCGAAGCTCAGAAAAGTGATAATGATTTGCAAGCTAAAAGAGTTCAATGCAAATCGAATAGTGATTCAGAATATCATATTGGATCTGATGATTGTTTGAGGTTTTGAGGTAGGATTTGTGTACCGAGAGATACTGAACTGATTCAGAAAATTCTTCATGAGGCACATAATGGTTGTCTATCTGTTCATCATAGAAGTACAAAGATGTATAAAGATTTGAAGAAATTGTATTGGTTGGTAGGCATGAAACGAGACATTTCAAAGTTTGTAACGAGATGCTTGATTTGTCAACATGTGAAAGCCGAACATCAAGGCTTTCGGGTTTACTTTAGCCTGTGATGATATCGAGTGGAAATGGATAGAGTTACGATAGATTTTGTATTGGTGTTACCTCCGACTCCAAAAAAGAAAGATGTTCTTTGGGTTATTGTTGATAGGTTGACAAAATCAGCTCATTTCATTCCGGTACGTACCGATTATTCACTTGATAAACTAGTTGAATTATACATTACTAAGACTGTTAGATTGCACGGGGTGCCTACTTCTATTATTTCAGATAGAGATCTGAGGTTTACGTCGTGATTTTGGAAGAAATTACAAGAAGCATTGGGTACAAAGTTGAAATTTAGTACTGCATTTCATCTATAAACCGACGATCAATCTGAGAGGGTAATCCAAATTCTAGAAGATATGCTTCGTTGTTGTGTTCTAGAGTTCGAAGGTAGTTGGGAGAAATATCTACCGTTGGTCGAATTTGCTTATAACAATAATTTTCAATCGAGTATAAAATGGAACCTTACGAAGCATTGTATGGTCACAAATGCCGAACACCATTGTATTGGATCGAGCTTTCTGAGAAACAGATTCACGGGGTTGATTTAGTTAGAGAAACCAAAGAGAAAGTGAAAGTAATTTATGATTGTTTGAAAGAAGCTTCGGATCGATAATAATCATATGCTTATTTGAAACGGAAGGATATTGAATTTCAGGTTGGTGATAAAGTGTTTCTGAAAGTGTCTCCGTGGAAGAAAATTCTTAGATTTGACCACAAAGGCAAGTTGAGTCTGCGTTTCATTGGGCCGTATGAGATTATTGAAAGGATAGGGCCATTGGCATATCGACTAGCTTTGTCGTCGGAGCTAGAAAGGATCCACAATGAATTTCACATGGCGATGTTATGATGATATCGATCAGATCCATCGCATGTACTCTCACCGTCAGAGATTAAGATTCGACCCGATATGACATATGGTGAAGAACTGATCAAAATGTTAGCTCGAGAGGTTAAACAGTTGAGAAATAAAAGCATAGCTTTAGTGAAAGTTTTGTGGCAACGACATGGGGTCGAAGAGATTAGTGGGAACCCGAGGAAGCTATGAGAAAATAGTACCCTACCCTCTTTTCTGGTAAGATTTTCGGGGAGGAAAATCCCTAAGGGGGGAGAGTTGTAACAGCCTATTTTTGGGTCAAAGCAAAATGGTGGTTTTAGAACCACAAATCCAAAGTAAAAATATTTATTTTATTATTTCTTTAAGGTTTACAGCATGATATAATAATTCTGTAAAAATTTTGTTAAGAAATTTTATCAATTGAGTGTTCAATTTGACTAGAAAGACTAAATTGCAATATGTGCAAAATTTGAGTTCTATAAGTTAAAGGTAGTAAATTGTTATGAATTTTTAATTAGAGGTCCTTAAATAGCAATTAGACCATTACACCTTAGTGTGGACAAAAATGGGCATAGAGTGAGTGAATTTATAAAGTTTTAGTAAGGGTAATTTGGTAATTTGGTAAATAAAGACAAATTAACTAAATAAAAGATGTCCATCTTCTTCAATTTAGTCCCCTTAGCCAAATTTTTTGAGGAGAAGACATAGCTAGGGTTTGGCCAACTTTCAAGCTCAATTGTAAGTCTGCTCTTGTCACGTTTTTAATTATTTCTACATTTTTTGAGATCGTGGTAACTATTTCAAGGACTAATTTGAAAGAAAGTTAAACTCTAAAATTTTACCCATGTTGTATGTGCTTGTATTTTGATGTTTGATTATAGAAAATGCATGTTTGTTGTTGGATAAACAACATTTGTAAAGTGATTTTCGATAAAAACGTCAAATAGGGACTTGTTTGTAAAAGGTTATAAACTGTGTAGAAAAGTGTGAATAAATGAATAATGTGGGTTGTTATGTGTACAAGTAATATTTGGCTAGGCTTAGGTTATGATGAAATTGAATGAAATTCATTTTTCGAGCCTAGGGACTAAATCGTAAAATATTGAAACATTAGGGGCAAAAATGTACTTTTTTCCATAATGTGTTTTTGGACTATATTGAATAATGTGATGATTAAATAAGTTAAATTTGACATTATATGTAATAGCCTGTTTTTAGGGTTAATCGAAACAGTGGTTTCGGGACCACAATCTGACAAAAAAATTATTATTTCATTATTATTTTAATATTTACGAGTTAATTGTGATTTTTAAAAAAAAAGTTTTTGATATTGTGATTTTTTTTTTGGCTTTATAAGCAATTTATTAAGTTCCAGTGGTTTTAGAAAATGAGGTATCGGGACCTCGTTTCTATAAACCGAGTCGTAAATTTTTTATAAATATTTACGAAGTGGCAATAAGATGATATTAAAGTTTCGTTGAAAAATTTTATCGTTTCGATAGTTAATTGAACAACAAGGACTAAACCGCGTAAAGTGTAAAAGTTGTGTTCTATAAGTCAAATGTGTCTAATAGCTATGGAATATTAAAGTGGGAGTCCTTATTGGATAATTAGGCCACTATTTTGGTTAGTGGAAGATTTGGTTTGGCATTGTTGAAATTTATGTTATTTTTAAAGGTTAAAGTTGGTATTTAGTAAATAAGTTAATATTAAATAAAACAAAAGAAAGTTTTGGTTCATTATCAGCTTCCACCACCGAAAATTCACATTTAGAATAGCCATGGAAGCTTGAGCATTCGGCTATACTCATTTCTCATGCATGTGAGCATTTTCTTATCCGTTTTTAATAATTTTTACGTTTTTGAGATCGTTGCTTTGTGTTCTAGCTAGCCCATGCTTGAATTTTTGAATTGGTTGTGTATTTTGTGATTTTCCATTGATGAGAGCTTGTTGTTTGATGATGAAAAATAAATATTTAATGCTAGATTATCATGTTTTATTAAGTGATTTTTTGATAAAAATATTTTTAAATTGAGGGGTCAAAATGTGAAATAAATGAAATTAATGGGCTGCTAGGGTCCTAAGGTAAATTCAGCCTAACATGGACATAGTGAAATTTTGAGTATTTTGTGTTGTTTTGAAATAGGGACTAAATTGTGAAAAACGTGAAATGTCAGGGGCAAAATTGTAATTAGCCTATTTATGTGTTTTTGGATGAATTTGATTGAATATATGATTAAATAAGTTGAATTTGTATTGAATTAGATCAAGAAATGTAGAAATCGAATTTAGACCGGGGAAAAACCAAAGTTGTCGACTAGTTATCCCGTCTCGATTATCATTGTCTGAGGTAAGTTTATTAGCAAATAGACATATTTAATTTTAATTAAATGCAAAGTATATATGCTGAAATGAAATATATGAATTACTATATGCTAATGCCGAATGTGTTTAAGCATGGTAACTATGTTCATGCATTTGTTTCGACTGAGTTAAAATATTTGAAAGTTCGTATGAACTATATGGAGTATCTGGAATTTTTGATATATAAATTGTTTATGAGACAACTTTATAATAGTGATATTCGGGCTTTGAGCCTAGCAAGCCTTGTGCTGGTGAATTAAATTGGGCTTAATGCCTAGCAGGCTTATTGCCGGTGTATAAAAATCAGACTTTGAGTTTAGCAGGCCTTGTACGGGTGTGAGATTCAGGCTTAGGCCTAGCAGGCTTTATGCCGGTGAATTATTATAAGTTCATGCTTAAAAGACTTTATGCTGATGTGGTAATCAAATACGTTAAACGAGCTAAATGATCAAATATGAGTTAGCTTATTGTTTCCTTGAAAATAAGTTAAGCTGATTATTTGATATGTGATACAAACATATGTATGATGTTAGTTTGAATTTGTGAGTAATTGCGAAGTATATTCGGCCATAAGTTAAGTTTAATTATGTGGTATTAAGGTTTAATACATGAGTATATGTAAACAAATGTTTAAAGATTCGGCTTTATGCATTGATAATATGATTTTAATAGTGTATGATACTTTGGTATAGACATATGTATCTTCGGCTACATGATAAGTATAAGTATGAGATATTAAAGTTTGATTCAAGAATATATGTTTATGGGTGTGAATATATTCGATCTTATAATGGTACTATGGTTTTGAAATTGAATGTCACGTTGATAATAGATCTGATCTGATCGTTCAAAGGTTAATATATCTCGATATCATATTGTGACACTGTGTGCAAACTTATATAAATGATTATGTACGGCCTTAATGATATAAAGTAAGAATAGTTATGAAATTATCTATGAATATATGTATATGAGTTTATGTATATTCGGTTAATTATTGATATTGTGGCTTTGGGAATTTAAATGATATATTAATTTTAAATGTATGGATATTTGGTAAAATGAAAGTATATGTATTATAAGAAATTATAAGTTTGAAATTAAATGTGATTATGATAGTATAAATTGGTTTGGAAATTGAATTATTATTGTCATTGAGTTATTTATTTGCTTGTAGCTTACTAAGCTCTCAAAGCTTATTCTGTGTATTTTTTCTATGTTTATAGATTTTCGGAGATCTGCTCAGGTTGGAAGTCGATGGAGACGACATCACACTATCCGGTTATCATTTCAGTAAATAATGTTTTGAGACTCGGTTATCTGGCATGTATAGATTAGTCTTGGAGTTAATTATTTTGAATGAGTATGTATTTAAAGCCATGCGAAAATGGCTTGCTTATTATGCTTAAGTTTGGTTTTACATGTTCTTAATTAAAATGTTTAATGAGTTTGGTTTTGGTAGTCATTTTAATAGTTAGCTCATTTTGGAAATATGAAATGTGGTATATTATTAACTTAATGAGTTCGGTTGCTAAGTGGTAAGTAATGAATATGTTTTATGATTGTTTTGGTTGGTTGTTTTGGTATGGGTTCAAATGGTAAATAATGGTAATGATTAAGTATGTTTTGGGTTAATTTTAATGGATAGTTAAAAATGTCAAGTTGTTGCTAATATCAATATAGGTAAATGTTGATGTGTGGTTGTAAATCCGAATATGATATTTAATTTAATTTGGTATGCTTATGATATTGATAATGGTGAGATCGAAATAAAGATTAGTTAATAGGATAAAATATGAAGTTTATGTATATTAATATAGATATGAATTAGATGCACACTGGAGTGTTATTTGTGTTCAAGTGTTAAGTATGGCTTTTATTTTTTTAGGATGAATTGTACACTTGTATAAATACATCATTAGTATGTTCGACCATGTTATAATGTATTTAAGTTTCATATGTGATTGCATAATAATTTATGTTATATGATTCAATTGGTTTTATTATGAGCTTGTGCAGAAGTTATCAAATTATATGTTTGATATATGATTATTGAGATAGAAATTGGCATATATTCAAAGTATGAAGTGTAATGATTTATAATGGAATATGATTCAATTATGAAAATGGCATTAATATGATGGATATAGGGAATTGGATATTGGAAGTATTAAATATGTGACTATGTTTTTGATATATACAAGTTTGGTTCGAATTTAGTAATTATGGAACATGATCAGTTCGGTTTTGATATATGTTTGAAATGTGCTTATTTGCGATACATGTTCAGTAAGGTATGATTATTTCTGAATTGGAATTATGACTCGTGTATTCGAATTTATAATAAGTGAATTGTGGATATTTGAATTTGATAAGTTTTAAATGTTGATTAATTCTTTGGTGTATGAAAGGTGAGGAATGATTGTGCTGAACTGTGTTTTATACAGTAATACCTCATAACCCTAATTCGGTACCGGATACAGGTTAAGGGTGTTACATTATAGATCAAGAAAAATGAAGTTCAGATCTAGATCGGGGGAAAAACAAAATAATTGACAAATAAATCCCTTTTGTCATTTTTGTATTCATGGTAAGTTCGTATGTAAATAAACTTTGTTATAATTGTGTTTTAAATGTTTTAATTTTGTATGAATTGTGTAAACGACTATATGAACACGTCCGACGACGTTTTGGCAAGTGAGAAATCCTAGTCGAACCTTGGGAATAGATTAGGATACAAATGACATGTCACTAGGGTATTATGTTATGTGATCTGGGTGCTGGTCCTGTACGTCCTACCGGTGGCTGAGTATACCGACATATGTTGCGGTTACTTGACAGCTTGTGTGAGCAACACCGTGTAGCTACGTCTTGACTGACAACTTGTGTGAGCAGGCCTATTGATGACTCAAGAGCGAGCATATATGTGTTATGAGATAGAGGTAGCAAGGGCTACATATGTGACACCTTGTGGTTTCCCGAGTATCTAATATTATTATTCTAAGTGGTTCATTGGGTATTTCAACGATGAGAATAAGTATGAAATTATTACGAGATGGTACAAGTATGTACATAAAGTTTATGATTATTATATTAGTGAAATGATAATTTCAAGGTGAGTTTGTGATGGAATGAATTATGGTCATGAGATTAGGGTAAATTACATTATCTTATATTATATTACTTGAATGTTAAATGTATGGTAAGAATTGTTTACTTCTTTCATACGAGCTTACTAAGCTATATAGCTTACTCCATTTTATCTTCCCATGTATTTTAGTGTTACCAAGATAGCTCGGATTGGAGATTGTCGAAGATCGCATCACACTATCAAAATGTCATTTTGGGTATTGATGATTATAAACATTTTGAGTATATGGCATGTACAGGGAGTTGGTCATTTTGGGTATATGTGTTATGAACTTGGCCAAATGTGTTGGCTTATATTTGTTTAAGGTAATTTGGTATTTAGCCATGTAATTGGCTTATTTTGGCTAAAATGGTTGTAAGCCTATTTATGTATGTGCCAATGCCTTTTGTTTATATGTTTTGTAATGGTTCGCTATATGCTTATCTACGGCTATATAGCTTTGTTGTGAAATGATTAAGTTTGGTTCATTGGTATGCTAGAAGATCTATATGATACAATGCATATTAATGGTAGTCATATTGAAGGTTGAAGAATGTGAGTTTGGTATGATTTGGTTTGGTAAAATATGATGTTATAATTATGTTAGGTATTGAAATGACATGTTTTAGCCTTGATTGTGGATGTTTTGGTTGTCTAAGTATGCTAAGAATTGTGCCATTTGTTGTTGTGTATTGTGTGAAATGAGGGTGGCAAATTGGCTTGGTAGATAGCCTTTATTTTTGTCCACACAGCTAGACACACGGGCGTGTGTCTAAACCGTGTGTGACACACGGCCTACCCCATGGGCAAGTGTTTCGGCCGTATGTCCCCTACACCTTAATTTTGAGAAACAGAATGCTCAAAATTGAGCACACGGGAAAAGACATGGGCGTGTGTCTCAGCCGTGTGAGGGACACGGCCCCAGACATAGGCGTGTGTCCTGGCCGTGTGAAGTCTGCACCTATTTTATGAAAATTAATTAATCACACGGCCTAGCACACGGGCATATGGCTTGGCCATGTGACTTCAATTTGTTCATGCCTTGCAAAACAGAGAGTTACACGGGTTAGGGACACAGGCGTGTGTGACCACACGGCCTGCCCATACGGGCGTGTACCAAACCACACGGGCATGTGACCCCTGTACATGACAAAAATTTCCTAAGTTCTCAGTTTATTCCCGAACCATTTCCAAAGCATGATTTGGGCCTCGTAGGCTCGTATTAGGGATTTTATGACTGAAAGCAAATGGTTTTAAATTTGGTTGAAATTTATGACTCGAAATTGTATGATTGTTTGGGATGTAAGTCTAGTAATGCCTCATAACCCTGTTTCGGAGTCGAATACGGGTGAGGGGTGTTTCAATTTGGGTTTACATGATTCGGGTGCTCTCAATTTAGTACATAAAGCTATACAAGTCTCTTAATTATATATAGTTTTTGATACTTGCTAACATAATGAAGATCTATATCAATCCTATTAAACAACAACTAAACTAGTTGAATACAATATAATAATAACAAAACAAGGTAAACAAGGACTATAGGTAGCGAAGTTTTCAATGTTCTAATCCAATCCAACTTTCTTGATCCAAGGGAAATTAGACTTGATCCAATCCAATCTTATTCCTTAAACATGTTTCCTAAAGTGATATAATCTTTGTTGATGGGCTAGATACAATTCACAATATTATTTTAGCCCGAAAATCCAATTCGATAAAATATCAATTACCTAAATATGGAAATAGTCCATGTAACACCCCTAACCCGTATCCGTCGCTGGAACAGGGTTTCAGAGTATTACTAAAACATTCAAAAACATTTACAAATAACTTATGTAAATTACTATTCATTTACCGAGATCATACATAACGTCCCTTGATTGGGCCCTCGAGGCCTAATATGAGCATTAAAATCGAGTCAGGACTTAATTGAGAACCTTAAGAATTTTTTGTGACTTTTCAAAATTTTTCCAGGGTGCAGGGCTTACATGCTCGTATGGTCTAAGGGACATGCACGTGTGACCCTGGGACACGTTTGTGCTAGAGGCCATGTTCGACCTCGTGTAACTCTTTGACTTGCACACACGGCCATGCCACATGCCCGTGTGCTAGGTCGTATGGTTAATTAATTCAATTCAAAATTAGGTGCATGTTTCACACGGCCAAGGCACACGCCCGTGTTCTGGGCCGTGTGACACATACGGCTAAGATACACACCCATGTCTCTGCCCATGCGCTCAATTTTGAGCATTCTAGTTCTTAAAATTAAGCTGCAGGGGACACACGGCCTAACCACGTGCCCATGTTACCAGGCCATGTATCACACACGGTCTAAACACACACCCGTGTGTCTGTAACACCCCTTACCCCTATTCAACACCAGAAAAGGGTACGAGGCATTACCGAACTTAAACTCAAACAAACATTCAAAACCAAGACATAAATTTCCACTCAAATTTAAAACTTTTCAAAAACATTCATATCGTCCCTTAAACGAGCCTACGAGGCCCAAAACATACCTTAAGAGTGGTTTGGGACTAAACTGAGAACTTTAGAAAGCTTTCCAACACTTAGAAAATTTTTCATAAAACATGGGTCACATGCCTGTGTGGCTTGGGACACGCCCGTGTGGGTAGGCCGTGTGGTCACACACGCCCGTGTCCCCAACCCGTGTAACTCTCTGTTTATGACGTCATCAACAAATGGAAGTCACACAGCCAAGTCACACGCCCGTGTGCTTAGGCCTTATGGGCTATTTAATTTTCATAATTTTTCATAAAATAGGTGCAGACTTCACACACCCTGGGCACATGCCCATGTCCCTGGGCCGTGTCCTTCACACAGCTGAGACACATGGCTGTGTCTTGCCCGTGTGGGCAATTCGAAGCTAAAAAATCAAGATGCAGGTGACACACAGCCAGATCACACACCCTTAGGGCAAGCCGTGTGTCACACACGATCTAGACACACACCCGTGTGTCTACCCATGTGGACAAAAATAAGGCTATTTACCAAGCCATTTTGCCTCCCTTACTTGCATCAACCTACACAACAATAAGCAATACCAATCAAAGCATAATCATACAACCAAGTCATCCACACATCAATTACATGCTATTTTCTATCACATGCAATATCTCATACCTATCATCTCAAACCATGCAAAATCCACATCCATGAAAGACATCATCATATATATATACTTAACCAATATTAGCCAATTTCAATGGCCATTTACAAAATGAATCATCAACCATTATAAGCCAACACATTTGACCAAATTGAATATGACACATAACAAAATGACCAAGTCCCTATACATGCCATACCTCAAAATAATGTAATCATAAGTACCCAAAATGAAAATTTGATAGTGTGAATGGATCTCCGTCAGTCTTCGATCCCTGAGCTGGCTTGGCGACACTATAAGACAAGGGAAAAAGAAAAAGGGGTAAGCTATAAAGCTTAGTAAGTTCCTATGCAAATAATAGGCATCATAGGCACATTTTAACATATTCTTAACATGAAGTAAATTAACATAGGTATCATTGTAAATCTCATAATCAAACTTGGCATAAATGATATTAAAACCTTAACATCCTAACTTACTCAATCGAACCTTACCATGGGTTCATCACATATCGAGCTCATTAAGCATAAGTTTTGTATACATACCTATACCATTTTGCAACATACCACTTTCTTCCACAACATACCATAATCTTTCATAACTTTAACATGGCCGTTAAGTTACCCGTTGAACCACTTGGAATAGTAAAAGATACTCGGGATGTGACAACCCGAATTAGGGCCTAATCGGAATGGTGGTTTTGTGACCACAATTTCAAGATAGAAATAATTATTTTATGATTATTTTGAGGTTTATGATATGATTTCATGATTTCATGAAAATTTCGTGATGAAATTCTATGCATTGAGCGCTTAAGTTGAGTTAGGGACTAAACCGAATAAATTGCAAAACTCGTGTTTTAGAAGTTTTTAGTATGAAATTGCTTTGGGATATTAATTCTGAGGTCTTAAATAGCAACTTGACCAATTCCTAAGTTATGGACAAAAGTGGGACATGGAGGGAATTTTTGGAAAGTTTAGTAGTAAGGGCATTTTGGTCGTTTGTATATTAAATGAAATAAAATGGGAAAAATAACACAAAATTGGCCATCATCTTCATTAGTTGCTACCGAAATTTGCTCTCCTCCATAGCTAGGGTTTCTTCAACTTTTAAGCTTCATAGTAAGTGATTTCAAGCCCCCTTTTTAATGTTCTTTACATTTTTGAAATCCTCGTAGCTCGGTTTACCTATTTCTACCATTATTTCGAGTTAGGGTTTATGTTTAAAAATTTACCCATGAATGATAGGCATCTATTTTGATGTTTGATGGTAGAATATGAATGTTTGAAGTTTGGAGAACGATCTTTTCTAAGCGATTTTTAGCGAAAACGAGCAAAACGGCATAATCGATAAAAATACCTATTTTTCATAACTACGTGTTAGAGTGAGAATTTGATGTTGCCATAGAAGAGAAAAATGATCAGCATGTTATTAAACATAAGAATAAGGGCTGAAATTAAATTTCCGATCCTCGGGGAAAAATCATAATTTTGTAAAAGTTAGGGGGCAAAAATGTAATTTTTGTATAATGTGATTTTTGGATTGAAATAAATAGTTCAGGTGTTAAATGGGCTAAATGTGTTGTTATAGATCAAGAAATGCGTGGAATCGACCTCGAACGAGGGAAGGAAAAAGTTTTGGACTAAATTGCAAAATTCCCATATTTTGCACCGAGGTAAGTTTGTATGTAAATAATACATTAATTTCATTTACATTTTTATATTTCAGCCTACATTATATATATTAGCTAATGTTGAAGCATAAATAGACTATTGGAAGAATGGAAATAATTAATAGAGAGAGAAATCCTGGTTGAACATTCGGAAAGATTGAATAAAATACATGGAGCGTAGCTAGGTCACATGTATGGTGCTGAGTGCACATCATGTGTACAAGAAAGCTATGAGATACTATGTGGTAGCTAGGTCACATGTGTGATACGGGATGTATCCTATGTAGACAAGAGAGCCACGGGAGAGATAAATGTAGCTAGGTCGCATGTGTGATTCCAAGTGTAGGACACCATGTGGACAAGAGAGCTACGTAATAAATTGGCTAGGTCACATGGGTGGTACTAAGTGTTCACCATGTGTACAAGAGAGCCGAATTATATGAAATATGATGGTGGAGTGTGTGTTTGAAACCATCAAGTATCGGTAATTGATCCGAATTGTTCAACGGGATGGCTTTATGGTGACATTGTAATTATGGACCTATACTTATGATGTATGATATGTGGTGAAAATGATTTGTGATATATATATAAGTTAAAATGAGATTAATACAAAGAAAGTGTGAAAGAGTGAATTAGCACTAAAACTGTTGTGGGACAGTAGCAGTAACGTGACTTTGAACAATCACCAAAAATAGTAATAATTTAATTAGAGGCTGAGTGAGATGTGAAATTAAAGCTTAATGAGCCTATTTTCATATAAAAGAAACGGAGCAAGTAAAGGAATTCTATTTTTCAGATATTTATAATTGTGTGTGACTTGCTCAGAATGACTATGTGATCCCCTGTTCCAAATTTGAAAAATAATTAAAAATTGTACAAAACAAATTAAGAAACATAGTTTATATGTATAAATTCCTAATTGAGTCTAGTTTTAAATGAAACAGGTTTCATGGTTATTTGAATTGTATATTGAGAGAAATTAAATTCATAGTGAACAGAGGTCAGATCAGTCGAGCTGTGTAACAGGGGAAACTTTAACTAATAAACTGTACTAATTGGCTGGACCAAAAATTCTAGAAAAAAATTAGTAATAATTTTTATGAGTCTAGATTCAGGGAAATTTTGCAGATTTGAATTTTGAGTTTCGTAACTCGAGTTATGATTTATTTAGTGATCATGACGCAGGAGGGACAGCTTGATCAAATTGCAGTGAATAGTAAAATTTAAGAATATGATATAATTGAGTTATGTTGTAAACATATTAGATTCCTTATTTGTTATTTATATACTTACTTACTAAGCTATAAGCTTACTTTCTTTTCCCTCTTTTGTCTTATAGTGTCATCCAGCTAGCACAGGAGTTAGAGATCGTTGAAGATCCGCCTGCACTATCAATACTTTTGGTATTTGAACTCAACATTTTGAATTATGGCATGTATAGTAGACTTAGTTATTTTGTTACGTGTCATAATTGCCTAGGTCTAAAATATTAATTATAGTATGAAACAAATCTTTTTGTACGAAGTCTTTGAAATTGGCTTGTATTGTTAATGGCATATGTTGTAATGATTCATGATCAAAGAGCATGCCATATTTTTGTCTCGGTTTTATTTAATAGTATGTATTGTAATTTTTTAATACCTCCTACCCTGTTCTGGCGACAGATACGGGTAAGGGGTGTTACATTTAGTGGTATCAGAGCTACGGTTTAGTCAGTTCTTGGACTAATAAAGAGTGTGTAAAAGTCTAGCTATACATGCCATAAAAATATTGTGATAGTGTAGTGACTCCTGATTATTCTAAACTGTGTTTTGTTTTGATATAGTAATGGATCCAGCCAGGCTCATGGTGATGATGATGCTACTAGTAATGCGCCGACTCCTGCACAAGGGACCGCACCTGTGGAAGGTAGACCTGAGACATTGAGACAGGGAGATGAGGCTCAGGATGCCTTTCTCCAAATGATGAACAATTGGTATACTGAGTTTATTCGAGCAAACCCAAATGCTCAACCTCCTCCACCCCTCCCATACCTCGGACGATTCTGTAGTTTGCTCAAGGCATAGATTTGGTAAGAATGAACAAGCCTCCAGATTGATAAGATTCGAAAACAAGGGGCTGAAGAGTTTAGAGCAAAGATCAATGATGATCCCAGAAAGCGGAGTTTTGGCTTGAAAATTCTACCCGTGTGTTCGATGAGCTTTCATGTACACCCGAGGAGTGCTTAAAGTGTCTTTCATATCACTTTTGAGAGATTCGCCTACCACTGGTGGAAGACTTTTAGTAGCAGTGGTGCCAAAAGAAAGAGTTACTTGGGATTTTTTCCGGGAAGAATTCAGAAAGAAATACATAAGTCAGTGATTTATTGATAAAAAACGGAAGGAGTTCCTTGAATTGAAACAGGGCAAGATGTCTGTGGTAGAGTATGAACGTGAATTTGTAAGACTCAGCAAGTATGCCTAGGAATGTGTGTCCACCGAGGCCATTATGTGCAAAAGGTTTGAGGATGGGCTAAATGAGGATATTAAAGTGTTTATGGGAATTTTGGAGTTGAAAGAATTTGTAGTATTGGTTGATCGAGCTCTTAAAGCCGAAGAATTGAATAAAGAAAGAAGAAAAGCTGCTATTGAGGCTCGAGATGCCAGAAAGAGGCCGATAAGCAAGTCATTTCAATCTCAATCAAAGAGGTCCAAAGAGACAAACCCTCGAATGACAGTTTCAACTGGGGATTCACACAGAGATCGTGGTAGAACATATTTGGGGTCTAAAGCTCAAGCTACTTCGGTGGCAAGTGTGGGTAATGTGCGATCTAGAAAGCCCGAGTGTCAGCAATGTGGCAGGCAACATTATGGTGAGTGTTGGGGAAATGAGCGAGCTTGTTTGGTGCGGTTCTCGCGAGCATTTTATCGAGAGACTGTCGGAGAAAGTTAAAGAAGAAAAATTTGAGTGCTAGGCAGAATACCACCGCTAGCAGTGGGTAGACCACCGAGAAATACCTGGAAGTGGAGCTAGCGAGAAAAGCGTAATGAAAGATTCAGTGGCGAGATCGAAGTTAGAGCGCTCGCTAGAGCTTATGCCATACGTGTTCGAGAGGATGCATCATCTCCGATGTGATTTATGGTACATTTTCTCTCTATGATGCTATTGTTATTGCATTGATTGATCCCAGGTCCACTCATTCCTATATTTGCATGAATTTAGTATCTAATAAAAAGTTGCTGTTGAGTTTATCGAGTTTACGATTAAAGTGTCGAACCCTTAGGCCAATATGTGCTAGTTGACAAGGTTTGCAAGAATTGCCCATTAATGATTCAAGGTCACTTTGTTTTAGAAGCTAATCGATGTTTGTTACCATTTGATGAGTTTGACGTTATTTTGGGAATGGGTGGTTGACATTGTATGATGCCAAGGTAGATTGTAAACAAAAACACATTGGAGTTGAAATGTGAAAGTGGAGAAATTACGTGGGTTGAAACAGATGAATCAAATAAATTGCCTATTGTGATTTCGCATATGTCCGCATTGTAAATACATGAGAAAAAGGTGTGAAGCCTATTTGGCTTATGTAATGAATCTTGAGTTGCCTCAATTGAAGTTTGAATCGATCAGATAGTCTGTGAATTTCAGATTTATTTCGGAGGAATTGCCGGATTTCCTCGAGAGAGAGAGGTAGAGTTTGCCATTGATTTGTTACAGTGCATGCACCGATCTCTCGATTGCTCCATATAGAATGGCTCCGACTGAATTAAAAGAATTGAAGGCTCAGTTGCAAGAGTTAACAGACAAGGGGTTTGTGAGACCGAGTTTCTCTCCTTGGGGTGCTCTGTATTGTTCGTAAAAAGAAGGATGGTTCAATGAGGCTTTGCATTGATTACCGCCAACTCAATAAGGTGACTATAAAGAACAAGTACCGTTAGAGGATTGATGATTTATTCGATTAGTTAAAAGGGGCCACAGTGTTTTCAAAGATCGATTTGAGGTCCGGTTACTACGATTGAGAGTTAAGGAGTCGGATGTCTTAAAACCGCTTTTGGGACACAGTATGGACATTATGAGTTCCTTGTGATGCCTTTCGGCTTAACAAATGCTCCAGCTATATTTATGGACCTGATGAACCGAATCTTTCGGCCATATTTAGATAAGTTTGTAGTGGTGTTTATAGATGACATTCTAATTTATTCTCGGGATGAGTCGAACATGAACACTTGAGAAGCAGTATTGCTGATTTTAAGAGAAAAGAAAGCATTTGCTAAGTTTAGTAAAAGTGAGTTTTGGCTTCGTGAAGTCAGATTTTTGGGACATATAGTCTTAGGTGATGGTATTCGGGTAGATCCGAGTAAGATTTCCGCGATCGTTGATTGGAAACCGCCAAAGAATGTATCTGAGGTTAGAAGTTTTTTAGGCTTGGCTAGGTATTATAGACGTTTTGTCGAGGGATTTTCGACGATTGCCTCTCCTATGACTAAGTTGTTGCAAAAGAATGTTAAGTTTGAATGGACTAATAAATGCCAGCAGAGTTTTGAAAAGCTGAAAGCACGATTGACTGAAACACCAATTTTAGTACAGCCCGAGCCAGGGAAGGAGTTCGTAATTTATAGTGATGCATCATTGACAGGCCTTGGGTATGTGTTGATGCAAGAGGGTAAAGTGGTAGCTTATGCCTCGAGACAGTTAAAACCACATGAGAAGAACTATCCTACACATGATTTGGAGTTGGCCGCTATTGTCTTTGCCTTGAAGATTTGGCGACATTATTTGTATGGTGAAAAATGCTAAATTTTTACTGATCACAAAAGTTTGAAGTATTTGATGAATCAAAAGGATTTGAATCTGCGACAACAGAGATGGCTTGAATTATTAAAGGATTATGAGCTAGTGATTGATTATCATCCAGGAAAAGCGAATATAGTTGCCGACGCCTTGAGCAGGAAATCTCTTTTTACTTTGAGGGCCATGAATACGAGGTTAGCATTGTCTCATGATGGGTCAATTTTGGTAGAGATGAGGGTTAAACCGTTGTTTCTCCAGCTAATCTGTGATGCTCAAAAGAATGATAGTGAGTTGCAAACCAAGAGAACTCAGTGCGAATCGGGTTACGACTCAAATTTTCGAGTTGGACCAGATGACTGTTTGATGTTTCGAGATAGGATTTGTGTACCGAAAAATGATGAATTGATTCAGAAAATATTACATGAGGCGCACAGTGGCTGTTTGTCAGTTCACCCTGGTAGCAAAAAAATGTATAATGATTTAAAGAAGTTATATTGGTGGCCAGGTATGAAAAGGGACATTTCTGAATTTGTAACCAAGTGTTTGATCTGTCAACAAGTAAAAGTTGAACATCAAGTGCCTTCAGGATTACTCCAACCGGTAATGGTGCCTGAGTGGAAATGGGATAAAAGTACTATGGATTTTGTAACCGGTTTGCCTTTGACTCCTAAAAAGAAGGATGTTGTCTGGGTAGTGGTTGATAGGTTAACAAAGTCAGCCCATTTTATACCAGTATGTACCGATTACTCACTTGATAAATTAGCTTATATATTGCTGAAATTGTGAGGTTGCACGGGGTACCTATGTCTATATTATCAGATAGAGATCCGAGGTTTACCTCGAGATTTTGGAATAAGTTACAAGAAGCTTTGGGCACAAAATTGAACTTTAGTACTGCGTTTCATCCACAAACAGATGGTCAGTCGGAAAAAGTAATCCAGGTACTCGAGGATATGCTTAGATGCTGTGCTTTAGAATTTGGAGGTAGTTGGGAGAAATATCAATCTTTGGTTGAATTTGCCTACAACAACAGTTTTCAGTCAAGTATACAAATGGCACCGTACGAAGCCTTTTATGGTCGAAAATGTCGAACTCCCTTATATTGGACCAAACTTAGTGAGAAACAGATTCACAGAGTTGATCTAGTTAAAGAAACTGAGGAGAAAGTAAAGCGTAATTCGTGATTGCTTAAAAGCGCTTGGATCGACAAAAGTCATATGCGATTTAAAAAGAAAAGAGATTGAATTTCAGGTGGGTGATAAAGTGTTCTTGAAGGTGTCACCATGGAAGAAGATTCGAGATTTAGCCGAAAAGGCAAATTGAGTCGCGTTTTATTGGGCGTGCGAGATTACCGAGAGAATCGGACCGATGGCATATCGGTTGGCCTTTACGGCAGAGTTAGAAAGAATTCATAACGTGTTTCATGTATCAATGTTGCGACGTTATCGTTCGAGATCCTTCACATGTGATTTCTCCAACGAGAAATTGAGATTCGACTGATATGACCTATAAGGAGGAACCAATAAAGATTTTGGCAGGGAAATTAAGCAGTTAAGAAATAAAAGTATAGCATTAGTGAAAGTATTGTGGCACAGACATGGGATAGAAGAGGCTACGTGGGAACTGAGGAAACTATGAGGAAACAAGATGCAGAACCTCTTACTCAGTAAGATTTTCGGGGACGAAAATCCCTAAAAGGGGGAGAATTGTGACAACCCGAATTAGGGCCTAATCGGAATGGTGGTTTCGTGACCACAAATTCGAGATAGAAATAATTATTTTATGATTATTTTGAGGTTTATGATATGATTTCATGATTTCGTGAAAATTTCGTGATGAAATTCTATGCATTGAGCGCTTAAGCTGAGATTAGGGACTAAACCGAATAAATTACAAAACTCGTGTTTTAGAATTTTTTAGTATGAAATTGCTTTGGGATATTAATTAGGAGGTCTTAAATAGCAACTTGACCAATTCCTAAGTTATGGACAAAAGTGGGACATGGAGGGAATTTTTGGAAAGTTTAGTAGTAAGGGAATTTTGGTCGTTTGTATATTAAATGAAATAAAATGGGAAAAATAACACAAAATTGGCCATCATCTTCATTAGTTGCTGCCGAAATTTTCTCTCCTCCATAGCTAGGGTTTCTTCAACTTTTAAGCTTCATAGTAAGTGATTTCAAGCCCCGTTTTTAATGTTCTTTACATTTTTGAAATCCTCGTAGCTCGGTTTACCTATTTCTACCATTATTTCGAGTTAGGGTTTATGTTTAAAAATTTACCCATGAATGATAGGCATCTATTTTGATGTTTGATGGTAGAATATGAATGTTTGAAGTTAGAAGAACGATCTTTTCTAAGCGATTTTTAGCGAAAACGAGCAAAACGGTATAATCGATAAAAATACCTATTGTTCATAACTACGTGTTAGAGTGAGAATTTGATGTTGCCATAGAAGAGAAAAATGATCAGCATGTTATTAAACATAAGAATAAGCGCTGAAATTAAACTTCCGAGCCTTGGGGCAAAATCATAATTTTGTAAAAGTTAGGGGGCAAAAATGTAATTTTTGTATAATGTGATTTTTGGATTGAAATAAATAGTTCAGGTGTTAAATGAGCTAAATGTGTTGTTATAGATCTAGAAAGGCGTGGAATCGACCTCGAACGGGGGAAGGAAAAAGTTTTGGACTAAATTGCAAAATTCCCATATTTTGCACCGAGGTAAGTTTGTATGTAAATAATACATTAATTTCATTTACATTTTTATATTTCAGCCTACATTATATATATTAGCTAATGTTGAAGCATAAATAGACTATTCGAAGAATGGAAATAAGTAATATAGAGTGAAATCCCGGTTGAACATTCGGAAAGATCGAATAAAATACATGGAGCGTAGCTAGGTCACATGTATGGTGCTGAGTGCACATCATGTGTACAAGAAAGCTACGAGATACTATGTGGTAGCTAGGTCACATGTGTGATACGGGATGTATCCCATGTAGACAAGAGAGCTACGGGAGAGATAAATGTAGCTAGGTCGCATGTGTGATTCCAAGTGTAGGACATCATGTGGACAAGAGAGCTACGTAATAAATTGGCTAGGTCACATGGGTGATACTAAATGTTCACCATGTGTACAAGAGAGCCGAATTATATGAAAAATAATGGTGGAGCTGTGTGCTGAAACCATCAAGTATCGGGAATTGATCTGAATTGTTCAACGGGATGGCTTTATGGTGACATTGTAATTATGGACCTATACTTGTGATGTATGATATGTGGTGAAAATGATTTGTGATATATATATATATATATAAGTTAAAATGAGGTTAATACAAAGAAAGTGGGAAAGAGTGAATTAGCACTAAAACTGTTGTGGGACAGTAGCAGTAACGTGATTTTGAAAAATCACCAAAAATAGTAATAATTTAATTAGAGGCTGAATAAGATGTGAAATTAAAGCTTAATGAGCCTATTTTCATATAAAAGAAACGGAGCAAGAAAAGGAATTCTATATTTTGAAATATTTATAATTGTGTGTGACTTGCTCAGAATGACTATGTGATCCCCTGTTCCAACTTTGAAAAATCATTAAAAATTGTACAAAACAAATTAAGAAACATAGTTTATATGTATAAATTCCTTATTGAGTCTAGGTTTAAATGAAACAGGTTTCATGGTTATTTGAATTGTATACTGAGAGAAATTAAATTCGTAGTGAACAGAGGTCAGATCAGTCAAGCTGTGTAACAGGGGAGAATTTAACTAATAAACTGTACTAATTGGCTGGACCAAAAATTCTATAAAAAAATTAGTAAGAACTTTTATGAGTCTAGATTCATGGAAATTTTACGGATTTGAATTTCGAGTTTCGTAACTCGAGTTATGATTTATTTAGTGATCATGACGCAGGAGGGACAGCTTGATCAAATTGCAGTGAATAGTAAAATTTAAGAATATGATATAATTGAGTTATGTTGTAAACATATTAGATTCCTTATTTGTTATTCATATACTTACTTACTAAGCTATAAGCTTACTTTCTTTTCCCTCTTTTGTCTTATAGTGTCATCCAGCTAGCACAGGAGTTAGATATCGTTGAAGATCCGCCTGCACTATCAAGACTTTTGGTATTGGAACTCAACATTTTGAATTATGGCATATATAGTAGACTTAGTTATTTTGTTACGTGTCATAATTGCCTAGGTCTAAAATATTAATTATAGTATCAAACAAATCATTTTGTACGAAGTCTTTGAAATTGGCTTGTATTGTTAATGGCATATGTTGTAATGATTCATGATCAAATAGCACGCCATATTTTTGTCTCGGTTTTATTTAATAGTATGTATTATAATTTGTTAATACTACCACTGCTCGCGACGGATACGGGTAAGGGGTGTTACATTTAGTGGTATCAGAGCTACGGTTTAGTCAGTTCTTGGACTAATAAAGAGTGTGTAAAAGTCTAGCTATACATGCCATAAAAATATTGTGATAGTGTAGTGACTCGATTATTCTAAAGCGTGTGTTTTGTTTTGATATAGTAATGGATCACACAGGCTGCTGGTGATGATCTTTGCTAGTAATGCGCCGACTCCTGCACAAGGGACCGCGCCTGTGGAAGGTAGACCTGAGACATTGAGACAGGGAGATGAGGCTCGGGATGCCTTTCTCCAAATGATGAACAATTGGTATACTGAGTTTATTCGAGCAAACCCAAATGCTCAACCTCCTCCATCCCCTCCCATACCTCAGACGATTCCTGTAGTTGCTCAAGGCATAGATTTGGTAAGAATGAATAAGCCTCCAGTTGATAAGATTCGAAAACAAGGGGCTGAAGAGTTTAGAGCAAAGATCGATGATGATCCCGAGAAAGCGGAGTTTTGGCTTGAAAATTCTACCCGTGTGTTTGATGAGCTTTCATGTACACCCGAGGAGTGCTTAAAGTGTCTTTGTATCACTTTTGAGAGATTTCGCCATCATTGGTGAAAGACTTTAGTAGCAGTGGTGCAAAAGAAAGAGTTACTTGGGATTTTTTCCGGGAAGAATTGAGAAAGAAATACATAAGTCGCGATTTATTGATCAAAAGCGGAAGGAGTTCCTTGAATTGAAACAGGCAAGATGTGCGTGGCAGAGTATGAACGTGAATTTATAAGACTCAGCAAGTATGCCCAGGAATGTGTGTCCACCGAGGCCATTATGTGCAAAAGGTTTGAGGATAGGCTGAGGATGGGCTAAATGAGGATATTAAAGTGTTTGTGGGAATTTTGGAGTTGAAAGAATTTGTAGTATTGGTTGATCGAGCTCTTAAAGCCGAAGAATTGAATAAAGAAAGAAGAAAAGCCGCTATTGAGGCTCGAGATGCCAGAAAGAGGCCGATAAGCAAGTCATTTCAATCTCAATCAAAGAGGTCCAAAGAGACAAACCCTCGAATGACAGTTTCAACTGGGGATTCACACAGAGATCATGGTAGAACATATTTGGGGTCTAAAGCTCAAGCTACTTCGGTGGCTAGTGTGGGTAATGTGCGATCTAGAAAGCCCGAGTGTCAGCAATGTGGCAGGCAACATTATGGTGAGTGTTGGGGAAACGAGCGAGCTTGTTTCGGGTGCGGTTCTCATGAGCATTTTATCGAGATCTGTCCGGAGAAAGTTAAAGAAGAAAAATTTGAGTGCTAGATAGAATACCACCGCTAGTAGGGTAGACCACCGAGAAATCTTTGGAAGTGGAGCTAGCGAGAAAGCGTAATGAAAGATTCGGTGGCGAGATAAGAAGTTAGAGCGCGCTGCTAGAGCTTATGCCATACGTGCCGAGAGGATGCATCATCTCCGATGTGATTCTTTGGTACATTTTCTCTCTATGATGCTATTGTTATTGCATTGATTGATCCAGGTCCACTCATTCCTATATTTGCATGAATTTAGTATCTAATAAAAAGTAGCTTTGTTGAGTTTCTTGAGTTTACGATTAAAGTGTCGAAACCCCTTAGGCCAATATGTGCTAGTTGACAAGGTTTGCAAGAATTGCCCATTAATGATTCAAGGTCAACATTTTCCAGGCTAATCGATGTTGTTACCATTTGATGAGTTTGACGTTATTTTGGGAATGGGTCGTTGACATTGTATGATGCCAAGGTAGATTGTAAACAAAAAAACACTGGAGTTGAAATGTGAAAGTGGAGAAATTCTGTGGGTTGAAACAGATGAATCAAATAAATTGCCTATGGTGATTTCGCACATGTCTACACAGAAATACATGAGAAAAGGGTGTGAAGCCTATTTGGCTTATGTAATGAATACTGAGTTGCCTCAATTGAAGTTTGAATCGAGTCATCGATAGTCCGTGAATTTCGATTTATTTCGGAGGAATTGCGGATTGCCTCCGAACAGAGAGGTAGAGTTTGCCATTGATTTGTTACCAGGTACTGCACCGATCTCGACTGCTCCATATAAAATGGCTCTGACTGAATTAAAAGAATTGAAGGCTCAGTTGCAAGAGTTAACAGACAAGGGGTTTGTGAGACCGAGTTTCTCTCCTTGGGGTGCTCCTGTATTGTTCGTAAAAAAGAAGGATGGTTCAATGAGGCTTTGCATTGATTACCGCCAGCTCAATAAGGTGACTATAAAGAACAAGTACCCGTTGCCGAGGATTGATGATTTATTCGATCAGTTAAAGGGGGCCACAGTGTTTTCAAAGATCGATTTGAGGTTTCGTTACTACCAGTTGAGAGTTAAGGAGTCGGATGTGCCAAAAACTGCTTTTCGGACACGGTATGGACATTATGAGTTCCTTGTGATGCCTTTCGGCCTAACAAATGCTCCAGCTATATTTATGGACCTGATGAACTGAATCTTTCGGCCATATTTAGATAAGTTTGTGGTGGTGTTTATAGATGACATTCTAATTTATTCTCGGGATGAGTCTGAACATGCCGAACACTTGAGAACTGTATTGCAGATTTTAAGAGAAAAGAAACTGTTTGCTAAGTTTAGTAAAAGTGAGTTTTGGCTTCGTGAAGTCGAATTTTTGGGACATATAGTCTCAGGTGATGGTATTCGGGTAGATCCGAGTAAGATTTCCACGATCGTTGATTGGAAACCGCCAAAGAATGTATCTGAGGTTAGAAGTTTTTTAGGCTTGGTCGGGTATTATAGACGCTTTGTCAAGGGATTTTCGACGATTGCCTCTCCTATGACTAAGTTGTTGCAAAATAATGTTAAGTTTGAATGGACTAATAGATGCCAGCAGAGTTTTGAAAAGCTGAAAGCACGATTGACTGAAGCACCAATTTTAGTCTGGCCCAGAGCGGGGAAGGAGTTAAGTAATTTATAGTGATGCATCATTGATGGCCTTGGGTGTGTGTTGATGCAAGAGGGTAAAGTGGTAGCTTATGCCTCGAGACAGTTAAAACCACATGAGAAGAACTATCCTACACATGATTTGGAGTTGGCCGCTATTGTCTTTGCCTTGAAGATTTGGCGACATTATTTGTGTGGTGAAAAATGCCGAATTTTTACTGATCACAACAGTTTGAAGTATTTGATGAATCAAAAGGATTTGAATTTACGACAACAGAGATGGCTTGAATTATTGAAGGATTATGAGCTAGTGATTGATTATCATCCAGGAAAAGCGAATATAGTTGCCGACGCCTTGAGCAAGAAATCTCTTTTTACTTTAAGGGCCATGAATACGAGGTTAGCATTGTCTCAGGATGGGTCAATTTTGGTAGAGATGAGGGTTAAACCGTTGTTTCTCCAGCTAATCTGTGATGCTCAAAAGAATGATAGTGAGTTGCAAACCAAGAGAACTCGGTCATCGAATCGGGTTACGACTCAAATTTTCGAGTTGGACCAGATAAGCTGTTTGATGTTTGAGATAGGATTTGTGTGTACCGAAAAATGATGAATTGATTGAGAAAATATTACATGAGGCTGATGGTTGTTTGTCGATTCACCACAGTAGCACAAAAATGTATAATGATTTAAAGAAGTTATATTGGTGGCGGTATGAAAAGGACATTTACGAATTTGTAACCAAGTGTTTGATCTCACAACATGTAAAAGTGAACATCAAGTGCCTTTGAGATTACTCCAACCGTAATGGTGCACGAGTGGAAATGGGATAAAATTACTAAGGATTATGTAACCGGTTTGCCTTTGACTCCTAAAAAGAAGGATGCTATCTGGGTAGTGGTTGATAGGTTAACAAAGTCAGCCCATTTTATACCCGATGCGTCATCGATTACTCACTTGATAAATTATTGAACTATATATTCTTTGAAATTGTGAGGTTGCACGGGGTACCTATGTCTATAATATCAGATAGAGATCCGAGGTTTACCTCAAGCAAACTTTAGTACTGCGTTTCATCCACAAACAGATGGTCAGTCGGAAAGAGTAATCCAGGTACTCGAGGATATGCTTAGATCTTTGTATTTTAGAATTTGGGCGATTGGGAGAAATATCAATCTTTGGTTGAATTCGCCTACAATATGATTTTGATCAAGTATACAAATGGCGTCACGAAGCCTTGTATGGTCGCAAATGTCGAACTCCTTTATATTGGACCGAACTTAGTGAGAAACAGATTCACTGAGTTGATCTAGTTAAAGAAAGCGAGGAGAAAGTAAAGCGTAATTCGTGATTGCTTAAAAGTCGCGCTTGGATCGACAAAAGTCATATGCGATTTAAAAAGAAAAGAGATTGAATTTCGGTGTGTGATAAAGTGTTCTTGAAGGTGTCACCATGGAAGAAGATTCGAGATTTAGTAGAAAAGGCAAATTGAGTCCACGTTTTATTGGGTAAATGCACGAGATTACCGAGAGAATCGGACCAGTGGCATATCGGTTGGCCTTACCGGCAGAGTTAGAAAGAATTCATAACGTGTTTCATGTATCAATGTTGCGACGTTATCGTTCAGATCCTTCACATGTGATTTCTCCAACAGAAATTGAGATTCGACCTGATATGACCTATAAGGAGGAACCAATAAAAATTTTGGCAGGAAACTAAACGATTAAGAAATAAAAGTATAGCATTAGTGAAAATATTGTAGCACGGACATGGGATAGAAGAGGCTACGTGGGAACACGAGGAAACTATGAGGAAACGATGCAGAACCTCTTTACTGAGTAAGATTTTTTGGGACGAAAATCCCTAAAGGAGGAGAATTGTGACAACCCGAATTAGGGCCTAATTGGAATGGTGGTTTCGTGACCACAAATTTGAGATAGAAATAATTATTTTATGATTATTTTGAGGTTTATGATATGATTTCATGATTTCGTGAAAATTTCGTGATGAAATTCTATGCATTGAGCGCTTAAGTTGGGATTAGGGACTAAACCGAATAAATTACAAAACTCGTGTTTTAGAAGTTTTTAGTATGAAATTGCTTTGGGATATTAATTAGGAGGTCTTAAATAGCAACTTGACCAATTCCTAAGTTATGGACAAAAGTGGGACATGGAGGGAATTTTTGGAAAGTTTAGTAGTAAGGGCATTTTGGTCGTTTGTATATTAAATGAAATAAAATGGGAAAAATAACACAAAATTGGCCATCATCTTCATTAGTTGCTGCCGAAATTTGCTTTCCTCCATAGCTAGGGTTTCTTCAACTTTTAAGCTTCATAGTAAGTGATTTCAAGCCCCGTTTTTAATGTTCTTTACATTTTTGAAATCCTCGTAGCTCGGTTTACCTATTTCTACCATTATTTCGAGTTAGGGTTTATGTTTAAAAATTTACCCATGAATGATAGGCATCTATTTTGATGTTTGATGGTAGAATATGAATGTTTGAAGTTTGGAGAACGATCTTTTCTAAGCGATTTTAGCTTAAAACGAGCAAAACGGCATAATTGATAAAAATACCTATTGTTCATAACTACGTGTTAGAGTGAGAATTTGATGTTGCCATAGAAGAGAAAAATGATCAGAATGTTATTAAACATAAGAATAAGGGCTGAAATTAAATTTCCGAGCCTTGGGGTAAAATCATAATTTTGTAAAAGTTAGGGGGCAAAAATGTAATTTTTGTATAATGTGATTTTTGGATTGAAATAAATAGTTCAGGTGTTAAATAAGCTAAATGTGTTGTTATAGATCAAGAAAGGCGTGGAATCGACCTCGAACGGGGGAAGGAAAAAGTTTTGGACTAAATTGCAAAATTCCCATATTTTGCACCGAGGTAAGTTTGTATGTAAATAATACATTAATTTCATTTACGTTTTTATATTTCAGCCTACATTATATATATTAGCTAATGTTGAAGCATAAATAGACTATTCGAAGAATGGAAATAAGTAATAGAGAGAGAAATCCCGGTTGAACATTCGGAAAGATCGAATAAAATACATGGAGCGTAGCTAGGTCACATGTATGGTCTTTGAGTGCACATCATGTGTACAAGAAAGCTACGAGATACTATGTGGTAGCTAGGTCACATGTGTGATACGGGATGTATCCCATGTAGACAAGAGAGCTACGGGAGAGATAAATGTAGCTAGGTCGCATGTGTGATTCCAAGTGTAGGACATCATGTGGACAAGAGAGCTACGTAATAAATTGGCTAGGTCACATGGGTGGTACTAAGTGTTCACCATGTGTACAAGAGAGCCGAATTATATGAAATATGATGGTGGAGCTGTGTGCTGAAACTATCAATTATCGGGAATTGATCCGAATTGTTCAACGGGATGGCTTTATGGTGACATTGTAATTATGGACCTATACTTGTGATGTATGATATGTGGTGAGAATGATTTGTGATATATATATATATATATAAGTTAAAATGAGGTTAATACAAAGAAAGTGTGAAAGAGTGAATTAGTACTAAAAATGTTGTGGGACAATAGCAGTAACGTGATGTTGAAAAATCACCAAAAATAGTAATAATTTAATTAGAGGCTGAATGAGATGTGAAATTAAAGCTTAATGAGCCTATTTTCATATAAAAGAAATTGAGCAAGTAAAGGAATTCTATATTTTGAGATATTTATAATTGTGTGTGACTTGCTCAGAATGACTATGTGATCCCCTGTTCCAACTTTGAAAAATCATTAAAAATTGTACAAAACAAATTAAGAAACATAGTTTATATGTATAAATTCCTTATTGAGTCTAGTTTTAAACGAAACAGGTTTTGTGGTTATTTGAATTGTATACTGAGAGAAATTAAATTCGTAGTGAACAGAGGTCAGATCAGTCGAGCTGTGTAACAGGGGAAACTTTAACTAATAAACTGTACTAATTGGCTGGACCAAAAATTCTAGAAAAAAATTAGTAAGAATTTTTATGAGTCTAGATTCATGTAAATTTTATGGATTTGAATTTCGAGTTCCGTAACTCGAGTTATGATTTATTTAGTGATCATGACGCAGGAGGGACAGCTTGATCAAATTGGAGTGAATAGTAAAATTTAAGAATATGATATAATTGAGTTATGTTGTAAACATATTAGATTCCTTATTTGTTATTTATATACTTACTTACTAAGCTATAAGCTTACTTTCTTTTCCTCTTTTGTCTTATAGTGTCATCCATTAGTACGGGAGTTAGAGATCGTTGAAGATCCGCTGCACTATCAATACTTTTGGTATTTGAACTCAACATTTTGAATTATGGCATGTATAGTAGACTTAGTTATTTTGTTACATGTTATAATTGCCTAGGTCTAAAATATTAATTATAGTATCAAACAAATCTTTTTGTACGAAGTCTTTGAAATTGGCTTGTATTGTTAATGGCATATGTTGTAATGATTCATGATCAAATAGCACACCATATTTTTGTCTCGGTTTTATTTAATAGTATGTATTATAATTTGTTAATACCTCGTACCCTGTTCTGGCGACGGATACGGGTAAGGGGTGTTACACGGGAAACCTCACACACATAGTACTATACCAATGCCATATCCCAGATATGGTCTTACATGGGATCTCATATCAATGCCAATAGTCCAGCTATAGTCTAACATGAAATCTCATATCGATGCCATATCTCAGATATGGTTTTACACGTAATCTCAACTAACCTTAATGTCATGACATTTGTATCCTAACTATTCCTAAGGTTCAACCGAGATATTTCTCACTCGTCATCCATTGTCGATTTTCATCCCAAGAGTCAAACATAAATTCATACAATATTAAAGTACTTAAAACATAAATAAACAATGATTATTTACATGGTCTTACACGAAATCTCATATCGATGCCATATCCCAGATATGGTCTTACACGTAATCTCAACTAACCCTAATGTCATGACATTTGTATCCTAACTATTCCTAAGGTTCAACCGGAATATTTCTCACTCATCATCCATTGTCGATTTTCATCCCAAGAGTCAAACATAAATTCATACAATATTAAAGTACTTAAAACATAAATAAACAATGCATTATTTACATACGAACTTACTTCAGTACAAAAATAGGATAAATAGATTTAATCGTCAAACACCTTATTGTTTCCTCGATCAAGGTCTGAACTTCGTTTTTCTTGATCTATAATAAGAAATTTAACTTATTTAATATTCGCATTACTAAAATCAGTCCAAACATCATATTATGGTAAAATTACCTTTTTGCCCCTAAAGTTTTACTTTCTATAAATTAGTCATTAGGCTCATAAAATGAAATTTATCCAATTTCTTTGTTACCCAAGCCTAGCTAAACCATATACATGCTCATATCAGCCCACATTTTTCATCAAATCAGATTTTTACTACCCATTTTACATCTTTTTTACAAATAGGTCCTTTTTAGGTATTTTCATAAAAAATCACTTAGTAAAAGTTGTTTCTTATACATCAAACTTTCATTTTCTGCCATTAAACATCACAATACATGCATACCACACATGGGTAAATTTTTAAACATGAACCCTACTTCAAAATAATGGTAGAAATAGGCAAATCGGGTTACGAGGACTTCAAAAATATAAAAAACATTAAAAATGGGGCTACGATGCACTTACTATCAAGCTTGAAAGTTAAAGAAACCCTAGCTATGGAGCCTTGATGAAATTCAGCCAAGGTAGAAGAAAGATGGACAAAATTTTAGCTTTATTTACCCTTTTTATTCTTTTATTTACCAAATGGCCAAAATGTCCTTTTTGCCAAACTTTAAAATTTTAACTCACCATATCCATTTTTGTCCATTAACTTAACAAATGGTCTAATTATCATATAAAGACCTCTAATTTTAAATTTCATAGCAATTGGACACCTTTAACATGTAGAACTCAACTTTTGCATTTTTTACGATTTAGTCCTTTTGACTAAATTGAGTGCCCAAACGTCAAAATTTTTGAATGAAATTTTCATGAAATCATTCCGTGAAATTGTAGACCATAAAATATAATAAAAATAAATTTTCCTACGTCGAATTCGTGGTCTCAAAACCATTATTCTGACTAGCTCCAAAATCGGGCTGTTACAGTGTCTGCCCGTGTGGACAAAATAAAGTCATTTCTAGCATCATTTCTCACTCAAAATTTCACCCAAGACCTGCATTTGAAACACACATCTAATACCAATCAATCCAAGCATTCAAAATAGACAATTCCATCATTCATCATGGCATACCATTACATACATATGTGTTTGTATACTTACCTTGGTTTAACTTAGGCAATAATAACATTTGATCACATGTTCTTACCATAACGCATGAGTAAATATATAACATAATAATCTACTTAGTTATACCAAAATGAACCATTATTAGCCATTCCAATCGCTAGGTTACAAAATAACATTTCAAGCCACTATTGGCCAAGTTGTCCTATACATGCCATTATACCAAAATGATTTTTGTTAATTATACCCAAAATGACTAGTTGATAGTGTGACGATGCTCTAATGATCTCCAACCTTCGTGAGCTTCCAAGCACTATAAAATAGGGGAAAAATAAAAGAAGTAAGCATTTCATGCTTAGTAAGTTCGTATAACAGAAACTAAACTTACCAATCCTGTTTATTAAATCTAAGCATACAATGTCATGTTTCCATCCATTTGGCTAAATTGCCTAATCACATACATTCAATCAAACATGTTAGTCCCCAAAATCTTCATATCAATCAAGTAAAATAAATGAGCTCTTCATACAACTTTCCTTTAAGACATCATTCATTTCATTCCATAATTCTCTTACCATGTCTAGAGTTATATGTCCGTTGAATCATTGAAATTCTGATGGACGCTCAAGTAGTACACTCAAGGTGCACGATTAAATAATCCGTCAATTATTATTCAAGGGTACCTCTTAGGGCACTTAATCAAGGAACACACTCTCGAGCCACATATCAAATAATAAGATTACTAGTCCAGGCTAAATCCTTTATATAATGTAAGTTCAGAGGAGCTCGATTAGGATTACCAGTCCAGGCTAAACCCTAATCATAACGTATGCTCGTGAGGTATTATATCAGGATTACTCGTCCGGGCTAAATCCTTTCTTTAACAAGGTCAATGGGATTACTCGTCCGAGCTAAATCCCGTCTGCAAGAAATGCAGGATCTTATTAGTTTTGGGAAAACGCATATAATCATCAGAATTCAACAATCAATCGGGGCTTAACCTTTTATCACCATTTCAAGCATTATATCAAAATTTCCATCATAGTATACAAGTAAAGCACATCAATATAAATAACATTACATACAAACACAACATTCAATTAACATAATTACATGCTCCATTAAGTTATACGAACTTACCTCGACACTTGTTCTCGTTAGAAATCTATTAATCTGAAACCTTTTCTTTTCCTCGATCTAACCTTTAATTAGTGTTGTTCAGATTTATATAAATGAATTCAACCATCAATTTCACACATTTCATATTTAAATAGACTCAATTTACGTCCTAGGCAAAATTACCATTTTACCCCTAACTTTTCCAAAAATTCTAATTTTGTCCCTAGGCCCGGAAAATGAAACTTGTGCAAATTACTCCCTATTCCAAGCCTAACCAAAGCCCCATTACAAATTTTCCAGCACATGTATTCATAAAATTTCAAATTTTTTCATCAAATTTTACAACTTTTCATTTTAGTCCCTAAATTATGTTTTCATAAAAAATCACTTTGTAAAAGTTGTTTATCTATCAATAATCTTTCATTTTATACCATGAATTTCTAATTTCCAGCATATAAATCCATGATCCATTTTCATACCTTGATAACTTTTCAAATTAATCCCTCAAATAGAGAGATTAAGCTATCCCGGTTTCAAAAATACCAAAATTACTGAAAACGGGACAAGAGAACTTACCCAATTAAGCCTTGAAAGTTTCCCCTCTCTCTCCTAGGGTTTTCACAGAATTTTAGGTTGAAGATGACAATAATAAGATGATATTTTCTTTTATCATCTTTTAATTAATTTAATTATTTCAATTTTCAATTTAGTTCTTGACCTTTTCTAATTTTTCCATGGATGAGTCACCAAGAATCTACATACTTTTCTTTAATGGTCTCATTACCATATAAGGACCTCTAGATTTGAATTCCATAGCTATTTAATCCTTATACTACTAAAATTCAACTTTCGCATTTTATGCGATTTAGTCTTTCTCGTAATTAAGCATTAAATCGATAAAATTCTCGTATCAAAATTTTCACATGACATATCTACCATATTACGGACCATATAATAAAATAAAAATAAATTATACTTTTGGGTCAGATTTGTGGTCCCGAAACTACTATTCTGATTTCACTGAAAAATGGGCTGTTACAGTTCAACCCACTGTAGTACTTCAGGAAGTGAACTCTTCCTCAAACATATCTCAATTATTTCATATTTTTAAACAATTACAGTAATCGCATCAAAACATGCTAATAATAATAATAATAATAATAATAATAATAATAATAATAATAATAATAATAATAATAATAATAATAATAATAATAATAACTATAATGTGTTAGAATTGTAAAGTAAGTGACCACCTATGATGCAACCATAGCACTAACACTTAATAATTCAACAACTAATTATGTAAACTTTTTTTATCTTTTTCATGCCAGAAGTATGTTCTTATTAGAGGTGTGCATGGGCCGGGCCCATAAAAAATTTTCGGCCCGTTTTCAAGGCCCGGGCCCGGCCCGGCCCGAAATATGGGCCTAGAATTTTGTCCAAGCCCGGCCCGACCATATTAAAATTTTTTTTTTTACTTTTTTTATTAAATAAAAACTTTAAAATATAATAAATCAAATGCATTTAAAACATAAAAACAAATATTAAAAAAAATGGGACTAAAATAATTCTTAAAATAATATATAAATTAAAAATATAATAAAAAATAATTATATTAAAATTAAAAAATTGGAACAAATTAGAACTAAATTAAGAACTAAATTATATTAATAACAAAAATTTTACAATATCAAAATAACATTAAAAACAATAAAAAAACTAAAGTAAAAAAACTAAAGTTACTTAAAATTTAAAATAAAAAAATAAAAATAATTTAATATTAAAATCGGGCGGGCAAGAGCAGTGCCCGCAAAAAAATCTTGCCCTAGGCCCGGCCCGTTTTCTAAACGGGCCTCTTTTTTTGCCCAAGCCCATTTTTCGGGCCTATATTTTTACCCAAACCCTCCCATTTTTCGGGCGGGCCTTTGGGCCGGGCCGGGCCGCCCGGCCCATGCACACCTCTAGTTCTTATATAAGACTCCTAAAAATAAATATTTAACAAATAGTACATTTTATATTACAGTTTATCATACGATTACATTAATCTCAGTCAAATAATTCATAATGATCAAGAAAAGTGGCACGTATTTCAACATTTTTTTCTATTTTCTGATGATGATAAACTAATTTTAAAATGAGAACAGAATGAATAGAATAGGAAAAATTGAGAGCTAATGCATTATTTTTTTGAATATTTCGGCAGAAGAAAATTTCACGATATGGTGATGGATACAACTGTTTATAGATTTGGTTATTTAACTCGACTTGAAGGTTCGCTCAAAAAATGAGAGGATTTAAATAAAAAAGTAAAATCTGTTTTAAAAATGGGTTGGGCCTCAGGTAAAGTATTTTTTGTCTGGGTCCGGCACGAATTAACAAAAGGACAAAAAAATATGTTATTTGTTTTTTCTATTTTAATGTTATTTTCTTATTATTTTCTTGTTGTTTTCTCCTTATTTTGCTACTATTTCACTATTATGTTGCTACTATTTTGTTGTTATTATTTGGATATTGTATAACATTTGTTTTCTTGTTAATTTTATTATTATTTTAGAGACATTTGCTTGTTAAGTTGCATCTATGTTAGTGTTATTTTAGTATAGATATTTTTAAAAATTTATTTTCAATTTATTTAGAAATATTTATTTAAATATTTTTGGTATTTTTGATGTATTATATATATTTAAAAATAATATAAAAATTTAATATGGGAAGGTCGGGTCGGACTCGAGTTTTAGTATTTTTATCTAGACTGAGCTTAGGCAAAATTTAAGACCCATTTTTCGGGCCGGACCAGGCCGGGCTTGGGCCTAAGATTTGGTTGAGTCCGACCCATAAACACCTCAAGTGATGGATCACATTTAGTTGTAGGGAAGGCCCGCATCGCTATCGGCAACCAAAGATGTTTGTTAGTAAAACCATGTAGTTTCATCTGGGTTGAATCATTATCCGTGATTAAGGGTTCACGTTTGATTGAATTAATTAAGTTGACGAGTCCTATTTTATCATTTTAACTCAATTTAAATTTTTTTTCGAATCGAGTTGAGTGAAATGAAATTCAAGTCAAGCCAAATCGAGTGGAATTTTTTGAATTAAACTAACAAATTAAACATGTCAAATTAAAATATTGTTATAGTATAACTAATTCCGTGTTTGAACACAAACTATGTATATTTGAAAACCTTTTCAAAGTAAAATAAGAAAAAAAGTAATATACTTTAGTATTGATAAACTTAAATTATTAATTTATTTATTTAGTTTCAAAATTATTATTTTAGAATAGTTTTAAAATTTTAACATTTTTTTAAATATTCTTTAGAATTTTTTTTAAATTTTATATATTTTTTAAAATAATTAAAAATTGAAATTTATTTTAATCTTTTTTTTGCATTTTTTATTAACAAACTAATTTAATCATTTTTAAAATTAAGGGAGATTAAATAAGTGTTTATTGGAATTATTAAAATTATAAAATTTAAATAGAAACTATCTCAAAACCCGAATTAATTATAAGAATTATGTAAAAAAAACACAATTTGATTAATTCCCAAATTTTTAATTTCGATTAGAATTTTTACTCGCCCTCATGCGACGGATTAAAATAAGAAATAAGGTACTTGGGCTCTGGGTTTTTTTGCCATGGCGATGGAAGTAAATCCAACGAGCAAACAAACAATAATCGATAATGAAACACAGAGAGAGAAAGTAGAAGAACAACTATGGAGCTGGGGAGCAGGAACGGATGGACAGCTGGGCACCCTCAGGCTCCAAGACGAGCACCTCCCTCAACTCCTTAATGTCCCTTCACTATCTTCCGCTTCATCCGTCTCTATGCTCGCATGTGGCGGCGCTCACGTTGTTGGCTTGACCTCTGGTACCCTCCTTAGAACTTTCTACTTTGCTTTATTTTTCTTCTATGTCCTTTGTCGATTTCCCAGGCAATAAATTATGTTGTTTGACGCAAAACTTTGTTTAATTAACTTTGTAGGTGGGAAAGTACTAACATGGGGAAGGGGAAACTCAGGTCAGTTAGGCCATGGAGACATGGATTGCTTGCTATCTCCAAAGATTGTAATGTCTTTGGAGAGTTACTGCATCACTCAGGTTTCAGCTGGATGGAGCCATTCTGGATTTGTTTCAGGTTCCTTCCATATATATATATATATATATCTTACCTCTTTATGAAACCGCTATACTGAAAGTAAACCGATTTTAGATATTTCGGTATGCAAATAAGCTATCTTATAGTTACCATATGTAATTAAATTGATGAGGTTGCTTAGTTTTTCCATTTTAATTTGTGCATTTCTTTTTGGTACAAAGTCAAGTTAGAAATTGGGGAGAGGATTAGATCAACAGGGTTTGAACCTTGGTAATTGAGGTGTCAGCAAGGGGCCTTGACCTTTGCTCCCTTATGCTGTTGACTGTGCACTTAGTTCTGAACCTTCTAATTCTGATTAAGCTTATTGGAGATTAAGAATTTCATACGGCCTCATTAATGTTGTTGAGCATGCTACTGAACTAATTTTCTAATTACTTATCAGATGAAGGGTGTGTTTTTACTTGTGGAGATGGTTCGTTTGGCCAGCTCGGGCATGGTGATTACAGGTCACATTGCTCTCCTGTTAAAGTATCATTTTTTGTTAATAAGCATGTTGAACAGATAGCTTGTGGCATGCGCCATTCACTTGTCCTACTGAAAGGTAAACGTGACAACGATTTAGTTGTAGTGTTAGTAGTCCTGAAAGCAACATGAAGAATTTAATTTTCCATATAATTTACTTTTGTTTGCCTTAATTTTTTGCACATGTGTTTTTGAGTCTATCTTTTTTATCATTTATGTATGTTCACCACTTCAGTTAAGCTGATGAAAACTCCACGGGTTGAACGAAGTGTTGAAAGATGAACAGCGAAGCTATATTTTTTTCGCAACCTTTTTGCAAATGATGATTTAATTTTTTGAATTTACATTTTTCCAAATGATGATTAATAATGATGCTTTGTTGTATGCTTTCTGTGACCCTTGGGATGAATTTCAATTTGCGAGCTAAACATTGAATAAGGAATCTCACATGAGTAAAGCATAGTGTTTCTATCTTGGATGCTTGGTGAATATGAAAGAAGACTAGATGAGTACCCTTTGAAGGTTTAGCTTAGTGATTCATATTTACTTAAATCATCAATAACCAAGTTTTGTCTCTGCAGATGGTTCAGGAAATCTACTTTATGGATTTGGATCTGGAAAGCGTGGTCAATTGGGTATTTCAATAGATAGAATCAAGTCTGTCAATGCTCCTGAGATTATCTGTGGATTTGATGATGTTCAAATCATTACCATCACTGCAAATGCAGACCACAGTGCAGCATTATCTGGTGAGTACTCCAAATTGGCTGAATATTTGTAGCATAAAACATTTTGGATCATAAGTATAACCCTTTTAGGTGAAAAAATAAAATTTAGCTCCAATCACTAGCTGCTAATTTTAATTTAAACTTCCGAGTAATTCTTGTGTTTTGTCTGTTGCACCAGCTGATGGAGAATTGTACACTTGGGGAAGAGGGTTTGGTGCAACATCTGATTTTCTTAGTCCTCAACAATCACCTTCATCATCAAAGTTCTCTAAAGTTGCACTTGGTTGGAATCATGCTCTAGTATTATCTGGTATGCATACAGTTGTTAATCCGTTATAGACTTGTAGTTTATTTTTTACTTGATCTATTTGCCAGTAACTGAATATTAACTTTTCCCACCCAGGCCCCTGCCAAGAGAAAAGGAAAATTCCTAGGCGAATTTTCAGCTTTCCTAGAATTCTACCTGGAAAGATATTGTAAACCGCATGTTTATGACATCATTTTCATTTTGTACAGATAATGGAGAAGTTTTTATGCTTGGTGGTCGTCATCATGGAATGCTAAGCAATCCTGAGATTACAACTCTCTCAAAGCATTTATCAGGTGATCCTTAAGGAAAACTAAGACTAGAACTTTGATTTCACCATAAAAAATAGATAAATAAGCTAGAATTTCAATATGCTTTAGTGCAATAGTAGCTTTAGGATTGGAAGGGAATTGCGGGGAAAGAAAAACATGATCAGATATTTATATATGTATATATACATATACCAACCATTATGCTATTGTTTATGTTTTGGCTGATATAGATGGAGCTGTTTTGGAGAGAGTCCCAGGTCTTGATGGGATAAAAGTTGTGGACATTGCAGCTGGAGCTGAGCACTCTGCTATTGTAACAGGCAAAGTCACATGAATCTTTCACTGGTTTGTGCCTGATCATAATGTTTACTGATTTTTCTTTCCAATTGGCAGAGGAAGGAGTGATTAAGATATGGGGTTGGGGTGAACATGGGCAGCTTGGTCTTGGGAGTACAAGGGACGAAAGCAGCCCTAAAACAGTCAGTTTAGGTGATGAAGTTGAACGCAAAAATGTTACAGTCAGAGTTTACTGTGGGAGTGGATATACGTACGCCATTAGGACATTTTGTTCTTAATGATACATTCTGGTTAACCTCAAAGAGACATTATGCCTTGGCTATGTAAATCAACGGGAGCAAACTTTTCTGGAAGCAGTCCGAGGAAAAGTTTAGAGCTGTTTCATCACTCCTGACGGTGTTTTTTCTTTTAAAAAAAGTAATTTGTGTTCAGTTACTCAATATCATGGTTAACCGTACCTACTGATATGTATTGTATCCAAATCGGTACCTTCCTGTTTTGATTTGTATCAATTATCTTGATCTTGTACCAGTTGAGGTTGGCACCATCTTGTATTGATGGTTACAAGATTTTATTTTTTTGGTTTTTTTTAAATAGCTATTTAATATAAAAGGTTTATACCACATGAAAGAAATTATGTAAAGAATATATTAAAATGAAGTGACGCTTTTATTTAAATGTTAAAGTTATAAAATTCGTTTGTTAAATTTAAGTTTTATTATAATATTATTTTATTATAAAACATGAAAAGAAAAATATTTTTGTATTATTTGTTCCTTTATACAAATAAATGTAATTTTTGAACTGAGTTAGTATTCAATTGATTCGTAATACCAATTCACTCAATTAAGTTAATATAAGTATATATGAATTTTTGTTCTCTTAGAAATTATTTCTATTTTTAAATTTTATTCAAAGTTATGTTTATTACCCCATATTAAAAAAAATTATGAATATTAAATATAATTTTTATATTTTATATTTACATATAAATATTCATATGTATTAAATAAAAGTGTATTTATGTGTAAAATATATTATTAAATTTTTATCAAAAGATATTAAATAAACTTGAAAATTAAAAATATGAAAAAAAAAATTAACTCTAAAGCTAAAGGTCTGCTCTGAAGTAGCACGATTTAATCTAGCAAGTCTAGGGTTTTATTCAATTAGTTTTTTTGTTTTGTTTTGTTTTGTTTGTTTTTTTTTTTTTTTTTTTTTTTTTTTTTTTTTTTTTTGCGATTGGAGGCTTTTTTGGCACTGATAAGGGAAAAGTTTTTTAAATGGAGGATATTTATGAAATTTGTTAGAAAAACTGACCTTTGCAGGTTCGTAATTCTTACATAACCAAGAAATGTAGATTTTACTAAAACATGGTAGAGGAGCTATCGATGTAGAAGGAGCTTGCAGAATTAAGCTTTGAGGAAGGAGAGGATGAAGGTTTGTAATTTGCGACAGAGGCCAGACCACAGAGATCAATTTATGAGATGTGTTTAGTTGGATGCTTCCTCACAGCAAGCGTAGTCAACTTCCTTGCACTGAAAAACACGATGGCTAATTTGTGGCATTCGTTGGGGGGAATCTAGATCTTTGACTTTGCTGAAAAATGCTATCTATTCTGTTTCTTTTATGATGTTGATGTGGAGGGGGTGATGAGTGGAACGCCATGGACTTTAAATAACCATATTCTTTTGCTCCATAGACCAAAAGTAGGTGATGATTCGAATTTAGTTACGTTGGTTTATGTTGAATTTTTTTGTGTAAGCTCACCTTCCGCCAGGTTTTTTCTTTGATTGTGTGGTGCAACAATTGAGAGATTTTGTTGGGAAATTCCTGAAACATGATACAAAACAACTTAATCAAGGTTTTAGAAATTTTATACGTATTCGAGTCGAGATAGATATTAGAAATCCTTTAAAGAGGAAGAAAAATATTGTGATTTATCAGTCAAACTTTGTTTATGTGAAATTTCGATATGAAAAGTTGTCTCTTTTTTGCTTCCTTTGTAAATGTTTGAGGCATGGCGATAGGTTTTGTTGAAGGATGATTAATCTAGGGCTGAGAGAAGTTGAGTGTGGGTGGGATATATCATTGAGGTCACAACCAAGGCGAGCTAGTATCACATCAAGCGTATGGTTGAGAGGAAATAATTTGGGGAGAAATTTTGTGGAGACTGTTGGCAAAAAAAGTAGCTACGAATAATAGCAATGGGGTTTGTAGTCTTGATCCACAATAAATAAGGAACTACAGCTGGAAAATGTCGAAGGAAAGAAGAGACTTATGTAACAACCCTAACCCGTATCCGTCACTAAAATAGGGTTACGAAGCATTACCGGACCAGCTTCAGTGCTTAAGTGTCCTGGGAGGAGTTTGAGAAGTCTTGGGTTCAAGCCTGAGCAGGTGCAAAAATTTTTGTTTTTAGAGGAGTAAGCACTGTCTCTAGGCAGTAGGCTTTTAAATAAATATGGGAAAAACATGACAGAAAAGGGCCTACTGGTCTAGGGGATAAGAGGAGTGTCATCTATACTTGAGGTCTGAGGTTCGAATCCTTGCATGCGCGAAAGGATTAAAATTTTACAGTGCTGGACTGCTAGAGTTTGTGTTTCATTAAAAGTCTGAGTAGTGGGTGTTGGAGTGGAGTTTGAACTGTGTAGTTGAGATCGGTTGAGGGATTTGAGGAGAGATTTTAGGAGAAAATCAATGGAGGTTGAGCAGAGAGGGTGTAGCATGCCGAATGTGGGATTTGCATGTTGCCAAATTTAGAATTTGATAGGAGTGGGAGAGGAATCCGATTTTGGAACTGGTGGCTCTCAAGAATTCGGCTTGGGATGGTATTAAATCACATTTTCTCCCATTGTGCCGAATTTTTCATTTTGGATTTTTTGTTTCTGCCAACTGTTTTCTCTTGGAGACCGATTATTGTTGTGGGTACAACTAGTACCTTTCTTTTCTTTTTCTGTTGTTTGTTGTTCTCCTTGGCCGAATGTTCCCTCTACTCCCTTTTCTGAAGTTCTTCGGCTTTCAACTCCTAATGCTTGACCGATTTCTTCTTCTCTCCCTCTCCCCTCAATCGTTTCTTAGTTGGCCGATTCTCTTCTTATCTTCCCTCTCTCTCAATCATTATACTTGGCCGAATACTCCTGCCTTATTTACCCTCACTGTACTGACTTTCCCTTCGTTGTTGTCTGCTGTCTCTGTAGTCATTCCTATTCATCGGTTTTGCATTTTGGTAAGTCTGATCTTCACTATGGGTACACGATTCTTTTTTTCTTTCTCCCTATTTGCCATGTTAGTCTTGCACTTAACATCTTCCTGTTTGGCCATTTCTGATAGGGGTGTGAGTGTTCCTTTTTTGCTTCGATCATTCTGGGTATATTCGGCTCTTGTGCGGTTGTAAGCCGATCGTCCCTTACCTCTAATCTTGACTTTGCGATTTCGGTAAGTAATATACATCTTGTGCAACTGTTCATTTGATTGATGGTTGATAAGGCCCAGTTGAGTGCAAGTAACCCCCATAAGGTTTAAGGATTAGGCACTTGCAACGAAGTTAGTGGGCGAGCTTCAATCGACTGATCTAGACAAGTGATAGGTAATTTTGTGATTGAAGGCTTTGATTAAGGTTCGCTTCAACTCGATTGTTAGGCTACTAATCGAAGCTTTTGTTGAAATAGGTTGGAGTGCTTGTGGCCTAGTTACGCATTTTTGCAATCAGATGTGTAATCACACTGCTTTAATCGTAAACCGGCAAAACCCAAAAAATATGACTATTGACGCTGCACGAGCATGCGCTCACTCATGTGGTAATCCGAATGCATAAAACGTGGGCGTTTGATCGTAGAGGCTACTATGAGCGATTTCATGGGCTTAGGCCGTTTTGGGCCACGTTAGGTTGAAATGGGCCGTGTGGGCCCCACATGGGTAAACCACACGGACGTGTGGAGAATATAGGCCAGGTTGTGTATTCCACACAGCCAAGGCCATTTCTGGGCTATGTGGGCCACACGGGCGTAGGCCCGTAATATGGGCTTTGGGCCCATTTTCTCTGTTTGACTGTTAAGGTTGCACGGGTCGCTTGAGATGATTGTGGACCTACTGTTGGGTCGGTAAGTACACTTAGACCTTCAAATTGGTAAAATAACTGTTCTGCCCTTATGAGGTAAAATGACTGTTTGCCTTTATATGGTAAAATGACTGTTTTGCCCTTATGTGGTAAAATGACGATTTTGCCCTTATGTGGTAAAATGATTGTTTTGCCCTTATGTGGTAAAATGACTGAAATGCCCCTACACAGTAAATTGAGTGTTTTGCCCCTATATGAGGTATTTATATATATGTACATGTATGACTGTATTTTAGCTTGCTATTTAAACTATAATGGATACATGTATGATTGTATTTTAGCTTGCTATTTAAACTGTAATGGATACATGTATGATTCTATGATATGACATGACATGACTGTATGATGTATGGCATGGGGATGGGTTTATTATGATTGGAGGAAGTGTACTGTTGTAACACCCCTTACACTCATTCCACACCGAAACAGTGTACGAGATATTACTAGAACATAACACATACCATTAAATAAAACCGAGACAAAAATATGGCATCCAATTGGATCATGAAACATTATAACATATGTCTTTAACAATATTAGCCAACTTCAATGGCTTTGTACAAAATAGTCGATCACATACTGTAGCCTATATTTTAAGCCTAGGTAATTATAATACGTAACAAAAATAACTAAGCCTGCTATACATGCCATAGTTCAAAATGTTTAGTTCAAATACCAAAAATATTGATAGTGCGGACAGATCTTCAACGATCTCTAACTCCTGTGCTAGCTGGATGACGCTATAAAACAAAAAAAAAAAAAAGAGAGAAAAGAAAGTAAGCTTATTGCTTAGTAAGTAAGTATATAAATAATAAATAAGGAATCTAATATGTTTACAAAGTAACTCAATCATATTTATTTTTAATTTCATTATTTACTCCAATTTGATCAAGCTGTCCCTCCTACGTCATGTTCACTAAATAAATCATAACCCAAGTTAAAAAACTCGAAATCCAATTCCGTAAATTTTCCTTGAAACTAGACTCATATATATACTTACTAATTTTTTTTCTAGAATTTTTGGTCAAGCCAATTAGTAAATTTTATTAGTTAAAGTCTCCCCTGTTTCAGGGTTCAGCCACTTTGACCCCTGTATATTGCGATTTATATATATCTCTATTCAGAGTTTCAATGACTATTCCGTTTGTTTCTTATAAAACTAAACTCAATAAGGATTCCATACATGTAATATAAAACTCATAATTGTTTCTTTACAATTTATGGTAAATTTTTAAAGTCTGAACAGAGGATCATGCAGTCATTCTGAACAGGTCTCACGAAAATATAAATTTCTAAAAATATAAGATTCCTTTACTTGCTATGTTTCTTTTACATGAAAATAGACCCATTAAGCTTTAAATTCATATCTTATTTAGCCTCTAATTAAATTACCATTATTTTTGGTGATTTTTCAAATTCACGACACTGCATCTGTCCAAAACAGTATTATTACTAATTCACTCTTTCACACTTTCTTTATATTAATCTCATTTTAACATGCATATCACAATTCATTTTCACCACATTTCATATAATTCACAAGTATAGGTCCATGATTACAATGTCACCATAAAGCCATCCCGTTGAACAATTCGGATCAATTCCCGATACTTGATGGTTTCAGCACATAGCTCCACCATCATATTTCATATAATTCGGCTCTCTTGTACACATGGTGAACACTTAGTACCACCCATGTGACGTAGCCAATTTATCTCGTAGCTCTCTTGTCTACATGGTATCTTTCACTTGGAATCACACATGCGACCTAACTACATTTATCTCTCCCGTAGCTCTCTTGTCTACCTGGGATACATCCCGTATCACACATGTGACCTAGCCACTACATAGTATCTCGTAGCTTTCTTGTACACATGATGTGCACTCAGCACCATACATGTGACCTAGCTACGCTCCATCTATTTAAATCAATCTTTCCGAATGTTAAATCGGGATTTCTCTCTCTATTACTTATTTCCATTCTTCCAATAGTTGATTTATGCTTCAACATCAGCTAATATATATATAATAGGCTGAAATATAAAAATGTAAATGAAGTTAATGTATTATTTACATACAAACTTACCTCGGTGCAAAATATGGAAATTTTGCAATTTAGTCCAAAACCTTTTCCTTCCCCCGTTCGAGATCGATTCCATGCCTTTCTTGATCTATAACAACACATTTAGCTCATTTAACACTCATACTATTTATTTCAATCCAAAAATCACATTATGGAAAAATTACATTTTTGCCCCCTAACTTTTACAAAATTATGATTTTGCCCCTAGGCTCAAAAATTTAATTTCAGCCCTTATTCTTATGTTTAATGACATGCTGGTCATTTTTATCTTCTACGGCAACATCAAATTCTCACTCTAACACATAGTTATGAACAATAGGTATTTTTACCGATTATGCCGTTTTGCTCGTTTTCGCTAAAAATCACTTAGAAAAGATCGTTCTCCTAACTTCAAACATTCGTATTCTACCATCAAACATCAAATTACATACATATCATTCATGGGTAAATTTTTAAACATAAACCCTAACTCGAAATAATGGTAGAAATAGGTAGACAGAGTTACGAGGATTTCAAAAATGTAAAGAACATTAAAAACGGGGCTTGAATGCACTTACTATTGAGCTTGAAAGCTTGGGAAAAACCCTAGCTATGGAGAACATGCAAGTTTTGGCCAAGCTTGATGAAGATGAACACATTTTTGTGTTATTTTTCCCATTTTATTTCATTTTATATTCAAATGACCAAAATACCCTTACTACTAAACTTTCTAAAAATTCCATCCATGTCCTAATTTTTGTCCATATAAAAGATAATGGTCTAATTTCCATTTAAGGACCTCTACTTAAAACCCCCATTTCAATCTAGTACTTTATGAATTAGACACACATTTTTCACCTATTTCAATTTAGTCCTAAACGTCAAATTAAACATCCAATCGATAAAATTTCGCAACGAAATTTTCACACAATTAGGAAATCATAATATAAATGCTAAAACTTAATCATAATAAATTATTATTATAATTATTATTTTTTTAAATCTCGAATTCGTGGTTTCGGAACCACTGTTCCATTTTGGCCCTAAATCGGGCTATTGCAACTGTATTGGCAACTCTGCTACAAATATTGTTTTGTGCCGCAACCGGTGCTATTTTGGAGTGTAGGGATGGGTGGGTTGACCTTATCCCCACATGGAGTGTAGGGCTGGACGGAGTAGAGTGTAGAGGCTAGTTGGGTAGGACTTGCATACTGTTTAAACTGTTACTATACTGATTACTATTACTGCTCTGTTTACTATTACTATAATGGGCCAAGGCCCAAACACATGACTGCTTCTGTTTTGAGATGGGCTAAAGCCCAAAATGATATTGTCTCTGTTATTGATACGGGTTTAGGCCCAGATGGTATTTGCTTACTGCATGATTGACTGTATGTTTACTAAGGGATTACACACTGAGTTTTCATAAAGTCACCCTTCTGCTTATTTGCATAGGTAATCCTTAGGCGGATCGATGCTGCAAGGGACTCGAAAGTGGCCACACAACTGCTTAATTTATAAGTAGTTTAATTTGGGTGTTTTATGTAATAAGGCCTCTCTGGATTTTATTTTTAATTTGGGGATTTATATTTGTTCACTTTAACACTGCTAACAGTAGGAAAAAAACGCAGGTTTTTGAAAACATAAATGTTTTTTTCAAAAATACCACGAATACGTAAACAGTTTTAAGAGCTACCGCAAGAAAACAACGTTTTACAAGTAAACACTAGCACGCAACTGTTTTAAAATGCTTCCGCTACAAACGAGATTTTGAAATTTATAACGTTTTAAAGTAAATACTTTTTGACAATAACATAAGTTTTAAAACCATCTTTTGGATCACACAATTAGGTGTGTAACCACACTATTTTAATCCTAAACCGGCAAAAGCTGAAAAATATGACTATTGACGCTACACGAGCGTGCGCTTACTTATGTGGTAATTCGAACGCATAAAACGTGGGCGCTTGTTCATAGAGGCCACTGTGATCGATTTCATGGGCTTAGGCCGTTTTGGGCCACGTTGGGCCAAAATGGGCCGTGTGGGCCCCACATGGGTAAAGCACACGGACGTGTGGAGAATATTGGGCCAACCTATGTATTCCACACAACCAAGGCCATTTCTGGGTTATGTGGGCCACACGGGCGTGGGCCCGTAATATGGTCTTTGGGCCCATTTTCTCTGTTTGACTGTTAAGGTTGCAGGGTCGCCCGAGACGACTGCGGACCTATGTTGGGTCGGTAAGTAGACCTAGACCCTCAAATTGGTAAAATGACTATTTTGCCCTTATGAGGTAAAATGACTGTTTGCCCTTATGTGTTAAAATGACTATTTTGCCCTTATATGGTAAAATGACTATTTTGCCATTATGGTAAAATAACTATTTTGCCCTTACGTGGTAAAATGACTACTTTGCCCTTATGTGGTAAAATGACTGAAATGCCCCTACACAGTAAATTGAGTGTTTTGCCCCTATGTGAGGTATTTATATATATATATGTACATGTATGACTGTATTTAAGCTTGCTATTTAAACTATAATGGATACATGTATGATTCTATGATATGACATGACATGACTATATGATGCATAACATGGGGATGGGTTTATTATGATTGGAGGAAGTGTACTTTACTGGCAGCTCTACTGTAAATCACTGATGGCTTTAAGCCTATTATACTGACAGCTCTGCTGCAAATACTATTTAATGCCGCAACCGATGCTATTTTAGAGTGTAGGGATGGGTGGGTTGATTTTATTCGCACATGGAGTGTAGGGCTAGATGGAGTGGAGTGTAGAGGCTGGTTGGGTTGGACTTGCATACTGTTTAAACTGTTATTGCACTGATTACTGTTACTGCTTTATTTACTGTTATTGCAATGGGCTAAGGCCCAAACACATGACTGCTTCTATATTGAGATGGGCTAAAGCCCAAGATGATATTGCCTCTGTTATTGATATGGGCTTAGGCCCAGATGGTATTTGCTTACTGCATGATTGACTGTATGTGTACTAAGGGAATACACACTGAGTTTTCGTAAACTCACCCTTCTACTTATCTGTGCAGGTAATCCTTAGGCAAATCAGTGCTGTGAGGGACTCGAAGGTGGCCACACAACTGCTTACGCTCCCATATTTGTCTTTTAATTTATAAGTAGTTAATTTGGGTGTTTTATGTAATAAGGCCTCTCTAGATTTTATTTTTAATTTGGGCATTTATATTTTTTTGCTTTAACACTGCTAACAGTAGGAAAAACACGCGGGTTTTCAAAAAGATAAATGTTTTTTTCAAAATTACCACGAATACATAAACGGTTTTAAGAGCTATCGCAAGAAAATAATGTTTTACAACTAAACTAATACATAAACCATAACTTGTCCATATAACATTATTTATGTAACACCCTTAAACTGTTTTTGTCACTGGAATATGGTTAAAGGCATTACCGGACATTCAGAACAATTAGCATTCATTTCACAAATATCATAGCATCAAAGGTCAAACATTATCGTAGAGTCCCTTATGTAGGTCATCGAGACCTAGAACATACATTAGAAAGGGTTCGAAACTTAACCGAGCTCATACAAAATTTTTCGAAACTTAAACATTTTTCAAAGATGTATAGGTAACATGCCCGTGTGAATAGGCCGTGTGCCTCATTAGACACTAGACACGCTCGTGTGTCTAGGCCGTATCAAAACAGGGCATACATACTGACTTGTTCACACGGCCACAAGACATGCCCGTGTGCCTTGGCTGTGGTCAAAACTGACATGGGTCACACGGTTAGCCACATGCCTGTGTCTCTACCCGTGTGGACAAAAATAGGCCATTTGAAAAGCCAATTTGCCACCCTATTTGGGTCAAACCTAAAAGCATCAAACCAAGCATATTTACAATACAATTTCAACCAATTTCAATACCAAAACATTCAACGTTTATGTCATATCATTAACAACAAATTCATGTTTGTAACTCATAACAATTCATGTCCTTCCATAAGCCAAAAACATACCAAGACATATGATTTCATAATCTCAAACATACAATCAAATCTCATACCAACACTTTACCAATTTAACCATTTCCTTTGGCCAACCATAAGCACATCACAATGGCACATTTGCATCACATATCATATGTCATTACCAACAATAAGTTCAAACACAAGCTAGCAATATCACATGGCATGATATATACATTACAAAACATATCCAAATGACACTAGCCTATACATGCCATATATCATATATACAACTTTCAAAATGGTACCAAAATGGATGTTCGATAGTGTGAATGAATCGCTGACGATCTCCAGATCTGAGCTAGCTTTAAGACACTACAAAATAGAGAACACTTCACACCGTAAGCTTTTAAAGTTTAATAAGTTCGTACCATAAATAAACAATAGTTTATAATATACGAAACATCAACTAATAAACACTTAGTAGTTCATAATTCATCCATCAATTTTATTCTATCTCATATAACATATTCATTCAAATTCATCAAGCTTCATACACATAGTATCATCTACCACATAGATACCAAACATACCTTAACTTTCCCATATAAATTAATTTCATTCTCACTTCTCGTTCAAATATATTAGTTCATTCGGAAGTCTTTCCATGCATTAAGAATTCACACTCTTAGTGCATCTTTGATTTACCGAAACTGTAATAATCTCGCATACTTAGTGCCATTTCAATAAACTGAAGCTATTTCAGTATCGCACATTTAGTGCCTTTCATAGCCGAAGCTATTCCAACTCGCACACTTAGTGCCTTTTGTAGCCGAAGCTATTTCGAACCGTACACTTAGTGCCGAACATAGTCGATTTTCATCATGCTTAAACCGTAATCAAATGACTATATAATTTATGCATCATTAAAGCATTAAAACATAACTATAACATCATTTATCACCTACGAACTTACCTCGTACTCGGAATTGACAATTCGGACCGTTTACTCAATGACCTTCAACTTCCCTCGGTCTAAATCCGAATTCCTCTTTTCTTGATCTATATGTATTCAAAATTAACCCTTTTATTCAAAAAATCATTCAATTCAATCCATATACACATATTTAGGGCAAATTACAAATTAGCCTTCACATTTTAACATTTTGACACTTTAGTCTTTTTTTCACAAAATCACAAAATACACATAATTTCTTTAGACATGTGCTTGGCTGAATATTCATAGTACTCACACAAGTCCACACATTTCATTTATCTCATATTTTAGTCCCTCAATTTACAAATTTTACAATTTAGCCCATTTTACTCAAATTCATCAAAAATCCAAAGATAAAAGATATTAACCCAACATCAGGCTTTCATATTTCCTCATTTAACAACACAAAACTCATGAATTCATCCATGGAATATTTCAAAATCATTATCAAAATCATAAATTGAGACATGGGCTTGATAGTATACAAAACAACAATTATAAAAATGTAGAAATTATCAAAAACTGAACAAAAATGAACCTTGAATTAAGCTTTGTGTGTGCCGAAACCCTAAACTCCTTTTTCTTCTTCTTTTTCTTTCAATTTCGGTTAACAAGGATGAATAAATCATCCATTATCATATTTTCTTTTATTATAACACATATTAATAATAAATTTACAATTATAACCTTTATTAAACCATATATATATATCACTTAATGGATGGTCAATAATGTTCATTCAAACTTCCAATGGTTAAATAACCACATAAGGACCTCACAATTAATAAGCCAATTCAAATAAACACTTTTAACATATAACAGGTAACTTTTATAATTTACGCGATTAAGTCCTTTTCACAAATTAAGCACACAAATGATCAATTTTCATACGAAATTTTCACAGATATCAATTCACATATAATAAGCACAAAAAATAATATTTAAATATTTTTTGACTCAGATTTGTGGTCTGAAAACCACTATTCTGACTAGGGTCTAAACCGAGCTGTTACAATTCTCCCCCCTTCGGAATTTTCGTCCTCGAAAATCTTACCGGTGAATAGGTTTGGATAACGTTCTTTCATTGCATTCTCTGGCTCCTATGTTGCCTCTTCAATTCCATGTTTATGCCACAGTACTTTCACTAATGGGATTTTCTTAGTTCACAAATCTTTAACCTCGCGAGCCAAAATATGAATTGGTTCTTCCTCATATGTCATATCAGGCTTAATCTCAATCTCTGACGGATTAATCACATGTGAAGGGTCGGATATGTACCATCAAAGCACCGAAACATGAAATACATTATGGATCTTTTCTAACTCAGGTGGCAACAACAGACTGTACGCAACTAGCCCGATACGCTCAATTATCTCATATGGTCCAATAAATCTCAGACTCAATTTGCCTTTACGACCGAATCTGAGTATTCTTCCACGGCGAGGCTTTCAAAAAGACTTTGTCCCTTATCTGAAACTCAATATCTTTTCATTTCAAGTCTGCATACAATTTTTGACGATCTGACGCTGCTTTTAGACTATCACGAATCACTTTCACTTTCTGTTCAGCCTGTTTGATCAAATCGACCTTGTATATCTTATTCTTACTAAGCTCTATCCAGTACAATGGTGTATGACATTTACGACCATACAAAGCCTCGTAAGGTGCCATTTCAACACTCGATTGAAGCTATTATTGTACTCAAATTCTATCAGAGGTAAATATCGTTCCCACGTACTTTCAAACTTGAGAATGCAGCATCTCAACATATCCTCAAGTATCTGAATGATTCATTCGGACTGACCATCTGTTTGCGGATGGAAAGCAGTGCTGAAATGTAATTTCGTTCCAAGTGCGTCTTGTACTTTCTTCTAAAACCGCGATGTAAATCTCAGATCTCTATCCGAAACAATAGAAATAAGTACTCTATGCAATTTCACAATCTAAGAAACATAAAATTCAGCTAGCTTATCAAGCGAGTAATATGTGCGAATCAGAACAAAATGAGATGATTTAGTTAATCTATCTACAATAACCCAGATCGCATCTTTCTTGCTCGGTGTCAACGGTAAACCGGATACAAAATCCATCATCACTCTATCCCATTTCCACTCAGGTATCATGATCGGCTAAAGCAATCTAGAAGGTACCTGATGCTCGACTTTTACTTGCTGACAGACTAAACATTTTGAAACAAAGTCAGAAATGTCTCGTTTCATATCATGCCAACAATAAAGTTGTTTCAGATCATTATACATTTTCATACTACCTGGATGAACAAATAACTAACTGCTATGAGCTTTGTTCAAAATCTTCTGAATTAACTCTGGATTTCTCAGAACACACATTTGATTTCTCAATCTCAAACAAACTTCAGCATCAACTCCAAATTCTGAATCAGTATTTAAATCACACTGAGCCCGTTTTGCTAACAATTTATTTTCAACCTTTTGAGCTTCATAAATCTGCTAAATAAATAACGATTTTGCTTTCAATTCAGCTAAAATCAAACCATCATCAGATAAAGTTAACTGAGTGTTCATAGAACGTAATGCAAACAATGATATTTGACTTAGAGCATCACTAACAACATTGGCCTTTCCCGTATGGTAGTCAATCACAAGCTCGTAATCTTTTAACAGCTCTAACCATCGACGCTGTCTCAAATTTAGATCTTTTTGAGTCATCAAATATTTCAAACTTTTGTGATCAGTATAAACATGGCATTTCTCACCGAACAAATAATGACGCCATATTTTCAATGCAAACACAATAGCTGCCAATTCTAGGTCATGTGTCGGATAGCTCTTTTCATGCGGCTTTAACTGTCTCGAGGCATAAGCTATGACTTTGCCTTCCTGCATTAACACATAGCCTAAACCATTTAAAGATGCATCACTATAGATAACAAATTCTTTACCTGATTCTGGCTGAACTTACACTAGAGCTTCGGTCAAAAGGGCTTTTAACTGATCAAAACTTTTCTGGCATTTTTTTGACCATTCGAACTTAACATCTTTCTGTAATAGCTTCGTCATAGGGGTTGCAATCATAGAGAAACCTTTCACTAATCGTATATAGTAACTAGCAAGTATGAGAAAACTTTGGACTTCAGAAACATTTTTCGGAGGTTTCCAATCAAGTATAGTTGAAATTTTACTCGGATCAACCCAAATACTCAATGCTGATACAATATGTCCCAGAAAACTGACTTCACATAACCAGAACTCGCATTTACTAAATTTTGCATACAACTATTTATCTCGTAAAGTCTGTAACACAAGTCTCAAATGTTCAGTATGCTCAGATTCATCACGCAAGTAAATCAATATGTCATCAATAAATATGACAACAAAACGATCTAAATACTGTCTGAAGATCTGGTTCATCAAATCCATGAAAACAGCAGGTGCATTAGTAAGTCCAAAATGCATAACCAAAAACTCATAGTGTTTGTACCTCGTTCGAAAAGTAGTCTTTGGCACATCGGAGTCTTTAACTCACAACTGATAGTAGCCTGATCTCAAATCTATCTTTGAAAACACTGTAGCCTATTTCAGCTAACCAAACAGGTCATCAATCCATGGCAACAGATATTTATTCTTTATAGTCACCTTATTGAGTTGTCTATAATCGATACACATTCTCATAGTTCCGTCTTTCTTTTTCACAAATAAAACTGGTGCACATCAGGGAGAGAAACTCGGTCGAGTGAAACCTCTATCTGTCAACTCTTGCAATTGAGCTTTCGATTCCTTTAATTCAGTAGGTGCCATTCTGTACAGAGCTATCGATATCGGAGTCGTTTCGGGCACTAACTCAATACCAAACTCTACTTCTTGGATAGGTGGTAAACCCAAAAATTCTTTAGGAAACACATCCGGATACTCGCACACAACTGGTACTGGTTCATTCTTCCTTTTGGTCACTTTACTATCAAGCACATAAGCAAAGTAAGCTTTATAACCTTTTCTCACATATTACTGAGCTAACATCAAAGATATCACTGCCGGTAAACCATTCATATCATCTGATTCGATACGGATAATCTCATTATTCTGACATCTCAAATCAATCATTTTCCGTTTGCAATTCACAATAGCATCATGCATCATTAGCCAATCCATACCTAGGATTATGTCAAATTCATCAAATGGTAACAACATCAAATTAGCCGAAAAGTAATTACCCCGAATCATCAACGGACAATTCTTGCACACTTTATCCACTAAAACACACTTGCTTAAGGGATTCGTTAATCTAATTACAAATTCAGTAGACTCTACAGGCAAAGTCTTGCTGGATGCTAAATTCACACACATATACGAATGAGTAGACCCTGGATCTATCAATGCAGTAATTTAGTATCATAAAGAGTGAAAGTACTGGTAATAACATCTGGTGATGATGCTTCTTCTCGTGCTCGAATAGCATAGGCTCATGCATGTGCTCTAGCATCAGATCTCACTATAGTGTCTCGCGTCACACCTCTGCCACCACTCGTATTTCCCATGTTTCTCGGTGGTCTACCTCTAGTTGCAGTGTTACTCGGCCTCATGTTCTGAGCATTATCTTTTTCAACTAACTCTGGGCAATCTTTTATAAAGTGATCTCGAGAACCACAACTATAACAAGCTTGGTTATTGCTTTTTCCCCAGCAATCTCCAAAATGCCGTCTTCCACATTGATTACACTCAGGCTTTTCATCCTTTGCATTACCAACACTCGATACTGAGGTAGTTTAAGCTTTAGGATTGGTATATTGCTTTCCACGATCTCTATTCTGATGTCCCGCTGAAGCTGTTGATCGATCATTAAATTTTTTAGATTTCTTTGATGAGGAATGATAAGACTTATTCATCGATTGCTTTCCTGAATCTCTAGCCTCTGAATCAGCTTTTCTCTTTTCTTTACTATGGTCTTCGACTTTACAGGCCCTCTTAACCAGTACTATAAATTCTTTCAGTTCAAGTATCCTAACTAATAATTTTATGTCTTCGTTCAATCCATCAACAAATCTTTTACACATAATCTCTTCAGTAGACACGTATTCTCGAGCATACTTGCTAAAACGTACAAATTCTCTTTCGTATTCTGTTACAGTCATCCGACCCTATTTCAATTCCAAAAACTCTTTATTTTTCTGATCTAGGAATCTTTAGTTTATGTACTTCTTCCGAAACTCGGTCTGAAAGAATTCCCAGGTAACTCGTTCCCTAGGAACCACCGATGTCAACATTTTCCACAAGTGATATGCAATATCTCTAAGCAATGACACTACACATTTGATACATTCATCGGGAGTACAGGACAACTTATCGAATACTCGGATAATATTCTCAAGCTAGAACTCAGCCCCCTTGGCATCATCATCAACCGTAGCCCAAAAATCTTCAGTCCTGTGTTCACGATTCTTATCAACGGGTGGCTTATTCAATCGAATCGGATCTAATACTGGTGGTACAACTGGGATTTGTTGAGGAACAGGTAGGGGTGGAGGTTGTTGAGCAGCCGAATTCGTTTGTACGAATTTAGAGAACCACTCAGTCATCATTTGGAAGAAGGCATGCTTAGCCTCTCCTCCCTAACCACTAGATATCGGTCGACCCTGTCCCTTGAGTGGGAGCGGGCGCATTGCTCTTTACATCATCATTTATCACTCGTTTGGGATCCATTTGCTATATAAAATACACATTTTAACTGTCAAGAATCATCACATTATCGAAATTCATATATATGGCATGTATAGCTAGACTCCCATAGGCTCTGGTAGTTTTAGAACTGACTAAACCATAGCCCTGATACCAATAAAATAACACCCTTAAACCGTATCCGTTGCCGGAATAGGGTTAAAGGCATTACCGGGCATTCAGAATGATTAGCATTCATTTCACAAATATCATACCATCAAAGGTCAAACATTATCATAGAGTCCCTTATATAGGTCACCGAGACCTAAAACATACATTATAAAGGGTTCGGGACTTAACCGAGCTCATAAAATTTTTTTTGAAACTTAAACATTTTTCAAAGATGTATAGGTAACACGCCCGTGTGAACAGGCCGTGTGCCTCACATGGCATTAGACACGCCTATGTGTCTAGGTCGTGTCAAAACAAGGCATACATACTAACTTGTTCACACGGCCGCAAGACAAGCCCGTGTGCCTTGGTCGTGGTCGAAACTGACTTGGGTCACATGGTTAGCCACACGCTCGTGTCTCTGCCCGTGTGGATAAAAATAGACCATTTGAAAAGCCAATTTGCCACCCTATTTGGGTCAAACCTAAAAGCATCAAACCAAGCATATTTACACTATAATTTCAGCCAATTTCAATACCAAAACATATATCATTTATGTCATATCATTAACAAAAAATTTATGTTTGTAACTCATAACAATTCATGTCCTTCCATAGGCCAAAAACATACCAAAACATATGATTTCATAATCTCAAACACACGATCAAATATCATACCAACACCTTAACAATTTAACCATTTCCTTTGGCCAACCATAAGCACATCACAATGGCACATTTGCATCACATATCATATATCATTACCAACTATAAGTTCAAACACAAGCTAGCCATATCACATGACATGATATATACATTACAGAACATGTCCAAATGACACTAGCCTATACATGCCATATACCATATATACAACTTTCAAAATGGTACCAAAATGGATGTTCGATAGTGTGAATGAATCGCTGATGATCTCTGGATCCGAGCTAGCTTTAAAACACTGTAAAATAGAGAACACTTAACACTGTAAGCTTTTAAAGCTTAGTAAGTTGGTACCATAAATAAAGAATAGTTTATAATATACGAAACATCAACTAATAAACACTCAGTAGTTCATAATTCATCCATCAATTCTATTCTATCTCATATAACATATTCATTCAAATTCACCAAGCTTCATACACATAGTATCATCTACCACATAGATACCAAACATACCTTAACTTTCCCGTATAAATTCATTTCATTCTCACCTCTCGTTCAAATATATTAGTTGATTCGGAAGTCTTTCCATCCTTTAGGAATTCGCGCATTTAGTGCATCTTTGATTTGTTGAAACTGTAACAATCTCACACACTTAGTGCCATTTCAATAAATCAAAGCTATTTTGGTATCGCACACTTAGTGCCTTTCATAGCTGAAGCTATTCCAACTCACACACTTAGTGCCATTTGAAGCCAAAGCTATTTCGAACTGTACACTTAGTTCCGAACATAGTCAATTTTCATCATGCTTAAACTGTAATCAAATGACTATATAATTTATGCATCATTAAAGCATTAAAACATAACTATAACATCATTTATCACCTACGAACTTACCTCGTACTCAGAATTGACGACCCAGACCGTTTACTCAATGACCTTCAACTTACCTCGGTCTAAATCTAAATTCCTCTTTTGTTGATCTATATGTATTCAAAATTAATCCTTTTATTCAACAAATCATTCAATTCAATCCATATACACATATTTAGGGTAATTTACAAATTAGCCCTTACATTTTAACATTTTGACACTTTAGTCCTTATTTCACAAAATCACAAAATACACATAATTTCTTTAGACATGTGCTTGGCCTAATATTCATAGTACTCATACAAGTCCACACATTTTATTTATTTCTGTAACACCCCTAACCCGAATCCGATCGCCGGATTTAGGATAAGAGGCATTTCCGAACTAACATTTACTTATCTCATTCACAAGTTCATAAAACGTAATCCAAAATCAAGCTAAAATTTATACAAACATTCAAGATCATATGCCATATTCGTATGACTAAATATTTACAAATACAAAACATCGTTCTCAACAGTTTAACCTATACATGCCACATCAACTCCAAAATATAATAGTACCAAAATGATCGATAGTGTGACGAACTGCTGACGATCCACGAGTCGGTGACCAAAATCAACAATCTAAAAAAAAAAAAAAAAGAGAAACAAACAACAGAGTGAACTTTCATAAGTTTAGTAAGTTTTAAGCATTTCTAACAATTTAATCTTGTCATTTAAATCAAACATTAAATATCAAAAAACTCGTATTCTAATTACCAAACACTCGGCCGAATATACACAAGTATACCACTTATAAAGCCTATTGGCCGAATAGATATATATATAAATACACAAAGTAATTTTCAGCACATGCTTCACCTTACTTTATGGCTCATACAACTAATTTAATTCACATATTTCCATAAAATGACAGACATTGACCGAATAGGTCATTCTCTTATTCGTAGATATAATAATCATCCACACAAATATATCGTTATTTGATACTAATGATTCACCTTGCAATCAATTCACATGTAAGTACATAATACGTACCTGGTCACTATAATGTGTCATACATAATCAATAATAGTTTGCTTTAAACATTCTAATTTGTAATCTTACTCGATCATCCACAAGTTAAGCTGCTAGGTTTTAAAACCGAATCCAATCACTAGCACAAAGCTGCGGGACTTTAAGCCGGAAATAGTACAGTGCGCTAAGCTCGGGATTTATCCGGATATAGTACCAAATAAGCTAAGCTGCAGGATTTAACCCGGATATATTCCCAGCACGAAGCCTGTAGGATTTAACCCGGATATATTACATATTGAGTGCTAAGCATATTTACTCACATGATAACTCGGCTCACATAACATATCACATTTGTACTTCAATTTCTTCATTCGAGTATAAGAACACAAAGAAAATACACCTTCAATATAATTTTAGGTTCAACATTTATACGCAAGAACACATAACCATTTCACTATCTCAGCTTAACTCCTAATATCTATTCGTGTTACATGCCATATACTCAATTTGCTTATTAAACAACCTTATTCAAGTAGAGACAATAGATCGCAATTCATTTATCATACTTAACTCATTACATCAATTATCTAATAACTGTATTTACTCAAAACTTACCTTGGTATATTCGAACGGTCGCGGATTGGCTACTCTATTACTTTCTCTTTTCCCCTATCCAACTTTAAGCTTCCTTGCTCTTGAGCTTAATTTAAAACAAATAGATTTGTTTAATTACTTAACCAATATTATTTACTTATTAATCATATTCGGTAATCACGTATCAAATTCAATATGCATTATAATTACATAAGATAAAAATCATATGCCATGATTCAAATTTCCTATTTATTTATAACCGAAAATGGCAAGAATTTATCAAGCCATGAAAATTGCTTATAGCTCAAACACAAAAAATGATCATATAACCATTATGATCGATTATTCAACTTATGTCCAGCTCCCATACACAAGCAAAACTCACATAGTTATCTTGCTTTCTTATACACAAATTTAACCATCGCAATTATTTTATCAAGAACTCCCTAATCATTTTAGCCAAATTTTCTATTACCAAATAAATCATATATATATATATATATATATATATATAACACTACTCATTACACATATACATCAACAATAAAAAATTCCCACTCCTTAGCTATTGCCGAATGCTTATATAAGTATTGAGTCATCTTTATTACATTCATCAATCTTCCAATTCAACTTAATACAAAAATAATATGACTTAAACAGTCATTACCAAACATTTGTTCAAATAGACATAGCCGAATACCCCACCTAGCTAAATGATTCACACAATTTCACTAATAGCCAACTCAAATTCATCCTTAATTTCTCCTATAACGAAATTCATAAAAAAAAATTGCATGCCACATCAACTCCAAAATATAATAGTACCAAAATGATCGATAGTATGACGAACTGCTGACGATCCACGAGTCGGTGATCAAAATCAACAATCTAAAAAAAAAAACAGAGAAACAAACAACAGAGTGAACTTTCATAAGTTTAGTAAGTTTTAAGCATTTCTAACAATTTAATCTTGTCATTTAAATCAAACATTAAATATCACAAAACTCGTATTCTAATTACCAAACACTCGGCCGAATATACACAAGTATACCACTTATAAAGCCTATTGGCCGAATATATATATATATATAAATACACAAAGAAATTTTCAGCACATGCTTCACTCTACTTTATGGCTCATACAACTAATTTAATTCACATATTTTCATATAATGACAGACATTGACCGAATAGCTCATTCTCTTATTCGTAGATATAATAATCATCCACACAAATATATCATTATTTGATACTAATAATTCACCTTGCAATCAATTCACATGTGAGTACATAATACGTACCTGGTCACAATAATGTATCATACATAATCAATAATAGTTTGCTTTAAACATTCTAATTTGTAATCTTACTCGAATCACCGGCGTTAAGCCTGCTAGGTTTTAAAACCCGAATCTAGTCACTAGCACAAAGCCTGCGGGACTTTAAGCTCAGATATAGTACCAGCGCTAAGCCTGCGGGATTTAACCCGGATATATTCCCAGCACGAAGCCTGCAGGATTTAACCCAGATATATTACATATCGAGTGCTAAGCATATTTACCCACACGATAGCTCGGCTCACATAACATATCACATTTGTACTTCAATTTTTTCATTCGAGTATAAGTACACAAAGAAAATACACCTTCAATATAATTTTAGGTTCAACATTTATACGCAAGAACACATAACCATTTCACTATCTCAGCTTAACTCCTAATATCCATTCGGTTACATGCCATATACTCAATTTGCTTATTAAACAACCTTATTCAAGTAGAGACAATAGATCGCAATTCATTTATCATACTTAACTCATTACATCAATTATCTAATAACTGTATTTACTCAAAACTTACCTCAGTATATTCGAACGGTCGCGGATTGGCTACTCTACTACTTTCTCTTTTCCCCTATCCAACTTTATGCTTTTTTGCTCTTAAGCTTAATTTAAAACAAATAGATTTGTTTAATTACTTAACCAATATTATTTACTTATTAATCATATTCGGTAATCACATATCAAATTCAATATGCATTATAATTTATATAAGATAAAAATCATATGCCATGATTCAAATTTCCTATTTATTTATAACCGAAAATGGCAAGAATTTATCAAGCCATGAAAATCGCTTATAGCTCAAAGACAAAAAATGATCATATAACCATTATGACCGATTATTCAACTTATGTCCAGCTCCCATACACAAGCAAAACTCACATAGCTTATCTTGCTTTCTGATACACAAATTTAACCATCGCAATTATTTTATCAAGAACTCCCTAATCATTTTAGCCAAATTTTCTATTACCAAATAAATCACATATATATAAATATATATAACACTACTCATTACACATATACATCAACAATAAAAAATTCCCATTCCTTAGCTATTGCCGAATGCTTATATAAGTATTGAGTCATCTTTATTACATTCATCAATCTTCCAATCAACTTAATACAAAAATAATATCACTTAAACAGTCATTACCAAACATTTGTTCAAATAGACATAGCCGAATACCCCACCTAGCTAAATGATTCACACAATTTCACTAATAGCCAACTCAAATTCATCCTTAATTTCTCCTATAACGAAATTCATAAAAAAAAATTGCTTAATTCACACCTAAGCAACATGAAACTCCATTACAATAACAATTATTCATTCTTTAAAACTAATATTCAACTATCAATAATTTAGCAAAACTTAGGTAAATGGCCGTATGCTATATCCTTAACCGAAACTAAAATTTTTGACATGGGCTATGTAGGAAACTATATAATTAACTAAATTTTTCACAAGACTTTGAAGATAGCACATAAAACATACCTTAATTTTGATGCAAACATAGCCGAAAGTTTGGTTTCTCCTATCCCCTCTTTCGGCAATGAAGAACAAAAGTTATCAACCTTGTTCTTTTCACCCACTTACTTATTTCATTATAATATAAAATTGTTATTACATATTATAATACATTTATATATAAATACATATAAAATTTATAATTTTTCAATTACTCAACCACATGGCCGGCCACTACAAACAAAAATGACAATTTGACATGCACATCCTTATGATTTTTAAACCATAGTAATAAGCCATCACACAAATACCTAGCACATTGTTAAAAATTTTCACACAAGTCCCTTTCAATAAAATTCACCTTAATTGGCAAAAATCAAAGCACCACAAATTCACATATGCATTTTGACACAATTTAAGTACAAAATTTATCATTCAATTATTTTCACGACTCGGTTTAGTGGTCCCGAAACCACTTCCTGACTAGGGTCAAATTAGGGCTGTTACAATTTCACATTTTAGTCCCTCAATTTATAAATTTCACAATTTAGCCTGTTTTACTCAAATTCATCAAAAATCCAAAGATAAAAGATATTAACCCAACATTAAGCTTTCATATTTCATCCTCTAACAACACAAAACTCATGAATTCATCCATGGCATATTTCAAAATCATTATCAAAATCAAAAATTGAGACATGGGCTTGATAGTATACAAAGCAATGATTACAAAAACATAGAAATTATCAAAAACCAAACAAAAACGAACCTTGAATTAAGCCTTGTGTGTGCCGAAACCCTAAACTCCTTTTTCTTCTTCTTTTTCTTTCAATTTCGGTTAACAATGATGAATAAATCATCCATTATCATATTTTCTTTTATTATAACACATATTAATAATAAATTTACAATTATAACCTTTATTAAACCATATATATATCACTTAATAGATGGTCAATAATGTCCATTCAAACTTCCAATGGTTAAATAACCACATAAGGACCTCACAATTAATAAGCCAATTCAAACAAACACTTTTAACATATAATAGGAAACTTTTATAATTTACGCAATTAAGTTCTTTTCACAAATTAAGCACACAAATGATCAAATTTTTGTACGAAATTTTCACAGATATCAATTCACATATAATAAGCACAAAAAATAATATTTAAATATTTTTTGACTCAAATTTGTAGATTGAAAACCACTATTCTGACTAGGGCATAAACCGGGCTGTTACAATTTAGGCCTGTTGAACCTATTAGAACTTCAAAGGATAATCGAGTGAATAATGTCAGTAATCTATCAATTCATCATCATACATACTCTTTCGAGTCATGGTCGGTAAGCTCTTACTGAGCTGATAAACAGTAAGCTCTATTGAGCTGAAAATGATAAGCTCTATTAAGTTGAAACAGTAAGCTCTTACGAGCTGTGGTGAGTTTGCAACAAATGCAGGAGCTCAACCATTACGGTAATTTCAGTAACATGTCACTCGTATCCAATGAATTCAAATAGTTCAAACTGAGCTCGGTAACGAATATAATATATCATCAAGACATTCATATTTCAAATATTTCAATTAGATACATTCAATTCAACAATTACAAGTATAGAAAAGTTTGATTCTAACTATACGAACTTACCTCGTATTTGCTCGTATAACTGTCGTCTATTCGTCTACCTTTTGTTTCCCCTGACTAATTCCGGTATTTGATTATCTTGATCTATATGATATCAAATTAACATTCATTCAATTCAATTCAATTTAGCCTAAAACATTCATTTTGGCAAAATTACAAATTTACCCCTAGACTTTTAACTACTTTGCAATTTAGTCTTTTTTACACAAAATGGCAAATTTATGCAATTTACCCATATCCCATGAATAACTGAATTTCATATAACCTCTTAATAGCCCATATTTTCATTTTATTCACATTTTCAACCACAGCATTTCTATCTTTCACAATTTAATCCCTAATTCTCATTTTTGTCAAAATCACTTTATAAAACTTGTATATCTATTAACAACCATCAATAATCTAATAAGAGACTTCAAAATACCTAAGTATTCAACAATGGAATATCTCAAAATCTTCAGACATTTCAAAATCTAAGGTACGGGCTAGCTAGATTAAGCTACAACTAGCTCAAAAACATAAAAATCATTAAAAACTGAGTCAAAACAGTACCTTAATCAAAGATTGAAGTTGTCAAAAATCAAAGCCCTACTTTTCTTCTTCTTATTTGTTGTTTTCGGCTAAGGATGGATGAATATGACAAATTTTTTTTGGTTTTGTTTTAATTAAAATAACATAATTACATATTTACCAAGTTAACCTTTAAAACATTTGATAATATTAAAAATACCAAGCCAACAACTTCCACTATGCTATTTAAGGTCTAATTGACATGCAAGGATTCCCATATTTCAAGCTATAGCCATATAATGCTTTTAAACAATAGAACTCTACTTTTACGCGTTACGCGATTTAGTCTTTTTTACCGAATTAAGCATTGAAACGGTAAAAATTGTTTACGAAACTTTCACATAATTAATCTATCATGCTGCAAACCTTATTAAAATAAAAAAATAAATATTTTGACTTTAGATTTGTGGTCTTGAAACCACTATTCTGATTTGACCTAAAAACGGGCTGTTACAACTCTCCCTTTTAGGGATTTTCGTCCCCGAAAATCTTACCGATAAAAAGGTTAGGGTACTATTTTTGCATAATTTCCTCGAGTTCCCACGTAGCTTCCTCAATTCTGTGTTTATGCCAAAGAACTTTCACAAGAGCTATACGTTTATTTCTCAACTCTTTGATCTCACGAGCCAGAATCCTGATTGGTTCTTCGTTGTACGATAAATCTGATTGAATTTCAACATCTACCGGAGAGATAACATGTGACGGATCAGATCTATAATGACGTAACATAGAAACATAAAAGACATTATGTATCTTTTCAAGTTCTAACGGTAAAGCAAGTCGATATGCTACAGGTCCTATTCTTTCAACAATCTCATTCGGCCCGATAAATCATGGACTTAACTTTCCTTTACGGTCGAATCAAAGAACCTTTTTCTATGGTGACACTTTTATAAACACTTTGTCTCTGACTTGAAATTCAATCTCTCTACATTTCAAATCTGTATAGGATTTCTGTCGATCTGAAGCTGATTTTAAATGATCTCGAATCATTTTCACTTTTTCTTCTATTTCTCTGATTAATTCAACCCCATGAATCTTTGTCTCACTCAATTCAGTCCAGTATAATGGTGTTCGACACTTGCGGCCATATAAAGCTTCGTAGGGTGCCATCTTTATACTCGTTTGAAAGTTGTTGTTATATGCAAATTCAATTAGAGGCAAATATTTCTCCCAGTTACCTTCAAACTCGAGAATGCAACAATGCAACATATTTTCAAGTATCTGTATAACTCTTTTGGATTGACCGTCCGTCTGGGGATGAAAAGCTGTGCTGAAATTTAACTTTGTTCCAAAAGCTTCTTGTAATTTCTTCTAGAATCTTGACGTAAATCTCGGGTCTTTATCGGAGATAATAGACAGTGGTACACCATGTAATTGTACGATCTTAGACAAGTACAATTCAGCTAGTCTATCCAAAGAGTAATCTGTACGTGCCAATATGAAATGAGCAGATTTAATTAATCGATCAATGATAACCCAGATAACATCTTTCTTTTTCGGATTAAGGGCAGTCCCGATACAAAATCCATAGTGACTATCCCATTTCCATTCAGGAATCAATACAAGCTGCAGTAAACCAGATGGTACTTGATGTTCAGCTTTCACTTGCTGACAAATCAAACATTTCGATACAAACTCTGATATATCTCATTTCATTCCTGGCCACCAATACCACTGTTTCAAATTATTATACATCTTGGTACTACCCGAATGAATAGAAAAGCGACTACTGTGTGCTTCATGTAGAATTTTCTAAATAAGCTCTGTATTTTTAGGTACACAAATCCTATTTCAAAACATTAAACAATCATCAGTTCTAATATGAAATTTTGAATCAGAAATAGACTCACATTAAATTCATTTATCTTCCAGTTTATGATAATTTTTTTGAGCTTTATAAATTTGCTATAGAAATACTGGTTTAGCTTTCAATTTAGCTAAAATAGACCAATCATCACATAACATCAACTGGGTATTCATGGCTCGTAACGTAAACAATGATTTTCTACTCTAGGCATCAACAACAACATTAGCTTTTCCCGGGTGATAATCAATCACAAAGTCATAATCTTTTAACAACCCAAGCCATCTTCGTTATCGTAAATTCAAATCTTTCTATGACATCAGATATTTCAAGCTCTTATGATCTGTATAAATGTGGCATTTTTCACCATATAAGTAGTGTCGCCAAATCTTTAATGCAAATACAATCGTTGCCAGTTCTAAATCATATGTCGGATAGTTCTTTTCATACGGTTTCAGCTGTCAGGAAGTATAAGCCCAACTGTTTAGCAATGCATCACTATAGATCATGAATTCCTTATCCGATTTAGGTTGAACTAAAACTAGTGCCTCTGTTAATAGTGCTTTCAACTATTCAAAGCTCTGCTGACACTTTTCTGACAATTCAAACTTTACATCTTTTTGTAACAGTCGAGTCATTGGTGTCGCAATCGTTGAAAAGACTTTCACAAATCTTCAATAATAACTCGCTAATCCTAGAAAACTATGAACTTCTGACACATTTCTTGGAGGTTTCCAATCAAAATGACAGAAATCTTGCTCGAATCAACTCTAATACCATCGGCTGAAACAATATGTCCCAAAAATCCAACCTCTTTGAGCCAGAATTCACATTTACTGAATTTTGCAAATAGCTGCTTATCACGTAGAGTTTGTAACATAATTCTCAAGTGCCTGGTATGCTCAAATTCATCTCATGAATAGATTAGAATATCGTCAATGAATACCACAACAAATCTATCTAAATACTGTCTAAATATACGATTTATCAAGTCCATAAAAATGGCAGGAGCATTAGTTAAACTAAAAGGTATAACAAGGAATTCATAATGGTTATACCTTGTTCTGAAAGTAGTTTTCGGTACATCTGTCTCTTTAACTTGAAACTGATAGTAACTCGATCTTCGATCAATCCTTAAAAATATTGTAGCCCTTTTCAACTGATTAAATAAGTCATCAATCCGTAGTAGAGGGTTTTTTTCTTTATAGTCACTTTATTCAACTGTCTATAGTTGATACACATGCGCATAGTGCCATCTTCCTTTTTCAAAAATAATATTGGTGCACCCCAAGGAGAATAACTCTGTTGTACAAAACCTCTGTCTGTTAATTCTTGCAACTGAACTTTTAACTCTTTTAATTCTATTGGAGCCATTCTGTATGGAGCTATCGATATTAGAGTTGTTCCTGGTATTAACTCAATACTAAATTTGACTTCTCTGATAGGCGGTAATCCCAGTAATTCTTCTGGAAATACATCCGAGAACTCACAAACAACAGGTACATATTTAATCTTTGATTCTGACCCTTTCGAATCCAATACGTATGCAGGATATGCATCATAGCCCTTTCTCAAATAATTTTGAGCTAACATAGACGATATTATAGTAGGTAATTCATTCAAGTCATTAGAATCAATTTGAAGAATCTCACCATTTTGACATTTCAATTCTATAATCTTCTGTCTACAATTTACAACTGCATCGTGCATAGTCAACCAGTCTATACCCAGAATCACATCAAACTCATCGAACAGTAAAAGTATCAAATCAACCTGAAAACAGTAACCCCAGATCATCAGAAGATAGTTCTTACAAATTTTATCAACTAAACAAACTTGCCTAAGGGGTTCGATACTTTAATTACAAATTTTGTAGACTTGACATGTAAACTCTTTTTAAATACTAAATTCATATAGATATATGAATGGGTTGATCTAAGATCTATCAACGTAACTATATCAGTATCAAAAAAGAGAAAAAGTACTGGTGATAATGTCTAGTGATGATGCTTCCTCTCGTGCACGTATAGCATAAGCCCTGGCTGGTGTTCGTGCCTTGGATCTCACAGTCGAATCTCTTATAGCACCTCGATTACCACTTGTATTTTTGGTGTTTCGGGGTGGTCTCCTTCTAGCAGTCATGTTACTTGTTTCCACTGGTTGTTTTCTTTCAGCTGTGAACTTTTTTGGACAATCACGGAGAAAATGATCTAAGGATCCACATTTAAAACAAGCTCCGCTCACTAATCTGCATTCACCGTAATATTGCTTATTGCAATGTTTACATTTACATCCAATGTTTCAAACACTTCCCCCACTGGCCACAGATGTTGCCTGAGGTTTTGAACTTGATTGTTTCACATTTCTATCTTTGATAGAAATTCCCACAGAGGTTGTAGAACAAGGGTGATATTCTCTAAATTTTTTTGATGCTGACTGATGTGATTTACTCTTAAATTTTTTTCTAGACTCTCTAGCCTCAGAATCAGCTTTTCTTTTCTCTTTACAAAGATCTTTAGCTTTACAGGCTCAGTCAAACAGAACAACAAACTCTTTTAGCTCAAGAATTCCAACCAACACTCTAATTTCTTCATTTAATCCATCTTCGAATCTTTTACACATTATAGCTTTAGAAGAAACACATTCACGAGTATATTTTCTGAGTCGTACAAACTCTCGTTCATATTCTGTAACTGACATACGGCCCTGCTTCAATTCAAGAAATTCTTTTCTCTTCTGATCAATGAATCTTTGACTAATGTATTTCTTTCTAAATTCAACTTGGAAGAAATCCTAAGTGACTCGCTCTGGCGTAACTACGAATATCAAGGTATTCCACCATTGATATGCAATATCTTTCAATAATGATACAACACACTTCATACATTCTTCGGGTGTGCAGGAAAATTCATCGAACCCCCAAATCGTGTTGTCAAGCCAAAATTCAGCCTTTTCTGGGTCATCATTAGCAGTAGCTCTAAATTCTTTAGCTTCGTGTTTCTGAATTCTATCAACAGGTGGTTTATTTAATCGCAAAGGATCAATATCTTGAGGAACTACTGGGATCGGTTGGGGAACATGTAACACTCCTAACCCGTATCCGTTGCCGGAATAAGGTTATGAGGTATTACTTGACTGAACAAAACTTCTATAAGGTCAAAGATACTTACCAGACATAATTTATCAACAATGCAAACCTGTCTCATTGATTTTCCATAAGAGCTCTTATAAATTTCCAAAATGACTCACTATCAAAACATAACCAAATGTCTAATAACAAATTAACTACTATCAAGTTATAACTAAAACATTTCAACACATTAGTTCAATTATAAGGCTTCTCTAAACAAAATGAGTAAGCCATCTTCGCATGGCTATAATGTATACAAAGTCGAAATATCATTCTACCTATAGTCTATCCTATACATGCCTTAAACCATGATGGTATGCAATCTTCTCAACTCACATAATGACTCGATAGTGTGATGATATCTGCGGCTCTTCCAACTCGAGCTAAAGGATAAACCTATGAGAAATGGAAAAGAGAATCACGGAGTAAGCTTCAATGCTTAGTAAGTTTTAAGCAATGCAAACAATTAATTTACTTATAGATCGATTATTTCAAATTTTCAAGAAATCATTCCTAGGTAATTGCCATTTTGGCCAAGTATCCATGAACATAATGCATATTTAGCAAATTCACCTCACTTGAATCTGAACTCAATTAAAACCAAATATTGAAATCATAAGTAAGATCATAAGAACTCGAGAAGCATCTCATTAACTAGTTTTAACCATGTTTGCAACAAAATCACAAATTCACTACAAGCTGTCTTCCTAAGCAACAGTCACTAAATTATTTATAACTGGAGCTAAGAAACTCCAAATCAAGTTTCGTTAATTTTCCTGAAAATAGACTCATATATCTTCCATCTATCAAATTTTTAGAATTTTTGGTTTGACCAATCAATACCAGATTTTTATTTAAGTTTTCCCTGTTTCACTGTTTGACTATTCTGACCACTCTTCACTACGAATCAATTTTCTTATTATACAGAATCCGAAGTATGTTATTGTTTATTTCATTTGAAACTAGACTCATCAAGGAGTCTAAGAATATAAATTTTATCTTATAATCATTATTGTACAATTTACAATGATTTTCTAAATACAGAACACGGGATTTCAAAATCATTTTGACTCTATCTCACGCCACTTCAAATATCTCATTATCTACAATTCTCTTGCTTACACAGTTTCTTTTATAAGAAACTAGACTCATTAAGCTTTAATTAAATAATTTATTCAACTTCTAATTCAATTTCCACAATTTATGGTGATTTTCCAAAATCACGCTACTATTGCTGTCCCAAGCAGATTTATTACAAATTTGCTCTTTCACACATTCTTTGCATTCAAATTATCTAAACATGTATATCATGTCATTCAAGATCGAACTCATATAAAATAGGCATTAAAATGCTTCACTATCAGCTTTAGTTCAATTGAAATGAATAAAATACAATATCATATTCACATTTAATTTTTCTATGATCGTAATCACCTAAAAATAAAATCATATACTTCCACAAACCTTTCCACAAGGACCAAGTGTTTATATTTGAATATAAACATAGAATCACTTCACATAAGTTCACACATTTACCGAATATATCACGATCACATTTATAGTTATAACACTTATTCACAGATGCATCACTTTATATATTTATAATTTAATTCAAATCAAAATCGCATACGAGTACATGATACATACCTGGCCAACTTAATATGTAATGCACTTTCAATTTGTCAACTTAGTGTAGGATCTTGTAATTGTATACTTTTATCAAATTCATCGGCACTTGGCCTGCTAGGTATAAAACCCGAAATTATATTACCAGCACAAAGCCTGCGGGACTTTAGCCCGAACACATTTCCAGCACGAATGCCTTCGGGACTTAGCCCGAATATAACACCAGCACGAATGACTTCGGGACTTAGCCCAGATATAACACCAGCACGAATGCCTTCGGGACTTAGCCCGGATATAACACCAGCATGAATGCCTTCGGGACTTAGCCCGGATATAAATCTCACACAAGGCCTGCGGGTCTTAGCCCGGTTAAAATCCTTATTTATCTTGCACATATATATATATATATATATCAATTACATTAGCATTTCATTTACCTTACTAGAACACATGTATAACATGCTTATCAAAATTTCCACTTTCGACTCAATAGCCACATACAAAGAACACGATTACTTTTCGCTATCCAACATGATTTTTATAACCATTCGGATACAAGTCATATGCACAAATTATTTATCTCACTACTTAATTCAAGTAGAAACATTAGGTTACAATTTATGTATTATGCTTATATATCATAATTTTATCAAATCATAAGCTAAGTTCCATTACTCAAATACTTACCTTGTATCTTTCTCGAGAAATTTGGGTTGGCTATTAAAGTGACTTTAGCTTTTCCCTTACCCAATGTTGCCCCTCTATGCTCTTGAGCTATGTTAAACAAGTTTAATTATATTAAACCTTATTCATAACTCTCATTCAATAATTACACTTTTATTTCAATATGACACACACACCAAATTTTCTTTTACATACACATTCGGCCAAATATAACTATTTTACAAGTCACAACTAAATCATTGATTAGATCAAGTTTACTAATCTTTTAATCAAACTCATTATTCAAGACATAATAGTCATCAAGGGCCGAATATGTGATTTCTTTGTACGCTTAAATTCATGTGAACTTGAGTATCAAAAATGTCTATGAAATATTTACTCACCATCTTCTATCTTTAACCCAATTTCCTAGTTCCCAATCGGCATACTAGGACCATCTTAATTCATTTCTCATCTTGTTAACATAACCATGGCAAAGCTAATTCCCAAAAACAATTATCATCAATTTATACATTTTCTAGGGACAAAGCCGAATGTTCAACTTAATCAAACTCAAGATTTAGTTTTCATCATTTTAATTAATTACTATTTATTCTTTAAAATTTCAAATACAAGGTAATTAGCACATATACACTTAAACCGTATTAGCAAGCACCTATAGACTTTGGCCGAATGCCATTAAACATAAGTCATCAAAAACCTTATTTTTAACCACCGTATATATATATATATATATAATTAACAAAATGAATTGATTATACATATATTCTACTAAAGCCGAACATAAAAATTTTACCTATGCATAACATTACTCATATTCCAATATTCATATTATTCAAAATCATACTCTAAAAATATCATGTACCATGCCGAACACTTAGATAATCAAACATCTAATTTAATTCATTTCAAAACACCCCAAATGGCATTTGTTCAAGACATTAAGCAACTATATGTTCGGCTATTACACATATGATCAATAACAATTCATACTTTTAACAAGATTAACTTCTTTCATCAACAATTTCTTCTTCAAAACTTAAAGGCTATAATCAACTTATTTCTTTATTAACCATAACCGAATGTGCAAATTCATCCATCAAAATTTAAAGTTTTGGCATGGGCTAAGTAAGAATCAAGATGATTAACCTAAGACAAGCTAAAATTTCAAAAAAATCTAACACAATTCACTAACCTTCCTTATGCTTCAAGATGGTGAAAGTCTTCCCCAATTCTTTCTTTCTAATCACCAAGAAAACAAAGATAAAGCTTTGTTTTCATCACCCATTTTTCCTTTATTTTTTTATTCATTAATAATATAAAATATAAAGCCATTTTAAGTGATAATTGATAATTTTTTTTATATAAAACATCATCATGGCCGGCCACTAATAACAAAAGGGATATTTGACATGCAAGTCCAACCTTTTTATAACATGCATTAATAGACCACTTTCAAATTTACCTATCACATTTCATAATTGTCTCACATAAGTCCTATTTAATAAATTTACATACATATGAAAAAATTAAAACATGAAATTTTCACACATGCATGTATTCATACAATAAGCATAGAATATAACGGTTAATTATTTTTATGACTCGGTTTTGTGGTCCCAAAACCACTTTCTGACTAGGGTCAAAAATTAGGGCTGTCACAGAACAGGTGGGGGTGGAAGTTACGGAATAGCCGGGTTTGTATGTATACACTGTGTGAACCACTAATTTAATATTTGAAAGAAGGCTTCTTTAGCCTCACCCTCGTGACTACTCTTCACAGGTCTAGATTCAGTAGGTGCTGCTCCTTGAGCGGGAGTTGGCGCGTTACGTTCTACGTCGTCCGCTACAGCTCGTTCGGGATCCATTACTATATAAAAACACATTTAAGAACGTCAGGAGTCATCACACTATCACAGTTTTATATATGACAAGTATAGCTAGACTCACATACGCTACGTTAGTCCTAGAACTAACTAAACCATAGCTCTGATACCAACAAATAGAACACCCCTAACCCATAACCGTTGCCGGAATAGGTTAAGAGGTGTTACCAGACCTGTAACTCAATTCAAAACAACCATTTAAAAAATTATCTCTCAATTCAATAAACGTTATTCATTCACATTCAAAATGTACTTAATTCAATCATACAAAGTCTTAATCATGCCTTTGGGACTACATTGATAACATATAAAAGTTTCAGAAACTTAGAAAATTTTCAACTTTTAAAGTGTCACACGCTCATGTGACCAGGCCGTGTGCCTCACACGACATTAGACACGCCCATGTGTCTAAGCCATGGCAAAACAGGGCATACATACTGACTTGCTCACATGGCCACAAGACACAACCGTGTACCTTGGCCGTGGTCGAAACTGACTTGGGTCACACGGCTGGCCATACGCCCGCGTGTCTTGGTCGTGCTCAAGCCTAACTTACAATTGTGGGGTACCCTAGGGGACCCACGACTGTGCAACATGACCGTGTGTCGCACACGGCTGAGACACACACCCGTGTCTCTGTCCGTGTGGACAAAAATAGGCCGTTTGAAAAGCCAAATTTGCCACCGTAAAACATGAGCATTTACATTCATATTTGACCATATTTAAGAAACTCAATTGGCAACCAAATTACCCAATTCAATTCAAATTATACGCCATATCCAAACTTACCATTTACATGTCCATAAACCTATATAACTATATATACAATTCATTCATCTAACATCAATATATTAAGACTTATTTTGCATAATTTTATTCAAATATTACCATACAAAAACATACCATCATTAATCATATATATGCAATCCAAAAGATGCCAAAATAAGCCAAATCACATGGCTTAACTTATATACAAATTCTTTCTCAAACCATGATACCAAAATATAACTATTACTATCAAACTAACCTATACATGCCATATTTACATAAGTTCATAAGTTCAAAATACCAAACGGAAATTGGATAGTGTGATGTGCAACTTTGACTTGTCCAGGAATGAGCGAGCTAACAAACCTCTATAAGACATTGAAACAGAAAGAGAAACAGAGTAAGCTTCTAAGCTTAGTAAGCCCGTATAATTTAGAATTAAACTTACCATTAAAAGTAATCAAAATAATAATAAAATGCCAACAATTCAATTTAACCATCACCTAATCATACATAATCATCACATTTAGTCATTTAACTAATACATAAACCATAACTTGTTCATATAACACTATTTAGGCTCGTTGAACCTATTAGAACTTCAAAGGATAATAGAGTGAGCAATGTCAGTAATTCGTTAATTCATCATCATACATGCTTTTTCGAGTCATGGTCGGTAAGCTCTTACTGAGCTGATAAATAGTAAGCTCTTACGAGCTGAAGTGAGTTTGCAACAAATGCGGGAGCTCGACCATTATGGCAATTCCAGTAACATGTCACTCGTATTCAATGAATTCAAATAGTTCAAACTAAGCTCGGTAACGAATACAATATATCATCAAGACATTCATATTTCAAATATTTCAATTAGATACATTTAATTCAACAATTACAAATATAGAAAAGTTTGATTCTAACTATACAAACTTACCACGTATTTGCTCTTATAACCGTCGTCTATTCGTCTACCTTTCGTTTCCCCCGATCTAATTCTGGTATTTGCTTATCTTGATCTATATGATATCAAATTAACTTATTCAAAATTTCATTCAATTCAATTTAGCCTAAAACATTCATTTTGGCAAAATTACAAATTTACCCCTAGACTTTTAATTACTTTGCAATTTAGTCCTTTTTACAAAAAATGACAACTTTATGCAATTTACCCATAGCCCATGAATAACTGAATTTCATATAACCTCTTAATAGTCCATATTTTCATTTTATTCACATTTTCAACCAAACATTTCTATCTTTCACAATTTAATCCCTAATTTTCAGTTTTGTCAAAATCACTTTATAAAACTTGTATATCTATTAACAACCATTAATAATCTAATAATAGACTTCAAAATACCTAATTATTCAACAATGGCATATCTCGAAATCTTTAGAAATTTCAAAATCTAAGGTACGGGCTAGCTAGATTAAGCTGGAACGAGCTCAACAACGTAAAAATCATTAAAAACAGAGTCAAAACTGTACCTTAATCAAAGATTGAAGTTGCTGAAAATCAAAGCCCTATTTTTCTTCTTCTTTTTTGTTATTTTAGGCTAAGGATGGATGAACATGACAAAATTTTTTGGTTTTGTTTTAATTAATATAACATAATTACATATTTACCAAGTTAACCATTAAAATATTTGATAATATCAAAAATACCAAGCCAACAACTTCCACTATACTATTTAAGGCCTAACTGACATGCAAGGACTCCCATATTTGAAGCTATAGCCATATAATGCTTTTAAACAATAGAACTCTACTTTTACGCGTTACACGATTTAGTCCTTTTTACCGAATTAAGCATTTAAACGGTAAAATTTGTTTACGAAACTTTCACATAATTAATCTATCATGCTATAAATGTTATTAAAATAATAAAATAAATATTTTGACTTTAGATTTGTGGTCTCAAAACCACTATTCTGATTTGACCTAAAAACGGGCTGTTATACTAATACGAGCCTATGAGGCCCAAATTATGCATTAGAAGTGGTTTAGGATGAAACTGATAACTCTAGAAATTTTTAAAAAACTTAGAAAACATTTCAAAATACAGGGGACACACGCCCGTGTGGCCCAGCTGTGCGTCTCACACGGCCAAAGACAAGCCCATGTCATAGGCCGTATGGTCATGCGAAATGGGATCACATGGCTCTGTCCCAGTCTGTGTCTGACCCGGTATAACTGCCTAACTTGGGTCACACGGCCAACCATACGCCTGTGTGACTAGCCAGTGTGCCCTTCAAAATGGCCTCACACACCCATGTGCCAGGCCATGTCAAAACTATAGGGTATATTGACTTATGCCACACGGCCAAGTCACACACCCGTGTGTTGGGCCGTGTGGAGTATACTGACTTGGTTTCTAATTAAACACTAGGGGACACTCGGCCATGTCACTTAACCGTGTGTCATACACGGCTGAGACACACGTCCGTGTCTCTGCCCGAGTGGAAAAAAATAGGCTATTTACCAAGCCATCTTGCTCACCCATATTTACATTCACCTACACAAATCCAATGGCATATATCATGACATAAATATGCATTCAAACCAATCTCAACCAAGCATAGTTCATTCTAATTCCATACCAACAACAACAAGACACTCAAATATCACAATAAGCCATTCAATTCATACCAATTTCATGTAACAGCCTGATTTAGACCCTATTTGGAATGGTGTTTTCGGGACCATGAATCTGAGTCAGAAAAATATTTTAAAATTATTTTCTGTGTTTATTATGTGTGAATTTATATCTATGAAATTGTAACACCCCTTACCCGTATCCGTCGCCAGAACAGGGTACGAGGTATTAACAAATTATAATACATACTATTAAATAAAACCGAGACAAAAATATGGCGTGCTATTTGATCATGAATCATTACAACATATGCCATTAACAATACAAGCCAATTTCAAAGACTTGTGATAAAAAGATTTGTTTGATACTATAATTAATATTTTAGACCTAGGCAATTATGACACGTAACAAAATAACTAAGTCTACTATACATGCCATAATTCAAAATGTTGAGTTCAAATACCAAAAGTATTGATAGTGCAGGCGGATCTTCAACGATCTCTAACTCCTGTGCTATATTTGGATGACACTATAAGACAAAAAGAGGAAAAGAAAGTAAGCTTATAGCTTAGTAAGTAAGTATATAAATAACAAATAAGGAATCTAATATGTTTACAACATAACTCAATTATATCATATTCTTAAATTTTACTATTCACTGCAATTTGATCAAGCTGTCCCTCCTGCGTCATGATCACTAAATAAATCATAACTCGAGTTACGAAACTCGAAATTCAAATCTGAAAAATTTCCCTGAATCTAGACTCATAAAAATTATTACTAATTTTTTTCTAGAATTTTTGGTCCAGCCAATTAGTACAGTTTATTAGTTAAAGTTTCCCCTGTTACACAGCTCGACTGATCTGACCTCTGTTCACTACGAATTTAATTTCTCTCAATATACAATTCAAATAACCATGAAACCTGTTTCATTTAAAACTAGACTCAATTAGGAATTTATACATATAAACTATGTTTCTTAATTTGTTTTGTACAATTTTTAATTATTTTTCAAAGTTGGAACAGGGGATCACATAGTCATTCTGAGCAAGTCACACACAATTATAAATATCTCAAAATATAGAATTCCTTTACTTTCTTCGTTTCTTTTATATGAAAATAGGCTCATTAAGCTTTAATTTCACATCTCACTCAGCCTCTAATTAAATTATTACTATTTTTGGTGATTTTTCAAAATCACATTACTGCTACTGTCCCACAACAGTTTTAGTGCTAATTCACTCTTTCACACTTTCTTTGTATTAATCTCATTTTAACTTATATATATATCACAAATCATTTTCACCACGTATCATACATCACAAGTATAGGTCCATAATTACAATGTCACCATAAAGCCATCCCGTTGAACAATTCGGATCAATTACCGATACTTGATGGTTTCAGCACACAGCTCCACCATCATATTTCATATAATTCGGCTCTCTTGTACACATGGTGAACACTTAGTACCACCCATGTGACCTAGCCAATTTATTACGTAGCTCTCTTGTCCACATGGTGTCCTACACTTGGAATCACACATGCGACCTAGCCACATTTATCTCTCCCGTAGCTCTCTTGTCTACATGGGATACATCCCGTATCACACATGTGACCTAGCTACCACATAGTATCTCATAGCTTTCTTGTACACATGATGTGCACTCAGCACCATACATGTGACCTAGCTACGCTCCATGTATTTTATTCGATCTTTCCGAATGTTCAACCGGGATTTCTCTCTCTATTAATTATTTCCATTCTTCCAATAGTCTATTTATGCTTCAACATTAGCTAATATATATAATGTAGGCTGAAATATAAAAATGTAAATGAAATTAATGTATTATTTACATACAAACTTACCTCGGTGCAAAATATGGGAATTTTGCAATTTAGTCCAAAACTTTTTCCTTCCCTCGTTCGAGGTCGATTCCACGCCTTTCTTGATCTATAACAACACATTTAGCCCATTTAACACCTGAACTATTTATTTCAATCCAAAAATCACATTATACAAAAATTACATTTTTGCCCCCTAACTTTTACAAAATTATGATTTTGCCCCAAGGCTCAGAAATTTAATTTCAGCCCTTATTCTTATGTTTAATAACATGCTGATCATTTTTCTCTTCTATGGCAACATCAAATTCTCACTCTAACACATAGTTATGAACAATAGGTATTTTTATCGATTATGCCGTTTTGCTCGTTTTCGCTAAAAATCGCTTAGAAAAGATCGTTCTCCTAACTTCGAACATTCATATTCTACCATAAAACATCAAAATAGATGCCTATCATTCATGGGTAAATTTTTAAACATAAACCCTAACTCGAAATAATGGTAGAAATAGATAAACCGAGCTACGAGGATTTCAAAAATGTAAAGAACATTAAAAACGGGGCTTGAAATCACTTACTATGAAGCTTGAAAGTTGAAGAAACCCTAGCTATGGAGGAGAGCAAATTTTGGCAGCAACTAATGAAGATGATGGCCAATTTTGTGTTATTTTTCCCATTTTATTTCATTTAATATACAAATGACCAAAATGCCCTTACTACTAAACTTTCCAAAAATTCCCTCCATGTCCCACTTTTGTCCATAACTTAGGAATTGGTCAAGTTGCTATTTGAGACCTCCTAATTAATATCCCAAAGCAATTTCATACTAAAAACTTCTAAAACACGAGTTTTGCAATTTATTCGGTTTAGTCCCTAATCTCAACTTAAGCGCTCAATGCATAGAATTTCATCACGAAATTTTCACGAAATCATGAAATCATATCATAAACCTCAAAATAATCATAAAATAATTATTTCTATCTCAGATTTGTGGCCACGAAACCACCATTCCGATTAGGCCCTAATTCAGGTTGTCACAGAAATTTTCCTGTTTTAATTTTATCATTTGAGTGGTCGATTTAATAAAAAGGGCTTAATCGCGTAAAATGAAAATTTGATGGTTAATTGTGAAAGGGCTAAATAGTTGTTGTTCTTTTAATATGGAGGTTTTAACTTGCAATTAGGCCATAATATTATGTGATGGACAGTTGTGGACAACCATCATAAAGATTATATATTAAATTACAAAGGTTAATTTAGTAAAACATGTAATAATATATGAATTAATAAAACATAAAAAATTTAACCAAGTGCTCATATTTTCTCTCTATGATCGAAACCTAAAATAAAACAAAAGAAATAAAGTTCTCTTACATTTGGCCATTGCTAAGCTTAATCAAGGTATGTAACTAGCTCAGTTTTTGATAATTTTTACGTTTTTGAGATCGTGGCAGTGTAATGTAAAAGCCCATGCTTGAATTTTTTATTTTGATGAATATTTTGAGTTATGCCGTTGATGAATTATTGATCTTTATGATGATAGTTGATGAAATATGAAAGATATGTTTTAGATTAACATGTTTTGTATTGGATTTTTGATGATTTTGAGTAATTAGGGCTAAATTGCAAAAATAATAAATTGAGGACTAAAATGTGAAATAAAGGAAATTTATGGATTTGTATGAACACATGGAACATTTGGCCTAAGCATAGTATGTGCAAATTTTGCATGTTTTGTGTTTTGTGCAATTTGGACTAAATTGTAAAAAGTGTAAATGTTAGAGGTAAAATGATAATTTTCCCATTTATGTGTTTTTGGACTAAAATGAGTGAAAATATGTTTGAATGATTTTAATTTGAATATGTTAAGATCAAGAACCAAAGAAATCAAATTTCAATCGGGGGAAAACTAAAGTTGTCGATTAGCCGTCCCGTTTTGATTTTCATCATCCGAGGTAAGTTTATAAGCAAATAAGTTTTAATAATTTTGAATAAATATATATAAGTGTTAAATGGTGAATCGAATTTTATGATTGTTTATCGTGATTTTCCGTGATAAGTTTTATAAATTTATAATTAATCGCTCTTGAAACTAACTATTATCACGACGTAGGCAAGTGTACCTATCGAACAGTAGTATAGCTTTAGCAAGATCGGATTGTCAAACCCAAAGGACTAAAAGTACTAGTAATGACTATCTTTTTATTATCTAGCCTAAGAATTAAAGGGGTTTGTTTCAACTAACTAGTTAAACTAAGAAATTGCAGAAAATAGATTTGGGAAATTACTTTTGGGAAAACGATTGATTAAGGAAAATACCTAAGGAAAAATCCACCTAGACTTTTACTTGTTATTCTGGCTTCGAACCAGATGATTTATTCATTTAACTTATTCTGTAGAAATCCCTAAGTTATGTTTTTATCCCTATTCAAGACTAATAACATCTAATCCCTAGTTTGAATAACTGAGACTTTTCTCTAATTAACACCCTAGAGTTGCATTAACTCGATCTATGGATTCCCTTATTAGGTTTCACCCTAATCCGACAAAATCTTGTCACCCTATCTCTAGGCGCGCAATCAACTCCGCTTAATTATGACAAAGTTACTCTTAGTCAGGGTCTATTCCTCCTCCAACTAATAGTAGTAACTTGAAGTGATATCCTGAAATACCAAAACAAGAATTAAGAACACATAATTAAGAACAAGTCAAATATTTATTATACGATTCAGAAATAATAACAATGTTTCGTCAAAGGTTTCATACCCCTTAGGTATTTAGGGGTTTAGTTTATAGCTAAACAAGAAAACATCTTAGAATAATAATAAATACAAAACATAAAGAAAACCCAAAACTCCTGAAGGAGAAATTAAGGAGAGATCTTTAGTCTTGATGGTGAGTCCAACTTCTGAGATGGATCAATCGGCTTCCTTGGAGTAATTATTTACTCCCTCTTCTCTGTTCCCCTTTTTTTCCTCTTCTGGGGTGTATTTATAGGCTTTGGAATGCCTAAGAACCCTCAAAAGTGGCCTTTTCCGAATTAGACTTAACTTAGGTTCGGTAAGGACACGCCCGTGTGACACGCCCGTGTGCGATAACTTTAGGACGTGTATTCTACCAATGTGAGTCGTGCTTCAATTCTGCCAAATTAATACGGCCATGTGAGCTACCCGTGTAAAGAGGTCCAGGCCGTGTTGATTTCGTGCTTTGGCCCACTTTCTCCATTTTTGGCCTATTTCTTGTTCCTTTCGCTCTCCTATGCTTACCTAAGTGGAAAACATGAAATTAAGGCAATAGGAGCATCGAATTCACCAAATCTAAGGAGAAATCATTCATAAAACGTGTTAAGCGAGGGGTAAAAATATGTATAAATTACACCATAAGTAATAGACGTCGTAGGTAGTGACGACGCCGGTGCTCTCTCTCCGCCCTGTCAAAGTGTGAGATAAAATCGAATGAGGTACCTTAAGGATGGAGGGAGAGATGATGCCTTGGTGCGACTAAGGTCGTAGGTGGCCGAACGTAGGACGAGGGTATCCCAGCAACCTGAAAGAGAATAATGGATGTGGCAGTCGAGAGCATGTAAGTCATTCTCTTCTTTGAACTCCTCGGCATAAAGACCCAATGCAGTGCCGAACTCAAGAAAGCTTAGTTGGCGGACTAATCCACCTAAGTGAAATTGGATTGTGCTGGGATCATCGTAGTTTGTCATCACCATTTGAAGATGAAACGTGGAACATAGCTCTATCGTCAACTTTAAGTATGTCGGCTATATGATCCCAAAAAATAGGTCCCATAGATTGGTAGTAAGGAGAGCTCGGATCGCATCAGCCAACTGAATTTGTTCAATGGTAGCCTAATTGATGCAGCGGCCCGCTGTTAAAGGTCAGGCACGTAGTATCTGAAAGAGTTCGTCTTGGGGCCCGTTGGGAAACTATAGGAATCGGTGGCGAATTTTCACGGTAGGACCCGAGGAGGATGACGCTCCCTTCCTTTTCTTTGAGGCAAGGACGGTGGCTTGCTTCCCTCGCGACGACATATTAAAACTGAAATTTGAACCATTAAGTCGTCTTGAAAATTGGACAAAGTAAAATGCAACTAAAGTCAAAAGAAAAACCATGAATATGTTCTGTAACACCCCTATCCCGTATTCGTCGCCAGAATAGGTGAAGGGGCATTACCAGACTTGAAACTCATATCAGAACAGTAAAATTTTTTTTTTTGAACATTCCTTTAGATAAATACTAAAGACAGCCAGGGATACAAATTTAAACTTCTATAAGTACATATTCAAAAGATGCCATTTTCGCATGGCTTATATATACATTAACCAAAATATTCTTCAGCCACTGGTCTATTCTATACATGCCATAAAATAATCCAAAACATAACAGTAACAAGCAGTGGATAGTGATAGTGTGATTAGTTGCTGACGATCCCCGAGTCTGTAGCTTTCAAATGAGATCTATAAAACAGAGGAAACAAAGTAAACGGAGTAAGCATTAAAATGCTTAGTAAGTTTTAAGCAGTGTCAACAGATAACAATCAAATTATAACATAGTTTTTCGTATTTTTATTTCACTCTTCCTTCGAGCATACCATCCCTTTACCGAATATACACATCTCATCATATACAATAGGCAGATAAACTTTCACATAAAAGTGAGCTCATGTGACATAGATATATTGTATAGTTTCACATAACCTTTCACACTAATCCGACGCCACATAATCATAGGAATAGTCTCATAGATTGCTCACGTATGCATCACATAACTACCTTATGATTTAGTTCAAATCAAGCTCACATATAAACTCGGAGTACATACCTGTTTAAGCTTTCGCATTGAATATATTTATAAGCAATTCTTATTGCGAAGTCTTATAGCTTTAAACTCTACTTGGATTATCGGTGAGACCTTTAGCTCAGATGAAATCTCCACACGAAGTCAGCGGGTCTTAACCCAGACATAGTCACCACATATAGTCATCTGGTCTTTAATCCCGGGTTTACATCACAGAGTTTCATGCATATTTATTCACATGTTACAACATTCACATCGACTATCATATTTGTAATTCATTTACCTTATCAAATATCTAATAAAACACACCTTCCACCGTTTATCATTTGGCCACAATATATATATATACATCTCATACATATCTCACATTAGCCATTTGGCTTTACCACATATCCATCTCATACACATTTCGCATTAGCCATTCAGCTTTACCACATATATACACTTCCACGTTCATCACATTGGCCATTCTACCTTAACACATATATGCATGTTCACATTCATCACATTGTCCATTCGGCCTTATCACATATATGCATGTTCACATTCATCACATTGGCCATTCAGCCTTATCACACATATGCATGTTCACATTCATCACGTTGGCCATTCGGCCTTATCACACATATGCATGTTCACATCATCACGTTGGCCATTCGGCCTTATCACACATATGCATGTTCACATTCATCACGTTGGCCATTCGGCCTTATCACACATATGCATGTTCATATTCATCACGTTGGCCATTCGGCCTTATCACACATATGCATGTTCACATTCATCACATTGGCCATTCGGCCTTATCACAGATATGCATGTTCACATTCATCACGTTGGCCATTCGGCCTTATTACACATATGCATGTTCACATTCATCACATTGGCCATTCGGCCTTATCTCATATACGCATGTTCACATTCATCACATAAAATCCTAAATCAAAATATAAATTTTCATGTATTCACATCACAATTATCCAAATATACTTCACATACCACATATACTTTCATGTTTACACTTTGTCTTGACTAAATCTACATCTATCATTTTCCAATGAATAATTCAATTTCAAGCCATACTATCATTCCATATTCGAATACTTATAAACTTACAATTTCACAAATTTTAATATCAAAGATCCATCTAACACTCATATATCATTTTATAATATCACAATTTAGAATTCACGTATGGGTTTAATCAATAGCTTATGAGCAACTAAAACAAGTTTTATCAATGTTTACAACATAATCACAAATTCTCTACAAGTTGTTTTCCTGAGCAACAGTCGTTAAATTATTTGTAACTGGAGCTAGGAAACTCCAAATGATGTGCCATTAATTTCCCATGAAAATAGACTCGTATATCTTCTATCCACAAAATTTTCAGAATTTTTGGTTTGGCTAATCAATACTAGATTTTTCTTAAATTCTCCCCTATTGAACTGCTTGACTATTCTGACTACTCTTCACTAAGAACTAAATTTCTCGTTGTACAGAATTCAAAATATGTTTTCATTTATTTTGTTTGAAACTAGACTCATTAAGGAGTCTAAGCATATAAATATTATCTTATAATAATTTTTGTACGATTTATAATGATTTTCCAAATACTGAACAGGGATTTTTGAGCCATTCTGACTCTGTCTCACACAACAACAAAAATCTCATTATCGGCAACCCCTTTACTTACACGATTTCTTTTATACGAAACTAGACGCATCAAGCTTTAATTACATAATCTATTCAGCCTTTAACTCAATTCCCACAATTTATGGTAATTTTTCCAAAACACGCTACTGCTGCTGTCCTGAGCAGATTTATACAAATTTACTCTGTAAAGTTCTCATTCACATATTTAAAACATAATATCATATATGCCATCATTTAGAAAAGTTATTGACCTTAACGTATATACTTAATTCATATTCATCCCATTTAAAAACTTAAAACTTACAAAGGAATCAAACTCAAATGCTTAAGAACTTACCTCGGAAGTTGTCGAATGATTACAGATCGACTATTCGGTTGGGTAGCTTTTTCTCTTATCGGAATTAGACTCCCTAAGCTCTTGAGCTTGAATAAACAAATTTAATCTATTACAAACCAATTATACAAACTCATGGCTGAATACAACAAGAAGACTAACTAGATTCTACTAGCCACTCATTGCTCTATTATTAACCTTACTTAATTATAAACACATTCGGCAACTACCTCAACCTTATTTAATACAATTAACACCGAATTCCTCATGTAAAAGTACCATTTCGAATATCATTTAGTTCACAAGGTCCTAATTTCAAAAATTTGACAAGCTCATACCCATTTCCTACTAATTCCATCATTTTAACACAGGTACGGCAAAGCTAAATTCCATTCTTCCATTAGTTTGCATTTAAATTATTTAAAACATTCAACACAACTCAACCTTATAAACACATATTCGGCTAGGAAGAAAGATTGATAATTTAACAACCTTAGCTTAACATATAATTTGTTGTAACACATCTTTAAGCATTCTTTTATTCCATCAACTCAAAACACATTCATCACTCACAATAACTAAATTCATATTCGGCAATGGCCTCCAATATAGTGACCGATTCTTCCCAACTAGCACCTAGTGTACACATATGATCATTTGTTTGATTCAAACACCTATCCACCAAAAATTCATCCAAATTAACAAGAACAACAACCACATTCCTTGTTATCTACCATGACCGAAACTCATATTCATTCACCAAATATCAAAAATTTAACATAGGTGAAATAAGGAACTTAGAAATTTACTAGGATTTAACTAATATTTCAAAAATTAACCAAAACTTCTTACCTTAATTAGGACTAGGATGACCGAATGATGTTCTCCCCTAAACTTCTTTCACATTCGGTTCTTCAAGAAACAAAGATGAATACTTTGTTTTTATCACCCATGTTCTCTTTATTATATTATTATTATTAAATAAATAAAAGCCATTTAGTTAACATATTGATAATATAAAATTTATATGTTATTTGTTAACTAGCAACATGGTTTGGCCACCAATAATAAAGTGGGCAATTTGACATGCAAGCCCCACATTTTAGCCATGTTAACAATTGGCCACTTTAAGAAAAAGACTTCTAAAATTTTACTTTATACAATCAAATCCCAACTAAATAATTTAGCATCCAACTAACTAAATTAGACCACCCAACTTTCACAATAGGTAATTCACATAACAAAAACACTGAAATTAATAGTTTACAAAATTTTTGACTAGGTTTTGTGGTCCCGAAACCACTTCCCGACTAGGGTCAATTTAGGACTGTCACATGTTCAGCCACAATTACTAAGAATACTAAGTTTAATAGCATGTTTTTGTAGCATGAGCCTTGTGGTATGAGTAAAAATGACAAAGACTAGAATGCAACCTATTATATGGATGAGAAAATGGCAACACAAAAGGGGTAAAAGTTTCAACTACCCTAATCATGCATATTTGCTTCTAACTAATCAAACGGAGTAAAGAAATCATGCAATGGGTGCGAAAAAGATGATAGATATTCTAGATTATGACATTTAAATGATAAAAATATAGAAATAAAATAAAAAACTTGCATATTATCATGATAAATAGCCCTAGAAATCAAAAAAATAGACAAGGAAGAAGTAAACAAATGCTAGGAAGAGGAGAGAAGGCTTCAAAAATGTAATTGAAGGCGGCGCACAGATGTGGCAAGGAGGCCGCGTGGACTTGTAGCGGCTAGGGTTAGGGTTTTTGAGTGGGGAAGACAATGACTAGTGTAGCCTATTTATAGATTTTGGGGCACACGGCCAGGGGACACGCCCGTGTGTCCTAATTTTAGCCCGTTTGTTTCGTATTTTTCCTATTTTGGCATATCTGAAATTTGACACAGGCCCGAGTACCTCAGGCGTGTTGGTGCACACGACCGTGTCGTACGACCGTGTCTAGCTTCGTTCGCTTCTCCCACGCCCGTGTATACAATCCCTACGCCAGTGTTAATTTGATAGGTTCGACCACGGGTGTTAGACACGGGCGTGTCGCACGCCCATGCTAGTTTCTCAGTTTCGACCATGGTCTTAAGGCACGGGTGTGTTGCACGCCCGTGTTGTTTTGACAGGTTTACCCATGGCCATGTCGTACGGCCGTGGCATTTTATTGTCGCCCGTGTTTTGGGAAAATTTTTTCCTGTTTCCACACGGTCCTAAGCACGCCCATGTGCACGGCTGTGTCCCTGTGGTGAACCTATTTTCAAGAGCTCCGCTAGTATGTCAGGTGTTAAACACTAAAATTTAAAGAAGTTAATACAGTTAGTACTCGGGTTGCCTCCCGAGAAGTGCTTATTTATAGTCTAAGCTCGACTTACCTCTCCGTTGAATGGTCATGTTAGTTTAAGGAGTTCATACTCCTCATTCCTACTATCAATCTTATCAAAATAATGTTTTAGACGGGTGTTGTTTACCTTAATAGTGTTAGAATTGGGATGACTTACCTCTACTGTACCGAATGGAAAAATACTAAGTACTGTAAGAAGGGTTTCTTCATTTGGGTTGGTAGTGACAATGTGAGGGTCTACGGCATCTAGTACGACTTTATCTCTAACCTTAAGTAAATTTGGGGAGGTATCGAGCTCATTTCGGTGTAGTTTTGGTTTATTGTGTATTCTATGGGCTTGCCATTCTTCTAGCTCTTCGATCTGTAGCCTTTGTTCTTCATGAATGGGTCCTCTATTGTTACTGGAGCATGGCTCGTGAACTTCTTTTAAACTTAATTTCTTCAAACTAGGTTACGTCATATTGTCAGTTTTAGTAGACTGGTATGGACAATCATCTTCAGTATTCGATGTATGGCCAGAATTACGAGCTTGAAGGGTGACAGTCTCGTCTCCCACATGAATGGTGAGCTCACCTGTGCCAACATCAATAATTGTTTTAATAGTTGCTAAAAAGGGCCTGCCTAAAATCAAAGGGGTGTTGTTATCCTCCTTTATGTCTAAAACAACGAAGTCCACAAGAAATATGAACTTATCTATTTTCACTAGTACATCTTCAATAATACCCCTAGGAAATCTTATAGTTTTATCTGCCAATTGAATGCTCATCCTAGTTTGTTTAGGTTTCCCAAGACCTAGTTGTTTAAACATTTTGTAAGGCATGACATTAATACTTGCCCCTAAATCAGCTAATGCATGATTCACATTCAAACTACCAATTAAGCAAGGAATAGCTGAGCAAATTGCATTTAGCTCCACATGCGACGTCTCGTCCAACTTCCTCTTGTTTACTAAAAGCTCTCTTAAAAATTTCATGGCATTTGGCATATGTGACAAAGCTTCAATAAACGGTAAGTTAATATATAATTTTTTCAAAAGTTTAAGGAATTTACTGAATTGTTCGTCTGAACGGTCTTTCCTTGTAGCATTAGGGTATGGCACACGAGGTTTGTATTCTACCTTCACTGTTTTGTTTTCATTATGACTTACCTCCCATTACCTTTACTCACCACATTTTCTTACCTTGGTCCTAGCTGAGGCTCAATGAATCCTTCTTTATCTTGAACATTAATTGTGTTGAGCTGTTCCCTTGGGTTAGGGTCAGTATTGCTTGGCAAGCTACCTTGTGGTCGTTTGGATATTAGCTTGGACAGCTGACCCATCTGGGTCTCGAGCCCCTGGATCGATGCTTGTTGATTTTTAAGTGCTTTCACGGTATTCTGGAAATGAGTTTCTAACACCGAGATGAATCTGGATAGCATCTCTTCAAGGTTTAGTTTCTTTTCCTGTTGATAAGGTGGCTGGAAATGAGTTTCTGACACTGATTTGACAACATAGTAACCAAGTCAACGTTATAAACGCCTATTGTTTTAGTTGGCTTAGTCCTCATGACTTGCCACTGATAGTTATTTAGTGACATCTCCTCAATAAATTCGTAAGCCTCTTCAGGTGTTTTGTTGTTGATGGTTTCACCAAAGACTACGTCAATCATTTGTCTTGTCAAGGGATTCACACCATTGTAGAACGTTTGAACTTGCACCGTGAGAGGTAGGTAACCCATGGTGTGGGCACCTTCGCAAAAGGTCATCGTATCTCTCCCATGCATTGTAAAGTGTTTCTAAGTCCATCTGCACAAAAAAGAGATATCATTACGCAACTTAGCCATTTTAGCTGGCAGAAAATACTTCAATAAAAATTTTTCGGTCATTTGTTCCCAAGTGGTAATGGACCTTCGTCGTAACGAGTCCAAGCACTATTTAGCATTGTTCCTCAGTGAAAAAGGGAATAACTGAAGGCGAATGGCATCATCAGAAACGCCATTAATTTTGAATGTGTCGCACAGTTTTAGGAAATTTGCCAAGTGAGTGTTGGGGTTCTCATCCTGCAAACCATCAAACTGAACAAACTGCTGTATCATTTGAATCGTGATAGGTTTCAGTTTAAAATTATTTGCAGCAATAGCAGGCCTAGCTATACTTGACTTAGTTACTGTAAAATTAGGTTTAGCATAATCATACATAGTATAAGGAGCAGGATTCTGATTTGCTAATTTAGCAGGTATGGCTAGAGGTAGCTGATTGTCTTGATTTTCAGCCATCTTCTCGGTTGTAGTTGAGATATTGTCCTCTTGGTCTTCCTCTGTGTGTCTTAAGCTGTGCCTGATTTCTCGTTGGTTTCTAAGAGCTATACGATCAATTTCTTCGTCAAAAAGCAGTGGTCCCGATGGGTTTCTTCTAGTCATAAACTATAAGAACCTGCCAAGAGAAAGAAAAAGAAAATTAGTAAAAAAAAGTAAAGTTAAATTGTAAGAAAATAAATGGCTAAAGTAATAAAAATTGAGCATTCCTAATATCTTAGTCCCTGGCAACGACGCCAAAAACTTGATCGTGATTTTCCGTGATAAGTTTTATAAATTTATAATTAATCGCTCTTGAAGCTAACTATTATCACGACGTAGGCAAGTGTACTTATCGAACAGTAGTATAGCTTTAGTAAGACTGGATTGTCGAACCCAAAGGACTAACAGTACTAGTAATGACTGTCTTTTTATTATCTAGCCTAAGAGTTAAAGGGGTTTGTTTCAACTAACTAATTAAACTAAGAAATTGCAAAAAATAGATTTTGGAAATTACTTTTAGGAAAACGATTGATTAAGGACAATACCTAATGAGAAATCCACCTAGACTTTTACATGTTATTCTGGCTCCGAACCGGACAATTTATTCATTTAACTTGTTCCGTAGAAATCCCTAAGTTATGTTATTATCCCTATTCAAGACTAATAATGTCTAATCCCTAATTTGAATAACCGAGACTTTTCTCTAATTAACACCCTAGGGTTCCATTAACTCGATCTATGGATTCCCTTATTAGGTTTCACCCTAATCTGACAAAATCTTGTCACCTTATCTCTAGGTGCGCAATCAACTCCGCTTAATTATGACAAAGTTACTCTTAGTCAGGGTCTATTCCTCCTCCAACTAAGAGTAGTAACTTGAAGTGATATCCTGAAATACCAAAACAAGAATTAAGAACACATAATTAAGAACAAGTCAAATATTTATCATACGATTCAGAAATAATAACAATGTTTCGTCATAGGTTTCATCCCCCTTAGGTATTTAGGGGTTTATTTCATAGCTAAACAAGAAAACATCTCAGAATAATAATAAATACAAAACATAAAGAAAACCCAAAACTCCTGAAGGAGAAATTGAGGAGAGATCTTTAGTCTTGATGGTGAATCTGGCTTCTGAGATGGATCAATCGGCTTTCGTGGAGTAATTCCTTACTTCCTCTTCTCCGTCCCCATTTTCTTCCTCTTCTGGGGTGTATTTATAGTTTTGGAATGCCTAAGAACCCTCAAAAGTGGACTTTTCCGCATTAGACTTAACTTAGGTTCGGTAGGGACATGCCGTGTGACACGCTCGTGTGCGATAACTTTAGCCCGTGTTTGAGCCTGTTAGATTGGCACGGACATGTGTTCTACCTATGTAAGTCATTCTTCAATTCTGCCAAATTGACACGGCCATGTGAGCTGCTCGTGTGAGGAGGTCCAGGCCGTGTTGATTTTGTGCGTTGGCCTATTTTCTCTCTTTTTGGCCCGTTTCTCGTTCCTTTTGCTCTCCTATGCTTACCTAAGTGTAAAACATGAAATTAAGGCATTAAGAGCATCCAATTCACCAAATCTAAGGAGAAATCATTCATAAAATATGTTAAGCGAGGGGTAAAAATATGTATAAATTATGATTTATCAATTATATATACTTAAGGACTGAATGTGTATATGCTTGAGAATTAAGTTTACAAGTTTGATTTGATTGAGTTACGATGTCTGAAAGTCCCATATCAACCTTACGAATAACTAGGATACATATGTCATGACATAGGATTTCGATATGTGATTTGTGAGTAAGACCATGGTATCGATATTGTGTGCGAGTAAGACCACGTTTTATACATTGGCATCGATATGTGACTCTGATATATGTGTGCGAGTAAGACCCTATGTAACACCCCTTACACGTATCTGTCGCCAGAACAGGGTACGAGGTATTAACAAATTATAATACATACTATTAAATAAAACCGAGACAAAAATATCGTGTGCTATTTGATCATGAATCATTACAACATATGCCATTAACAATACAAGCCAATTTCAAAGACTTCGTACAAAAAGATTTGTTTGATACTATAATTAATATTTTAGACCTAGGCAATTATGACACGTAACAAAATAACTAAGTCTACTATACATGCCATAATTCAAAATGTTGAGCTCAAATACCAAAAGTATTGATAGTGCAGGCGGATCTTCAACGATCTCTAACTCCTGTGCTAGCTGGATGACACTATAAGACAAAAGAGGGAAAAGAAAGTAAGCTTATAGCTTAGTAAGTAAGTATATAAATAACAAATAAGGAATCTAATATGTTTACAACATAACTCAATTATATCATATTCTTAAATTTTACTATTCACTCCAATTTGATCAAGCTGTCCCTCCTGCATCATGATCACTAAATAAATCATAACTCGAGTTACGAAATTCGAAATTCAAATCGGTAAAATTTTCCTGAATCTAGACTCATAAAAATTCTTACTAATTTTTTTCTAGAATTTTTGGTCCAGCCAATTAGTACAGTTTATTAGTTAAAATTTCCCCTGTTACACAGCTCAACTGATCTGACCTCTGTTCACTACAAATTTAATTTCTCTCAGTATACAATTCAAATAACCATGAAACCTGTTTAATTTAAAACTAGACTCAATACGGAATTTAGAAATATAAACTATGTTTCTTAATTTGTTTTGTACAATTTTTAATGATTTTTCAAAGTTGGAACAGGGGATCACATAGTCATTCTGAGCAAGTCACACACAATTATAAATATCTCAAAATATAGAATTCATTTACTTGCTCCGTTTCTTTTATATGAAAATAGGCTCATTAAGCTTTAATTTCACATCTCATTCAGCCTCTAATTAAATTATTACTATTTTTGGTGATTTTTCAAAATCACGTTACTGCTGCTGTCCCACAACAGTTTTAGTGCTAATTCACTCTTTCACACTTTCTTTGTATTAATCTCATTTTAACTTATATATATATCAGAAATCATTTTCATCACATATCATACATCACAAGTATAGGTCCATAATTACAATGTCACCATAAAGCCATCCCGTTGAACAATTCGGATCAATTCCCGATACTTGATGGTTTCAAAGACACAGCTCCACCATCATATTTCATATAATTGGCTCTCTTGTACACATGGTGAACACTTAGTACCACCCATGTGACCTAGCCAATTTATTACGTAGCTCTCTTGTCCACATGGTGTCCTACACTTGGAATCACACATGCGACCTAGCTACATTTATCTCTCCCGTAGCTCTCTTGTCTATATGGGATACATCCCGTATCACACATGTGACCTAGCTACCACATAGTATCTCGTAGCTTTCTTGTACACATGATGTGCACTCAGCACCATACATGTGACCTAGCTACGCTCCATGTATTTTATTCGATCTTTCCGAATGTTCAACCGAGATTTCTCTCTCTATTACTTATTTCCTTTCTTCCAATAGTCTATTTATGCTTCAACATTAGCTAATATATATAATGTAGGCTGAAATATAAAAATGTAAATGAAATTAATGTATTATTTACATACAAACTTACCTTGGTGCAAAATATGGGAATTTTGCAATTTAGTCCAAAACTTTTTCCTTCCCCCGTTCGAGGTCGATTCCACGCCTTTCTTGATCTATAACAACACATTTAGCTCATTTAACACCTGACCTATTTATTTTAATCCAAAAATCACATTATACAAAAATTACATTTTTGCCCCCTAACTTTTACAAAATTATGATTTTGCCCCAAGGCTCGGAAATTTAATTTCAGCCCTTATTCTTATGTTTAATAACATGCTGATCATTTTTATCTTCTATGGAAACATCAAATTTTCACTCTAACACGTAGTTATGAACAATAGGTAGTTTTATCGATTATGCCGTTTTGCTCGTTTTCGCTAAAAATTGCTTAGAAAAGATCGTTCTCCTAACTTCAAACATTCATATTCTACCATCAAACATCAAAATAGATGCCTATCATTCATGGGTAAATTTTTAAACATAAACCCTAACTCGAAATAATGGTAGAAATAGGTAAACCGAGCTATGAGGATTTCAAAAATGTAAAGAACATTAAAAACGGGGCTTGAAATCACTTACTATGAAGCTTGAAAGTTGAAGAAACCCTAGCTATGGAGGAGAGCAAATTTTGGCAGCAACTAATGAAGATGATGGCCAATTTTGTGTTATTTTTCCCATTTTATTTCATTTAATATATAAATGACCAAAATGCCCTTACTACTAAACTTTCCAAAAATTCCCTCCATGTCCCACTTTTGTCCATAACTTAGGAATTGGTCAAGTTGCGATTTAAGACCTCCTAATTAATATCCCAAAGCAATTTCATACTAAAAACTTCTAAAACACGAGTTTTGCAATTTATTCGGTTTAGTCCCTAATCTCAGCTTAAGCGCTCAATGCATAGAATTTCATCACGAAATTTTCACGAAATCATGAAATCATATCATAAACCTCAAAATAATCATAAAATAATTATTTCTATCTCGGATTTGTGGTCACGAAACCACCATTCCGATTAGGCCCTAATTCGGGTTGTCACAAAAATTTTCCTGTTTTAATTTTATCATTTGAGTGGTCGATTTAATAAAAAGGGCTTAATCGCTTAAAATGAAAATTTGATGGTTAATTGTGAAATGGCTAAATAGTTGTTGTTCTTTTAATATGGAGGTTTTAACTTGCAATTAGGCCATAATATTATGTGATGGACAGTTGTGGACAACCATCATAAAGATTATATATTAAATTACAAAGGTTAATTTAGTAAAACATGTAATAATATATGAATTAATAAAACATAAAAATTTAACCAAGTGCTCATGTTTTCTCTCTATGATCGAAACCTAAAATAAAACAAAAGAAATAAAGTTCTCTTACATTTGGCCATTGTTAAGCTTAATCAAGGTATGTAACTAGCTCAGTTTTTGATAATTTTTACGTTTTTGAGATCGTTGCAGTGTAATGTAAAAGCCCATGCTTGAATTTTTTATTTTGATGAATATTTTGAGTTATGCCATTGATGAATAGTTGATCTTTATGATGATAGTTGATGAAATATGAAAGATATGTTTTAGATTAACATGTTTTGTATTGGATTTTTGATGATTTTGAGTAATTGGGGCTAAATTGCAAAAATAATAAATTGAGGACTAAAATGTGAAATAAAGGAAATTTATGGATTTTTATGAACACATGGAACATTTGGCCTAAGCATAGTATGTGCAAATTTTGCATGTTTTGTGTTTTGTGCAATTTGGACTAAATTGTAAAAAGTGTAAATGTTAGAGGTAAAATGATAATTTTCCCATTTATGTGTTTTTGGACTAAAATGAATGAAAATATGTTTGAATGAGTTTAATTTGAATATGTTAAGATCAAGAACCAAAGAAATCAGATTTCAATCGGGGGAAAACTAAAGTTGTCGATTAGCCGTCCCGTTTCGATTTTCATCATCCGAGGTAAGTTTATAAGCAAATAAGTTTTAATAATTTTGAATATATATATATATATAAGTGTTAAATGGTGAATCGAATTTTATGATTATTTATCGTGATTTTTCGTGATAAGTTTTATAAATTTATAATTAATCGCTCTTGAAACTAACTATTATCACGACGTAGGCAAGTGTACCTATCGAACAGTAGTATAGCTTTAGCAAGATCGGATTGTCGAACCCAAAGAACTAAAAGTACTAGTAATGACTATCTTTTTATTATCTAGCCTAAGAATTAAAGGGGTTTGTTTCAACTAACTAGTTAAACTAAGAAATTGCAGAAAATAGATTTGGGAAATTACTTTTGGGAAAACGATTGATTAAGGAAAATACCTAAGGAAAAATCCACCTAGACTTTTACTTGTTATTCTGGCTTCGAACTAGATGATTTATTCATTTAACTTGTTCCGTAGAAATCCCTAAGTTATGTTTTTATCCCTATTCAAGACTAATAACGTCTAATCCCTAGTTTGAATAACTGAGACTTTTCTCTAATTAACACCCTAGGGTTGCATTAACTCGATCTATGGATTCCCTTATTAGGTTTCACCCTAATCGGACAAAATCTTGTCACCATATCTCTAGGCGCGCAATCAACTCCACTTAATTATGACAAAGTTTCTCTTAGTCAGGGTCTATTCCTCCTCCAACTAAGAGTAGTAACTTGAAGTGATATCCTAAAATACTAAAACAAGAATTAAGAACACATAATTAAGAACAAGTCAAATATTTATCATACGATTCAGAAATAATAACAATGTTTCGTCAAAGGTTTCATACCCCTTAGGTATTTAGGGGTTTAGTTTATAGCTAAACAAGAAAACATCTCAGAATAATAATAAATACAAACATAAAGAAAACCCAAAACTCCGAAGGAGAAATTGAGGAGAGATCTTTAGTCTTGATGGTGAATCCGACTTCTGAGATGGATCAATCGGCTTCCTTAGAGTAATTATTTACTCCCTCTTCTCTGTTCCCCTTTTCTTCCTCTTCTGGGGTGTATTTATAGGCTTTGGAATGCCTAAGAACCCTCAAAAGTGGCCTTTTCCGAATTAGACTTAACTTAGGTTCAGTAAGGACACGCCCGTGTGACACACCCGTGTGCGATAACTTTAGGCCGTGTTCGAGCCTGTTAAATTGGCACAGATGTGTATTCTACCAATGTGAGTCGTGCTTCAATTCTGCCAAATTAACACGGCCATGTGAGCTACCCGTGTAAAGAGGTCCAGGCCGTGTTGATTTCATACTTTGGCCCATTTTCTCCGTTTTTGGCCCATTTCTTGTTCCTTTCGCTCTCTTATGCTTACCTAAGTGTAAAACATGAAATTAAGGCAATAGAAGCATCGAATTCACCAAATCTAAGGTGAAATCATTCATAAAATGTGTTAAGCGAGGGGTAAAAATATGTATAAATTACACCATAAGTAATAGACGTCGTAGGTAGTGACGACGCCGGTGCTCTCTCTCCGCCCTGTCAAAGTGTGAGATAAAATTCGAATGAGGTACCTTAAGGATGGAGGGGGAGATGATGCCTTGGTGCGACTAGGGTCGTAAGTGGCCGAACGTAGGACGAGGGTATCCCAGCAACCTAAAAGAGAATGATGGATGTGGCAGTCGAGAGCATGTAAGTCATTCTCTTCTCTGAACTCCTCGGCATAAAGACCCAATGCAGTGCCAAACTCAAGAACGCTTAGTTGGCGGACTAATCCACCTAAGTGAAATTGGATTGTGCTTGGATCATCGTAGTTTGTCATCACCATTTAAAGATGAAACGTGGAACATAGCTCTATCGTCAACTCTAAGTATGTCGGCTATATGATCCCAAAAAATAGGTCCCATAGATTGGTAGTAAGGAGAGCCCAGATCGCATCAGCCAACTGAATTTGTTCAACTGTAGCCTTATTGATGCAGCGGCCCGCTGTTAAAGGTCAGGCATGTAGTATCTGAAAGAGTTCCTCTTGGGGCCCGTTGGGAAACTGTAGGAATCGGTGGCGAATTCTCACGGTAGGACCCGAGGAGGATGACGCTCCCTTCCTTTTCTTTGAGGCAAGGACGGTGGCTTTCTTCCCTCGCGACGACTTATTAAAACTGAAATTTGAACCATTAAGTCGTCTTGAAAATTGGACAAAGTAAAATGCAACTAAAGTCAAAAGAAAAACCATGAATATGTTCAGCCACAATTACTAAGAATACTAAGTTTAATAGCATGTTTTTGTAGCATGAGCCTTATGGTATGAGTAAAAATGACAAAGACTAGAATGCAACCTATTATATGGATGAGAAAATGGCAACACAAAAGGGGTAAAAGTTTCAACTACCCTAATCATGCATATTTGCTTCTAACTAATCAAACGGAGTAAAGAAATCATGCAATGGGTGCGAAAAAGATGATAGATATTCTAGATTATGACATTTAAATGATAAAAATATAGAAATAAAATAAAAAACTTGCATATTATCATGATAAATAGCCCTAGAAATCAAAAAAATAGACAAGGAAGAAGTAAACAAACGCTAGGAAGAGGAGAGAAGGCTTCAAAAATGTAATTGAAGGCGGCGCACAGACGTGGCAAGGAGGCCGCGTGGACTTGTAGCGGCTAGGTTTAGGGTTTTTAAGTGGGGAAGACAATGAATAGTATAGCCTATTTATAGATTTTGGGGCACACGGCCAAGGGACACGCCCGTGTGTCCTAATTTTAGCCCGTGTGTTTCGCATTTTTCCTATTTTGGCGCATCTGAAATTTGACACAGGCCCGAGTACCTCAGGCGTGTTGGTGCACACGGCCGTGTCGTACGACCGTGTCTAGCTTCGTTCGCTTCTCCCACGCCCGTGTATACAATCCCCACGCCAGTGTTAATTTGACAGGTTCGATCACGGGTGTTAGACACGGGCATGTCGCACGCCCATGCTAGTTTCTCAGTTTCGACCATGGTCCTAAGGCACGGGTGTGTTGCACGCCCGTGTTGTTTTGACAGGTTTGCCCACGGCCATGTCGTACGGCCGTGGCATTTTATCGTTGCCCGTGTTTTGGGAAAATTTTTGCCCTGTTTCCACACGGTCCTAAGCACGCCCGTGTGCTTGGCTGTGTCCCTGTGGTGAACCTATTTTCAAGAGCTCCGCTAGTGTGTTAGGTGTTAAACACTAAAATTTAAAGAAGTTAATACAGTTAGTACTCGGGTTGCCTCCCGAGAAGTGCTTATTTATAGTCTAAGCTCGACTTACCTCTCCGTTGAATGGTCATACTAGTTTAAGGATTTCATACTCCTCATTCCTACTATCAATCTTATCAAAATAATGTTTTAGATGGGTGTTGTTTACCTTAATAGTGTCAGAATTGGGATGACTTACCTCTACTGTACCGAATGGAAAAATACTAAGTACTGTAAGAGGGGTTTCTTCATTCGGGTTGGTAGTGACAATGTGAGGGTCTACGGCATCTAATACGACTTAATCTCTAACCTTAAGTAAATTTGGGGAGGTATCGAGCTCATTCCGGTGTAGTTTTAGTTTATCGTGTATTCTATGGACTCGCCATTCATCTAGCTCTCCTATCTGTAGCCTTTGTTCTTCATGAATGGGTCCTCTATTGTTACTGGAACATGGCTCGTGAACTTCTTTCAAACTTAATTTCTTCAAACTAGGTTGCGTCATATTGTCAGTTTTAGTAGACTGGTGAGGAAAATTATCTTCAATATTCGATATATTGCCAGAATTACGAGCTTGAAGGGTGACCGTCTCGTCTCCCACATGAAGGGTGAGCTAACTTGTGCCAACATCAATAATTGTTTTAGTAGTTGCTAAAAAGGGCCTGCCTAAAATCAAAGGGGTGTTGTTATCCTCCTCTATGTCTAAAACAACGAAGTCCACAAGAAATATGAACTTATCTATTTTCACTAGTATATCTTCAATAATACCCCTAGGAAATCTTATAGTTTTATCTGCCAATTGAATGCTCATCCTAGTTTGTTTAGGTTTCCCAAGACCTAGTTGTTTAAACATTTTGTAAGGCATGACATTAATACTTGCCCCTAAATCAGCTAATGCATGATTCACATTCAAACTACCAATTAAGCAAGGAATAGTTGAGCAAACTGCATTTAGCTCCACATGCGACGTCTCGTCCAACTTTCGCTTGTGTACTAAAAGCTCTCTTAAAAATTTCATGGCATTTGGCATATGTGACAAAGCTTCAATAAACGGTAAGTTAATATGTAATTTTTTCAAAAGTTTAAGGAATTTACTGAATTGTTCGTCTGAACGGTCTTTCCTTGTAGCATTAGGGTATGGCACACGAGGTTTGTATTCTACCTTCACCATTTTGTTTTCATTATGACTTACCTCCCATTAGCTTTACTCACCACATTTTATTGCCTTGGTCCTAGCTGAGGCTCAACGAATCCTTCTTTATCTTGAACATTAATTGTGTTGAGCTGTTCCCTTGGGTTAGGTTCAGTATTGCTTGGCAAGCTACCTTGTGGTCGTTTGGATATTAGCTTGGACAGCTGACCCATCTGGGTCTCGAGCCCCTGGATCGATGCTTGTTGATTTTTAAGTGCTGTCACGGTATTCTGGAAATGAGTTTCTGACACCGAGATGAATCTGGATAGCATCTCTTCAAGGTTTAGTTTCTTTTCCTGTTGATAAGGTGGCTGTTGAAAACCCTGAGGATTTTGTGGCCTTTGATTTCCTTGACCACCCCAAGAGAAATTTGGGTGGTTCTTCCAACCTGCATTATAAGTATTACTATATGGGTTATTTTGGGATCTAAAATTATTGTTACCCATATAGTTGACTTGTTCCTCTTCGGTTGTAGGATTGAACGGTTGATATTCTGTATGCACACCTCCTCCACTTGAATCACACCTCATCGCTGGATGTACCTGCGTAGAGCCAAGTAAACCATCGGTTTTTTTATTCAGAAGTTCTAACTGATTTGACAACATAGTAACCAAGTCAACGTTATAAACGCCTGTTGTTTTAGTTGGCTTAGTCCTCATGACTTGCCACTGATAGTTATTTAGTGACATCTCCTCAATAAATTCGTAAGCCTCTTCAGGTGTTTTGTTGTTGATGGTTTCACCAGCAGCTACGTCAATCATTTGTCTTGTCAAGGGATTCACACCATTGTAGAACGTTTGAACTTGCAGCCGTAGAGGTAACCCATGGTGTGGGCACCTTCGCAAAAGGTCATTGTATCTCTCCCATGCATTGTAAAGTGTTTCTAAGCCCATCTGCACAAAAAAAGAGATATCATTACGCAACTTAGCCATTTTAGCTAGCGGAAAATACTTCAATAAAAATTTTTCGGTCATTTGTTCCCAAGTGGTAATGGACCTTCGTGGTAACGAGTCCAACCACTATTTAGCTTTGTTCCTCAGTGAAAAAGGGAATAACTGAAGGCGAATGGCATAATCAGAAACACCATTAATTTTGAATGTGTCGCACAGTTTTAGGAAATTTGTCAAGTGAATGTTGGGGTTCTCATCCTGCAAACCATCAAACTGAACAAACTGCTGTATCATTTGAATCGTGTTAGGTTTCAGTTCAAAATTATTTGCTGCAATAGCAGGCCTAGCTATACTTGACTTAGTTCCTGTAAAATTAGGTTTAGCATAATCATACATAGTACAAGGAGCAAGATTCTGATTTGCTAATTCAGCAGGTATGGCTAGAGGTAGCTGATTGTCTTGATTTTCAGCCATCTCCTCAGTTGTAGTTGAGATATCATCCTCTTGCTCTTCCTCTGTGTATCTTAAGCTGTGCCTGATTTCTCGTTGGTTTCTAAGAGCTATACGATCAATTTCTTCGTCAAAAAGCAATGGTCCCGATGGGTTTCTTCTAGTCATAAACTATAAGAACCTGCCAAGAGAAAGAAAAAGAAAATTAGTAAAAAAAAGTAAAGTTAAATTGTAAGAAAATAAATGGCTAAAGTAATAAAAATTGAGCATTCCTAATATCTTAGTCCCTGGCAACGACGCCAAAAACTTGATCGTGATTTTCCGTGATAAGTTTTATAAATTTATAATTAATCGCTCTTGAAGCTAACTATTATCACGACGTAGGCAAGTGTACTTATCGAACAGTAGTATAGCTTTAGTAAGACTGGATTGTCGAACCCAAAGGACTAGAAGTACTAGTAATGACTGTCTTTTTATTACCTAGCCTAAGAATTAAAGGGGTTTGTTTCAACTCACTAATTAAACTAAGAAATTGCAAAAAATAGATTTTGGAAATTACTTTTAGGAAAACGATTGATTAAGGACAATACCTAAGGAGAAATCCACCTAGACTTTTACATGTTATTCTGGCTCCGAACCGGACAATTTATTCATTTAACTTGTTCCGTAGAAATCCCTAAGTTATGTTATTATCCCTATTCAAGACTAATAATATCTAATCCCTAATTTGAATAACCGAGACTTTTCTCTAATTAACACCCTAGGGTTCCATTAACTCGATCTATGGATTCCCTTATTAGGTTTCACCCTAATCCGACAAAATCTTGTCACCTTATCTTTAGGTGCGCAATCAACTCCGCTTAATTATGACAAAGTTACTCTTAGTCAGGGTCTATTCCTCCTCCAACTAAGAGTAGTAACTTGAAGTGATATCCTGAAATACCAAAACAAGAATTAAGAACACATAATTAAGAACAAGTCAAATATTTATCATACAATTCAGAAATAATAACAATGTTTCATCATAGGTTTCATCCCCCTTAAGTATTTAGGGGTTTATTTCATAGCTAAACAAGAAAACATCTCAGAATAATAATAAATACAAAACATAAAGAAAACCCAAAACTCTTGAAGGAGAAATTGAGGAGAGATCTTTAGTCTTGATGGTGAATCTGGCTTCTAAGATGGATCAATCGGCTTTCGTGGAGTAATTCCTTACTTCCTCTTCTCCGTCCCCATTTTCTTCCTCTTCTGGGGTGTATTTATAGGCTTTGGAATGCCTAAGAACCCTTAAAAGTGGCCTTTTCCGAATTAGACTTAACTTAGGTTCGGTAGGGACATGCCGTGTGACACGCCCGTGTGTGATAACTTTAGCCCATGTTCGAGCCTGTTAAATTGGCACGGACGTGTGTTCTACCCATGTGAGTCATGGTTCAATTCTGCCAAATTGACACGGCCATGTGAGCTGCTCGTGTGAGGAGGTCCAGGCCATGTTGATTTCGTGCTTTGGCCTATTTTCTCTCTTTTTGGCCCGTTTCTCGTTCCTTTTGCTCTCCTATGCTTACCTAAGTGTAAAACATGAAATTAAGGCATTAAGAACATCGAATTCACTAAATCTAAGGAGAAATCATTCATAAAATATGTCAAGCGAGGGGTAAAAATATGTATAAATTATGATTTATCAATTATATATACTTAAGGACTGAATGTGTATATGCTTGAGAATTAAGTTTACAAGTTTGATTTGATCGAGTTACGATGTCCGAAAGCCCCATATCAACCTTACGAATAACTAGGATACATATGTCATGACATAGGATTTCAATATGTGATTTGTAAGTAAGACCATGGTATCGATATATGTGTGCGAGTAAGACCACGTTTTATACATTGGCATCGATATGTGACTCTGATATATGTGTGTGAATAAGACCCTATGTAACACCCCTTACCCGTATCCATCGCCAGAATAGGGTACGAGGTATTAACAAATTATAATACATACTATTAAATAAAACCGAGACAAAAATATGGCGTGCTATTTGATCATGAATCATTACAACATATGCCATTAACAATACAAGCCAATTTCAAAGACTTCGTACAAAAAGATTTGTTTGATACTATAATTAATATTTTAGACCTAGGCAATTATGACACGTAACAAAATAACTAAGTCTACTATACATGCCATAATTCAAAATGTAGAGTTCAAATACCAAAAGTATTGATAGTGCAGGCGGATCTTCAACGATCTCTAACTCCTGTGCTAGCTGGATGACACTATAAGACAAAAGAGGGAAAAGAAAGTAAGCTTATATCTTAGTAAGTAAGTATATAAATAACAAATAAGGAATCTAATATGTTTACAACATAACTCAATTATATCATATTCTTAAATTTTACTATTCACTACAATTTGATCAAGCTGCCCTCCTGCGTCATGATCACTAAATAAATCATAACTCGAGTTACGAAAATCTAAATTCAAATCCGTAAAATTTCCCTGAATCTAGACTCATAAAAATTCTTACTAATTGTTTTCTAGAATTTTTGACCAGCCAATTAGTACAGTTTATTAGTTAAAGTTTCCCCTGTTACACAGCTCGACTGATCTGACCTCTGTTCACTACGAATTTAATTTCTCTCAGTATACAATTCAAATAACCATGAAGCCTGTTTCATTTAAAACGAGACTCAATAAGGAATTTAGACATATAAACTATGTTTCTTAATTTGTTTTGTACAAGTTTTAATTATTTTTCAAAGTTGGAACAAGGGATCACATAGTCATTCTGAGCAAGTCAAACACAATTATAAATATCTCAAAATATAGAATTCCTTTACTTGCTCCGTTTCTTTTATATGAAAATAGGCTCATTAAGCTTTAATTTCACATCTCATTCAGACTCTAATTAAATTATTACTATTTTTGGTGATTTTTCAAAATCACGTTACTGCTACTGTCCCACAACAGTTTTAGTGCTAATTCACTCTTTCACACTTTCTTTGTATTAATCTCATTTTAACTTATATATATATATCACAAATAATTTTCACCACATATCATACATCACAAGTATATGTCCATAATTACAATGTCACCATAAAGCCATCCCGTTGAACAATTCGGATCAATTCCCGATACTTGATGGTTTCAGCACACAACTCCACCATCATATTTCATATAATTCGGCTCTCTTGTACACATGGTGAACACTTAGTACCACCCATGTGACCTAGCCAATTTATTACGTAGCTCTCTTGTCCACATGGTGTCCTACACTTGGAATCACACATGCGACCTAGCTACATTTATCTCTCCCGTAGCTCTCTTGTCTACATGGGATACATCCCGTATCACACATGTGACCTAGCTACCACATAGTATCTCGTAGCTTTCTTGTACACATGATGTGCACTCAGCACCATACATGTGACCTAGCTACGCTCCATGTATTTTATTCAATCTTTCCGAATGTTCAACCGGGATTTCTCTCTCTATTACTTATTTCCATTCTTCCAATAGTCTATTTATGCTTCAACATTAGCTAATATATATAATGTAGGCTGAAATATAAAAATGTAAATGAAATTAATGTATTATTTACATACAAACTTACCTCGGTGCAAAATATGGGAATTTTGCAATTTAGTCCAAAACTTTTTCCTTCCAGTTCGCTCGAGGTCGATTCCACGCCTTTCTTGATTATGAAGCTTGAAAGTTGAAGAAACTCTAGCTATGGAGGAGAGAAAATTTCGGCAGCAACTAATGAAGATGATGGCCAATTTTGTGTTATTTTTCCCATTTTATTTCATTTAATATACAAATGACCAAAATGCCCTTACTACTAAACTTTCCAAAAATTCCCTCCATGTCCCACTTTTGTCCATAACTTAGGAATTGGTCAAGTTGCTATTTAAGACCTCCTAATTAATATCCCAAAGCAATTTCATACTAAAAACTTCTAAAACACGAGTTTTGCAATTTATTCGGTTTAATCCCTAATCTCAACTTAAGCGCTCAATGCATAGAATTTCATCACGAAATTTTCACAAAATCATGAAATCATATCATAAACCTCAAAATAATCATAAAATAATTATTTCTATCTCGGATTTGTGGTCACGAAACCACCATTTCGATTAGGCCCTAATTCGGGTTGTCACATTTCTCCCCCCCTTTAGGGATTTTCGTCCCCGAAAATCTTACCGGTAAAGAGGTTCGGGTACTGTTTCCTCATAGTTTCCTCAGGTTCCCACGTAGCCTCTTCTATCCCATGTCTGTGCCACAATACTTTCACTAATGCTATACTTTTATTTCTTAACTGTTTAATTTCCCGAGCCAAAATCTTTATTGGTTCCTCCTCATAGGTCATATCCGGTCGAATCTCAATTTCTGTTGGAGAAATCACATGTGAAGGATCTGCACGATAATGTCGCAACATTGATACATGAAACACGTTATGAATTCTTTCTAACTCTGCCGGTAAGGCCAATCGATATGCCATGGTCCGATTCTCTCAAGTAATCTCAGACGCCCAAGAAAACGCGGACTCAATTTGCCTTTTTGGCTAAATCGCAGAATCTTCTTCATGGTGACACCTTCAAGAACACTTTATCACCCACCTGAAATTCAATCTCTTTTCTTTTTAAATCTGCATATGACTTTTGTCGATCTGAAGCAGCTTTTAAGCAATCACGAATTACGTTTACTTTCTCCTCAGTTTCTTTAACTAGATCAACTCCGTGAATCTGTTTCTCACAAAGTTCGGTCCAATATAAAGGAGTCCGACATTTGCGACCATACAAGGCTTCATACGGTGCCATTTGTATACTTGACTGAAAACTGTTATTGTAGGCGAATTCAACCAAAGATAGATATTTCTCCCAACTACCTCCAAATTCTAAAACACAGCATCTAAGCATATCCTCGAGTACCTGGATTACTCTTTCCGACTGACCATCTATTTGTGGATGAAACGCAGTACTAAAGTTCAATTTTGTGCCCAAAGCTTCTTGTAACTTTTTCCAAAATCTCGAGGTAAACCTCGGATCTCTATCTGATATTATAGACATAGGTACCTCGTGCAACCTCACAATTTCAACAATATATAGTTCAGCTAATTTATCAAGTGAGTAATCGGTACGTACTGGTATAAAATGGGCTGACTTTGTTAACCTATCAACCACTACCCAGACAGCATCCTTCTTTTTAGGAGTCAAAGGCAAACCGGTTACAAAATCAATAGTAATTTTATCCCATTTCCACTCAGGAACCATTACCGGTTGGAGTAATCCTGAAGGCACTTGATGTTCAGCTTTTACTTGTTGACAGATCAAACACTTGGTTACAAATTCAGAAATGTCCCTTTTCATACCTGGCCACCAATATAACTTCTTTAAATTATTATACATTTTTGTGCTACCAGGGTGAACTGACAAACAGACACTGTGCGCCTCATGTAATATTTTCTGAATCAATTCATCATTTTTCGGTACACAAATCCTATCTCGAAACATCAAACGATCATATCCTGGTCCAACTTGAAAATTTGAGTAGTAACCCGATTCATGACTTGAGTTCTCTTGGTTTGCAACTCACTATCATTCTTTTGAGCATCACAGATTATTTGGAGAAACAACGGTTTAACCTCATCTCTCGCTAAAATTGACCCATCATGAGACAATGCTAACCTCATATTCATGGCCCTCAAAGTAAAAAGAGATTTCTTGCTCAAGGCGTCAGCAACTATATTCGCTTTTCCTGGATGATAATCAATCACTAGCTCATAATCCTTCAATAATTCAAGCCATCTCCGTTGTCACAGATTCAAATCCTTTTGATTCATCAAATACTTCAAAATTTTGTGATCAGTAAAAATTTGGCATTTTTCACCATACAAATAATGTCGCCAAATCTTCAAGGCAAAGACAATAGCGGCCAACTCCAAATCATGTGTAGGATAGTTCTTCTCATATGGTTTTAACTGTCTCGAGGCATAAGCTACCACTTTACCCTCTTGCATCAACACACACCCAAGGCCTGTCAATGATGCATCACTATAAATTACGAATTCCTTCCCTGCCTCGGGCTGTACTAAAATTGGTGCTTCAGTCAATCGTGCTTTTAGCTTTTCAAAACTCTGCTGGCATTTATCAGTCCATTCAAACTTAACATTCTTTTGCAACAACTTAGTCATAGGAGAGGCAATCGTCAAAAATCCCTCGACAAAACGTCTATAATACCCGGCCAAGCCTAAAAAGCTTCTAACCTCAGATACATTCTTTGGCGGTTTCCAATCAACGATCGCGGAAATCTTACTCGGATCTACCCGAATACCATCACCTGAGACTATATGTCCCAAAAATCTGACTTCACGAAGCCAAAACTCACTTTTACTAAACTTAGCAAACAGTTTCTTTTCTCTTAAAATCTGCAAGATAGTTCTCAAGTGTTCGGCGTGTTCAGACTCATCCCGAGAATAAATTAGAATGTCATCTATAAACACCACTACAAACTTATCTAAATATGGCCGAAAGATTCAGTTCATCAGGTCCATAAATATAGCTGGAGCATTTGTTAAGTCGAAAGGCATCACAAGGAACTCATAATGTCCATACCGTGTCCTAAAAGCAGTTTTTGGCACATCCGACTCCTTAACTCTCAACTGGTAGTAACCAGACCTCAAATCGATCTTTGAAAACACTGTGGCCCCCTTTAACTGATCGAATAAATCATTGATCCTCGGCAATAGGTACTTTTATAGTCACCTTATTGAGCTGGCGGTAATCAATGCAAAGCCTCATTGAACCATCCTTCTTTTTTACGAACAATACAGGAGCACCCCAAGGAGAGAAACTCGGTCTCACAAACCCCTTGTCTGTTAACTCTTGCAACTGAGCCTTCAATTCTTTTAATTCAGTCGGAGCCATTCTATATGGAGCAATCGAGATCGGTGCAGTACCTGGTAACAAATCAATGGCAAACTCTATCTCTCTGTTTGGAGGCAATCCAGGCAATTCCTCTGGAAATACATCTAGAAATTCACAGACTATCGGTACTGATTCAAACTTCAATTGAGGCAACTCAGTATTCATTACATAACCCAAATAGGCTTCACACCCTTTTCTTATGTATTTCTGTGCAGACATGTGCGAAATCACCATAGGTAATTTATTTGATTCATCTGTTTCAACCCACAGAATTTCTCCACTTTCACATTTCAACTCCAGTGTTTTTTGTTTACAATCTACCTTGGCATCATACAATGTCAACCAGTCCATTCCCAAAATAACGTCAAACTCATCAAATGGTAACAGCATCAGATTAGCCGGAAAACAGTGACCTTGAATCATTAATGGGCAATTCTTGCAAACCTTGTCAACTAGCACATATTGGCCTAAGGGGTTCGACACTTTAATCGTAAACTCGAGAAACTCAAAGAGCAACTTTTTATTAGATACTAAATTCATGTAAATATAGGAATGAGTGGACCGGGATCAATCAATGCAATAACAATAGCATCATAGAGAGAAAATGTACCAAGAATCACATCGGGAGATGATGCATCCTCTCTGCACGTATGGCATAAGCTCTAGCAGCACTCTAACTTCCGATCTCGCCACCGAATCTTTCATTATAGTTTTATCGCTAGCTCCACTTCGGTATTTCTCGGTGGCCTACCCACCGCTAGCGGTGGGATTCTCGTCTAGCACTCTGAAATTTTTCTTCTTTAACTTCTCTCGGATAGTCTCGATAAAATGCTCGCGAGAACCGCACCTGAAACAAGCTCGCTCGTTTCCCCAACACTCACCATAATGTTGCCTGCCACATTGCTGACACTCGGGCTTTCTAGATCGCACATTACCCACACTTGCCACTGAAGTAGCTTAAGCTTTAGACCCCAAATATGTTCTACCACGATCTCTGTGCGAATCCCCAGTTGAAACTGTCATTCGAGGGTTTGTCTCTTTGGACCTCTTTGATTGAGATTGGAATGACTTGCTTATCGGCCTCTTTCTGGCATCTCGAGCCTCAATAGTAGCTTTTCTTCTTTCTTTATTCAATTCTTCGGCTTTCAGAGCTCGATCAACCAATACTACAAATTCTTTCAACTCCAAAATTCCCACAAACACTTTAATATCCTCATTTAGCCCATCCTCAAACCTTTTGCACATAATGGCCTCGGTGGACACACATTCCTGGGCATACTTGCTGAGTCTTACAAATTCATGTTCATACTCTGCCACAGACATCTTGCCCTGTTTCAATTCAAGGAACTCCTTCCGTTTTTTATCAATAAATCGCTGACTTATGTATTTCTTTTCAAATCTTCCTGGAAAAATCCCAAGTAACTCTTTCTTTTGGCACCATTGCTACCAAAGTCTTCCACTGGTAGGCCGAATCTCTCAAAAGTGATACAAAGATACTTTAAGCACTCCTCGGGTGTACATGAAAGCTCATCAAACACACGGGTAGAATTTTCAAGCCAAAACTCGCTTTCGGGATCATCATCGATCTTTGCTCTAAACTCTTCAGCCTCTTATTTTTAAATCTTATCAAGCTGGAGGCTTGTTCATTCTTACCAAATCTATGCCTTGAGCAACTACAGAATCGTCTCGAGGTATGGGAGGGGTGGAGGAGGTTGAGCATTTGGGTTTGCTCGAATAAACTCAGTATACCAATTGTTCATCATTTGGAGAGAGGCATCCTGAGCCTCATCTCCCTGTCTCAATGTCTCAGGTCTACTTTCCATAGGCGCGGTCCCTTGTGCAGGAGCCAGCGCATTACTAGCAGCATCATCAGCCGCAGTTCCGTCAGGATCCATTACTATATCAAAACAAAACACAGTTTAGAATAATCAGGAGTCACTACACTATCACAATATTTTTATGGCATGTATAGCTTGACTTTTACACACTCTTTGTTAGTCCATGAACCGACTAAACCGTAGCTCTAATACCACTAAATGTAACACCCCTTACCCGTATCCGTCGCCAGAACAGGGTACGAGGTATTAACAAATTATAATACATACTATTAAATAAAACCGAGACAAAAATATGGCGTGCTATTTGATCATGAATCATTACAACATATGCCATTAACAATACAAGCCAATTTCAAAGACTTCGTACAAAAAGATTTGTTTGATACTATAATTAATATTTTAGACCTAGGCAATTATGACACGTAACAAAATAACTAAGTCTACTATACATGCCATAATTCAAAATGTTGAGTTCAAATACCAAAAGTATTGATAGTGCAAAGGATCTTCAACTATCTCTAACTCCTGTTGCTAATTTGGATGACACTATAAGACAAAAGAGGGAAAAGAAAGTAAGCTTATAGCTTAGTAAGTAAGTATATAAATAACAAATAAGGAATCTAATATGTTTACAACATAACTCAATTATATCATATTCTTAAATTTTACTATTCACTGCATTTGATCAAGCTGTCCCTCCTGCGTCATGATCACTAAATAAATCATAACTCGAGTTACGAAACTTGAAATTCAAATCTAAAAAATTTCCCTGAATCTAGACTCATAAAAATTATTACTAATTTTTTTCTAGAATTTTTGGTCAAGCCAATTAGTACAGTTTATTAGTTAAAGTTTCCCCTGTTACACAGCTCGACTGATCTGACCTCTGTTCACTACGAATTTAATTTCTCTCAGTATACAAATCAAATAACATGAAACCTATTTCATTTAAAGCTAGACTCAATAAGGAATTTATACATATAAACTATGTTTCTTAATTTGTTTTTTACAATTTTTAATGATTTTTCAAAGTTGGAACAGGGGATCACATAGTCATTCTGAGCAAGTCACACACAATTATAAATATCTAAAAATATAGAATTCCTTTACTTGCTCCGTTTCTTTTATATGAAAATAGGCTCATTAAGCTTTAATTTCACATCTCATTCAGCCTCTAATTAAGTTATTACTATTTTTAGTGATTTTTCAAAATCACGTTACTGCTACTGTCCCACAACAGTTTTAGTGCTAATTCACTCTTTCACACTTTCTTTGTATTAATCTCATTTTAACTTATATATATATCACAAATCATTTTCACCACATATCATACATCACAAGTATAGGCCCATAATTACAATGTCACCATAAAGCCATCCCGTTGAACAATTCGGATCAATTCCCGATACTTTATGGTTTCAGCACACAGCTCCACCATCATATTTCATATAATTCGGCTCTCTTGTACACATGGTGAACACTTAGTACCACCCATGTGACCTAGCCAATTTATTACGTAGCTCTCTTGTCCACATGGTGTCCTACACTTGGAATCACACATGCGACCTAGCTACATTTATCTCTCCCGTAGCTCTCTTGTCTACATGGGATACATCCCGTATCACACATGTGACCTAGCTACCACATAGTATCTCGTAGCTTTCTTGTACACATGATGTGCACTCAGCACCATACATGTGACCTAGCTATGCTCCATGTATTTTATTTGATCTTTCTGAATGTTCAACCGGGATTTCTCTCTCTATTACTTATTTCCATTCTTCCAATAGTCTATTTATGCTTCAACATTAGCTAATATATATAATGTAGGCTGAAATATAAAAATGTAAATGAAATTAATGTATTATTTACATACAAACTTACCTCGGTGCAAAATATGGGAGTTTTGCAATTTAGTACAAAACTTTTTCCTTCCCCCGTTCGAGGTCGATTCCACGCCTTTCTTGATTATGAAGCTTGAAAGTTGAAGAAACCCTAGCTATGGAGGAGAGAAAATTTCGGCAGCAACTAATGAAGATGATGGCCAATTTTGTGTTATTTTTCCCATTTTATTTCATTTAATATACAAATGACCAAAATGCCCTTACTACTAAACTTTCCAAAAATTCCCTCCATGTCCCACTTTTGTCCATAACTTAGGAATTGGTCAAGCTGCTATTTAAGACCTCCTAATTAATATCCCAAAGTAATTTCATACTAAAAACTTCTAAAACACGAGTTTTACAATTTATTCGGTTTAGTTCCTAATCTCAACTTAAGCGCTCAATGCATAGAATTTCATCACGAAATTTTCACGAAATCATGAAATCATATCATAAACCTCAAAAGAATCATAAAATAATTATTTCTATCTCGGATTTGTGGTCACGAAACCACCATTTCGATTAGGCCCTAATTTTGGGTTGTCACACCCTATCTGGGACAGTGGCATTGATATGTGATTACATGTAAGACCACGTCTGGGACATTGGCATTGTACGATATATGTGATTATCTAAGTGTCCTATCCATTTCTGAATGGTTCATCAGGCAACGATAGTTGTGGTCGAATAAGTAAAACAAGCTAAAATGACCAGGTATGAGTTAGATTATTATCGACTTGAAATAAGGTAAGTAAGTTACTTGATATTTGTTGCAAATCATGTATGATGTAAATGAAGAATGTATGTGAATATGGAAAGTGTATTCGGCCTTTTGAATAAATAATGTGAATATTTTTGAAATGATTCTTGAATATGTGTATATAAGATTATGCACATTCGGCCAATGTGAAATTGTATATAGAAGTATATGTTATATATGAAATTATGATCTTGAAAATAAATGTGAAAATGATAGCATAAATTAGTTTGGTTAAGTTGAGTTAATGTTAACATTGAGTTATTTATTTGCTTATGGCTTACTAAGCTATGATAGCTTACTGTATGTGTTTGTTTGCATTGTTTTATAGATTTTGGTGTCAAGTTATGAGCTCGATGATCATCGTCAAAGGCTACCACACTATCGACTGTTTCTCAGTATTTTATAAGCTAAATTTTTGAACTTATGGCATGTATAGGCTGGATTATATTTTGAAATATTGGATTTTAGTTTGTGTATATATTAAGCCATGCAAAAATGGCTAATATGCTATGAAAGTATGTGATGCTTTAGTTAAGTTTATATGTGTTATATGTATTGATAATGGTTGGTAAATTTGGATGTGGTTGATGAATCAGTCATGGTATATATTTTCATAAGTATGTTTAGTTGATTCGACTATGATTCATGCTAAGATAAAATATACATGTGAATTTGGTTGATTTGTTTGGTTAAGGTGTTACATGTGATTTAGCACAAATGGATATTTAGTTATGTCCGAACTTGATAAGAGTTTACTTTGATATATTTATTACATGGTATGTAAGTTTGTGTTTGGATAAATATATTTGTATTTGGTTAGGTGATAAGATATAAATGTTATGTAAGTAAGTTAGCCATGATTCGGCATTTGTATATGTATAAGTATATAATGGTTTGATATGATATTTATGTATATGATAAGATGTATTTGTAATGTATTTGATTTGATGCGTAAATTATGATTGGTATATATGTATATTAATTCATTTCCATGGAAGGTTATACGCATATAAAATGATAGGGTAAAATGAAGAAAATGTAACCTTGAACATAGCATGATTATTAGGTATGTTTATATTTGGGTAATGCATTGAAATAAATGACCAAATGAATAGTGAATTTTGTATTGGTAAAATAAAAAGGTAATATGAGTTTTATATGATGCATATATGTTTGGCTTGGTCAAAATGATATGATCATGTTTAATTTGTTTTGTGAGTAACTTATTGGTTTGGTTTTATTAATATATGTACGAATATGCTTATATATATATATATATGTCCTATTATTAGTAATGTACTTATGAAATAGATGTTTATAAATGGATATGATAAAACATGTTTGATTATTATTTAGAAATTTGAATGATGTGATTATTGTTCATATGGTTTAGCTATTGGAGTAATAATATATCGATTTTGGACCATATCTGGATCGGTTTGTAGTTGTGTTTGCTCGATGACATTTTGGTCTATTAGAAACGAAATTGAACATGCGAGCACACGAGATTGGTGTTCACAGTTACTGCGACATAGCAATTGTATGCTAAGTTTAGTAAATGTGAGTTAGTTTGAGAGGAAAGTTAGTTTTAAGTCATGTGGTGTCTGCGTCCGTGGTTCCGAGTTGATCCAGTAAAATTACGACCATACTTAATTGGAAGCCTCCAGGAATATTGCGGTTCGGAGCTTTTGGGACTTGCTGAAGTTTATTCTGAGAGCGTTTTGTAAAGGGTTTTCAGCGATAGCCACACCAATGACAAGACTACTTCAGAAAGATGTTAAGTTTGTTTGGTCAGGAAAAATGTCGAGGAGAAGTTTTGATCAAGCGAAAACTTATTTAGGCGGAAGCTCAGTGCTAGTTCAACCCGAATCCGATTAAAGAGTTTGTTATTTCTGAGTGATGCGTCTTTGCTTGGGTTGCAGTTGTGTATTGATGCAAGAAGGTCGAGTTGGTAGCATACGCATCCAGATGAGTTGAAGCCATAAGAGAAGAACTATCCGACTCACGATCTTGAGTTATTGCAATTGTTTTTAGCCTTTAAAAATATGGCGACATTACTTATTTGGCGAGAAATTGTCATGTATACTCGGATCATAAAAGCCTCAAATATTTGATGATCTGAGAGAAGAATTGATTGCGACAAAGACGTTGGCTCGAGTTGTTGAAAGATTATGGCTGATCATACGACTACTATCACCGGAAAGGCTAACGTGAATTCTTTGATCGTTAAATCGCAAATCATTGTTGCATTACGAGCCATGAGCGCGTACACTTATCAAGCTCTATCCGATAATGCATTAGTAGCGAAATTAAAGGCTGAACCACTGTTGGATTCATCAAATCAATGAAAGCTCAAAAAAGTTGATGGTGAATTGGTTGCTAAGCTTGAGTTGAATGTACAGCGATACAAAATCGGAGTTTCAAATCGGCAGCGATATTTATTTGAGTTGAAACAGATTGTGTGTTCGAGCACAGAACTTATTCGAGATGATTTTGGGTGAGGCTCATAGTAGTCGAATGTCAATACACAGGGAAGTACAAAAATGTACAATGACCCAAAAGCGTCAATTTTGGTGGCCTAGTATGCAAGCAGACATTTCTAACTATGTTTAAAGTGTTTAATATGTCAAGCAAGTGAAGGCTTTAACATCAAATGCCTTCGGGATTACTTCTAGCCAATCCTAATACCTGAATGGAAATGGGATCGAATCACTATGGATTTTGTATGCGGGTTCTGGTAACTTCAAAGTAAGAAAGATTCAATCACGGGTGATTGTAGGCAGTTAATGAGAATCCGCTCATTTTATTCTGTCTCGTATGGATTTTTCACTTGATAAATTAAGCGAATTATCGTTTCTCAAATCGTTCGGTTACATGGAGTACCCAATTCAATTGTATATAGGGACCCGAGGTTTACATCCACGATTTTGGAAGAAATTGCCAGAAGCCTTGGGTACCAGAAGTTGCACTCATTATGCTTTTCATCCCGATTGATGGTCAATCCGAGCGGATAATTCAAATACTAGAGGACATGTTGAGATGTTGTATCTTAGAGCTTGGTGATTCGTGGGAGAGATATCTACCTTTGGTCGAATTAACACAACAAGCCAGTTTTCAATCAAGTATCAAGATGGCACCTTATGCTTTATATGGTCGTAAGTGCCGTACACCATTATTTTGGGTGAGCTTAGTGAGAGTAAAATCTTGAGTTGATTTAACTGAGGATCTTTGGCGAAAATAAGATAATCCATGAAAGCTTGAAAGCGACTTGATCGCCGAAATCCCTATGCGGACTTGAAGCGGAAGGACATTGAATGCTCGGGGTTGGAGACAAGGTGTTTCTTAAAGTTTCGCCTTGAAAAAGATTTTTCGGTCGGCCGTGAAAGCCGGAGGCAAAATTAAGTCCGAGTTTCGATAAGATGTATTTGTAATGTATTTGATTTGATGCGTAAATTATGATTGGTATATATGTATATTAATTCATTTCCATGGAAGGTTATACGCATATAAAATGATAGGGTAAAATGAAGAAAATGTAACCTTGAACATAGCATGATTATTAGGTATGTTTATATTTGGGTAATGCATTGAAATAAATGACCAAATGAATAGTGAATTTTGTATTGGTAAAATAAAAAGGTAATATGAGTTTTATATGATGCATATATGTTTGGCTTGGTCAAAATGATATGATCATGTTTAATTTGTTTTGTGAGTAACTTATTGGTTTGGTTTTATTAATATATGTACGAATATGCTTATATATATATATATATGTCCTATTATTAGTAATGTACTTATGAAATAGATGTTTATAAATGGATATGATAAAACATGTTTGATTATTATTTAGAAATTTGAATGATGTGATTATTGTTCATATGGTTTAGCTATTGGAGTAATAATATATATGTAATATGATATGGTGTTTGTTAGTTGGATAGAATAAGTGATTTTAATAAAAAAATTTCTTATGTATGTGATTGCGATTTACATAATTGAACAGATGGTTACTAATCTAGTTTTATAATTATTATAAATAAGTTGGTATAATTTTTATGCATGTATTGACTTGAATGATTATATTGAACTGTGTTATGTTTGGTAATGCCTTGTAACATTAATCCGGCGATGGATATGGGTTAGGGGTGTTACATTTCACGTTTTCAAATCACCTAAATAGTCGCTTTCAATTATGCACCATTTTGCCTAAAACCACAAGCATACCAATCTCAACTTTCAACTATTTGATACCCCAAAATATCAATCCATAACAAGCATTACATAGTCATTATCAACCACATAACAAAAGGCCATTTGCATATATATATATATACATCACAAAATATACCAAAATAAGCCAAATCACATGGCTATACACATAACCAAACATTCATGATTTACAAGCCAAATAAAATGGCTAAATCCATTACCAACATATATACCATATTACCACAACTCTCATAGATGCCATATAACCAAATACATAAGTTTAAAAGTACCAAAATGATAGCTTAATGGTGTGATGAGATCTCCGACGACTTCCAAGTCCGAGGAAGCTTCGATAATCACTATAAACACAGAAAAAAATAAACAAAGTAAGCTATGAAGCTTAGTAAGTTCGTATACTAATAAACTCAATTTACCATGTATACACAATTTAAGCAATTAAACATATCATAATATAACTCATATTGATCCACAAACCTATCACATACTCATTCATAAGGTTAGATATGAGATTCACAAGTTTCTTCAATTCAATGCTTGTATGTTTCATATACATACCTGTATCAACTCGTATCAATTTCATACTCATCCATATCCTTGATATACTCGTTGAACCATTCAGAATAATATCGAATACTCGAGAATCTTGCAACCATAAGTGCCAAATACATAGCCGAAGCTATCTTAATCTCATATCATGCTCACTCTCGAGCTATCAATGGGTCTACTCACACAAGCTGATAGTCATGACGTAGCTACACGGTGCTGCTCACACAAGCTGGCGAGAATTCGCAACACATGCCGGATAACTCAGCCATCAGTAGGACGTACGGACCAACACCCAAACACATAACCCCTAATGACATGTCATTCGTATCCTAATCTATTCCTAAGGTTCAACCGAGATTTCAAATTGCCGAATCTTTTTCAAACATGCCCGTAGGATCATATTCACAATTAATTCAATAATAAATCATTTAAAACACAATTATATTAATGCTTATTAACATACGAACTTACCTCGATTCATAAAAACGACGAAATGGATTGACTAGTCCAATGCTTTGTTTTTCCCCCGATCTAGATCCGAACTTCGTTTTTCTTGATCTATATAAAATCAAATTTAACTTATTCAATTATCATTCTATTCAATTTAGCCCAAAAAATATATTATAGAAAAATTACACTTTTGCCCCTTATATTTCAACATCTTTACAATTTAGTCCTTAGTTCATAAAAATACAAATTCATGCAATTAAGTCCCTACCCTTGCTAGCCAAGTTTCTCTTATTATCATAGAAACCCATATTTTTCATTTATTTCACATTTCTACCACAAAATTTTCACATTTCTCAATTTAATCCCTAATTGACAATTTTATCAAAAATCTCTTAACAAATATTGTTTATCTAACAACAACCATTTATTTTCTATCACCAAACATCAAAATATAGACATATTCATAAATGGTAAAAACCTAAACCTTTAATAGTTTTGCAAATTAGTCCTTGGGCTAGCTAGATTAAGCTACAACGATTCTAAAAACATAAAAATTATTAAAAACGGGACAAAAATCACTCACCAATTTAAGCTTTAAAGTAACCGAACCCTAGTACATTCCCATGGCTTTTATTCTTTGAAATTTCAGTTGAAAGATTGATAATGGAAGATGATAGAAATTTTTGTTTTATTATAATTAACCTTTATTAATTAATTTACTTTTATAACCTTATAACATACTACAAATTTCAAGTAAGCCAATCCCATAAATGTCCACTAACACACTAATGGTCTAATTACCATTTAAGGACCCCCACTTTAAAGTTCTATAGCTATTAGACACCTTTAGCTATTAGAACCCAACTTTTACACTTTACGCGATTTAGTCCTTTTTATCAAATTGAGCATTCAATCGATAAAATTTCTTAACGAAATTTTCACACAATCATACTATCATGATGTAGACATTAAAATAATAATAAAATAAATATTTTGACCTCATATTTGTGGTTTCAAAAATATTATTCCATTTTGACTAAAAACGGACTGTTACAACTCTCCCCCTCTTAGGAATTTTTGTCTCCAAAAATCTTACCAGAAAATAGGTTAGGGTACTAATTTCTCATAGCTTCCTCGGGTTCCCACGTAGCCTCTTTGACACCGTGATGTTGCCATAGAACCTTCACTAAAGACTTTTATTTCTCAATTCTTCAATCTCTTGAGCCAGAATTCTGATCGGTTCTTCGTTATACGTCATATCATGCTAAATTTCAATCTCTGTCAGAGAAATGATATGCGATGGATCTAATCGATACCGCCGTAACATCGACACATGAAATACATTGTGGATCTTTTCTAGTTCTGACGGTAAAGCTAGTCGATATGCCACTGGCCCTATTCTCTCAATAATTTCATACGGCCCGATAAATCGTGGACTTAATTTTCCTTTGCAACCAAAATGAAGAATCTTCTTCCACGAAGATACTTTCAAAAATACTCTATCACCGATTTGAAATTCAATGTCTTTACATTTCAAATCAGCATACGATTTCTGTCGATCTAAAGCTGCTTTTAAACTATTGCAAATTACTTTCACTTTATCTTCGGTCTCTCTAATCAAATCAACCCCGTGAATCTTTTTCTCACTAAGCTCGATCCAATACAATGGAGTTCGGCATTTGCGACCATACAAAGCTTCATACGGTGCCATCTTTATACTCGATTAGAAACTATTGTTATACACGAATTCAACCAAAGGTAAATATTTTTCCCAATTTCCTTCAAACTCTTGGACACAACAACGAAGCATATCTTCGAGAATCTGAGTTACTCTCTCAGACTGACTGTTGGTTTGAGGATGAACAGTAGTACTAAAATGCAACCACGTATCCAAAGCTTCTTGCAATTTCTTCCAAAATTGCGACATAAACCTCAGATCTTTATCCAAAATAATGGAAATTAGCACCCCGTGCAATCTAACAATCTCAGAGATGTACAACTCAGCTAATCTCTCGAGTGAAAAATCTGTATGTACCGGAATGAAATGTGCAGACTTCGTCAGTCTATCAGTAACAACCTAAATAACATCTTTCTTTTTTGGAGATAGGGGTAATCCTGATACGAAATCCACCGTAACTTTATCCCATTTCCATTCTAGTATCATCACATGCTGTAGTAATCTTGAAGGTACTTGATGTTTGGCTTTGACTTGTTGGCAAACCAAACATTTCGATACAAATTTTGAAATGTCTCGTTTCATGCCCGACCACTAGTGCAACTGTTTCAAGTCATTGTACATTTTAGTACTCCCCGGACGTACAGATAAACAACTATTGCGTGTTTCATGTAGAATTTTCTGAATAAGCTCAGAATTTCTAGGTGCACAAATTCTACCTTGAAACATTAAACAATCATCAGATCCAATCTGATACTCTGAATTAGTAGTCAACTCGCATTGTACTCTTTTAGCTTATAACTCATTATCATATTTTTGAGCTTCACAAATTTATTGAAGAAATAATGGTTTAGCTTTTAACTCAGCTAAAATTGAACCATCATCAGACAAAATTAATTGTCTGTTCATTGCCTGCAAAGCAAATAAAGATTTTCTACTTAGAGCATCTGCGACTACATTCGCTTTCCCCGGATGGTAATTAATTACTAATTCATAGTTTTTCAACAATTCGAGCCTTTGTTGTCGTAAATTCAAATCTTTCTGAGTCATTACATACTTCAAACTCTTGTGGTCGATAAAGATATGTCACTTCTTACTGAATAAATGATGTCGCCAAAGTTTCAATGCGAACACAATAATAGCCAACTCTAAGTCATGAGTCAAATAATTCTTTTCATGCAGCTTCAATTGTCTGGAAGCATAAGCTATCACTTTGCCTTCCTGCATCAAAACACATCCCAAACCGTTTAATAACGCATCACTAAAAATCACAAACTCTTTACCCGATTAAGGTTGAACTAAAACTGGTGCCTCAGTTAACAATGGTTTCAACTTTTCAAAACTCTGTTGGCATTTCTCAGACAATTTGAACTTCACATCTTTCTGTAGAAATTGAGTCATCGGTATAGTAATCATTGAGAACCCTTTTACAAAACACCGACAGTATCCAACTAATCCCAGGAAACTTCTAACTTCGGACACATTTCTTGGTGGTTTCCAGTCAACAACAGATGAAATCTTACTCGGATCAACTTGTATACTTTCTGCTAAAATAATTGCTTATCTCTCAATATTTGTAATACAATCTTCAAATGTTCAGCATGCTCAAATTCATCTCGGGAATAGATTAGAATGTCGTCAATGAATACAACAACAAATTTATCCAAATACGGTCTGAAAATTCTATTAATCAAATCCATAAAAACTGCAGAAGTGTTAGTTAATCCAAATGGCATAACAAGAAATTCATAATGCCCATACCTTGTTCTGAATGCAGCTTTTGGCACATTCGAATCTTTAACTTGCAACTGATAATAGCCAGATCTCATATCAATCTTTGAAAATACGGTTACTCCTTTCAACTGATCGAACAAATCATTTATATTGGCAAAAGATACTTATTCTTAATTATAACCTTGTTAAGCTAACGATAGTTAATACACAGTCTCATTGATCCATCTTTCTTCTTTATGAACAGCACTAGTGCACCCTAGGGTGAAAAACTAGGTCGTACAAAACCTCTATCTATTAAATCTTGTAATTGAGCTTTTAGTTCTTTCAATTCTATTGGAGCCATTCTATATGAAGCTATCGATATAGGTGATGTTCCTGGTACTAATTCAATAGTAAATTCAACTTCTCTGATCAGTGGCAACCCAGGTAACTCTTCTAGAAACACATCCAGAAACTCACAAACCACTGGTACCGATTCAACTTTTGATTCAGATGCTTTTGTATCCATTACATACTCAAGATAAGCATTGCAACACTTTTTCACATAATTCTGTGCTAACATTGACAATATCATTATAGGCAACCCACTTGAATCATCGGATTCAATTCGAATAATTTCACTATTCTGACATTTCAATTCAATAGTCTTTCATCCATAATTCATAATAGCATCATGCAGAGTCAACCAATTCATACCCAAGATCACATCGAATTCATCAAACGGTAAAAGAATCAAATTAGCCAGAAAACAGTAACCCTGAGTCATCAAAGAACAATTCTTGCAAACTTTATCAACTAAGACGTACTTGCCTAAGGTGTTCGATACTTTAATCACAAATTTAGTAGACTTAACATGTAAACACTTGTTAGACACTAAATTCATACAGATATATGAATAAGTCGATCCAGGATCAATCAAGCCAATTACATTAGTGCCATAGAGAGAAAATGTATCAGTGATAATATCTGGTGATGACACATCTTCGCGAGCGCGAATAGCATTAGCTCTGGTTGGTGCTTTAGCCTCGGATCTCACAGCAGAATCCTTTGTCACACCTTTGATACTAGTCACATCTCCCGCATTTCTAGGTGGTCTCCCTCTAGTAGCTGTATTACTCAATCTTGCCTTCTGATATTTGTCTTTCTCGGGTAATTCAGGACAATCATGAATAAAGTGATCTTATGAGCCACATCTGAATCAAGCTTTGTTATTCATCCAGCAGTCTCCAAAATGCTGTCTTCCACACTGTTGAGACTCAGGTTTGTTGATTCTGACACTACCAACACTCGATACTGAGGTGACTTTAGCTTTAAGACTCGTATATTACTTCCCACGATCTCTATTAGAATACCCCACTGAAGCATTCGAACGATTATATGAATCCCGTTATTTCTTTGAAGAAGAATGATATAGTGATTTCTTTGACAATGAATGATATGGTTTACTCATCGACCTCTTTCTTGAATCTCTAGCTTCAAAATCAGATTTTCTCTTTTCTTTGCCAAGTTCCTCGGCTTTGCAAGCCCTGTCTACTAACACAACAAATTCTTTCAATTCTAGAATCCTGACTAAAAGTCTAATGTCTTCGTTCAACCCGTCTTCGAATTGCTTACACATAATTTCCTCAGTGGAGAAATATTCTCGAGCATATTTACTGAGTCTCACAAATTCTCTTTCGTACTCGGTCACAGACATTCGACCTTGCTTCAGTTCCAAAAATTTTTTGCGCTTTTGGTTGATGAACCGTTGGCTTATGTATTTCTTTCTAAACTCAGTTTGAAAAATTCCTACATGACTTTTTCTCTCGGCACCACTGATATCAAAGTATTCCACCACAATATGCAGTATCTCTCATAAGTGATACAGCGCATTTTACACATTCAACTGGTGTGCAAGATAGTTTATCAAATACCTAGATCGTATTCTCAAGCCAAAACTTGGCTTTCTTATGATCATCATCAATTGTAGCTCTAAACTCTTCAACCCCGTATTTTTGAATTTTATCCACCAGTGGCTTACTTAAACGTAAAGGTACCAAACCTTGAGGAGTTACGGGAATCAGTTGGGGATGTAACGCCCCAAAAATCCCAAACTTTCTTTTTTTTCAGTTTTGATAAAATCTGTGCTTAATATTCCTAGTCAAGTGTTATTTATGTGATAATAGGCCTTGGTTAAGTTTTGAGTTCAAACTTTGGGGTGAAGGAAATTATAGTTTAATAATTAAAAGAACCTTGATGGCAAGTAGTTTGGTTTAAATAAATGAAGGAGGAATTGGACACAAGGAGCCTTGTGTTGGAGTGGCAAGTAACGTTACATGTGGAGCTTAGAGCTGGCGTCACATGCATGGCAAGGAGGTTTGGGGTTCGAATCCCTCCTTGCTCAAAAGAAGGATTTATTTTTGCTCAATAAATGGCCAGTAGTGGCGTTGGATGTGAACTCTAAAGGGAGTGATCAGAGGAGAAATTTAAGGAAGGGATTAAAGAGTTGTTAGGGAGAAAAGTTAGGAGATGAGAAGTGTAGAGAAGTGGAGCCGAATTGGGAATTTAGGGATAGGTAAATTTGGCTATAGTATATATAGGTGCTGATTTTGGGGATTCTAGACTAATGCCGAATTCTTCCTTTCTGTTTTACCGAAAACACTTCTCTCTCTAAATATCTAAAAGCTGAAATCCCTTATTCTTTCTCTTTTATTTTGTGTCAATTTCTTCTCTTCTTTTCTCATCAAACTCTTCTCTTTCTTGCTTCTATTTACTTTCTCTAAAGCCAGATATCTTTTGGCCAAAATCCTGTTGTGCCGTCACTTTTTCTTCAACGTTGGCCGATCGATTCTTGTGTAAGTGCTTTACTTTTCTTTATTTGGTCTTCCTAGTACCAACTTCTTCTCTCTCTCACTCTTTCTAAATCGGTTTTGGTAAGGGATTAGTATCGAATCTCAGATTTCAGATCTCTACCGAATGCTTCTTAGGCATTTTGGGGTTTTGGGTAAGTATTCCTCTTTTATTGGTTAAGGTTGGCCGAATGGCTACGGTTGATTTAAGAGTGACTTAATATGATTGCGAGTCACTTGTTGTCCAGTTCTTAATGATTAAGATTGGTGAAGATTTAAGAAATACTTGTGATTAGTGATCAAGGAAGGGCTGTTAAGGCTTGTTGTTCAAAGTAAGGCAAATGTGAGATTTTCGACTTTTGGTGATCGTATTTGATAAGTGTGTGATTAATTATTGAGTGAAATCGTTTGTAGGTTTATGGATAAGGAGATCGCAACACGTTTTAGTACCAGGTGTGTATATACACTGCACACACACAATAGACCGACAAATCCCAAAATACCGAAAAGTAAAAATTCTGAAAAGCCAAAAGTTTGGCTATAATAGTCTTGAGAGTGCGCGAACACTCATAAGAGGGAACCGATAGGTTATCAGAGGCCCCATGAGTGATTCCATGGACTTGGGCCGTGTATTGGCCAACCGGGCCAAAATGGGCTAAATGGGCCCGATGGGCTGTAGGGCCCATAATAGGCAAAATTGGCAATTTGATACTAAGTGATGAAAAATCATATGATTGCATGACTATGAATGTGATTGGGCCCAATGGGCCATATGATTGAGATTGGGCCTAAAGGGGCCAAATGAATAAGTGTGGATCTGTTAGTGTTTAGTAAGAGGTTGTGGACCTAGTTTTTGGTAACTACTCAATCAGGCATAAAACTTCAATAAATAATTAATTGCGACCATGGACGAGTCATAAGGTTAAGGTGTGGCAATGGGTATATGCATGTCTAGGATTGGATCTAGGGAGAGCTTGGTACTTAAGCAGTCTTAATGACTCACCTCCTTTTCTCTGGAATCCTACCTGGTGCATGGTATCTGTTCACTTTAGCCAACGAGGACTTGTTAACGAGCCAAGGTAAGTAATAAACCCATGATAAAGAGAAATTATCGAAATGCCCCTAAGGGCAAAAATGACTAAAATACCCCTATGTGTTGAATGTAAGATTCATAGATGTTACATGTATACCTGCTGCATTCATATGATATTCTGTTTAGGTTGCATATGGGTTGGGAATTAAGGAACGGAGGAAGTATATGAGGATCGCATGGTTGCTTGACGACCATGGATCCACCGATGGCTATTAAGCCCAATATTTGATTGGCAGCTTGCTGCAACATTAGGTAGTACCACAACCGGGCTACCATTGGAGTGTATCAGATGGGTGGGTCGATATTTATATCCCCACATGGAGTGTATCAGGGGATGGAGATGGTGTGTAGCGGTTGGATGGGTAGGATTTGTGCATATTTAATTGCTTTACATCTATTCTGATATTGGATTGGGCTCAAGCCCAAGAAGACTTGCCATTGCATGCTTTACTATTTGCCGAGGGTTGTACACACCGAGTTTTTGAAAACTCACCCCTGTTTTATTTTTCTCAAGTGATCCTCAGTAGGTGGTTTGACGCTTGGAGGGACTCTGAGGTTGCCAGCTAGCAAGATGACTTGGACTTGTTTTCTTAAGCATATAATTTCTAGTATTTTAAGTTATATCAGTTCGGATTGTAATAAGGCCTATTCGCTAGATATTATTTCATTTTCATTACTACGCTTTGAAATTAAATACAAACTGAATGTTACTTAATTTTCTCTTTTAAAGGTTTTCAAGATAAAACACTTCAATGTGACACGCTGGATCCGGCAATAACGTCTGAGCTGGGTTTGGGGTGTTACAGGGGAATAGGTGGGGGTGGAGGTTGCTGAGTTAGCCGGATTAGTTCGGACAAACTCAATGAACAACTCATTCATCATTTGGAAGAAGGCTTTTTTTGGCCACTCCTCCCTGACTCCTAGATACGGGTCTTGACTCAGACTACACTACTCTGTGAATAGATTCTGGCGCATTACTTTCAACATCATCAGCCACTTCTCGATTGGGATCCATTACTATATAAAAACATGATTTTAAAACTGTCAGGAGATATTACACAACACAGGTTATTTATGGCATGTATAGCTAGACTCACATACGCTACGTTAGTCCTAGAATCGACTAAACTGTAGCTCTGATACTAATAAATATAACACCCCTAACCCGTATCCATTGCCGGAATAGGGTTATGGAGCATTGTCGGACTTATTTCATATACATTTCACATACAATTTCCATTTCCAAATATAAATCATTCAAAATCAATCACATTGTCCCTAATACAAGCTATGAGGCCCAAATTATGCATTAGAAGTGGTTCGAGACTAAATCGGTAACTCAAGAAATTTTTTAAAAACTTAGAAAATTTTTTAAAATACAGGGGACATACGCCCGTATCGCCTGGCCGTGTGTCTCACACAGCCAAAGACATATCCGTGTCACAGGCCGTGAGGACATTCGAAATGGGATCACGAGGCCATGTCCCAGCCTGTGTCCGACCCTGTGTAACTCCCTGACTTGGGTCACATGGCCAACCACACGACTGTGTGACTAGCTCGTGTGCCCTTTGAAATGGCTTCACACACCCATATGCCAGGCTGTGTGCTAGATTGTGTGAAAACTGTAGGTATAATGTCTTATGCCACACGGCCAAGTCACACGACTGTGTGCTGGGTCGTGTGGAGCATACTGACTTGGTTTCTAATTAAACACCAGGGGACACGACTGTGTCACTGACCATGTGTAACACACGACTGAGACACACGCCCGTGTCTCCACCCGTGTAGACACAAATAGGCTATTTACCAATCTATCTTGCTCACCCAAATTTGCATTCACCTAGACAAATCAAATGGCATATATCATGACATAAATTTGCATTCAAACCAATCTCAACCAAGCCTAATTCAAGCTAATTCCATACCAACAACAACAAGACACGCAAATATCACAATAAGCCATTCAATTCATACCAATTTCACATTCTCAAACCACCTAAATGGCCACTTTCAATTATGCACTATTTTACCTAAAACCACAAGCATACCAATCTCAACTTTCAACTATTTGATACCCGAAAATATCAATCCACGACAAGCATTACATAATCATTATAAAGCACATAACAAAAGGCCATTTGCACATATATATACATCACAAAATATACCAAAATAAACCAAATCACATGGCTATACACATAACCAAACATTCATCATTTACAAGCCAAATCAAATGGCTAAATCCATTACCAACATATATACCATATAACCACAACTCCTATACATGCCATATAACCAAATACATAAGTTCAAAAGTACGAAAATGATAGCTTGATAGTGTAATGAGATCTCCAATGACTCCCAAATTCGAGCAAACTTCGATAATCACTATAAACACAGAAAAAATAAACAAAGCTATAAAGCGTAGTAAGTTCGTATACTAATAAACTCAACTTACCATATATACACAATTTAAGCAATTAAACATATCATAATATAACTCATATTGATCCACAGACCAATCACATATTCATTCACAAGTTTCTTCAATTCAATGCTTGTATGTTCCATATGCATACTTGTATCAACTTGTATCAATTTCATACTCATCCATATCCTTGATATACCCATTGGACCATTTGGAATAATATCAGATACCCAGGAATCTTGCATAGCAAAACCCATACATACAACACATTAGTCCGAGAACCGACTAAACCTGCTCTGGTACCACCAAATGTAACGCCCTGTACCCTAGACCATCGCCGGATTCGAACACGAGGTGTTAACAGACTTAATTCATTACTTAAACCGCTCAAACGATTTATTTTTTTTAAAATTTCCAGTCAAACTAGCAATCTGCGTCACAGTCGCTTAAAAATTCATATCTCGAGTTCTGAAACTCTAAATCCAATTCTATAAATTTTACCTGAAACTAGACTCATATATCTATTTACTAATTTTTTCTATAATTTTTGGTCAAGCCAATTAGTACAGTTTATTAGTTAAATTCTCCCCTATTTTAAGGTCCGACCGCTCTGACCTCTGTGTATTACGAATCAGATATCTCTCTGTAAACAATTTCAATGTCTATGAAGTTCGTTTCTATTAAAACTAGACTCAGTAAGAAATTTGTAAATATAAAGAATTACTTCTAATTATTTTTTAAAAATTTATTATGAATTTTTAAAGTCAGAACAGGGGATCCAGAAATCACTCTGGCCCTGTTTCACAAAAATTCAAATATCTCATAAAATATAATTCATATACCTGTTTTGTTCAATCCATATGAAAATAGACTCATTAATCTTAAATTTCATAACTTACTCATCATTTAATTCCAGTTCTAATATTTTTAGTGATTTTTCAAATTTACATCATCTTTGCTTTGATTCTGTTTTATGGCAAATTTCACTTTACTAAGGATTTTCATGGACTAAATATCATTTTAAACATACATAACATCAAATATGACTTAGATTGGCCATTCCAATGGCTAATCATTTACAAACCCTTTTCTTGCCAAGCCATAGCCATATCATAAGATCATTTACACAAAGTGAGTATTTTGCCATACATGCCACATTCAAAACACACAAGCCATTTTACCAATTTAGGCCTTCTGGATAGTGTGAAGCGAGTCTTCGACCTATCCCGATTCTCAAGCCGGCTTGTCAAAACTACAATGAAAGAAAAGGAGGGAGTAAGCACAAATGCTTAGTAAGTTCACATGCAAATAGCAAGTAACATAATCACACAATCCCACAAAAACATTATTTGCATAAACAAAACCAAAACATTCATGTTTCATTTGTATTTAATATCTTTCTACGATTTCATCATACCAAGTTCTCAACCCAAGGGTTTAAGCACATACCTGTCAAATTTTCTCATTTACCACACTTACCAACATGTCACCTTCATTTTAGGCCTTCTTTTTATCCACTTAAGATTCACCCGTTGAACACATCGGAATATAATTCAAATATGCGGATCTCATGAACATAAGAGCCATACCCGCAGCTAGACAAACTCAATAGCCTGCGGAACTTATGTAGCCATGCTACCATGTAACCCGCCCATAAGTGAACTCAGACTCAACTCAACGAGCTCGGGCGTTCGCATCCATAAGTGAACTCGGACTCAACTCAACGAGCTCGGATGCCTAGTTACATCTCACGAACTCAGACTCAACTCAACGAGTTTGGAACTCAACCATCCTAGTGACATGTCACTTGTATTCTAATCTATTCCCAAGGTTCAAACGGGCTTTTTCCTCAATCACACATCTTTGCCGTCTTCCACGGAATATCGAAACCGATACTCGGTAGCAATTCATATTTAACAAGTAATAAACATAATTTGCATATTACTCAACAATAACCACAAAGCATAATATTTCATAATAATAATCATCATATCATATAAATATCATTAAGTTAATTAAAATGAAAATTATGTTACTACATTTACACATGAACTTACCTCGGTACAAAATTATTAGCAATCGAGCCTATTCTTCCTAAACTTTATTTTTCCCTCGATCGCGACTTGAATCTCGTTTCTCTTGATCTATAATTCCAAATTAATCTTATTTAATACATACATTCATCAAAACAGAATTTAATACAAACTTTGGCAAAATTACATTTTTACCCCTAAACTTTTGCATAATTACACTTTTGCCCCTAGGCTCGGGAATTAAACTTCATCCCTTATTCTTATGTTTTATGACATGCTGATCATTTTTCCCTTATATGGTAACATCAAATTCACACTCTAACATGTACTTATGACTACTAGGTATTTTTACCGATTAAGCCCTTTTACTCGTTTTCGCTTAAAACCGAGTAGTACAAGTTGTCTAACATAATTTAAAACCTCATTTTCTATCATAAAACACCAAAATACAAAAATTTCACCTATGGGTATTTTTCCAAATATGAACCCGAGGTTGAATTATTGCTAGCATAAGCGTAATCGAGCTACCGGGATTCTAAAAATGTAAAGAACATTAAAAACGGGGCTTGGAATCACTTACTATGGAGTTTGGAAGCTTGAAACAAACCATAGCTATGGATAACCCTTGAAATTTCGGCCTAATGAAGAAGATGGACAAAAATTGGCTTTTAATTTTGTTTTTAATTCATTTTAATAACTAAATGACCAAAATGCCCTTACTACTAAACTTTCCAAAAATTCCATCCATGTCCAATTTTTGTCCATAGACTTAGAAATTGGTCAAATTGCTATTTAAGACCTCCTCATTAATATTCCAAAACAATTTCATACTAAAAACTCCTAGAATGCAAGTTTTACAAATTATTCGATTTAGTCCCTAATTTCAATCTAAGCACTTTAGGCATAGGATTTCATCACGAATTTTTCACACAATCATGCAATCATATCATAAACATCAAAATAATTATAAAATAATTATCTCTATCTCAAATTTGTGGTCACAAAATCACTATTCCGATTAGGCCTTAATTCGGGATATTACAGATTTTTTGTAGGATAATTGTTTGTTTAGGGATTGGGTTCTTTTTTTATGTTTTAGGACTGGACTTGTTTGTTTTTATGGGCTTCTATTTTAGTAATTTAGGGTTTTTTTTTTTTGTATTCTTCCCTTTTGTTTGATTTTAATAAAAGCCAATTTATTTAAAAAAAACATGAAAAAAATATGATAAGCCAAGTGCCATACAATGTTAAATAAAAATAGTTAAATATGTATTGAAAACAAAAATATTATGCCCACTCCTGACAAAGGCAGTAATAATATATGGTCAGGGATTCACAAAGTGTTGGAATAATGGTATTAGTGGTTGTTGTTTTTCCGTAGCGCCGTTCGTCGCCATCATTATCGAAAGAAAAACAATTGTGAATTTAAACCACAACAATAGTAGTAGATAGTGATTGCAATAATTGGTATAACGGTGAAATGTTCCATTACCAAAAGACTCAATTTTATGTTAGAACTAGGGGTGAGTATTCGATTGGATTTGAGTAAACAAAAATTCAAGTTAGGCAAGTTGACAAATTCTATTTTAACAACTGAACTCAAGTTGAATTTTTTTTGAATCGAGTCAAAAAAATTTCTAGTCAAATCAAGTTAAATTAACGAATCCTATTATTTATACTCAATGTTTCATTTATATGGACCGATTATTTAACTAGTAGATGGAGTACAAGATTATTTAATTACATAAACAATATAATGATTTTGCCTTTTAACTTAATGAGTAAACATTTATCAAAACGACATAGTTTTGTCTTTTAACTTAATAGTTTTGACTTTTAACTTTAGAAAAGGTAAACATTTATCAAAACGACATAGTTTTTCCTTTCCTTATTCAAATTTTTGGATAACTCGAATTGCGTATTTCATATTCGAGTTAAACCAAAAATTTTAATTTTTTATTTGATCCGAATAACTCGAACTGTTTAATTCAAAATTTTAATTTTCTATCAAGTTTTTTGAATTGGATTGAATTTTGTTCACTTCTAGCCAGAACGATAAATCAAACCATTTCGAGAAGTTAAACCGAGATGTTTTGGAAACGAGTATCAAGTTGGTTTTATAATTCATTAAGATAGGATAATAATTAGTAATTAGTCTTAATTTAGTTAATATTAAGAAAATTATAATTTAAGTAATGGACTATTTTGTAATGAAAGAAAAATTTGAGATGCAAATGTCTTAAGAGCGAGGAATTTAATTGGAAAGGGGTGAGGTCTTAAAATGGTTATTAGCCTAAGGATACTGTAGAAAATAAACCATTTAATAAAAATCAATGCAAGGAACCATTACTCAACCCTTCATATTACAACTCCATTGCAAAACTAACCGATTAAAATTCTCTCGACATTCTTTTCATTCTACTCTCATTCATTGTTCAAATTCAATTCTTAATTTGAATCAAACAATTTCAAAAGGTTAATCATGATTTTCAAATCATTTCTTCATCTTTTCAAATTTCTATGCTTAGTTTTAACATTTTCATTTTTTTTACCATGTTTCATGTCAACAGCATAGGCGTCTTCGTCATAATGGAAGAGTGTTTCGAAAATTAGAGTTCTTCATGTATGACGGTAGTATTTACAACACAGAAACAGTCAAACATGAAGAGTAAGATCTACTCACATATGGCAGTGTTATGCAAGATGTTAATTCCAAGCTCTTGAAAGTAGCTCTAGATGTTGAAATGGATTCTTCAAATCCAACAATATAAGAATTTTGTAGACTTACCGCATGGGATAAAACTCATAAGATGTGAGTGGATCTAAAAAGAAAAAAAAGGAATGCAGAAGGAAAGATTGGATCCTATAATATTTTGTAACACCCCCAAAATTTTTATATTGAATTTCGTGAAATTCTAATTCTATTATGCAATGAATTAGGAAATAAAATTTTCCCAACAGAATTTTACATTAGAAATATTAAATTAGGGGTTGAGATTTTATTATTGGGAACTTGTGGGTTTTATTTGTGCATGGATTGAATCAAAAGAGGGGGAGAATATGAGAAAATTGAGTTTTAAAGACTAATTTGTGAAAGGGCTTAAGTTGGGAGTATTTAAGTGGTTAACATACCAAAAGATAGAAATTTATCATTCACTAAAGCTTTTGACGTGGGAAAAATCTAAGAAACTCCTCTCCCTCTCACACTATACTTCGTATTAAGATAGAGAAAACATCAATTGAGAATTTAGCCAAAATCTCCAATATTCCAAATTCTAAAAAGTTAGTAGAGTATGTATTGCCCTTAAAATCACTATAACATATAAGTGGTGTTATATCAATAATAGGCCACGAGTCAGGAATCATTCTAGCCCCGTGAAAAATACACAGTGGATTTCTTATGTAAATGAAATATGATATATCAGTGATAGTAGAAAAGGGTATCGAATATCGAAGAAAGTTGAAACAAATACGATATTGTGAGTTATTAATCTGAGGTATAGACTAAATTGTAAAAGTGTGAAAAGTAGTATGGTCAAATTATAAATATTCAAAAGTTAAGATGTTAAATTAAAATTTTGGAAAAGTTGAGGTACGAAATTTGCAAATTTTCCAAAAATGTGAATGATTCAATTGTGAATATTAAAAAATATCATGGGCAAAATGATCATTTTGCAAGTGAGATAATTTTTGGTAAAATTATTAACATGCCATTAGATATGTGAATTAAATTTTAGCCATTAAATTTGCTCAGTGATGAAGGATTTGATACAAGCCAATGGATAAAAAATAATTATATTCATTATTTTTAATTTATGGAGCTGTTGACAATATAATGGCCATTGGATCTTGTTGGAAACTGAAATGAAATATAATTCCTTAGATTGAAATTATGATGTTGGATATTTTTATTATTTATTATTAAATAATTATCAAGGAAATGTGAAGAAAATCTTCATATTCCCATGCTTCCAATGTGTAAGAGAAAAAGAAGAACAGAGAAACTTTCATTTTTCTTTCAATTCAGTCATTTTCCATCAAATTTAAACTTTTGAACTCAAAACCTTAAGATTTCAATAGCAACTAAAGAGAAAAAAGTGAAGTTAAGACTTTAGTGAGCTTATATATCATCTTGGAAACAAGAGACTTGAAGTTGGAAGTGAGAGAAAGTTAAGAGAAATGTGAGAAATCTAAGTCACAAGGTAACAATTTAAGTGTTCTTTCATGGATTTTATGCTTAATTGAAGTAAAAACATGGAAAAGTGATTTCTAGTATAAATTTTTAGTACATAAGGAACGGATTTGACAAATGTTAAAAAAAGAAGAAAGTGAAGCAAAACAAGTGATATTTAGCTAAAAATAGGTAAGTACTTGACCACCAGTGTACGCGTGCTAAAGAAAACAAAAAGAATCAAAAGAAACGATGGCTTGTCTTGCAAATGTACTAGTCAATTTGTAAGAAAATTGTGTTACACTGGAACACCGAAAGTGTTTTGAGGACTGAACCCAAAGGAGATTGTGCAATTTACAACAATGAACAAAAATGGCATACACAAGGAGGTCTATCGAGCTACTAAAGGAAATAGTCAGTACACAAATTATAAAAACTTTCAATCAACAGAAAACAACATTGACAACAATGGCGATTAGTTAATCTTCATGTAACCGATGAAATTACACTTAAAGAACTCAACTAACAATTTCATCACTTGGTTTGGCTGTTATGGGCTTAATGTCTTGACATTGGTGACGTATGTAACGCTTGGGTTTGTGCAAGTGTACACAATCGTTATCAAGTAATAAAGTAAGTAAAAGATTTATCGTCTCCACATGGACTGTGTACGTTAATCAAGTAATTGCAAAATCAAAATTAACAATTTGGTGATAAAAATATTTTGAGTGATGATGATTAGGCTAAATTAAATTATCTAAATACAGGATGATCCCTAATGCAATTTAATCTAAATACAAAGTATGAAATGAAATGTATGAGATGAGTTTAGTAGAAAAAACAAAAAATTAAACAATCAATAACATGAACATGCTAGGATAATTACACTATTCAACTTAGTTTATTTTTCTCATGCTTAACAGTGTTCAAAAAATATTTCACGGAAACTCGATCTTTCATGAGTTTGGAAACCAAATTAAGTCCTTTCAGAATCTTTTACTTAGTGAAATATGCATTTTATTGACCATATTAAACTAAGGGTTTCTTAGACTTTATGTGAAGTAACGGGGACGGATTCAGTTTGTAACAATTTAATCATATAAACCTAAAAAACTATGCAAGAATAGAGCTTGTCAAAGTTATTATGAAACTTTAATTTAATCGGATCAAGATCTAAATTAAGCATGCACTTTTCAATTATTCTGTCTAGTAGTCGCCGTCTAGTTAGGATAGCTCATCTAATTCAAATGCAACCTATCTCATATGAATGAAATACATACTTGAGTTAAATTGAAAACTTGATCTATTGAGGCACAAACACTATAAACATGATTTAACAAACTTTATTGAATAAATGCAATCATCCTAACTCAACAGATTAAGCTGCTATTGTTGATGACAATATCATAAAACACATTGCAAACATTATTAAATCAAAATAACAAAGTAAAGGAAGAGTAAAATCTGTTCAAATCGGTAGTCTCGTGAACTCCAAATGAAGATGTTTTCCTCTGATCCTTATGTTGCTTCTTTGCTAATGGCTTCTCAAGGTGGCTGGCCAAGAGACAACTTTATCACAGTTTTGTTAGCTAAAGTGCTAGGCATGAAAAGAAAGAAGAAAATGAGAGAATGAGAAAATGAGTGGATGAGTAATGAATGAAGGAATGATGGATGATTTTTTTGATTAAGGGATTAATGAAAAGGTGAGAGGAGTGTGGTATTTATACTTGAGGTTTGTAGGTGAATTTACTAAAAATAACGTCAAATATGTCTTGGTTCTCTCCCATTAATGGCCAGCCATAACAAGTGGAAATGAGGGTGAGTTTGTTGCTTGATTTAAGCATTGAATCATGCTAAATTTAGCCATGGGGTGGACTGTTTCTTGAGCAATCTTCATATGCTATTTTTTAATGATTTTCAAAGTGTAGGGACCTCTAAATAATTGTCCCAAAGTTTATTTTTGGGCAGCCACAGGCTTGTGCTGAATTTGGGCTTAACTCCCCCTTGTTAGACTGTTTCATAGCCCAATAAATAACCAGACATGTCCACGTTCTAACATCACTTTAACTGGGTCAAATGAACTTTCTTATCACCCAACTCTGCATGGTTTTGCCATCCAAGTAGGGTGGATTTGTTCATGTACATGTCCAGGCAAGAATTGTACTAAGCTCCATATCATATCACCTTATGGTCCCACTACATTATTAAAACATATCACATTAATAAATAACATGAAAGTGATTTAATTTATGCACAAAATTCATATAATAAAGCACAAATTTTTATATTCCATAAATTCATGTCCATGATTGAGATTTAAGAAAAATTCACTAAATTCATTAACAATTGCTCGAGATTAATATTATTTTTAAATAAAAAGGTGGTAAAAATGACTAGAAATGTAACGCCCCAAATTTGGGCCTAGAAGGAATGGGCTTTGAGTAGGGTAATAGTGAGAAGGCTTGACATAAGTAGTTAGTTGTGCTAGAAATGACACAAATAAATGCCTGCTTCAGTGGCTAAGTGTCCAGAGTAGTGTTGGAGAAGTCCTGGGTTCAAATCTAGGCTCTAGCAATTTCCTCTTAAGTGAATCTAGACACTAGCACATTGGTCATTAATTATGGACGATTTTTATCACAAAAAGAGCCTGCAGTGTGGTGGCAAGATGGCGTGTATAGTAACCTTGAGGTCTGAGATTCGCGTGCTGGTGCAGCATAAAAGAAGTATTTATTTTGCTACATGGACGACTGGTATTTGAGTTAGATGGGGACTCTAAGTTTGAATGGGTTTTAAGGAATTTAAATGGGTTTTTGGAGGAGTAAATCAAGGAAAGGGTTGAAAAGGAAATCAGGAAGTGGATTATGGAGTGATTTATGGAGGAAAAATAGGAAATTTGAAGGGGGAGGAGAGTGTTGTCCCGAATTTGGTCTTTAGGCATTGGGGGAAATTGGTTTTGGGCATTTCTTCTAGGAGCCATGTTCATTAAGGGTCATTTGGGGGTCTCTCTGTTTTCTTTGTTTTTTTTCTGAAGTTTCAAGCCATTTTCTCCTCATTTTAGGTTTTTACCTTTTGCATTGAGGTTCTTTATATTCTTTTTTTTCCGAAGGGAATAATTGCAATTGTTCTGTTCGGGTACCTTTTCGGTTCTGGCAAACATTCCTTGACTTCTTTTTCTACTTTTTCCATCTTCTTCTCTTGGCTGATTCTTGGCTGATTCTTGGCTTCTTTCCCTCTCTATTTCTTTCGATGTTTGGGCAATCTTTCTTTCTCTCTTCTATTGCTGATTCTCTTTTCTCTCTTTCAACACTGGCTGAATACTCCCTATCCTCTACTCTTAATTCTGTGATACTGGTCGAATTCTTCATAACCCCCTTCATGGTTGTTTTGACTGGGTAAATGTTCTTTAATCTAGCCGTGCAATACCTTTACTCTGTCTCTCTTTATATCAGTTGTTATTGCCTTCTTTTGAGCACTTCTTCTTTATGTCGATTTTGATAGGGGAGCGACAGTCCCATTTGGTACCTCGATTTAAGGGTATACTTTTGGGTGTGCTATTGCAGGTCGAATACCTCTTTAGCCTTTTGTAGTATCACGTTTTGATATTTATCAAGGGGCTGTTATTCGATTTCGTCTACAATTTTAGTGGGCTAGACCACCCTCGTTCAATCAAGGCAGGTATCAATGATTATTACAGTTTAAGCATTAGAAGGGGATGCGTAATCTTGTTGATTAATGGACTGATTGAGTGCCTTGCTTGGGTATAGGTGTTGTGCTCGAGGGTTTCTGTGCCTTTTCGTTAGCAAGGTGTGTAATCGCACACCCAATTTTGCTATTGTCAAAACGTTGGATAAAGGTGTGTATTCACACCACTATGTTACTGTGAATCAGTAAAAGCCGAGAAGCTGAAAAGTGGAAGAGCCAGAAATATGGCGTCTGATGCCACATGAGCATGTGATTGCATATTGTGAACTGAGCCCACGAACATGGGCGTTAGACTGTAGAGGCCACCACGAGTGCTCTCGTGGTCTTGGGCTGTTCTGGGCCCCGTTGGGCTGAAATGGGTTTTATGGGCCAGTAGGGTTGTAGGCCCACACGGATAAAATGTATGTGATGTGGTAAGTGTTTTTTGGACTGTGACGTTGCATAGCTGTGGCTGTTTCTGGGCTAAATAGGCCACACAGGCGTGTGGGCCCACTTGGATCGAGTAATGGGCCATCGGCCCATTTTTACCGTTTTGACCATCTGGGTTACTTGAGTCACTCGAGGCGACAGCAAACCATCTATGAGGTCATAACCTGTACTGGGACCCCCAAAATTAGTAAAATGACCAAAATACCCTTAAAGGGTAAAATGACTATTTTGCCCCTCGAGGGTAAATGACTGATTTGTCTGTGATTGGTATGACTGATTTTGTGCATGACATTCTGCATACATGACATACTACTTGGGATTAGGATATTGTTATGGAGGAAGTTGTACCACATATTCTAATATTAGCAGCTTCGCTACGACTCTGGTTAGTGCCGCAACTAATACTAACACTATAAGTATAGGGATGGCGTGGGTGATTTATTCCCCACAGGTAGTGCAGGGTTGGACAGAGGCAAGTGCAGGGTTGGATGGGTTATCATGCATTATTCATATGGGTTTGAAATTAAAATGGGCTAGGCCTAATTGATATTGATTCTGAGATGGGCTAGGCCCAATTGATACTGTGATGGGTTGAGACCCAAATGTTAATGAATCGGGCTTTGGCCCACATATATTCTGAATTGGACTATTTTGTTACTGAATAGGGCTTAAGCCTAGATTGGTTCTAAATTCTATTTTTGACTTACCATTTGAATGCTAGGGGATTACACACTGAGTTTTCGTAAACTCACCCCGTTTTTAACTGTACAGGTAATCCCCAGCTTTAGGAGGATCGGTGCTGCGAGGGACTCAAAGAGGGTCACACGACTCAAGCCTTATTATGCTTTAGACTTTATTTATGGTTTAGACTCTGTCTTGGGTTTTAATTTTTGTAATAAGGCCTTTTAGAGTTTTTGGATTTTAACTTTGGGTTTTATTTAATTTGATTTATATCTGTTTGAATTAAAACACGGTTTTCCCAAAATGTTAATTGTTTTAAAACAACACTATGTTTTCGCAACTAAAAGAGATTTGGGGAATAAATTTATGTATTTTTCAATGAACCACGCTTTGAAATTAAACTAACGTAAACTGAGGTTTTGTACAAGTTTTAAAGACCAATAGTTTTTTTTAAACATTAAGAAGGGTTTTCAATGAAAACATGGTTTTCGAAAAACACTTCAATGTGACACGCCAGATTTGAGCCTAACATCTAGGCCGTGGTTTGGGGTGTTACAAGAAAAACCTTGTACAATTTAGAGTTTATACACCCCTAAACTTAATCCATTGCTCGTCCCGAGTAATGTTTCATGTAAAGCAAAACTTTTGCTAAGACAATTTTTTAACAAGTTTAAATAGCATTAATCTTTGCAAATAATCATACATCAACAAAATCATGCTCGTAAATTCTTTTTATTGGTAAGTATCTCAAATGCAAACATTATTTCAAAATTTTATTCTAAGTGCAGAAAAATGCTAACATAAGTTATAAAGTGTATACTTTTCAAGATCATACATAACATTCACCATTTGATCAAAGTTTCCTTATCAATCAAACAAAGAAATCACAAGGTCTAATTAATGGTCCTCATATGTTGAACTTAGCACTTCCTCTCCAGTAATGTAGTTGGCATAATCATCCAAATCAATAGGTCTTTTATAAGGTTGTAATGGGGCTAGGCTTAAGGTAAGGATAAAGAAAAGCGAATTTTAGCTTCAGTAATCTTAACCCTATCTTTGCCTTGGATCAATTCGAGGTACATCCTTCCGACTAATGAGCTTTTACCCTCCAAACTTAATTTTGAAACATATGCTTCTCAATACTTTTGAGTATTTATTTTGCTATTTTTACTTGACTTTTGAATAGAGCTTTTTTTTTAAAGCATACGAAGAATATGTACATCTTTTTTTTTTTTTTTATCTTTGCTCACCCAGACTAGTATATTTATGATTGGTGCAAAAATAAGATAAAATTTTAAAAGGTGGTAGAATGGCTTATGATGTAGGTATATAATATTAAAATAGGCTTTAAGGCTCAAATTAAGGTTTCAAGGGTCAAATTTATATAGGGTAGGCTTGAAAGGCTCAAACGATCCAAAGAAAATGTGCCTAAATCATGTTTAGATTCTTATGCCTCCTAGGATTTCGCCTCAAGAAAGTTACTAAGTCAATTCTAAGAACTTAAACCTTCATGCATGTTTATTTCAAAAAAAAGTTTAATTTTCATGGTAAAAGGATACATAAGACTTAAGGATACACAAGCATTCCATAACTCAAGATAACATAAAAAAAAAATCAAATAAAGTTACAAATCATGCTTGCATTTAGACTAACTTATGAACAAAAATTCTTTTTGAACATTCATTTATTTCAACATGCTTCTACAGAAAAGATTGAAACATACTTTAAAATTTAAAAATTTATGCAAATATTACCTTACCCTCTTTAAAAAGAAGCAATGTTCTCATTGCGAAAACAAAGTAATGAATGAGAATTGAACACCAGGTAGGATAGCAAGAAAGAAAGGTGAGTCATGCAGGCTGCTTAAGTACCAAGTCTCTCTAAACAATCCAATACTCGACATGTTCATTCTCATTACCACATGACTTCACTTTTTTCTAATGAGCTTATTTAACTCATGCTTGCAATATCTTATTTATTACACGAAAGCAAAATACTAGAAGTAAACGCCTAAAAATAAATACTAATGATAAGAAATTCCCCAATTTTTATTTGCGTCATCCTCTACATCTTTTTCCTTCTCCCTTCTTTGTCGCACTCGGTCCCACAATCTCCTCTTGCCATGTCTTAAAGATATGATTTGGGAGCTGAGGAACAAAAGTGTTAGAGATATTCTTTAAAGTATTTCATAAGGTATCATCTCTAACTTTTGCATATCTCCAGTAAGCTTGTTGTTGGTTATGTATGAATTTCTACATATCCATTGTAGTTGAAAATTCCAAATTCTTCGTAGTGTTTGAGGAAGTAGGAATATTGGGATTAAAACTTGGCTCCATTAGTTTAGCAACATTTGGCTCCACCCTCAGTTCAGGGTTGTTTGGTTCCTCTTCAATTTTTGCTTCTTCTGTCTCATCAACTAAGTTAGCTGCCGGTTTAGTTTGGTTGATGACCTATTTGATTCTGGTTCATTCGGTTCATTTATTTCAACTTGGTTTAATAGTCCAACATTATCTACTAACCTCTTAAGGCCATGCCTTGTTATGCAACCTTAAGCATAACGGTTCTTCAGGTTTGCTTTTGATCTCACTTGGGCCCTCAAGCGAAGTGAAGTAATCAATGATGGAAAGTAGACACTTCCTGCCTTTTTTCTAGCACAGTCTTGGATCTCATTGAGAATAATTCTCCCAACATTGATAGACCTTTCTACCATAATTGCATACAACAAAAGCATTCATTCCATTGAAATGGTGGACTTATGTGAAATAAGCATGAAGTTATATAGAATAAAATAGAACTACACCTTAGTCACTGGATTTAAATATTCTCTTCGGCAAGAATGACTACCATACTTTCTTATAATCCATTGGGATCCTGGATATGTTAAGAACTTGTTGAAGAAAATCCCAATTGATATTCGTCATCATGGCAGAGTACTCAATAGCATCTGGTGTAGTCAAGTTGGCATAGAACTCTCGCACTAAATCTTCATCAGACATTGAACGTGCATCACTGAATTGCTCCTAATTTCAAGCATTAATTATCTTTCGAATTGACAATGGCATAACCATCTTGTCATTGCTCTCCAAATTGAAACCTTTTTTCGGCATCATGGGTCCATTCTTAAAGATGGAATCAAATCTTTCCTTTGCTTCCTCGTCTTGAATCACAATCGGATTTTCAGTAGATGTCTTGGAAGAGCTAGTTCTTTTGCGAGACATGGTATTTTTCCCAAAAAATAGGTAGAATTTTGGCAAAAAGAAGGGAAAAGAAATCAATAATGTGTGTGATCAAGGTTTACAACGACGATGGATTTGCAATGGCGATGACGAGCTTACGATACTGACAAGGTTGCTCTAGCAATGTTATTTCTCTGTCGATATAAGGACTTGCGACAAGGGAAGAAAATTGGAGAAAATTTTTGGGATTTGAGGCTAACGACAAAGAGGAATGGAATGGGTGGCTAGGGTTCGTGCTAGTTGCTTGAATGGTTGTGAAAAATATGATGGTATGAAGGGGTTTATATAGTGATGGATTAGGGCAAATTTGTAGCAAAAATTTAGTTACAAGTAATTACTTAGGCGGAAAGGTAAGGAGGGAAGGGAAAAATGGTGGCAAAATTAGGGTTTCTGGGACCCTATGGATGGCAATGAATGGGTAAATTTCTCCTCTTCACGGTATTGGGCCTCAGGCCCAATTGCAATTATTTTGCTAAACTAAAAATATTAAATTGAACTAAAAAAAACTAATTAGTACTTGGGCCAAATTGACCCTCTTATAAATATAAACAAATAAAAATTAAAATTGCAAAACTAAAGTTAAAATTTAAACTTTTTGATTACTTAGAAAGTTCCTTCTAAAAAATTTACATCAAATTAATATCCCAGAAAAGGTTGGAGGGGTCACAAATGGTCCCACTTAAGTTCCAATCTCTTTAGACAGACTTAATTTAATGTATTAATTCAAGAAAATAATTTCTAAGTATGCAATTTATTAAAAATAAAAACATAAAAATTAAGGGTATATTAAGTTGAATGAGGTTTCAACTTACTCAACTTCACCATCCCAATAGTGATTGAGACGTTGACCATTAACTTTAAATGTACTTCTCTTGTTGTTGTAAAATTCTACCACTCCATATGGGTAAACTTTATAGATGGTATAATGTCCTCATCGAGATTTGAGCTTTTCTAGAAACAACCTTAGCCTTGAATTAAAAAATAATACTTTTTTTCCTTCTTTGAATTCATGAGGTTTTATACTGTTGTCATGCCATCTCTTAGTCTTTTCTTTATACATCTTGGCATTCTCATATGAAAATAACCTCTTCTCCTCTAACTCATCAAGTTGTAACATCCTTCTCTCACCGTCTTGCTTAAGATCCAAATTTCATTGCTTTAAAGCCTAGTGAGCTTTATTCTCCAACTCAAGTGGCAAATGACATGCCTTTCCAAAGACTAACCGATAAGGAGTCATTCCTAACGATGTCTTAAAAGTAGTTTGATAGGCTCATAGAGCATCATCGAGCCATCAAGAACAATCTTTTATATTAGGATGCACCACCTTCTCAAGGATACCTTTGGTCTCACGGTTTCTGTTCAACTTGTCCAGGTAATTTTGTGTTCTAAACGCTCAACTATACCAATGTGATTTCTCTGATAGTGTGATCTGTCCTCCGGACGCTTCCTTCGATCCCGAGTGGCTTGATAAAAACTATAAGAAAAAGAAAATAAAGAGAGTAAGCACTAGGCTTAGTAAGCTTACAAGCAAATAAATTACAACATTCAGCATGGAAATGAATGATTATACATAACGTCACCTAGCCTCATAAACTTTCTCTCATAAACTTTCTTTACTTTCATTTTCTACCTCTTCTTTCACGTTTACTTCTCATTTTCTTTACTCTTCTTTTCTACCTTCTTCTTTACTTACTTACCTTCTTTCACTTACCCGATTTTCTTCACTATTCATAAATATAATCTACCTTCCCTTTGCTGATAATTCACTGTAATTTAAAGTGTACAATGACCCATTGAACCACTCGAATACTAAGGATACCGGGTCGTTTCGCGCTTCTATCAATATCTCGCTAATGCCATGTCTTCGACATGGACTTACATGAATTATTCCTCGCCTCCAATGCCATATATATATATCTAATATGGGCCATATGGCTCATTCCCGCACTATCAATCTCGCCAATGCCATGTCTTCGACATGGACTTACATGAATTATTCCTCGTTTCAATGCCATATACATATATCCTAATATGGGCTTACATGGTCTCATCTCCTCGTCTCATCAATATCTCGCTAATGCCATGTCTTCGATACGGACTTACATGAATTATTCCTGCGTCTCCAATGCCATATATACATCTAATAAGTGGGCCATATGGCTCATTCTCCTCACCCAAAGCCATAGATTCCGATATGGACTTACATGGCCTATTTCCCCTGTCCCTGGCCCTCGGGTCCCGGGCCAACCCCAATATCCTAACATTCCTAATGTTCAAACTGGGCTTCCTAATGCTTTTTCTCTATATACTCGCCTTTAATTCCTGGCTTTTAAATATCCTCATAAAATAAGTATATAACCTCTGAAATTAACAATAATAATGTAAAATAAAAAGAACATTGTATTTATTTAATGTAAACTTACCTCGTATTTGCAAAAATACTTCTACTTTTACCATTTGCCCACACAACTTGGTATTTTCTCCATTTTAGCTCCGGAATTTCAGTTTCTTGCTCTATCATTTAAAAATATAGTCTAATTAGGACTCACATTATTCAAATTGACTCAAAAATCATATTTTTGGCAATACATTTTTGCCCCTAAACTTTTCAGATATTTACATCTTTTGCCCTAAAGCTCGTAGAATTAAATCCTCAGCTCTATTTTCTTATGTTTCATGACATGCTTGTCATTTTTCTTCCCTCTCTATGGCATCAAATCTTATATCACTCTAACAAGCACTTATGACGATTAGGTATTTTTACTCAATTGTCCTTTTACCTGCTTTTGCTTAAAACCGTAGTAGTACAAGTTGTCTAATATAATTAAACCTCATATTCTCATCATAAAAATATCAAAATAAAACACATTTCACCTATGGGTATTTTTCCAAATATGAACCCCAGGTTGAATTATTACTATAGCATAAGCTTTAATCGAGCTAACGATTCCAAAACGTAAAGAACATTAAAATCTGTGGCTTGGAATCACTTACTATTGAGCTTAAAAGCTTGAAAACCCCAGCCATGGCTTCCCCCATGCTAATTTCTCACCTCCATGAAGAAGATGAGCAAAATTGGTTTTTAATTTTTTGTATTTTAATTCATTTTACCCCTAAATGACTAAAATGCCCTCATTACTAAACGTCTCAAAATTCCTTCCATATCCTAATTCTTGTCCATGAACTTAAAATTGGTCAAATTTCTATTTAAGACCTCCTAATTAATATTCTAATTCAACTTTATGCAAAATAACTTCTAGAACACAAGTTTGCAATTTATTCAATTTAGTCCTCAATTTCAAATTAAGTACTTTATGCATAGGAATTTCTTCACTAAATTTTTCACACAATCATGCAAACATATCATAGACCTCAAAATAATAATAAAATAAATTTTTCTACTTGAATTTGTGGTTTCGTAACCACTGCTCCGCTTAGGCCCTATTTCGGATGTTACATTTCTCCCCTTAGGATTTTCGCCCCAAAAATCTTAATTGTAAAGAGATTTGGGTACTGCTTTCATGCTCACATAGCCTCTTCGAAGTTCCCATGTAGCCTCGTTTCACCCCATGTAGTCTCACTATCTCCGAAATATACAACTCTACCAACTTGTCAAGTGAAAAATCCATACGAATCGGGATAAATGAGCCACTGATTAACTTATCAATCACAACCCATAATGCATCTTTCTTTCCGATGTAAATGGCAATCCCACTACGTATCAAGCATCTAGAAACAAACTCAAATGTCCCTTTTCATTCCTACCCACCAAGACATTTCTTCAAATCATTATACATCTTTGTACTACCCTCGGATGAATGTGACAAAAACTAATATGTGCTTCCTCCGTAAGATCTTTCTAATAAGCCTCATCATTCGCTTTCTGTGACATACATACCGGTGATAATCGAATACTAGCTCATAATCTTTTAATCAACTTCTAGCCATCTTCTTTGCTTCAATTCTCAAACTTTTTGGTGATCGCGGAATATGCGTGGCACTTCTCACCGCATAAAATGATGTCTCCAAATCTTCAACGCAAAATAATGGCAATGTAGCTTCCTAAATCATGTAATTTATAGTTCTTCCCTTTAAGTGGCTTGGGGCCTATCTGTGAGGCATAAGCAACTACTTCTTTCCCGTGATAAGTACACAACCAAGTCCATCTGTGAACCCATCACCGTAAATCACAAATTCTTACTGGTTCTTGGTTGTACTAAAACAAGAGCTTTAGTCACTAATAATGCTTTTTAATTTGTCAAAACTCTACTGATACACTTCAATCCATTCAAACTTGATATCCTTTCACAGAAATCTCACAATCTGGTAGCTACTATGGAAAATCCTCTACAATATCCTAAGACCAAGAAAACTTCTAACTTCCGATACATTTCAGGAGGCTTCCAATCAACAATGGTCAAATCTTGCCTCTGATCAACCTTTAATACCTTTCACCTAGTCCGGAAAGTAGTCTTCAGACATCTAACTCTTTAACTCGCGAATCCGATAGTATCCCGATCTCAAATCTATCTTCATGAGACACAAGAGTTCCCTTGTTTCAATTCCAGAATTCCTTCTTCCGGTCAACAAACCTCGATCGACATGTACTTTTTGCATTATATTCCCCAGAATCCTAAGTGATCCTTCCTCTCGTACAATCGATACAAGTGTCTTCCTCTACCAAAGAGTAGGTCGAGTCTCTGGGCGAAGTGATATTACACATTTCTTATACATTCCTGTGTACAAGATAATTCATCAAAGACTATAGTATTTTTCTGCACCAAAATTTTGCTCTTTCAGATCATCATGTTTTGTTGTTCTGAACTCTTCCGCCTCTCGTTTCCCGATTCTATCAACTGTGGCTTTTCTCTTATCATCAGACTTATGATCGGGAAGCTTGAGCCTACATGGGTAGCCCGAGAGCCGCGAGGGGGCGAGGTCTAATTCACCGGATTCAAGACGAACGTAATCCCTGCGAAACCAATCATTCAAAGCTTGAAGAGAGCTTCGAGTCACTCCTCCCCATTAATCAAGCATCGCCTATTCTCCTCGCATGGCGCTACCTCTTCCGCGGAGCATGCGCCTCATCATCATGATCCATTGGCAATAAAACAAAATATTTAAAAATCAGCCGTGAGTCGCCACATCTAATGCATGGGACATTTACTCACACTAACTGCTCCAGAACCGATCTAAACTCGCTTCGATACTAATGAACGTAATCGCCCCACGCCCGGAAACCGTCCACGGACAGTCGGAGCTTCGAGGTGTTACTTAAACTTATCTCACTCTTTTAAACAACTTCTAAAACTACTTATTTTAATTTTCGGAATAAACTGCTTTTTCCGCTGGCCATAGTCGCTTAAAATTTCATTTTTGAGCCAAAATTTAAGATCCTTGAAACTAGACTCATATATATCTACTAATTTTTTTCTAGAATTTTGGACTTAGCCAATTAGAATTAAGCACTGCTTCGCATCTGAACTAACCGACTTACATACTACGAACCACTTTTTCTCCTCAAAACTAAGATAACTTATAATGTTTTTATTAAACTAGATTCAATCATGATTCTAACCATATATTAAACTACCTAATTATTTTTACAATGGTAATTTCAAAGTTGAAACAGGGGATCTAGAATTTTCTGACCCTATTTCACTAAAAAACTCAGATATCTCCATAAAATATAATCTTTTTACATGTCTTTGCTTATTCCATAAGCAAAATAGACATAATAAGCTTTTTAATTTCATATATTATTTCATCATCAAACCACATTTTACGATGATTTATGATTTTTTCAAAATCAGATTATTTCCTGATATGAATCTGTTTTTAAGTTACTTCACATTTTTCTTAGTTTTCTATGCGATAGTGTTACTACTTATTCATACATACAATTAAACATGTATAATATCAGCCATTCTAGTTAATCACTAGCAAGTATTTACACATCATTCATTGATCATATGATATGCAAACCAACCGTTCATACATGCCATACACAAAACTAAAACGCCTAACCATACCAATGTGATTTCTTCGATAATATGGGATCTAAGTTCCACGCCTTCCTAAGTGGCTTGATAAAAACTATAAGAAAAAGAAAATAAAGAGAGTAAGCACTAGGTTTAGTGCTTAATACAAATAAATTACAACATTCAAGATAATGAATGATTATACATACGTCACCTAGCCTCATAAACTTCTTTTTAATTTCTATTTTCTACATCTTTCTTTAATTTACTTTTCTTTCTACCCACCTTCACTATTCATAAATATAATCTACCTTCCTTTTGATGATAATCACATTGTAATTTAAAGTGAATGTAGCACAATGACCCATTATCCTGAATACCAAGTGATACCGGGTCGCTCCTCGCCGATCAATATCGCAAGCAAGATACATGATATGAATTATTCCTGCTTCAAACGAATATTCAATATGGGCTTAATGGCTCATTCCTCGCCTATCAATATCCTGCCAACGCCATGTTTTAATGGGAATGAATTATTCTCGCCTCCAAGCCATATATATCTAATATGGGCTTACATTGCTCATTCCCTGCCTATCAATATCTTCATCACTAGCGGACTTACATGAATTATTCCCTGCTCTTCAATGCTGCATATACTATATCTAATATGGGCTATGGTCTCATTCCCTCGTCTCCAATGCCATATATCTCAATGGACTGGCATGGCCACTTTCACCCTCAGCCCTCTGCAATGATCCTTAACACTCCTAATATTTATTTCCTAATTTCACTTCGCCTTTAATTCTAGCTTTAAATATCCTCATAAAATGTATATAAATTCTAAATTAATAATAATAAATGTAAAATAAAAGAACATTGCATTTATTTTCATCAGAAACTTAGTACCTCATATGCAAAAATAGCTACTTTTAACATATTTTCACAAGTATTTTCTCCATTTTAGTTCGACTTCAGTTTTGCTCCGGTTTTTACTGTTCAACTTGTCCATTTGACTGTGGATGATAGGCAGTGGTAATTTTGTGTTTCACATAATAGTTTTCAAGCAACCACTTAAGCCATTTGTTTAAAAAGTGAGATCCTTCATCAATAATTATAGTTATCAGAGTCTCAAATAGTGTAAACACATGCTTATATAGGAATCGCATGACTACCTTAGCATCATTCTATGGGTAGCCTCAACTTCAACCCACTTTGATACGTAATCCACAACTACCAAGATATACATGTTATCATAAGAAGAAGGAAATGAGCCTAGAAAGTTAATGCCCCACACATCAAATAACTCTACCTTTAAAATGTTCGTCAAGGGAATCTCATTCCTTCTTGATATGTTTCCAGTCCTTTGCCATCTATCACAATTTTTCACATATGCATACGCATCCTTGAACACTGTAGGCCAAAAGAATCCTGCTTGTAAGATCTTCGCTGTAGTTTTGGAACCACCAAAGTGTCCCCTACTTGGAGGTGAATAGCAGTGATAAAGGATCTTTTCAATTTCAGTTCCTTAAACAAAAACGTATGCTCCCAGAAATCATATTGACTATCGTGAAGGAAATTTTTCCTTTGTTGGTATGTCATTTCTCGAGGAAAAATTCAACATGCTAAATACTTCGCATAATCAGCAAATCAAGGTATTTTATGAATTTGACTTACCTCAAAAATATGCTCATCTGGAAAATTCTCATTTCATGGAACAAATGAATTAGTTACCTCATTTTTTTCCAATCTCGATATATGATCGACTACTTGATTCTCAACAACTTTTCTGTCTTGGATTTCAAGGTCAAATTTGAAAGTAAAAGTATCCATTGAATTAGCCTCGGTTTAACATCTTTCTCTGTGAGCAAGTATTTAATGGCCACATGATGGGTAAAAATTGTAACTTTGGCACCTATAAGATCTGAATGAAACTTCTCTAAAGGAAGAATTTAATGGCCATGTCGCCTGGCCATTTGTTACACACAGCTGAGTCAAACGCCCGTGTCTCAGACCGTCTAGACATGAAATTGGCCAAATTCAAGCCATTTCTAACACCAACTCATGTAACCACCTAAAAGCATTTTGAGCACATGACCAAACCAACATGAATGACCAATTCATTAGTCCAAGATCATTCAACCAATATGCCATACAAGGCACCTCAAACGTAAACATACAAATTTACCTAAACATTTATATATATATACTTGACCATATTTCATTCATAAACGTCTTCTTCATTTCCATCTTAAAACATACCATATCTTGACCTATACTATTTCAACATAAACCTATCATTTGAGCCATTCCATTCATGTATCACAAGCACTAAAATGCCACAATTCAACCATTATCAAAATGGTACCAAAACAACCAACTTATACATACCAAAATAAACATCTAAGCATTCAAGTAAACATCAAACACAAGTCCATGTATTCATGACATTATAACCTTGGCCAAAACATCAAAGACTACAAATATATTCATTGGATAGTGTGATAGATATTCGATGAGCTTCCAAATCGATAGAACTTCAGATTATCTTTAAAACGTAGGAAAGAAAACTACGTAAGCACATAATGCTTAGTAAGTTCGTAAAACAAGAACATAATTTGCCATTTCAGATACATTTCTTGGAGGTTTCCAGTCTACCACAGCTGAAATTTTACGCGGATAAACTCTAATGCCATTAGCCAATACAACATGTCCCAAAAATCCAACTTCTTGAAGCTAGAACTCAGAATTGCTTAACTTAGCGAACAATTGTTTTTCGCATAAGGTTTGCAATTCTCAAATGCTAGGCATGCTCTGCCTTATCTTACGAATAGATCAAAATGTCATCAATGAATACAACAACAAATCTATCTAAAAATAGTATGAATATTCTGTTCATTTGGTCCATAAACACAGCAGGTACATTAGTCAAACCAAATGACATCACAACAAACTCATAATGTCTGTACCTGGTTCTGAACGCGATTTTCGGAACATCCAAGTTTTTAACCCATAATTGATAATAACCAAAATGAAGATTAATCTTTAGGAATATCGTCGTACCTTTAAACTGGTCAAACATATCACCCATATGTGGCAAAGGATGCTTATTCTTGATCGTGACTTTGTTGAGCTGTCGGTAATCGATACATAATTGCATGGATCTATCTTTTTTCTTGGCAAATAACATAGGAGCACCCCAAGAAGAAAAACTGGGCCGAGTAAGACCCTTGTCTATCAACTCTTGGAACTGAGCTTTCAACTCTTTCAATTCAGTAGGTGCCATTCTATACCGAGCTATCAATATCGGAGATGTTCTCAGCATTAATTCAATAGCAAACTCAACCTCTCTGATCAACGGTAACACTAGTAATTCTTCTAGAAACACATCCGTATACTCACATACCACTAGAACCGATTGTAACTTCAATTTAGAAATTCTAGAATCAAATATATATGTGAGATATGCTTCATAGCCTTTTCCAACATATTTCTATGCCGACATAGCCGGAATAACATTAGATGCTTTATCCAATCTATCTAATTCAATTTGAAGCTTTTCACCATTTTGACACTTTAATACTATATGCTTTTTGTCTACAATTCATAATAGCATCATGCAGAGTTAACCAGTCCATACCCAAAATCACATCAAATTCACAAAAGGGTAGTAACATCAAATCAGCCAGAATGTTGCAACCCCAAATCATCAAAGGACAATTTTATAGACTTTATAAACTAACACATACTGACCTAGGGGGTTCGTTACTTTAACCACAAACTCAATAGACTTGAAAGGGACTTTCTTATCTGACACTAAAGCCATGCATGCATATGAATGTGCTGAGCTCGAGTCAATCAAAGCAGTAACATCAGTATCAAAGATAGAAAATGTACCAGTGATAACATCTGGCACTGAAGCTTCCTCTCAAGCACAAGTCAGATAAGCTCTAGCTGATGCTCATGCTAGAATGCCGGTGCCCTCAAGGCGTAGCAGAAAAATAAAATTCTGGCAATCCAAACCATGGATCCATGTTCGAGGAACGAATTAGGAAAAATGAAATAATGATAATGGTTTCAAAATTACCGAAACTTCAATCTGAGTAGACAGCGATGCCTTGGCAACGATAATTCAGAACCACTATCGAATAAGTCGTAAATTTTTCAGATGCTGACCTCTAAGTAATCCACCCAATTGACAATGAACGGAAGAAGTCCCAAAAACTATTTTAGAGATTTCTTTGCTTGACGGCTGCTAGACCACTCCAGCTAGGTTTTTTAGGTTTTTTATCTATATATAACTCCCCTTTTAAATTGGTATATTTATATCGAATCTTTATTCACAAAATTTTAAAATAAATAAATAAAATAATTTTTTAACTAAAAATTATAATTATATTAATTATAACAAAGATTTCAGTAAACTATATTTATTTAAATTTATATATGAACCAAATTCATATATTAATAGAATTATGTTCTCATTATGTGTACAACATCCCTGTATATATAATATGTTTGATATTTGATTGCCCAATTAAATTAATTCTATAATTAATTTAATTCATGTGACAACCAAACACAATACCAACTATGTTTTATTCCGATCATCTCAACCATATGGTGTGACCCTGTAGGCCCTTGTAACGTTAGCAGTAATAGTAGAATGATTCTAATGTTACATACAATGAGTGGCATCTAGCAATGCATCATTGCTACCTAAGTCACAAGAAGTCATGATTCGACATAACCTTTTGTGATTTACCTTTCATGCATTAATCCTTAAGTCCTTTATCTCTGGAATGAACACAAGTCATGGAATAGTCACACTTGCATAGTCCATCTCATGTTTCTTGATAACTTGAGTAGACTATGATATACAAATAAGTATGACATCTGATATCAACTTATTTGAGCATGGCCATGCATTTCTAGTCTCACTCAATCAAGTGGCCTAAGATATTACTCCCATTATATAGGAGGGACCTATTCTATATTGATAAACCATATCCCTCTACATAGATTGTGGTATATCCAACATCAGCCTTTATTGAACAACCAGTTATGGTGTACATTTGACTGTATCAAAATATACAACTCACGATGTTAGGATAAGGATGATCTCAAATCTGAAGATCATCTACATATTAATCACTATGAGTAATGTTGCGACAATTACATAATAATGCAAGAAACATACTCATAGCGGTTCAGTCCAATATGTTGTTCTCTAACACACATATTCATGCATTGATTTTGACACTCCATATCAATGACAACTCTTTATCATCAATGAACTACATGTTAGTCTTAATGCATTATTGTTGTCCTAGTCAACAATAATACTTGACTAAGGATCTTTTAAGAACAATCATATTATTTTAAGGACATTATTATAAAATAGTTTATTTATACACACAGAAAAGAAACTGAAATAATAATGGAAATGCCTTATATTAATAAACATGGTAAATCAAGTATGTTATTACAACCATCTCATGATTGATCTTTGAGCATACTCTTACAGCTCGTGCCTTAGATCTTATAGCAGAGTCTTTCGCCCCACTACGAGTATTTCCTGCATTACCAATGTTCCAAGGTGGTCTACCTCTCACAACAGTATTATTTGGTCGAGTAGTTTCAACCTTTTCTTTGTCGGACCATTTCAGGCAATCTCTAAGATAATGTTCAAACGAACCACATCTAAAACATGACCCATCTTTCAATCTGCATTCACCAAACTATCATCTATTACATTTCTAACATCCAGGCTTGTTATTTCTGACATTGCCCATGCTTGATACAGACGTAGCATGAGGTTTTGAGCTCGAGTCCTGCTTTCATCAATCTTTATTAGAGTAACTCACTGAAGCTAACAAACGACCATGATATTCTTTTGACTTTCTCGACGGTGATTGGTATGACTTTTCCATAGATCTCTTTCTTAAATCATGAGCCTCAGAGTCGACGTTTCTCTTTGCTTTACTCAATTCCCCTGCTTTGTGCGCTTTGTCAACCAGAACCACAAATTCTTTCAACTCAAGGATCCTGACTAACAGTTTGATGTCTTCATTTTACCCGTCTTCAAATTGTGTACTCATAGCGACTTCTGTTCGTATACATTCTCGGGCATATTTACTAAGTCGAATGAATTCTCTCTTGTATTCAGATATTGTCATTTAGCTTTGTTTCAGCTCAACTCTTTATATTTCTTATCTAAAAATCTCTAGCTCACATATTTTTTTCAGAATTTAGTCTAAAAGAATTCCCAATTTACCCGATCTCTCGGCACCACAACAAATAAAGTGTTCCACCACTGCTAAGCCGAATCTTTTAACAATGAAACTTCACATTTCAAGCATTCGTAGTAGTACATGATAATTCGTCAAAAAACTGATTGTCCTCAATTGTACCTCAAAACTCTTCAACCCTATACTTATAGATTTTATCGACTTGAGGCTTGCTCACTCATACTAGTTCCAAACCCTGAGGAACTACGGGGATCGGTTAGGGTTTAGGTGGATGTGGAGGCCATTGAACTATTGGGTCTGTTCATACGAACTCGGTGAACCATTCATTAATCATCTGAAAGTAGGCTTCCTTAGCCTCTCCTCCCCGACCCTCAGATATGAGCCTACTTCCACTAGACCCTGCTCTGTGAATGGAGGCTTGCGTGTTACTTTCTACTTCATTGGAATAAGTTCAGTTTTATGACATTTTATCTATATGAAAACATAATTCAAATCGAGTCAGGAGTTATCACACAATCATAGGTTATATAGTGCCATGTATTTATAGAATCATACATGCTATGTTCAGTCTGAGAACCAACTAAAGTATAACTCTAATACCACTACATGTAACAACCCTAACCAGTATCAATCACCAAAATAGGATTACAGAGTATTACCGTACAAATTGAGCATTATACATACATTTCAAACCTTAGCATAACATGATATAAACCATTCATTCACATATCTATCATCTCTTAATCGAGCCCTCGAGGCCCTAAAAAAACTTTAGAAACAATCCGAGACTAAATTGGAAACATTTGGAAAGTTTAAGAAAAAGTTAAAAAATTTGGACTGTAGAGGTCACACGGTCATGTGGCTAAGCCCCGTCACTCACAAGATTAAGACACACGCCTGTGTCTTAGGCCATGTAACAATCAAAATAGGGACACACGTTCATGTCCCAGCCCGTGTCCTTACCCGTGTAACTCTCTGAGTTGGGTCAAACGGCCAAGCCACAGGCCCGTGTGCCAAGCTGTGTAACTCTCGAAATAGCCACACACGCCTGTGTCCTAGGCCGTGTGGTAGGTCATGTAACAGTATGACTTGCATGCGTTGAAACCCACAGAGGCCACACGACCGTGTGTCACACACGGTTGAGTCACACGCCCATGTCTTAGGCTGTGTGGACATGAAATTGGCCAAATTCAAGCCATTTCCAACACCAACTCATGCAACCACCTAAAATCATCTTGAGCACATGATCAAAGAATCAAAACATGACCAAAACCAACATGAAATGACCAATTCAATTGTCCAAGATCATCCCACCAATATGCCATACAAGGCACCTCAATGTAAACATACAAATTTACCTAAACATTTATATATATACTTGACCACATTTCATTCATAAATGTCTTCTTCATTTCCATCTCAAAACATACCATATCTTGACCTATACTATTTCAACATAAACCTATCATTTGAGCCATACCATTCATGCATCAGAAGAACTAAAATGCCACAATTCAACCACCATCAAAATGGTACCAAAACAACCAACTTATACATACCAAAATAAACATCTAAGCATTCAAGTAAACATCAAACACAATTCCACCTGTACATGTTATTATATCCTTGGCCAAAACATCAAAAACTATCGATATATTCGCTGGATAGTGCGATAGACCTCTGACGAGCTTCAAAATTGATCGAGCTTCTAATTATCTCTAAAATATAGGAAAAAAACTACGTAAGCAAATAATGCTTAGTAACTTCGTAAAACATGAACATAACTTACCATTTGCGTATATAACATTAAGATTAAATACAACATAATCCAACCACAAGATTGGCACAAGCCTAAGCACCGTCAACAACACATGTTAGTGCATTTAAACATAATTCACTTGAATTAACATAAGGTAAGCCATTATACATGAACATACTTCATTTGAACTCATCATTTTCATGAACATAAGTGTACTTCCATTGAAGATTACTACTTCAATCCTTTTCATAATTACAAGACATAGTTCATTTTAACACTTACCGTTTCTTCCCTTTTCATGCTCGTTGAACCATTTAGAATATCATCGGATACTTGGGAAAGCTCACACAAAGTGTGCTAAACGTATAACCATAACCTTTCCTTTACATTGTTGCTCACATGAGCTGTGAAATGGGCCTGCTCACACAAGCTGTAGGTCAGAATGTAAACTACATGATGCTACTCACAAGAGCTATGGAGTATTCGCAACAAATGCAGGACCTCAACCATTGGTAGGACACTTAAGACTAGCACTTGAAACATGAAATCCCTAATGACATGTCATTTGTATCTTATGAATTCCTAAGGTTCAAACAAGGCTCGATAACCATCATAACATTATTGGATGTTAATCATTTAATTACACAACAATTAACATATTTACATATAATTGAAAATAGCATTAAATATAATACTTATTCATACAAACTTACCTCAACAATTTTAGCGTAAAAATAAAGTAAACTAATTGGAGGCTTTAGCTTTTCCTCGATTTAAGTCCGTACGTGGTCTATCTTGATCTAAATAGACAAATTCAATTTATTTAATACTTATATTATTCAATTCAGTCCATATTTCATATTTTTGCAAAATTATAATTTTACCCGTAACATTTTTAACTTTTTACAATTTAGTCCTTAAGCTCATAAATTGAAATTTAAGCATTTTAATCATTATCTCATGCTAGTCAAATTCACTAGAGACCTATATCAACCCATACAAACCATCATTTCACAAATTTACCATGAATATTTTTTATTTTTACAAAGAAGTCCCTAAATGACAATTTCATCAAAAATCACTTTACAAAACTTGTTTATTTATCAACAATGACTCATAATCTTTCATAAAATATAAAAAATTATGCAAGAAAATTTATGGAAAAACCCTATATATTCAATAGTTTTGCAAATTAATCCACGGGCTAGCTAGATTAAGCTACAACGATCTCGAAAACATAAAAATCATTAAAAACGAGCTCAAAAATCACTTACACGATAAGGGATAGCTTGACCGAATGAAGAACCCTAAAATAGTGTTTCTTTCCTTTTAATTTTGGTGGAACAAAATCTTGAAGAAGATAAGTGTTTAATTTTCTTTTATTTGTTTTAAGTTTATTATATTAATTACTTTATTAACCTTTCATTTAAACTAAATAAAACACCAATTTCATGCCTATCTTTGTCCACTAATAAATGAATGGTCTAATTACCATGTAAGTCAACTCAAATATAAGTTTCATAGCCATTTAACCCTCTTAACAAATAGAACTCCATTTTTGCACCTTTTACGATTTAGTCCTTTTTACGTGATTAAACATGCAAATGCAAAAATTTCTTAATGAAATTTTGATATGACCTTACTGACATTCCATAGACATTAAAAAATAATAAAATAATAATTTACTCGTTAGATTTGTGATCCCGAAACCACTGTTTCAATTTCATTGAAAACGGGCTATTACAAGCCACTACTTTGCAATGTTCCATACCCAAATTCCTTGGATTTTCTATATCGCTTGGCAAGGTTCCTTATGATCGGTTACGTAACTCTGTAGCTAACTAACCCATTTGATTCTCCAAATTTTTTAGTGTTGCTGCTTGGCTTTAGATTAAGACGTCGTTCTTTGCCATGTACGCCTTTAACAAGTTCTCCAAACTGTTGGATGACTTAGCATGTGGTGGTTTTAAGGCTTGTTGATTAAACTCTTGGGGTTGACTTGGTCTATGCTGCATGTAGTTTTTTGGTCCATTTCCTTGGTTACGCTAAGAAAAGTTTGGATGATTGCGCCATGAAGGATTGTAGATGTTGGACTATGGTCCGTGTCCACTTCTATTTTGGTGTTGATTTCCTACATAATAAACTAATTTGGGATTTTATGGACAATTCTTTAAAGAATGGCCATTCCCACAGTATACACAAGAAACAATATCAAATTGACTACCTGACTGAGCTACAAAATTATTCAAACCATTAGTGGTAAACTGTTTCAACATTGAAGAAATAAAAGATACCTAAGCTAAGAGTGATGTAAGCGTGTCCACTTCATTCACTCTGGCTACTCTTCTTCCTAAAGTTTCTCAATTTTTTGGCCATTGGTAGTTTTTCCTAGCGATCCTCTCAAAAATCTCATAAGCCTCATTATAAGACTTTAACAAGAGAGCACCATTTCCAGAAGCAACTACCACCAACCTTGTGTGTTCATTGAGACCGTTATAAAATGTCTTTGATTGGATGCAATGTGGAATCCCATGATGAGGACACTTATGAAGTAATTCCTTGATTCTTTCCCACGTCTCGTACAAGGATTCGTCATCCAATTGTGAAAAAAGTGGTTATCTCATTTCTTAACTTATAGTTTTTACTTGGTGGGAAATACTTTACCAAAAATGTTTCTACTAATTCTTGCCATGTAGATATTAAACTTGAGGGAAATGAATTAAGCCATGCTCGTGCTCAATCTCACAATGAGTATGGAAACAACTTCAACTTCAACGCATCTTCAGTCATACCAGCTATCTTAAACGAATCATTCACCTCCATGAATAATCGAAGGTGAAGGTGTGGATCTTCTGTGGGCATTCCACTAAACTATCCCACTGTTTAGAGCATTTGAAACATCACTGGTTTCAATTCAAATTGGGGTGCCTCATTCTCCAGCCTTCTAATTCCCAAATTTAATTCATTGAAAAAGGGCACAACGTACTGTCTTTTGGCACAATCCCTATCATCAGTAATAAGGAAGAGATCGTGCACATGATTGGCTCCATTACCTTTTCCATCATTCTAATTTCCAAGGTCCATCTCAACTTGTCTTTCAGCTAATCATTCATGTCTTCTATGCCTAAACATTTGCTTTATTTCAAGGTCTACGAGTAATAAATCAATGATTCGATCCATACTCATAAACACCTGAAAGATAAATCACAAACAATAAAGAATAAAGAATAAATTAATAAAGTTAGGAGTTAGGTAAAAATAAAAACCAAATTGAAAAGAATAAATGTTTACACCCCTTGCCCGTATCTGGCGCTGGGATAGGGATCGAGGTGCTATCGGACTTAACTTAAGCATACACATATAAAATCGGGCCATAAAATTTCTTTTAACTTAAGACTTCTCGTTCACATGCATTTTGTCCCTTAAACGGGCTCACGAGGCCCAAAACATGCATTAGAGACGGTTCAGGACTAAACCGAGAACTTAAGAAAAACATGGAAAATTTCATGCTTTAAGGCTCCACACGCCCATGTGGATATAGAGCACATGCCAGTGTCCCGGACCCGTGTCCAAAAACCTGAACATTCTACCAATTTGGTTATGAACAAATTGAAGCCACACGGCCAAGGCACATGCCCGTGTCCTATGACCATGTCCTTCACACGGCTAAGACACATGGCCGTGTCTCTTGCCTGTGTGCTTACTACCATGCATACTAACTTGAAAAACATAGGTGCAGGGGACACACGGCTGGACAACATGCCCATGGGGGTAGACTGTCACACACGCCCGCGTGTCTACCCGTGTGGACAAATACAAGGCTATTTTCCAAGCCATTTTGTCACCCTCACAACACATGCATGCATACTTATACAATAGCATACAACATGGAAAAATTAGGCACTTAAACATTCCTAACATGTCATGACCATGGCAATTTCACATGCAACCATTCATCTTTACCACATTAATGCTATAGCTATCAACATGTCATCAAACCTCATTTTTTTCACTAAGCGTTCATACCAAGCCATTAAAGACTTTTCATAAATAAATAGGTTTACCAACCCTATAATCAGAATAAGCTAACATTTGGCTAAAGCAATATCACATACTCAAATATTTAAACTCCTATACATGTCATAGACTCAAAGTACTTGAAATCACTTACACCAATAGCGATAGCTTGATAGTGTAATAATATCTCCGATGAACTCCAACCCGAGCTAACCTGGAAACACTAGAGAACATGGGAAAGGAAAGGGGTAAGCTTACGCTTAGTAAGTTCATATAAAAACAATAAGCAACTCATTAACATGTTTTATCAATGTTTCCAACATATTTCCAAGTTCCTGATAAGTTGTCTTCTTGTACAGCAGTCAATAAAATATTTATATCCGGAGATAAGAAACTCTAAATTAAGTTTCATTAATTTTCCTTGAAACTAGACTCATGTAACTTTCTACCATAAAATTTCCAGAATTTTTGGTTCAGCAAAATAGTACAATTTATTCCTCAAATTTACCCTTGATTCACTGGCTAACAGTTTACTAAAGTTCAATTATCTCATAGCACAGGACTCGAATAATGTTATCTTCTATTTCTCTTGAAACTAGACTTATTAAGGATTCTAAAAAAATAAGTTATAGCTCATAAATATTTTTTTACAATTTATAATGATTTTCTCAAATCAGAACAGGGGATTTTGAAGTCATTCTGACTCTATCTCACGGAACTTCAAATATCTCATTATAGGAAATTCTTTTGCTTACATGGTTTCTTTTATAAGAAACTAGACTCAATAAGATTTAATTACATATTTTATTCAGCCTCTAACTCATTTTCCAAAAATTTTAGTGTATTTTCAAATTTACACTACTATAGTAGCCCCAAAACTATCCAGGCTAATTTACTCATCTACAATTATTGTTCACCAAATTAATACATCATAATTTCATCTATCATGGTAAGAACATATAGCTATGCGTCATAAGCATGGACCCATAATCTTAATGTCATTACAAAATCATTCTCATAAACATGACTTATTTATTTGCAACCTTACCAAAGGTGCATCATAGACCGAATCATTTCTCATGAGTTTGCATACATACCTGTACTACTTCATAACATAATCATTCCTTATCACAGCTTTGTTAAAATCTTTGAATTTCCCGTTGAACCACTTGGAATACAAAAGGGTACTCGGGGAAATTCGTACACATAATAAGATGCCAATTCCATATCCCAGATATGGTCTTACATGGGTTCACACACATCGATGCCAATGCCATATCCCAACATGGAATCTCATATCGAAACTTTATCGAATGTCATCGAGACATCATGAATCCATTTCATAAAGAAAAATATTTATGAAAAATACATGTACATATACATTTCATGCAGTATTTAAACATTATACATATAATAATAACAACACGTTGCATTATTTTCATACAACTTACCTCGACACCAAATTGGTAAAAGAGGTCTAAACATCAATTTCTCGTTTTTTCTCGTTCTAAGCCCGAATCTCATTTTTTATCATCTATAACATCACATTTAACTTATTAAAATAAAATAATAATCAAATTAGTCCAATGACACATTTTGGAAAAATTTTTTATTTTGCCCCTATATTTTGCCAAAATTACCAAATTACCCCTAGGCTCGAAAAATGATTTTTATCACATTTTATTACTCATTAAGCCTAGAAAAACCATTTTCATAACTATAGCAACTCATAATTCAATTATTTCACACATTTATAGTTATTTTACAATCTTTACAAAATAGCCTATTTAGGTGCTTTCATGCAAATTTCTTTCATGAAAGCTGTTTATAACACTACTAATGCTCATATTCTTCCATAAAAACTCAGAAAACAACACATATGATTTTATGGAAATACCCTAGACTCTTAATCATTTTGCAAAATAGTCCCTTCATTTGAAAGCTCATGTTTTAGGGGTTCCAAAAAATGTAAAAATCATCAAGAAAGAGATTAAAAATCACTTACTAGCATGGGAGTTTCTTTGCTGAAATTTTCCAGCTTTTAAACCCTTTCTTTGCTGCCATTTTTGGTGGAGAGAAGATAAAGAAAAGATGAGATCTTTCTTTTCTTTATTTTATTCTATATTTAGTCAATTTAGTCACCTAAAAGCCACAATTTTTGGCTTTTTGACCATTTTGTCTCCCTTGGTCGGCCATCACACTTTCAATGGCCTAATTTCACTTTAAATACCCCCAATTTAAGATACACAGCAATTTAACACCTTTAGGCATCAAAACACAACTTTTACCTTTTACGCGATTTAGTCCTTTTTCGAAATTGAACTAGAAATCGTTAAAATTAATATACCAAAATTAACATGCACTTATAAAATCACATTACAACACATCCAATAACATCAAATTAATTTTCACCCGACCTCAGAATAGTGGTTCTGAAACCACTGTTTTGACTAGGCCCTAAACCGGGCTGTTACAATAAATTCACAAAAATGATTAAGACAATAGTCCCAGACAACGACGCTAAAGCCTTTTAACGCTCAGGTTTGAGAAAGTGTAAAATTCGTTATCAAGTAATAAAGTAAGTAAAATAGTTATTGTCTCCAGTAAAATAGTTATTGTCTCCACATGTAACACCCCAAACCCGGCTTGGTCGTTATGGCCGAATCTGGCGATGCCACATTGAAATGCTTTTCATAAAGTGTGAAATTGATAAAAACCCATTCTTTATTAAACCTTTTTGAGTGATCATAAAGAAGATTTCAAGGCTTGTCGTGTATTTTCAAAATGTACATCGTTTACAAAAAAATTACTCATATTAAAACGTCGTTATTTATTTTGAAACGTTGTTTCTTGCGGAAGCTCTTAAAACCGATTATGTATTCGCGGTACTTTTGAAAAACATTTATTCTTTTGAAAACCCGCATCTTTTTCCTACTGAAAGCAGTATTTAAGCAAAAAAATATGAATCCCAAAATTAAAAACAAAAACTTAAAGAGGCCTTATTACATAAAAATACCCAAACTAAATTACTTATAAATTAAAAGTCAAATATAGTAGCATGAGCGGTTGTGTGGCCATCCTCAAGTCCCTCGCAGCACCGATCCTCCTAAGACTAGGGATTACATGCGCAGATTGTAACGCCCCCACGCCCGAAACCGTCACCGGAGTCAAGCTTGAGGTGTTACTAAACTTATCTTACCTTTTAAACAACTCTAAACCACTTATTTTAATTTTCAGAATAAACTATTTTTCTGCGTCATAGCTGCTTAAAAATTCATTTCTCGAGTTTCAAAACTCGAAATTAAGATCCGTAAATTTTTCCTGAAACTAGACTCATATATATATCCACTAATTTTTTTCTAGAATTTTTGACTTAGCCAATTAGTACAGTTTATTAGTTAAAGTTACCCCTGTTTCAGAATTCGACTGCACTGACCTCTACTTACTACGAACCACTTTTATCCCTATACAAAATTAATATAACTATACCGTTTGTTTCTATTAAAACTAGATTCAATAAGGATTCTAACCATCTAAATTACACCACCTAATTACTTTTGTACAATTTATGGTGAATTTCCAAAGTTGAAACAGGGGATCTAGAATTTTATCTAACCCTGTTTCACTAAAACTCAGATATCTCATAAAATATAATACCTTTACCTGTTTTGCTTATTCCATAAGAAAATAGACATAATAAGCTTTAATTTCATATATTATTCACCATCAAACCATGTCTCTACGATTTTTAGTGATTTTTCAAAATCACATTATTTCTAATACTTGAATCTGTTTTTAAGTTACTTTCACATTTTTCTTAGTTTTCATGTGATAGTTTCTACTTTTTCATACATACAATTAAACATGTATATCATCAGCCATTCTATTAGTTAATCACTAGCAAGTATTTACACATCATTCATTGATCATATCATATCAAAAGAAACCAAGTTCCTATACATGCCATACACAAAACTAAACGTCTAACTATACCAATGTGATTTCTTCGATAGTGTGATCGGGTCTCCGACGTTTCCTTCGATCCCCGAGTGGCTTGATAAAAACTATAAGAAAAAGAAAATAAAGAGAGTAAGCACTAGGCTTAGTAAGCTTACAAGCAAATAAATTACAACATTCAAGCATAATGAATGATTATACATAATGTCACCTAGCCTCATAAACTTTCTTTACTTCTCATTTTCTACCTTCTTCTTTACTTACTTACCTTCTTTCTTACCTGACCTTTCACTATTCATAAATATAATCTACCTTCCCTTTTTGCTGATAATTCACTGTAATTTAACGTGTACAATGACCCATTGAACCACTCGGAATACTAAGGATACTGGGGTCGTTCTCGTCTATCAATATCTCGCCAATGCCATGTCTTCGACATGGACTTACATGAATTATTCTGTCTCCAATGCCATATATATATATCTAATATGGGCTTACATGGCTCATTCCTGTCTCCAAAGCCATATATCTGATATGGACTTACATGGCTCATTTCTCATTCGTCTGTCTGTCCCACAACCCCAATATCCTAACATTCCTAAGGTTCAAACGGGGCTTCCTAATGCTTTTCTCTCTCACTTACAGCCTTTAATTCGACTTCAAATATTCTCATAAAATAAGTATATAAATGCTGGAAATTTACAATAATAATGTAAAATAAAAGAATATTGCATTTATTTACTGTAAACTTACCTCGTATGCAAAAATAGCTACTTTTACCATTTCGTCCACAACTTGGTATTTTCTCCATTTTAGCCCGAATTTCAATTTTCCTTGCTCTATCATTTAAAATATAGTCTAATTAGGACTCAAATTATTCAAATTGACCCAAAATCATATTTTGGCAAAATTACAATTTTGCCCCTAAACTTTTGCATATTTACACTTTTGCCCCAAAGCTCGTAAATTAAACTTCAGCCTATTTTCTTATGTTTCATGACATGCTGGTCATTTTTCCCTTCTATGGCAGCATCAAATTCATACTCTAACAAGCACTTATGACTATTAGGTATTTTTACCGATTAAGTCCTTTTACTCGTTTTTGCTTAAAACCGAGTAGTACAAGTTGTCTAACATAATTTAAAACCTCATATTCTATCATAAAACACCAAAATACACAAATTTCACCTATGGGTATTTTTCCAAATATGAACCCTAACTTAAATTATTGCTAGCATAAGCTTTATCGAGCTCTAGGGACTCAAAACGTAAAGAACATTAAAAGCGGGCTTGGAATCACTTACCATGGAGCTTGAAAGCTTGAAACAAACCCTAGCTATGGAGAACCCTTGCAATTTCGTCCTAATGAAGAAGATGGACAAAAATTGGCTTTTAATTTTGTTTTTAATTCATTTTACCCCTAAATGACCAAAATGCCCTTACTACTAAACTTTCAAAAATTCCTTCCATGTCCTAATTTTGTCCATGAACTTAAAATTGGTCAAATTGCTATTTAAGACCTCCTAATTAATATTCTAATTCAATTTTATGCAAAATACTTCTAGAACACAAGTTTTGCAATTTATTCAATTTAGTCCCTAATTTCAAATTAAGTACTTTATGCATAGAATTTCTTCACGAACTTTTCACACAATCATGCAAACATATCATAGACCTCAAAATAATAATAAAATAAATTTTTCTACCTCGGATTTGTGGTTTCGCAACCACTGTTCTGTTTAGGCCCTATTCGGGATGTTACATTTCTCCCCCTTTAGGGATTTTCGTCCCCAGAAAATCTTACGTGAAGAGATTTGGGTACTGTTTTCACATAGCCTCTTCGAGTTCCCATGTAGCCTCGTCTACCCCATGTAGTCGACTATCTCGAAATATACAACTCGGCCAACTTGTCAAGTGAAAAATCCATCTGAACTGGGATAAAATGAGCCGACTTCGTTAACTTATCAATCACAACCCATATCGCATCTTTCTTTCTCGGTAAACGACAATCCTGTCACAAAATCTATAATAACTTGATTCCATTTCCACTGTGGACTAGCACAGTGCAATAAACACTGAAGGTGTACGATGTTCGGCCTTTACTTGATGAGATCAAACATCTAGAAACAAACTCAAATGTCCTTTTTATTCCTACCCACCAGTATATTTTCTTCAAATCATTATACATCTTTGTACTACTACGGATGAATAGACAAAAAAAACTACTATGTGCTTCTGTAAGATCTTTCGAATAAGCTCATCATTCTTCTAAGTACACATACTACAGGTGATAATCAATCACTAGCTCATAATCTTTAATCAACTCTAGCCATCTTCTTTGCTTCAATTTCAAACTTTTGTGATCGGTGAATATGTGGCACTTCTCACCGCACAAATGATGTCTCCAAATCTTCAACGCAAAAATAATGGCAACTAGCTCTAAATCATGTATCGGATAGTTCTTCTCATGTGGCTTTAGCTATCCAGAGGCATAAGCAATTACCTTCCCTTCTGCGCATAAGTACACAACCAAGTCCATTCATGGACGCATCACTATAAATCACAAACTCCTTACCTGGTTCTCGTTGTACTAAACAGAGCTTTAGTCAATAATGCTTTTAACTTGTCAAAACTCGTTGACACTTCTCAATCCATTCAAACTTGATATCCTTTCGCAGAAATCTTGTCAACGGGTAGCTATCATGGAAAATCCTCTACAATATCCAAGCAAGACCAAGAAAACTTCTAACCGATACATTTCTAGGAGGCTTCCAATCAACAATGGCTGAAATCTTGCTCGGATCAACCTTAATACCTTCACTGAAACAATATGTCCAAGAAAACCAACTTCTCGTAACGTAACTCACTTTTGCTAAACTTGGCATACAACCGATTATCTCTCGAATCAGAAATCGTTCTCAAATGCTCGCATGCTCGGTCTCATCATGAGAATAAATCAAGATATCATCAATGAACACAACTACAAACTTATCCAAGTACGGTCTGAAAATTCGGTTCATTAAGTCCATGAAAATGGCAGGAGCATTAGTTAAGTCAAATGGCATCACAAGGAACTCATAATGACCATACCTAGTCCGAAGCGATCTTGGGACATCTAACTCTTTAACTCGCAATCGATAGTATACGGATCTCAAATCTATCTTGGAGAACACAGAGCTCCCTTGTTTCAATTCCAGAATTCCTTTCTCTTCCGGTCAATAAACCCACGATCGATGTACTTTTACGAAATTCCTCCCTGAAAGAAATCCCAAGTGATCCTCTCCTTTGGTACAACCGATAAAAGTGTCTTCCACTAGTAGTAGGTTGAGTCTCTAAGAAGTGATATTACACATTTCATACATTCTCGGGTGTACAAGATAATTCATCAAAGACTTTGATAGTATTTTCTAACCAAAATTTTGCTCTTTCTGCATCATCATGTTTTGTTGCTCGGAACTCTTCTGCCCCTTGTTTCCCGATTCTATCAACTGGTGGCTTTTCTCTTATCATTGTACTGTGGATCGGGAAGCTTGAGCTACATAGGTAGCCCGAGAGTCATGAGGGGTGGAGGTCTAACTACCGGATTCGCATTTAACGAAACTCGGCAAACCAATTATTCAAAGCTTGGAAGAGAGCTTCTCGAGTCACTCCTCCCTGATTAACTGTTACTGGCCTATTCTCAGATGGCGCTACCCCTTCCGCGGGAGTAGGCGCATTACTTTCTACATCATCATCACCAGCTCGCTCGGGATCCATTACAATAAAACAAAATATTTAAAAATCGTCAGGAGTCGTCACACTACCAAAATACAGGTATGGCATGTATAGCTAGACATTTACTCACACTAACTGTTCCGAGAACTGACTAAATCTGCTCTGATACCAATAAATGTAACGCCCCCATGCCCGAAACCGTCACCGGAGTCAAGCTTGAGGTGTTACTAAACTTATCTTACCTTTTAAACAACTCTAAACCACTTATTTTAATTTTCAGAATAAACTATTTTTCTGCGTCATAGCTGCTTAAAAATTCATTTCTCGAGTTTCAAAACTCGAAATTAAGATCTGTAAATTTTTCCTGAAACTAGACTCATATATATATCCACTAATTTTTTTCTAGAATTTTTGACTTAGCCAATTAGTACAGTTTATTAGTTAAAGTTACCCCTGTTTCAGAATTCGACTGCACTAACCTCTACTTACTACGAACCACTTTTCTCCCTATACAAAATTAATATAAATATACCGTTTGTTTCTATTAAAACTAGATTCAATAAGGATTCTAACCATCTAAATTACACCACCTAATTACTTTTGTACAATTTATGGTGAATTTCCAAAGTTGAAACAGGGGATCTAGAATTTTATCTGACCCTGTTTCACTAAAACTCAGATATCTCATAAAATATAATACCTTTACCTGTTTTGCTTATTCCATAAGAAAATAGACATAATAAGCTTTAATTTCATATATTATTCACCATCAAACCATGTCTCTACAATTTTTAGTGATTTTTCAAAATCACATTATTTCTAATACTTGAATCTGTTTTTAAGTTACTTTCACATTTTTCTTAGTTTTCATGTGATAGTTTCTACTTTTTCATACATACAATTAAACATGTATATCATCAGCCATTCTATTAGTTAATCACTAGCAAGTATTTACACATCATTCATTGATCATATCATATCAAAAGAAACCAAGTTCCTATACATGCCATACACAAAACTAAACGTCTAACTATACCAATGTGATTTCTTCGATAGTGTGATCGGGTCTCCGACGTTTCCTTCGATCCCCGAGTGGCTTGATAAAAACTATAAGAAAAAGAAAATAAAGAGAGTAAGCACTAGGCTTAGTAAGCTTACAAGCAAATAAATTACAACATTCAACATAATGAATGATTATACATAATGTCACCTAGCCTCATAAACTTTCTTTACTTCTCATTTTCTACCTTCTTCTTTACTTACTTACCTTCTTTCTTACTTTGACCTTTCACTATTCATAAATATAATCTACCTTCCCTTTTGCTGATAATTCACTGTAATTTAACGTGTACAATGACCCATTGAACCACTCGGAATACTAAGGATACCGGGTCGTTCTCGTCTATCAATATCTCGCCAATGCCATGTCTTCGACATGGACTTACATGAATTATTTCCTGTCTCCAATGCCATATATATATATCTAATATGGGCTTACATGGCTCATTCCTGTCTCCAAAGCCATATATCTGATATGGACTTACATGGCTCATTTTCTCTTCTCTGTCTGTCCACAACCCCAATATCCTAACATTCCTAAGGTTCAAACGGGGCTTCCTAATGCTTTTTTCTCTGTCACTTAGCTTTAATTCGACTTCAAATATTCTCATAAAATAAGTATATAAATGCTGGAAATTTACAATAATAATGTAAAATAAAAGAATATTGCATTTATTTACTGTAAACTTACCTCGTATGCAAAAATAGCTACTTTTACCATTTCGTCCACAACTTGGTATTTTCTCCATTTTAGCCCGAATTTCAATTTTCCTTGCTCTATCATTTAAAATATAGTCTAATTAGGACTCACATTATTCAAATTGACCTAAAATCATATTTTGGCAAAATTACAATTTTGCCCCTAAACTTTTGCATATTTACACTTTTGCCCCAAAGCTCGTAAATTAAACTTCAGCCTATTTTCTTATGTTTCATGACATGCTGGTCATTTTTCCTTCTATGGCAGCATCAAATTCATACTCTAACAAGCACTTATGACTATTAGGTATTTTTACCGATTAAGTCCTTTTACTCGTTTTTGCTTAAAACCGAGAGTAGTAGTACAAGTTGTCTAACATAATTTAAAACCTCATATTCTATCATAAAACACCAAAATACACAAATTTCACCTATGGGTATTTTTCCAAATATGAACCCTAACTTAAATTATTGCTAGCATAAGCTTTATCGAGCTACAGGGACTCAAAACGTAAAGAACATTAAAAACGGGGCTTGGAATCACTTACCATGGAGCTTGAAAGCTTGAAACAAACCCTAGCTATGGAGAACCCTGAAATTTCGTCCTAATGAAGAAGATGGACAAAAATTGGCTTTTAATTTTGTTTTTAATTCATTTTACCCTAAATGACCAAAATGCCCTTACTACTAAACTTTCAAAAATTCCTTCCATGTCCTAATTTTGTCCATGAACTTAAAATTGGTCAAATTGCTATTTAAGACCTCCTAATTAATATTCTAATTCAATTTTATGCAAAATACTTCTAGAACACAAGTTTTGCAATTTATTCAATTTAGTCCCTAATTTCAAATTAAGTACTTTATGCATAGAATTTCTTCACGAACTTTTCACACAATCATGCAAACATATCATAGACCTCAAAATAATAATAAAATAAATTTTTCTACCTGGGATTTGTGGTTTCGCAACCACTGTTCCGTTTAGGCCCTATTTCGGGATGTTACACAGATAAACAAAAAGGTGAGTTTATGAAAACTCAGTGTGTAATCCCTTAATGAGCAATCAGTCAATCATGCAGTAAGCAAATACTGTCTGGGCCTAAGCTTGTATCAGTAACAGTGACATCAGTCTGGGCTTTAGCCCATCTCAATATAGAGACAGTCACGTGTTTGGGACTTGGCCCGTTGCAGTAACAGTTTAAACAGTATATAAGTCCTACCCATCCAGCCTCTACACTTCATCTCCATCCAACCCTACACTCTATGTGGGGATATAATCAACCCACCCATCCCTACACTCCAGAATTAGCATCAGTTGTGCCACTAAATAGTAATATGCAGCTAAGCTGCCAGTAATTTAGGCTTGAAGCCTTTCAGTACACTTCCTCCGATCAGTATAAAACCATCCCCATGCAATGCATCATACAATCATGTCATGTATCCAATGTAGTTTAAATAGCACGCTAAAATACGGTCACACATGTACAGATACAAATATACATCACATGGGGGCAAAATAGTCATCTTACCATATAAGGGCAAAATAGTCATTTTACCAAATATAGGGGTCGAGGTAAACTTACCGATCCAACAGTAGTCCACAGTCGTCTCGAGCGACCAGTGCAACCTAAACAGACAAACAGTAAAAATGGGCCCAAGGCCCATAATGCGGGCTCATGTGGGCCCACTCGCCCGTGTGGCCCACAAAGCCCAGAAATTTCCTTGGCTGTGTGGATCACACAGCCTGGCCCAAAGTTCTCCACACTTTCATTTGGTTTATCCGTGTGGGGTCTACAAACCCGTGATGCCCATACGACCTATTTCAGCCCATCATGGCCCATCTCAGCCTTAGACCATGAAGTCGCTCATGGTCGGCCTTAACAATCTTATGCCCAAGTTTAGGCATTCGAATTACCACAAGAGCGAATGTACATTTGTGCAGCATCAATGGTCACATTTTCTGGCTTTTGCTGATTTACGTTTCGAGTAGTGTTTACACAACTATTTGCGAAAATGTGCAACTAGCCCACGAGCACTCCAACCTATTTCAAACAGAAACTTTGATTAATAGACTAACACTTGAGTCGAAGCAAACTCTAATCAAACACTTATTCAAAAGATTACTCGTCACTTGTCCCGATCGATTACACACTAAAACCATTGCAAGTGATCGCTTGGAATCCTTAAATACTACCTGCATCCCAATCGCCAATTGTTAACTAAGACCATACATGCAAATAATCGAACCACGTGAATAGAAACTTACCAAAAACATAGACTAAGAATAGAAGATAGTAGTATTCGGCCTACCCCCTAGAAGCACCCACTCGAACCGAGGCTGTAGCGCCCCAAAAGTCCAAGTATTTATTTTTATGTGTTTTGATGCATAAATGCATGCTTGATTTAGTGGTTAGGTGTCCTGAGGAGTGTTGGAGAAGTTCTGAGTTCAAGCTGTGGCTTGGACAAAATTTTATCTTTGCTTGAATTAACCTTGTCTCTGGACAGTAAGGTTCTTAAATTAATATGGTTAGGATGTGTCACAAAAAGCTTGTTGGTTCAAGGGAGAGTGGCATGTTACTCCTGCTGGAAGACCTAAGTTCGAATCCTTGCATACTTAAAAGGGATTAATATTTTGCTATGCTAGATGCTAGAGTTTGTGTTCCAATGAAAGGTTGGAGATTAGGATGGTTGGAGGGATTTTAGGAGGTGATTTGGGAGATGGATAGAGGAGTATGTGGTTTGAATAAGTGTGGAGAGATTTGAGGAGTAGAAGTAGGGGTGTAGTAGTGGTTGGCCGAATGTGGGATTCTCTAGTATGCAAATTCGATCATAGGACCTCTTTTCCCTTAGTACCAAAAGTGTGTTCTATTTGCTCTCTACTTCAGCAACATTTACCCTTTTTTGGTTCTTTGCTTCTTTTTGAGTGTGTGTTGATCGATTTCTGCTCCATTTTTCTTCTCCTTCTCAAGTCCTTTTTCCTCTTCTTTTGTTTAGGCTGAATACCCCTTTTCCATATAGTCGAACTTTGCCTTGTTTCCATCGATCTCTTTCTCCTCTCCTTCAACTGTTTACTTTGGCCGAATATTGGTAGGGTATCCCTGCTTCATACTTCTCTTTTACCGTATTTTGGCTCTCCCTATTCTTTCCCTTATTATATTTGTATCTTGGTTGAATATCATCTTATTTCATTATTTTTTTTCGGTTGGTAAGTGTGGTGTGATATTTTGGGTTAGGCGCATAGCTCTCATCTCCTGCTAAGGTGTTTTTGTGTTAGCCGAGCATTGTTGGGTAAGCCACAGTTCCATTTCTTTCCCTTTCAAATTGTTTCACCTTGTTGACCCATCTTCTAACTTTGTCTCTTCTTGTCGATTATCTTTTTTGCTGTTCAGAACAATTCTTATACGGGTTTATGGGTGCACTACTTCAATAGTCTGTGCGTTGCTCGGTTGTTGTGGTAAGTATGGTACAGGTGGTGATGTTGATATGCTTCAAGTTCAAGACTAACGTTGGAAAATGATGTCTTTTATGTAGGTAGTGGTCAAGTTTATCGGTGTTTTCCCCAGAGGACCAGGGGGCAAACTTGGGGACTTTTGGTAAGAAGAGCATAATTGTTGGAATTTCATTAGTTCCTTTTTAATCATGAGTTGTTAACTAAGTGATCGATTTATGGATTATTCTTCAGGTATAGGAGTGTTGGGAGCACGGACTAATCCAAATCATAAAAAGCTGTGTAATCACACTTCTGTTAGCATAGATCGGTAAAAGCTAGAAATATACGACTGGACACTACACGAGTGTACGCTTGCTCGTGTGGTGAGCCAAATGCACAAAGCATAGGCATCCGATCGAAGAGGCCACCATGAACCTTTTCATGGGCTTTGGCCAATTTTAGGCCACGATGGGCCAAAATGGGCCGTGTGGGCCCCACAAGCTCTTGGACCCCGTACTGGCAAAATCACACGGACGTGCAGAGATTGTTGGGCTGACTGTGTAGTATGCACGGCCAAGGCCATTATGTGGGCTTATTGGGCCACGTGAGCGTGTGGGCCCTATGGGTTGTATTATGGGCTTGGGCCCATTTTTGTTGTTTAACTATTAAAGTTGCACGGGTCACATGAGATGACTGTGGACCTATTGTTGGGTCGGTAAGTATGCCTAAACCCTAATTTATGAAATAACTGTTGTACCCCTATGAGGGAAATGACTAATATACCCCTATATGATGTATGACTGTTTGAGCATGCCATTGTTTCATCGTATGTACATTTATATTATGTTGCATTGCATGGGGTGGGATATATAATATTGGAGGAAATGTTCTGAAAGGCTATAAGTCTATTACTGGCAGCTCTACTGCAAATACTGTCAGTGCCGAAACAGGTACTTTATTCTGGAGTATAGGGATGGGTGGGTCGATTTATTCTCCACATAGAGTGTTGGGCTGGATGGAGTGGAGTGTAGAGGATGGTTGGGTAGGATCTCTTTAAGCATCTCTGATACTGTACTAAATTGGGCTAAGGCCCACACTATTACTACTACTGTAATGGGTTAACATAGAGTGTAGGTCTGGACGGAGTGGAGTGTAGAGGATGGTTGGGTAGGATCTCTTTATGCATCCTTGATACTGTACTGAATTGGGCTATGGCCCACACTGTTACTGCTATTGTAATGGGCTAAGGCCCTCACTGATATTGCCACTGATATGGGCTTAAGCTCAGACTGTTCAACACTGTATGTTTGATTGTTTAACAAATAAGGATTACACACTGAGTTTCATAACTCACTTTTTCTGCTGTACTGTGCAGGTAACCCTTAGGCGGGTCGGTACTGCGAGGGACTCGGAGTCGGCCACTCCACTATTTATGATTTCTCTTGAATTTTAGTATCAGTAGCTTTATTTGAGGTATTAAATGTAATAAGGCCGTTTTAAGTTTTTATTTTTATTTGGGGATTTTATTAAACTGACTTATATCTATTAGCCGTAGGATTCGGGTTTTCAAAAAGTAATGATTTTCAATTATCATGCTACGTAACTTGATTAACAAGCTTTAGTAACGACAATGTTTTAAAAATGTAATAACAACCTAGTGTGAGACATGTTACTAAACGAACAAGTAGTTTGGCAAATGGATTAAACAAGTTAGCTTTTCAAAAGAGCACAAACAAGGTTTTAACTCAAACAAGCTTTTCTATTAAATCTGTGGTTTTCAAAACTCACTCCAATGTGACATCACAGATGCAGCCCTAACGTTTAGGTCAGGTTTGGGGTGTTACATTTAGTGGTATCAGAGCCAGGTTACAAAACTCGATCGTGGATTTGGGTTTTTCTTAAAAATTTAAATTTCAAAATAATTGTAAGTGATGGAAAAATATTTTTAAGGTGTTGTTTCTGAATGTGTGGTCTACCGAGTCTCCAGCACTGATCCTGTAAGTTTTCTAAAACTACTGCTTGACTTAAATGAAATATTGAGATTACCATAGATGATAAATTGTACTGAAACCTTTATTAGGGTAACTTAAAACTGTAGTATGATTTACGAAAACAAATAACTCTGATGCTATTCTTTCATAAGACATCCGTTAATAAACACTGGAACTGTAAAACTGATGCAGAAAACTGTTAATACAGATAATACACAAATCAATAATGATCACCAGGGGTACACATGGAAGGGGTACTAGGGACCACAGTGGAGGCAGTGGAGGTGCTCGGGCTGGGTCTTCGGCATTGGGCCATATGCCTAACGTTGAGGCAAGGGAGGCATCGACTTCGCCTGTGACTAAGATTGGGTCACACGACTGTGCAGCTAGGGACGTTGCACTATCCCAAGCTATGCTGCTAATTCAAGAGAGGGTCACTGGGCCTAATACTGGTACTGTGGGCCGTGGGTTGGTAACGGAACGAATCAGGTCTAATGGGGTTGAGATCTTTAAGGGTATCACTGGAGTTGCCCCTAAGTGGCTGAATAGTGGATAGAGGCCACGGAGAGGGTCATGGATGACCTCAACTACAGCCCCGAGCAGAAACTAAAAGGTGCAGTATCATTGCTATGAGATGAAGCCTATCAGTGGTGGCTTACAGTGAAATAGGGTACTCAACCCGATCGAGTAACTTGGGATTTTTTCAAGAATGCATTCTAAGGGAAATATGTGGACGGTAGCTATGTAGATGCCCACAAAAGGGAATTTCTGAATTTGACCCAGGGGTATAAGTCCGTTGCTAAATATGAAGCGAAATTTTTGCGATTCAGTCGCTATGCACGAGGCATGGTGGCCACTGAGTGTGAGCGCTGTGTTCATTTCGAGGACGGCCTCAAAGATAATTTGAGAGTTTTGATAGCTCCACAGAGGGAACAAGATTTTGCAGTGTTAGTAGAAAAGGAAAAGATCGTTGAGGATGTGGAGCGCACAGAGTGTCAGAATCGTGAGAAGGATAAGGGGAGGAACAAGAGGGTTTGAAAGCCCCCAGGTTCAGCTGTGGGGCCTAAGAAAAAGGATACGGTTGATAGGCTAGTCAGAGTTTGGCCCCCTATGGAACCTTTTGGGTCACAGCCTTATACTGTTTGTGGGAAACACCATCGGGGCGAGTGCTGGGTACAAATGGGAGCATGTTTGAGGTGTAAATTTATGAAGCACCGTATCAGGGATTGCCCATGGAGGTTCGATCAGATGCAAGCTACTGACATGGGTACTGTTAAGCCAGAGAGAGATTTTTAGTAGCCACTGAGAGGCCGTGGTCAGGCCAGAGGTGGAAATGGTGCAGGCCGTGATCGTAGGGCACCGGTGTAACACCCCTAACCCGTACTCGTCGCCGGAGGGTTAAAGAGTATTACCATATACAAAAGAGACATATCAAGATAACTAGGTATAGTGATTTATTCTTAGGTTCCATTCACATCAAACATTGAAAACGTTAATTAAATCTCAACCACACATTCAGCTTAACCATTTGGCACACATACAGTAACTTATCTAGCCATTTTCGGATGGCTACATATATACATCATCAACAAGATAATTAGTTAACAACAAAAAGTCAAGCCTATACATGCCATTATCAAATTTTAACTACTAGAGTACCAAAAAGTTTAGATAGTGTGGACAACTTCAACTTTGAGATCCCTGAGACCGTAGCTGACGAACAAAATCTACAAAACAGAAAATTAAGGCAACAAAGTAAGCATTACTATGCTTAGTAAGTTTTAAGCATTTCAAACCATTGAAATGTTATCATTAAAATCAAACATTAAGTATCACTAAGTTCATAGTCAAATTATAAATTATTTAACCGATTATACACAAGCATACTAGTTGTAAAACTTATTGGCCGAATATATACATATATACTCACAAGACTTTTAGCACATGTGTTACCATACTATTTAGCTCATACAATTAAATTTAGACATATACTTTCATATAACAATAAACATCAACCGAATAGGCCAGTCTCTTATTTGTAGATACGGTACTCATCCACACACATGCATATATATATACAAATTGATATATACATATGTATATATATATAATTATCATTCTTTGATAATAATGGTTTGCTAAAAAGAACATCAATCGACATATGAGTACGTAATACGTACCTGGCTATCTTAATGTATCATACAAAGTCAATAGTGGTTTCCTCGAATATTCAAATTCACAATCTTACTCAAATTACTTACGTTAAGCCTGCTAGGCTTTAAAACCCGAGTCCAATTTCTAGCACAAAGCTTGCAGGACTATAAAGTTTGGGTATGTTTCCAGCACGTAGCCTGCGGACCTCAAGTCCGGATATATTTCCAGTACGTAGCCTGCCGACCTCAAGTCCGGTTATATTTCCAGCACGTAGCCTGTGGACCTCAAGTCCGGATATGTTCCCAGCACGTAGCCTGCGGACCTTAAGTCCGGATATGTTTCCAGTATTTAGAACATTTTACATTATTAGTAGTCATTAGCTACGTTCGGACATGAGCTTCATATAAACACCATTATTTATTTCTGTCTAAATTCATGCACAAATATCACATATATCTTTCATCAATCAACTTAACCCGAATTTACCATTCTGCTTAATTCGAATACATATATATAAGTCAAGGCATCATCAAATTTATACTAAAGGCGAACACTCAAAACTTACCTCGGATATTTTGGATGATTGTAGATAATTTACTCGTCTGCTTTCTCTTTTCCCCTATTTGATTTAAACTCCTTTTGTTCTTGATCTCCTTAAGTAAACAAACAGATTTATTAAAATTACTTACTCAACTTACTTCCTAGTAGCCATATTAAACGATCAAATGAAACTCCAATACATATTCTATTATTTTTAAAATATGGCATGAATCAATTTCCTAAGTATCTAATTCGGAAACTCAACAATATTCATATAACTTATCATGCCTTCCTATGAATAGATTCATTTAAGATCATTTTACGACCCATTCAACCTCAATTACTCAAGATTAAACTTTCATACACAATTTCCTTCTCATGATCAAATGTAACAAATTACTTATAGGTTACACTATTGCCAAACAATGACCGAATATGCATATCAAATAATTAGGTTACTTACACTTAACTCACATAGACAAAATACATACAACTTAAGGGTTCAAATATGAATGCCACCCAAACTTCCTATGACTTAACCCTTAACCCCTTATTGCCGAATATTCATTTAATAATCAACTCACATACTCATACATGGACGATTTGAAATTTCCTTTAACCAATTATACAATCGGCAATGGCTACAATAACTTAACAAGCCTTAGAAACTTCTTTAACCTTTTAACTTCATCTTATTACCCCTAGAGTCTGATTCCACACATACTAAAATATAATGCCAAACGCCATTAACTAATAAAATCACACATACACAATTTATATACAATTTTCATCCTTACAATGCATATAATTCATTCGGCCATTCATCACTCATCTAACAAAACTTCATATCATATTCCTATGATCGATCACACATATACTTACATTCCAATATTTGTAACATTCAAAATCACATTCTAAATAAAATAGTCATGAACAATGTCGAATCATTAAGTGTTCAAACATAAAATTTTTACTCAATTCAAAACATATAAACAACATTTGTTCAAGACATCCAACCTCTTTAATTTCGGCTATTACTAATATAAACATTCACAAATCATATTCTTAGGAAGACCAATTTCTTTCCACAACACATTCATCATCTACTTAGATGAAACAACCAAAATTCCTTCCTTTATACCCTAGCCGAATGCTCCAATCATCCATCAATATTACAAATTTTAGCATGGGCTAAGTAAGAACCATGATTATTTACCTAAAACAAGTTAATATTTCACAATTTAACATAATATACTAACCTCCTTGATGACTCAAGTGACCAAAAATTTTTCCCTCCCTTTCTTTCTTTCATTCGACCAAGATGAACAAAAAATGGAGCTTTGTTTTTATCACCTTTTTCTTTTATTTTTTTTATTAACAATATAAAATTATACAACCATTATAAGTAATCATTTATGTCTATTTTTAATATAAATTCCTGATCATGGCCGGCCACTAAAAATAAAAAGGAATATTTGACATGCAAGTACAAGCATTTTATAACATGCAATAATAGGCCACTTTAACATTTACCTAGCACATTTCTAAATTTTCTCACACAAGTCCTATTTAATAAATTTCACATACTATTAAAAAAATTTAAGCATGAAATTTTCACACATGCATATTCATATATAATAATTATCAAATATGACGGTTAATTATTTTTATGACTCGATTTTGTGGTCCCGAAACCACTTTTCGACTAGGGTCAAATTAGGGCTATCACAACCGGGCAGAGGTGTTGGACATACTGAAGCGAGGCAACCAGCACTGATTTATGCTACATGTCACCGAGAGGACGGAGACACCCCAGATGTTATTACCGGTATGTTTTTTATTCATTAGGTAACTTACACTGCATTGATTGATGTTGGTTTTATGCATTCTTATATAGCATGCACTGTGTCAGAGACTTTGGGTGTGATGTGTGAAAACACTACGAGCTAGGTTACTGTGTTAAGTCTATTAGGGCAGTTAGTGAGGGTGAATAAACTATTTAAGGAGGTACCTTTGAAGGTTCAAGGAAGGATCTTTTTGGCAGACTTAATGGAACTCCCATTTGGGGAATTTGATTTGATACTGGGTATGGATTGGCTAGTTAAGCATCAAAGCTGTAGAAGGTGACGAGGTGGTTGTGATTGGGAAGCATCAGAATTATCTCTCAAATGTTATTTCTGCACTTAGAGTTGAGAAGTTGGTTCGTAAGGGTTGCAAGGTGTATCTAGCCTTTTTCAGTGCTTCTAGATTAGAAGTTCTGCCTGTTAAGGATATTAGAATAGTTAAGGAGTTTTTAGAGTCTTTCTCAATTTTCTACCGGGGTTACCTCCTAATCGCGAAGTTGAGCTTAGGATAGTGCTCTTGCCTGGTATAGATCTGGTGTCTATCGCCCCTTATAGAATGGCACTGAAGGAGCTCGTGCAGCTTAAAGCTCAAATTCAAGAATTACTGGATCGAGGGTTCATCCGCCCTAGTGTGTCTCCATGGGGAGCACCGATTTTATTCGTGAAGAAGAAGGATGGAACCATGCTGATGTGCATTGACTATCGGCAACTGAACAAATTGAAAATAAAAAATAAGCACCCCCTATCGAGGATTGACGATCTATTTGACCAATTTTGAGGAGCCTCAATCTTCTCTAGGATTGATATCCGATCGGGGTACCATCAATTAAGGGTCATAGAGGGTGATGTGTACAAGACAACATTTAGGACCCGTTACGGTCATTACGAGTTCCTACTGATGTAGGTCGGACTGACGAATGCACCAGCAACTTTTATGGATTTGATGAACCGAGTGTTCCAGCCCTACCTGGATTATTTCGTAGTGGTGTTTAAAGATGACATTCTGGTGTATTCGAGGACTGAGGATGAGCATGATGCTCATCTTCGTGTTGTTTTACATATTTTGAGAGAGAAGCAATTGTATGCTAAATTTAGTAAGTGTGAATTCTGGCTTCGAGAGGTAGCTTTCCTAGGTCATGTGGTGTTTGCTAAGGGAATTAAAGTTGATCCTCAAAAAATTGAAGCGGTTTTGGATTGAAGCAACCCAAGTTGGTATCTGAGATTCAAAGTTTTCTAGGATTGTCAGGGTATTATAGACGATTTGTTGAGGGATTTTTGTTAATTGCTACACCTCTGACTAAGTTGTTGCATAAAGGGGTATCGTTTAACTAGACTGATAAGTAGCAGGAAAGTTTTGAGAAACTTAAGAAAATTCTGACTGAGGCCCCTGTCTTAATACAGCCAGAATTTGGGAAGGAATTTACTGTTTATAGTGATGCATCACATGTTGGCTTGGGGTGTGTATTGATGCAAGAGGGTAAGGTAGTGGCGTATGCGTCATGTTAGCTTAAGATGCATGAGCTGAACTATTTAACACATGACTTAGAGTTGGCAATGGTGGTATTCGCACTGAAGATTTGGAGGCATTACTTGTATGGTGAGAAGTGTATCATTTACACGGATCACAAGGGCCTCAAGTATCTCCTCACTCAGAATGAACTAAACCTTAGGTAACATAGATGGATAGAGTTGCTTAAGGATTATGACTGCTCGATTGAATACCATCCTGGAAAGGCTAATGTGATAGCCGGTGCACTGAGCCGTAGGGCTGTCCCTGACTTGAGGGCGATATTTGCTCGTCTCAGCTTATTTGATGATGGTAGTTTACTGGCCGAACTTCAAGTTAAACCAAAGTGGCTTGAGCAGATTAAAGGTAGGCAGTTGGAGAATGAGTCATTGGGTTCTTGTTTCTGACAGATAGAGAATAGGGAAACTTCAGATTTTGGGCTGAATAGCGAAGGGATACTTTGTTTCGTGGGAGAGTCTATGTATCAAAAGATACTGATTTGAGACGGTCTATACTGCAGGAGGCACATAGTAGTCCTTATGCTATTCATCCTGGTAGGAATAAGATGTACCGAGATCTTTGAGAATTATATTGGTGGCCAGGACTTAAGCGGGAAGTTACTGAGTTTGTGAGTAAGTTCCTGACTTGTCAGCAGGCTAAGGCGGAGCATCAGTTGCCTTCAAGGTTGCTTTAGCTAGTTAAGATTCCACTTTGGAAGTGGGAGAGAGTAACTATAGACTTTGTTAGTGGGCTACCCCTAACGCCTTCTAAGAAAGATTCGGTATGGGTCATCGTGGACCGATTGACCAAGACTGCTCACTTCATACCTATTCGTACCGATTACTCATTACAGAAGCTGGCTGAGCTATATGTGTCTAAAATTGTGAGACTGCATGGGGTACTAGTTTCCATCGTATCCGATAGAGATCTTCACTTCACTTCTCGATTCTGGAAGAAGTTACATGAAGCACTGAATACAAGGTTGGACTTTAGTACTGCGTTCCATCCTTAGACAGTCAGTCGAAAAGGGTGATACAGATACTGGATGACATGTTGAGAAGTTGTGTGATTGACGGGGCAGTTGGGAGGATTACTTACCGTTGGCAGAATTCGCATACAATAATAGTTATCAGTCTAGCATACAGATGGCACCTTATAAGGATGGGTGAGCAGTGTGTTCTGGGTCCAGAGCTAGTATCTGATACGGAGGATAAAGTCAGATTGATTCGAGATCAACTAAAGGCATCATCAGACAAACAGAAGTCTTATGTGGATCTGAAGTGGAATGAGATCAAGTTTTCTATGGGTGACTTAGTGTTTCTCAAGGTCTCACCATGGAAGAAGGTACGGAGGTTTGGTCAGAAGGGTAAGCTGAGCCCTAGATTTATTGGGCCTTACCGTATACTGAAACGTGGGGACCAATTGCCTATCGACTTGAGTTACCTCCACAGTTGGATCAGATCCATGATGTGTTCCATGTCTCTATGTTAAGGTGATATCCCTCTAATCCTACGCATATCGTCTCGGTTGAAGAGGTTGAGGTTAGGCCAAATTTAACCTTCAAGAAGGAATCGGTTCAGATTATAGACCATGATGTAAAAGTTCTAAAGAGAAAGACTGTGCCACTGGTTAAGGTGCTATGGCGTAACCACAGTTCTGAGGAAGCCACGTGGGAACCTGAAGAGGCGATGCGACAATAATACACTTATCTATTTTGACCAGGTAAATTTCGATGTCGAAATTTTCTTTTAGGGGGTAGAGTTGTAACGCCCCAAAAGTCCATGTATTTATTTTTATGTGTTCTGATGCATAAATGCATGCTTTCTTTGGTGGTTAGGTGTCCTAAAGAGTGTTTGAGAAGTTTTGAGTTCAAGCTGTGGCTTGGACAAAATTTTGTTTTTGCTTAACCCTGTCTCTGGACAACAGGGTTCTTAAATTAATATTGTGAGGATGTGTCACAAAAAGCTTGCTAGTTCAAGGGAGAGTGGCGTGTTACTCCTGCTGGAAGACTTGAGTTCAAATCCTTGCATACTCAAAAGGGATTAATATTTTGCTGTACTGGACGGCTAGAGTTTGTGTTCCAATGAAAGTCTGAGTCGTGGGATGGTTGGAGGGATTTTAGGAGGAGATTTGGGAGGTGGATAGAAGAGTATGCAGTTTGAATGAGTGTGGAGAGATTTGGGTAGTGGAAGTAGGGGTGTAGTAGTGGTTGGCCGAATGTGGGATTCTCTAGTATGCAAATTTGGCCATAGGTCCTCTGTAACACCCCTAGCCCAAATCCGATCGCCGAATTTAAGCTAAGGGGTATTACCAAACTAAACATTAAATTTCTCATCCACCTTAATTAACATAAATAGAGGTCGAGCTACATACATACTAATCTTTGAGTTATATATATATATATGCCATTTTCATATGGCCAAAATATTTACAATTAAAAAACATATTTTGTCAACAGCCTAACCTATACATGTCATATCGAGACCAAAATATAACTGTACCAACAAGATCGATAGTATGATGAACTGCTGACGATTCCTGAGTCGGCGGCCAAAATCAACAATCTATAAAACAGAGAAATAAGAAACAGAGTAAGCTTTCGAGGCTTAGTAAGTTTTAAGCATTTCATACAATTAAAGCTTGTCATTTAAATCGAACATTGAGTATCACAAAACTTGAATTCTAATTGTACTTCACTTGGTCGAATATACACAAGTACACTAGTTATAAAGCCTATTGGCCGAATATATATATATGAATACACAAGAAATTTCCAGCGCATATTTCACTATACTATATGGCTCATACAATTACTATAAGTCACATACTTTCATATAATGACATACATTGACCGAATAGGTCATTCTCTTATTCTTAAATACCGTATTCATCCACACATATATATATATATCGTTCTTTGATACTAATAATTCACTTTGAAATCAATTCACATATGAGTACATAATACGTACCTTAACATGTAAAATATATATATAGTACTTACTCGACGATGGTTACCACAGATATTCAATGTCGTAATCTTACTTAACTTACTGGCATCAGTCCTGTCAAGTCCTAAAACTCAAAACACATTTCTAGCACAAGCCTGTGGGTCTTTAACCCGGATACCATTCCAGCATAAAGCTTGCGGGTCTTTAAGCCCGGATACAATTCCAGCATATAGCCTGCGAGTCTTTAAGCCTGGATACAATTCCAGCATATAGCCTGCGGGTCTTTAAGCCCGGATACACACATCAAATATCATGCCTATTCAATCATATACTAACACATCTTATGGAACATTTCATATTAGTAGCCATTTGTTACATTCGGACATAAGCTTCATATGAACACCATCATTTTCATTTCGGTTTAAAAATCATACATAAATATCACATATACCTTTCATCAATTGAGCTTAACCCGAATTGACCATTCAACTATAGGTCATATACTTAGATTATTTACCACACAACTTAATTCAAATAGAACCAAAAAGATCAAAACTCATCTAGTGTATATATATATATATGCATAATCAATTTTATACTAAAGGCGATTACTCAAAACTTACCTCGAATATTTTGAACAGTTGCGGATAGGCTACTCGTCTGCTTTCTCCTTTCCCCTATATGATTTAGTTCCTCTTTGCTCTTGAGCTTTAAATTTAAACAAATGAATTTGTTTAATTACTTACTCAACTTTAATTCTTTAATAGTCACATTTGACAATCATATAACTTCATTGCATATTATGTTTTATAAAATGTGCCATGACTCGATTTCATGCTTATTGTATCAATATCTAATTCGCATACACAAACAAAGATTCACATAACTTACCATGCTTTCATATACACGAATTTAACTATATAATATATATATGTATATCCGAATGTCTCTATGTCACAAGGTACATACATAAGGCATATATATACCTATGTGTAACTATCACAATTTAATCGATTACTCATTTTATGCATAACCACGTATACACATATATATATTTATAACACGCCTTAATAATTTATATACCCCATTTGGCCTTAACCACTCAAACTTAGCCTTCATAATCAATTTCCATGTCATGATCAAATGTAGCAAATTGCACATAGGTTTCACCCATGCCAAACAATGACCGAATATACATATCAAATAAATAGCTTACTTAATACATAATTCACATAGCCAAAGTACATATAACCCTAATGACCAAATATGTATATCACCAAAAATTCCTATGACTTAACCTTTAACCCTTTTTGCCGAACATCCATTAAATACCTAGTTCACATACACAAACACAAACACTTTAAAAATTTTCTTTAACTAAACATATATTCGGCAATGACCACAACAATTTAACAAATCTTAAAAACAATCTTTAACATTTTAAATTCAGCTTATTCAACCATCATTTAAGCTACTTTAGCATATAAATAACATCTTCCCAAAAAACTTATCAAAATAATACAAATTTAGCACTTGCCGAATGGATATATGTTCATTGATTCATGAATTTAAACCATGGGTTAACTATACTATGTACTTATCAATTTAATTTCATAGTCAATTACAAAAAAAAAAAATACATTACATACCTTTAAATTGAGATAACCATGGTCGAATGCCTTGGCTTCTTCTTCAATATTTTTCTTTCTCAATTTCGACAATGAAGAAAGAAAGATGAACATCCATTATTTTATCATCTTTTTTCTTATTTTACTAATTATTTTTATTTCAAAATAATGCTATTACTTATTATAATACTTAAATAAAACATAAATTATCCATCAACCATGATTATGGCCGGCCACTATATTAAAAGTGGTCCATTTGACATGCAAGTCCCCCATGTCAATAATTCATGCATTATTTGGCACTTTAAAATTTACCTATCACATTTTCAAGTCTTATCCCATGAGTCCTATCTTATAAATTTCACATACAAATGAAAAAATCAAAGCATGAAACTTTCACACATGCATTTACACATATAATAAACATAGAATATAACGGTTAATTATTTTTATGACTCAGTTTTGTGGTCCCGAAACCACTTTTCGACTAGGGTCAAATTAGGGCTATCACAATTCTCCCTCACATAAGGAATTTTCGTCCTCAAAAATCTTACCAGTGAATAAGTTAGGATATCGATCTTTCATAGAATCTTCAGGTTCCCATGTAGCTTCTTCAACCCCATGCTTAAGCCACAGTACCTTCACTAATGAGATTTTCTTATTTCGTAGTTCTTTTACTTCACGAGCCAAAATACGAACCGGTTTTTCTTCGTAACTCAAATCAAATTGAATCTCAACCTCTGATGGATTAATTATGTGCGATGGATCGGATCTATAACGCCGAAGCATCGAGACATGAAAAACATTGTGAATCTTTTCAAGTTCAGGGGGTAAAATCAATCTGTATGTGACTGGCCCAACTCGTTCGAATATTTCATACGGTCCGATGAACCTCGGACTCAATTTGCCCTTACAGCCAAATCTGAGCACTTTTTTCCAAGGTGAAACTTTAAGAAACACTTTATCTCCGACCTGATATTCTCTGACCTGATATTCAATGTCTTTTCGTTTTAAATCCACATACGACTTTTGACGATCTGAAGCTGCTTTCAGACTTTCACGAATCACTTTTACTTTCTACTCAGCATCTTTAATCAAATCAACCCCGAAGATTTTACTTTCACTAAGCTCGGTCCAAAACAACTGTGTACGGCACTTACGACCGTACAAAGCCTCGTAAGGTGCCATTTTAATTCTTGATTGAAAACTATTGTTGTAAGCGAATTCAATCAAAGGCAAATACCGTTCCCATGAACCACTAAACTCAAGGATGCAACATCTCAACATATCCTCGAGTATCTGAATTATCCGCTCGGATTGACCATCAGTCTGGGAAGCGGTGCTAAAATGCAACTTGGTACCCAATGCTTATTGCAATTTCTTCCAAAATCACTATGTGAATCTCGGATCTCTATCCGACACAATAGAAATAGGTACCCCGTGTAACCTTTCAATCTGAGAAACATACAATTCGGCTAGCTTGTCAAGTGAATAATCCGTACATACGGGAATAAAATGAGCTGACTTTGTCAATCTATCAATAATAACCCAGATCGCATCTTTCTTGCTTGACAACAATGGCAACCCGGATACAAAATCCATCGTGACTCGATCCTATTTCCATTCGGGTATCATGATTGGCTGAAGTAATCCTGAAGGCACTTGATATTCCACTTTCACTTGTTGACATATCAAACACTTCGAAACAAAGTCAGAAATGTGTCGTTTCATACTAGGCCACCAAAACTGACGTTTCAGATGGTTGTACATTTTTGTACTACCCGGGTGGACTGACATTCGGCTACTATGAGCCTCACTCAAAATCATCGAAATAAGTTTCAAATTTCTTGGAACACACAATCGACTTCTGAACTTCAAACAATTGACGTCGTCAATTTGAAACTCTGATTCCACATTTGAGACACATTCAGCTCGTTTAGCAACCAATTCATCATCGACTTTCTGAGATTCACGTATTTGATGAATCAATAATGGTTTGACCTTTAATTCTGCTACTAACGTATTATCGGATAAAACGGATAGATGTGCATTCATCGCTCGTAAAGTAAACAGTGACTTCTGACTTAAAGCATCAGCAACCACGTTAGCCTTTCCCGGGTGATAGTCAATGACGAGCTCATAATCTTTCAATAATTCAAGCCAACGTCTTTGTCCCAGATTCAAATCTCTTTGAGTCATCAAATATTTGAGGCTTTTGTGATCCGAATATACGTGACACCTCTCTCCAAACAAGTAGTGTCACCACATTTTCAAAGCAAATACGATGGTAGCTAATTCGAGATCATGGGTCGTATAGTATTTCTCATGCGGCTTCAATTGCCTCGACACAGAAGCTACAACTCGACCTTCTTGCATCAATACACAACCCAACCCAAGTAAGGATGTATCACTATAAATGACAAACTCTTTACCGGATTCGGGTTGCACTAGCACTGGAGCTTCAATCAAATAAGTTTTCAATTGATCGAAACTTTTCTAACATTTTTCTGACCATTCAAACTTAACATCTTTCTGAAGTAGTTTTGTCATTGGTGTGGCTATCATCGAGAAACCCTTTACAAACCGTCTGTAGTAATTGGTAAGTCCCAAAAAGCTCCAAACTTCAGTAACATTTCTCGGAGGTTTCCAATCAAGTATGGCTTAAATTTTGCTCGGATCAACTCGAATACCCGATGCGGATACCACATGCCCCAAAAAGCTAACTTCTCTCAACCAGAACTCACATTTACTGAATTTCACATATAACTGCTTGTCTCGTAAAATCTGTAATACCAATTTCAGGTGCTCGGCATGTTCAGATTCATCGCATGAATAAATCAAGATGTCATCTATAAACACCACTAAAACCAGTCCAAATACTGTCTAAAAATTCGATTCATCAAGTCTATAAATACTGCAGGGGCATTACTGAGCCCAAACGGCATCACTAAGAACTCTAGTGATCGTATCTCGTTCTGAAAGCAATTTTAGGTATATCTGAGTTTCGAACTCGCAACTGGTAATAACTTGACCTCAAGTCTATCTTTGAAAACACTGAGGCTCCTTTCAGCTGATCAAACAAATCGTCGATACGCGGTAACAAATATTTATTCTTTATTGTTACCTTATTTAATTGAAGATAGTCAATGCACATTCTCATGGTTCCATCTTTCTTTTTCACGAATAATACTGGTGCACCCCAAGGTGAGAAACTCGGTTGAGCGAAACCTCTATCCATCAACTCTTGCAACTGAGTTTTCAATTCCTTCAATTCCGTTGGTGCCATGTGATACAGAGCTATCGAAATTGGTGTGGTACTAGGTACAAGTTTGATGCCGAATTCTACCTCTCGAACGGGTAGTAATCCCGGTAACTCCTCAGGAAAAGCATCTGAATACTCACAAACCACTGGCACTGATTCAAGTTTCTTTTCTGACTTTTTGCTATCAAGTACGTACGCAAGATATGCTTCACACCCCTTTCTCACATATTTCTGAGCCAACATCGAGGATATTATTGCTGGCAATCTGTTCAAGTCAGTAGACTCAACTCGGATTATCTCATTATTTGCACACTTCAAATTGATGGTCTTTCTTTTGTAGTTCACAACTGCATCATGTACGGTCAACCAATCCATACCGAGAATAACGTCAAATTCATCAAAAGGTAAAAGCATCAAATCAACTGGAAAACAGGAACCTCAGATTATTAGGGGGCATTTCTTACACACTTTGTCGATAAGCATGTATCGACCCAAGAGATTTGACACTCGAATTACGAACTCAGTAGACTCAACAGGTAAAGTCTTACTGGATGCTAAAGTCTCACATACATATGAATGAGTAGAACCAGGGTCAATCAATGCAATCACATTAGTATCAAAGAGAGTGAAAGTACCGGTAATAACATCTGGCGAAGAAGCATCTTCGCGTGCACGTATAGCATAAGCTCTAGCAGGAGCACGATCCTCAGATCTAGTCGTAGCATCTCTAGACCCTATCTGACCGCCACTAGCATTTCCCGTATTTCTAGAGGGTCTACCTCGAGCTGTAGTAGTACCCAGTTTCCCACTCTGATTCACATTCTGTTCAGACAGTCTCGGGCAATCCTTGATAAAGTGGTCAGCTGATCCACACTTATAACAGGAGAGGTCATGAAATCTACAACTTCCCGAATGCCATTTCCCACAATACTTGCACTCGATCCTATCCCGACGATCGTTTCCAACATTGGCAACCGAAGTGACTCGCGTACTCACAGGGGGTCGATCACAGCCTCGTCTGGAAAAGCCCAAAGTGTCTTTAGATTGGCCTAAATCATCTCGAAATTTCTTTGGTGACTGCTGAAAGGGCTTCCCCGAAGATCTCTTACGGAACTCTCTTGCTCCCACTTCAGCTTTTCTTTTCTCTTTACTGAGCTCTTTGGCTTTGCAAACTCGCTCGACAAGTACTACAAATTCTCTGATTTCAAGAATGCCAATATACAATTTTATATCTTCGTTCAATCCACCTTCGAAACGTTTACACATTATAGCTTCTGAAGAAACACATTCTCGGGCATACCGACTAAGCCTCACAAATTTTCATTCATAATCAGTAACTGACATGGAACCCTGTTTAAGTTCAAGAAATTCTTTTCGCTTCTGATCAATGAATCTCTGGCTGAGATACTTTTTTCTGAAACTTAGTTTGGAAGAACTCCCAAGTCACTCGCTCTCTAGGCATAACAGAAATCAATGTATTCCACCAATAGTAGGCAGAATCACGTAGCAAAGATATAACATATTTTACGCATTCATCGAGTGTGCAGAACAGTTCATCAAACACTCGGATTGTGTTGTCCAACCAAAATTCAGCTTGCTCAGCATCATCACTATCTATAGCCTTAAATTCATTAGCCCCGTGCTTTCAGATTCTGTCAACCAGGGGCTTATTTAACCTCATCTAATCAATTACCGGAGGTATCGTAGGTGCAGGGGGTGTATTATTCGAGAGTGGAGGTTGTGGAACAGCCGTATTAGTTCAAATGTATTGGTTGAACCAATCATTCATCACACTATAAAAAGCCTGTCTAGCCTCATCGTTCTGATTGCTTGCGATAGGTTGAGAGTCCATCGGCGCTGTCCCATGCGCGGGAGCAGGTGCTACACTCTCTACATCATCAGCTACCGCTAGATTGGGATCGGGATCCATTACTATACGAAAACACATTTTTAATTGTCAGAATTCATCATACTATCGTATTAATACTATATGGCATGTATAGCTAGACTCAAACACTCTACGTTAGTCCTAGAATCGACTAAACTGAAGCTCTGATACCAATAAAATGTAACACCCCTAGCCCAAATCTAATCGCCGGATTTAAGCTAAGGGGTATTACCAAACTAAACATTAAATTTCTCATCCACATTAATTAACATAAACAGAAGTTGAGCTACATCTATACTGATCTTTGAGTTATATATATATATGCCATTTTCATGTGGCCAAAATATTTACAATTACAAAACATATTTTGTCAACAGCCTAACCTATACATGCCATATCGAGACCAAAATATAACTGTACCAACAAGATCGATAGTATGATGAACTGCTGACGATTCCCGAGTCGGCGGCCAAAATCAACAATCTATAAAACAGAGAAACAAGAAACAGAGTAAGCTTTCGAGGCTTAGTAAGTTTTAAGCATTTCATACAATTAAAGCTTGTCATTTAAATCGAACATTGAGTATCACAAAACTCAAATTCTAATTGTACTTCACTTGGTCAAATATACACAAGTACACTAGTTATAAAGCCTATTGGCCGAATATATATATATGAATACACAAGAAATTTCCATCACATATTTCACTATACTATATGGCTCATACAATTACTATAAGTCACATACTTTCATATAATGACATACATTGACTGAATAGGTCATTCTCTTATTCTTAAATACCGTATTCATCCACACACATATATATATATATATATATATATATATATCGTTCTTTGATACTAATAATTCACTTTGAAATCAATTCAAATATGAGTACATAATACGTACCTTAACATGTAAAATATATATATAGTACTTACTCGACGATTGTTACCACGGATATTCAATGTCTTAATCTTACTTAACTTACTGGCATCAGTCCTGTCAAGTCTTAAAACTCGAAACACATTTCTAGCACAAGCCTGCGGGTCTTTAACCCGGATACCATTCCAGTATAAAGCCTGCGGGTCTCTAAACCCGGATACAATTCCAGCATATAGCCTGCGGGTCTTTAAGCCCGGATACAATTCCAACATATCACTTGCAGGTCTTTAAGCCTGGATACAATTCCAGCATATAGCCTACGAGTCTTTAAGCCTAGATACACATATAATATCATGCCTATTTAATCATATACTAACACATCTTATGGAACATTTCATATTAGTAGCCATTTGTTACATTCGGACATAAGCTTCATATGAACACCATCATTTTCATTTCGGTTTAAAAATCATACATAAATATCACATATACCTTTCATCAATCAAGCTTAACCCGAATTGACCATTCAACTATAGGTCATATACTTAGATTATTTACCACACAACTTAATTCAAATAGAACCAAAAAGATTAAAACTCATCTAGTATATATATATATATATAGGCATCATCAATTTTATACTAAAGGCGATTACTCAAAACTTACCTCGGATATTTTGAACAGTTGCGGATAGGCTACTCGTTTACTTTCTCCTTTCCCCTATCTGATTTAGTTCCTCTTTGCTCTTGAGCTTTAAATTTAAACAAATGAATTTGTTTAATTACTTACTCAACTTTAATTCTTTAATAGTCACATTTGACAATCATATAACTTTATTGCATATTATGTTTTATAAAATGTGCCATGACTCGATTTCATGCTTATTATATCAATATCTAATTCGCATACACAAACAAAGATTCACATAACTTACCATGCTTTCATATACACGAATTTAACTATATAATATATATATGTATATCCGAATGTCTCTATGTCACAAGGTACATACATAAGGCATATATATATACCTATGTGTGACTATCACAATTTAATCGATTACTCATTTTATGCAAACTACGTATACACATATATATATATTTATAACATGCCTTAATAATTTATATACCCCATTCGGCCTTAACCACTCAAACTTAGCCTTCATATTCAATTTCCATTTCATGATCAAATGTAGCAAATTGCACATAGGTTTCACCCATGCCAAACAATGACCGAATATACATATCAAATAAATAGCTTACTTAATACATAACTCACATAGCCAAAGTACATATAACCCTAATGACCAAATATGTATATCACCAAAAATTCCTATGACTTAACCTTTAACCCTTTTTGCCAAATATCCATTAAATATCTAGTTCACATACACAAACACAAATACTTTAAAAGTTTTCTTTAACTAAACATATATTCGGCAATGACCACAACAATTTAACAAATCTTAAAAACAATCTTAAACATTTTAAATTCATCTTATTCAACCATCATTTAAGCTACTTTAGCATATAAATAACATCTTCTAAAAAAACTTATCAAAATAACACAAATTTAGCACTTGCCGAATGGATATATGTTCATTGATTCATGAATTTAAACCATGGGTTAACTATACTATGTACTTATCAATTTAATTTCATAATCAATTACAAAAAAAAAAAAAAAACATTACATACCTTTAAATTGAGATAACCATGGTCGAATGCCTTGGCTTCTTCTTCAATATTTTTCTTTCTCAATTTCGGCAATGAAGAAAGAAAGATGAACATCCATTATTTTATCATCTTTTTCTTATTTTACTAATTATTTTTATTTCAAAATAATGCTATTACTTAAGATAATACTTAAATAAAACATAAATTATCCATCAACCATCATTATGGCTGGCCACTATATTAAAAGTGGTCCATTTGACATGCAAGTCCCCCATGTCAATAATTCATGCATTATTTGGCACTTTGAAATTTACCTATCACATTTTCAAGTCTTATCACATGAGTCCTATCTTATAAATTTCACATACAAATGACAAAATCAAAGCATGAAACTTTCACACGTGCATTTACACATATAATAAACATAGAATATAACAGTTAATTATTTTTATGACTCGATTTTGTGGTCCCGAAACCACTTTCCGACTAGGGCCAAATTAGGGCTGTCACATCCTCTTTTCCCTTAGTATCGAAAGTTTATTCTATTTACTCTCTATTTCGGCAACATTTACCCCCTTTTTAGTTTTTTGCTTCTTTTTTAGTGTTGGTTTGTGTTGACTGATTTTTTCTCCATTCTTTTTCTCCTTCTCAAGTCCTTTTTCCTCTTCTTTTGTTTAGGCCGAATACCTCTTTTCCCTATAGCCAAACTTTGCCTTGTTTCCATCGATCTCTTTCTCCTCTCCCTTCACTGTTTACTTTGGCCGAAAAATGGTAAGGTATCTCTGCCTTATACTTCTCTTTTCCCCTATTTTGGTTATCCCTATTCTTTCCCTTCTTATATTTGTATCTTTTCCGAATACCATCTTATTTCTTTGTTTTGTTTTTGGTTGGTAAGTGTGGTATGATCGGTTGGGTTAGGCGCACAGCTCTTGTCTCTTGCTAATTAAGTGATCAATTTATGGAATATTCTTCAGGTATAGGAGTGTTGGGAGCACAGACTAATCCAAATCACAAAAAGGTGTGTAATCACACTTCTGTTAGCATAGTCGGTAAAAGTCGAAAATGTACGACTATGGACACTACACGAGCGTACGCTCGCTGATGTGGTGAGCCAAATGCACAAAACATAGGCATTCGATTGAAGAGGCCACCATGAACATTTTCATGGGCTTTGGCCGATTTTGGGCCATGATAGGCCAAAATGGACCGTGCGGGCCCCACTGGCTTGTGGGCTCGCACGGGCAAAACTGCACGGATGTGCAGAGATTGTTGGGCTAGTTGTGTAGTTTGCACAACCAAGGCCATAATGTGGGCTTATTGGGCCACACGAGCGTGTGGGCCCCATAGGCAGTAATATGGGCTTGGGCCCATTTTTGCTGTTTAACTGTTAAGGTTACATGGGTCACACGAGACGATTGTGGACCTACTGTTGGGTCGGTAAGTATGCCTAAACCTTAATTTATAAAAGACTGTTATACCCCTATGAGGTAAATGACGAATATATCCCTATGTGATGTATGACTGTTTGAGCATGCCATTTTTTCATCGTATGTACATTTATATTATGTTGCATTGCATGGGGTGCGATATATATTATTGGAGGAAGTGTATTGAAAGGCTAGAAGCCTATTACTGGCAGCTCTACTGCAAATAATGTCAGTGCTGAAATCGGTACTTCATTCTGGAGTGTAGGGATGGGTGGGTCGATTTATTCCCCACATAGAGTGTAGGGCTGAGGATGGTTGGGTAGGATCTCTTTATGCATATCTGATACTGTACTAAATTGGGCTAAGGCCCACACTATTACTGCTACTGTAATGGGCTAAGGCCCTCACTGATATTGCTATCGATATGGGCTTAAGCCCAAACTGTTCAACACTGTATGTTTGACTGTTTAACAAATAGGGATTACACACTGAGTTTCATAACTCACTTTTTCTGCTTTACTGTGCAAGTAACCCTTAGGCGAGTCGATGCTGCCAGGGACTCGGAGTAGGCCACACCACTATTTATGATTTCACTTGAATTTTAGTATAAGTAGCTTTATTTGAGGTATTAAATGTAATAAGGCCATTTTAAGTTTTTATTTTTATTTGGGGATTTTATTAAACTGACTTATATCTGTTAGCCGTAGGATTCGGGTTTTCAAAAAGTAAATGATTTTCAACTATCATGCTACGTAACTTGATTAACAAGCTTCCGCAACGATAATGTTTTAAAAATGTAATAACAACCTAGTGTGAGACATGTTACTAAACAAACCAATAGTTTGGCAAATGGATTAAACAAGTTAGCTTTTCAAAAGAGCACAAAAAAGGTTTTAACTCAAACGAGCTTTTCTATTAAATCTGCAATTTTCAAAAATCACTCCAATGTGACATCACAGATGCGGCCCTAATGTCTAGGCCGGGTTTGGGGTGTTACAGAGGCTCAAGATGCAATAATTGCACCTCTATTTAAGACTACAACAGAGGAAAATGAAGAATTCAGCCAAGAGAGAATTGATTGAGGGAGACTAAATATTTGGCCAAGGTGCATGGTGAAAAGGGGGACAGAATTGAGAGAAAGATGAAAGGGGTATTCGGTCACAATAGCACAATGAAAAGAAAGGAAATCTATTAACACCAGAAAGATTCAAAGGAGGGGAAGAGGTGTATTCAGCTAATCCTTGAGTGAGGGAGTGGGGTGCAGAGAATTGGCCAAGGCAAATCTTATTGAGAAGGGAAGAAGGGGGAAGCAATCGGTCAAAGAATCAAGAACAAAAGCCAGAAAGAAATGAAAGAGAGGAAGAGGAGATAGTCGATCAGTAAGGGCACTGTTGTGGAGAGCAAAATAGAAATAGGCACACCCGAAAGGTGCCCAAATGGTCTATCATAGTATTTGGCCTCAAAGTAAAGAAAAAATGCAATAAAATCGCAGAATGCACAGCAAAACTAGAAACACATTTGGCACCAAAGAGCAAAAAGCTCCTATGACCGATTTTGCCAAAATGGGACTCCCACATTCGGCACAACACTCTCACTCTTCGTATAATTCCTTAATTCCTTCCTCAAATCACTCCAACCGATCACTATCCACATACCAACATTCCCTCCTACAATCCCTCCATGACCAATTCAAACTCCACTCCACTCAGTAGTGTTTCAGTCAACCTCTACTACCCACATGACAAGTGCAGCAAAATAAAACACTCCACTACTCAAAGTAGGATTCGAACCTCAAACCTCAAGTAACCATAGGACGCCACTTATCCCTTAGACCAGTAGGCCCTTTCTATCATGTTTTACCCATATTTATTCAAAAAGCCTACAGTCTCAAGACAAGGGTTTAGCTAATTAAAACAAAATTTTTGCACATGCCTAGGCTTGAACCCAAGACTTCTCAGACACTTCCCAGAACACTTAACCACTGAAATAGATACACAATTGTGTCACTTTCTTGCACAACTAAACATTTATGTACTGCCTCCTAACTGTTCCCATGCTCAAGACCTAATACTTCTAGGCCCAAATTCAGGGCGTTACACTATAGGAATTGTATATGTTAATCAAGTAATTGTAAAATTAAAGTTAACAAATTGGTGATAAAAATATTTTGAGTAATGATAATTAAGTTAAAGTGAATTATCTAAATGCAAGATGATCCCTAATGCAATTTAATCTAAATGCAATGTATGAGATGAGTTTAGCAACAAAAGCACAAAATTCAATAATCAATAACATGAATATGCTAGGATAACAACCCTATTGAACTTAGTTTATTTTTCTCATGCTTAATAGTGGTCAGAAAACATTCCATGGTAACTCGATCTTTCATGAGTTTGGAAACCAAATTAAGTCCTTTCAAAATATTTTACTCATTTTACTAACCATATTAAACTAAGAGTTTATTAGAATTCATGTGAAGTAACAGAGAAGAATCAGGTTTGAAACAATTTAATCACATAAACCTAAAAACTATGCAAGATAATAGAGCTCGTCAAAGTTATTATGAACCTTTAATTTAGTTGGATCAAGATCTAAATTAAGCATGCACTTTTCAATTATTATGTCCATTAGTCGTCATATGGTCAAGATCGCTCAACTAATTCAAATGCATCCAATCACGTATGAATGAAATACATAGTTGATTTTAATAGAAAACTTGATCGACTGAGGCACAAACACTATAAACATGAGTTAACAAACTTTATTAAATAAACACAATCATCCTAGCTCAATAGATTAAGCTACCATTATTGATGACAAGATCATAAAACACATTGCAAACATTATTAGATCAAAATAACAAAGTAATGGAAGAGTAAACTCTATTCAAATCGGTAATCTCGTGGACACCAAATGAATATGTTTTCCTCCAATCCTCCAGTTGCTCCTTTACTAATGGCTTCTCAAGGTGGCCAACCAAGAGACAACCTTATCATAGTTTTGTGGGCTAAAGTGCTAGGCATGGAAAGAAGGAAGAAATTGAGAGAATGTGTAACGCCCTAATTTTTGAGAATTCTAAAAATGTTGGCAAAATTTAATATTCTATGTTTTGTCTGCTTGGCGTAGGATTAATTATGTTAGTGGGCCTCTAGAAGGCCCAAGCTTAAGTTAAAACCTGATAGTTTTAGTTAATTTTAATTCCATAAGAAAAAGAGGGTTCTGGTTAATTGGGCTTTTAGGTATTAATTGTGTAAAATAAATCACAAGGAAGCATGTGGTAAAGTGGCTAAGTGACGCCACTGGGAATGCTATAGGTGGCGTGTGGATGATTGGGAGGACCCAGGTTCAAGTCACAATGACAGCAAATTAAGGGATTAATTTTTATGCACAGAAAAGGGAAGTAATGGAACTGAAGTAAAAGTCTGTCAGGAGGAGTTTGAGTTGCTCAGAAGATTGAGTAAGGAGGGGATAAGGGAGAGGATTTAGGAGCTGATCAAGGAGAATGGTGTTGGCCGAATAGTGGACTCTTGAGGAGCAAGAGTTGGCCTGCCAAGGGTTTCTTTAGGGGGTAAATTTCGGCTAGGTCAAAAACTAGCTATAAATTTGGTATTTGGAAGTGTTGTGCCGTTTTTCTAACCATTCTTCCTTCTCTTCCTTTCTTTTCTTTTTCTCTCCATCTATTTTCTCTTCTTCTTTTCCTCATAGCCAAATCTTTCCATTATTCTACTTATCTCCACGTTCTTATCATTTGTTCTTAAGCCTTATACACAAAAGTCGAAATCCCGAAAGCTTATAGTTCTTCTGTGTCGATTTCTCCTAGCCAAACTCTGTGGTTTTTCTCCATCTTGTGGTCAATTCTTCCTTCTTCTAAATCTAAAACATCTGTCGACAAAGCCACTATAATAACCCTACTATTCCATCTTTTCTTTCATTATTACAAAAAGCCAAAAAACCTCATAGTCTAAGGAGCATAGCTGAATACTGAAGTCACTGAAACCTCGACTTTTGTTATCATCTGAGGGCTTAGATCTACATCGGGATCGAGTGGAAACTCATTGGAATCATTGACTAAGTAATCAGTGGTAAGTCTTTCCAAAACTTAGTCTTTCTTTCGTATTTTAGGAAAAGCTGGAATCCCTAAATGTTAGGGAGGCTGTCGATTTAGACTTGTAGCCCTAAGGGGTTGTGATAACTATTTTGCTTTGGTAAATGGTGTGATTTAGAGGCTGCTGATCAAGGGCTTGGATAGGTGGAACGATCAGATCTTTGGATTTAAGACATAGTTCGGCAACAAGGTAAGAGCAAGAAGGTTCTAAGCATGTTTGGCCGAATATGGTAAGGGGCTGAGTGTTAACTCGATATCTAGAGTAATGTGTTAGTAATTTAATTGTAGGCAGTTCGTGTGTGGATCTCGACAATGAATCGTCACAAAATAGGTGTGTAACTGACACCCTCCTGTAGACTAGATCGGTAAAAGCCGAAAAGCTGAAATACTAAAAAATAGGTATTTTGGGAACTTATGAGTGTGTGAATGCTCGTAAGATAAGACTGCAAAGTGCACTATTCTGTGCGTTTCGACATTTTTGGGCTTAGTGGGCCTAAATCGGGAAAGGGGGCCAATAGGCCCAATTTGGTAAGTATGCACGGTAAGTGTTTGTGGTAGTACGTAAGGGTAGAATATGCATGAAAACTCTAAGATAGTTAATTTAATAGAATACCCTTATGTATGAAAATTACCGTTATACCCTAGGTGTAAAATGACCATTATACCCTTAGTGTTAGTTTTGTCTGAAAAGTATGATGATTGAAATCTGTATGATGTATGACATGAATGAATATCTGTTGCATGGGGACATAGGTTATATTATGGAGGAAGTGTCCTGGTGGCTATGCCACAAATTATCTGTTCTGATGGCTCTGCCACATATATATATCTGTTCTGGTGGCTCAGCCACAATTATCTGTTTCTGGTGACTCGGTCACGTTATCTATTCTGGCAGCTATGCTGCATATTTCTATGGCGTGTAGCAGTTGGGTGGGTCGGGTAGTCTCCCCACATGGTGAAAGGAAGGTAAGGGGGTGTACATGGTTGGATATGGGTAAGGTTTTTGCATCAGCATGTAATAATTGTTCTGATCTGTTATGGGCCTATGGGTTTTATTCGACTTCATTAGGGCTAAGGCCAATTTATTCTGCATTTTTGTGGTTTGGTGATATAGGCTATGGTTGGGTTATTTTTACACATCGAGTTTCCCCAAACACATCCCTTTATTTTCATCCTCGCAGGTAATCCCCAACCATAGTGGGCTTGGAGCTGTGAGGGATTCGGAGTGGCCACATGTTTCTACGAACCTGGTTTTCTTTCTGGTGAACCAGACGTCCTTTTATTTTTAATTACGGTTTTAGGTTTTTAAGTGTAATAAAGCCGCTTAATTATTTTTATGGTTTTGTTTTACTTTTATTATTATATTATGATAAAAATGAACTATGATAACTATTGAAATGGATTAGCTCTAGGACACGTTTTCAAAAACATTAAGTGATTTCAAAATAACACGATTACAAGTAAGCTTCCGCTAAGCAAGCGTTTTCAAACTTAATCATTTTCTTAAGATGGACTTAACCAAATGGTTTTCTCATGATTATACGAGATGTTAGAGTGTGGCAATGGCGGTGTGCATGTCTAAGATTGGATCCGAAGGGAGCTTGGTACTTAAGCAGTCCAACGGACTCGCCTCCTCTTTTTCAGTTTCCTACCTGGTGCACAGCTTCCATTCACTTCAAAGGAATCTTTACAACATCAACTACGTTTTCCAAATTAAGTAACACGGGATGTTTTGAACGCTTCGATGTGGCGCGTCGGATCCAGTCGTAACGTCTAGGCTAGGTTTAGGGTGTTACATTTAGTGGTATTAGAGCAAAGTTGCAACAACTCGGCTATGGAATGGGTTTACAAAAATAAAGATTTTTCAAAAATGAAAGTTTTATGAAGACTGTTAAACCCTGTTTTCAAAATCTGGATCTTTGAGTGGTATTCCAAATCTCTGGCCCAAGTTTGTGAGTAATTCTGAACTTTTCTGAATATATATTCTGAATTATCTGTCTGTACTGAAACCCTACTAGGATACTCTAGATAGGATGCTACTGAAACCCTAGAAAAGCTTGCTAAAAGACTAAAACTGTAGCTAGACATCAATTCTGCGAAAACCAACTCTGAATTACTGTTGGAATCATAAAACATCTGTAATAATCACTGGAATGCTAAAATTAATGCATAAAATTCGTAAAACAGATAATACGATATGTGTAACATCCCGAAATAGGGCCTAAACGGAATAGTGGTTGCGAAACCACAAATTCAAGGTAGAAAAATTTATTTTATTATTATTTTGAGGTCTATGATATGTTTGCATGATTGTGTGAAAATTTCGTGAAGAAATTCTATGCATAAAGTACTTAATTTGAAATTAGGGACTAAATTGAATAAATTGCAAAACTTGTGTTCTAGAAGTATTTTGCATAAAATTGAATTAGAATATTAATTAGGAGGTCTTAAATAGAAATTTGACCAATTTTAAGTTCATGGACAAAATTAGGACATGGAAGGAATTTTTGAAAGTTTAGTAGTAAGGGCATTTTGGTCATTTAGGGGTAAAATGAATTAAAATACAAAATTAAAAGCCAATTTTTGTCCATCTTCTTCATTAGGACGAAATTTCAAGGGTTCTCCATAGCTAGGGTTTGTTTCAAGCTTTCAAGCTCCATGGTAAGTGATTCCAAGCCCCGTTTTTAATGTTCTTTACGTTTTCGGAGTCCCGGTAGCTCGATAAAGCTTATGCTAGCAATAATTTAAGTTAGGGTTCATATTTGGAAAAATACCCATAGGTGAAATTTGTGTATTTTGGTGTTTTATGATAGAATATGAGGTTTTAAATTATGTTAGACAACTTGTACTACTCGATTTTAAGCAAAAACGAGTAAAAGGACATAATTGGTAAAAATACCTAATAGTCATAAGTGCTTGTTAGAGTATGAATTTGATGCTGCCATAGAAGGGAAAAATGACCAGCATGTCATGAAACATAAGAAAATAGGCTGAAGTTTAATTTACGAGCTTTGGGGCAAAAGTGTAAATATGCAAAAGTTTAGGGGCAAAATTGTAATTTTGCCAAAATATGATTTTGGGTCAATTTGAATAATTTGAGTCCTAATTAGACTATATTTTAAATGATAGAGCAAGGAAAACTAAAATTCAAGCTAAAATGGAGAAAATACCAAGTTGTGGACGAAATGGTAAAAGTAGCTATTTTTGCATACGAGGTAAGTTTACTGATAAATAAATGCAATATTCTTTTATTTTACATTATTATTGTCAATTTCAGCATTTATATACTTATTTTATGAGAATATTTAAAGTCGAATTAAAGTAAGTGTGAGAGAAAAAGCATTAGGAAGCCCCGTTTGAACCTTAGGAATATTAGGATATTGGGGTTGTGGGATGAGACAGATGAGAAATGAGCCATGTAAGTCCATATCAGTTATATGGCTTTGGAGACAGGAATGAGCCATGTAAGCCCATATTATATATATATGGCATTGGAGACAAGAATAATTCATGTAAGTCCATGTCGAAGACATGGCATTGTGAGATATTGATAGACAGGAACGACCCAGTATCCTTAGTATTCCGAGTGGTTCAATGGGTCATTGTACATGTTAAATTACAGTGAATTATCAGCAAAAGGGAAGGTAGATTATATTTATGAATAGTGAAAGGTCAGGTAAGAAAGAAGGTAAGTAAGTAAAGAAGAAAGTAGAAAATGAGAAGTAAAGAAAGTTTATAAGGCTAGGTGACATTATGTATAATCATTCATTATGCTGAATGTTGTAATTTATTTGCTTGTAAGCTTACTAAGCCTAGTGTTTACTCTCTTTATTTTCTTTTTCTTATAGTTTTTATCTAGCCACTCGGGGATCGAAGGAAACGTCAGAGACCCGATCACACTATCGAAGGAATCACATTGGTATAGTTAGACGTTTAGTTTTATGTATGGCATGTATAGGAACTTGGTTTCTTTTGATATGATATGATCAATGAATGATGTGTAAATACTTGCTAGTGATTAGCTAATAGAATGGCTGATGATATACATGTTTAATTGTATGTATGAATAAGTAGTAACTATCACATGAAAACTAAGAAAAATGTGAAAGTAACTTAAAAACAGATTCAAGTATCAGAAATAATGTGATTTTGAAAAATCACTAAAAATCGTAAAGACATGTTTTGATGGTTAATAATATATGAAATTAAAGCTTATTATGTCTATTTTCTTATGGAATAAGCAAAACAGGTAAAGGTATTATATTTTATGAGATATCTGAGTTTTAGTGAAACAGGGTCAGAGAAAATTCTAGATCCCTTATTTCAAATTTGGAAATTCACCATAAATTGTAAAACAATAATTAGGTGGTGTAATTTATATGGTTAGAATCGTTATTGAATCTAGTTTTAATATAAACAAACGGTATAGTTATATTAATTTTGTATAGGGAGAAAAGTGGTTCGAAGTAAGTAGAGGTTAGTGTAGTCGAAATCTGAAACAGGGTAAATTTAACTAATAAACTGTACTAATTGGCTAAGTCAAAAATTCTAGAAAAAAATTAGTAGATAGATATATGAGTCTAGTTTCAGGAAAAATTTACGGATCTTAATTTTGAGTTTTGAAACTCGAGAAATGAATTTTTAAGCAGCTATGATGCAGAAAAATAGTTTATTCTGAAAATTAAAATAAGTGGTTTAGAGTTGTTTAAAAGGTAAGATAAGTTTAGTAACACCTCAAGCTTGACTCTAGTGACGGTTTCGGGCGTGGGGGCGTTACAATATGAGTACGCGAGCAGCTCATGGAAGATGCCGTGGACGGGGCCGATGTAATCGCTTCGGTAAGTAAAGCGCATCTTCGGGCATATGCCGAGCAAAGAGAGAGGCACCGGTACCACCGGCAACTGAAGTAGAGTCTCATGATTGTGGTGCCGGGGATGACGCCCTGTCGCAGGCTATGCTTCAAGTTCTGGAAAGGGTTACCGGGGCAAGTTCGGGCAACAGAATTCGAGGATCGATTTCTGAATGACTCCGGGCTAACGGAGCAGAGATCTTTAGGGGCGTATCTGGTGTAGCCCCGAACGTGGCAGAATATTGGTTGGAGGCCACAGAACGAATTATGGATGACTTGGGTGAGTGTAGGAAACGTTCTGGTGCTTGCTTCCGATACGGATCTATGGAGCATAGAGTTAAAGACTGTCCTCAGAGAGCTGATTAGGTTCAAGTTGCCGAACAGAGGGTTGCTCAACCCGTGAGAGGTGGACCACAACCACCGAGAGGACGTGGACAAGATAGGGGTAGAAATAGAAATGGAAATGGTCGAGGTCGAGGGGCACCTGGTAGGGGTGCCAGAAATGTTGAGGCTCGACAGCCAGCATTGGTGTATACAGCTCGTCGTCGAGAGGAGGGTGACACACCTGACGTCATAACTGGTACGTTTTTGGTTTCTAGCATGCAGTATACTGCTTTGGTGGATATTGGATCTACTCATTCCTATGTTGCATGTGCGATATCTGGGTCATTGGGAGTGCATTCTGAGAAGATAGTGAGTGGGGTATCTGTGTTAAGTCCTTTGGGCCACTCGGTTAGGGTAGACAAACTGTATAGGGATGTACCCTTAAAAACTCAAGGTAGGATCTTTCCTGGAGATCTAATGGAGTTGCCGTTCGGAGAGTTTGACCTCATTCTGGGAATGGACTGGCTTGTTAAGCATAAGGCGACTTTGGATTGTCTTTGCTAAGCAGATGGTGCTAAGGACCACACGAAGGGGATGAGGTTATGATGATAGGTGAACGAAGGGACTATTTGTCTAATGTGGTATCAGCATTGAGGGCTGAAAAATGGATTCGAAAAGGTTGTGAGGCCTATTTGGCATTTGTAAGTCAAAAGGAAGCTGAGGGATTGACAGTAGATAAGGTCAGGACCGTTAAAGAGTTCCAAGATGTTTTTCCGGAGGAGCTTCCGGGATTGCCTCCAAACTGAGAAGTCGAGTTTGGAATCGATTTGTTGCCTGGAACAGCACCAGTGTCCATTGCACCGTATAGGATGGCACCGAAAGAGTTAGTGGAGTTAAAGGCGCAAATTCAAGAGTTTTTGGATAGGGGCTTTATTAGGCCAAGTGTGTCTCCATGGGGAGCACCGGTGCTATTCGTGAAGAAGAAGGATGGGACGATGCGCATGTGCATTGATTATCGCCAGTTGAACAAATTGACGATTAATAATAAGTATCCACTACCGAGGATTGATGATCTGTTCGACCAGCTTAGAGGAGCTTCTATATTTTCCAAGATCGATCTTCGATCTGGATATCATTAGTTAAGGGTCAAAGAGGTAGATATCCATAAGACGGCATTTAGGACTTGGTATGGTCATTACGAGTTTCTGATTATGCCATTTGGACTGACAAATGCTCCTGCAGCATTCATGGATCTGATGAATCATGTGTTCCAACCATTCTTGGATCTGTACGTAGTCGTCTTTATTGACGATATCCTGGTATATTCTGAAACAGAAGCCAAACATGATGAGCATCTTCGTATTGTGCTACAAGTGTTAAGGGAGAAGGAACTCTATGCGAAGTTTAGCAAGTGTGAATTCTGGCTGAGGGAGGTAACTTTTTTAGGACATGTGGTCTCTGCTGAGGGAATTAAGGTGGACCCTCGTAAGATTGAAGCAATTCTGGATTGGAAGCCACCGAGGTCAGTGTCAGAAATTCGAAGTTTCCTAGGCTTGGCAGGATACTATAGGAGGTTTTTGGAAGGTTTTTCTGTGATGGCAGCACCTTTGACGAAACTTATAAGGAAAGGAGTACCGTTTGTATGGACTGAGAAGCAACAAGAAGCCTTTAAGAAGTTGAAGAAAGTTCTAACGGAAGCACCTGTATTAATTCAACCAGAGTCTGGGAAGGATTTTACTGTGTGCAGTGATGCATCACATGTAGGTTTGGGTTGTGTGTTGATGCAAGAGGGTAAGGTGGTTGCTTATGCATCACGACAGCTTAAGCCTCATGAAAGAAAACTATCTTACTCATGATTTGGAGTTAGCAGCAGTGATTTTCGCACTTAAGATTTGGAGACATTACTTGTACAGAGAAAGGTGTATTGTATACACAGATCATAGGAGTCTTAAATATTTGCTGACTCAGAAGGAGCTGAACCTTAGGCAAAGAAGATGGATTGAGTTGCTTAAGGATTATGACTGTTCGATCGAGTATCACCCAGGCAAGGCTAATGTGGTAGCTGATGCTCTAAGTCGTAGAGCTGTATCTGATTTGAGAGCAATGTTTGCTCGTCTAAGTCTGTATGATGATGGAAGTCTGTTGGCTGAATTGCAATTAAGGCCAACCTGGGTGGATTAGATTAAGGAAAAGCAGTTGAAAGATGAGTCCTTGGTCGCTCGTTTTCAACAAGTTAAAGAAGGAGGAACTTCTGAGTTTGGATTAAATAACGAAGGAGTTCTATGCTTCCGAGGAAGAATTTGTGTTCTGAAGGACTCTGACTTGAGACAGTCAATACTTAAGGAAGCTCATGGGGGACTTTGTGCCATGCATCCTGGAGGGAATAAGTTGTATCACGACTTGCAAGAACTGTATTGGTGGCCTGGGCTGAAACGAGAAGTAACAGAATTTGTGGGGAAATGTCTGACATGCCAACAAGTGAAAGCTAAGCATCAATTACCTTCTGGATTGTTGCAACTAGTAAAGATACCACTTTGGAAGTGGGAGAGGGTAACCATGGACTTTGTGAGTGGGCTACCCTTGACACCATCGAAAAAGGACTCGATATGGGTGATTGTGGATAGGTTGACCAAATCGGCTCATTTTATACCGGTTCGCACTGACTTTTCACTTTAGAAGTTAGCCAAGTTGTATGTGGCAGAGATTGTGCAACTTCATGGAGTTCCAGTTTCGATTATCTCTGACCGGGATCCTAGATTTACATCTCGATTTTGGTAGAAGTTGCATGAGGCGTTGGGGACGCGATTAAACTTTAGTACGACTTTCCATCCCAAACTGATAGTCAGTCAGAAAGAGTTATTCAGATTCTGGAAGACATGTTGAGGGGATATGTTATCGACTTTTGAGGTAGTTGGGAGGATTACTTGCCATTGGCAGAATTTACGTGTAATAATAGTTATCAGGCGAGTATTCGAATGGCACCATATGAAGCACTGTATGGGCGAAGATGTCGAACACCTAGTTGTTGGATCGAACTAGGAGAGCGACAAGTTCTTAGACCAGAGTGATAGCTGATACTGAGGAAAAAGTCAGAATAATTAGAGATCGGTTAAGAGAAGCATCTGATAGGCAAAAGTCATATACAGATTTGAAGTGTAAAGAGATTGAATACTCAGTGGGTGATATGGTCTTCTTGAAAGTCTCTCCTTGGAAGAAGATATTAAGGTTTGGTAAGAAGGGCACTTTTATTATTATATTATGATAAAAATGAACTATGATAACTATTGAAATGGATTAGCTTTAGGACACGTTTTCAAAAACATTAAGTGATTTCAAAATAACATGATTACAAGTAAGGCTTCCGCTAAGCAAACGTTTTCAAACTTAATCATTTTCTTAAGATAGACTTAAACAAATGGTTTTCTTACAATTATACGAGATGTTAGAGTGTGGCAATGGCGGTGTGCATGTCTAGGATTGGATCCGAAGGGAGCTTGGTACTTAAGCAGTTCGACGGACTCACCTCCTCTTATTCGGTTTCCCACCGGTTCATGACTTCCATTCACTTCAAAGGAATCTTTACAACATCAACTACGTTTTCCAAATTAAGTAACACGGGATGTTTTGAACATTTCGATGTGGCGCGTCGGATCTGGTCGTAACGTCTAGGCCAGGTTTGGGGTGTTAGAGAATGAGAAAATGAATAGATGAGTAATGGATGAAGAAATGATGGATGATTTTTGGGATTAAAGGATGAATGAAAAGGTGAGAGGAGTATGGTATTTATACTTGAGGTTGGTGGTTGAATTTACTAAAAATAGCGTCAAAGATCCCTTGGTTGTCTCCCATTAATGGCCGACCATAACAAGTGGAAATGAGGGTGACTTGGTTGCTTGATTTAAGCATGAACTCATGCAAAATTTAGCCATGGGATAGATGGTTTCTTGAGCAATCTTCATGTTATAATTTTTAATATTTTCAAAGTGTAGGGACCTCCAAACAATTTTCCCAAAGCTAATTTTTCGGTAGACACAGGCTTGTGTCGAATTTGGGCTTGACTCCCCCTTGTTGGATAGTTTCATAACCCAATAAATCTACAAGATTGTTTCTGCTTGTACAATCGACATTAACTTGTAATTAATGATTGAGTTGACCCAATTAGGTCAAAATACATTACTTCTATAAATGTAATGTTAAAACATCCGATTAAGAGGCTTATTTTTGCTTTAGTTTAGTAGTTTTAGGTAGATTTAGGGATTCAACTTTGTTCTTTTCAGTTTTCTTATTCTAAGTAAACTTTTAGTTTCTGTTCTTTATTTTTTTCTTTATTGTTTGCACTTTTGTTATTACTGATTTCCAATCACAAGTGTTAACGAATCTACATTGTCACCCATTGGTCTCAAGCTTTGGAGTCTTCAGATTTTCTAAACATCTCTTACTCTTTTCTTATTGTTTCTTATTCAATGCTTTACAATTTGATTAGGTTAATTGCATATAGAGTGGGTAGTAACTAAATCCATAAGGAGATTTATTAATTGAAGTGGGCGTAATTAATCTAGTTTTGGGTTTGAAAATAAATTAATTTGATTAAATCGAATATGCTTGAAACCTTAGAATTGACGACTCTAAGAAGTAATTTAGGTATATGAGACCTAAAGGGTATTCTACTTAGAACCTATTCAATTTAGCCTGACTTAGATCCATCAAGTAGAAAGATAAGTAAACTAAGTCGATTAGTTAATTTAATTATAGGTCGAGGGTATTAATTAAGTTAATTAATAATTAATTGGTAAAATATCTAATTTTAGGTTAATTACAACCATGAATATTAATCAATCTTCTGCTTGTCACTCTTAATAGTTAATCTCGTAATTTTAATATTTAAGTAATTTAGTGTCATGTCCCAAAATGTGTGTTAAATTTTTTGGGTTAAATATATGACTGTTGGATTATTTTAATTTTCTGCTTGGGCTTGGGCTTGGTTTGTCAAACGCTAAAAATTTTATCAGTAAGTATCATACCTTTCCCATGAGTATTGATACCTTTTGTAAATTATTGTGAAGTAAACCCTAATGTGTTGAAAACCCTATGTACTTAAATGAATTATAGCATGGTCGGCCCCCGTTTCATTCTTTTGTTTTTCACTATCGCCTCCTCATTTTCCTCACCATTTTTCATTTTCATTTTCTTCCTTGCGTTGAACTCCCTCTTTTCCTTTCTCTTATTTCCCCCCTCTTCCTCTCTTTTCTTCCTAACCACCACCCTTTTTTTTTACCACCTTGCTGGCATCATGTCTCTTACTTCCTCTCTTTTCTTCCTAACTGCCACCCCTTTTTTTACCACCTTGCTGGCGTCACATCTCTTAATTCCCTCTTGTCAATTCATCCTCTGTTCGTTTGGATTCAGTTACCTTTTGTTGTAGGTTGGTAAGTGTGATTGATTTCAATGGCTAGATCCCATTTTTCTGCTGAGCAATTGAGTTATGTTATTATTTTCATCTTGCTTAACCGAACTCATTCGAATCTTCCTAAAATTTGTATTATCGATTTCTAATATCTTGTGTTTTGTGTGTAAATGTCAATTGAAGGGCCAGGTCTACGTGAATTTGATCAAATTTGAATTGAGGAAGTGTCGCACGATGTGTGGAGTGGAGGTGTGTGCTTTAACTATTTGTGTGTGATAATATATTTGGGTGATTGGTTGCTGATTTTGTCCAATTGTATTACTCATATTACTCTAATGGATTTGGTTATGTCAAGTAACATCTAATCTAATTAGAAAATAACCTTTGACGAGGTATTGAAAAACTAATGGATCGACACATGGAAATGAAAACATGTATGATAGATTTAGTTGTGGAATGCTTCCATTATTCTGAATTGTTATTGTTGATATGTGATTGATGTTGGTTCATTGTTAATCCTGCATATTTTACTATCGTATGTCTACTGTTACTACTTAATTAACAAATCGTTACTGTTAGCATGTTAATCGCATGTTAATATTGTTACTGTAATTTTTATCGTTTACTGTCATCATCAGCATGCCTGTTAAACCAAGCTTTATTTGATACAATGTTTTGATATGAGAAATTGAAGTGTTTTTGAATAAAAGTTAAAATTGAACAAAATTGACAAAATGATTTGAATATCTACTTTGAACTCTTAAGAAAAATTGAAACAATTTTAAAATCAAATTAAAATAATTAACTAATTAAGAAAGTTTTTATCATTTTAACAAGTCAAAATAATTTTCAAACAAGTCAAAATTGCTCAAGGCCAAAAAGTATCAATACCTTTTTTGCCAAGTATCGATATTTTATGAATTATTGATACCTTTCTTAAAAGCGATACCAAAATGACATTATGTTTTTCACAAACCTTATTAAGTATCAATACATTTTTATTAAGTATCACTATTTTTTGAAATATCAATACCCTTTCTTAAAAATTATACCAAAATAGCATTTTGTTTCTCATGAAACTCACAAAGTATCGATACGATATCGATACCTTTTTTTTATAAAGTATCAATAAAATTATTTTGGTATCGATAAAAAAACTCCAACGGCCACTGAATTTAGCATTTATAGGAAAAATTATTGATACCCTTTATATGGTATCGATACTCGGTGTTGCAGGTGAATTAAATGCTTCGATTTTTACATCCCAACGGATCTATTCATGACAGCAACAACCTCAACGGTTGGAAATCAATTAGGGGGTATAAATACCAACTTCTAAAGTTCATACAACAACAAGAAAGCACTTTCAAGCTAAAATCATCAATAAAACAACCTTTGAGCTTACTATTTCCAAGTTCTTATTATATACACTTATGAGCTTTACTTTTAATCTTTTTTTCATGTGTATTTCATTGTATTTGAGCTTAATTTGCAAACACTTTGATCTTGTAAGGATTATTTCTTTGTTTGCTTATTTGTATTTCCTTGATAGGGTTTGTATCGTAAGATTTGGGGTAGAAAACTGATAAACCGTAATTTATACATATTTTTATCCCTCGCTTAACACGTTTTATGAATGATTTCTCCTTAGATTTGGTGAATTTGATGTCCTAATCCTTTAATTCATGTTTTATAGTTAGGTGAGCATAGGAGAACGAAAAGAACGAGAAACGGGCTAAAAACGGAGAAAATGGGCCGACAAGGGAAAATAACATGGCCTGGACTTCCTCACACGGTCAGAACACACGCTCGTGCCAATCTAACAGGCTCAACCATGGCCTACATCAACATAAGCATTGGCGTGTTGATATCTCAGCCTCGACCACGGCCTGAAGTAATCTCACATGGCCGTGCCACACGAGCGTGTCCCTGCCGAACCCTAGCTAAGTTCCATTCGAAAAAGGGCAAGTTTTAGGGCTTTTAGGAATTCTAAAGCCTATTTAAACACCACATTGGAAAAAAGGGGACATAGAATGGGAGTAAGAAATTACTCTCAGGAAGCCAACTGATCCATCTCAGAAGCCGGATTCATCATCAAGACTGAAGATCTCTCATCAATTTCCCCTTCAGGAGTTTTGGGTTTTCTTTATGTTTTGTATTCATTATTATTCTGAGATGTTTTCTTATTTAGTTATGAACTAAACCCCTAAAAGGGGGATGAAACCTAAGATGAATCTTGTTATTATTTTCTGAATCGTATGATAAATATTTAACTTGTTCTTAATTATTGTTTTGGTATTTCAGGATATCACTTCAAGTTAATGCTATTAGCTAGAGGAGGAATAGACCCTGGCTAAGAGTGAATTTGTCATAACTAAGCGGAGTTGATTGCGCGCCTTGAGATAGAGTGACAAGATTTTGCCTGATTAGGGTGAAACCTAATAAGGGAATCCATAAAGCGAGTTAATGAAACCCTAGGGTGTTAATGAGAGAAAAGTCTCAGTTATTCAACCTAGGGATTAGACGTTATTAGTCTTGAATAGGGATAAAAACATAACTTAGGGATTTCTACGAAACAAGTTAAATGAATAAATTGTCCAGTTTGGAGCCAGAATAAGAAGTAAAAGTCTAGGTGGATTTTTCCTTAGGTATTGTCTTAAATCAATCGTTTTTCCCAAAAGTAATTTCCCAATTCTATTTTTTGCAACTTTTTAGTTTAATTAATTAGTTAGTCAAAACAAACCCCTTATTTCTTAGGCTAGATAATAAAAAGACAGTCATTACTAGTACTTTTAGTCCTTTGGGTTCGACAATCCAGTCTTGCTAAAGCTATACTACTGTTCGATAGGAACACTTGCCTACGTCTTGATAATAGTTAGTTTTAAGAATGATTAATTATAAATTTATAAAACTTATCACGAAAAATCATAATCAAGTTTTTGGCGCCGTTGCCGGGGACTAAGATATTAGGAACGCTCAATTTTTATTACTTTAGTCATTTATTTTTCTTGCAATTTAATTTAATTTTTTATTTTTATTTACTAATTTTCTTCTGGCAGGTTCTTATAGTTTATGACTAGAAAAAACCCGTTAGGACCACTGCTTTTTGACGAAGAAATTGATCGTACAGCTCGTAGAAACCATCGAGAAATCAGGTGAAGCCTAATACACAGAAAAAGAGTAGGAGAACGATATCCCAACTACAACTGAGGAGATGGCTGAAAATCAAGACAATCAGCTACCTCCAGCAATGCCCGCTGAATTAGCAAATCAGAATCCTGCTCCTCGTACTATGTATGATTATGCTAAACCTAATATAATAAGAACTGATTCAAGTATAGTTAGGCCTGTTATTGCTGCAAATAATTTTGAACTGAAACCTAACACAATTCAAATGATACAATAGTTTGTTCAGTTTGATGGTTTGTAGGATGAGGACCCCAACACTCACTTGGAGAATTTTCTTGAATTTTGCAACACTTTCAAAATTAATGGTGTTTCTGATGATGCCATTTGCCTTTGGTTATTCCCTTTTTCAGTGAGGAACAAAGCTAAACAGTGGTTGAACTTGTTACCACGAGGGTCCATCACTACTTGGGAACAAATGACTGAAAAAATTTTATTAAAGTATTTTTCCCCAGCTAAAACGGCTAAGTTACGTAATGATATATCTTCTTTTGTACAGATGGACTTAGAAACTCTTTACGATGCATGGGAGAGATACAACGACCTACTGCGAAAGTGCCCTCATTATGGGTTACCTCTATGGCTGCAAGTTCAAACGTTCTACAATGTTGTGAATCCCTCGACAAGACAGATTATTGACGCAGTCGCTAGTGAAACCATCAACAATAAAACACCTGAAGAGGCTTACGAATTTATTGAGGAGATGTCACTGAACAACTATCAGTGGCAAGTCATGAGAACTAAGCCAACAAAAACAACAGGCGTTTATAACGTCGATTCGGTTACTATGTTGTTAAATCAAGTAGAACTTCTAAAAAAAAAAGATTAATGGTTTACTTGGTTCTACGCAAGTTCATACAGTAATGCAATGTGAAGCAAGTGGAGGTGGATCGAGTAATCCAGAATATCAACCCTATGGCTACAACATGGAGAACGAGCAATTAAATTATATGGGTAATAATCCTCGATCTCAAAATAATCCTTACAGTAATACCTAAAACGCAGGTTGGAGGAACCAACCAAACTTCTCCTGGGGAGGTCAAGGAAATCAAAGATCGCCACCACCCTCAGGCTTCCAATAGCCACCTTATCAACAAGAGAAAAAATAGAACCTTGAGGAGATGCTATCCAAATTCATCTCGGTGTCAGAAACCCATTTTCAGAATACAGAGACAGCACTTAAAAATCAACAAGCATCAATCCAAGGACTCAAAAATCAGATAGGCTAGCTGTCCAAACTAATTTTTGAACGACCACAAGATAGCTTGCCAAGTAATACTGAACCTAACCCAAGGGAACAGCTCAACGCAATTAATGTTCAAGATAAGGAAGGATTCGTTGAGCCTAAGCCAGAATCAATGGAAGAAACTATGGTGAGCAAAGGTAAAGGTGAGGTAAGTCATAATGAAAACAAAACGGTGAATGTAGAACACAAACCTCGTGTGCCATACCCTAATACGACAAGGAAATACCGCTCAGATGAACAATTCAGTAAATTCCTTAAACTTTTGAAAAAATTTCATATTAACTTACCATTTATTGAAGCTCTGTCGTAGATGCCAAATGTAATGAAATTTTTAAGAAAGCTTTTAGCAAACAAGAGAAAGTTGGATGAGGCGTCGCATGTGGAGCTAAATGCAGTTTGCTCAGCCATTCTGCTACCCAACAAATTAGAAGATCCAGGGAGTTTTACAATTCCTTGCTTAATTTGTAGTTTAGATGTTAATCATGCATTAGCTGATTTAGGGGCAAGCATTAACGTTATGCCTTACAAAATGTTTAAGCAACTAGGTCTTGGAAAACCTAAACAAACTAGGATGAGCTTTCAATTAGCAGATAAAACTATAAGATTTCCTAGTGGTATTATTGAATATTTACTAGTTAAAATAGATAAATTTATATTTCCCGTTGACTTCGTTATTCTAGACATAGAGGAGGATAACAACACCCCTTTGATTTTAGGGAGGCCCTTCTTAGCAACCGCTAAAACGATTATTGATGTTGGCACAGGCGAGCTCACACTTCGTGTGGGAGATGAAACAATCACCCTTCAAGCACGAAACTCTGGCATCACATCGAACATTGAAGGTAATTGTCCATACCATTCTACTAAAACTGACAACATGACGTAAACTATTTTACAGGAATTGAGTCTGAAAGAAGTACATGAACCATGTTCAAACAATAATAGAGGACCCATTCATGAAGAACGAAGGCTACAAATCAAGGAGCTAGATGAATGGCGAGCACATAACCTGAAAAAACACGATAAACCAAAACTACGCCGGAACAAACTCAATACCTCCCCAAATCAACTTAAGGTTGGAGATAAAGTCTTGCTAGATGCCGCATATCCTCACATTGTCACTACCAACCCGAATGAAGAAATCCCTCTTACAGTACTTAGTATTTTCCCATTCGGTACAGTCGAGGTAAGTCATCCCAAGTTCGGTACTTTTAAATAAACAATAACCATCTAAAACCTTATTTTGATGAAATCAATAGTAGGAATGAGGAGTATAAACTCTTCGAACCACCATGACCATTCAACGGAGAGGTAAGTCGAGCTTAGACTATAAATAAGCGCTTCTCGGGAGGCAACCCGAGCACTAATTGTATTAACTTCTTTAAATTTTAATGTTTAGGCACCTAACCTACTAACAAAGATCTTTGAACATAGGTCCACAAAATAGACACGGCCATCCGCACGAGCGTGCCTTAGGCCATGCCCGTGACACGAGAATAGACACGGTTGTGCTATACGGTTGTGTGAAAATAAAGTAAAAGTTTTCCCAAAACATGGGATGCGATAAAATCCCACGGCCGTGTGAGCAAGTTGTGGGCAAACCTGCCAAATTGACACGGGTGATTGACACGCCCGTGCCTAGCGTCCGTGGTCGACACTGCCAAAATAACACGGGCGTGCGCATAGGTACATGGGCATGGGAGAAGCGAACCACATCACACACGGTCGTGCATTACGATCATACAGCCATACAGCCAGGACACACGGGCGTGTCTTAAGGCCGTGTGACGAACTCCCAATACATGATCCACACAGGCGTGTGAAATAGCCGTGCCACTTGCAAAATTAGATTATTTCTTTTATTTTTACTTTTATTCTTAGTTATTTTTAAATAAATCATGTATTCTTTAAACGCGGCTTATCTTTATGATTACTATCAAATTATTTCTTCCTCAAAATCATGCCTTACTTCCATCTCTATTGTCAATCCTCGCTTTCGCCAAACTAGGGAGTTCATTTAATCAACACTCAGGAAGTTTCACTTCCCTCCCTATTTTATTATTTTATATTTTTTTCTATATATCTACCTTTTTACATTGAGGGCAATGTACATCTTAAGTGTCGGGGGGTCATCATTTCATTATCTAAAAATCCCTGAATATTGTCTTGTTCTCTTGTAAATTTCTCATATCATGTTTAGGATGAATTTTGATTGACTTATGATTTTTATTGATATATCTTGAATTAAAACATAGGCATTCATGTATTGATTATTTAAACTTTAAGACATTAGAAAATTAAGCATGATAAGTTGATTTTTAAGAATTTAAAATTTTAGGTTGTTTCCCCAAGTTTAGGTATTATCTTGAATTGAAATCCACAAGTTTAAACATCAAAAAGCCATAATTTTTGTGAGATTATTGAGCCTATAAGAGCATCTATTAATTCTTTCATGCTCACTTTCATTATTGCTTTGAGAGTGTCAATATCGAATTGTTATTCTAGAACTTGCCTGATTATGCATGTCAAGACCACACCATTTGATTTGATATGTCAAGATGATAGAGGCACTTAGACTCATGCCATGAAAAGCCTACCTCCACAATTAACCCTTAGTAAAACCCTTTGAGCCTAACAAGCCATTCCTTGTATTACCCTTAATATTAATCCTTAACCCATTATTGTTCAAATCCCATCAATTAATTTGATCCCTATTTTTGTCGAGATTTGATTTGAATAAATTGCTTAGCTATGTCTTGTTCTTAATAGTTAGTTTATGATTATCTGACTTGTTCTTAAAAAAAAAAAAGAAAAAAAGAAGAAAGAAACCTGTATACATATTAAAAGTGATCTTTTGTTTTTAAACTTCAGTATTCAAATTCTATAGTTAGAGAATAAGCTTTGTTGTACGCAAGTGATGATTAAATATTTTTCTACTTAAGTAATTTTTCAAGTCAATCTCGATTCTAACCTTTTCTTTTAGCTTGTGACCACACCCCCTAACCAAGCCTCGTTACAACCCTTTAAAGACCTTTTGATTGATGTATCATCTCGATTTATAGTGGTGGAGATTTGATTTTCATGCAAGCCTATGGTAATAACTTTTTATATTGACTGATGAGTGCTAATTTCATTGTCCTAAAACACTTCGAGTGATTTGAGTGAATCTTTAGTGAGAATGTTAAACTCTGTGAGGTTTCGAATTGGTGGTAACTACTTAGATGAGGGGAGATGCCTAAGTTTTTCATGATTAAATACTCAACTTGGAATATTTGAAGCTTTAATGTTCTTTTAGTTGAATTCTCAATATATGATTACTTATGGATTTAGTTTGAGATATTATTGATAGGAATTATAAGTTGAGAAAAAGGAATTCTTAATTATGAAGAGAGGATTTCGCTTGAGGACATGCAAACGGTTAAGTGTGGGGGTATTTGATAAAGCCTAATTTATACACATTTTTATCCCTCGTTTAACACATTTTATGAATGATTTCTCCTTAGATTTGGTGAATTTGATGCTCCTAATCCTTTAATTTCATGTTTTATACTTAGGTGAGCATAGGAGGATGAAAAGAACGAGAAACGGGCCAAAAATGGAGAAAATAGGCCAATAAGGGAAAACAACACGGCCTGGACTTCCTCACACGGGCAGAACACACACCAGTGCCAATCAACAAGCTCGACCACGGCCTACATCAGCCTCAGCACGGGCGTGTTGATATCTTAGCCTCGACCACGCCTGAAGTAATCGCATACGGCCGTGCCACGCGGGCGTGTCCCTTCCGAACCCTAGCTAAGTTCCATTCGGAAAAGGGCAATTTTTAGGGCTTTTAGGCATTGTAAAGCCTATTTAAACACTATAAAGGAAGACTAAAAGGGGACAGAGAATAGGGAGTAAGACATTACTCCTAGGAAGCTGATTGATCCATCTCAAAAGCCGGATTCATCATCAAGACTGAAGATCTCTCATCAATTTCCCCTTCAGGAGTTTTGGGTTTTCTTTATGTTTTGTATTCATTATTATTCTGAGATTTTTTCTTATTTAATTATGAACTAAACCCCTAAATACCTAAAGGGGATGAAACCTAAGACGAATCTTGTTATTATTTTCTGAATCGTATGATAAATATTTGACTTGTTCTTAATTATGTGTTCTTAATTCTTGTTTTCGAATTTCAGGATATCACTTCAAGTTAATGCTCTTAGCTGGAGGAGAAGTAAACCCTGGCTAAGAGTGACTTTGTCATAATTAAGCGGAGTTGATTGCGCGCCTAGAGATAGGGTGTCAAGATTTTGCTGGATTAGGGTGAAACCTAATAAGGGAATCCATAGAGCGAGTTAATGCAACCCTAGGGTGTTAATTAGAGAAAAGTCTCGGTTATTCAACCTAGGAATTAGACGTTATTAGCTTGAATAGGGATAATAACATAACTTAGGGATTTTTACGGAACAAGTTAAATGAATAAATCGTCCAGTTCGGAGCCAGAATAACAAGTAAAAGTCTAGGTGGATTTTTCCTTAGGTATTGTCTTAAATCAATTGTTTTTCCCAAAAGTAATTTCCCAATTCTATTTACTACAAATTCTTAGTTTAATTAATTAGTTGGTCAAAACAAAACCCTTATTTCTTGGGCTAGATAATAAAAAGACAGTCATTACTAGTACTTTTAGTCCTTTAGGTTCGACAATTTGGTCTTGCTAAAGCTATACTACTGTTCGATAGGTACACTTGCCTACGTCGTGATAATAGTTAGTTTCAAGAATGATTAATTATAAATTTATAAAACTTATCATGGAAAATCACGATCAAAATCTTAAAGGAGTTATAAAGTTAAACCTTATCCTCAAAGGTTAGCAAATTAGTGAATTTAGGAAAATCCTTAGTTTTAGAAAGCTAAGGTAGTGGAGTAGGAAATTGGGGCCGAACCACTCTAAATTATTGTGTTCATCTTTCAATTTTCTTTCTAACTTTCTTAAAAAAAATTTCAGCCAATTCACCCCCTCTTGGCAATTTCAGTGTAATTTATCAATCTAACAATTGGTATCAAAGCTAGTCACTAAAAGACGGTATAACAACAAAGAGAAGATCCTCGGGGTAGCTCAAATCTAATTTATTTAAACCACACAAGATGACATCTTTTTCCAGCTCTAATATGGTTGGTAAGTCTCAATCTATCTCCAAACCTCCTTATTTTGGTGCAAATTATTCATATTGGAAGACTAGAATGACGTTGTTTATCCAAGCCAACGATCTTGTCGTGTGGGATGTCACCATGGATGGTCCATCCATTCCTCAAAAGTAAGAAGAAGATAAATTAGTTCCAAAGACCATGCACACTCTCTTTTGTATACTTGGTTTGAATGAATATAGTAGAGTTTCTTCATGTTTCAATGCCAAGGAAATTTGGGAAAAATTGGAGGTTACTCATGAGGGTATCGATCAAGTTAATAAATCAAAGGTGGGAATTCTCACTCTCAATTATGAGACTTTCATGATGAAGCCCGAGGAAGATATCAAAGCTATGTCCAATAGATTCACCATTATCATCAACGAACTCAAATCATATGGGAAGGCCTATCCCAATGAAGAAATAGTCTACAAGATGCTTAAAAGCTTGCCTATGTCTTGGGATGCTAAAGTTACAACCATAGAGGAAGCTAAAAACTTAGATACTCTTTCATTAGATGAGCTAATTGGTTCCTTGCTCACTCATGAAATGAGGCTCAAGGGAGTGAATAAAGAAGAAGAAGAAGTTGAAAAGAACAAGGTTGGTGTTGCTTTCAAGTCCATAATAGATGAGAGTAATTCTAATGAAGATGTGGATGTGGATGAAGAGATGGCCATGTTTGCAAGAAGATTCAAGAGACTTATGAGGTCCAACAAAGGAAGAATATTTCAAAAGAAGGAAAGACTCAAAATTGAATCAACCAATTAGAAAGATCCTATCACTTGTTATGAGTGCAAGAAATTGGGACACATCAAGTTTGATTGTCCTCAATAGAAGAAGAAGAGGTCTAGCAAACAAAGATACAAGGCTTAGAGTGATGAGGATTCATCCGATGAACAAAATCAAGAAGTAGTCAACCTATGTCTCACGGCCATCAATGATTCTAAGGTAACTTCTAACTCATTTATTTCAATGTAAAACCCCTAGCTCGTATCTGTCCCCAGATTAGGACTACGAAGTATTACTAGAGTATAACATCATAAAACAAACATTTTATTATTACACACAAACCACAACATAAATCATAGTAATATGCACCAAAATGATACATACGGTCTCTTTTTCGATCCCTCGAGGCCCTAAAAAGACATTAGAAATGAATTGGGACTAAATTAGAAACATATGAAATTTTTCAGAAAAAGTTAAAAGTTTTCAAACTACAGGGGTCATAAAACTAAGAGACACGTTCGTGTCTTAGGTCGTGTGGGCATTCGAAATAGGGACACACGTCCATGTCCCAACCCGTGTCCGTGCCCATGTAACTCACTGAATTGGGTCACACGGCCAAGCCACACGCCCGTGTGCCAAGCCGTGTGCTAGGCCATGTAATAGCTTGACCTGCAACCCTTTGAAAGCTACATGGGACACACAGCCGTGTCTCTGCCCATGTGGATGAAAAATAGGTCATTTCCAAGCCATTTGGCTCACCCAAACTCATATCTCTTGCACAAGCCAAATGTACCTATAATCAAGCATTGAAAACACACTTAATGTGACAGCACTAATTTGGCCCTAGTCGGAAAGTGGATTCGGGATCACAAAATCGAGTCACAAAAATAATTAGATGTTATATTCTGTGTTTATTTCATGTGAAAGTGCATGTGTGAAAATTTCATGCTTTGATTTTTGCCATTTGTGAGTGAAATTATGAAATAGGACTTATGTGAAAATTTTTGAAAATGCTATAGGCTAATTTGTAGTGGCCAAATAACTTATAGTATGAAATAGGTGGATTTGCATGTCAAATTTCCCACCTTAAAGCATTGTGGCCGGCCATGATGGGCATGATAAGCATTTGTGCAATTTTTTATTTGAAATTATGGCATAAGTATGGCACAAATACTATATATTATTTGGTGTCATAAAATGTTTAGTAATAAAATAACAAAAGGAAGTAAAGGACAAGGTTTTTGTTCATCCTTGTTCTTCATAGCCGAAAATAGGAGAGCAAGAGAGGGGAAGCTCTTGAAAAAATATTCGGTCACTTGGGGAAGAAACATCCAAGGTAAATTCATGGTAGTTTGCTTCTATTTTGATGTTTATGAGTTCCTTTCTTGAATCTACCTTAAGCCATGAAGTATATTTTGGTTTTTGGTTGTGTTGTGAGCATTTGTTCTTGATTAAAATGAAGGAAATGGTTGTTGTTTCATGTTCTTTTGATGAATAATGTTAAATAGGTGAAGTTGAGCTAAACAAATTAAGCATATATGTGCATTAGATGCTAAGTAGGAAATCGGCTAATATGTTGGGTGTATTATGGCCGATTGTGGACTTGGATAAAATTTAGTAATGTATGTGCTTTAAATGTGTTATGAACTATTATAAGTTAAATTAAGTTGAAGCTTAGTAAAATTGAATAATTGTGGCTTAATTTCTTAATGGCAATTGGCTATTATGGTGAAATGCAAATGTTAATATTTAGTTGCTAGTGTTTATATGTGTGTTAGCTGAAATTGGACTTGAATAATGATTTGAGCACAATCTGTTGTATTGATATTATGCTTAAGTGAAATTATAGATATATATGATGAAATTGATTGGTGATATACATGTTTAAATAATATGTATGCAAAGAATGTGTGAAAGAGTGAATTGGTAATAATCTGTTTGGGACAGCAGCAGTAAAGTGATTTTGGAAAATCACCATAAATTGTGGGAGTTGAGTTAGAAGCTGAATAAATTATGTAATTAAAGCTTAATGAGTCTAGTTTCTACCAAAATAAACTGTGTAAGCAAAAGAATTGTCAATAATGAGATACTTCAAGTGATGTGGGACAGGGTCAAAATGACTTCTAGATCCCCTGTTCTGTTTTTATAAAATCATTATAAATTTTACAAAAATGGTTATAAGATGAATTTTATATGCTTAGACTCCTTAATAAGTCTAGTTTCAAATGAAATAAACGAGAAATATTTTGAATTCTGTACAATGAGAAATTTGATTCGTAGTGAAGAGTGGTCAGATTAGTCAAACAGTGAAACAAGGGAAAATTTATGAAAAATCTGGAATTGATTGGCCAAGCAAAAAATTCTGAAAATTTTATGGATAAAAGATATATGAGTCTATTTTCAGGGAAAATTAACGGCACTTGATTTGGAGTTTCGTAGCTCCAGTTATAAATGATTTAGTGACTGTTGCTAAGGAAGACAGCTTGCAGTGAAATTATGATTATGTGGTAAACATTGACAAGAATTTGTTAATGAGTTGCTTATTGATTTCTTATAAGCTTACTATGATCAGTAAGTGTGAAAGTCGAATATATATATATATTATATTTTAAAAGTGATGCTTGAATAGTCGAATAATGACTAGTTTAAAATCTTTGAATTTAAGCTCAATAGCATAGAGGGGCAAATTCGGATAAGGGAAAAGAGAGAGTAATCGAATAGCCGTGTAATCGTTCGGCAACATTTGAGGTAAGTTCTTAAGTTTTAAGCTTGATTTTTTTTATATGCCTAAGATTTAAATTAATATGGCAAAGAGAATGTAATGATTTAAGGCTATAAGCCGATTATGGCTATTATGCTTAAGTTGAATTGGATTTGGAAATTTGATGCACTAAATGAGTGTTACAATGAATAAACTATGTCGTATATGTGTTGGTAGAGATATCACGATTTGTGATTATTAAATATCTAAAGGAAACCATGATGTGTATAAAATTATTATTATTAGTCTTTTGTGGTAGACGAATATGGCTTGGCACTAAAGTGATTAAATGTGAACTTCAATGAGGTAAACTATTAAAAGTGTGGTGCTATAAGACTACGGGCTAATACGATATGTGGATTCGTTCCGTAAAGTAAATTATTCAGTTACGAACAACCTAATTAAGTACATGTGAATTAAATGAATTTGATGATTGATGTGAATCAAACATATAAGAAATGGTTTCATGTTTATGTTCAACTATGAGACCTTGTGTTAAATCGACAATCGATTTTGTTCAATACATTAAGTTGGTCAGGTATGTGATATGTACTTATGCATGTTTAATCGATTGAAATTGAATCATGAATGTGAATTGAGAAGCATAGGTAAAAATGCCTATGTCATATATGTGAGTAAGGGTAAAACCATCGTAAATTATCGATAAGGATGGGCTATGTGCGGAACCATCTTATAATTGCTAATTTGAAAGGTTGTGTGCGAATCAGTGAGCAATATGTATATATTAGATGAATAGTGACATTTTGGTTCTCCTTGAATCAAGTTGTGCGATAAATAATTTATGTATATAACTTATAGTCGAATGGTCACTATGGGTTAAGTTTAAATGGTGAAATGGATATGGGATATTTATGTATGACTTTTGAACCGAAATGTAAATGATGGTGTTCATATGGAGTTTATATCTGAATGTAGCAAATGACTACTAATGTGATATGTTGAATGAGATGTGTTAATATATGATTTAATATGCATGATATTTGATGAATATACGGGTTAAATCTCTCGCAGCTTCGTCTTTGGTCTTATATCAGGGTTAAATCCATGAGCCTAGTCTTTGGTATTATATTCGGGCCTTTGAGCCTAGCAGGCTATTATGCCGGTGAGACATTATTTGGGCCTTTGAGCCTAGCAGGCTATAATGCCGGTGAAATGATATTGAGCCTCGAGCCTAGTAGGCGAAATGCCGGTGAATGAATAAAATTTTAAGGTTAAGGCACCTCGTATTAGATTGACAAATGAATACATTCAATACGTTAAGTGGGCTAGGTACGCACTATGTATTCATATGTGAGTTCGATTTGAATGGAATCACAAGTGTATAATGTGATACATATGTGAATAAATGCTATAACTATATCTATGACCATGATACATTCGGTCAAGGCATGAAAGTATTTGATTTAATTATGTTATATGAATTCAGATTAAGTGTGATAAGAATGTTGAACGTACATTATGTGTTTATGTATATTCAGCCAGATGGCAATATACCTAGAATATGGCCTCTTGAGAAATTAAATAATCGAAGTATAATTGCGTTTATTTGTTTGCATTGCTTAAAACTTACTAAGCTTATGAAAACTTAGTCTGTTGTTACATTCCTCTGTTTTATGGATTGTTGGCTCCAGTTACTTGCTCGGATTGGAGTTCGCCGGAGTTATTATCACACTGTCGAGCTCACGCTATTGGTGTAAGTAAATCCTAGTATTTCGAGTCTATGGCATGTATAGGGTTTTAATGTTGAGTATGTGATATTATAATTTAGCCGAAGGTGTTGGCTTGTATTGATAAAGTGTTTTGGCCATGTGAATTGGCTTATGTTGGTTAGTGATGTTTTGGGCCTCGTAGGCCCATATATGAGATAGATTGCATGTTTAAATTGATTGAAAATTTTTTTTGGCATAGTTTTTGTGTGATTGACTGAGTTTAAGTCGGGTAACACCTCGAACCCTGATCCGGTGAGGGTTACGGGCGAGGGGTGTTACACTTAACATATGCATATTCAAGCTTACACATTATAGAAACTATCCATTCAACCAATATGCCAAAATGACACCTCAACTTCAACAATCAAACTTGCCTAAACACCTAACCAATTCATTCATCAATTAAACTACCAATTGAACAATTTCAATGCCACATTTTCCATGATATTCATATACCAAAAATAAGCACAACAAGGACCATTTTGGTCCATATTCATATCCATCATACATTTTACCATTTTGACCTAAAACCAACCACATTCAAATTACCCAATCTTGCCATTAACCACATCATAAACTACCTCAATCCATGCCAATCGACAATTTCTAATAGACCATTATGAACATCATTTCATTTCCATCATTTTAACCATCACCACATCAAAATAACAACCACACATAAAACTATATATATTCATGATATCATACCATCTATTTCATCATCCAAAATGACATATACACAAGCCACACATAACAGCTAAATTCATCAAACAAGACACCTATACATGCCATTATAACCATGACCCAAAATCATCAAAATCTACCAATTTAGCTGATGGATAGTCTAATGGATCTCTGACATGCCTCTAACCCATACGAGCCTCCGGTTTTCTAGAAACATGGGAGAAATCACACAAGTAAGCATATAATGCTTAGTAAGTTTGTAAATCATAAACAATACTTACCATTTCATTATAAAAGCTTAAAGGCAATTAATAAACATATCCAACATAGCTTGGCATAAGTCTAAGCACCAACAACAATTCACATTAGTGATTAGCACATAACTTAGTCAAATACATTACACAACAAAGAGCTTCCATATACTTCATATAAACATTCATACTATTATGAACATACTAGAAATCTTTAATCACTACCATCTCATACCTTTCTCATGCTTTCATGACATTATAAATCGAAATATATACCAATCCTTCCCTTTTTGTATACCCATTGAACCATTAGAATAATATCAGATACTCGAGAATCTCGCACAATATGTGCCATTACGTGATCGAAACCACTACTATCTCATATCTCATATAATTGCTCTCTCTCAAGCCATAAGTGGGTTTGCTCAAACAACCTATCAGTCAAGACATAGCTACACGGTGCTACTCACACAAGCTATCAAGTAACCGTAACACATGCCAGAAACACAGCCATCGATAGGATGTACAAGACCAGCACTCGAAACATGGTAACCCCTAATGACATGTTATTTGTATCCTACATATTCCTAAGGTTCAAACGGGATCCAACAGTCACCAAAACTTCATTAGATATTTTCGTAGAGTCGTAATACTATAATATAACATAAAATTATTTAATTCAAACATAATTCAATGTTATTTAAATGTACAAGCTTACCTTAAACACGAACGATGTAATACGATCGATTAATCCAACACTTTTTCTTTTCCCCGATCTAAATTCGTACATTGCTTTTCTTGATCTATATAATCAAATTTAGATCATTCAAATTTCATTCTATTCAATTTAATCCAAAATTCATATTTTAGAAAATTTACACTTTTGCCCCTAAAATTTTAAATTCATTACAACTTAGTCCCTAGCTTATAAAAATCAAAATTCATGCAATTTAGTACCAACCCATCCTAGCTTAATATCAATTAAGTCCTTAGCAAGCCCTATATTTCATTTATTTCACATTTTTACCATGAATATTTTTCTATTTTTCAATTAAATCCCTAAATTATAAAAAATAATTAAAAATTCCTTTACAAAAGTTGTTCAATTATCATCAAACATTCATTTTCATCCATCAGAAATAAAAAAAAAACAAATATAAATTCATGGTAAAACCCTATACTTTTAACAGTTTTGCAAATTAGTCCTCGTGCTAGCTAAATTAAGCTACAACGACTCCGAAAACAAAAAAATCATTAAAAATTGAGCAAAAATACACTTACATGCACGAAGGACTATGGCCAAACCTTGGAAAGTCTTTAATGGCTTCCTTTGTTTCTAATTTTGGTTGGAGAATGAAGAAACAAAGATGATACCTTTCTTTTTCTTATTTTAATTTTAGTTTATTTTATTAATTACTAAATTAACCTTATCAGTTAACCATTAAAACCATTAAAAAGATGTCCATCTTTGTCCACCATTAATATTAATGGTATAATTACCATTTAAGGCAACTCATCTTTCAATTTCATAGAAATTTGACACCTTTTACTAAGAGAACACAAGTTTTGCACTTTTTGCAATTTAGTCCTTTTATGAAATTAGACATGCAAACGATAAAATTTCTTCACGAAATTTTTATACGACACTAGTAACATGTTGTAGACATTAAAATATTAACAAAATAAATTTTTTTACATCAAATTTTTTGTCCCAAAACCACTGTTTTGATTTCACTGAAAACAGACTGTTACATTCAAATTCTTATTCTATTGATGAGTTGCAAGAATCCTATGATGAATTGGGTTTGGAATTTGAAGTCATGAATTCAAAACATAAGAAAACTATTTCAAATTTGAAAAGTTAAAATGACTTGCTTTCCAAAACCAATCATGAACTTCAAGAGAAAGTAAACATAATGCAAGAAAGTATTAATGATTTTGAGAAGAATAATTTAGATTTGCATAATTTACTTTCTAAATTTCATGATGGTCATCAAAAGAAGCTTGAGTTGCTTAAAAGCGAAAAGGCTTACTCTATCAAAATTTTTGAAAAATGAGAAAATTCAAAAAAAAAATTAACAAAAATATTTTTAATTTCTATAAACATAGAGGTTCTCAAAACTTTTACAAAAGAAAAATTATTAAAAGTGTATAGGTCCCTAAAGGAATCATAACTTCTTAAGATAGAAACTTGATTTCAAAATGATTACCTTAAGGGACTAAGGTTTTAGAACTAATGCTTATGGACCCAAAAGAATTTGGGTACCAAAAATCAAAGTTTAATTCTATGTTTTTAGGAAAAAGAGAATTGCTTTGAGGTGGACTATTTAAGGAAAAACTTATAGTACCTTGATAGTGGATGCTCAAGAGACAAGAGTCACTTTATCAATTTGAAGTCAAAAAGTGGAAGAAAAGTTACGTTCAGTGAAAACTCCACAAGAAAAGTTAAAGGAATAGGCTCTATTGGTAAAAACTCTTTAATTATTATTAAGAATGTCTTATATGTCAATGTTCTTAAGCATAATCTTCTAAGTATTAGTCAATTATGTGATAAAGGTTTCAATGTCATATTTGAGTCTAAATGTTGTAAACTTATTGACATTAGTTCTACGATACCTGTCACAAGATCTACTGCACCGGCCTAGACATTATGGCCGAATCTCGAAGATCAAAAAATTGGCCATGTCAATGGCACAGAAAACCATTTAACTATTTTTGTAACATCTTGATTTTCGGATTTATTTGTAGTTTTCGATATTTTGGTTAAGTTTTAAAATCTGTGTATTTGGATGTGAAATTAATATTCTAAGTATGAAAATGGGCTTATGGAAGGCCCATGTGTTGGCCAAAACCCGGTGGGATTTTTGAAGTTTTGGATTTAAAAGTTAGGGGTTCTGGCTAGGTGGCCCTTATATAGAGTGATGGGTAATTTGCATCACAAAAAGAGCAGTAGTAAAGTGGCAAGAGTGACGCCACTAAGCTCCTAAAAATGTGGCGTGTGGAGCATTAGGGGAAGGCATGGGATCGATCCCCCATGCTGGCAAATAGGTGCAATTATTTTTAGGTGCAGAAAGGGTAAGTGTTGGAGTCCAAGTGGAGTCTACCAAAGGAGTGTCCGATCAGTCCAAATGCTTGAATTAAGGAGTGATAAGGGGAGAGATTTAAGGGATGGGGTGAGAGTCTAGAGTTGGCCGAATGTAGGGAATTAGAGAGGGAAAATTCGGCAGAAGGTTTAGGTTGATATTTCGGCACCTAGGGCTTGTGTGGTGCCGTTTTCTTTTGCTCAGTCACCACAAAGGGTTTTATTTTTCTTCCTTTTTGCCTCCCTAGCCGAAACCTTCATCTTTTCTATTCTTTTTCTCTACTTTCTTCTCCAAAGTGTTCGTCAAACCTCGGTAATCATCAACACCTTTGCCGAAATCACAAAAAGCCAAAATCCCGTGATCAACGCTCTGTGCCGATTTCTTCAAAGTCGAGTTCTTCTATGTTCTTTTATTTTATTTAAACTACAATCATCTTTTCTTAATTTTAAATACCTAACTTGGTAGTCCTACTTCAAGGTCATAGCCACACATCGTTATTTTCTTCACCACCCAAAAGCCGAAAGTATCATTGGTGTGGGGGCTTATAGCCGAAACTTCAAGAGACTTTTGGATTCGAACTGCATTCTTTGGTTAGAAGATAAATCTGCATAAGATTACGTGGAAATCAAAGAGGTGTAAGGGGTAAGTGCTCATCATCTCAGATTTGGTTTTATTTTACGATGTTAGGAAAAGCCAAATCTCTAAAAATAGGAGGTCATCGATTTGGGCATAAGGCTCTAAGGGTTTGTTATTAATGTTTTCTTTTGGTGATTAGAGTCTTCTTAAGCATTGGATCGAAGGCGTAAATCACTGGAGCAATCGGATTTGGAGCAAGCTATCGGTTTTTGGCAGGAAGGTAAGATTTAAAGGCTTTTTAGGGACATGGCTTGATTTTGGTTAAGCAATTTTTGGGGTTTAGTGATTGAGGATTGTAAATAAAAAACTGTGCTAAACGATTGTAGGACAGCGTAAGGGATCTCGGTAGCAGTCGTCGCAAAACAGGTGTGTACCGAACACCCTTTCTCTGTTCAAATTGGCAAAAGCCGAAAAACTGAAAATCTGGTATTTCATGGGCTTGTGAGTACGCGAATGCTCTCAAGTCATAGACTAATGGTTAGATTCGGCATCGCAAAGTGGTAAGTTAGTTGTGTGCAAAAATACGTGAACATCGGTAAGTGGGCCTCGATGGGCCAAAACTGGGCCCAATGGGCTTATAGACCAATATGGGTAAGAAATGGGCAAATCGGCCTGTTAGTTAGTTGGTAGACTCGAACTGCTTATAACTGTTAAAAATTACTTAAATAACTTGTGTAGATGTGTAAGTTTACGAATTTACCCCTAATGAGCACAATTACTGATTACCCCTAGGGTTTAAATCGACCTAAATGCATGATTGATTAATACTGTATTCTGTATGTTGCATGGGTTTGGGATATTGATGGAGGAAGTGCTTAAAGTGGTTCATCCACGTACTGGAGGCTTTTGCCTCACCTTACTGATAACTGAGCAGCAATGCTGCAACTGTGGAGTGTAGGGTTGAGTGGGTTGAGATATTCCCCACATGGAGTGTAGGGCTGGTACGGGGGAGTGTAGCGGTTGGTGGGTTGAGTAGTCTCCCCAAACGGGATTGCATTCATTGTTATTACTGTTACACGTATTACTGAAGTGGGCCTATGGGCCGCACTGTTCTGAATAAGGGCTAAGGCCTTGATATTGTATTCTGAAAAGGGCTTCCGTCCACTGTGTGTAATTGTTATTCGAATAGGGCTTAGCCCAATGGGCTCGAAAGTGATTTGGGCTTTGGATGGGTTTTCTCATATACACCGAGTTTCCCCAAACTCACCCTTTTTTTTCCATCCTTGCAGGTGAGCCCTAATTGGTGGACTTGGAGGTGGCGGGATTCAGAGTGGCCATGAAGAACAAATTCTGCTTTTTTCAAATAGATCACACTTCTTTTATTTTTAATTATTTTCGTTTTGTTTCAAGGTTGTAATAAGGCCGCTCATTAAATTATTTCAATTATGGATTTATTGAATCTAGTTAGCACTAGGCGCGTTTTTTACAAAGACTATATGTTTTCAAAATATCTTGGTGACGTGTAAAGCTTTACGCAATATAAATGTTTTCAAAGGCAATAAATATCTAAACCGGACTTAAACATGATTTATTTTTCATAGACACATAACATGCTTTAAGTGTGGCAATGGATTTGTGCATGTCTAGGATTGGATCCGGGAAGAGCTTGGTACTTAGCGATCCAACAGACTCACCTCCTCTTTTTTCGGCTTCCACGGTGCACAAACTTCCATTCACTTAAACTGTAACATTAACGTTTTAAACCCTAAGAAAGAGATTCTTGATGAAACGAATAGCAACTTTTTCCATGTGGCATGCTGAATTCAGCCGTAACGTCTGGGTCGGGTTTAAGGTGTTACATTTAGTGGTATCAGAGCCAAGTTGCAACAACTCGGTGTGGATCGGTCCGAAAATCTTTTCAAAACCTAGGCCTAAGAAGGGTATTTTTGGAAATGGTAAGTTTTTTGAAGATGTTCAAGTTTTTCTATTGTTAAACGGGTTAAATCAATAGTTTTAAAATAAAAGTGTTTTCAAATCAAATTTTTTTATTTTTTAGTAAACAAAAACACGGTTTTTAAATTTTAAATGGGTGATAAGGAAGTGACACATCTGAATCCCCGGCACCAAGTCTGTAAGTGTTCTTTTTCTACTTTAAATATTTATATGGAACTGGATGAAAATAATATCGTAGATAGTCTACAGGCCTTAGAGATAGTACTATAGATAATGTAGTATTAAGGCTACAAGATCGAGATCAGAGTAGCTAAATTGTACTTGCTTGAAAATAACTCGCAACTCTATCTATTCATAAAACATTCTGTAATAAACAGTGGAACCAATAACTAATGTCATAAAATTCGTAAATAGATAAATCGATATGAGTACAAGGGCTACTCGGGGAAGAGGCCATGGACGAGGCCGAGGTAGTACTCAAGCTGGATCTGCATCCTCGGAGCACATACCAGCTGGCGAGGCTCGTCCACCACCAGTTAATGAAAATGGGCCGTATGATCAGGCCGCAGGGGACGACGCTTTATCTCAGGCCATGTTGAGGATTTTGGAAAGGGTGGCCGGAGCTAATGTCGGGCCCATATATAGGGGGTCCATTTTCGTATGAATTCAGGCTAACGGAGCTGGGGTTTTTAGGGGAGTATCTGAAGTAGCCTCAAATGTGGCTGAGTATTGGTTGGAAGCCACAGAGCAGATTATGGATGACTTGGACTGCTCAGTGGAACAAAAGCTGAAAGGGGCGGTGTCATTACTGCGGGATGAAGCGTATCAGTGGTGGATTACTGTGAGAGAGGGTACCCCAGCTGAGAGGGTATCATGGGAGCTATTCAAGCAGACATTTAAGGCAAAATATGTTAGAGCTAGCTATGTGGATGCATGCAGAAAGGAGTTCTTGAATCTGACCCAGGGAAGTAAGACCGTTGCGGAATATGAGGCAGAGTTTCTATAATTAAGCCGGTATGCTGGGGGCATCGTTTCCACTGAATATGAGCGTAGTGTTCGGTGTGAGGATGGCCTTAGGGATGAGCTAAGGGTACTCATAGCTCCGCAGAGAGAGCGGGATTTTGCTGCACTGGTGGAGAAGGCAAAGATAGCTGAGGAGGTGAAACAAGCTGAACGAAAAAATCATGATAGGGATCGGAATCGGTTCAGGAGAGATGCTGGATCAGCTGGTGCTGCAAATCGTAATGTTAAGAGAGCTAGGATGGAGGAACCGGTTCGAACAGTTCCGGTGAACACAGCTAGACCGCAAGCTTGTGGAGATTGTGGTAGAATGCATCAAGAGAGTCCTTGGAAACGTTTAGGGCTTGTCTTCGTTGTGGGTCTAAGGAGCATAGGATTAAGGATTGTCCTAAGAGGGCCGCTCGAGCTCAAGATTTGGACAAGGGGTCGTGTGCGACCAGAAGCTCAACCAGTAAGAGATGGACCGCCACCGCCAAGAGGCCGTGGACAAGGTCGCGGTGGTAATGGTCGTGGACGTGGCGCACCTGGCAGGGGTAATGGCAATGCTGATGCTCGTCAGCCAGCTTTGGTGTATGCTGCTCGTCGTCACGAGGAAGGAGACGCACCTGATGTCATAACTGGTACATTTTTGATCTATGTTGTGCCTTATACTGCTCTGATTGATGTGGGATCAACTCATTCATATATGGCATATAGCATTTCTGGGGCATTGGGTGTGCACTTCGAGGGGACTATATGTGGGGTGTCTGTGGTAAGTCCTTTAGGTCATTCGGTTAAGGTAGAGAAACTCTTCAGGGAGGTGCCGTTGGAGATTCAAGGTAGGGTTTTCTGCGGAGATTTGATGGAGTTACCGTTTGAAGAATTCGATCTGATTTTAGGGATGGATTGGTTGACCAAGCATAAGGCAACTTTGGATTGCGCAGCTAAAAGGATGGTGTTAAAGATTGTAAATGATGAGGAGGTAATGATTATTGGAGAACGAAGGGATTACTTGTCCAATATAGTATCGGCATTGAGGGCTGAGAAATGGATACGCAAGGGATGCGAGGCATATTTGGCTTTGTAAGCCAAGTGTCGGAATCGAGGATTTGTTGTGGATGCCATCGAATCATTAAGGAATTTGGGGATGTCTTTCCGGAAGAGCTTCTGGACTACCCCGAATCGGGAAGTCGAGTTTGGAATTGATTTATTGCTCGGGCGACTCCAGATCCATTGCACCTTATAGGATGGCACCGAAGGAGTTGGTGGAACTGAAAGCTCAAATCCAAGAGTTGTTGGATAGAGGCTTCATTAGATCTAGTGTGTCTCCTTGGGGAGCACCGGTCCTGTTTGTGAAGAAAAAGGATGGAGCAATGCGCATGTGCATCGACTATCGCCAGTTGAACAAACTGACGATTAAGAATAAGTATCCACTGCCAAGGATTGATGATCCGTTCGATCAGCTTAGAAGGGCTTCAGTATTCTCCAAAATCGATCTTCGCTTCGGATACCATCAACTAAGGGTAAAAGAAGGGGATATTCATAAGACAGCATTTTGAACTCGATATGGACATTATGAGTTCTTGGTCATGCCGTTTGGACTGACGAATGCACCTGCAGCTTTCATGGATCTAATGAATCGAGTATTCCAACCTTACTTGGATCGGTTCGTGGTCGATTTATCGATGATATCTGGTATACTCACGAAGCGGAGGCGAAACATGATGAGCATCTCCGTATTGTGTTGCAAGTGTTGAGGGAGAAGGAACTCTATGCAAAATTCAGCAAGTGTGAATTCTGGTTGAGGGAGGTAACTTTCTTAGGGCATGTGGTCTCTGCCGAGGGGATTAAGGTGGACCCTCGTAAGATTGAAGCGGTGTTGGAATGGAAGCCACTAGGTCGGTATCGAAAATTCAGAGTTTTTTTGGGTTAGCAGGTTACTACCGAAGGTTTGTGGAGGGTTTCTCGGTGTTGGCAGCACCTTTGACCAAACTCATAAGGAAAGGAGTACCGTTTGTTTGGACAGAGAAACAGCAAAAAGCTTTTGACCAGTTGAAAAAGGTATTGACTAAAGCGCCAGTATTGATTCAACCAGTGTCTGGAAAGGACTTTACGGTGTACAGCAATGCGTCGCATGTGGGGTTAGGTTGCGTACTGATGCAAAAGGGTAAGGTGGTCGCTTATGCGTCGCGACAGCTTAAGACTCATGAGGTGAATTACCCTACACATGATTTGGAGCTTGCAGTGGTAATTTTTGCGTTAAAGATTTGGAGACATTACTTATATGGGGAAAGGTGTATCATATATACAGATCATAAGAGCCTAAAGTATTTGTTGACTCAGAAGGAGTTGAACCTTAGGCAGCGTAGATGGGTGGAGTTGCTTAAGGATTACGATTGTTCGATTGAGTACCACCCAGGAAAGGCTAATGTGGTGGTAGATGCGTTGAGTCTAAGGGTTGTTACTGATTTAAGAGCCTTATTCGCACGTTTAAGTCTGTATGACGATGGAAGCTTGTTGGCGGAACTGCAAATAAGGCCTTCTTGGACTGAGCAGGTTAGGGAAAAATAGTTGAAGGACGATTCATTAGCTCTTCGATTCCAGCAAGTTAGGAATGGTGAGAGTGAGGATTTTGGACTGAATACTAAGGGAGTTCTGTGCTTTCGTGGAAGGGTTTGTATTTTGAAGGACTCTGAATTGAGACAGTCAATCCTGAAAGAGGCGCATGGAGGACTCTGTGCCATGCATCCTGGAGGAAATAAGTTATATCGAGACTTGCGAGAGGTATACTGGTGGCCTGGATTAAAACGAGAGGTGACTGAATTTGTTGGGAAATGTCTAACGTGCCAGCAGGTTAAGGCTGAGTACCAATTGCCTTCTGGGTTACTGCAATCGGTAAAGATTCCGCTATGGAAGTGGGAAAGAGTAACAATGGATTTTGTGGGTGGGTTACCTTTGACACCCACCAAGAAAGATTCGGTGTGGGTGGTTGTGGATAGGTTAACAAAATCTGCTCACTTCATATCTGTTCATACCGATTACTCACTGCAAAAGTTGGCGAAGCTATATGTGGCGGAGATAGTGCGACTGCATGGGGTACCAGTGTCGATAATTTCTGATCGAGACCCTAGGTTTACATCTCGGTTTTGGCAGAAGTTGCAAGAAACGTTGGGGACACGATTGGATTTTAGCATCGCTTTTCACCCACTGCATGCGGATGGACGATCGAGAAAGGGTTATTCAAGTTCTAGAGGATATGTTGAGAGGTTGTATCATCGATTTTCATGGTAGTTGGGAGGACTACTTGCCATTGGCGGAGTTTACGTACAACATAATGACTATCAAGCAAGTATTCGAGATGGCTCCATATGAAGCGCTTTATGGGCAAAGATGTCGTACGCCAACGTGTTGGACAGAGTTGGGTGAACGACAAGTGCTTGGACCGGAATTGGTGGAAGACACTGAAGGCAAGGTTAGACTGATAAGGGATCGATTAAAGGAGGCATCCGATGAAGCAGATAAGTCGTATGCGGATCCAAGCGCAAGGAGATTGAGTTCATTGTTGGGGACATGGTGTGTTTTGAAATTTTCGCCTTGGAAGAAGATACTGAGATTTGGTAGGAAGGGTAAGTTAAGCCCACGGTTTATTGGGCCTTACCGAGTGGTTAAACGAATTGGACCAGTGGCTTATCAGCTAGAGCTACCACCGGAGCTGCATCGTATCCATGATGTTTTTCATGTGTCCATCTTTGAGGCGGATCGATCCGACCCAACTCATGTCATACCGATTTGCGGAAATCGAGGTACAGTCAGATTTGACTTTCGAAGAGGAACCTGTGCAAATACTTGATCGTGACGTCAAGGTGTTGAGAAGAAAGTCAGTTCCATTAGTGAAGGTACTTTGGAGGAACCATGGCAAAGAAGAAGCTACTTGGGAGACCGAGGAGGCAATGCGTCAACAGTACCCTCAACTGTTTTAATAAGGTAAAATTTTGAGGTCAAAATTTCTTTAAGGAGGGTAGAGTTGTAACATCCAGATTTTCGGATTTATTTGTGGTTTTCGATATTTTGGTTAAGTTTTAAAATCTATGTATTTGGATGTGAAATTAATATTCTAAGTATGAAAATGGGCTTATGGAAGGCCCATGTGTTGGCCAAAAACCGGTGGGATTTTTGAAGTTTTGGATTTAAAAGTTAGGGGTTCTGGCTAGGTGGCCCTTATTAGAGTGATGGGTAATTTGCATCACAAAAAGAGCAGTAGTAAAGTGGCAAGAGTAATGCCACTAAGCTCTTAAAAATGTAGCGTGTGGAGCATTAGGGGAAGGCATGGGATCGATCCCCCATGCTGGCAAATAGGTGCAATTATTTTTAGGTGCAGAAAGGGTAAGTGTTGGAGTCCAAGTGGAGTCTGCCAAAGGAGTGTCCGATCAGTCCAAATGCTTGAATTAAGGAGTGATAAGGGGAGAGATTTAAGGGATTGGGTGAGAGTCTAGAGTTGGCCGAATGTAGGAATTAGAGAGGGAAAATTCGGCAGAAGGTTTAGGTTGATATTTCGGCACCTAGGGCTTGTGTGGTGCCGTTTTCTTTTGCTCAGTCACCACAAAGGGTTTTCTTTTTCTTCCTTTTTGCCTCCCTAGCCGAAACCTTCATCTTTTCTATTCTTTTTCTCTACTTTCTTCTCCAAAGCCATTCGTCGTCAAACGGTAATCATCAACACCTTTGCCGAAATCACAAAAGAAATCGTGATCTTTGCTTGTGCCGATTTCTTCAAAGTCAGGTTCTTCTATGTTCTTTTGTTTTATTTAAACTACAATCATCTTTTCTTAATTTTAAATACCTAACGGTAGTCCTACTTCAAGGTCATAGCCACACATCGTTATTTTCTTCACCACCCAAAAGCCGAAAGTATCATTGGTGTGGGGGCTTATATAATGAAACTTCAAGACTTTTGGATTCGAACTCTATCGCTGGTTAGAAGATAAATCTGCATAAGATTACGTGGAAATCAAAGAGGGGTAAGGGGGTAAGTGCTCATCATCTCAGATTTGGTTTTATTTTACGATGTTAGGAAAAGCCGAAATCCCTAAAAATAGGGAGGCTATCGATTTGGGCATAAGGCTCTAAGGGTTTGTTATTAATGTTTTCTTTTGGTGATTAGAGTCTTCTTAAGCATTGGATCGAAGGCGTAAATCACTGGAGCAATCGGATTTGGAGCAAGCTATCGGTTTTTGGCAGGAAGGTAAGATTTAAAGGCTTTCTAGGGACATGGCTTGATTTTGGTTAAGCAATTTTTGGGGTTTAGTGATTGAGGATTGTAAATAAAAAACTATGCTAAACGATTGTAGGACAGCGTAAGGGATCTCGGTAGCAGTGGTCGCAAAACAGGTGTGTACCGAACACCCTTTCTCTGTTCAAATCGGCAAAAGCCAAAAAACTGAAAATCCGGTATTTCATGGGCTTGTGAGTACGCGAATGCTCTCAAGTCATAGACTAATGGTTAGATTCGGCATCGCAAAGTGGTAAGTTGGTTGTGTGCGAAAATACGTGAACATCGGTAAGTGGGCCTCGATGGGCCAAAACTGGGCCCAATGGGCTTACGGACCAATATGGGTAAGAAATGGGCAAATCGGCCTGTTAGTTAGTTGGTAGACTCGAACTGCTTATAACTGTTAAAAATTACTTAAATAACTTGTGTAGATGTGTAAGTTTACGAATTTACCCCTAATGAGCACAATTACTGATATACCCCTAGGGTTTAAATCGACCTAAATGCATGATTGATTAATACTGTATTCTGTATGTTGCATGGGTTTGGGATATTGATGGAGGAAGTGCTTAAATTGGTTCATCCACGTACTGGAGGCTTTTGCCTCACCTTACTGATAACTGAGCAGCAATGCTGCAACTGTGGAGTGTAGGGTTGGGTGGGTTGAGATATTCCCCACATGGAGTGTAGGGCTGGTACGGGGGAGTGTAGCGGTTGGTGGGTTGAGTAGTCTCCCCAAACGGGATTGCATTCATTGTTATTACTGTTACACGTATTACTGAAGTAGACCTATGGGCCGCACTGTTCTGAAGAAGGGCTATGGCCATGATATTGTATTCTGAAAAGGGCTTCGGTCCACTGTGTACTGTTATTCTAAATAGGGCTTAGGCCCAATGGGCTCGAGCAGATTTGGGCTTTGGATGGGTTTCTGTATACACTGAGTTTCCCCAAACTCACCCCTTTTTTTTTTTCCATCCTTGCAGGGGAGCCCTAATTGGTGGACTTGGAGCTGGGCGGGATTCAGAGTGGCCATGAAGAACAAATTCTGGTTTTTCAAATAGATCACACTTCTTTTATTTTTAATTATTTTCGTTTTGTTTCAAGGTTGTAATAAGGCCGCTCATTAAATTATTTCAATTATGGATTTATTGAACTGGTTAGCACTAGGGCGCGTTTTACAAAGACTATATGTTTTCAAAATATCTTGGTGACGTGTAAAGCTTCCGCAATATAAATGTTTTCAAAGGCAATAAATATCTAAACCAGACTTAAACATGATTTATTTTTCATAAACACATAACATGCTTTAAGTGTGGTAATGGATGTGTGCATGTCTAGGATTGGATCCGGGAAGAGCTTGGTACTTAGCGATCCAAAGAGACTCACCTCCTCTTTTTACGGCTTCCTACGGTGCATGACTTCCATTCACTTAAACCTGTAACATTAATGTTTTTAAACCCTAAGAAAGAGATTCTTGATGAAACGAATAGCAACTTTTTCCATGTGGCATGCTGAATTCGACCGTAACGTTTGGGCCGGGTTTAGGGTGTTACAATTTTCTCTCAATAATCATTTTTAATTTTAAAACGTCATCTTGATTTGCTTTAAAAGAGGCCATATATTATATATAATTTTTCTTTTGAAAAAGTTCGTCGAAATCATCTATTGTTTAGAAAAATTCAAGTATTGATAGTTTTTAGAAAACGTAGTTTTTCAATTAAAACATCGTAGCGGACAATTTATACATCTAAAAACTTGTTCGTCATTTTGAAAATATAGATATAATATATCTTGTAAACCATCAATTTCATGATCAAGTAGTGTTGAGTTTTGAAAACAGAGTATTGAGTTTGAAAACACTATTGTTGAGTTGGATTAACCTTATTATGAAAATTTTATCATGTAATTATTATTTGATAAAAACCTCTTAAGTACTAGTTTAAAAACGTACGTCATGCAAAACCATCCAAAAACCGCAATAAACCCAAAGTCCAAAAGAAAGTCCAAGTCCAAAGCAATTAAACACATCCCAAAATAATAAATACCAAAAATATAGTTTTATGAAAACTGACCAAGAGCACCCTCGTAGCCGAGCTGATCCTAACCTCAATTATTATCTGAAAAATTAGAATTTAAAGGGATGATCTTAAAAAGCCCAGTGTGGGTTACAAATCATAATAACAAATTTTAACACATAACAGCAACAATGTAAATAGATCATAAACATGTAGAACATTCAGTTGCAAAATCACATTTATCAGAATGCATAATGATGATGTCAATTCAACACTTTTTAGAAATCAATGTAGATATTTAGAAACAGATCCTACCCATCTTCGCCACACACCATAATGAGTTCCCCAGAACTCGTCCATCCAATAACATACCAATAATGTGGACAAGCTACCAGATAGTGCAGTCGAGCTGCCAAAAATGGAATATTGTGGTCGAGCCACCAACTAATTTGCAGTTATACTTCTAGATACTTCCTTTGTACATATTTTCCCAACCCTACGTATGTCATATGGCATACAGAACAAATTTTTAGTAGGCATGCTTTACATGTGAATTCAGATCTCAATACGACTTATTAATCTATCGTAATTTGATGTAGCAGATTAAACTAGTTTTCACATTTAAGGAGCTTGAATACAAGAATTTTCCTTATGTTTTAGTAAAGTTTACTTTTCAATAAAATGTGCAAATTGAGTCTTTTATTGACCTTAAGGGCCGAATGAGGCTCAAGGGCGAGCTAACACACTTTTGAGTGTGTAAGAATCATTAGAAGGCGTATTAAATGAATACTGGTCACTATGTCGAAACACGGATGACTCTATGCTGCAACATAGGGAATAGAATGGAGAAAACTCAAGTCTTCCTTCGATGTCGTGACACAGATTAAGGATGTCGTGACACAGATTGAGGATGTCGCGACATACCCTTGACGACGTCTCAATGAAGAGCATACTGCCACCTTTGTCGTGGCACAGGTCTTGGTGTTTAACATCCCTCACCCGTATTCACCGTCAGAATAGGGTTACGGAGCATTAACCAACTTACAACACTCTTAAACATACATTTCATATGCAATTTATCAATTCAAAAACAATTCAATCACAATCAATCATAGTGTCCCTTAAATGAGCCTATGAGGCCCTAAACATGCATTAGGAGTAATTCGAAACTAAACCAAAAGTTTAGAAAAATTTTCGATACTTAACAATTTTTTTCTCAAAATAGGGTACACACGCCTGTGTGGGCAAGCCGTGTGTCTCACATGACCACCAGACACGCCCCTGTCACAAGCCATCTGAAAATAAAGGGTATATACTAACTTGGGTCACACGGCCAACCACACGCCTGTGTGTCCAGCCCGACTACCCTTCGAAGTGGCCACACACACCTATGTGCTAGACCATGTGCCAAGCCATGCCAAACCTATAGGGTATACTGAATTATGCAACACGGCCAAGTCATACGCCCATGTGCTAGGTCGTGTGCCAATTAGGGGTGACTTGTGCCACACGGCTAGTCACACGCTCGTGTGTGAGATAGCATGGAGCATACTGACTTCATTTTAATTTCCACCCCAGGGGACACATGACAGTGTGTCACACACGACTGAGACACACGCCCGTGTCTCTTCCCGTGTGGACAAAAATAGGCTATTTATCAAGCCAATTTTCCACCCAAATTTGCATATACCTACACAACCAATATGGTACCAATTCAAAGCCTAAACTTTGGAAATAAATGCTTTTCACGTAGAGTCTGTAACACAACTCTCAGGTGCTCGGTATGTTCAGATTCATCTAGAAAATAGATCAGAATGTCGTCAATGAATACAACAACAAATCTGTTTAAATATGCTCTGAATATCTGGTTCATCAAGTCCATGAAAACTACAGGAGCATTAGTTAACCTGAAAGGCATAACAAGGAAATCATAATGTCCATACCTTGTACCAAACACAGTCTTAGGCACATCTGAGTCTTTAACTCGCAACTGATAATAACCCGACGTCAAATTAATCTTCGAAAACACTTTTGCACCTTTTAATTGATTAAACAAATCATCTATTCTTCGCAATGGATACTTATTCTTTATCGTAACTTTGTTGACCTGACGATAATCAATACACATTCTCATTGACCCGTCTTTCTTCTTTACGAACAACACAAGTGCACCTCAGGGTGAAAAACTAGGTCCTACAAAACCTATATCTGTTAACTCTTGCAACTTAGCTTTCAACTCTTTCAACTCTGTCGGAGTCATTCTGTACGAAGCTATAGATATCAGTGAAGTTCTTGGCACTAATTCAATGCCAAATTCAACATCTCTGATCGGTGGAAACCTGGTAATTCTTCTGGAAATACATCCAAAAATTCATAAACAATAGGTACAAATTCAATCTTTGATTCAGACACCTTCGTATCAAGTACGTATGCAAGATATGCATCACAACCCTTTTTCATACATTTCAAAGCTAACACAGATGATATCACAGTAGGTAACTCACTCGAATCATCAGACTCAATCCAAAGAATTTCACCGTTCTGACATTTTAATTCGATAATCTTTCGTCTACAATTCACAACAGCATCATGCATAGTCAGCTCGGTATGTCAAACTCATCGAATGGTAGAAGCTTCAAGTTAGCCAGAAAACAGTAACCTCGAGTCATCAAAGGACAATTCTTACAAATTTTATCAACTACAATAGACTTGCCCAAGGGGTTCGACACTTTAGTTACAAACTCTGTAGACTCGACATGTTAACTCTTTTTAAATACTAAATTCATACAGATATATGAATGGGTTGATCCAGGATCTATCAACACAACTATATCAGTATTGAAAAGAGAAAAAGTACCGGTAATAATTTCTGGTGATGATACCTCCTCTCGTGCACGAATAGCATAAGCTCAGGCAGGTGATCATGACTTAGATCTCACAGCAGAATCTCTCATCACACCTCTACCACTAGATACATTTCTCGTATTCCTCGGTGGTCTCCCTCTCGCAGTTGTATTGCTCAATTTTGCATACTGAGATTTATCTTTTTCATTTGACTCAGGACAATCTCAAATAAAATGATCTCCCTAACCACAATTGTAACAAGCTTTATTATTATTTTTCATCCAACAATCTCCAAAATGCCGTCTTCCACACTGTTGACATTTAGGTTTAACATCTTTCATGTTGCCAACACTCGGTACTAATGTAGCATGAGCTTTAGGACTGGTGTATTGCTTTCCATGATCTCTATTGGAATATCCCATTGAAGTGATCTGTTGGTTAAAATAATCTCTGGGTTTCTTTGACTAGGAATGATAAGGTTTGCTCATCGATCTTTTCATCGAATCTCTTGCCTCTAAAATATCCTTTCTCTTTTCTTTGCTAAGTTCCTCGACTTTGCAAGCTCTGTCTACTAAAACAACAAATTCCTTCAGTTTGAAAATTCCAACGAGAAGTTTAATGTCTTCATTCAACCCATCTAGAAGTCGCTTGCACATGATTTATTTAGTGGAAACATATTCCCAAAAAAGCACTACAGCCCTCTGTGAGTGTAATTGTTTCCAAATCACTGAGCTTCTTCTTCTTAGACAAGAGCTCCTTCATAAATTACCCATAATTTGAGATTTGCACAAGGGCATCAACTAAAGGTATATTGACCTTGAGTTGCTTCAGTGTGTTCAAGAACTGTTTGTACTATTTATCCTACTCATTCTCCTTGAATCTTTATGGAAAAGGTAAAGGTGGAGAGACATCTGATTACATCGATACCCTTGGTTGTGTCGAAAGTTTTGAGGGTCGAACATTAGGCATATGAGTGACAATTTGTGGTACTTGTTTGTCTGGTACATCAACAAGCTCTTTAGATTCAACCTTCTCACTAGGGATGACTGATAAACCGTGTTTTATACATATTTTTATTCCTTACTTAACACGTATTATGAATGATTTCTCCTTAGATTTGGTGAATTTGATGCTCCTAATCCTTTAATTTCATGTTTTATACTTAGGTGAGCCTAGGAGGACGAAAAGAACAAGAAACAAGCTAAAAATAGAGAAAATGGGCCGATAAGGGAAAACAACACGGCCTGGACTTCCTCACGCGGGTAGAACACATGCCCGTGCCAATCTAACAGGCTCGACCACGGCCCAAATCAACCTCAACATGGGCATGTTGATATCTCAACCTCGACCACGGCCTGAAGTAATCGCACACAGCCATGCTACACGAGCAAGTCCCTGCCGAACCCTAGCTAAGTTCCATTCAGAAAAGGGCAAGTTCGAGGGCTTTTAGACATTCTAAAGCCTATTTAAACACCATAGAGGAAGACTAAAAGGGGAGACGGAGAATAAGGAGTAAGAAATTACTCATAGGAAGTCGATTGATCCATCTCAAAAGCCGGATTCATCATCAAGATTAAAGATCTCTCATCAGTTTTCCCTTCAGGAGTTTTAGGTTTTCTTTATGTTTTGTATTCATTATTATTCTGAGATGTTTTCTTATTTAGTTATGAACTAAACCCCTAAATACCTAAGGGGGATGAAACCTAAGACGAATCTTGTTATTATTTTCTGAATCGTATGATAAATATTTGGCTTGTTCTTAATTATGTGCTCTTAATTCTTGTTTTGGTAGTTCAGGATATCACTTCAAGCTAATGCTCTTAGTTGAAGGGGGAATAGACCCTAGCTAAGAGTGACTTTGTCATAATTAAGTAGAGTTGATTGCGCGCCTAGAGATAGGGTGACAAGATTTAGCTGAATTAGGGTGAAACCTAATAAGGGAATCCATAGAGCGGGTTAATGCAACCCTAGGGGGTTAATTAGAGAAAAGTCTCGGTTATTCAACCTAGGGATTAGACGTTATTAGTCTTGAATAGTGATAATAACATAACTTAGGGATTTCTACAGAACAAGTTAAATGAATGAATCGTCCAGTTCGGAGCCAGAATAACAAGTAAAAGTCTAGGTGGATTTTTCCTTAGGTATTGTCCTAAATCAATTGTTTTTCCCAAAAGTAATTTCCCAATTCTATTTTCTACAACTTCTTAGTTTAATTAATTAGTTAGTTGGAACAAACCCCTTATTTCTTAGGCTAGATAATAAGAAGACAGTCATTACTAGTACTTTTAGTCCTTTGGGTTTGACAATCCGGTCTTGCTAAAGCTATACTACTGTTCGATCGGTACACTTGCCTACATCGTGATAATAGTTAGTTTCAAGAACGATTAATTATAAATTTATAAAACTTATCACGAAAAATCACGATCAAGTTTTTGGCGCCGTTGCCGGGGACTAAGATATTAGGAACACTCAATTTTTATTACTTTAGCCATTTATTTTTCTTAAAATTTAATTTAATTTTTTATTTTTTATTTTTTATTTACTAATCTTCTTTTTCTTTTGGCAGATTCTTGTACTTTATGACTAGAAGAAACCTGTCAGGAACACTACTTTTTGATGAAGAAATCGATCATACAGCTCGTAGAAACCGACGAGAAATTAGGCGAAGCCTAAGATACACAGAAGAAGAATAGGAGGACGATATCTCAACTACAACTTAGGAGATGGCTGAAAATCACGACAATCAGCTACCTCCTGCGATACCCACTGAATTAGCAAATCAGAATCCTACTCCTCGTACTATGTGTGATTATGCTAAACCCAATTTAACAGGAACCGAGTCAAGTATAGTTAGGCCTGCTATTGCTGCAAATAATTTTGAACTAAAACCTAACACGATTCAAATGATACAACAATTTGTTCAGTTTGATGGTTTGCAGGATGAGGACCCCAACACCCACTTGGCAAATTTCCTGGAATTTTACGACACTTTCAAAATTAATGGCGTTTCTGATGATGCCATTCGTCTTCGGTTATTCCCTTTTTCACTGAGGAATAAGGCTAAATAGTGGTTGGACTCATTACCACGAGGGTCCATCACTACTTGGGAACAAATGACTGAAAATTTTTTATTGAAGTATTTTCCGCCAGCTAAAACGGCTAAGTTACGTAATGATATCTCTTCTTTTGTGCAGATGGATTTAGAAACTCTTTACGATGCATGGGAGAGATACAAGGACCTACTGTGAAGGTGCCCTCACCATGGGTTACCTCTATGGCTGCAAGCCCAAACGTTCTACAATGGTGTGCATCCCTCGATAAGACAGATGATTGGCGCAGCCGCTGGTGGAACCATCAACAATAAAATACCTGAAGAGGCTTACAAATTTATTGAGGAGATTTCACTAAATAACTATCAGTGGCAAGTTATGAGAAACAAGCCAACTAAAACAGAAGGCGTATATAACGTCGACTCGATTACTATGCTATCAAATCAGGTAGAAATTCTAAATAAAAAGATTGATGGTTTACTTGGTTCTACGCAGGTTCATCCAGTAATGCAATGTGAAGCAAGTGGAGGTGGATCGAGTAATCCAGAATATCAACCCTATGGCCACAACATGGAGAACGAGCAATTAAATTATATGGGTAATAATCCTCGATCTCAAAATAATCCTTACAGTAATACCTATAACACAGGTTAGAGGAATCACCCAAACTTCTCATGGGAAGGTCAAGGAAATCAGAGACCACCACCACCCTCAAGCTTCCAACAACCATCTTATCCATAAGAGAAAAAACTGAACCTTAAGGAGATGCTATCCAAATTCATCTCGGTGTCAGAAACCCATTTTCAGAATACAAAGACAGCACTTAAAAATCAACAAACATCAATCCAAGGACTCGAAACTCAGATAGGCCAGCTGTCTAAACTAATTTTCGAACGACCACAAGAAAGTTGGACGAGGCGTCGCATGTGGAGCTAAATGCAGTTTGCTCAGCCATTCTACAGAATAAGCTACCCAACAAATTAAAAGATCCAGAGAGTTTTACAATTCCTTGCTTAATTGGTAGTTTAGATGTTAATCATGCATTAGCTGATTTAGGGGCAAGCGTTAACGTTATGCCTTACAAAATGTTTAAGCAGCTAGGTCTTGGGAAACCTCAACAAATTAGGATGAGCATTCAATTAGCAGATAAAACTATAAGATTTTCTGGGGTATTATTGAAGATGTACTAGTTAAAATAAATAAATTTATATTTCCCGTTGACTTCGTTGTTCTAGATATAGAGGAGGATAGCAACACCCCTTTGATTTTAGGGAGACCCTTTTTAGCAACTGCTAAAACGATTATTGATGTTGGTACAGGCGAGCTCACACTTCGTGTGGGAGACGAAATAATCACCCTTCAGGCCCAAAACTCTAGCATCACATCAAACATTGAAGGTAATTTTCCACATCATTCTACTAAATCTAACAATATGACGCAACCTACTTTGTAGGAATTGAGTCTGAAGGAAGTACATGAACCATGTTCAAGCAATAATAGAAGACCCATTCATGAAGAACGAAGGCTACAAATCGAGGAGCTAGATGAATGGCGAGCACGTAACCCAAAAAAATGAGATAAACCAAAACTATGCCAGAACGAGCTTGATACCTCTTTAAATCAAGTTAAGGTTGGAGATAAAGTCTTACTAGATACCGTAGATCCTCACATTGTCATGACCAACCCGAATGAAGAAATCCCTATTATGGTACTTAGTATTTTCCCATTCGGTACAATTGAGGTAAGTCATCCTAAGTTTGACACTTTTAGGGTAAACAATAACCATCTAAAACCTTATTTTGCTAAGATCAATAGTAGGAATGAGAAGTATAAACTCTTCAAACCACCATGACCATTCAAACAAAGGGGTAAGTAGAGCTTAGACTATAAATAAGCGCTTCTCGGGAGGCAACCCGAGCACTAATTATATTAACTTCTTTAGTATTTTAATGTTTAGGCACCTAACCTACTAACGAAGCTCTTGAAACAGGTTCACCATAGAGACACGGCCACGCACACGGGCGTGCTTAGGACCGTGTGAAAACAGGGCAAAGATTTCCCCAAAACACGGGCTACAATAAAAAGCCACGGTCGTGGGCGAACCTATCAAAACAACACAGGCGTGCAACATGCCCGTGCCATAGGACGTGGTTGAAACTGAGAAACTAGCACTGGCGTGCGACACGCCCATGTCTAACACCAGTGGTCGAACCTTTCAAATTAACACGGGCGTGGAACTTTCATACACGGGCATGGGAGAAGCGAACGAAGTTAGACACGGTCGTATGACACGGCCGTGTGCACCAACACACCCAAGGTATACGGGCGTAGGACGAATTTCAGACGCACCAAAATAAGAAAAACACGAAACACAGGGCTAAAATTGGGGCACATGGGTGTGTCCCCTGGCCGTGTGGCCCAAAATCTAGAAATAGGTTGCACTATTCATTATCTCCCCCACTCAAAAACCCTAACCCTAGCCACTGCAAGTCCACACGGCCTCCTTGCAACGCCCGTGCGCCGCCTCCAACCTCATTTTTGACGCCTATTCTACTCTTCGTAGCGTTTGTTTACCTCTTTCTTGTCTATTTTACTAATTTCTAAGGATATTTATCATTATAACATGCAAGTTTTTATGTTATTTCCATATTTTTATCACTTTAATGTCATAATCAGAATAACCATCATATTTTTCATGTTCAAATTTTTACTCATTGCATGAATTCTCTACTCCATTTGATTATTTAGAAGTAAATATTCATGATTAGGGTAGTTGAAATTTTCATGCCTTTTGTGTTTCCATTCTCTCATCTATATAATATGTTGCATTCTATTCTTTGTCATTTTTACTCACACCACAATGCTCATGCTACAAAAAGATGCTATTGAACTTATTGTTTTTAAATTTAGTAATTGTGGCTGAACATGTTCATGGTTTTTCCTCTTTGACTTTAGTTGCATTTTACCTTGTCCACTCATCAAGACGAATTCATAGTTTAAATTGCAAGTTCACCATGTCGTCTTCGCGAGGGAAGAAAACTGTCGTCCCCACCTCAAAGAAAAGGAAAAGAGCATCATCTTCCTCGGGCCCGATTGTGGAAGTTTGCCATCCTTTCCTACAATTCCCAAGCGGGCCCCAAGAAGAACTGTTTCAAATACTACGGGCTCAACCTTTAACAATGGGCGCTGTATCGATTGGGCTACTATCTAACAAGTTTAGTTGGCTGATGCGATCCGGGCCCTCCTTACCATCGATCCTTGGGAGCTATTCTTTGGAATCATCGAGCCGACATACTTAGAGCTAACTATGGAACTATACTCCACGTTTCATCTTTAAACGGTAATGACAAACTACGACGATCCTAACACAGTCCAGTTTTTCTTAGGCAGATTAGTCTGCCAACTAAGCGTCCCATAATTCGGCACTGCATTGGGTTTATATACCGAGGAGTTCAAAGAGGAGAATGACTTACATGCTCTCGACCGCCACATCCATCGCTCTCCCTCACGTTGCTGGGACGCCCTCATCCCACTTCGGCCAACTACGACCCCAATCGCACCAAGGCATCATCTCTCCCTCTGTCTTTAAGGTATCTCTATTCTATTCTATCTTACACTTTAACAGGACAGAGAGAGAGCACCTGCGTCGTCACTACCCACGATGTCTAATACCTATGGTGTATGTCAAACAGGCATGTTTTCGATCTCGCATACTTTATAGCCCTTGCCATCCGCCACCAAATGAAGCGACATCGGAGGGGGGTCATCTCTATTGGCCCCTACGTGACTCGACTGGTGCGACACTTCAAACTCCTCGACACCGCGACCCAAGAATTATCCCTGACCCTAATTGGCCAAATATCTCCACAAGGCATCTCGAGCATGCCTAACATGAGGATGATCGAGAGGCGCCGGGGAACTTACCCTCCCCAATATCGCCTCACCCAATCTACCGAGGAGGACGTTCTAGAGGACATTGCTGATGATGTCCCTACCAAGCACAAGGACCCACCTTCCCAGCCACTATGCTCCCATCGTCCAGTTCATGCGACGGCTTCATATGCTGACATATCTGAGCACCTCAACCGATTCGAGTAACAGTGTTTTCAAAGATTTGACAACATTGATGCTACTCTTCAGCAAATCTGTCAGCACTTCCACATCTCATCGCCACCACCACCTCGCAAACCATCCGGCGATGATGATGATGTTTAATTCAAATTTTATTTTTATTTCTCTTTCTCTTTTTATTTTTATTTTTATTTTATTTTAAGTCTTTATTAATTTCACTTTTAACATTTAAATATTATTCCCCTTTTGCTATTATCTTATATTTAGGTTTTATTAATTAATTTTCATCTCGGCTATTTCTTTACGAGTAATTATTCTTCTTAATATTCCCTAAAAAGTTCCTACTTTTATCACAGTTATAAAGAGCTCCAAAGCTCACAATCACTTAGGAACTTCAACCTCCATTGGAAAGGGTTCTCCACAATTGCCATGCCTCACATAATAACGAGATATAATATTCTTTTGGCACAGCACTTGTGGCACCCAACCTCTACCACCACCGGAGTATCCTCCTCCACCCTACACAACTCCAAATTAGGGAGTTCATTCATTTAACACTCAGGAAGTTTCACTTCTCTCCCTATCTTATAATTTTATATTTTTCTATATATCTATCTTTGTACATTGAGGGCAATGTACATCTTATGTGTGGGGGGCTAATCATTTTATTATCTGAAAATCCATAAATATTGTCTTGTTCTCTTGTAAATTTCTCATATCATATTTAGGATGAATTTTGATTGACTTATGATTTTTGTTGATATATCTTGAATTAAAACATAGGCATTCATGCATTGATTATTTAAACTTTAAGACATTAGAAAATTAAGCATGGTAAGTTGATTTTTAAGCATTTAAAATTTTAGGTTATTTCCCCAAGTTTAGGTATTATCTTGAATTGAATCCCACAGGTTTAAACATCAAAAAGCCATAATTTTAGTGAGATTATTGTGCCTTCAAGAGCATCTATTAATTTTTTCATGCTCACTTTTATTATTGCTTTGAGAGTGTCAATATCGAATTGTTATTCTAAAACTTACCTGATTATGCATGTCAAGACCACACCATTTGATTTGATATGCCAAGATGATAGAGGCACTTAGGATTAACCTACTCATGCCATGAAAAGCCTACCTCCACAATTAACCTTTAGTAAACCCTTTTGAGCTTAACAATCCATTCATTGTATTAACCTTAATATTAACCCTTAACCCATTATTGTTCAAATCCCCTCAATTAATTTGATCCCTATTTTTGTCGAGAGTTGATTTGAATAAATTACTTAGCTATGTCTTGTTCTTAATAGTAATCTATGTTATATATATAAAAAAATGTATTTATATTAATAGTGATCTTTTGTTTGTGAGCTTCAGTATTCAAATTCCATAGTCAGAGAAGAAGCTTTGTTGTATGCAAGTGATGATTAAATATTTTTCTAGTTAAGTAATTTTTCAAGTCAATCTCGATTCTAACCTTTTCTTTCAGCTTGTGACCACACCCCCCTAACTAAGCCTCATTACAACCCTCTAAATACCTTTTGATTGATGTATCATCTCGATTTATAGTGGTGGAGATTTGATTTTCATGCAAGCCTATGGTAATAACTTTTCATATTGACTGCTGAGTGTTAATTTCATTGTCCTTAAACACTTTGAGTGATTTGAGTGAATCTTTAGTGGGGATGTTAAACTTTTTGAGATTTTGAATAGATTGTAACTACTTAGATGAGGGGAGATGCCTAAGTTTTTCATGATTAAATACTCAACTTGGAATGTTTGAAGCTTTAATGTTCTTTTAGTTGAATTCTCAATATATGGTTACTATGAATTTAGTTTGAGATATTATTGATAGAAATTATAAGTTTAGAAAAAAGAATTCTTAATTATGAAGAGAGGATTTTGCTTGAGGACAAGCAAACGCTTAAGTGTGGGGGTATTTGACAAACTGTAATTTATACATATTTTTATCCCTCACTTAACATGTTTTATGAATGATTTCTCCATAGATTTGGTGAATTTGATGCTCCTAATCCTTTAATTTCATGTTTTATACTTAGGTGAGCATATGAGGACGAAAAGAACGAGAAACGGGCCAAAAACGGAGAAAATGGGCCGACAAGGGAAAACAACACAGCTTGGACTTCCTCACAAGGGCAGAACACACGTCCGTGCCAATCTAACATGCTCAACCATGGCCCAAATCAACCTCAACACTGGCGTGTTGAAATCTCAGCCTCGACCACGGCCTGAAGTAATCGTACACGATGGTGCCACACGGGCATGTCCCTACCGAACCCTAGCTAAGTTCCGCTCAGAAAAGGGAAAGTTTGAGGGCTTTTAGGCATTCTAAAGCCTATTTAAACACCCTAGAAGAAGACTAAAAGGGGAGACGGAGAATAGGGAGTAAGAAATTACTCCTAGGAAGCTGATTGATTCTTCTTAGAAGCCGGATTCATCAACAAGACTAAAGATCTCTCATCAATATCCCCTTCAGGACTTTTGGGTTTTCTTTATGTTTTGTATTCATTATTATTCTAAGATGTTTTCTTATTTAGTTATGAACTAAACCCCTAAATACCTAAGGGGGATGAAACCTAAGACGAATCTTGTTATTATTTTCTGAATCGTATGATAAATATTTGGCTTGTTCTTAATTATGTGTTCTTAATTCTTGTTTTGGTATTTCAGGATATCACATCAAGTTAATACTCTTAGTTGGAGGAGGAATAGACCTTGGCTAAGCGTGACTTTGTCATAATTAAGCGGAGTTGATTGCGCGCCTAGAGATAGGGTGATAAGATTTTGCCAGATTAGGGTGAAATCTAATAAGGGAATCCATAGAGCGAGTTAATGCAACCCTAGGGTGTTAATTAGAGAAAAGTCTCGGTTATTCAACCTAGGGATTAGATGTTATTAGTCTTGAATAGGGATAATAACATAACTTAGAGATTTTTACGGAATAAATTAAATGAATAAATCGTCCGGTTCGGAGCCAGAATAACAAGTAAAAGTCTAGGTGGATTTTTCCTTAGGTATTGTCTTAAACCAGTTGTTTTTCCCAAAAGTAATTTCCCAATTCTATTTTCTGCAACTTCTTAGTTTAATTAATTAGTTAGTTAAAACAAATCCCTTATTTATTAGGCTAGATAATAAGAAGACAGTCATTACAAGTACTTTTAGTTCTTTGGGTTCGACAATCCAGTCTTGCTAAAGCTATACTACTGTTCGATAGGTACACTTGCCTATGTCGTGATAATAGTTATTTTCAAGAATGATTAATTATAAATTTATAAAACTTATCACGAAAAATCACGATCAATGACTTCACTAGTATCTTAAGGTGCTATAGTAGAGCCTGTAGTCGACTTGCCAGTTTGTTTACCACTTCTGAGAGTGATAACTTTGTATTGTTCTTTTCCCCTCGAACTAGGATTTTTTGTGTCATTAGGTGGTGTGCCTAATGGTAGAGTATTTAGATTCAAAGCAAGATGTCCTAATTGTGCCTCCAACGCCCGAATAAAAGATGAAATCCCTTGCACAATAGCTTCTTTGTGAGCTATATGCTCCCGTATTAAAGCTTCTAGAGCTGGTAATGGGTTAAAAGGAGAAGCCTGCCTGTACTGTTGTTGTCGATGTTCTTGACCATGCTGATTCGGAATTGAAGAATGTTGTGGCTGGGTCTGGGTCTAGTGTGGATGCATCTGGCCTTGTTGTAGATGCATCTGATTGTGCTAATTGTAGTTATGCTGTTGCTGATTGTAATTCCCTTGTCTTGAATTATAATTGCCATGAGTGGATATATTCTCATATTGGAATGGAGTAGCATTTTGTCCAACATTCTGAGTTCCCCAAGGCTGTTGATTCGTACAAAATTATTATAAGAGTTACCATAAGAATTGTTGTGAACGTTACTAACATAAAAGGCATTCTTTGCACGTTGTGGACAATCTTTATAGTTGTGATTTTCACTGCAAATCTCATAACAAAAGGTAGGAACATCAACTTGTTGAACGACTTGTATAGGTGCAACCTAACTAGTCCCTTGTATATTTTTTATCATATCTGCAAGAGAAGAAACTTGAGTACTAAGTACAGATATTGCGTCCAATTCAATAACTCTCATAGTAGCTTTTACTTGTGCAGCTTTAGAGATAGGGTATTGATAATCATTCTGAGAATTCTCTCAAGAATTCCAATCGCATCAATATAATTACAATCCAGTAAAGGTCTATTTGCTGATGCGTCGACAAGATTCCTCGTGTGTAAATTTAGCCCATTATAAAAATTTTCAATTTGTGTTTCCTATTGAATGTCATGCATGGGACAACGTCGAAGTAAAGATTTATAATGTTCCCATTTAGTGTGAATATTCTCATCGTCTAGCTGATAATAACCTATAATATCATTTCAGAGACGAGCATTCATTTTTGGCGGGTTAAATCACAAAACAAACTATGTTGCTAGTACATTCCAAAAAGTAATTGATCTGGCAGGTAACCCAAATAACCATGTACAAGCACTTCCTTACAAGGAATAAGGAAATAATTGCATCTTCAAAGCGCCATCAGGAATGCCTTGTTGACTAACGGAAGCACAAATCAATAAAAATAATTTTAGATGTTCTCGTGCATCTTCATGTCAAAGCCCAGCATATTGCCCATTCAAAGTCAGCATTCAGAACATTACTTTAACGCCCCAAATCTTAAATTATTATATTTGTATGGTTGTGACACACAAACGCATGTTTGCTTCAGTGGTTAAGTGTTCTGAGAAGTCTTGGGTTCAAGCCTTAGCTTGTGCAAAAATTTTTGTTTTTAAGGAATAAACCCTTGACTATAACTAATAGGTTTTTTAATTGATGTGAGTATTTTGTGACAGAAAAGGGCATGCTGGCCAAGGGGTAAGTGGAGTGTCATTGCTACTATAGGTCTTGAGTTTGAGTCTTGTTGTACACAAGGTGAGTTTTATTTTGCTGATGTGCTATATAGGTAGTTGAATGTTAGTGGAACTCTGAGGCTAATGGGCGGTTGGAGTGTTTGAGGGGTGTGAGGATTGTGTAGCCGAATTTTAGGAGGGATTTAAGGTGGGATTTTAGGAGAAAATCAAGGGAAGTGAGAGGAGAGGGAGTGGTGTGCTAAATTTGGACTGTAGCACTCAAAATTTTGGTTTGGGGTGAGTTTGAGTATTCTATTTTTGGTTTTGTGAACTTTCTAATTGCTCTCTTCTTATTTTTGGCTTTTGACTTTGCTTTTGGGTTCTTTTCATTCCTTGTTTTGGGGCAGTCGAATTTTACTATTGACCATTCGAGTATTTCGCATGTTAGTTCTTTGCTTGTGCCGAATAGACATCTTTCTCTTTTTCCCCAATTAGCTTTCATCTTGATTAATTATTTCTTCTTCTCCTCTCTCCAAAGCTTTACCGAATACTCTTCCCCTCTTTTCTTTCTCTCTGTTCTCTTCCCTTTTCACTTTGTTACCTTGGCCGAACACCCCATCTCACCCTTTCTATTTTTCTTTTGGTTTTGGCAAGTGTTCATTGATCATTCGGGTTCAGGTGCATGATTCTTCTCTTCCTCTCCCTCAATTTTTCTACGTTGGCCGAATACTGGTAGGTGAGCCTTTGTCTTACTCCTTTTGTTCCTCTTTCGGTTTTCCCTTTTCTGAACACCATCTCTTACTTTCTTTCTTCTCTTCATGCGATTACCCTTTGTTTTTGTTTATTCTTTCAGATTAATCCCCATTCACGATTCCTTGTACATTACATCACTGATCTACAATCTGCTCTGTCGTTGTTGGTAAATGGTTTAGAGTTTGTCATAAAGAATCATAGGTTACTTGTCGAGAAACGGTATTGGGTGGTAAGTGGGGTGCAGTTGAGATGCTATTATACTTCTGGCATGAGTCTAATAAAAAGATGGTGACTTTTGTGTAGGTGGTGGTCGAGGTTGATTGGCATATCTCCTGAGAACCAAGGGTGCGATTACTATTGATTTTGGTACAAAGATTGTGATAGGTTTGGAACTTCATTAGATCTCATTTGTAACATGGGTTAAGTAAGTAATTAGATGTTATATTGATTTTTCTTTAGGAATAAGAGTGTTCGAAGTGCGGATTAACTTCAAATCGTACAAAGTGTGTAAACACTACTCAAATCGTAAATCGGCAAAAGTCAAAAAATGTAACCATTGATGCCACATGGGCGTGCACTCACTCGGTATGGTAATCCAAATGCATAAACAAGGGCGTATAATCGTAGAGGCCACCATAAGCGATCTCATGGGCTTAGGCTATTTTGGCCCACGTTGGGCGGAACGGGCCGTGTGGGCCTCACGAGCTCGTGGGCCCCACACGGGTAAACCACACGGATGTGTGGAGATTATTGGGCTAGGCTATGTAATTCGCACAGCCAAGGCCATTTTTGGGCTTTGTGGGCCACACGAGTGTGTGGGCCCACATGGGCCTGCATTATGGGCGTTGGTCCCATTCTTACTATTTTACTGCTAAGGTTACAAGGGTCGCCCGAGACGACTGTGGACCTACTGTTGGGTCAGTAAGTATACCTAGACCCTAATTTGATGAAATAACTGTTATACCCTTATGAGGTAAAATGATTGAAATGTCCCTACGATATGTATAACCGTAATCGATCATGACATTTTTGCGTACATGTATGATATAATGACATGACATATTGCATAGGGATGGGTTATATTAATTGGAGGAAGTGTGTTGTACTGGCAGCTGTGCTGCAAATACTATTTAGTGCCGCAACCGGCACTATATTTTGGAGTGTAGGAATGGGCCGGTTGATTTTATCCCCACATAAATTGTAGGACTGAACTGAGTGGAGGGTAGAGGATGGATGGGTAGGATTTCTGATTGCATTTCTGTTACTGTTACTGAAATGGGCTAAGGCCCACAGTGATACTGATACTGTAATGGGCTAAGGCCCTAACTGATACTGGACTGTTACTAAAATGGGCTTAGGCCTAGACTGTATTTGCCTACTATATGACTGACTATTATTAAGGGGTTACACACTGAGTTTTCACAAACTCACCCTTCTGCTTTTCTGCGCAAGTAATCCTTAGGTGGATCGGTGCTGCGAGGGACTCGATGGTGACCACATAACCGCATTTGCTTCCATTTTTAACCTTTAATTTATAAGTAATTTAATTTGGGTATTTATTTTGTAATAAGGCCTCTTTAAGTTTTTATTTTAATTTGGGATTTATTTACTTGATTCATATATGTTAGTAGTAGGCCGCGGATTTTCAAAAAGATAAATGCTTTTCAAAATACCACGTTTGCGCAACATATTTTAAAAGCTTCCACAACAAACATTGTTTTTAAGTGTAATGACAATCTAATAAGATTAACATTTTGCTAAAATGACTCGAGTTATAACAAAGAAGAAGATATCCTAAATTTTCGTTAAGATCACAAAGAGGTTTTAATTTAGAATGAATTTTCAACGAAATTATGTTTTTCAAAAAAAAAAATTCAATGTGACATCGCAGATTCGGCCATAACGTCTAGGTCGAATTTAGGGTGTTACATTTAGTGGTATTAGGGCCAGGTTGCAAAAATCAGCTGTGGATTTGGGTTTCTTTAAAAACTTGGATTTTCGAAAAAGAGCTATTTCAAATTATTAGAAATACTTGGAAATTTTTTGACTGAATGTGTGATACATCGAGTCTCCAGTGCCGATTCTGTAAGTCCTCTGAAACTTCTGTTTGTTTAAATTGAAATACTAAAAGTAATATAGGTAGTAGACTATACTAAAATACCCTATTTAGGGTAAACTAAAACTGTAGAAAGATTGTGATCTGCAAAAACAAAAACTCTAAATCACTGATACAACTTTTCATAAAATATCCGTTAATAAATGCTAGAACTGTAAACTGATACATAAAATTGTTAAAAAAGATAAAACGTAAATCGATAATGAGCACTAGAGGTACTGGTGGAAGAGGTACAAAAGGCCACGGCGGAGGCCGTGGAGGTGCTCGAGCTGGGTCTTTATCATCGGGCCACATGTCTAATGTAAAAGCTAGAGAGGCACTGGCTTCACCTGTTACTGAGACTGGGTCTCACGATCGAGCGGTTAGGGATGGTGCACTGTCCTAACCTATGTTGAGAATTCTGGAGAAGGTCACTGGGCCCATATCGGCATCATGCTTTGTGAGGCCGTGGGTCGATTCTGAAGCGACTCGATCCAATAGGGCTAAGATTTTTAAGGGTATCGTTGAAGTTGCCCCTAATGTGGGTGAATATTAGATAGAGGCCACAGAGAGGATCATGGACGACCTTGACTACACCCCCGAGCAGAAGCCAAAAGGTGCAGTGTCATTGCTACAAGATGAAGCCTATCATTGGTGGCTTACAGTTAAGAGGGTACTCAGCCCGACCGGTTGACCTAGGGATTTTTCAAGATTGCATTTCAAAGAAAATATGTGGGCATTAGTTATGTGGATGCTCGAAGGAGAGAGTTTCTGAATTTGACTCAGGAGGATAAATCAGTGGCTGAATATGAGGCTAAATTTTTGCGTCTTAGCCGCTATGCACGTGGGATGGTGGCAACTGAATATGAGCGTTGTGTTTGTTTTAAAGATGACCTCAGAGATAGTCTACAAGTTTTGATAGCTCCACAAAGGGAGTGAGATTTTGTTACTTTGATGGATAAGGTGAAGATCACCAAAGATGTGAAGCGCGCTGAGCGCCAAAACCATGAGAAAGAAAGGGTATAGGAATAAGAGGGATTCAGAGCCCTCAAGTTCATTTCTGAGGCCTAAGAAAAATACCAGAGTTGATGGGCTGGTCAGAGTTAGGGCCCCTATTATTGCTTCTGGACCGTAGCCCTGTGTAGATTGTGGAAGACGCTATCAGGGTGAATGCTGGAAAAGGATTGGGGCATGTTTGAGGTGCGGATCATTAGAGCACCGTATCAGAGATTGTCCACAGAGGCCCAATCAGATGCAAGCTACTGGTATGGGTGTTGTTCCACCGCTGAGAGGTGTTCAGCAGCCATCGAGAGGTCATGGTCAGGCCAAAAGTGGAAATGGTATGGGCCGTGGACGTGGAGCACCGGGCAGAGGTGCTGGTCATACTGAGGCAAGGCCAACAACACCGGTTCATGCAAAGACGTCCACGAGAGGACAGAGATGCCCTAGATGTTGTTACGGGTACATTCTTTATCCATAATGTACCTTATACTACATTGATTGATGTTGGGTCTACGCATTCTTATATAGCATGCACTATGTCTGAGACTTTAGGTATAATGGTTGAAAACACTTCGAGTGAGGTTATTGTGTTGAGTCCATTAGGGCAGTCAGTGAGAGTGAATAAACTGTTTAAGGATGTAACTTTAGAGGTCCATGGAGTTATCTTCTTCACGGATTTGATGAAACTCCCTTTTGGAGAATTTAACCTAATACTGGGAATGGACTGGTTGGTTAAGCATCAAGTGAATTTGGATTGTGCTACTAAATGCGTGGTACTAAAAACTACAGAGGGTGATGAGGTAGTTATAATTGGGGAGCATCAAAATTATTTGTCAAATATGATTTCTGCACTTAGGGCCGAGAAATTGGTTCGTAAGGGTTGTAAGGTGTATCTAGCCTACATCTGTGTTTTTGATTCTGAGGTTTCCTCTGTTAAAGATATCAAAATAGTTAAAGACTTTCCAGATGTTTTCCCTGATGAGCTACCTAGATTACCTTCAAATCGTGAAGTTGAGTTTAGGGTTGAGTTCCTGCCTGGTACAACTCCGGTATCCATCGCCCCTTATAAAATGGCACCAAAGGAGCTAGTGGAGCTTAAGGCTCAGATTCAAGAATTACTGGATCGAGGGTTCATACGACCTAGTGTGTCTCCATGGGGAGTACAGGTTCTGTTTGTGAAAAAGAAGGATGGATCCATGTGTATGTGCATCGACTACCGTCAACTGAATAAATTGACTATTAAGAACAGGTACCCTCTACCGAGGATAGGTGATCTATTCAACCAATTCCATGGAGCTTTGATTTTCTCTAAGATTGATCTCTGATCGGGGTACCATCAACTGAGGGTCAAAGAGACTGATGTTTACAAGACCGCATTTAGGACTCGTTATGGTCATTACGAGTTCTTAGTAATGCCATTTGGACTGACGAATTTACCAACAACTTTTATGGATCTGATGAACCGAGTGTTCCAGCCCTATCGGGTCGATCCGTAGTGGTTTTTATAGATGACATTCTGGTGTATTTGAGAACTAAAGATGAGCATGATGCACATCTCCGAGTGGTTCTGCAAATTCTAAGGGAGAAACAACTGTACACTAAGTTTAGCAAGTGTGAATTCTGGCTACGAAAGGTAACATTTCTAGGTCATGCGGTATTTGCTGAAGGGATTAGGGTTCATCCTCGAAAAATTGAAGCTGTTCTAGATTGGAAGCCACCTAAGACGTATCTAAGATTTGAAGTTTTCTGGGTCTGGTAGGGTATTATAGACATTTTGTTGAGGGGTTTTCGTTGATTGCTGCACCTCTAACTAAGTTGTTGTGTAAGGGTGTGTCGTTTAACTGGACTGATGTGCAGCAAGAAAGTTTTGAGAAGCTTAAGAAAGTTCTGACTGAGGCACCTGTCTTTATACAGCCAGAGTCTGGGAAGGAATTCACTGTCTACAGTGATGCATAACATGTTGGTTTGGGATGTGTGTTGGTGCAAGAGGGTAAGGTGGTGGCATATGCGTCTTGCCAGCTTAAGACTCATGAGGCAAATTATCCGACACGTGACTTGGAATTAGCCGCTGTGGTATTCGCACTGAAATTTTGGAGCGGTGAGAAGTGTATCATTTACACGGATCACAAGAGCCTTAAGTATCTCTTCACTCAAAAAGAGCTAAATCTTAGGAAGTGTAGATGGATTGAGCTGCTTAAGGATTATGACTATTTGATTGAATACAATCCTGGTAAGGCCAATGTGGTGGCCGACGCACTGAGCCGTAGGGCTATGACGGATCTGAGGGCGATGTTTGCTTGTCTCAGTTTGTTTAACGATGGTAGCTTGTTGGCAGAACTCCAAGTTAAATCGAGGTGGATTGAACAGATTAAGGGTAAAGAGTTGGAGGATGAGTCATTGGGTCCTCGATTTCGACAAATAGAGAGTGGGGAAACCTCAAATTTTGGACTAAATAGCGAAGGGGTACTCTTTTTTCGTGGGAGAGTCTGTGTACCGAAGGATATTGATATGAGGTAGTCTATACTGCGAGAGGCGCATAGTAGCCCTTATGCTATGCATCCTGGTGGGAATAAGATGTACTGAGACCTTCGCGAGTCATATAGGTGGTCGGGTCTTAAGCATGAAGTTACTGACTTTGTGAGAAAATGCTTTACTTGCCAGTAGGTTAAGGCTAAACATCAGTTACCTTCAGGGTTGTTTCAGCCAGTTAAGATTCCACTTTGGAAGTGGGAGAGAGTGACTATGGACTTCGTAAGTGGGCTACCCTTAGCACCTTCTAAGAAGGATTCACTATGGGTCATCGTGGATCGATTGACCAAGTCTACCCATTTCATACATGTTCATATTGATTACTCATCGCAGAAGCTGGCTAAGTTGTATGTGTCTGAGATAGTGAGACTACATGGGGTACCGGTTTCCATAATATCTTATAGAGATCCTCCCTTCACATCTCAGTTCTGGAAGAAGTTACACGAGGCTTTAGGTACAAGGTTGGACTTCAGTACTGCGTTCCATCCTCAGACAGATGGTCAGTCAAAGAGGATGATTCAGATACTGCAGGATATGTTAAGGAGTTGTGTAATAGATTTCCGAGGTAGTTAGGAGGACTACTTGCCGTTGGCAGAGTTTGCATCTAATAATAGCTATCAGTCTAGCATACAGATGGCACCTTACGAGGCATTATATGGTCGTAGTTGTCGTACTCCTTTGTGTTGGACTGAGTTGGGTGAGTGACGAGTTCAGGGCCCTGAGTTAGTTTCTGATACCGAGGATAAAGTTAAAATAATTTGAGATCGACTGAAGGCAGCATCAGACAGACAGAAGTCGTATGCGGAAGCATAAGGAGATTGAGTATGTAGTAGGGGACTTCATTTTTCTTAAAGTCTCTGTAACGCCCCATACACGCATTCCACACCGAAACAGTGTACGAGGTATTACCAGGACATAACACATACCATTAAATAAAACCGAGACAAAAATATGGCATCCAATTGGATCATGAAGCATTATAACATATGCCTTTAACAATATTAGCCAACTTCAATGGCTTTGTACAAAATACTCGATCACATACTGTAGCCAATATGACACGTAACAAAATAACTAAGCCTACTAAACATGCCATAATTCAAAATGTTTAGTTCAAATACCCAAAAATATTGATAGTGTAGGCAGATCCTCAATGATCCTTGACTCCTGTGCAAGCTAGACGACACTATAAGAAAAAAGAGAGAAAAGAAAGTAAGCTTATAGCTTAGTAAGCAAGTATATAAATAATAAATAAAGAATTTAATATGATTACATAATAACTCAAAGTATATCTACTTTAAATTTCACTATTTACTCCACTTTGGTCAAGCTGTCTCTCCTGCGTCATATTCACTAAATAAATCATAACTTGAGTTACAAAACTCGAAATCTAATTCTGTAAATTTTCCTTAAAACTAGACTCATATATCTACTTACTAATTTTTTTCTATAATTTTTTGTCAAGCCAATTAGTACAGTTTATTAGTTAAAGTCTCCCCTGTTTCAGGGTTTGACTACCCTGACCTCTGTGCACTACGAACCAAATTTCTCCCTGTACATAATTCCAACGACCATCCTGTTTGTTTCCCTTAAAAATAGACTCAATAAGGAACCCATGAATGTAAGTTATTACTCTTAATAATATTTTTACAATTTATGGTGAATTTTTAAAATCTGAACAGGGAATCATGTAGTCATTCTGAACAGGTCTCACGAAATATAAATTTCTCAAAATATAAGATTCCTTTACTTACTCTGTTTCTTTTACATGAAAATAGACTCATTAAGCTTTAAATTAATATCTCATTAAGCCTCTAATTAAATTCCCATTATTTTTGGTGATTTTTCAAATTCATGTCACTGCATCTGTCCAAAACAGTATTATTTCTAATTCACTCTTTCACACTTTCTTTATATTAATCTCATTTTAACATGCATATCTCAATTCATTTTCACCACATTTCATACATCACAAGTATAGTTCCATGATTACAATGTCACCATAAAGCCATCCCGTTGAACAATTAGGATCAATTCCCGATACTTGATGGTTTCAGCACACAGCTCCACCATCATATTTCATATAATTCGGCTCTCTTGTACACATGGTGAACACTTAGTATCACCCATGTGACCTAGCCAATTTATCTCGTAACTCTCTTGTCTACATGGTGTCCTTCACTTGGAATCACACATGCGACCTAGCTATATTTATCTCTCTCGTAGCTCTCTTGTTCTGCATGGGATACTTCCGTATCACACATGTGACCTAGCTACTACATAGTATCGCGTAGCTTTCTTGTACACATGATGTGCACTCGGCACCATACATGTGACCTAGCCACGCTCCATCTATATTATTCAATCTTTCCAAATGTACAACCGGGATTTCTCTCTCTATTACTTATTTTCATTTTTTCAATAGTCAATTTATGCTTCAAAATTGGCTAAATTTCATATATAATAGGCTGAAATATAAAAATGTAAATGAAGTTAATGTATTATTTACATACAAACTTACCCCGACGCAAAATATGGAAATTTTGCAATTTAGTCCAAAACCTTTTCCTTCCCCCGTTCGAGATCGATTCCACGCCTTTCTTGATCTATAACACATTTAGCTCATTTAACACTCATACTATTTATTTCAATCCAAAAATCACATTATGGAAAAATTACATTTTTGCCCCCTAACTTTTACAAAATTACAATTTTTCCCATAGGCTCGGAAATTTAATTTCAGCCCTTATTCTTATGTTTAATGACATGCTGATCATTTTTCTCTTCTATGACAACATCAAATTCTCACTCTAACACATAGTTATGAACAATAGGTATTTTTACCGATTATGCCGTTTTACTCGTTTTCGCTAAAAATAACTTAGAAAAGATCATTCTCCTAACTTCAAACATTCATATTCTACCATAAAACATCAAAATACATGCATATCATTCATGGGTAAATTTTTAAACATAAACGCTAACTCGAAATAATGGTAGAAATAGGTAGACCGAGTTACGAGGATTTCAAAAAAGTAAAGAACATTAAAAACGGGGCTTGAATGCACTTACTATTGAGCTTGAAAGCTTGAAACAAACCCTAGCTATGGAGAACCCTTGAAATTTCGGCCTAATGAAGAAGATGGACAAAAATTGGCTTTTAATTTTGTTTTTAATTCATTTTAATAACTAAATGACCAAAATGCCCTTACTACTAAACTTTCCAAAAATTCCATCCATGTCCAATTTTTTCCATAGACTTAGAAATTGGTCAAATTGCTATTTAAGGCCTCCTTATTAATATTCCAAAGCAATTTCATACTAAAACTTCTAGAATGCAAGTTTTACAAATTATTCAATTTAGTCCCTAATCTCAACTTAAGCACTTTATGCATAGAATTTCATCACGAAATTTTCACACAATCATGTAATCATATCATAGACCTCAAAATAATTACAGTAACAATTTAATTTTTTTAAATCTCAGATTCGTGGTTTCAAAACCACTATTCCGTTTTGCCCCTAAATCGGGCTGTTACAGTCTCGCCATGGAAGAAGGTACTGAGATTTGGACGGAAGGGCAAGCTAAGCCCTAGGTTCATTAGGCCTTACTGCATACTGAAACGTATGGGACCAGTTGCATATCAGCTGGAGTTACCTCCAGAGTTAGACCGGATTCATGATGTGTTCCACATCTCGATGTCCAGGCGCTACCTTGGCTTGTTCAAAAAGTTTTGTTTTTAAAGAATAAACCCTTGACTATAGTTAATAAGTTTTTAAATTGATGTGAGTATTTTGTGACAGAAAAGGGCATGCTGGCCAAGTGGTAAGTGGCATGTCATTGCTACTATAGGTCTTGAGTTCAAGTCCTGTTATGCGCAAGGTGAGTTTTCTTTTGCTACTGCGTTGTGTAGGTGGTTGAATGTCAGTGGAACTCTAAAGCTAATGGGCGGTTGGAGTGTTTGAGGGGTGTGGGAATTAAGTACCCAAATTTTAGGGTAAAATCAATAGAAGTGAGAGAAGAGGGGGTGGTGTGCCAAATTTGGACTGTGGCACTTAAAATTTCAGCTTGGGTTGAGTTTGAGTATTCTATTTTGGGTTTTGTGAACTTTCTAATTGCTCTCTTCTTATTTTCGGCTTCTGGCTTTGCTTTCGAGTTCTTTTCATTCCTCGTTTTGGGGCAGTCAGATTTTGCTATTAACCATTCGAGTATTTTGTATGTTTGTTATTTGCTTGTGCCGAATAGACCTCTTTCTCTTTTTCCCCAATCGGCTTTCCTCTTGATTAATTATTTCTTCTTCTCCTCTCTCTAAAGCTTTGCTGAATACTCTTCCCCTCTTTTCTTTCTCTATGTTCTCTTCCCTTTTCACTTTGTTACCTTGGCCGAACACCCCATCTCACCCTTTTTATTTTGTTTTTGGTTTTGGCAAGTGTTTATTAATCATTCGGGTTCGGGAGCACGATTCTTCTCTTTCTCTCCCTCAATTGTTCTTCGTTGGCTGAATACTGGTAGGTAAGCCTCTGTCTTACTCATTTTCTTCCTCTTTTTGTTTTCCCTTCTCTGAACACCATCTCTTACTTTCTTTCTTCTCTTCGTGTCGATTACCCTTTTCTTTTTGTTTACTCTTTCAGATTAATCCCCATTCTTGATTCCTTGTACGTTACATCACTGATCTACAATCTGCTCTGTCATTTTTGGTAAGTGGTTTAGAGTTTGTCATAACGAATCATAGGTTACTTGTTGAGAAATGGGCTCGTGGGCCCCACACGGGTAAACCACACGGACGTGCGGAGATTATTGGGCCAAGCTGTGTAATTCACATGGCCATGGCCATTTTTGGGCTTTGTGGGCCACATGGACCGGCATTATGGGCCTTGGGCCCATTCTCACTATTTAACTGCTAAGGTTACAGGGTCACTCGAGACGGCAGTGGACCTATTATTGGGTCGGTAAGTATACTTAGACCCTAATTTGATGAAATGATTGTTATACCCCTATGAGGTAAAATGACTAAAATGCCCCTACGATATGTATGACTGTAATCGAGCATGACATTTTTGTAGGGATGGGTGGGTTGGTTTTATCCCCACATGGAGTGTAAAGCTGGACGGAGTGGAGTGTAAAGAAGGGATGGGTAGGATTTCTAATTGCATTTCTATTACTATTATTGAAATGGGCTAAGGTTCACACTGATACTGATACAGATACTGTAATGGGCTAAGGCCCTAACTGATACTAAACTATTACTGAAACGGGCTTAGGCCCAGACTGTATTTTCCTACTATATGGCTGACTGTTGTTAAGGGGTTACACACTGATTTTTCATAAACTCACCCTTCTGCTTTTCTGCACAGGTAATCCTTAGGCGGATCGGTGCTGCGAGGGACTCGATGGGGGCCACACAATCGCATTTGCTTCCGTTTTTAACCTTTAATTTATAAGTAATTTAATTTGGGTATTTAATTTGTAATAAGGCCTCTTTAAGTTTTTATTTTAATTTGGGATTTATTTACTTGATACATATTTGTTAGTAGTAGGCCGCGGATTTCAAAAAGATAAATGCTTTTCAAAACACCACGTTTGCACAACATATTTTAAAAGCTTCCGCAAAAAACACTATTTTTAAGTGTAATGACAATCTAATATGATTAACATTTTACTAAAACGACTCGAGTTATAACAAAGAACAAGATATCCTAAATTTTCGTTAAGATCACAAAGAGGTTTTAATTTAGAACGGATTTTTCAACGAAATTATGTTTGTCAAAAAAAAACTTCAATGTGACATCGCAGATTCGGCCATAACGTCTAGGCCGGGTTTGGGGTGTTACAATTACTGGCTTGAGTTCAAAATTTCCAGCTTGGATTGCTGGGATAACAACTCCCGGTTGTAAGTCATCCAAGACAGGTACTAAAAAATCTAATATAGTCCTGTTTTGAATTTGACCGTCTTGTTGCAACAGTAGGTCATTAGCATTTTGGTTCTACATCAGGGGTATATTCCTTTATTTTCGAAGTCTACTCCGAATAGTTTTTTCAATTTATATATCAATTTATATATCAAAATCAGCAATAAACTCCAAATTTCTTCGGGTCATACAACACCTAAAATAAAATCTGAAAGTAATGACAAAAAGAAAACAAGTTAGTAGCAACTAAATATTATGACATAAAAATAAACAAAAATAAACATCAAACAAATGCCATCCCTAGCAATGGCACCAAAACTTTATTGGCTATTTAATGTCACAGCAATAATGTGCAAGCGTACACTATCAATGCAAGTATAGTAGACAAATCTGAGTCTGTCGGATATCAACCCCACAAGGATGGTTGTTTGCAATAATTAGATAGGAAGGAGATAAATTGTTAATGTAGTTGTCGAATCAATAACTTGAAAAACGGTAAGATAAAATATGATACTGATAAACTAGGATTCCCAACATGAATAGTCAACAGAATGCTAGGTAATCACAAGGTATAAAAGGATAGGTGATTGTCGATGCATAAAATTGGAATGAATATCTTACCGAACTTAACTTCTATATTTAATCAAAGACTTGAACATACACATCAACCACTGTAACACCCCTAACCCGTATCCGTCGCCGAAATAGTTTCAGAGGCATTATTGAACTCATAACACAGTTCAAAACAACCGAACATCAAATATCATCTCATTATAATAAAATTCATTCTTTCACATTCATCACGAACATAAAATTCAGTATACAATACTTAAACATGCATTCGGGATCAAATTGACAGCATATAAAAGTTTCCGAACTTATAAAAATTTTCAACTTTTAAAAGGTCACACGCCCGTGTGACCAGGCCGTGTGAGGCACAAGGCCTTAAACACGCCGGTGTGTCTAAGCCGTTGTAATGCCCCCACGGCCGAGACCGATGCCGGAATCGAGCTTGAGGTGTTACCAAACATCACTTATCCATTTAAGTACTTCGAATCATTTGTTTCTACATTCACAGCTTTCTAGCTATCTGCGTCACAGTTACAAGAAAAATCATATCTCGAGTTACGAACCTCGAAATCAAGATCCGTAAATTTTCCCTAAATCTAGACTCATATATCTATTTACTAATTTTTTTTCTAGAATTTTTGGTTGGGCCAATTAGTACAGTTTATTAGTTAAAGTCTCCCCTGTTTCAGGGTTCGACTACTCTGACCTCTGTGTATTACGAATCAGATATCTCTCTATACAAAATTTCAATGACTATGAGGTTTGTTTCTCTTAAAACTAGACTCAATAAGGAATATGTAAAGAACAACTTCTAATTCTTTTTGTAAAATTTATTATGAATTTTTAAAGTCAGAATAGGGGATCCAGAAATTATTCTGGCCCTGTTTCACAAAGTTTAAATATCTCATAAAATATAATTTATATGCCTGTTTTGTTCAATCCACATGAAAGTAGACTCATTAAGCTTCAATTTCATAACTTACTCATCATTTAGTTCCACTTATACTATTTTTAGTAATTTTTCAAATTCATGTCATTGCTGCAGCAATATTCTGTTTTAAGGCAAGTTTCATCTTTCCATGAATTTTTTTTTTTTATGAACTAGATAACCTATTAAACTTCCATGATATCAAACATGATCTAATTAGCCATCACCATGACTTATCAATATCAAACATTTTCTCAACCAACATGGCCATATCATAAAATTATTTACACAAAATAGGTACATTGCTATACATGCCATACTTAAGTTTTACAAGCCATTTACCAATAGAAATCCTTCGAATAGTGTGATCGAAACTTCGACCTGTCCCGATTCCTGAACTGACTTATTCAAAACTACAATGAATGAAAATGAGGGAGTAAGCATAAATGCTTAGTAAGTTCATATGCAAATAACAAGTAACATAACAATACAATTATACCAAACAACCTTAGCATGGCATCACCAAAACATATATCACATTTCTAAACATCATTCATCATCTTACCACTTTATCGTTGTTGTATCTATTTTTAACCCGAGGGTTAAGTACATACCTATCCAAAATGCCCATTTCACAACACTTACCAAAACGTCACTTGCATCTTAAGTGTTCTTCCATTTCATAGAAATTTTCACCCGTTGAACACATCAGAATATAACTCAGATACACGGATAATTTGCACATAAGTGCCACATATGTAATCAAGCAATCATGTAACCCGCCCATAAGTGAACTCGGACTCAACTCAACGAGCTCGGATGCCTAGTTACATCTCACGAACTCGGACTCAACTCAACGAGTTCGAACATTCACATCCATAAGTGAACTCAAACTCAACTCAAAGAGTTCGGATGCTCAACCATCCTAGTGACATGTCACTTGTATCCTAATCTTTTCCTAAGGTTCAAACGGGATTTTCCTCAAACACATATCCTTGCCATCTTCCGTAAAATACCGAAACCAATACTCGGTAGCACTTTATATTTAACAAATAATACAAATAATTTGCATTTTATTCGAAAATAACCACAAAGCATATATTTCATAATAAAAATCAGCATATCATATAATTAACATCAATAATTTAAAAATAACAATTATACTACATTATTTACACATGAACTTACCTTGGTACCAAAATATAAAGATTTTGCAATTTAGTCCACAATCTTTTCTTTTCCTCGATTGCGACTTGATTCCCGTTTCTCTTGATCAATAATACCAAATTAATCTTATTTAATACATACATTCATCAAAACAGCATTTAATACAAACTTTGGAAAAATTACATTTTTTGCCCCTAAACTTTTGCATAATTACACTTTTGCCCCTAGGCTCGGGAATTAAACTTCATCCCTTATTCTTATGTTTTATGACATGCTGATCATTTTTCCCTTCTACGGTAACATCAAATTCACACTCTAACATGTACTTATGACTATTAGGTATTTTTACCGATTAAGCCCTTTTACTCGTTTTTGCTTAAAACCGAGTAGCACAAGTTGTCTAACATAATTTAAAACCTCATATTCTATCATAAAACATCAAAATACACAAATTTCACCTATGGGTATTTTTCCAAATATAAACCCTAGGTTAAATTATTGCTAGCATAAGCTTAATCGAGCTTAGGGATTCCAAAAACGTAAAGAACATTAAAAACGGGGCTTAGAATCACTTACTATGGAGCTTGAAAGTTGAAGAAACCCTAGCTATGGAGAGAGCAAAATTTGGTAGCAACCATATGAAGAAGATGACTATTTTGTGTTATTTTTCCCTTTTTATTTCATTTAATATCCAAATGACCAAAATGCCCCTCCTTACTAAACTTTCAAAAATTCCTTCCATGTCCTAATTTTGTCCATGAACTTAAAATTGGTCAAATTGCTATTTAAGACCTCCTAATTAATATTTCAATGCAATTTCATACTAAAAACTTCTAGAATGTAAATTTTGCAACTTATTCGATTTAGTCCCTACTTTCAATTTAAACACTTTAGGCATAGAATTTCATCACGAAATTTTCACACAATCATGCAATATATCATAATCATAAAAATAATTATAAAATAATTATTTCTATCTCAGATTTGTGGTCACAAAACCACTATTCCGATTAAGCCCTAATTCAGGATATTACAACTCTCCCCCCTTTTTAAGGATTTTCGTCCTCGAAAATCTTATCGGTAAACAGGTGTGGGTATTGGTTTCTCATAGTTTCTTCAGGTTCCCATGTAGTCTCTTCTACCCCATGCTTTTGCCACAATACTTTCACGAAAGTGACACTTTTATTTCTTAGTTTCTTGACCTCTCGAGCTAAGATCTTAATTGGCTCTTCTTCGTAAGTCATATCCAGCCGTAGTTCAATTTCGTTCGGTGAAATTATATGTAAAGGATCTGAACGGTACCGACGTAGCATATATACGTGGAATACATCATGAATCCTCTCTAATTCAGGTGGTAATGCTAGCCGATATGCTACCGGTCCAACTTTTTCAATTATTTCATACGGCCCAATAAAATGCGGACTTAACTTGCCCTTCCGTCCAAATCTAAGGACTTTCTTCCATGGAGACACTTTCAAAAATACCTTATCACCAACTTGAAACTCGATTTCCTTTCATTTCAAATCGCATAAGATTTACATTTATCCCAAGCGACTTTCAAACAATCTTGAATCACTTTCACCTTTTCTTGATTTCTTTTATTAGATCAACTCCATAATCTGATTTTCCTTGAGTTCAGTCCAATACAAAGGCGTTCGACACTTACGACCATATAATGCTTCATAAGGTGCCATTTTCAAACTCGTCGATAACTATTATTATAAGCAAATTCTACCAACGGTAAGTAGCTTTCCCAACTACCTTGAAATTCCAATACGCAACATCTCAGCATATCTTCAAGAATCTGAATTACTCTCTCTGATTGTCCATCGGTTTGTGGATGAAAGGCAGTGCTGAAATTTAACTTTGTACCTAATGCTTCTTGCAAATTTTGCCAAAACCGTGAAGTAAATCTCAGATCTCTATCTGAAAGGATTGACAAAGGTATTCATGAAGTCTAACAATCTCACGGATATACAATTCAGCCAACTTATTAAGAGAATAATCTGTACGTACCCGAATAAAATGAGCCGATTTAGTCAGCCTGTCAACTATTACCCAGATGGCATTTTTCTTCCCCGGAGTTAATGGCAACCCTTATATAAAATCCATGGTAATTCGATCCCATTTCCATTTAGGAACCATGATAGGCTGAAGTAATCCCGAAGGTACTTGGTGTTCGACTTTCACTTGTTGACAAACTAAGCACTTTGATACAAACTCGGAAATATCTCTTTTCATTCCACTCCACCAGTACATTTTCTTCAAGTCATTATACATCTTCGTACTGTCCAGATGAACCGCCAAACAACCATTATGTGCTTCATACAAAATCTTTTGAATCAACTCATCATTTTTTGATACACAAATTCGATTTTTAAACATCAAACAACCATAAAAACCGATTCTGAAATCTGATCCAGTATCAGCTTCACACTGTTTTCTTTTGGCTAGCAAGTCTTGATCATTTTTCTGAGCTTCTGAAATCTCTTGTAAAAACATCGATCTTGCTCTTAACTCTGCTAGAATCGAACCGTCATCTGAAATTTTCAACTGAGTGTTCATAATTCTCAAAGCAAACAACAACTCTCTGCTTAAAGCATCGGCAACCACATTCGCTTTTCCCGGATTATAATCAATAACAAGCTCATAATCTTTCAATAACTCCAACCATCTACGCTGTCTCAAATTTATGTCTTTTTGTGACATCAAGTATTTAAGACTTTTGTGATCAGTATATACTCGGAACTTTTCACCATACAAAATATGTTGCCAAATCTTCAAAGCAAATACCACCGCAGCCAATTCCAAATTGTGAGTAGGATAATTCCTCTCATGAGGTTTTAACTGCCTCGAAGCATTAGCCACCACTTTTCTTTCTTGCATGAGTACACACCCCAAGCCATTTAGAGAAGCATCACTATACACCACAAATTCTTTACTGATTGGGGTTGTACTAACACTTGGTGCTTGATTAATAACTTTTTCAATTCTTGAAACTTTGTTGACATTCTTCCGTCCATTCAAATTTAACATCCTTTCGGAGTAGTCTAGTCATAGGAGCAGCAATTATAGAAAATCTGTTTACAAACCGCCGATAATGCACAGCTAGCCCCAAGAAACTTCTAACCTCGGTTACATTTTTCGGTGGTTCCCAATCAACAATGGCTGAAATCTTACTAGGATCAACCCGTATACCATCACCTAAAACAATATGACCCAAAAATCCAACTTCTCGGAGCCAAAATTCACTTTTACTAAACTTAGCATACAGCTGTTTATCTCTCAAAGTTTGCAAAACTATCTTCAAGTGCTCAGCATGCTCTGTCTCATCTTTTGAATAAATTAAAATATCATCTATAAACACCACAATAAATTTGTCCAAGTATGGCTGAAATATGCGATTCATTAAATCCATAAACACAGCAGGAGCATTTGTCAACCCGAATGGCATAACTAAAAATTCATAATGACCGTACCTTGTTTTAAAAGCAGTTTTAGGCACATCTGACTCTTTTACTCGCAACTGGTAGTACCCAGATCTTAAGTCAATCTTTGAAAACCATGTCGCTCCTTTTAGCTGATCAAACAAATCATCAATTCTCGGCAACGGATACTTATTCTTGATTCTCACCTTGTTTAACTGCCGATAGTCAACACACAACCTCATAGAACCATCCTTCTTTTTCACAAATAACACAGGAGCACCCCAAGGTGAAAAACTCGGTCTTACAAAGCCTTTATTAGTCAACTCCTGCAACTGCGACTTTAATTCTTTCAACTTTGTTGGTGCCATTCTATATGGAGCAATCGAGATCGGAGCTGTTCCCGGTATCAAATCAATACCAAATTCTACTTCACATTTGGAGGCAAACCCGACAATTCTTTCCGAAATACATCCACAAATTCACACACAAAAGCAAGATCGATTCAACTTTCTTTTCAACTTCTTTTCTATTAATTACATACGCCAAATAAGCTTCATAACCCTTTCTCAAATATCTCGAGCGACATCGAAGAAATCACGATGAGACAATACCTCACGATTTATCCGATTCAACCCGTAGAGTTTCACCGTTTTCACACTTTAATTCTATAACCTTTTCTTTGCAATTTACTATAGCATCATGCAATGTCAACCAATCCATACCCAAAATAACATCAAATTCATCAAACGGCAAAGCAACATCAAGTCATTAGGAAAGTAATGACCCGAATCATTAAAGGGCATTTCTTGCGTGCTTTATCAACTATCACACATTTGTCTAACGGGTTCGACACTCTAATCATAAATTTGTGTTCTCAATGGTATATTCATACTAGACACTGTTTCATGCATACATATGAATGAGTAGAACCAGGATCAATCAAAGCAATAACATTAATATCATAAAGAGAAAATGTAACGGTAATCACAATGGGTGAGGAAGCATCTTCACGCACTTTAATAGCATAAGTTCTAGCCGGACCTCTTCCTTCAGATCTAACTGCTGCATCTCTGGCTACATTCTTACTGCTTGTTTCACTTCCAGCTTTTCTCGGATGCCTTCCCCTCAAGTCTGCACCACTAGCTTTTACATTCTCAAATTTTTCTTTCTCTCTCTCTCAGGCGGTCTCTAATAAAATGATCCCACATCGAAAACATTCATTTGCTCTGCACGGACCAAAATGATTTCTACCACACCGTTGGCACTTGGGTTTAACAAATCTCGAGTTCCCTACACTGGCTATAGAAGTATTCTGAGATTTAGGACCCACATTCTACTTCTTAAAATTTCTATATGATTGCCCAGCGGAAACTTGGGAATGAGGATTCATATTTTTTGACTTTCCGGATTGCTATGAAGGTGCCTTACTCATTGGCCTTTTCTTCCAATTTTCGTGTCTCGGCCTCTACCTTTCTCTTCTCTTTAAGTAGTTCTTCAACCTTGCAAGATCGATCAACCAGTACTACCATTTCTTTCAGTTCAAGGATCCCGACAAATACCTTAATGTCTTCGTTAAGCCCGTCTTCAAATCGTCGGCACATCTTGGCTTCTGAGGAACATATTCCCGGCATACTTACTCAATCGAACAAACTCTCTTTCATATTCGAGAATTGTCATATTACCTTGCTTCAGCTCAAGAAACTCTTTACATTTCTGATCAATAAATCTTTCACTAATATATTTCTTCCGAAACTCTTCTTGAAAGAATTCCCAAGTTACCCTCTCTTTCGGTACCACCGAAATTAAAGTCTTCCACCAATTATAGGCTGAATCTCTCAACAAAGATGTAGCACATTTCAAATATTCTTCAGGTGTACAAGATAATTCATCAAATACCCGAATAGAATTTTAAAGCCAGAACTCTGCTTTCTCTGCATCATCATCAATATTTGCTCTAAATTCTTCAGCCCCTTGTTTACGAATTCTATCAATAGGGTTTCTGTGAAATTTTATCATATCCACTCCTTGAGGCATCGGAGGCATAGGTTGAGGAATTGGAGGAGGTGGGGGAGGTCGTACATTTGGGTTCGTACGAACGAACTCAGTGTACCATGCACTCATCATTTAGAGAAAGGCTTCCCGATCCCTTTCTCCTCCTCCCTGACCAACAGTAGGAGGTGGGTTTTCAGTCGGTGCTGCCCCTTCAACCGGAGCTGGCGCATTACTCTCTACTTGATCTGCCACAGCTGGATCGGGATCCATTTACTATATAAAAAAATCATTTAAAAAGGTCAGAAGTCGTCACACTATCACAATTTATACATATGGCATGTATAGCAAAAATCCGTACATACAACACGTAGTCCGAGAACCGACTAAAGCTACTCTGATACCACCAGATGTAACGCCCCCACGCTCGAGACCGACGCTAGAATCGAGCTTGAGGTGTTACCGAACATAACTTATTCGTTTAAGTACTTCGAATCATTTGTTTCTACATTCACAGCTTTCTAGCTATCTGCGTCACAGTTACAAGAAAAATCATATCTCGAGTTACAAAACTCAAAACCAAGATCCGTAAATTTTCCCTAAATCTAGACTCATATATATATTTACTAATGTTTTTCTAGAATTTTTGGCTCAGCCAATTAGTACAGTTTATTAGTTAACGTCTCCCCTATTTCAGGGTTTGACTACTCTGACCTCTGTGTATTACGAATCAGATATCTCTCTATAAAAAATTTCAATGACTATGAAGTTTGTTTCTCTTAAAACTAGACTCAATAAGGAATCTTTAAATGTAAAGAAAAACTTCTAATTATTTTTTTAAAATTTATTATGAATTTTTAAAGTCAGAACAGGGGATCCAGAAATCATTCTGGCCCTATTTCACAAAAGTTTAAATATCTCATAAAATATAATTTATATGCCTGTTTTGTTCAATCCACATGAAAATAGACTCATTAAGCTTCAATTTAATAACTTACTCATCATTTATTTCCACTTATACTATTTTTAGTAATTTTTCAAATTCATGTCATTGCTGCAGCAATATTATGTTTTAAGGCAAGTTTCATCTTTCCGTGATTTTTTTTTTTATGAACTAGATAACCTATTAAACTTCCATGATATCAAACATGATCTAATTAGCCATCACCATGGCTTATCAATATCAAACATTTTCTCAACCAAACATGGCCATATCATAAAATTACTTATACAAAATAGGTACATTGCTATACATGTCATACTTAAGTTTTACAAGCCATTTACCAATAGAAATCCTTCGACTAGTGTGATCGAAACTTCGACCTGTCCCGATTCCCAAGCTGACTTATTCAAAACTACAATGAATGAAAATGAGGGAGTAAGCATAAATGCTTAGTAAGTTCATATGCAAATAACAAGTAACATAACAATACAATTATACCAAACAACCTTAGCATGGCATCACCAAAACATATATCACATTTCTAAACATCATTCATCATCTTACCACTTTATCGTTGTTGTATCTATTTTGAACCCGAGGGTTAAGTACATACCTGTCCAAAGTGCCCATTTCACAACACTTACCAAAACGTCACTTGCATCTTAAGTGTTCTTCCATTTCATAGAAATTTTCACCCGTTGAACACATCGGAATATAACTTGATATATACGGATAATTTGCACATAAGTGCCACATATGTAATCAAGCAATCATGTAACCCGCCCGTAAGTGAACTCGGACTCAACTCAACGAGCTCGGATGCCTAGTTACATCTCACGAACTCGGACTCAACTCAACGAGTTCGAACATTCGCATCCATAAGTGAACTCGGACTCAACTCAACGAGTTCGGATGCTCAACCATCCTAGTGACATGTCACTTGTATCCTAATCTATTCCTAAGGTTCAAACGGGATTTTCCTCAAACACATATCCTTGCCATCTTCCGTAAAATACCGAAACCAATACTCGGTAGCACTTTATATTTAACAAATAATACAAATAATTTGCATTTTATTCGAAAATAACCACAAAGCATATATTTCATAATAAAAATCAGCATATCATATAATTAACATCAATAATTTAAAAATAACCATCAAAACCGATTCTGAAATCTGATCCAGTATCAGCTTCACATTGTTTTCTTTTGGCTAGCAAGTCTTGATCATTTTTCTGAGCTTCAGAAATCTCTTGTAAAAACATCAATCTTGCTCTTAACTCTGCTAGAATCGAACCGTCATCTGAAATTTTCAACTGAGTGTTCATAATTCTCAAAGCAAACAACAACTTTCTGCTTAAAGCATCGGCAACCACATTCGCTTTTCCCGGATTATAATCAATAACAAGCTCATAATCTTTCAATAACTCCAACCATCTACGCTGTCTCAAATTTAAGTCTTTTTGTGACATCAAGTATTTAAGACTTTTGTGATCAGTATATACTCAGAACTTTTCACTATACAAATAATGTCGCCAAATCTTCAAAGGAAATACCACCGCAGCCAATTCCAAATTGTGAGTAGGATAATTCCTCTCATGAGGTTTTAACTACCCCGAAGCATTAGCCACCACTTTTCCTTCTTGCATGAGTACATACCCCAAGCCATTTAGAGAAGCATCACTATACACCACAAATTCTTTACCTGATTCGGGTTGTACTAACACTAGTGCTTCAGTTAATAACTTTTTCAATTCTTCGAAACTTTGTTAACATTCTTCCGTCCATTCAAATTTAACATTCTTTCGGAGTAGTCTAGTCATAGGAGCAGCAATTATAGAAAATCTGTTTACAAACCGCCGATAATACCCAGCTAGCCCCAAGAAACTTCTAACCTCGGTTACATTTTTCGGTGGTTCCCAATCAACAATGGCTGAAATCTTACTAGGATCAACCCGTATACCATCACATGAAACAATATGACTCAAAAATCCAACTTCCCGGAGCCAAAATTCACTTTTACTAAACTTAGCATACAGCTGTTTATCTCTCAAAGTTTGCAAAACTATCTTCAAGTGCTCAGCATGCTCTGTCTCATCTTTTGAATAAATTAAAATATCATCTATAAACACCATAATAAATTTGTCCAAGTATGGCTGAAATATGCGATTCATTAAATCCATAAACACAGCAGGAGCATTTGTCAACCCAAATGGCATAACTAAAAATTCATAATGACCGTACCTTGTTCTAAAAGCAGTTTTAGGCACATCTGACTCTTTTACTCGCAACTGGTAGTACCCAGATCTTAAGTCAATCTTTGAAAACTATGTTCATCCTTTTAGCTGATCAAACAAATCATCAATTCTCGGCAACGGATACTTATTCTTGATTGTCACCTTGTTTAACTGCCGATAGTCAACACACAACCTCATAGAACCATCCTTCTTTTTCACAAATAACACAGGAGCACCCCAAGGTGAAAAACTCGGTCTTACAAAGCCTTTATCAGTCAACTTTTGCAACTGCAACTTTAATTCTTTCAACTTTGTTGGTGCCATTCTATATGGAGCAATCGAGATCGGAGTTGTTCCCGGTATCAAATCAATACCAAATTCTACTTCCCTGACTGGAGGCAAACCCCGGCAATTCTTCCGAAATACATCCGCAAATTCACACACAACCTAAGATCGATTCAACTTTCTTTTCAACTTCTTTTGTATTAATTATATACACCAAATAAGCTTCATAACCCTTTCTCAAATATTTCGAGCCGACATCGAAGAAATCACGATGAGACAATACCTACGATTTATCGATTCAACCCGTAGAGTTTCACCGTTTTCACACTTTAATTCTATAACCTTTTCTTTGCAATTTACTATAGCATCATGCAATGTCAACCAATCCATACCCAAAATAACATCAAATTCATCAAACGGCAGCAACATCAAGTCGGCCGGAAAGTAATGACCCCGAATCATTAAAGGGCATTTCTTGCGTACTTTATCAACTATCACACATTTGTCTAACGGGTTCGACACTCTAATCATAAATTCTGTGTTCTCAACAGGTATATTCATACTAGACACCTGTTTCATGCATACATATGAATGAGTAGAACCAAGATCAATCAAAGCAATAACATTAATATCATAAAGAGAAAATGTACCGGTAATCACAACGGGTGAGGAAGCATCTTCACGCGCTTTAATAGCATAAGTTCTAGCCGGACCTCTTCCTTCAGATCTAACTGCTGCATCTCTGGCTACATTCTTACTGCTTGTTTCACTTCCAGCTTTTCTCGGATACCTTCCCCTCAAGTCTGCACCACTAGCTTTTACATTCTGAAATTTTTCTTTCTCAGCTCTCTCTGGGCAGTCTCTAATAAAATGATCCCACATCGAAAACATTCATTTGCTCTGCACGGACCAAAATGATTTCTACCACACCGTTGGCACTTGGGTTTAACAAATCTCGAGTTCCCTACACTGGCTATAGAAGTATTCTGAGATTTAGGACCCACATTCTACTTCTTAAAATTTCCATATGATTGCCCAGCTGAAACTTGGGAATGAGGATTCGTATTTCTTGACTTTCCGGATTGCTTTGAAGGTGCCTTACTCATTGGCCTTTTCTTCCAATTTCGTGTCTCAGCCTCTACCTTTCTCTTCTCTTTAAGTAGTTCTTCAACCTTGCAAGATCGATCAACCAGTACTACCATTTCTTTCAGTTCAAGGATCCCGACAAATACCTTAATGTCTTCGTTAAGCCCGTCTTCAAATCGTCGGCACATCTTGGCTTCTGTAAGAACATATTCCCTAGCATACTTACTCAATCGAACAAACTCTCTTTCATATTCTGAGACTGTCATATTACCTTGCTTCAGCTCAAGAAACTCTTTACATTTCTGATCAATAAATCTTTCACTAATATATTTCTTCCGAAACTCTTCTTGAAAGAATTCCCAAGTTACCCTCTCTTTCGGTACCACCGAAATTAAAGTCTTCCACCAATTACAGGCTGAATCTCTCAACAAAGATGTAGCACATTTCAAATATTCTTCAGGTGTACAAGATAATTCATCAAATACCCGGATAGAATTTTCAAGCGTAACTCTGCTTTCTGCATCATCATCAATATTTGCTCTAAATTCTTGACCCCTTGTTTACTTAATTCTATCAATAGGGTTTCTGTGAAATTTTATCATATCCACTCCTTGAGGCATCGGAGGCATAGGTTGAGGAATTGGAGGAGGTGGGGAGGTCGTACATTTGGGTTCGTCATTTAACGAACTCGGTGTACCATGCACTCATCATTTAGAGAAAGGCTTCCCGATCCCTTTCTCCTCCTCCCTGACCAACAGTAGGAGGTGGGTTTTCAGTCGGCGCTGCCCCTTCAACCGGAGCTGGCGCATTACTCTCTACTTGATCTGCCACAGCTGGATCGGGATCCATTTACTATATAAAAAAATCATTTAAAAAGGTCAGAAGTCGTCACACTATCACAATTTATACATATGGCATGTATAGCAAAAATCCGTACATACAACACGTAGTCCAAGAACCGACTAAACCTACTCTGATACCACCAGATGTAACGCCCCCACGCCCGAGACCGACGCTAGAATCGAGCTTGAGGTGTTACCGAACATAACTTATCCGTTTAAGTACTTCGAATCATTTGTTTCTACATTCACAGATTTCTAGCTATCTGCGTCACAGTTATAAGAAAAATCATATCTCGAGTTACAAAACTCAAAACCAGGATCCGTAAAATTTCCCTAAATCTAGACTCATATATATATTTACTAATGTTTTTCTAGAATTTTTGGCTCAGCCAATTAGTACAGTTTATTAGTTAAAGTCTCCCCTGTTTCAGGGTTTGACTACTCTGACCTCTGTGTATTACGAATCAGATATCTCTCTATAAAAAATTTCAATGACTATGAAGTTTGTTTCTCTTAAAACTAGACTCAATAAGGAATCTTTAAATGTAAAGAAAAACTTCTAATTATTTTTTTAAAATTTATTATGAATTTTTAAATTCAGAACAGGGGATCCAGAAATCATTCTGGCCCTATTTCACAAAAGTTTAAATATCTCATAAAATATAATTTATATGCCTATTTTGTTCAATCCACATGAAAATAGACTCATTAGGCTTCAATTTCATAACTTACTCATCATTTAGTTCCACTTATACTATTTTTAGTAATTTTTCAAATTCATGTCATTGCTGCAGCAATATTCTGTTTTAAGGCAAGTTTCATCTTTCCGTGATTTTTTTTTTTTTATGAACTAGATAACCTATTAAACTTCCATGATATCAAACATGATCTAATTAGCCATCACCATGACTTATCAATATCAAACATTTTCTCAACCAAACATGGCCATATCATAAAATTATTTACACAAAATAGGTACATTGCTATACATGCCATACTTAAGTTTTACAAGCCATTTACCAAAAGAAATCCTTCGAATAGTGTGATCGAAACTTCGACCTGTCCCGATTCCCAAGCTGACTTATTCAAAACTACAATGAATGAAAATGAGGGAGTAAGCATAAATGCTTAGTAAGTTCATATGCAAATAACAAGTAACATAACAATACAATTATACCAAACAACCTTAGCATGGCATCACCAAAACATATATCACATTTCTAAACATCATTCATCATCTTACCACTTTATCGTTGTTGTATCTATTTTTAACCCGAGGGTTAAGTACATACCTGTCCAAAGTGCCCATTTCACAACACTTACCAAAACGTCACTTGCATCTTAAGTGTTCTTCCATTTCATAGAAATTTTCACCCGTTGAACACATCGGAATATAACTCGGATACACGGATAATTTGCACATAAGTGCCACATATGTAATCAAGCAATCATGTAACCCGCCCATAAGTGAACTCGGACTCATCTCAACGAGCTCGGATGCCTAGTTACATCTCACGAACTCGGACTCAACTCAACGAGTTCGAACATTCGCATCCATAAGTGAACTCGGACTCAACTCAACGAGTTCGGATGCTCAACCATCCTAGTGACATGTCACTTGTATCCTAATCTATTCCTAAGGTTCAAACGGGATTTTCCTCGAACACATATCCTTGCCATCTTCCATAAAATACCGAAATCAATACTCGGTAGCACTTTATATTTAACAAATAATACAAATAATTTGCATTTTATTCGAAAATAACCACAAAGCATATATTTCATAATAAAAATCAGCATATCATATAATTAACATCAATAATTTAAAAATAACCATCAAAACCGATTCTGAAATCTGATCCAGTATCAGCTTCACATTGTTTTCTTTTGGCTAGCAAGTCTTGATCATTTTTCTGAGCTTCAGAAATCTCTTGTAAAAACATCGATCCTGCTCTTAACTCTGCTAGAATCGAACCGTCATCTGAAATTTTCAACTGAGTGTTCATAATTCTCAAAGCAAACAACAACTTTCTGCTTAAAGCATCGGCAACCACATTCACTTTTCCCGGATTATAATCAATAACAAGCTCATAATCTTTCAATAACTCCAACCATCTACGCTGTCTCAAATTTAAGTCTTTTTGTGACATCAAGTATTTAAGACTTTTGTGATCAGTATATACTCAGAACTTTTCACTATACAAATAATGTCGCCAAATCTTCAAAGCAAATACCACCGCAGCCAATTCCAAATTGTGAGTAGGATAATTCCTCTCATGAGGTTTTAACTACCCCGAAGCATTAGCCACCACTTTTCCTTCTTGCATGAGTACATACCCCAAGCCATTTAGAGAAGCATCACTATACACCACAAATTCTTTACCTGATTCGGGTTGTACTAACACTAGTGCTTCAGTTAATAACTTTTTCAATTCTTCGAAACTTTGTTGACATTCTTCCGTCCATTGAAATTTAACATTCTTTTGAGTAGTCTAGTCATAGGAGCAGCAATTATAGAAAATCTCACACAAACCGCCGATAATATACCAGCTAGCCCCAAGAAACTTCTAACCTCGGTTACATTTTTCGGTGGTTCCCAATCAACAATGGCTGAAATCTTACTAGGATCAACCCGTATACCATCACATGAAACAATATGACTCAAAAATCCAACTTCCCGGAGCCAAAATTCACTTTTACTAAACTTAGCATACAGTTGTTTATCTCTCAAAGTTTGCAAAACTATCTTCAAGTGCTCAGCATGCTCTGTCTCATCTTTTGAATAAATTAAAATATCATCTATAAACACCATAATAAATTTGTCCAAGTATGGTTTGAAATATGCGATTCATTAAATCCATAAACACAATAGAGCATTTGTCAACCCAAATGGCATAACTAAAAATTCATAATGACTGTATTTTGTTCTAAAAGCGGTTTTAGGCACATCCGACTCTTTTACTCGCAATGGTAGTACCTGTGTCTTAAGTCAATGTTTGAAAACCATGTTCCTCCTTTTAGCTGATCAAACAAATCATCAATTCTCGGCAACGGATACTTATTCTTGATTGTCACCTTGTTTAACTGCCGATAGTCAACACACAACCTCATAGAACCATCCTTCTTTTTCACAAATAACACAGGAGCACCCCAAGGTGAAAAACTCGGTCTTACAAAGCCTTTATCAGTCAACTTTTGCAACTGCAACTTTAATTCTTTCAACTTTGTTGGTGCCATTCTATATGGAGCAATCGAGATCGGAGCTGTTCCCGGTATCAAATCAATACCAAATTCTACTTCCCTGACTAGAGGCAAACCCGGCAATTCTTCTGGAAATACATCCGCAAATTCACACACAACCGGTACTGATTCAACTTTCTTTTCAACTTCTTTTGTATTAATTATATACGCCAAATAAGCTTCATAACCCTTTCTCAAATATTTCTGAGCCGACATCGAAGAAATCACAGTAGACAATACCTCTGATTTATCTGATTCAACACTTTAATTCTATAACTTTTTGTTTGCAATTTACTATAGCATCATGCAATGTCAACCAATCCATACCCAAAATAACATCAAATTCATCAAACAGCAAAGCAACATCAAGTCAGTAGGAAAGTAATGACCCGAATCATTAAAGGGCATTTCTTGCGTACTTTATCAACTATCACACATTTGTCTAACGGGTTCGACACTCTAATCATAAATTCTGTGTTCTCAACAGGTATATTCATACTAGACACTTGTTTCATGCATACATATGAATGAGTAGAACCAGGATCAATCAAAGCAATAACATTAATATCATAAAGAGAAAATGTACCGGTAATCACAACGGGTGAGGAAGCATCTTCACGCGCTTTAATAGCATAAGTTCTAGCCGGACCTCTTCCTTCGAGATCTAATCACGTGCATCTCCGCTACATTCTTACCGCTTGTTTCACTTCCACTTTTCTCGGATACCTTCCCCTCAAGTCTGCACCACTAGCTTTTACATTCTGAAATTTTTCTTTCTCAACTCTCTCTGGGCAGTCTATAATAAAATGATCCCACATCGAAAACATTCATTTGCTCTGCACGGACCAAAATGATTTCTACCACACCGTTGGCACTTGGGTTTAACAAATCTCGAGTTCCCTAACTGGCTATAGAAGTATTCTGAGATTTAGGACCCACATTCTACTTCTTAAAATTTCCATATGATTGCCCAGCTGAAACTTGGGAATGAGGATTCATATTTCTTGACTTTCCGGATTGCTATGAAGGTGCCTTACTCATTGGCCTTTTCTTCCAATTTCGTGTCTCAGCCTCTACCTTTCTCTTCTCTTTAAGTAGTTCTTCAACCTTGCAAGATCGATCAACCAGTACTACCATTTCTTTCAGTTCAAGGATCCCGACAAATACCTTAATGTCTTCGTTAAGCCCGTCTTCAAATCGTCGGCACATCTTGGCTTCTGTAGGAACATATTCCCTGGCATACTTACTCAATCGAACAAACTCTCTTTCATATTCTCGAGATTTTGTCATATTACCTTGCTTCACTCAAGAAACTCTTTACATTTCTCGATCAATAAATCTTTCACTAATATATTTCTCCAAACTCTTCTTGAAAGAATTCCCAAGTTACCCTCTCTTTCTGGTACCACAGAAATTAAAGTCTTCCACCAATTATAGGTGAATCTCTCAACAAAGATGTAGCACATTTCAAATATTTTTCAGGTGTACAAGATAATTCATCAAATACCCGGATAGAATTTTCAAGCCAGAACTCTGCTTTCTCTGCATCATCATCAATATTTGCTCTAAACTCTTCAGCCCCTTGTTTACGAATTCTATCAATAGGGTTTCGTGAAATTTTATCATATCCACTCCTTGAGGCATCGGAGGCATAGGTTGAGGAATTGGAGGAGGTGGGGAGGTCAGACATTTGGGTTACATTGAACGAACTCAGTGTACCATGCACTCATCATTTAGAGAAAGGCTTCCCGATCCCTTTCTCCTCCTCTCTGACCAACAGTAGGAGGTGGGTTTTCAGTCGGCGCTTAGTAAGTTCATATGCAAATAACAAGTAACATAACAATACAATTATACCAAACAACCTTAGCATGGCATCACCAAAACATATATCACATTTCTAAACATCATTCATCATCTTACCACTTTATTGTTGTTGTATCTATTTTTAACCCGAGGGTTAAGTACATACCTGTCCAAAGTGCCCATTTCACAACACTTACCAAAACGTCACTTGCATCTTAAGTGTTCTTCCATTTCATAGAAATTTTCACCCGTTGAACACATCGGAATATAACTCGGATACACGGATAATTTGCACATAAGTGCCACATATGTAATCAAGCAATCATGTAACCCGCCCATAAGTGAACTCGGACTCAACTCAACGAGCTCGGGCGTCCGCATCCATAAGTGAACTCGGACTCAACTCAATGAGCTCGGATGCCTAGTTACATCTCACGAACTCGGACTCAACTCAACGAGTTCGTACATTCGCATCCATAAGTGAACTCGGACTCAACTCAACGAGTTCGGATGCTCAACCATCCTAGTGACATGTCACTTGTATCCTAATCTATTCCTAAGGTTCAAACGGGATTTTCCTCGGACACATATCCTTGCCATCTTCCGTAAAATACCGAAACCAATACTCGGTAGCACTTTATATTTAACAAATAATACAAATAATTTGCATTTTATTCGAAAATAACCACAAAGCATATATTTCATAATAAAAATCAGCATATCATATAATTAACATCAATAATTTAAAAATAACAATTATACTACATTATTTACACATGAACTTACCTTGGTACCAAAATATAAAGATTTTGCAATTTAGTCCACAATCTTTTCTTTTCCTCGATCGCGACTTGATTCCCGTTTCTCTTGATCTATAATACCAAATTAATCTTATTTAATACATACATTCATCAAAACAGCATTTAATACAAACTTTGGCAAAATTACATTTTTGCCCCTAAACTTTTGCATAATTACACTTTTGCCCCTAGGCTCGGGAATTAAACTTCATCCCTTATTCTTATGTTTTATGACATGCTGATCATTTTTCCCTTCTACGGTAACATCAAATTCACACTCTAACATTTACTTATGACTATTAGGTATTTTTACCGATTAAGCCCTTTTACTCGTTTTTGCCTAAAACCGAGTAGCACAAGTTGTCTAACATAATTTAAAACCTCATATTATATCATAAAACATCAAAATACAGAAATTTCACCTATGGGTATTTTTCCAAATATAAACCCTAGGTTGAATTATTGCTAGCAAAAGATTAATCGAGCTTCCGGGATTCCAAAAACGTAAAGAACATTAAAAAAGGGGCTTAGAATTACTTACTATGGAGCTTGAAAGTTGAAGAAACCCTAGCTCTGGAGAGAGCAAAATTCTGCAGCAACCATATGAAGAAGATGGCTATTTTGTGTTATTTTTCCCTTTTTATTTCATTTAATATCCAAATGACCAAAATGCCCCTCCTTACTAAACTTTCAAAAATTCCTTCCATGTCCTAATTTTGTCCATGAACTTAAAATTGGTCAAATTTCTATTTAAGACCTCCTAATTAATATTTCAATGCAATTTCATACTAAAAACTTCTAAAATGCAAATTTTGCAACTTATTCGATTTAGTCCCTACTTTCAATTTAAACACTTTAGGCATAGAATTTCATCACGAAATTTTCACACAATCATGCAATCATATCATAATCATCAAAATAATTATAAAATAATTATTTCTATCTCAGATTTGTGGCGACGAAACCAGTATTCCGATTAAGCCCTAATTCAGGATATTACAGCCGTGGCAAAACAGCGCATAGCTACTGACTTGCCCACACAACTACAAGACATGCCCTTATGCCTTAGCCGTGGTCGAGTCTGACTTGGGCCACACAGCTAGCCACACGCCTGTGTCTCTGCCTGTGTGGAAACATATAGGCCATTTGAATAGCCAATTTGCCACCCCGGGTCAACCTACAAGCAAGGAAACAAGCATATTTGTACCACCATTTCAGCCAATTTTTATGCCCAAACATTCATCATTCATATCATAATAATAACAATCATTTTCTTACCTATAAACCTTACCAATTCATGCCAAACATAAGGTAAAATCATACCAAAACATTTCCTTCCATACATCATTCAATCTTATGCTAAACTTACCAACATTTACCATTTCTTTTGTCCAACTATAACTTACCACAATTGTACATTAACATCACTTACCATAAGTCATTATCAACTATGAGTTTAAACACCAACTAGCCAAATCAGATGGCTAAGTATACATCCCAAAACATAATCTTACAACTACTAGTCTATACATGCAATACTTCAAAATATACATTTTCAAAGTACCAAAATGAGGTTCGATAGTGTGGTGAAAATCCCTGAGCTTACAGTAGCTTCGATATCTATAAAACAATGCAAACACACACAAAATAAGCTTTCAAAAGCTTAGTAAGTTCGTACTAAAATCAATATACAGTATATAAAACATAAAACATCAACACATCAATGCTTATAAATTCTCAATCATCAATCAATTCTATGCCAACACAATTCATATGTTCATACAAACTCAATGAACTTCACATACATAATACCATCTACCACATAGGTATTGTACATACCTGAATTCCCCGTACTTATTCATTTTCATTCTCACCTCTCGTTTGAATATTTTAAAACTTCCCATAAATTATTCGTACTTCAAACATCCGTACACTTAGTTCTGTAAAGGTTAGTTGAAGCTAGAAAGGTTCCGTGCACTTAGTGCCATCTCAATTAACCTAAGCTAAGCCAGTATTGCACACTTAGTGCCTCATATAGCCGAAGCTAGTTTAAATCGCACACTTAGTGCCAAATACCATTGATTTATCATCGTGTTCATCCATACCAAACATATATACAATCTATGTATAATCAAAAGATCAAAACATGCTTATAACATCATATTTTGCGTACGAACTTACCTCATATTCAAAATTGTCAACTCGGATCGTCTACTCTATAATCTTCGACTTCCCTCGGTCTAAATCTGAATTCCTTTTTTCTTTATCTATATGTATTCAAAATTAACCCTTTTATTCACCAAATCATTCAAAACAATCCGTAGACACATATTTAGGGCATTTTACAAAATAGCTCTCACATTTTCAGATTTCAACACTTTAGTCCCTAAATCACAAAATCATAACATACACATAATTTGCTTATACTCATGCTTGGATGAATTCTTCTAGCTCTCGCACAAGTGCATACATTTCATTTATTTCAAATTTTAGTCGCTCAAAACAACATTTTTACAATTTAGCCCATAATACTCAATTTCATCAAAAATTCAAAGACAAAACATGTAAACCCAACATCAAGCTTTCATAATTCATCAACTCACATCGCAAAGGTCATAGTTTCATCAATGGCACATTTCAGAATCATCATCAAATCAGAAATTGAAGCATGGGTTTGATAGTATACTAAGCAACGATCACAAAAACGTAGAAATCATCAAAAATCGATCAAATTACATACCTCAATCAAGGAAAACCAAGGCCGAACCCTAATGTTCTTTTTCTTTTCTTTTGTTCTTAATATTCGGTAAGCATGGAAAAATAATGAACAATTTTATGCTTTGTATTATTATTAATTAACATAAAATCTAAATGACCATTTTGCCCTTTCATTAAACCATTATAAATTCACCTAACACATGCCCTTTTATGTCCATTCAAACTTCCAATGGTCAAATAACCACATAAGGACCTGACAATTATAAAGCCAAGTCAAATAGGCACTTTTAACATCTAGCACACAGCTTTTACTTTTTACGCGATTAGGTCCTTTTTGCAAATTAAGCACATAAATTTTCACACGAGACTTTCACACATGTCAATTCACTTATACATAGCATGAAAAATAATATCAAAATATTTTCTGCCTTGGATATGTGGTCCCAAAACCACTATTCCGACTAGGGTCAAAACCAAACTATTACAATTCTCCCCCCTTAGGGATTTTCATCCTCGAAAATCTTACCGTTAAACAAATCCAGATATTGATGTCTCATAAAATCTTCAGGCTCCCACTTGGCCTCTTCAATACCGTGTCAATACCACATCACTTTAACTAGCAGAAATTTCTTATTCCGTAGCTCTATAACCTCTCGAGCTAAAATATGGATCGGCTTTTCTTTGTAAGTCATATTAGACTGAATTTCAATCTCAGACACGTGCGAAGGATCGGATCTGTATCATCGAAGCATCGATATGTGAAACACATTGTGAATCTTTTCTAACTCTGGTGGCTATGACAATCTATATGCTACTGGCCCAATACGCTCGATAATTTCATACAGCCCGATGAACCTTGGACTCAACTTACCTTTTCTACCGAACCGAAGCACTTTCTTCCACGGAGACACTTTCAAAAAAACTTTATCGCCGATCTCAAACTCAATGTCTTTTCTTTCCAAATCTGCATATGATTTCTAACGATCGAAAGCTGCATTCAAACTATCTCGGATCACTTTTACTTTCTGTTCAGTTTCTTTTATCAAATCAACACCGTGAATCTTATTTTCGCTGAGCTCAGTCCAATACAATGGTACGATATTTGCAACCATATCAAGCTTCGTAGGGTGCCATTTTAATGCTCGACTAAAAACTGTTATTATAAGAAAATTCAATCAAAGGTAGATATTGTTCTCACGTACCTTCAAACTCAAGAATGCAACATCTCAACATATCCTCGAGTATCTGAATAATCCACTCGGATTGACCATCCGTTTGCAGATGAAAAGCAGTACTAAAGTGCAAATTGGTGCCCAGAGCATCTTGCAACTTCTTCCAAAATCGTGATGTGAATCTTGGATCTCTGTCTGACACTATAGACAATGGCACACCATGCAATCTCACGATCTCAGAAATGTATAACTCAGCTAATTTATCAAGTGAGTAATCGGATCGAATTTGAATAAAATGAGCCGATTTTGTCAATCTATTCTCGGAGACGGGGTAAACCTGAAACAAAATCCATTGTTACTCGATCCTATTTCTATTCCAAAACTATAATCGGTTGTAACAAACCAGATGGTAGCTGATGTTCAGCTTTAACTTGCTGACAGATCAAACATTTAGAAACAAAATCAGAGATATCTCTTTTCATTCCAAACCACAAATAATGTTGTTTCATATTATTATACATTTTCATACTACCCGAATGCATATATAAACGACTACTGTGAGCTTCACTTAGAATCATTTGAATTAATTCTGGATTTCTCGAAATACAAATTCGATCTCGAAACCCCAAAAAATTATCTTTGTCAACTCTGAATTCTAAATCAGTCTGTAACGCCACAAATTTGGGCCTACAAGTATTGGGCCTTGAGTATGGGTCCGTAAAGAGGTTGTATATAAATAATTAATTGTGCAAGGAAATGTCACAATTAAATGTCTACTTTGATGGTTAATGGCCCTGAGAAGTATTGGAGAAATCTTGGGTTCAAACCTGGGCTTTAGCAAAATTTTGGTTTTAAGTGAATAAAATCCTGGATGCTTGGAAGTAGGCCTTTTATAATATTGTGGGAAATAAATGACACAAGGAAGCATGTGGTCTAGTGGTTGTGGCATCCTTAGGGTTGCAAGGGAGCCTAGGTTCAAGTCTTGGCTCTTACAATTCATTCTAGTTTTTCTCTTAAATGAATCTGGACGCTGGTACATATGTCTTAAAGTCAGTTATGGACATTTTTATCACACAAAGAGCATGTGGTGGAGTGGCAAGGTGGCGTGTTGTGTAACTATGAGGTCTAAGGTTTGAATCTTGGGATGCGCAGTGGAGTATTTATTTTGCTATTTGAGCTGTGTAGGAGGTGGCGTGTTGCTATTTATTTTCCTAATGGATGAAAGTAATCCCACATCGGGAAGCTAACATGAGAATTGGTGAGAAGCTGGCTTTAAATAGAGCGAACCAAATGGTTGGTGAGCAAGACTTAATGTAGGATGTGCCAAGGTTGGTGATCGTGGACTTCGGCGTGTTCTCATAAGCAGGTGTGTATTCACGCCCTTCTTTGTTAAAAGTTGGCAAAAGCCGAAAAGTCGAAACTTCAGCATTTGAGGCCTCACGAGCGTGCGATCGCTCGCGGGGTAAACTGAGCCCACAAACCATGGGCAATAGATTGTAGAGGCCGCCACGAGCATTCTCATGTGCTGGGCCCGTATGGGCCCGTGGGCTTGCGTGGGTAAACTTCACTGCTAAGTGGGACGTAGATAGACTTGTCATGTCGCGCACACAACTTGGGTAGTTCTGGGCCATGTTGGGCCTAGATGGGTCGTGTGGGCCCAATGGGCTCATGGGCCCCAAACAGATTAAATCTACAGTTTGTGATAATTATTGGACTGGGCTATGGTGTTCGCATAGCTGTGACTGAATTTGGGCCAAATGGGCCACACGAGCGTATGGGCCCACTTGGGCTGAGAAATGGGCCTTAAGCCCATTTGCACCGTTATGTCTATTTAGGTTACATAAGTCGCTTGGGGTGATGATGGACATTCAGTTGGGTCACTAATGCCCTCGATTTGTAAAATTACTGAAATGCCCTCGATTTGTAAAATTACTAAAATGCCCCCGGTTGTAGAATGACCGTAATATCCTTACAAAGCAGAATGATCGTAATACCCTTGTAGTGTTAAATTACCAAAATACCTTTGTAGTGTAAAATTACCGAAATACCCTTATAAGGATAAATGACTATTTTGGCCTTGTGGGTAAATAATTGACTTGGACTATGAATCTGACTGATTTGACTATGCTTTACGATTGTGTTTTAACTGACTTGACGGTGGTTGTTCGACCGATATATTTTTAATGTATGTTTAAATGATTGTTACTAAGCATGGCCATTTTGCATACACGTGTGATGATTGAGCATGACATACACGACATATTGCATTAGGGTTGGGATTTTGATTTGGAGGAAGTTCTGTACTAGTGGCTTTGCCACGTATTCTGATATTAGTGGCTACGCCACGTTTACCGCTATTAGCAGCTCTACTGCATTACTATTAGTAGCTTCGCTGCGATATTGTTGTGTTGGTTGGGTGGGTCGATTTAATCCCCACATGGTGTGATGGTTGGTACGAGAGGTGTGATGGTTGGATTGGGTTGGGTTGTATACCTATTATACTATTTTGGGCATAGGCCCACCGGCATCGCACATAGGGCTTAGGCCGTGCCGCATCTTGTATGCACTGTTATTCGTAATGGGCTCCACCTGCATCGATTCGAATTCTATTGGTTTACTAACTGTTTTAGTTTAGGAGGGGATTACACACTGAGTTTTTATAAACTCACCCCGTTTATTAATTGTGCAGGTTATCCCTAGCTTTAAGAGGACTGGTGCTACAAGGGACTCGAAGGTGGCCACACAACCGTTATTGTCTCCGATTTTCTTTTAAATTACCTATTTGCAAGTACTTATATTTGATCTAGGTTGTAATAAGGCCTCTTTTAATTTTCGATTCTAAAGTTGGAATTTTATATATCATTTTTATAGCTACTGGAGTAGAACGTGATTTTTCCAAAACAATAACTGATTTTCTAAATATCACAATTCCGTAACTGTTTAAATTAAGCTTCTGCGGCAAACAAAGTTTTAAAGGTCACAAGAGAATGACTTTCAATAAACCAACGTAAACTAAGATTTTCACAAGTTTTAAAATGGCCAGAGGTTTTAAATAGTAAGAAGGGTTTTCAATGAGAACATGGTTTTCAAAAAACACTTCAATGTGACACGCCAGATTTGGGCCTAACTTCTAGGCCGGGTTTGGGGTGTTACACAGTCTCTACATCATACTGAGCTCATTTAGCTGAAATCTTATTATCAATCTTCTGAGCTTCGATAATCTACTGTAAAAACAAAGGTCTTGCTTTTAATTCAGCTAAAACTGAATCGTCATCAGATAGAACCAAGTGAGCTTTCATCACACATAGAGCAAACAACAATTTTCGACTCAAGGCATCAGCAACAACTTTTGCTTTTCCTAGATGATAATCAATCACGAGTTCGTAGTCTTTTAGCAGCTCTAACCATCTTCTCTGTCGCAGATTCAGATCTTTCTGAGTTATCAAATACTTCAAACTTTTATGATCAGAATACACGTGACATTTCTCACCGAACAAGTAATGGCGCCAAATCTTTAGAGCAAACACAATTGCAGCTAACTCAAGATCGTTCGTCAGATAGTTCTTTTTGTGCGGCTTCAACTGCCTCGAAGTATAAGTAATGACTTTTCCTTCTTGCATTAAAGCACATCCCAAACTGATCAATGAAGCATCACTGTAGATCACAAATTCTTTACTTGATTCGGGTTGCACCAATACCGGAGCTTCAGCCAACAAGATCTTCAACTGATCAAAACTGTTTTGACATTTTTCGGACCATTCAAACCTCACATCTTTCTATAGCAGTTTTGTCAACGGAGTCGCAATCATCGAAAAACTTTTCACGAATCATCTATAGTAACTAGCAAGTCCCAGAAAACTACGGACTTTAGAAACATTCCTCGAAGGTTTCCAATCCAAAATAGCTAAAATTTTGCTCGAATCAACTCGTATACCAGAGGATGATACAATATGACCCAGAAAACCAACTTCTCATGACCAGAACTTACATTTACTGAACTTCACATATAAATGTTTATCTCGTAGAATCTGTAGCACTAATCTCAAATGCTCGGCATGTTTGAATTCATCACGTGAATAAATCAATATGTCATCAATGAATACAACAATAAATTGATCTAAATACAGTCTGAAAATTCTATTCATCAAATCCATAAAGATAGTAGGTGCATTAGTTAATCCGAAAGGCATAACTAAGAATTCATAGTAGTCGTACCTCGTTCTGAAAGTAATTTTTGGGATGTCTGAGTCTTTCACTCGTAACTGATAATAGCCTGATCTCAAATCTATTTTTGAAAACATAGCAGCTCCTTTCAACTGATCAAACAAATCATCAATTCAAGGTAGAGGATATTTATTCTTGATAGTCACTTTAATCAACTAATGATAATCTATACACATTCTCATTGTACCATCTTTCTTTTTCACAAACAGAACCGGAGCACCCCAAGGTGAGAAACTCAGTCTAGCAAATCCTCTCTCGGTCAATTCTTGCAACTGAGACTTTAATTCTTTTAGTTCGGTCGGAGCCATTCTGTACGGAGCTATTGAAATCGGAGTGGTACCAGGTACCAATTCAATACCAAATTCAACTTCTCTAACCGGAAGTAATCCCGGAAGTTCTTCAGAAAACACATCAGGGAATTCACACACAACAGGCATTGATTCAACTTTCTTTTTTGACACTTTCGAATCAATCACATAAGCAAAAAGGCTTCATAACCCTTTCTCACAATACTTAAAGCTTTCATTGAAGATATCACAGCTGGCAATCCATTCAGATCACTAGATTAAATTCTGACTATTTCACCATTCTTACATCTCAAATCAATAGTTTTTCGTTTGCAGTTCACCACAGCATCATGCAAAGTTAACCAATCCATACCGAGAATTATATCAAACTCATCAAAAGGCACACATCAGATCAGCTGGAAAGTAATTATCTTGAAACATTAACAGACAATTCTTGCATACTTTATCAACTAGAACACATCTGCCTAGGAGGTTTGAAACTCTAATTACAAATTCAATAGACTTTACAAGCAAAGTCTTACTATTCACTAAGTTCATGCATATATACGAATGTGTTGATCTAGGATCTATCAAAGCAATCACAGAAGTATTATAGAGAGTAAAGGTACCCGTAATCACATCTGGCGATGAAGCTTCCTCGCGAGCTCAAATAGCATAGGCTTTGGCAGGTGCACGAGCCTCAGATCTAACAGTTGTGTGTTTTGTTCCTCTTTGACTACTGCTTACATTTCCCGAATTTCTAGGAGGTCTACTACGAGAAGCGTTACCACTTTACCTTGCATTCTGAACATTATCTTTTTTAGCTAAATCTAAGCAATCTTTTATAAAATGATTTCTTGAACCACAACTATAACAAGCTTGGTTATTAATTTTTTCCCCAGCATTCACCGAAATGTCTTCTTCCACATTGATCACACTCAGGCTTTTCATTTGCATCATCAACACTGGCGACAGACGTAGCCAAAGATTTGAAATTCGATTGCGATCTAACACAATCTCTATTTGAATGTCCCACACTAGTCTTTGAACACTACTATCATCTCTAAACTTCTTTGACCCAGATTGAAATGATTTTCCCGATGATCTCTTTCGTACCTCTCTAGCTTCAAAATCAGCTTTTCTTTTCTCTTTCCCAAGATCTTCAACTTTACATGCTCGTTCCACAAGTACAATGAATTCTTTGATTTCCAGAATTTCGACTAACAAACGATTATCCTCATTCAAACCATCTTCAAATCTTTTGCACATTATTGCTTTCGTAGATACACATTCACAAGCATATTGACTCAGCCTTACAAATTCCCGCTCGTATTCTATGACAGACATACGGCCTTGTTATGCTCGAGAAACCCTTTGCGCTTTTGATCAATGAATCTCTGACTGATATATTTATTTTGGAATTTAGCTTGGAAGAAGTCCCAAGTAACCCATTCACTACGAACCACAAACGTCAAAGTCTTCCACCAATGGTACGTCGTATCTCTCAGAAGTCACACAACACATTTTATACATTATTCTAGACTCAAAGATAACTCACCAAGCACTCTTATTGTGTTCTCTAACCAGAACTTAGCTTTTTCGACATCATCACTTGTTGTAGCTCGAAACTCTTCAGCCCCATAGTTTCTAATCTTATCAACTGGTGGTCTATTTAACTGAATCGGATTCACTGGTGGCATAACCAGAGCTTGAGGAGGATTAACCGGGGGTAAAGGTTGTTGTACAGCCAGATTGGTTATAATATATTGGGGAAACCAATCATTCATCATCCGATAAAAGGCTTGTTTAGCCTCACCATCACGGCTACTCATAGCCGGTCGAGAATTAGCTTGCACCGTCCCTTGCGCGGGAGCAGGCGCATTGCTTTCAATATCGTCTACTACAGCTCTTTTGGAATCTATTTGCTATATAAAAGTACATTTCAATGTCAGGATTCATTATCGCAGTTCATAAATATGGCATGTATAGCAAGACTCACAAACGCTATGGTAGTCCTAGAACCGACTAAACTATAGCTCTGATACCAATAAAATGTAACACCCTTAACCCATATCTATCGTTGGAATAGGTTAAGAGGCATTACTGAACTCATAACACAGTTCAAAACAACCGAACATCAAATATCATCTCATTATAGTAAAAGTCATTCATTCACATTCATCAAGAACATAAAATTCAGTATACAATACTTAAACATGCATTCCGGATCAAATTGACAACATATAAAATTTTCAGAACTTATAAAAATTTTTAACTTTTAAAAGGTCACACGCCCGTGTGAATAGGCAGTGTGCCTCACACGGCCTTAGACACGCCCATGTGTCTAAGCCGTGGCAAAACAGGGCATAGCTACTAACTTGCCCACACGGCTACAAGACATGCCCATAAGCCTTGGCTGTGGTCGAGTTTGACTTGAGCCACACGGCTAGCCACACACCCGTGTCTCTGCCCATGTGGACAAAAATAGGCCATTTGAATAGCCAATTTGCCACCCCAAATCGGGTCAACCTACAAGTAAGGAAACAAGCATATTTGTACCACCATTTCAACCAATTTCTATGCCAAAAACATTCATCATTCATATCATAATAATAACAATCATTTTCTTACCCATAAACCTTACCAATTCATGCCAAACATAAGGTAAAATTATACCAAAACATTTCCTTCCATACATCATTCAATCTCATGCTAAACTTACCAAAACTTACCAACATTTAACATTTCTTTTGTCCAAGTATAACATACCACAATTGTATATTAATATCACATGCCATAAGTCATTATCAACTATGAGTTTAAACACCAACTAGCCAAATCACATGGCTAAGTATACATCACAAAACATAATCTTACAACTACTAGTCTATACATGCCATACTTCAAAATATATATTTTCAAAGTACCAAAATGAGGTTTGATAGTGTGGTGACGATCCTTGATGATCCTTGAGCTTGCAGTAGCTTTGATATCTATAAAACAATGGAAACACACACAAAGTAAGCTTTCAAAAGCTTAGTAAGTTCGTACTAAAATCATCAACAGTATATAAAACATAAAAAATAAAAAAATAAGTGCTTATAAATTCTCAATCATCAATCAATTCTATGCCAACATAATACATATGTTCATACCAATTCAGTGAACTTCACATACATAATACCATCTACCACATAGGTACCGTACATACCTGAATTCCTCGTACTTATTCATTTTCATTCTCACCTCTCGTTTGAATATTTTAAAACTTCCCGTAAATTATTCATACTTCAAACATCCACACACTTAGTACTGTAAAGATTAGCCAAAGCTAGAACAATTTCGTACACTTAGTGTCATCTCAACTAACCGAAGCTAAGCAGGTATCGCACACTTAGTGCCTCATATAGCCGAAGCTAGTTTTAAATCGCACACTTAGTGCCAAATACCATTGATTTATCATCGTGTTCATCAATACCAAACATATATACAATCTATGTATAATCAAAAGATCAAAACATGCTGATAACATCATATTTTGCGTACGAACTTACCTCGTACTCAAAATTGTCAACTCGGATCATCTACTCTATAATCTTCGACTTCCCTCGGTCTAAATCTGAATTCCTCTTTTCTTGATCTATATGTATTCAAAATTAACCCTTTTATTCACCAAATCATTCAAAACAATCCATAGACACATATTTAAGGCATTTTACACTTTAGTCCCTAAATCACAAAATCACAAAATACACATAATTTGCTTATACTCATGCTTGGTCGAATTCTTCTAGCTCTCATACAAGTGCATACATTTCATTTATTTCATATTTTAGTCCCTCAAAACAACATTTTTACAATTTAGCCCATAATACTCAATTTCATCAAAAATTCAAAGACAAAACATGTAAACCCAACATCAAGCTTTCATAATTCATCAACTACATCACAAAGCTCATAGTTTCATTAATGGCACATTTCAAAATCATCATCAAAATCAGAAATTGAAGCATGGGTTTGATAGTATACTAAGCAACGATCACAAAACGTAGAAATCATAAAAAACCGATCAAATTACATACCTCAATCAAGGAAAACCAAGGCCGAACCCTAATGTTCTTTTTCTTTTCTTTTTTTCTTCAATATTCGACAAGCATGGAAAAATAATGAACAATTTTATGCTTTGTATTATTAATAATTAACATAAAATATAAATGACCATTTTGCCCTTTCATTAAACCATTATAAATTCACTTAACACATGCCCTTTTATGTCCATTCAAACTTCCAATGGTCAAATAACCATATAAGGACATGACAAGTATAAAGCCAAGTCAAATAGGAACTTTTAACATCTAGCACACAACTTTTACTTTTTACGCAATTAGGTCTTTTTGGTAAATTAAGCACACAAACGATTAAATTTTCACACAAGACTTTCACACATGTCAATTCACTTATACATAGCATGGAAAATAATATTAAAATATTTTTTTACCTCAAATATGTGGTCTCAAAACCACTATTTCGACTAGGGTCAAAACTGAACTATTACAGCCACACCTTCCGATGATGGCAATGGAACACTATTAAGAACAAGTGAATTAAATTCCTCTAATCCTCAAGCAACTTCCATTGCCATGCTTGTTATCTTGAACTATCACTGCACCTTCCAGTATCAGTGACCGTAATAACACTTCCATGCTAAAAACATTCAAACCCAAAGATTATACTGTAGATGCAAGATTGAATAAAATAACATTTAACCCAGAAATCTTTTGTACTTCCATACTAACATGAAATAGAAAGTAACCACCAGCATTTAGAAAAGAAAAATAAAAGAAACAAGTGGAGAAACTATTCCTAGACAACTCGACTTGAATCTGTCTATTCCTCCTTATGTCGCACTCAAGGCTCCTCGTCAAGAGCTGGTTTGCGTCCTTTTCACATCGGTTCACCCGTCAAAGTTTAAGCTGCTAGAGCCGAAAGCTTTAAGGGATAAGTTGAAGAAGATGATCCAAAAAGCTAGGGATAAGTTGAAGAAGATGATCCAAAAAGCTATCTCTTTTTTTCCTTTTATGTGAATATTTATATATTTTTTTCCAAATAACCCATGTGTCATTTACATCAAAATCATGCTACCTCTGTACGTACAAGTTAGTTGTACTAGGTTGGACAGCTCACACCTTTTTGTTCCTATCCGAACAACTGTCAGGTGCAACGACAATTCTGGGCACAATTTGAAATTACTCATGCGACGACATCAGCTCCAAAATATGATAAAATTGAGGGTAAATAAGCTAAGATTCATTGAGTCATAAAATGTAAATTATTGAACTAGAAATACTAAAATATGTGCTAAAGATAACTTAAAGGGAACAAATTAACCAATAAGTAGGGAGAAAACATATGTTCTTTCTAGTACTATCACCTTTTCTATCCCAAGTTTCCTAAAAACAGACATAGGCACCAAAACCGCATAATGCTTTGCCTACATAATGGTTTCCAATCGAACAAGGTATAGTGAAACTCCCTGGATCTTTTAATTTTGGTGGCAGTTTGTTCTTCAGCATTGTTGTGACCCTTCAGTAAGTGCAACAGTTTCGAAGTCCTCTAACCTTCTCTTCTTGGATAGGATATCTTTCATGAATTTCACATAGTTTGGCATTTGTTCTAATGCCTCCACCAAAGGTATATTGATGTGTAATTGCTTCAAGACCTGTAGAAATTTCTTGAATTAGCATTTTATTTCGACTTTTGATAACGTAGGGGAAAAGTTGGCTGTGGCCTTCCTTCCATTTTTTGAGGTTGCCCTGCCATGGCATTTGTATTGGCTCGGCAAGATGAATTTGCTTCTGTACTCCCATCTTTTGTAGTTTGTTCTATTTTGTAACAGCCCATTTTTTAGTGGTGTCAGAAATAGTGGGTTCAGGGCCACCAAATCTGATGAGTAAGTTCATAAATATTATATTTAATATTTATGAGTCAAATATGGTTTTAAAAAGGTTTTTGATATAGTGATTTTTTGTTATATAAGTGATTTATTAAGTTCAAGTGGTAAGACCTTATGGTCAAGTGGTTTTAGAAAATGAGGTATCGGGACCTCGTTTCTATAAACTGAGCTGTAAATATTTTTATAAATATTTACGAAGTGTCATTAAGGTGGTATTAAAGTTTCATTGAAAAATTTTAACATTTCGATAGTTAATTAATTAAAAAGGACTAAATCATGAAAGATACAAAATTTGATCACTATTTGTAACACCCCACACCCGTGCCCAATGCCGGGACAGAATATGAGGCATTACCAAACTTAAACACATGCATTCCAATGTTTTTCAATCATCAAGACTTAATCAAATTTAAAAAAAATTCAAACTTTGTCTAGACACCTTAACAAAGGTCTACAAGACCTCAAATGTACATTGGAAATTATTCGGGACCAACTCGGGTCCTTAATCAACCTTTAGAAAAATGACCTTTAAAACAGGGCACACACCCGTGTGGCCATTGACATGGCCGTGTTGGTGTTCGTGTGATACACACGGCCTAAGCATCTAGGGACACGCCCATGTCCCATGCCCATGCGAATTAAACTCTAAATTCGAACCTACAGGGGTTTTCACACGGCCTGACACACGCCCTTTTCTATGGCCCGTGTCCCTCACACGGCCATGACACTTCCATGTCTTAGCCCGTGCCCAAAAACCTTGACATCCAATATCTGATGTCAGCACCCACTTAGGGGCACACGGCCAAGGCATACCCCCATAGCCAAAGGCTGTGTCCTCTACACGACTGAGACATAAGGTCGTGTCTCTACCCGTGTGTTTACTACCATGAACACTGACTTGAAATTTCTATGTACAGGGGACACACGGTTGGACAACATGCCCATGGGGCGCATGCCAGTGTGTCTGCCCGTGTGGACAAAATAGGCTATTTACCAAGCCTCTTTGTCACCATTACTTGCAACAACTTACACAAAAATCAACCAAACCAATTCAAGCATAACATATGTATAACGAAGTCAACCACAACCCTTAGAAATTTTTCCCAATGCATATAATAATAATAATTAACATTGGCCATCATTAACGACCTATAAAAAATCAATATCACATCCATCACATGACCCAACACTTGTGGCTAAACTAGCAAGAAACTAAACTATGATTTTGAGTCCCTATACATGCCAAAAATCAAAACATTTGAGCTAGCTATACCAAAAGCTTCGGGTGATAGGGTGATCAATGCCTCCGACGCTTCTTGATCCCCGATACTAGCTTGACGGCACTATGAGAAAATTGAAATGAAAGGATTAAGCATAAAGCTTAGTAAGCTCACATGCAAATAATAAACAACATACCTCGTTAATTTAAAATAAGGCAAAGTTTCATAAGCTTAACTTACTTATACGCACTCTTACCACAAGCACTTGACATATCGAATTCTCTATTCAAGAATTTTACGTACGTACCTGTCCTAACTAGTAATACAATTACACAATTTCCATAATTGGTTTAGTCACCAAAAATTTCTAACTTACCCGTTGAACACTAGGAATATTATTGGATACTCGGAAATCTTACACAATATCATATTATATGTAGCCACATGCTAGCTTATTTAACACATCACATGTTGCTCGTTCTCGAGCTAATCACAGGCCTACTCACACAAGTTGACAGTCAAGACACAACTACTCGGGCTACTCACACAGTTTCGATGTGCAGTACAGTAACACATGCCAAAGTTACCCAACCACTTTGGTAGAATGTACATGACTAGCGCCCGGATTTATAAAATCACACATCACATATACAAATGAGCTCATAATCACATAATTCCTAGTGACATGTCACATTGTATCCTAATTTATTCCTAAAGTTCAAACGGGATTTTTCTCTTAAACTTACCTTCAACAAACTCGATCACATAGGCAATTTCATATTTTCATGGTAAAAAGGTTATTTCATAATCCCGGATAAATATAAAAATATTGTAACTTACCTTCAAGCATAGGAATAATGATTCATGCATCATTTAAGAATTTATACATAATTCACATTCCATTATTTACGTGTGAACATACCTCGGTACAAAATTTGTAAATACGAGCCTAGTCTTTGTACACCTTGTTTTTCCCCTGGTTAAGGTCCGTTCCTCATTTTTCTTGATTTGTGAGGGCTACAAGTTGCTGAAATTTCAAGCTTCCAAAAACCCCATTTTTTCTAAAAAAAATCAGTAGAGAATAAGGAAAAAAATGAAAAAGATGATGGCTAGACACTAGGGTAATATTTTACTATGTAATAAGCCACCTAACCATTGACCATTTGAATTCCTTGTCCCCTATGGCTGGCCATCAGCTTATAAAGGGTCTATTTGCCCTTTAAAGACCCTCAATTTTGGTTCTCTAGCTATTTAACACCCTTAACTATCAAAATAGGGCTTTTACACTTTATGCGATTTAGTCCTTTTTCGTAATTAAGCTCACAATCGCTAAAATTAGCTTATCAAAATTTTCATGCACTTATATAATCATACTATAACACATAAAATAATATTAGAAATAATTCTCTGACCTCGGATTAGTAGTCTTGAAACCATTGTTCCGATTAGCCCCAAAATCAGGCTATTACATTTCTCCCCCTTAGGGATTTTCGTCCCCGAAAATCTTACCAGTTAAAAGGTTTGGGTATTGATCTCTCATAGTCTTCTCAGGCTCCCATGTGGCCTCTTCAACCCCATGTCTATGCCATAGTATTTTCACGAGTGCTACACTTTTGTTTCTTAATTGTTTGACTTCCTAAGCTAGAATCTTGACCGGTTCCTCACCATAAGACATGTTCGGTAGAATTTCAACTTCAGTCGGTGAAACCACATGCGATGGATCTGATCAGTATCAACGTAACATAGACACATAGAACACATCATGAATCTTCTCTAACTCAGATGGTAAGGCTAACCGATATGCCACCGGCCCTATCCTTTCAGTAACATCATATGGTCCAATAAAACGCGGACTCAATTTGCCCTTCTGACCAAACCTCAAAACCTTCTTCCACGGAGACACTTTCAAAAATACCTTATCACCAACTTGAAACTAGATTTCTTTTTGTTTCAAATCGGCATAGGATTTCTGCTTATCCGAAATGGCTTTCAAGCAATCATGGATTACTCTTACATTTTCTTTGATTTCTTTGATTAAATCAACTCCGGGTATCTGACTCTCCTTAAGTTCAGTCCAATACAAAGGAGTTCGGCACTTACGCCCATACAAAGCCTCATAAGGCACCATTTTCAAACTCGACTGAAAACTTTTATTGTAGGCGAATTATACCAGAAGTAAATACCTTTCCCAACTGCCTTGGAATTCCAATACACAACATCGGAGCATATCTTCCAATACCTGGATTACTCTCTCTAACTGACCATCCGTTTGTGGATGGAAAGTAGTACTAAAATTCAATCTTGTACCTAAAGCCTCTTGAAGCTTCTTTCAAAATCACGATGTGAATCTCAGATCTCTATCTGATATGATCTGTAGAGGTACTCCATGAAGTCTCACAATTTTAGAAACGTACAACTCAGCTAACTTATCAAGTGAGTAGTCGGTGCATACCAGAATAAAGTGAGCCAACTTTGTTAATTTATCCACCACAACCCAAACCGCATCTTTCTTTCTTGGTGATAATGGTAGCCCCGTCACGAAATCCATAGTAATCCTATCCCATTTCCACTCTAGAATCATCACGGGTTGAAGTAAACCAGAGGGTACTTGGTGTTCGACTTTCACTTGTTGACATATCAAGCATTTCAAAATGAACTCTCAGATATCCTTTTTCATACCCGACCACCAATACAGTCTCTTTAAGTCATTGTGCAATTTGGTACTTCTCGGATGGATTGACAAACGGCTACTATGTGCGTTGCCTAAGATCTTCTGAATCAATTTGGTACCTTTAGGAACACAAATCCTATCTTGGAACATCAAATATCTATCAGAATTAATTTGAAACTCTAGTTCTACACCCGATTCACATTGGCCTCCTTTGGCCTGCAAATTGTTGTCACACTTTTGAGCTTCATATATTTCTTGGAAGAACATCGGTCTAGCTTTCAATTCAGCTAAAATAGATCCATCATCTGATAAAGCTAACTGAGTGTTCATAGCCTTTAATGCAAACAAGGATTTCTTACTCAAGGCATCGACGACCACATTCACCTTTCCTGGATGGTAGTCAATCACTAACTCGTAATCCTTTATCAGCTCTAGCCACCTTCGTTGCCGCAAGTTTAACTCCTTTTGAGTCATCAGGTACTTTAGGCTTTTATGATCGGTGAATACTCAACATTTCTCACCATACAAATGGTGTCTCCAAATCTTTAACGCGAAACAATGGCGGCTAGGTCCAAATCATGGGTTGGATAATTTTGCTCATGTGGTTTCAGCTGCCTCGAGGCATATGCTATCACTTTGCCTTCTTGCATTAGTACAAATCTGAGACCATTTAACGATGCATCACTAAAAATAATAAATTCCTTGCCCAGTTCAAGTTGAACTTATACCGGGGCCTCGGTCAACAATGTCTTTAACCTTTCAAAACTCTGTTAGCATTTTCTGACCATTCAAATTTGACATCCTTCTGTAATAGTCTCGACATTGGAGTAGCGATCATGGAAAATCCTTTAACAAACCTTCAGTAATAACCAGCTAAGCCCAAAAAGCTTCTAACCTCAGATGCATTCCTCAGAGGTTTCCAATCGATAATGGTTGAGATCTTGCTCGGATCAACTCGGATCCCATCACCAAATACGATATGCCCTAGAAATCTGACTTTTTTAAGCCAAAACTCACTCTTACTAAACTTAGCATATAATTGTTTGTCTCTCAGAATTTTTAAACATTGTCCTCAAGTGATTGGCATGTTTAGACTGATTATGAGAATAAATCAAAATATCGTCGATAAACACTACAACAAATTTATCCAAATAGGGTCAGAAAATGCGATTCATTAAATCCATGAAAACTGTAGGGGCGTTGTTAATCCAAAAGGCATCACTAAAAACTCGTAGTGACCATACCTCATCCAAAATGCAGTCTTCAGCACATCTGAGTCCTTAACTCTCAACTGATAGTAGCCAAACTTCAAATCTATCTTGGAGAACACAGTGGCTCCCTTCAATTGGTCAAACAAATCGCCGGTTCTTGGTAAAGGATTCTTGTTCTTAACTGTAACCTTGTTGAGTTGTCGGTAGTCTATGCATAATCTCATCGATCCATCCTTTTTCTTCACCAACAACACTGGTGCACCCCATGGAGAATAACTCAGTCTCACAAAACCCTTGTCAGTTAATTCTTGCAACCGCACTTTCAACTCCTTAACTCTGTTGGAGCCATCCTATGTAGAGTAATCGAAATAGGCGTCGTACCAGGGACTAACTCGATACCAAACTCAACTTCCTTAGTTAGGGGTAATCCGAGAAATTCTTCTGAAAACACATCCGGGTACTCACATACCACTGGCACGAACTCAATCTTTAAGTTGGATACTTGAGTATTCATCACAAAAGTGAGATAAGCTTCGCACCCTTTTCTCAAATACCTCTTTGCAGTCATCGACTATATCACTACCGGTAAGTTATCTGATCCACTCGATTCAACCCAAAGAGTATCTCCGTCTTCACATTTTAACTCAATAGATTTTCTTCCACAATCCACTACAACACAATGAGAGGTTAACCAATCCATACCAAAGATTACATCAAACTCATCAAATGGCAATATCATGAGATTAGCCGAAAAACAATGGTCCCTAATTGTTAAGGGACAATTTCTACATACTTGATCAACTAACACATGTTTGCCTAACGGGTTAGACACTTTTACCACAAATTTAGTAGACTCAACTAGCTATACTGGGTACCAATTTCATGCAAATATATGAATGGGTGGACCCCGGATCAATTAAAGCAATAACAGGTATATCATGGATAGAAAAGGTACCTATAATCACATCGGGGGATAAAGCCTCATAGCGAGCACGAATGGCATACGTCCTCGCAGGTGCTCTATTTTCAGGCCTCCCAGTTAGGGTATTTTTACTATTTGTTCCACTTTCCGAATTCTTTTACGGCCTTCCTCTATAAGCAGTGTTGCCAGACTACGCACTCTAGGATTTTTCCTTCTGAACCATCTTAGCATAATCTTTAATATAATGATCGTGGGATCCATATTTGAAAGATGCCCGGCTATTCATCAAGCACTCACCGGGGTAGCATTGGCCACAGTGTTGACACTCAGGCCTATTAGCGCGAGCATTGCCCACACTCGCTACCGAAGTAGTCTGAGCCTTATGTTCTGAAGACTGTTTCCCTTGATTTCTAGTTGAGAATCCAATTGAAGCACTGGATCGAGTGTTAAATTCCTTCAACTTCTTAAATGAAAATTGAAATGATTTACCCATCTGTCTTTTCTTCAAGTTGCGAAACTCCATTTCAGCCTTCCCTTTTTCCTTGGCCAATTCTTCGGCCTTACAAGCCCTCTCTACCAGTACCACAAATTCTCTCAGTTCAAGGACACCAGCAATCAATCGGATGTCTTCATTTAATCCATCCTTGAATCTCTTACACATGATGGCCTCAGTCGATACACACTCTCGAGCGTACTTACAAAGTCTCACGAAACTCACGCTGACTAAATCGTAGCTCTGATACCATTAAATGTAACACCTCACAGTCGTGCCCAACGTCAAAACAGAATACGAGGCATTACCAAACTTAAACACATGCATTTCAACATTTTTGAATCATCAAGACTTAATCAAATTTAAAAAATTTTCAAACTTTGTCTAGACACCTTAAGATAGGTCTACGAGACCTTAAACGTACATTGGAAAATATTCAGGACCAACCCTAGTCCTTAATCAACCTTTAGAAAAATGACCTTTAAAACAGGGCACACGCCCGTGTGGAAGTGCAACACACCCGTATGGCCATTATGACATGGCCGTGTTGGTGGTCCGTGTGATACACACGGCCTAAGCATCTAGGGACACGACCGCGTCCCATGCCCGTGTGAATTAAATTCTAAATTTGAACCTACAGGGGTTTTCACACGCCCTGACACACACCAGTGTCTATGGCCCGTCTCCCTCACACACCCATGACACGCCCGTGTCTTAGCCCGTGCCCAAAAACCTTGACATTCTATTTCTGACGTCAGCACCCAATTAGGGGCACACGCCCATGGCCAAATTGTCATGTCCTCCGTACGGCTGAGACACACGGCTGTGTCTCTACCCGTGTGTTTATTACCATGTATACTGACTTGAAATTTGTACGTGCAATGGACACACGGCTGGAAAACACGTCCATGGGGCTGGCCGAGTGTCACACACGGCCTAGACACACGCCTATGTGGACAAAATAGGCTATTTACTAAGCCTCTTTATCACCCTTACTTGCAACAACCTACACAAAAATGAACCAAACTAATACAAACATAATATATGTATATCGAAGTCAACCACAACCCTTAGAAATTTTTCCCAATGCATATAATAATAATTAAAATTGGCCATCATTAATGGCCTATACAAAATCAATATCACATCCACCACATGAGCCAACACTTGTGGCTAAACTAACAAGAAACTAAACTATGATTTCGAGTCCCTATACATGCCAAAAATCAAAAAATTTAAACTAGCTATACCAAAAGCCTCGGGTGATAGTGTGATCAATGCCTCCGACGCTTCTTGATCCCCGATACTAGCTTGACGACACTATAAGAAAATGGAAAAGAAAGGAGTAAGCATAAAGCTTAGTAAGCTCACCTGCAAATAATAAACAACATAACTCGTTAATTTAAAATAAGGCAAAGTTTCATAAGCTTAACTTACTTATACATAATCTTACCACAAGCATTTGACATATCGAATTCTCTACTCAAGAATTTTACGAACGTAGCAATGCATAATTTCCATCATTGGCTTAGTCACCAATAATTTCTAACTTACCCGTTGAACACTAGGAATATTATTGGATACTTGGAAATCTTACACAACATCACATTATATGTAGCCACATTCTACCTTAGTTAACACATCACATGTTGCTCGTTCTCGAGCTAATCACAACCCTGCTCACACAAGCTGACAGTCAAGATGTAACTACTCGAGCTGCTCACACAAGCTGACAGGTACCCGCAACACATGCCGGGTTACGCAGCCACTGGTAGAACGTACATGACTAGCTCTCGAATTTATAAAACCACACATCACATATACAAATGAGCTCATAATCACATAATTCCTAGTGGCATGTCACATTGTATCCTAATTTATTCCTAAAGTTCAAACGGGATTTTTCTCTTAGACTTACCTTCAACAAACTCGATCACATAGGCAATTTCATATTTTCATGGTAAAAGGGTTATAACATAATCCCGCATAAATATAAAAATATTGTAACTTACCTTCAAGCGTAGAAATTATGATTCATGCATCATTTAAGCATTTATACATAATTCACATTGCATTATTTACGTGTAAACTTACCTCAGTACAAAATTTGTAAACACGAGCCTAGTCTTCGTTCACCTTGTTTTTCCCCCGGTCAAGGTCCGTTCCTCATTTTTCTTGATTTGTGAGGGCTACAAGTTGCTGAAATTTCAAGCTTCAAAAAACCCCATTTTTGCTCAAAAAATTGGTGGAGAAGTAGGGAAAAATGAAAAAGATGATGGCTAGACACTAGGGTAATATTTTACTATGTAATAAGTCACCTAACCATTGACCATTTGAATTCCTTGTCCCCTATGGCCGGCCATTAGCTTCTAAAGGGTCTATTTGCCCTTTAAAGACCCTCCATTTTGGTTCTTTAGCTATTTAACACCCTTAGCTATCAAAATAGGACTTTTACACTTTATGCGATTTAGTCCTTTTTCGCAATTAAGCTCACAATCGCTAAAATTAGCTTATCAAAATTTTCATGTACTTATATAATCATACTATAACACATAAAACAACATTAGAAATAATTCTTCGACCTCGAATTAGCGATCTCAAACCACTGTTCCAATTAGCCTCAAAATTGGGTTGTTACACTATTTGATTTGAGTGATTAAAAGGTTATTTGAATAAAGGAAAAGGGACTTAAATGGTAATTAGACCATTCAAGTTGTTAGTGGACAACAATGGACATGAATATGATGTTTTATTTAATTATTAACTAAGGTTAATATGGTAATTTGATAATTATATTAAAAATAAAATAAACCAATATGTTTTATCATCACCTTAATGTCTTCTTAACCGATTTTGAATGGAGAAAAACTCTATGGAAGACCATGAAGCTTTGGCTTACTTTGTTATGATGCATGTAAGTCCGTTTCAGCCCCATTTTCAATAATTTTTATGGTTTTGAGATCATTGCAACTAGGTCCAGCTAGCCCGTGCCTTCAATTTTGAACTGTTAAAAATTGTGAATGTTTCCATTGATGAATCTAGTGATCTTTTATGTTAAATGATGAATTTGAAATATTATTTGGTATTTGAAAGTATTTTGTTAAGTGATTTTTGATGAATTTTTCGATTTAGGACTAAATTGTTAAAATAGTAAAAGTATAAGAATTTGATGTGAAATTAATAAAAAATTTGGGCTGATATGGGTTGACTATTATAATTTGGCATTAAAAATGGTTACTTTGCATGTTTTGGGCTAAAGGACTAAATTAAATAAAAGTAAAACTTTAGGGGTAATTTTGTAAAAATGTCAAAATGACCAAATTGCATGAAATGCATTGTTTTACTGTATAAATTGATAAATTGAATAAAATTATTAATTTAGATCAAGATCAAGTGGAAAATCGAGAAAAATGAAAAATTACCAAAATGCCCCTAAATTTTGCTATTTCTGCAATTTAGCCAGGTAAGTTCGTATAAACTATATTCTGTATAATTTTGATTAAATTGAATGTTAATATGTGATTATATTGTGATTAAATCAATAAATATATTAGTATGCAATTTACCATGTTATGAAACGACGTAAATTCAACGACGTACGATAATTACCGAGTCTCGTTTGAACCTTAGGAATTCATAGGATACAAATGACATGTCATTAGGGTTTACGTGATTCGAGAGCTAGTCCTGAACGTCTTACCGATGGCTGAGGTTTGATATTTATTGCGGATGCTCCACAGCTCGTGTGAGCATACATGTACAGGAATTGACGGATTACAGTTAGATGAGTTAGCACACTATGTGTGAGTTATCCCGAGTACCCAATGATATTCTAAATGGTTCAATAGGCATTATTCAAATGATAAACGATAAGTGAATGATATGGATTATGACATGTACATATATGAACATCCTTCATATGATGATACATAGAAATTATGTAAGTTGAGATGAGTGATAAACTCAAGTGTTACATGTTGAGAATAAATGGTTATACATGTTGAATTTATATGAAATATGTTCAAGTATGCTAGCATGTGTTGTTGTTGATACTTAGGCATGTGCCAAGCTATTGGTTGATTGGTATTATGTTTACTTAAAAGTTGCATTAAAATGGTAAGTGCCCAAATGGAAATATGCTTGTATTTATGAAAGTGTGGTAAGGTTTAAATTATGTAATTTCTTATGAAATGATTTATCATGTGGTTAATTCCAAAAGAGCTACGTTTATATGCACTAGCTTGTGGTTATGGTTGATGAAATGCTTATGTCTTGTGTGTTTTGCATATGAAACGGGGGTGGAAAGGTAATGAAAAAGTAAGTTCATACCTAAAGTGTAAAATTATGAAAAAGGGAATGAAGAATTGAATTGATGTTATTATTTAAGCTAATTATAGTAAATGCAGTGGAAAGTACTGAAATGCAAATAAAAATAAGAAAATTTGAAAGGGTTTAAAGTTTTATAAAATCCTACTATGCTAAGGATGACATGTATATGTGATGCTGTGGATTTAGTCACATTGTGAGTTGTTGAATATGGTTTCATGTGTAATAGCCCGTTTTAGGGTCAAATCAGAATAGTGGTTTTGGGACCACAAATTCGAAGTAGAAATAATTATTGTGATATTATTTTAAGGTCTACAATATGATTGAATAATTGTGTGAAAATTTTGTTAAGAAATTTTATCGATAAAGTGTCCAATTTGACTAATAGGACTAAATTGCAATAGGTGCAAAATGTGTGTTCTAGAAGCCAAGGGTGTTTGATTGTAATGAATTCTTAATTTAGAGGTCCTTAAATTGTAATTATACCATTATATTTTGGCATGGACAAAAATAGACATAGTTAGGTGAAATTTCAAAGTTTGGCATTAAGTGCATTTTGGTCATTTGGTAAATAAAGACAAAATAAAACAAATAAAAGATGTTCATCTTTCTAATTTCATCCCCCATAGCCGAATTTCAAGGGTCACCATAGGTAGGGTTTTGGCAACCTTCCAAGCTCGATTGTAAGTCCGTCTTTGTCCCATTTTTAATGATTTTTACATTTTTGTGAATGTTGTAACTTGATTTAGCTATTCTAAGGACTAATTTAAAAGAAAATCAAAGTCTAAAATTTTACCCATGTTGAATATTTGTGTATTTTGATGTTTAATGGTAGAAAATGTATGTTTGGTGTTAGATAAACAACATTTACCAGTGAATTTTGATGAAAATGTAACACCTCACACCCATGCCCCACGCTGGGTCGGAATATGAGGCATTACCTAACTTAAACTTATGCCTATAAACGTTTTAATAACACCTAAACATGGTCAGGTTAGAATTTTTTTCCATTTTACTTATAAACTCTTTAATAAGAGCCTACGAGGCTCAAAACAACCATTAGAACCCATTCAGAATCAATCTTGGTTTTAAAACAAACTCTGAAAATAACACTTAACACAGGGGCACACACACGTGTGGGAAGGGCAACACACCCAAGTGACATTACAACATGGTCGTGCTATTAGTCCGTGTGGTTCACACGGCCTATGCAATACAGGGACACGCCTGTGTCCTTTACCCATATGGAATTAATTCTAAATGCACACCTACAGGGGTTTTCACACAGCCTGGCACACGCCCGTGTCCCTGCCCGTGTCTTCACACTGCCATGACACACCCGTGTGCAAAAACCTGGACATTCTGTTTCTAACGTCAGCAATCCTTAATGGCCACATAGCCAAGGCAAACACCCATGTGCTAGGCCATGCCCTTCAGATGGCCGTGTCTCTGCCTATGTGTTTACTACTATGCATACTGACTTTAAATTTTTACGTGCAGGGGACACACGGCTGGACAACACGCCCATGGGGCTGACCGTGTGTCTACCCGTGTGGACAAAATAAGGCTATTTACCAAGCCTCTTTACCACACTTACAAATGCCCATTTATATAAGATCAATCAAGTTCAATACCAACATAATGTGCATAACCAGAACAGCTATAACCATTAGAAATTTGCATCATTGCGTTGAATAATAATTAGCATTAGTCAACATTCATGGCCTAAACAAAATGAGTATCATATTTCACATATGAGCCAACATATTATGGCTACTTGAAAAAACGCTAAACAAAAGACTCTGAGTCCCTATACATACTAGCAAACCAAATAATTAAAGTAGCTATACCAAGGTCTTGAGTGATAGTGTGATCGAAGCTTTTGATGTCACTGGATCCCCGATGCTAGCTTGGCGGCACTATAAGGAAAGAAAAGAAAGGGGGGTAAGCTTGGGAGCTTAGTAAGTACATATATGCAAATAAAGTGTAGTAAAAAGGAAAGTCATATTCGTCATACGGTAAATTTATCATACGTAAAAGATATAAATCACATAACATCTCTACCTTACTTTTCCTTTCATTCATCTATACTTGATGCATCTTATCCCTTACTCAGGTCCTATCCATGAGTTCGGTATACGTACCTCATCAAAGTTCTCACTAACTATATCTTCGAGTTACCCTTTGAACTCTCGGAACACATATGGATACGCGGGGAATTTGCATCTCAATGTCATATAAGTAGTCAGAGCTACCTTGTACTATGAAACACTCACATTTGAGCTACTCACAGGCCCTTTTATCAAGTCAGAACCTGGACCCCCATAGTTATTAGGTAACGTTCGCTCATTGAGCCACTCACGGGACTGTACACAGAGTCAGTACCCGGACCCACGTTACATACAACATTTGTCTCATGAACTCAAACTCAACTCATGAGTTTAGACCAGATAATTTCTTTTTATAGTATACCCCTTTGTATCCTATGCTATGTCTAAGGTTCAACGGGATTCCACATCTAATCGAATAGTATTGTATTTGCTCACAATGTAATTTACACAAACAACATGTCATTTACACATTCATAGCAACAAATAGACTTTAGATACATAAAAATAATAAGCCAATTACACATGTGTATTATCAAAGTATTTTAAAGTAAGCTTCGTTAACACATTATTTACATATGTACTTACCTCGATACAAAAGGATGAAGACGAGATTAATCCTCGTAAACTTTGTTCTTACCCCGATCAAGACTCGAATCACTAAATTAATAAAATTCATTTATTTCATCAGCACATCGATTTAGACACTCAAAAATTCATAGTTGGGCAAAATGACTATTTTGCCCCTAGACTTTCACAAAATGACCATTTTACCCCTATACTCGAAAATTGATTTTTATTGAATTTTTTCATATTATAAGCCTAGCCGAACCCCTTTTACTCTTATAGCAATCCAAAATTTCCACTATTTCACACATTTATCTTATATTTTTCAACTTATACAAAATAATCCCTAATAGGGTTTTCATGAGAAATCCCTTCACAAAAGTAGTTTATTTATTACCCATCTAAGACTCATATTATTCCATAAAATTTTAGTTAACAACACACATGCTTTCATGGCAAAACCCTAGACTCTTGTCTATCTTGCAAAATAGTCCCCTTATTTGAAAGCTCATGCTTCAAGGGGTCCAAAAATGTAAAAATCTTTAAGAGAACTCATGAGAATCACTTACTTGCAAAGGCTTAGAGTTGCTGAAATTTTGAAGCTCAAAAACCCCTCTAATGGCTGAAAATTTTGGTGGTAGGAGAAGAGAATGAAAGGATGAAGTCATCTTGTCTTATTTTATTCAATTAAGTCGCCAAACCACTTAAATTTTTTGACTTTTTGACCAACTTGTTCCCTATGGCCTGCCAGCCTAAGAATTAGGGGGTTTAATTGCTCTTTAAGGCCCCCAAATTAGGTTACATGGAAATTTAACACCTTTAGCTAACAATTTAAGACTTTTACACTTTATACGATTTAGTCCTTTTTTTCGTAATTAAGCAAGAAATCGCTAAAATTAATTCACCAAAATTTTCATGTACTTATCTAATCATGCTTCAACCTCGGGTTAGTGGTTTTGAAACCACTATTTTGACTAGCCCCAAAATCAAGCTGTTACAATTCTCCCCCTTTCGGTATTTTCATCCTCAAAACTCTTATCGGTAAAAAGGTTTGGGTATTAGCATTTCATGATTTCTTCAAGTTCCCATGTGGCCTCTTCAACCCCATGTCTCTGCCATAACACTTTCACAAGGGGAACACTCTTATTTCTCAATTGCTTAACTTCTTGAGCTAGGATCTTAACAGGTTCCTCACCATAAGACATATCCGATCTAATCTATACTTCAGTCAGAGAAATCACATGTGAAAGGTCAGAGCGGTATCGGCGTAGCATGGACACATGGAATACGTCATGGGTCTTTTCCAATTCTAATGGTAAGGCTAACCGATAAGCTACCGGCCCGACTCTCTCAATCACGTCATAAGGTCCGATGAAACGCGGACTTAGTTTACCCTTTTTACCAAATATAAGAACCTTCCTCCACGGGGATACTTTTACAAATACCTTATCACCGACTTACTTTTACAAATACCTTATCACCGACTTGAAACTCGATCTCTTTTCATTTCAAATCTGCGTAGGATTTCTATCTATCTGAAGTGGCCTTTAAACAATCACGAATCACCCTAACTTTTTCTTCAGTCTCCTTGACTAAATTGACCTCGTGAATCTGACTCTCTTTAAGCTTGGTCCAATACAAAGGCGTTTGGCACTTACGCCCATACAACCCTTCATAAGGTGTCATCTTTAAACTCGACTGAAAACTGTTGTTGTAAGCAAACTCCACCAGTGGCAAATACTTTTCACAATTGCCCTAAAATTCCAATACACAACATCGGAGCATGCCTTCCAAGGTCTGAATTACTTTCTCTGATTTGCCATCGGTCTGCAGGTGGAAAGCCGTACTAAAATTCAACTTTGTACCTAAATCTTCTTAGAGCTTTTTCCAAAACCGCGATGTAAATCTCAGGTCCCTATCTGAAATAATCGATAAGGGCACCCAGTGTAGCTTCACAATTTCAGAAATATATAGCTCTGCTAGCTTATCCAGTGAGTAATTTGTGCGTACCGGAATAAAATGAGCTAACTTTGACAGTCGATCAACCATAACCCATACCGCATCTTTCTTCTTCGGGGTTACCGGCAAACCCGTTACGAAGTCTATAGTAATCCAATCCCACTTCCACTCTGGGACCATGATAGGCTCAAGTAAACCAGAAGGTACTTGGTGCTCGGCCTTCACTTGCTAACATATTAAGCATTTGGATACGAACTCTAAAATATCTCTTTTCATCCTCGGCCTCCAATACATTTTCTTTAAATCATTGTACATTTTCGTACTCCCGGGGTGTACTGATAAACAACTACTATGTGCTTCATCTAAAATTTTCTGAATCAACTCGGTGTCCTTAGGAACACAAATCCTTTCCCAAAATCTCAAGCAACCATCGAAACCAATCTGAAAATCCAATTCGACATCTGGTTCATACTAGGTTTTCTTGGATAATAATTCACTGTCACTCTTCTGAGCCTTGTAAATTTCTTGAAGAAATGTCGGTCTACCTTTTAACTCTGCTAGAACAGAACCATCCTCTGACAAGGTCAATCGGGCATTCATTGCTCTCAATGCAAACAATGATTTCCTACTTAATGCATCGGTAACCACGTTCACTTTTCCCGGATGGTAATCTATAATCAACTCATAATCTTTTAATAACTCTAACTATCTAAGTTGCCTTAGATTTAAATCCTTCTAGGTCATTAAGTACTTAAGAATTTTATGATCGGTGTATACATGGCATACCTCTCCGAACAAATAATGTCGCCAGATCTTCAAAGCAAGCACTATGGCGACCAACTCTAGATCGTGTGTTGGATAGTTCTTCTCGTGAGGTTTCAATTGTCTTGAGGCATAGGCCACAAACTTGCCCTTTTGCACAAGTACACATCCCAACCCATTTAGAGAAGCATTGCTATAAATCACGAACTCTTTTCCTTATTTGGGTTGTACTAGCACTGGAGCCTCAGTTAACAACATCTTCAACTTCTCGAAACTTTGCTGACACTTATTTGACCTTTCAAACTTAACTTCTTTTTGTAGTAACCTTTTCATGGGAGTCGCAATCATAGAGAAGTCATTTATAAATTGCCTGTAATAACCGGCCAACCCTAAAAAGCTTCTAACTTCAGTCACATTACTTGGCGGTTTCCATTCAACAATAGCAGAAACTTTACTGGGATCAACCCTAATACCATCACTCGAGACAATATGACCTAAAAAGCAGACTTCTCGAAGCCAAAACTCACTTTTTCTAAATTTGGTATACAACTGATTGTCCCTTAGAGTCTGTAAAATGGTTCTCAAGTGTTCGGCATGTTCTACCTTGTCTCTAGAATAGATCAGGATATCATAGATGAATACAACTACAAATTTATCTAGATATGGCCAAAATACTCTATTCATTAAATCCTCAGTCAAAAACATTTTAAACTTCTCGAAACTCTACTAACACTTATTTGACCATTCAAACTTAACACCTTTTTGTAGTAACCTTGTCATGGGAGTCACAATCATAGAGAAGTCCTTTACAAATCGCCTGTAATAACCGACCAACCCTAAAAAGCGTCTAACTTCAGTCACATTACTTGGTGGTTTCCATTCAACAATAGCGGAAACTTTGCTAGGATCAACCCTAATACCATCACTCGAGACAATATGACCTAAAAAGTCAACTTCTCGAAGCCAAAACTCACTTTTGCTAAATTTGGCATACAACTGATTGTCCCTTAGAGTCTGCAAAATGGTTCTCAAGTGTTCGGTATGTTCTACCTTGTCTCTAGAATAGATCAGGATATCATAAATGAATACAACTACAAATTTATCTAGATATGGCCAAAATACTCTATTCATTAAATCTATAAACACGGTAGGGGCATTTGTTAAGCTGAAAGGCATGACCAGCAACTCATAGTGGCCATACCGCATCCTAAAAGCGATTTTAGGCACATCTGCCTCTTTAACTCGCAGTTGGTAGTAGCCTGATCTCAAATCTATCTTAGAAAACCATGCTGCTCCCTTCAGTTGGTCAAAAAAGTCATCAATCCACAGCAATAGGTATTTTTTCTTGATCGTCCTCTTATTTAACTACCGATAATTTATGCACAACCTCATAAATCCATCTTTCTTTTTCACAAATAACACCGGAGCACCCCACGGTGAAAAGCTTGGTCTCACGAAACCCTTGTCGGTCAATTCTTGTAACTATGACTTTAGTTCTTTCAGCTCAGTTGGAGCCATCCGATATGAAGTAATCGAAATAGGCGGGGTCCCTGGCATTAGCTCAATACCAAATTCAACCTCTCTATCAGGGGGTAACCCAGGCAATTCTTTCGGGAATACATCCACATATTCACTTACAACCGGCACTGACTCAACCTTTAACTCTGATTCCTTTGTATTCATTACAAAAGCCAAATAAGCTTCACATCCTTTCCTCAAACATTTCTGGGCAGACATTGTAGATATTACAATAGGCAAGTTCCCCGGTTCACCTGATTCCACCCAAAAGGTTTCACCGTTTTCACATTTAAAATTAATAGCCTTTTGTCTACAATTTACTACAGCATCATGGAATGTCAACCAGTCCATACCAAATATGACATTAAACTTATCAAATGGTAACAGCATCAAATCGGCCAGAAAGCAATGACCTTTAACTACCAAAGGACATTTCTTACACACTTTATCGACTATTACATGTTTGCCTAATGGGTTTGACACTTTAATCAAAAACTCCATAGACTCAACAGGCATATTCGTGCTAGACACCAACTTCATGCACACATATGAATGAGTAGAACTAGGGTCAATTAAAGCAACAACAATATTATCGTATAGAGAAAATGTACCGATGATCACATTAAGAGAGGATGCATCTTCACGTGCACGTATGGCGTAAGTTTTAGCCGAAGCCCTAGCTTCAGACCTTAAGATGGTGTCTCTCATCATATTCTTACTGCCAGCCCCAGTTCCAACATTCTTTTGAGGCATTCCTTTAGAATTTGTGCCACTTGGCCTTGTACCTTGAAATTTTCTTTGTCAGTCATCTCGGGGCAATCTTTAATAAAGTGGTCTTGAGAACCATATCAGAAACAGGATCCATCGTTCATTCTACACTTTCTGAAGTGGTTTCTACCACAATATTGGCACTCTAGTTTGGAAGATCTGACATTGCCTACACTCGCCACTGATGTCGCCCGAGACTTAAAATCTAAATCTTGCTTCTTACGATCTCATTGTGAATGTCTAGCAGATACGTGGGAACAAGAGTAGACGTCTCTAGATTTCTTAGACTGAGATGGAAATGACTTGCTCGCATGCCTCTTCCTTACATCTCTAGCTTCAGCTTCGATTTTTTTCTTTTCCTTGATTAATTCCTCGGCTTTACAGGTCCGACCAACGAGTACTACAAGCTCTTTTAACTCAAGGACACCCATTGATAGTCTAATGTCCTTATTAAGTCCATCTTCGAACCTTCTACACATCTTAGCCTCAGAGAATACACACTCCCGAGCGTACTTACTAAGTTTGATGAATTCTCTTTCATATTCAGTAACCGTCATGCGGCCTTGTTTCAAGTCGAGAACTTCTTTACGCTTTTGATCCATAAACCTTTCACTGATGTATTTCTTCCAGAATTCCTCTTGGAAGAATTCCCATGTGACCCTTTCGTAAGGCACCACTGAGACTAACGTCTTCCACCAGTAGTACGCCGAGTCCCTCAACAAAGGTCTGGCACACTTCAAACATTCTTCGAAAGTGCAGGATAATTCATCGAATACCCTGATGGTATTCTCAAGCCAGAATTTTGCCCTTTCAGGGTTATCATCTTTATTAGCACGAAACTCCTCGGCTCCATGCTTTTGAATCTTATCCACTGGAGGTCTATTCCACCTCTCAAAGTCCATACCCTGGGGCATTAAGGGGACAGATTGAGTGATAGGTAAGGGTGGAGGGGGTTGAGCATTCGGGTTCGCTTGGACAAACTCCATGTACCACTCATTCATCGTGTGGAGAAAGGCCTCTCGAGCCCTTTCTCCTCCTCCCTGACTAACCGTGAGAGGTCGATTATCGGATGGCACTGCCCCTTCAGCGGGAGCCGACGCGTTACTTTCTACATCATCCGCCCTAGTTCGATCGGGATCCATTACTATAAGAAGACACAATTTTAAAAGGTCAAGAGTCATCACACTATCACAATTTATTTATGGCATGTATAGCTAGACTCGTACTCAGGCTATGTTAGTCTGAGAACCAACTAAACCGTAGCTCTGATACGACTAAATCAAAACCCCACACCCGTGCCCCACACCGGGTCGAAATATGAGGCATTACCTAACTTAAACTTACGCGTATTAACATTTTCATAACACCTAAACATGGTCAGGTTAGAACTTTTTCCATTTTACATATAAATTGCTTAATAAGAGCCTACGAGGCTCAAAACAACCATTAGAACCCATTCAGAATCAATCGGGGTTTTAAAACAAACTCTAAAAATAAAAATTAACACAGGCGTACATGCCCGTGTGGGAAGGGTAACACTTACAACACAGTCGTGCTATTAGTCCGTGTGGTTCACACGGCCTAAGCAATACAGGGACACGCCCATGTCCCTAGCCCTTGTCCTTCACACGGCCATGACATGTCTGTGTGCAAAAACCTAGACATTTTGTTTCTGGCGTCAGCAATCCTTAATGGCCACATGGCTAAGGCACAAGCACATGCGCTAGGCTGTACCTTTTACACGGCTGAGACACACGGCTGTGTCTCTGTCTGTGTGTTTACTACCATGCATACTGACTTGAAATTTTTACGTGCAGGGGATATACGGCTGGACAACATGCCCATGGGGCTGACAGTGTGTCACACATGGCCTAGACACACGCCCGTGTGTCTACCCATGTGGACAAAATAAGGCTATTTACCAAGCCTCTTTGCCACCCTTACAAATGCCCATTTATATAAGAACAATCAAGTCCAATACCAACATAATATGCATAACCAAAACAGCCATAACCATTAGAAATTTGCATCACTACATTGAATAATAATTAGCATTAGCTAACATTCATGGCCTATACAAAATGAGTATCATATTTCACATATGAGCCAACACATTATGGCTACTTGACAAAACGCTAAACAAAAGACTCGAGTCCTTATACATGCCAACAAACAAAATAATTAAACTAGCTATACCAAGGTCCATAGTGATAGTGTGATCGAAGCTTTCGACGTCACTGGATCCCCGATGCTAGCTTGGCAGCACTATAAGGAAAGAAAAGAAAGGGGGGTAAGCTTGGAAGCTTAGTAAGTACATATATGCAAATAAAGTGTAGTAAAAAGGAAAATGATAAACCGTAATTTATACATATTTATAACCCATACTTAACGCATTTTATGAATGATTTCTCCTTAGATTTGGTGAATTCGATGCTCCTAATGCCTTAATTTCATGTTTTATTCTCAGGTAGGCATAGGAGAACAAAAGGAATGAGAAACGGGCCGAAAACGGAGAAAATGGGCCAAAGAACGAAATCGACACGGCCTGGACCTCTTCACACGGGTAGATCACACGACCGTGTCAATTTGGCAGAATTGAAGCACGATTCACACGGGTATAACACACGGCCGTGTACCTCAAACACAGCCTGAAGTTATCGCACACGGGCGTGTCACATAGGGGTGTCCCTGCCGAGCCCAAGTTAAGTCCAATTCGGAAAAGGCCACTTTTGAGGGCGCTTAGGCATTCCAAAGCCTATAAATACACCCTAAAAGAGGAAAAAAGGGGAACCAAAAATAGGGAGTAAGGAATTACTCCAAGGAAGCCGATTGATCCATCTCAGAAGCCGGATCTACTATCAAGACTGAAGATCTCTCCTCAATTTCCCCTCCAGGAGTTTTGGGTTTTCTTTATGTTTTGTAATTATTATTATTCTGAGATGTTTTCTTGTTTAGTTATGAACTAAACCCCTAAATACGTAAGGGGGATGAAACCTATGACAAAACCTTGTTATTATTTCTGTATCGTATGATAAATATTTAACTTGTTCTTAATTATGTGTTCTTAATTCTTGTTTTGGTATTTCAGGATATCACTTCAAGTTACTACTCTTAGTTGGAGGAGGAATAGACCCTAGCTAAGAGTAACTTTATCGTAATTAAGTGGAGTTGATTGCGTGCCTAGAGATAGGGTGACAAGATTTTGTCAGATTAGGGTGAAACCTAATAAGGGAATCCATAGATTGAGTTAATGCAACCTTAGGGTGTTAATTAGAGATAACTCTTGATTATTCAACCTAGGGATTAGACGTTGTTAGTCTCGAGAGGGATAATAATATACAGTAGGGATTTCTACGGAACAAGTTAAATGAATAAATCGTCCGATTTGAAGCCGGAATAACAAGTAAAAGTCTAGGTGGATTTTTCCTTAGGTATTGTCTCAATCAATCGCTTTCCCCAAAAGTAATTTCCCAAATTCTATTTTCTGCAAGTTCTTAGTTTAATTAATTAGTTAGTTAAAACAAATTTCTTTTCTTCGGCTAGATAATAAGAAGACAGTCATTCCTAGTACTCATAGTCCTTTGGGCTCGACAATCCAGTCTTGCTAAAACTATACTACTGTTCGATAGGTACACTTGCCTACATCGTGATAATAGTTAGTTTCAAGAACGATTCATTTATAAAACTTATCACAGGAAAATCGACGATCAAGTTTTTGGTGCCGTTGCTGAGGACTAAGATATTAGGAACGCTAAATTTTTATTACTTTAGCCATTTATTTTTGCAATTTAACTTCAATTTTTATTTGACTAATTTTCTTTCTTTTTTCTCCTGACAGGTTCTTATAGTTTATGACTAAAAGAAACCCGTCAGGACCATTGCTTTTTGACGAGGAAATTGATCGTACAGCTCGTAGAAACCGACGAGAAATCAGGCATAGCTTCAGGTACCCAGAGGAAGAGCAAGAGGACGATATCTCAGCTACAACCGAGGAGATGGCTGAAAATTAAGACAATCCGCTACCTCCAGCCGTACCCGCTGAATTAGCAAATCAAAATCCTGCTCCTCGTACTATGTATGATTATGCTAAACCTAATTTTACAGGAACTGAGTCAAGTATTGTTAGGCCTGCTATTGCTGCAAATAATTTTGAACTGAAACCTAACACGATTCAGATGATACAGTAATTTGTTTAGTTTGATGGTTTGCAGGATGAGAACCCCAATACTCACTTGGCAAATTTCCTAGAACTGTGCGACACTTTCAAAATTAATGGTGTTTCTGATGATGCCATTCGCCTTCGGTTATTCCCTTTTTCACTGAGGAATAAAGCTAAACAATGGTTGAACTCACTACCACAAGGGTCTATTACCACTTGGGAACAAATGACCGAAAAATTTTTATTAAAATATTTTCCACCGGCAAAAATAGCTAAGTTGCATAATGATATATCTTCTTTTGTATAGATGGACTTAGAAACACTTTACGATACATGGGAGATATAAAAGGACCTTTTGCGAAGGTGCCCACACCATGGATTACCTCTATGGCTGCAAGTTCAAACATTCTATAATGGTGTGAACCCTTCGACAAGATAAATGATTGATGCAGCTGCTAGTGGGACCATCAATAACAAAACACCTGAAGAGGCTTCTGAATTTATTGAAGAGATGTCACTGAATAAATATCAGTGGCAAGTCATGAGGACTAAGCCAACAAAAACAGCAGGCATTTAAAACGTTGATTCGGTCACTATGTTGTCAAATCAAGTAGAACTTCTGAATAAGAAAATTGATGGTTTACTTGGTTCTACGTAGGTACATCTAGTGATGAGGTTTGATTCAAGTGGAGGAGGTGTGCTTACAGAATACCCACCATTCAATCCTTCAACCGAAGAGGAACAAGTCAACTATATGGTTAATAATAATTTTAGATCTCAAAATAACCCATATAGTAATACTTATAATGCAGGTTGGAAGAACCACCAAAATTTCTCTTAGGGCGGTTAAGGAAATCAAAGGCCACAAAATCCTCAGGGTTTTCAACAGCCACCTTATCAACAGGAAAAGAAGCCGAACCTTCAGGAGATGCTATCCAAACTCATCTCGGTGTCAGAAACTCGTTTCCAAAATACCGAGACAGCACTCAAAAATCAACAAACATCAATTCAAGGACTCGAACCTAAGATAGGTCAGCTATCCAAATTAATTTCTGAACGACCAAAAGGTAGCTTGCTAAGTAACACTGAACCGAACCTAAGGGAACAGCTCAATGCATTTAGTACTCAAGATAAAGAAGGATCCGTTGAGCCTGAGCCAGAATTGATGCAAGAAATTGTGATAAGAAAAGGTAAAAGTGAGGTAAGTCAAAATAAATCAGTGAATGAAGAATATAAACCTCATGTGCCATACCCTAACGCGATAAGGAAAGACTGCTCAGATGAACAATTCGGTAAATTCCTTAAACTTTTGAAAAAATTACATATCAACTTATCGTTTATTGAATCTCTGTCACAGATGCCAAATGCAATGAAGTTTTTAAGAGAGCTTCTAGCAAACAAGCGAAAGTTGGACGAAGCGTCACATGTAGAGATAAACGCAGTTAGCTCAGCTATTCTATAGAATAAGATACCCAACAAATTAAAGGATCCAGGGAGTTTTACAATTTCTTGCTTAACTGGTAGTTTAGATGTGAATAATGCATTAGCTGATTTAGGGGCAAGTATCAATGTCATGCCTTACAAAATGTTTAAGCAACTAGGTCTTGGGAAACCCAAACAAACTAGGATGAGCATTCAACTAGCAGATAAAACCATAAGATTTCCTAGGGGTATTATTGAAGATGTACTAGTGAAAGTGGATAAATTCATATTTCCCGTTGATTTCATTGTTTTAGACATAGAGGAGGAGACCAACACCCCTTTGATTTTAGGGAGTCCCTTTTTAGCAACTGCTAAAACAATTATTGATGTTGGCATAGAGAACTTACACTTTGCGTGGGAGACGAAATGATCACCCTTCAAGCTCGTAATTCTAGCATCACATCGAACATGGAAGGTAATGATCCACACCATCCTACTAAAACTGATAATACGACACAATCCACTGTGCAGAAATTAAGTTTGAAAGAAGTACACAAGCTATGTTCCAACAACAATAGAGGACCCATTCATGAAGAACGAAGGCTACAGATAGAGGAGCTAGACGAATGGCGAGCACATAAACCGAGAACACCCAATAAATCGAAACTATGCCAAAACAAGCTCGATACCTCTCCAAATCAACTTAAGGTTGGAGATCAAGTCTTATTAGATACCGCAGACGCTCACATTGTCACTCCCAACTCGGATGAAGAAACCCCTCTTACAGTACTTAGTATTTTCCCATTCGAAACAATGGACGTAAGTCATCCCAAGTTCGGCACCTTTAAGGTAAACAATTCTCGGCTAAAGCTTTATTTTGATAAGAATGATAGCCGGAATAAAGAGTATGAACTCTCTAAACCACCTTGACCATTCAACAGAGAGGTAAGTCAAGCTTAGACTATAAATAAGCGCTTCTTAAGAGGCAACCTGAGCACTAATTACACTAACTTCTTTAAATTTTAGTGTTTAACACTTGCCATGACTAACAGAGCTCTTGAAAATAGGTTTACCACAGGGACACGGCCAAGCACACAAGGGTGTGTAAGACCGTGTGGAAACAGGGCAAGATTTTCCCAAAACACGGGTGACGATAAAATGCCACGACTGTGGGACATGGCCATAGATGAACCTGTCAAAACAACATGGGCGTGCGACATGCCCATGTTTAAGGACCGTGGTCAAAACTGAGAAACTAACACGGGCGTGCGACAGACCCGTGCCGACCACCCGTGGGTGAATCTATCAAATTAACACCGGCGTAGGGATTGCATACACGGGCGTGGGAGAACTGAACAAGTTAAAACACGGTTGTGCGGAACAACCATGTTAAACAAAACGCCCAAGGAACAAGGGCGTGTGTCGAATTTCAGACGCGCCAAAAGGGGAAAACACGAAACACACGGCCTGAAATTGGGACACACGGGCATGTCCCTTGGCCGTGTGCCCCAAAATCTATAAATACCCTGCACTATTCATTGTCTTTCCCACCTAAAAACCCTAACCCTAGCCACTGCAAGTCCACACAGCCTCCACACCACGCCCGTGTGCCACCTCCAACTTCATTATTGATGTATTTTTTCCTCTTCCTAGCGTTTGTTTACTTCTTCCTTTTCTATTTTATTGATTTTTAGGCCTAGTTATCACGATAATATGCAAGTTTTTTACTTTATTTCTATATTTTTAATCATTTAAATATCACACCCATCATTTAGTTTAAGTTCTTGTATGCATTCTTTACTTTATTTATTTAGATAGAAATAAAACTTTCATGATCAAGAGTAGTTAAAATTTTTTATGCATTTTATGTTTATGAGAGTTGTTCGGAAAAATTCATTTTTTGTCATTTACATGCCATTCATATGCTCATCCACATGTCCTCACTTTGATAAATGTCAAGAAATTATGCTGTTAAAAGAAATTGGGTTGGTTATCTTTGGGTTCAGTATTTTTAATGAAATTATTTATTCAAAGTTATGGCTTTTCAATTTATATACCTATTGTTATTTCTTTTTTCTTCATTTGTATAGGTTCACAATGTCATCCTCACGAGGCAAGAAAATCACCGTTCCCGCTTCCAAAAAAAAGAAAGGAGCGTCATCTTCTGCAGGCCCTATCGCAGAAATTCGCCACCCATTTCTCCAGCTTCCCCAATGGACCTCAAGAGGAACTATATCAGATACTACGGGCTCGACCCTTAGCAGTGGGCCGCTGCATAGACTGGACTGCTATCGAACAAGTCCAGTTGGCTGACACGATTCGGGCCCTCTTTACCACCGACCCATGGGAATCATTCTTTGGGATCATCGAGCCGACGTACCTCGAGCTCACAATGGAACTGTGTTCGACATTCCATCTTCAAACCGTCGTGACCAACTACGACGATCCCAGCACAGTCCAGTTTCGCTTAGGCAGATTAGTCCACCAACTAAGCATTCCTGAGTTCGGTACCGCATTGGGTCTCTATACCGAGGAGTTTAGAGAGGAGAATAAATTACATGCTCTTGACCGCCACATCCATCGTTCTCACTCACGGTGTTGGGATGCCTTCATTCCACGTTCGGCTACCTATGACCCCAGTCACACAAAGGCATCATCCTTCCCTCCGTCCCTAAGGTACCTTCATTCTCTTTTATCTCACACTTTGATAGGACAGAGGGAGAGCACCGGCGTCGTCACTACCCACGACGTCTATTATTTATGGTACATGTCCAACGGGCAGGCCATCGACCTCACCGACTTCATCACCCTTGCCATACGCCACCAGACAGAGCGACATTCGCCCATACGTGTCTCGACTGGTGTGATACTTCAGACTCCTCAACACCGAGGCCCAAGCATCATCCTTGACCCTTATTGGCCAGATGTCTCCACAAGGCATCTTAAGTATGATGAGCATGAGAATGATTGAGAGGCTCTGAGGAACCTACCCTCCCCAATATCGTCTCGCTCAATCCACCGAGGAGGAGGTTCCTTAGGACATTACTGATGATGTCCCTACCCAACATGAGGACCCACTTCACCACCCCCCACCACCACCTTCTCGGTCAGTTCATGCGGCGGCTTCATACACTGACATCTCTGAGCACATTAACAGATTCGAGCAGCAATGTTTTCAAAGATTGGACAACATTGATGCTACTCTATAGCAGATTTGTCAGCACCTCCACATCTCATCACCAGTCCCACCTCGCGAACCATCCAGCGATGAAGATGTTTAAAAATTTTTATTTTTTTATTTTTTGTTTTTATTTTTATTTTCATTTAAGACAACTTTTTATTTTTCTCTCATTTTATTTTTATTAGGATTTATAATATTTATCTAACAATATTTACTCTCGGCTAATCTTTTACGAGTAAATCATTCTTCCTAATATCCCCTAAACAGTTCCTGCTTTTATCACAGTTATCACAGAGCTCCAAAGCTCACACTCATTTAGGAACTTCAAACTCCAATGAAAAAGGTTCACCACGGTTACCATGCCCTGCTCAATTAGGAGATATAATATTCTTTTGGCACAGCACTTGTGGTATCCAACCTCTACTACCACCAGAGTATCCTCCTCCACCTCCATTTTGCCAAACTAGGACATTCATTCAATACTCAGGAAGTTTCAATTCTTTCCCTATCTTATGATCTTATATTTTCTTATATATCTAACCTTGTACATTGAGGGCAATGTACATCTTAAGTGTGGGGAGGTAATTATTTCATTATCTGAAAATCCTAGAATATTGCTTTGTTCTCTTGTGAATCTCTCATATCATGTTTAATATGAATTTTGATTGACTGATAATTTTGATTGATATATCTTGAATTAAAACATAGGCATTCATGCATTGATTGTTAAACTATAAGACACTAGAAAATCAAGCATGATAAGTTGAATTTTAAGAATTTAAAATTTTAGGTTGTTTCCCTAAATTTAGGTATTATCTTGAATTGAATCCCACAGATTGAAACATCAAAAAGCCATAATTTTTGTGATATTTTTGAGCCTTTTGAGCATTTATTAATTCTTTCATGCTCACTTTAATTATTGCTTTGAGTGTGCTAATATTGAATTGTTATTCTAGAACTTGCCTGATTATGCATGTCAAAACCACACTATTTGATTTGATATATCAAGATGATAGAGGCACTTAGGATTAACCCACTCATGCCATGAAAAGCCTACCTCCACGATTAACCCTTAGTAAACCCCTTTGAGCTTAACAAGTCATTCCTTGTACCACCCTCGATATTAACCATTAACCCATTATTGTTGAAATCCCCTTAAATTAATTTGATCCCCAATTTTTTTTTCGAGAATTTATTTGAATAAATTGCTTAACTATGTCTTGTTCTTAATAGTAATCTATGATATTTGACTTGTTCTTAAAAAAAAAAACCCATGTATATAAATCAGTAGTTATCTTTTGCTTGTAAGTCTCATTCCATAATCAAAGAAGAAAGGTTTGTTGTACGCAAGAGATGATTTAATATTTTTTCTAGTTAAGTAATTTTTCAAGTCAATCTCGATTCTAACCCTTTCTTTTAGCTTGTGACCACCCCCCTAACTAAGCCTCGTTACAACCCTTTAAAGACCTTTGGATTGATGTATCATCTCGATTTACAGTGGTGGAGATTTCATTTTTATGCAAGCCTATGGTAATAACTTTTCATATTGACTGATGAGTGCTAATTTCATTGTCCTTAAACACTTCGAGTGATTTGAGTGAATTTTTAGTGAGGATGTTAAACTCTGTGAGGTTCCAAATCAATGATAACTACCTAGGGGAGGGGAGATACCTAAGTTTTTCATGATTAAAATACTCAATTTAGAATGTTTGAAGCTCTAATGTTCTTTTAGTTGAATTCTCAATGTATGATTACTTATGAGATGATTTGAGATAATATTGATCGGAATTATAAGTTGAGAAAAAGGAAATTTTAACTGTGATCCGAGGATCTTGCCTAAGGATAAGCAAACACTTAAGTGTGGGGGTATTTGATAAACTGTAATTTATACATATTTATAACCCATGCTTAACGCATTTTATGAATGATTTCTCCTTGGATTTGGTGAATTCGATGCTCCTAATGCCTTAATTTCATGTTTTATTCTCAAGTAGTCATAGGAGAATGAAAGGAACAGGAAACAGGCCAAAAACGGAGAAAATGGGCCAAAGCACGAAACCAACATGGCCTGGACCTCTTCACACGGGCAGATCACACGGCCGTGTCAATTTGGCAGAATTCAAGCACGATTCATACAGGTATAACACACGATCGTGTACCTCGAACACAGCCTGAAGTTGTCGCACACGGGCGTATCCCTGTCGAGCCCAAGTTAAGTCCAATTCGAAAAAGGCCACTTTTGAGGGTTCTTAGGCATTCCAAAGCCTATAAATACACCCAAGAAGAGGAAGAAAGGGGAACAGAGAATAGGGAGTAAGGAATTACTCCAAGGAAGCCGATTGATCCATCTCAGAAGCCGGATCTACTATCAAGACTGAAGATCTCTCCTCAATTTCCCCTCCAGGAGTTTTGGGTTTTCTTTATGTTTTGTAATTATTATTATTCTCGAGATGTTTTCTTGTTTAGTTATGAACTAAACCCCTAAATACCTAAGGGGGATGAAACCTATGACAAAACCTTGTTATTATTTCTGAATCGTATGATAAATATTTGACTTGTTCTTAATTATGTGTTCTTAATTATGTGTTCTTAATTCTTGTTTTGGTATTTCAGGATATCACTTCAAGTTACTACTCTTAGTTGGAGGAGGAATAGACCCTAGCTAAGAGTAACTTTGTCGTAATTAAGCAGAGTTAATTGCGCGCCTAGAGATAGGGTGACAAGATTTTGACAAATTAGGGTGAAACCTAATAAGGGAATCCATAGATCTAGTTAATGCAACCTTAGGGTGTTAATTAAAGATAACTCTCGGTTATTCAACCTAGGGATTAGACGTTGTTAGTCTCGAGAGGGATAATAATATACAGTAGGGATTTCTACGGAACAAGTTAAATAAATAAATCATCCGGTTCGGAGCCAGAATAGCAAGTAAAAGTCTAGGTGGATTTTTCCTTAGGTATTGTCTCAATCAATCGCTTTCCCCAAAAGTAATTTCCCAAATTCTATTTTCTGCAAGTTCTTAGTTTAATTAATTAGTTAGTTAAAACAAATTTCTTTTCTTCGGCTAGATAAAAAGAAGACAGTCATTACTAGTACTCATAGTCCTTTGGGTTTGACAATCCGGTCTTGCTAAAACTATACTACGGTTCGATAGGTACACTTGCCTACGTCGTGATAATAGTTAGTTTCAATAATGATTCATTTATAAAACTTATCACAGGAAAATCGACGATTAGAAAGTCATATTCGTCATACGATAAATTTATCATATGCAAGAGATATAAATCACATAACATCTCTATCTTACACTTCCTTTCATTCATGTATACTTGAAGCATCTTATCCCTTACTCAGGTCCTATCTATGAGTTTAGTATACATACCTCATCAAAGTTCTCACTAACTATATCTTCGAGTTACCCGTTGAACTCTCGAAACACATATGGATACGCGCGCAACTTGCACCTCGGGTTAGTAGTTTCGAAACTACTATTTTGACTAGCCCTAAAATCGAGCTGTTATAGAAAATGTCAAATAGGGACTTATTTGTAAAAGTTGTAAAATGTGTGTAAAAATATGAATAAATGAAAAATGTGGGTTGTTATGAGCAAGAAATAGGTTTGGCTAGGCTTGGGTGTGATGAAATTGAATGAAAATCATTTTACAAGCCTAGGGACTAAAATATAAAAAGTTAAAAAGTTTGGGGCAAAATGTAATTTTTGCCATAAGGTGTTTTTAGGATTAAATTGAATAATGTGATGATTGAATGAGTTAAATGTGGTATAATAGATCAAGAAAGAAGAGGTTCTGACCTAGACCAGGGAAAGAATAAGGTTGTAGACTAAATCGAATTATTAGGCATTTTGTACTAAGGTAAGTTCGTATATTAAAAATAAGCTTTAGAATAATTGTACTTAAATGCCTTAATATTGCATGAATTGTATGTTTGATTATGTGAATGAGTATAATTCTACGAAAGAGTTCGACGATGATTCGGCGAGTGAGAAGTCTCGTTGAACCTTAGGAATAGATTAGGATACAAGTGACATGTCTCTAGGGTCATTATGTGATATGTAATTATATGATCCGGGTGCTGGTCTTGTACGTCCTACCGGTGGCTAAGTATACCAGTATATGTTGCAGATACTTGATAGCTTCTGTGAGCAGCACAGTGTAGCTACGTCTTGACTGACAGCTTGTGGGAGCTGGCTCGTCTATAGCTCGAGAGTGAGCGATTGTGTGATATGACATTGAGGTAGCATTGGCTACGTATGTGGCACTTAGTATGCAAAAATCCTGAGTATCTGACATTATTATTCCGAGTGGTTCACGGGTATGTCAAAGATGAGAATATGTGTAAATTTATTTCGAGATGGTTCAGGTATGTACGTAAAGCTCATGTTTATTAAATGCCTGAAAAGATGAAAATGAGGTAAGTCTTGTAATGGAATGGATTATGATACTATGGTAATTATATTATATTATTTGAATTTTATATGCATGGTAAGGTTGTTTATTTCTTGCATACAAGCTTACTAAGCTATATAGCTTACTCCGTTTATTTTCCATGTTTTATAGTGTCACCAAGCTAACTTAGACCGGAGATCTTTGGAGATTCGAATCACGCTATCAAACTCTCATTTTGGGTATTGATGATCTTAGTATTTGAAAGTATGGCATGTATAGGAACTTGTGCATTTTGTTATATGCGTCATTTGATTTGGCCAAATGTATTGGCTTATATTTGTTTAAGGTGATTTAGAAATGTAATTGGCTTATTTTGGTTAAAATGGTTGTATGCCCATTTATAATTATATGTGCTAATGCCTTTTGTTTATGTGTTTTGCATTAGGTTGCTATATGTTTATTATGGTTAAATGATTATTGTGAAATGGATGAGATTAGTCCTTTGGTGTGCTAGGAAATCTAAGTAGAATTATGCATGATGGAAGTATTCATGTTAACACTTGTGAATGTGAGTTTGGTATGAATTGATTTGGTAAAACATGCTATAGTAAATATGTTAAGTGTTAGTAATGAATGACATGATTTATTTTTCATTATGGACGTTTTGGTTCTTAAACATGCGATGGTTTATGCCATTGAACTTGTGTGTGTTAGTGTAAATGAGGGTGACAAATGGCTTGGTAAATAGCCTTTATTTTGTCCACACGAGTAGACATACAAGTGTGTGTCTAGGCCGTGTGTGACACACGATCTACCCTATAGACATGTATCTCAGCCGTGTGTCCACTGCACCTTAATTTTGAGAAACAGAATGCTCAGAATTGAGCACGCGGGCAGAGACACGAGCGTGTATCTTAGCCGAGTGGATGACACGGCCTCAGGAATGGGCTTGTGTCCTAGGCATGTTGTAACACCCGTGTAGCATACAACCCAAGTATAAGTTTCTTGTCCACGAGTGAGCTAACTAAGGAAGTGATTTCATTTTAAAATGCTAGAACGGTACATCACATTTACACCTATATCATCAATAAGTTTTAGTACTCAAACTGCCGAACCACAACTTCAAGATCATTTATGCAAATGCTTAATTATACTTTTTTTTTCGTTTTCTTTGTGATTTCATATTATCAAACCCTAGACGTATTCACTAGACATTAGTTACATAAATATAAAACTACACATGTGATTTCATGCCAAACCGAACCTAGATTTATATATACATATCAAGCCATTTTCACATGGCTTCGAGTACATAAACAAAATATACACTTCAAAACACATAATCAAGCCTATACATGCCGTAATGTCTGCCTAAATAACTAAGAAGAGATACCAAAATATAGCACACTGGCGTGATAGCTTTGACGATGATCCGAACTCGCAAATGATTCAGGAAATCTATGTGGATAGCAACAAAACACAAAGAAAGATAGAATGAGTATACAACCCAGTAAGTCATAAGTAATTTCTATACATACTATTGATATAAGAAGAGAAAATGTATAAAATTCACCTATTTAGGTCATGCCGAACCATATTACAATCATATAATTAAGTAAACCATCCACAAGCCAAGGACAATAAAAAAAAAAATCATCTACCAACCAACCAAATAGCTTTAAACATCACTCAATATACGTACAACAATGTCAACCTCATACATACACACATATTCATTTTATATCTCAACTTGATACCTCGAATAATGATACAACACCATGTCTCTTCCTTATACTACATATACCATTAATCACAGTCGCACACATAGTGCCCAAAGGTTTTTCCCGCACACATAGTGCCAAGATACATCGCACACTTAGTGCCTCAAAACTATCTCACGAATTGGCTTTCAATTCAACACACACACAGTGCCTTTTGATTCACACACATAGTGTTAGTATAGGATACTTACAAGAAGACAACTTAATTAACTACATTAGCATATATGGCCACGAATTTAAATACATGTATATTTGTATATGAGTCTATAATCACTTTTATAGAAAAGAACTTATGGACTTACTTGATAGTTGAAATGATCCTCAATCACCTATTCAATTTCTTTGTTTTTGCCTTTGCTTGATTCCCTCCCTTGAGTTCTTGAGCTAAAATAAATGAATTTAACAATTTAATTACCTCACTAGTTAATCATACCCTACACTATTAAAATTTCACATCACACAAAGAAAGAAAATGACACAACACTTATGTTTTCATCATAATTAACCATTCGGCTATTGATCATTCAATAATTATTCACTATCATTAGCTAATCCATACTTCAATGAAATTCACCTATATACATATACATGTCTTTATGGTAACCACACCTTGTTAAAATACTCAATTATACCATTCGATGATTTCCTCATTAACATATAATTATCCTTGTTCATTATTTTAAACCTTCAATTTATGCCTATATAAGGTCTCAAGGCCGAATGCAATTCATCATTTTAATATCTAGTTTCACTTCACAACCACTTTGGCCGTGTACTTCTAATTTGGCCAAAAGCCTTCCATTTATTCGTACCTTCATATAGACATCATCTAGCTCATCTACTTCTAATTCCATAAGTTCAACCTTATATTGCTCATTAAAACCCTCATGGTCTAAGTTTAAAGATTGTCAAACACACACATTTTCCAACTCTCTTAGCCGAATTCTCCACAATACTTAGACCTAAGTAAATACACTAAACTAAATTTTTTTTTTTTTTTTCATCTCAATTAATCCAACAAGAGCTTTTGGCTATACTAAAATACCATTTCTTTCCTAGGATGACAATTTAAATCAAATAAGCATTCAATTAAAACCCCATTTAACCGAATACCCAAATATCATCCAAGTATAATTTCAACAATTTCATATCATCCTAACATCTAATTCTTCAACAATGCAAGAAAACAAATCACAAAACTTAGCAAGTTGTACACGGCTTAGTGCCCAATCACTACAAAACAATTTATAATTTCCTTAACATTTCCAAGCTACTTTGCAATTTAATTTAAACATGTGAGAATATATATAACTAATAATTCAAACTCACCTCCAATTAGCAAGTAGCCAAAGCCGAATTCTCTTAATGAAGATTTCCTATTTTCCTCTCTTTAGTTTCGGCTCTTGGAGGTAGAAGAAGATGAACATCTTTTTCTTTTCTAAATTATTTTCTTTAGTCTTTTGTTTTACAATTTTTATTATTATTATATAATCAAAAATTATAAATAATTAGACTTAGTGGAGAGCCATCATCACTTGGCCGGCCACTTAATGGAATTTGGGAAAATTGACATGCAAAACCACTCATTTCCATGCATGCACTAATAGACCATTATAAGATTAACCTATTACATTTTACAATGTTTCATATAAGTCCTTTCTTTATAAATTCTCTTAGAGATGATCAAATTAATGCATGAAACTTTCACTCCCCTGCGTCTACTCACATTGTAAACACCAAAATAAATATATTTTAATTACTTAATACTCGGTCTCGTGGTCCTGAAACCACTTCCCGACTAGGGTCAATCTAGGTCGTTATAATTCTTCCCCACTTAAGGAGTTTTCGTCCCCGAAAATCTTACCAAAGTGGAAAGGTTTGGGTATCTCTCTTTCATAGAGTTCTCGGTTTCCCAAGTAGCTTCTTCAATCCCATGCTTGAGCCATAGTACCTTTACTAACGGGACCTTTTTGTTCTCGCAACTCTTTCACTTCATGAGCTAGGATACGGATCGGTTCTTCCTCATAACTCAAATCGATTTAATTTCAACCTCTATTGGACTAATTATATGCGATGGATCGGATCTATAACGTCAAGCATTGAAACATGGAAAACGTTGTGGATCCTTTCAAGTTCGGGGTAAAACTAATCTGATGCGATCGGTCCAATTCGTTCGGATATCTCATACGGTCCGATAAACCTCGGGCTCAATTTGCCCTTACGCCAAACTCGAGTACCTTCTTCCAAGGCGAGACTTTAAGAAATACCTTGTCTCCGATCCGATATTCAATGTCTTTTCTTTTTAAGTCTGCGTGACGACTTTTTTGTCGATCTGAAAGTCGTTTTCAAGCTTTCACTAATTTTCTTTACTTTAAGTTCAGCGTCTTTGATCAAATCAACTCAGAAAATTTTACTTTCGCTAAGTTCGGTCCAAAACAACGAGTACGGCATTTTCGACCATATAAGGCCTCGTGATGGTGCCATCTTAATGCTTGATTGAAAGCTATTGTTGTAAGCAAATTCAATCAATGGTAAGTATCGTTCCCACGAACCACCAAATTCCAGGATGCAACATCTCAACATATCCTCTAGTATTTGAATAGTCCGTCCGATTGACCATCCGTCTGGGATGAAAAGAGGTGCTAAAATGCAACTTAGTACCCAAAGCTTCTTGTAGCTTTTTCCAGAATCGCGATGTGAATCTTGGATCTCTATCCGACACAATAGAAATAGGTACTCCATGCAACTTCACAATTTGAGAAACATACAACTCGGCTAGTTTATCGAGTGAATAATCCATGCGCACGGAAATGAAATGAGCCGAATTTGTCAATCTATCTACAATAACCCAAATCGCATCTTTCCGCTTTGCATACGACAACGGCAATCCGGCTACAAAATCCATCGTTATTCGATCCCATTTCCATTCGGTATCGTGATCGGTCAAGTAATCTCGAAGGTACTTGATGTTCCGCCTTCACTTGTTGACATACCAAACACTTCGAAACAAAATCAGAAATGTCTCGTTTCATACCAGACCACCAAAACTGACATTTTAAGTCATTGTACATTTTCGTGCTACCAGGATGGATCGACATTCGGCTATTATGAGCTTCATTTAGAATCATCGAAATAAGTTCTGAATTTCTTGGAACACACAATCGGTTTCTGAATCTTAAACAGTCGTCATCATCAATTTGAAATTCTGATTCCCTACCCATGGCACATTCAGCTCGTTTAGCAACCAATTCACCGTCACCCCTTTGAGCTTCACTAATTTGGTGAATCCACAGTGGTCTAGCCTTTAATTCTGCTACTAATGCATTATCGGATGGAGCGGTCAAATGTACGTTCATTGCTCGTAAAGCAAACAGTGATTTGCGACTTAACGCATCAGCAACTACGTTAGCCTTTCCCGGGTGATAGTCGATGACCACTCATAATCTTTCAACAACTCGAGCCAACGTCTTTGTCGCAAATTCAATTTCTCTTGAGTCATCAAATATTTGAGGCTTTTATGATCCGAGTATACATGACACTTCTCGCCAAACAAGTAATGTCGCCATATCTTCAAAGCGAAAACAATTGCAGCTAACTCAAGATCATGAGTCGGATAGTTCTTCTCATGTGGCTTCAACTGTCTTGATGCATATGCTACCACTCGACCTTCTTGTATATCAACACGCAACCCAACCCAAGCAAAGACGCATCACTATAGACGACAAACTCTTTACGGATTCGGGTTGCACAAGCACGGAGCTTGATTAGATACGTTTTCGATTGATCGAAACTTCTCCGACATTTTTCTCACCAAACGAACTTAACATCTTTCTCGCAGAGTCTTGTCATTGGTGTGGCTATCGCCGAAAAACCCTTTACAAAACGCTCTGTAATAACCGGCAAGTCCCAAAAAGCTTCGAACTTCGTAATATTCTCTGAGGCTTCCAATTAAGTATAGCCGTAATTTTACTCGGATCAACTCGAATACCGGATGCACACCACATGACCCAAAAAAACTAACTTCTCTCAACCAGAACTCACATTTACTGAACTTAGCATACAATTGCTTGTCCCGTAAAATCCGTAACACTAATCTCAGGTGCTCAGCATGTTCAGTTTCATTTCTCGAATAGACCAAAATGTCATCGATAAACACAACTACAAACCGATCCAGATATGGTCTGAAAATCCGATTCATCAAATCCATAAATACCGCAGGGGCATTAGTAAGCCCAAACGGCATTACTAAGAACTCATAGTGTCCATATCTCGTTCTGAAAGTAGTTTTGGGTATATCTGAGTCTCTAACTCGTAGCTGATAATATCCCGATCTCAAATCTATCTTCGAAAATGCAGAGGCCCCTTTCAGTTGATCGAATAAATCATCAATACGCGGTAACGGATATTTATTCTTTATTGTCACCTTATTCAATTGACGATAGTCGATGCATAATCGCATGGTTCCGTCCTTCTTTTTCACAAATAACACTGGTGCACCCCAAGGCGAGGAACTTGGACGAGCGAATCCTCTATCCATCAACTCTTGCAATCGAAGTTTTCAATTCTTTCAATTCCGTTGGTGCCATACGATACGGAGTCAGTAGAAATCGGTGTAGTCCCGTGTACAAGTTCAATGCCAAACTCTACCTCCCGAACAGTGGTAACCCTGGTAGTTCCTCGGGAAAACATCCGGATAATCACAAACCACCAAAGATCGATTCAAGCTTCTTCTCTAACTCCTTGTCATCAAACACGTATGCCAGGTATACCTCACACCCCTTTCTCACATGTTTTTGAGCCATCATCGAGGATATAATTACTGGTAACCCGATCCTATCAGGAGACTTGACTCGTATTATCTCATCATTTGCACATCTCAAATCAATAGTCTTTCCTTTGCAATTCACCACTGCATCATGGACAGTCAACCAATCCATACCAAGGATAACATCAAATTCATCAAACGGTAAAAGCATCAAGTCAGCTGGAAAGCAGGAGCCTCTGACTACTAGAGGACATTTCTTACACACTTTATTCACATGCAGTACATAACGCCCAAGGGATTTGACACTCGGATTACGAACTCGATGAGACTCGGACGGGTAGAGTCTTACTAGATACTAAAGTCTCACATATATATGAATGAGTAGAACCAGGGTCAATCAAAGCAACAACATCAGTATTAAAGAGAGTAAATGTACCAGTGATAACATCAGGAGAAGATGCTTCCTCTCGTGCACGAATGGCATAAGCTCTAGCAGAGCACGCAATTTCTGCACCGATCAGCCATATCGTAAATCCTCTCTCGACCCCACTTACGCCTCCGGTATTTCTCGATGGTCTACCTAAGCTCGCTGCGCCGGTCGATCTTGTACCTTGTATCTTATTCTTCTCATCAAAGTTCCGCACAATCTCGAACAAAATGATCCCGCGATCCGCATCTATAAAAGCTCGGTTAATAGTCTTACCCCAACATTCACCTACATGTCGTCTTCCACATTGGGTGCATTGTGTTTTTCTTGTCATTGTTACCAACACTAGCAACCAAGTAACTCGAGAATCGCTGACGGTCGCTCCTAATAGAAATTCCCGTAGCCGCTTTTTGATTTGTTAGTATCGCCCCTGAATCTCTTTGGAGTCGAGAAAGTAGTTTTACCCGCCATTCTTTTACGAAAATCTCTGGCTTCAGATTCAGCTTTCTTTTTCTCCTTCCCGAGCTCTTCAGCCTTGCATGCCCGTTCCACCAGTGTTACAAATTCCTTTATTTCCAAAATACCCACCAATAGATTTTAAATCTTCATTCAATCCTTCTTCAAATCTTTTACACATAGCGACTTCATCGCCTACACACTCTCGAGCATATCGATCGAGTCTTACAAACTCGCGTCAGATTCGACATCTTGTCAAACGACCTTGTTTGAGCTCCAAAAATTCTTTACGCTTTTGGTCAGTGAATCGTTGACTAATATACTTCTTTCGGAATTCTGTCTGAAAGAATTCCCAAGTAACACGTTCCTTCGGGACTATAGAAATCAGAGTTCTCCACCAATAGTAGGCCGAGTCTCGCATTAAGGATATAGCACACTTTAAACACTCTTTCGGTGTACACGAAAGCTCTTCAAAACACGAATGGTGTTATCAAGCCAAAACTCGGCCCTTTCAAAGATTATCGAGTTGTGAGCTCGAAATTCTCTCGCTCCGCGCTTTCTTACTAAATCTATAGGAGACTTACTCAGCCTCAAAGGATCAATAGTCGTTGGTATGACAGGAACCTGAGGCGGATTATTTAAGTTCGGAAACGGTTGAGCAGCCGGGTTAGTCCGGGCGTATTGTGCGACCCATTCATTCATCATAGAAAAGAAGGCTTGTTTTGCCCCATCATCTTGATTATTAGCAGAGGATTGAGGTTCAACAGGCGGTGTTCCTTGTGCAGGAGCAGCCGCTACACTTTCAACATCATCCGCCAAGGCTCTCTCAGGATTAGGTTCCATTTACTAATCAAAACAATAATTTCAACCGTCAAAAGCCATCACACTATCATATACCAACATTAAGGCATGTATAGCTAGACTTGTACGCGCTACGGTAGTCCTAGAACCGACTAAACCGTAGCTCTGATACCAATAAAATGTAACACCCGTGTAGCATACAACCCAAGTATAAGTTTCTTGTCCACGAGTGAGCAAACTAAGGAAGTGATTTCATTTTAAAATGCTAGAACGGTACATCACATTTACACCTATATCATCAATACGTTTTAGTACTCAAACGTAGAACCACAACTTCAAGATCATTTACTTAAATGCTTAATTATACTTTTTTTTCATTTTCTTTGTGATTTCATATTATCAAACCCTAGACGTATTCACTAGACATTAGTTACATAAATATAAAACTACACATGTGATTTCATGCCAAACCGAACCTAGATTTATATATACATATCAAGCCATTTTCACATGGCTTCGAGTACATAAACAAAATATACACTTCAAAACACATAATCAAGCCTATACATGCCGTAATGTCTCGCCTAAATAACTAAGAAGAGATACCAAATGTAGCACATGGCGTGATAGCTTTGACGATGATCCGAACTCGCAAATGATTCAGAAATCTATGTGGATAGCAACAAAACACAAAGAAAGATAGAATGAGTATACAAACCCAAGAAGTCATAAGTAATTTCTATACATACTATTGATATAAGAAGAGAAAATGTATAAAATTCACCTATTTAGGTCATGCCGAACCATATTACAATCATATAATTAAGTTAACCATCCACAAGCCAAGGACAATAAAAAAATCATCTACCAACCAACCAAATAGCTTTAAACATCACTCAATATAATTACAACAATGTCAACCTCATACATACACACATATTCATTTTATATCTCAACTTGATACCTCGAATAATGATACAACACCATGTCTCTTCCTTATACTACATATACCATTAATCACAATGCCGCACACATAGTGCCCAAAGGTTTTTCCCGCACACATAGTGCCAAGATACATCGCACACTTAGTGCCTCAAAACTATCTCTCACGAATTGGCTTTCAATTCAGCACACACTGATGCCTTTTGATTCACACACATAGTGTTAGTATAGGATACTTACAAGAAGACAACTTAATTAACTACATTAGCATATATGGCCACGAATTTAAATACATGTATATTTGTATATGAGTCTATAATCACTTTTATAGAAAAGAACTTATGGACTTACTTGATAGTTGAAATGATCCTCAATCACCTATTCAATTTCTTTGTTTTTGCCTTTGCTTGATTCCCCTCCTTGAGTTCTTGAGCTAAAATAAATGAATTTAACAATTTAATTACCTCACTAGTTAATCATACCCTACACTATTAAAATTTCACATCACACAAAGAAAGAAAATGACACAACACTTATGTTTTCATCATAATTAACCATTCGGCTATTGATCATTCAATAATTATTCACTATCATTAGCTAATCCATACTTCAATGAAATTCACCTATATACATATACATGTCTTTACGGTAACCACACCTTGTTAAAATACTCAATTATACCATTCGATGATTTCCTCATTAACATATAATTATCCTTGTTCATTATTTTAAACCTTCAATTTATGCCTATATAAGGTCTCAAGGCCGAATGCAATTCATCATTTTAATATCTAGTTTCACTTCACAACCACTTTGGCCGTGTACTTCTAATTTGGCCAAAAGCCTTCCATTTATTCGCACCTTCATATAGACATCATCTAGCTCATCTACTTCTAATTCCATAAGTTCAACCTTATATTGCTCATTAAAACCCTCATGGTCTAAGTTTAAAGATTGTCAAACACACACATTTTCCAACTCTCTTAGCCGAATTCTCCACAATACTTAGACCTAAGTAAATACACTAAACTAAATCTTTTTTTTTTTTTTTTTTTCATCTCAATTAATCCAACAAGAGCATTCGGCTATACTAAAATACCATTTCTTTCCTAGGATGACAATTTAAATCAAATAAGCATTCAATTAAAACCCCATTTAACCGAATACCCAAATATCATCCAAGTATAATTTCAACAATTTCATATCATCCTAACATCTAATTCTTCAACAATGCAAGAAAACAAATCACAAAACTTAGCAAGTTGTACACGGCTTAGTGCCCAATCACTACAAAACAATTTATAATTTCCTTAACATTTCCAAGCTACTTTGCAATTTAATTTAAACATGTGAGAATATATATAACTAATAATTCAAACTCACCTCCAACTAGCAAGTAGCCAAAGCCGAATTCTCTTAATGAAGATTTCCTATTTTCCTCTCTTTAGTTTGGCTCTGGAGGTAGAAGAAGATGAACATCTTTTTCTTTTCTAAATTATTTTCTTTAGTCTTTTGTTTTACAATTTTTATTATTATTATATATTCAAAAATTATAAATAATTAGACTTAGTGGAGAGCCATCATCACTTGGCCGGCCACTTAATGGAATTTGGGAAAATTGACATGCAAAACCACTCATTTCCATGCATGCACTAATAGACCATTATAAGATTAACCTATTACATTTTACAATGTTTCATATAAGTCCTTTCTTTATAAATTCTCTTAGAGATGATCAAATTAATGCATGAAACTTTCACTCCCGCGTCTACTCACATTGTAAACACCAAAATAAATATATTTTAATTACTTAATACTCGGTCTCGTGGTCCCGAAACCACTTCCCGACTAGGGTCAATCTAGGGCCGTTACACGTGTGAAGTCTGCACTTATTTTGTGAAAGTTTAATTATCCACCCGGCCTAGCACACGGGCGTGTAACTTGGCCGTGTGACATCAATTTGTTCATGTATTGTAAAACAGAAAGTTACACGAGTTAGGGACACGAGCGTGTGTGACCACACGGGCTGCCCACACGGTCGTGTGACCCCTGTTTAGAGGAAATTTTTCTTAAGTTTTGTAAAATTTTTAAAGTTCTTGGTTTAGTCTCGAACCACATCCAAAGTATGTTTTGAGCCTCATAGGCTCGTATCAGGGACTATGTTTAAATGTGAATGGTTTTAATTTGGGCAAAATTTATGACTCGGAATTGTGTGAATGCTTGTGTAGTAAGTTAGTAATGCTTCATACCCTATTTCGGTGTTGAATAAGGGTAAGGGGTGTTACATTTAGTGGTATCAGATCTATGGTTTTGTCAGTTTTCAGACTAATGTAGCATGTGTAAGAGTCTAGCTATACATGCCATACATAAATTTTGATAGTGTGACGACTCCTGACAATTTAAACTGTGTTTTCATATAGTAAATGGATCCCGACCGATAAGTGGCTGATGATGTTGAGAGTAATGTGCCAGCTCCCACCCAAAGGACCGTGCCATCTGAAAGTAGACCAGTGACAATTAGTCAAGGAAGAGGGGCTAGGGAAACCTTCGTCTAAAGGATGAATGAGTGGTTTTGTTCGGACAAATTTGGCTGCTCACCACCTAACCCTCAACCGATTCTCGTAGGTCCCCAAGGTGTAGAATTGGTAAGACTGAACAAGCCTTCAGTCGATAAGATTCGAAAGTAAAGGGCTGAAGAATTTAGAGCAAACGTCGATAATGATCCTAAAAACATAATTCTAGCTTGAGAATTCTATCCGAGTATTTGATGAGCTTTCGTGCACACCGGAGGAGTACTTGAAATATGCTATATCACTTCTAATGGATACGGCATATCAGTGGTGGAACACTCTTATATTTGTGGTACCGAGGGAAAGAGTTACTTGGGATTTCTTCTAAGAGGAATTTATAAAGAAGTACATCAGTCAGCAGCTTAATGATCAGAAACACAAGGAGTCCTTGGAGTTGAAACAGGGCCCAACGATTGTAACTGAATACGAGTGGGAGTTTATTAGACTCAGCAAATATGCTCGGGAATGTGTTTCAACAGAGGCTATTATGTGTAAGAGATTCAAAGATGGGCTGATGAGGACATCAGGCTGTTATTTGGGATTTTAGAGTTGAAAGAATTTTTTGTGCTAGTCGAACAAGCTTGCAAAGCTGAAAAGTTGAGTAAGGAAAATAGAAAAGCTGAGTTTGAGGTTAGAGATTCGAGAAAGAGTTTAGTCAAATCAGAACTGTAGTTTCGAGACCATAAATTCAAGGTAGTAAAATTATTTCAGTATTATTTAAAGTGTTTACAGCATGATAGCATGTATGTGTGAAAGTTTCGTGAAGAAATTTTATTGTTTGAATGCTTAAATTGATAAAAAGGACTAAATCATGTAAAGTGTAAAATACATATTCTATTAGTTTAAGGTGTCAAATAGCTTTGGATTTTAAATATGGTGACCTTAAATGGTAATTAAACCATTTGAAAGGTAAATGGACGATTTTGGACAACCATTATGTGATTTTAATGGTTTTATACTAAGGTTAATTAGGTAAATATATTAATTAACATATAATAAATAAAACTAAAATAAAATGTTATCATCTTTATGGTTCTTTCAACTGAAAATTTAGAAAAAGAAAATGCTTATGGAAGCCATTAGGGTTCGGCAACTTCAAGCTTGAATTGGTGAGTGTGTTTTACTCGATTTTTAATGATTTCTATGTTTTTGTGATCGTTGCAACTAGTACTAGCTAGCCCAGGGACTAATTTAAAAAACTGTTAAAGATTTTAAATGTTGTCATTGATGAATATATGAATATTTTGATGTTTAATGATAGATTTTGAATATTTTAGTGAAAATGCAAATTAGGGGCTAATTTGAGAAATGTGTAAAGTTAGTGGTTAAAATGTGAAATAAATGAAAATTATGGGCTGCTAGGGCATTATGGTAATTCGTCTAGCATGGGTATAATTAGAATTTCATTAATTTGTGATTTTATGAAATAAGGACTAAATTGTGGACAATGTGAAAGTTTAGGGGCAAATGTGTAAAATAGCCCTAATGTATATTTTGGATTGAATTGAATAAATAGTTGATTAAATGATTTAATTTTGAATATATTTAGATCAAGAAAAACGGAATTCAGATCAGGATCGAGGAAAAATGAAAGTTATCGACTAAAAAACTTATTTCGTCATTTACATATCTGAGGTAAGTTCGTTTGTAATAAGCATTGTTATAATTATATTTTTAAATGCTTCGATATTGCATAAATTGTGTATACAAGAATACAATTATATTTGATGACAATTTGGTTAAGTAACGCACTTAGTGTGCAATTCAAGATATGTAACACCCCTTACCCGTATCCAAGGCCGGAACAGAGTACGAGGCATTACCAGACTTAACACACACATAGACAAAAACTGGGCCATAAAATTTCATTTAATTTAAAACTTATAAACCATAATGGATAAGGACCACATCTCATAATCATATGCAATAACTCAATGCAGACTGATACGTACAATCAAAATCATAATAATAAAAAAATACATATCACAAACCAACTTCCTATACATGCCACTCACTTGATATTTCTAATATTTGAATTAATTCTCCCAAAAATGATAGTTTGATAGTGTGATTTTGCCTCCGACGATCTCCAACCCCGAGCCGACCTGTCAATACTAAAGAAAGGGAGAGGATGGGTAAGCTTTACGCTTAGTAAGTTCATATGAAAATAATAAGCAATTACTACCATGCTTTTCAAGATAAAACACTATAATTATACAATTATACATATTCAGGTTAAGCTGTGTTATTGAGTTACAGTTACTAAATCAGTCATATCTGAAGCTACAAAACTCCAAATTTAGTTTTGTTAATTTTATTTGAAACTAGATTCATATATCTTTCTCCCATAAAATTTTTATAATTTTTGGTTTGGCCAATTAGTACAGTTTATTAGTTAAATTCTCCCCTGTTTCAGAGTATGACTACTCTGACGTCTGTATACTACGTACCAAATTTCTCTCTGTACAGAATTCCAACGACCATGCCGTTTGTTTTCCTTAAAAATAGACTCAATAAGGAATCCATGCATGTAAGGTATGACTCTTAATAAGTTTTTTACAATTTATGATGAATTTCTAAAGTCAGAACAGGGAATCTCGAATTCATTCAGACCCTATTTCACAATAATTCAAATATCACACAATATAGAATTCTTTTGCTTCCCCTGTTTCTTTCATGTCAAAATAGACTCATTAAGATTTATTTTCATATATCATTTGCATTTTTATTCAACTTCCACAATTTTTAGTGAATTTTCAAAGTCACACAACTGCTGCTGTCCAAGACAATTTTATTGCTAATTCACTCTTTCACACTTTCTTTGTATTAACCTCATTTTAACATACATATCACAAATCATTTTCACCACATTTCATACATCACAAGTATAGGCCCATGATTACAAGGTCACCATAAAATCATCCTCATGTATAATTTAATTGTTTATAACCTTATCACAACCCGATCACTTAATGAACACATTATTCACATAACCAAGTTCCTGCACTTATTCATCACAAAACTCACAAAGCAGTACATAATAATCTCCCGTTGAACACTTCGGATCAATCCTCGATATTTGGTGGTTTTCGCAAATAGCTCCACCCATCATAAAGATCGGCTCTCTTGTACACATGGTGAACACTTAGTACCACTCATGTGACCTAGCCAGTTTATCTCGTAGCTCTCTTGTCTACATGGTGTCCTTCACCTGGAACCACGCATGCGACCTAGCTACATATATCCCGTAGCTCTCTTGTCTACATGGTGTACATATAGTATCACCCATGCGACCTAGCTACATCATAATGTCTCGTAGCTCTCTTGTACACATGATGTGCACTCAGCACCATACATGTGACCTAGCTACATACCATCTGTATCATCCGATCTTTCCGAAGGTTCAACTGGGATTTCTCTCTCTTTTCCAACAATTTCTCCAATCAAGTAATTATCAACAAACATATTTCCAATATTATTATAAAGTGTCATAATACAAATAAAATTGATGTATCACTTACATATAAACTTACATCTCATTTAATATCAAGGCAATAACATTAAATTACACATTGCATTATTAAAAATCATATGAACTTACAATTGCTCATAATATCCATAATCATAGAAATCATATTTATGTATGATAATTCAATGCACTTCATGTACCATAGACATATTTTTAAAGCAATTCATAAACTTGGCACCATAACGTTTAATTCATGTAACAATAATTTTCCATTCAATTTCACATGATACAACTAGCATTACATTTTTGTTTTATATATATACATACCATCCATCAACTTCTCTTAAACATATTAAATCATACAATTTATGCCATATCAATAGAAAATTACAATTCATGCATGGTATTGCATTATTATTATTAACGCATCTTAACTTACCTCGATTAAAGCGGCAATTTACTATTTTATTCCATAACCTTGTATTTTCCCGATTTAAGCCCGAATCTCGATTTCCTTCATCTATAATATCACATTTAGCCTAATAATTAGTCACATTATTCATACGGGTCCAAAAATCATATTTTTACAAATTTGCAATTTGACCCCTAAACTTTTGCATATTTGCACTTTTGCCCCAATACTCGAAAATTAAACTTCATCCTATTTTATTGTGTTTTATGACATACTGATCATTTTACCTTCTATGGCAACATCAAATTCTCACTCTAACACATAGTTATGAACAATAGATATTTTTACCGATTATGCCGTTTTACTCGTTTTTACGAAAAATCACTTACCAAAAGTTGTTTAACACAATCTAAAACTTCATATTCTACCATAAAACATCAAAATTCATGCATATCATCCATGGGTAAATTTTTAAACATAAACCCTAACTCGAAATAATGGTAGAAATAGGTAAACCGAGCTACGAGGATTTCAAAATGTAAAGAACATTAAAGACGGGGCTTGAATGCACTTACTATTGAGCTTAAAAGTTGAAGAAACCCTAGCTATGGTAGCAAGCAAAATTCGGCAGCAACATGAAGAAGATGAATGGATTTTTGCTTGATTTCTCCCATTTTATTTCATTAAATATCCAAATGACCAAAATGCCCTTACTTACTAAACTTTCAAAAATTCCATCCATGTCCAATTTTTTTCCATAACTTAGAAATTGGTCAAATTGATATTTAAGACCTCCTAATTAATATTTTAAAGCAATTTCATACTAGAAACTTCTAGAATGCAAGTTTTGCAACTTATTCAATTTAGTCCCTAACTTCAAATTAAGCACTTTATGCATAGAATTTCTTCACAAAATTTTCACACAATCATGCAATCATATCATAGACCTCAAAATAATCATAAAATAATTATTTCTATCTCGAATTTGTGGTCCCGACATCACTATTCCGACTAGGCCCAAAATCAGGGTGTTACAAGATAGCTTCGGCTATGTATTGTACTTAGTGTGAGTTTCGAGATAGCTTCGGCTTTGTATGGCACTTAGTGTGTGATTCGAGATAGCTTCAGCTATATATGGCACTTAGTGTGCGAGATTAAAATAGCTTCGGTTATGTATTGGCACTTAGTGTGCGAGACGTCGAGTATTCGACATTTTCTATTTGGGTATGAGTTTGTACGGATTGGTATAGGTATGTATAGAATACTATTTGAATATTGAAATTATGGAGTTGATAAATTCTTTGGTAAGTTATGTGAAGGATATATTGATAGCCTTGAGGCTTAATTGAATTGTTTTTCATTGATTTCAATTATTTGATTGGTAAACCATTGATGAGATTTGCTTATCGTTTTTCATATGAACTTACTAAGCTGTATAGCTTACATTATTTATTTTGTGATGCTTTATAGTGATTCAAAGCTAGCTCGGATTTGTTTATCATCAGAGGCTCCATCACACTATTTATTATCACTTAGGTACTTTTGAAACTATATTTTGAGTATATGGCATGTATAGGGACTTTGAGTGAATTTTGGATAAATGACGTAGCTATTTGAGTTGGCTTATAAATACCTATTTTTGGTTGGTATTTAGCCAAGGAAGTTGGCATATTTTGGTTGTGTTTATAATTGTGCAAATGCTTATATTATGAATTGATGAATGAAATTGTGATGCTTGTTGATGATAGGCACTATGGAAGTTAAATTGATGATATATAGATGTTGGTATGCTAGTGGAAGTAGGCCAAATAATGCATATTTGTAAATGTCACTTTGTTGATTTGGGAAAATAGGAATTGGTATGAAATTTGGTGACTTGTGATTGATGTTGTAAATGGTATAAGTCATGCTTGGTTTGGAAGTAAATTATATGTCTATTGATGTTGTGTTTGGTGTCATTTGGGTTGTGTAGGTATATGTAAAATTTGGTGGCAAAATTGGCTTGGTATGTGACAGCCCTAATTTTACCCTAGTCGAAAAGTGGTTTCGGGACCACAAAACTGAGTCATAAAAATAATTAATCGTCATATTCTATGTTTATTATATGTGAATATGCATATGTGAAAGTTTCATTTAATTTTGTCATTTGTATGTGAAATTTATTAGTTGGGACTTATGTGAGACAATTGTGAAATGTGATAGGCAAATGTAAAAGTGGTCTATTAATGCATGTTATAAAATGCTTGGACTTGCATGTCAAATGTCCCTTTTTGTTTATAGTGGCCGGCCATGATGATAATTTTATATTAAAAATAGATATTAATATTTACTTATAATGGCTTTATAATTTTATATTATTAATGAATAAATAAAAGAAAATGGGTGATGAAAACAAAGCTTCATCTTTGTTATTCTTGGTCGAATTGTAAGAGAGGAAAGGGGAGAAAACTCCATCCGGTTACCTTAGGCTTGAATCAAGGTAAGGCTTCTAATTAATTCTTAAAATTTTGTTAATTTTAAGTTAGTTACCAAGTTCTTTATTCAACCCATATTAAAATTTTAATTTTTGGGAAGGATTTGAGCATTCGACCATGGGAGAAATTGAAGGGGATAGATTGTTGTTCTCATATTTTAATGAAGTTTGAGCTAGTTAATACTTAGTTGTTAGTATTTATATGTGAAATGGATGAATTTGGACTTGTTTAGTTACTTGAACAAATGTTTGGTATTTAAATGTTAAAATGTGAGCAAATGCCATTTGGGTGATAGAAATGAATGAATTAGAGGTTTGGCATTGTATATGAATTTTTAAGGATATAATTTTGAATAATGTGAGTAGTGTTATGCATAGGTTTCGGCTTTTATAGTATTTATATAAGTATAATTAGTTCATTTTGATAATATTGTGTAAAGTGGTAAGTAAAAATACTATGATGACAAAAGTTTAATAACATTCAGCTAAGGACTATAAGTGTTAGTTAATTCGGTATAAAAGTATAGGTGTTAATTACTTTGTATTTGAAGTTGTGGAGAATAGGTAATAGTCAATTAAAGTGATGAAGGTTAAATTTTTAAGTTTGGTTAAATTGGACATTCGGCATTACTTATGACATTGGATAAGAGTGTATGCAAGTAAGCTTGAGTAGTTGGGCTAAATGGGTCATATAATGATCTTAAATGGACTGTATGCATATGAGAGTGTAGGTATTTGTGTGTGCATCATTGAAGATAAATGGAAATTGGTATTGTGGTAAATGTTGATAAGATGACATTTGGAGTTAGCTATATGTTTTGGAACTATACTGTAATTTGAAAATAAAAGCATATAATATTAAAGCATGCATTATATATACATGCATGTGTATATGTGGTTGTGCATAATTAGGAGTAAATGATTAAATGATGATAGTCATATATAGGTACGAATATATATATATGTCTTATGCATGTACCATGTACTTATAGTGACAATCGGATGTATGGTTGAATTCATGCATATGAAAGCATGATAAGTTATGTGAATCTTTGTTTGTGTATGCGAATTAGATATTGATTAAATAAGTATGAAATCGATTCATGTATGAAATCGATTCATGACATATTTTATAAAATATAATATGTATTGTAGTTTTATATGATTGTCAAATGTGACTACTAAGAAGTAAAGTTGAGTAAGTAATTTAAATAAATTTATTTGTTTTAATCAAGCTCAAGAGCAAAGAGGGTCTAAATCAGATAGGGGAAAGGAGAAAGCAGTCGAGTAGATTATCCGCAACTGTTCAAAATATCTGAGGTAAGTTTTGAGTAGTCTCCTCTAGTATATATAATTGATGATGCCTTATAAGAGTATAATAGGTGAATTGCGATCTTTGGTTTGCACTTGAATAAAGCTGTTATTAAATAATGCGTGTATATGACTTATAGTTTGATGGTCACTTTGAGTTTAAGCTTGAATGGTGAAATGAATGTGTGATATTAGGTATAACTTTTGAGCCGAAATGTGAATGATGATGTGCATATTGAGCTTATATCCGAACATATTAAATGACTACTAAAGTGATAGGTTGAATGAAATGTGTTAAAATATGATTAAGCATGCATGGTATTTGAAATATATCCGGACATAAAGTCCGCAAGCTATATGCTGGGAATATATCCGGACATGAGGTCCGCAGCTATGTCTTTGAAAATATATCCGAATTGAAGTCCGAGCTATGTGTTGAAATATATCCAGGACTTAAAGTCCGTAGGCTACGTGCTAGAATGGTATCTGGGTTAAAGACCCGTGAACTTGTGTTATAAATGTGTTTCGAGTGCTAAGACTTGACCGGACCGAGGCTAGTAAGTTAAGTAAGACTACGGTAATGAATGTCCGTGGTAACCATCGTCGAGTAAGTAATATATATACTTTGCATGTTAAGGTACATATTATGTGCTCATATGTGAATTGATTTCAAAATGATTTATTAGTATCAAAGAACGATGTATGTATATATATATGTGTGGATGAATTCGGTATTTGAGGATAAGACAATGACATACTCGGTCAATGTAAGTCATTATAGGAAAATATGTGAATAAAAGTAATTGTATAAGCCATGTAGATAATGAAACATGTGCTAGAAATCTTCTTGTGTATACATAAATACATACTCGGCCAATAGGATTTATAACTAGTGTACTTGTGTATATTCGGCCAAGTGAATTAAAATTGGAATGCGAGGTTTGTTTACTTAATGTTCGTTTTAAATGACAAGATTTTGTAGTATGAAATGCTTAAAACTTACTAAGCCTCGAAAGCTTACTCTGTTTCTTATTTCTCTATTTTATAGATTGCTGATTTTGGTCACAGACTCGGGGATCATCAGCGGATCATCATACTATCGACCTTTTGGTATAGTTATATTTTGGACTTGATATGGCATGCATAGGTTAGACCGGTGTTAGTTATGTTTTGTAATTGTAAATAGTTCGGCCATGTGAAAATGATATATATATATAACTTAAAGATCTGTATGTTTCGATTCGATTCATTTTAGTTGATAGATTATGTGAATGAAATTAAATGTTTAGCTCTGTAATACCTCATAGCCTAAACCGGTGATCAGACTCGGGCTAGGGGTGTTACATGGTAAATAGCCTATTTTTGTCCATACGGGTGTGTGTCTCCGCCGTGTGTGACACACGATCTTGTTACACGGCCGTGTGTCCCCTGGTGTTGAAATTAAAATCAAGTCAGTATGCCCCACATGGCCTCACACACGGACGTGTGACTTGGCCATGTGGCATAAGTCAGTAGACCCTATAAGTCATGGCCTAGCACACAGCCTGGTACATGAGCGTGTATGGTCATTTTTAGGGCACAGGGCTAGCCACACGGGTGTGTGTCTTGGCCATGTGACCCAAGTCAGAGAGTTACATGGGGTAGGATACAGACTGGAACACAGCCATGTGCTTCCATTTCCAATGTCTATATAGCTTATGACATAGGCATGTCACACGGTTTGTCCACACGGGCGTGTGTCCCCTGTTTTGAGAAAACATTTCTATGTATTTCAAATATTTTAAAAGTTATCGGTTTAGTCCCGAACCAATCCCAATGTATGTTTAGGGCCTCGTAGGCTCGTATGAGGGACAAGGTGATTAAGATTGAATAATGATTGTAGAAATTGATTTAAATGTATGTGAAAAGTATATATAAATGAGTTGTAAGTCCGATAATGCTCTGTAATCCTATTTCAATGTTGAATACGGGAGAGGGGTGTTACAGAGGCCGATGAATAAGTTGTTTCAATCTTTGTCAAAGAAATTAATAAATTTGTATGCTCGCTCCAATGCTTTAGCCGGGTATCCCAATAGAGATCGTGGGAAGCAATATTCAGGTTCTCAGGCCCAGACTACATCCATAGCGAGTGTAGGTAATGCTAGGTCTAATAAGCTTGAATGCCAACACTGCGGTAGACGACATCCAGGTGAATGTAGGATAAATAACCGGGCTTGTTTTAAATGTGGCTCCCATGATCATTTTATTCAAGATTGCCCAGAAATAGTCGAAAAAGATTACTTCCAGAATGTAAGATTAAGTAACACTGCTGCTAGAGGGAGGCTAATGAGAAATATGGGAAATGAGACCAGTAGCAGAGGAGTATCCGAAGACTCAGTTGTGAGATCAGAAGCTAGAGCACCTGCGAGAGCTTATGCTATTCGTGCTCACTAATGTGATTACTGGTACATTTTTTCTTTATGATACTAATGTAGCTGCATTAATTGATCCTGGATCGACTCATTCCTATATTTGCATGAATTTGGTACCTAGTAAGAATTTACCTGTTAAGTCTACTGAGTTTGTGATTAAGGTGTTGAACCCCTTAGGCAAATATGTTTTAGTTGATAAAGTTTGCAAGAGTTGTCCTTTAATGATTCAGTGTCAATGTTTTCCGGATGACTTAATGCTTTTGCCATTTAATGAGTTTGATGCGATACTTGGAATGGATTGGTTGACTCTGCATGATGTAATATGAATTGTAGACGAAAATTTATTGAATTGAAATGCCAAAACAATGAAACTCTTCGGGTTGAGTCAGATGAGTCGGGTGAATTACCTATTGTGATTTCGTTCGATGTCAGCTCAGAGGTATGTAAGAAAGGGTTGTGAAGCATTTCTCGCGTATGTATTGAATACTAAGGTGTTAGAATTGAAGATCAAATCTGTGTCAGTAGTTTGTGAATATCCAGTTGTATTCCCAGAAGAGTTGTCAGGGTTACCATCGATTAGAGAGGTGGAGTTTGCTCTTGATTTGGTACCGGGGACTGCGCCGATATCGACAGCTCCGTATAGGATCGCTCGACCAAATTGCAAGAATTGACGTCTTAGTTGCAAGAATTGACAGATAAGGGTTTTGGGAGATCGAGTTTTTCTCCCTAGGGTGCACCGGTATTGTTTGTCAAGAAGAAAGATGGATCCATGAGACTTTGTATCGATTACCGTCAACTCAACAAGGTTACGATAAAGAAAAAGTATCCGTTACCGAGAATTGATGATTTGTTCAACCAGCTGAAAGAGGTAATAGTGTTTTTGAAGATAGATTTGAGATCTGGCTACTATCAATTAAGAGTTAAAGACTCGAATGTACTGAAAATTGCGTTCAGAATGAGGTATTAGCATTATGAATTTCTTGTTATGCCTTTTGGATTAACTAATGCTCCTGTTGTTTTTATGGACTTGATGAATCGGATCTTTTGACTGTATTTGGATAAGTTAGTGGTTGTATTTATTGATGACATTTTGATTTATTCCCGAGATGAGTTCGAGCATGCCGAACATTTAAGAATTGTATTGCAGACTTTGAGAGATAAGAAATTGTTTGCTGAATACAGTAAAACTTAGTTTTGGATCCAAAAAGTCAGATTTTTGGGGCATATTGTCTCAGCGAAAGGTATAAAGGTTGATCCGAGTAAGATTTTGGAAATTGTTGATTGCAAACTGCCGAGGAATGTATCCGAGGTTAGAAGCTTTCTGGGCTTAGCCGGGTATTATATACATTAAAGGATTCTCAATGATTACTACACCTATGAAAAAATTGTTACAAAAAAATGTTGAGTTCGAGTGGTCAGAGAAATGCCAAAAGAGTTTTGAACAGTTGAAAGCATTGTTAACTGAGGCATCGGTATTAGTGCAACCTGAGTCCGGAAAAGAGTTTGTGATTTTTAGTGACGCGTCATTGAATAGTCTAGGATGTGTGTTGATGCAAGAGGGAAAAGTGATAACTTATGCCTCGAGATAGTTGAAACTGCACAAAAAGAATTATCCAACGCACGAGTAGGAATTGGCTACCATTGTATTTGCCTTAAAGATTTGGCGACACCATTTATTTGGTGAGAAGTGCCATATCTATACCGATCACAAGAGTTTAAAGTACTTGATGACTTGAAAAGATTTGAATTTACGACAACAGAGATGGCTCGAGTTGTTAAAAGACTATGAGTTGGTAATCGATTATCATCTGGGAAAGGTGAATGTAGTTGCCGATGCTTTAAGTAAGAAATCTTTGTTTGCTTTGAGAGCAATGAATACGCGACTGACTTTATATGATGATGGCTCAATTATAGCTGAGTTAAAAGCTAGACCAGTATTTCTTCAGCAAATTTGCGAAGCTCGAAAATGTGACAAAGAACTTCAAGCTAAAAGAGTTCAGTGCGAATCGACTAGTGATTCAGACTATCAGATTGGGGCCGATGATTGTTTAATGTTCTAAGGAAGGGTTTGTGTACCAAGAGATACTGAGCTTATTCAGAAAATTCTTTATGAGGCACACAGTGGTTGCCTGTCTGTTCACCTAGGAAGTACCAAGATGTATAATGATTTGAAGAAATGGTATTGGTGGTTAGGTATGAAACAAGATATTTCTAAATTCGTATCGAGATGCTTGATTTGCCAACAAGTAAAGGTCGAACATCAAGTGCCTTCGGGATTACTTCATCCTATGATTATTCCCGAGTGGAAATAGGACAAAATTACAATTGATTTCATAACTGGATTACCTCTGAATCCAATGAAGAAAAATGTTGTTTTGGTCGTTGTTGATAGATTGATGAAATCGGCTCATTTTATTCTAGTATGCACCGACTATTCACTTGATAAGCTAGCAGAATTGTACATAGCTGAAATTGTTAGATTACATGGAGTGCCTATTTCTATTATTTTAGATAGAGATTCGAGGTTTACGTCTCGATTTTGGAAGAATTTGCAAGAGGCTTTGGGCACAAAGTTGAATTTTAGTACCGCATTTGATCCACAGACCGACAGTCAATCTAAAAGGATGATTCAGGTACTCGATGATATGCTTCGCTATTGTGTTTTAGAGTTCGAAGGTAGTTGGGAAAAATATCTGCCTTTAGTCGAATTTTCTTATAACAACAGCTTTCAGTCGAGTATAAAGATGGCACCGTATGAGGCATTGTATGGTCGCAAGTGTTGAACTTCGTTGTACTGGACCGAGCTCAGTAAAAGACAGATTCATGGGGTTGAAGAGGCTACGTGGGAACCCGAGGAAGCTATAAGAAATCAGTATCCAAACCTCTTTCCCGGTAAGATTTTCGGGGACGAAAATCCCTAAAGGGGGGAGAGTTGTAACAGCCCATTTTAGGGTTAAATCAAAATAGTGGTTCCGAGACCACAAATTTGAAGTAGAAATAATTATTGGGATATTATTTTAAGGTCTGCAGTATGATTGAATGATTGTGTGAAAATTTCGTTAAGAAATTTTATCGATAAAGTGTCCAATTTGGCTAATAGGACTAAATTGCAATAAGTGCAAAATGTGTGTTCTAGAAGCCAAGGGTGTTTGATTGTAATGAATTCTTAAATTAGAGGTCCCTAAATGGTAATATTTAGTATGGACAAAAATGGACATAGTTAGGTGAAATTTCAAAGTTTGGCATTAAGGGCATTGTGGTCATTCGGTAATTAAAGACAATATAAAACAAATAAAAGATGTTCATCTTTCTAATTTCATCCCCAATAGCCAAATTTCAAGGGTCACCATAGGTAGGGTTTTGGCCAAGCTTCCAAGCTCGATTATAAGTCCGTCTTTGTCTCGTTTTTAATGATTTTTACGTTTTTGTGAATGTTGTAACTTGATTTAGCTATTATGAGGACAAATTTGAAAGAAAATCAAAGTCTAAAATTTTACCAATGTTGAATATTTGTGTATTTTGATGTTTAATGGTAGAAAATGTATGTTTGGTGTTAGATAAACAACATTTACCAAGTGAATTTTGATGAAAATGTCAAATAGGGACTTATTTGTAAAAGTTGTAAAATGTGTGTTAAAAATGTAAATAAATGAAAAATGTGGGCTGTTATGAGCAAGAAATAGGTTCGACTAGGCTTGGGTCTGATGAAATTGAATGAAAATCATTTTACGAGCCTAAGGACTAAAATATAAAAAGTTAAAAAGTACAAAACCGTAAAAAGTACAAAGCTTGAGTTCTATAAGCTAGAGGTGTCTAATTTCTATGAAAATTTAAACTGGAGGTCCTTATATGGTAATTAGACCATTGGATAATTTGTGGACAAATATGGACATGGTTAGGTATGTCTTAAGTTGTTTTTCATTAAGGGTATTTTAGTAATTTGGCTAATAAAGCCAAATTAACATGAGAAAAAGATGTCATCTTCTTCATTTCTCATGCCTTGGCCGAATATACCATGGAATCCATGGCTAGGGTTTTTTTCAAGCTTTCCAAGATCCACAGTAAGTGCATCCTAGCCCCGTTTTTAATGTTCTTTACATTTTTGAGGTCCTCGTAACTCGATTTACCAATTTCTACCCTTGATTTGAAGTAGGTTTCATGTTTAAAAATTTACCCATGTGTGACATGTGTGTATTTTGATGTTTAATGGAGGAATATGAATGTTTTTTGTGTGTTAAACGATTTTTATTAAGTAGTTTTCAGTGAAAATGCTAAAAAGGACTAATTTGTAAAAGTTATAAAATTTGTCATAAAAGTGTAATTTAATGGATATTGTGGGTTGTTAAAGTTATGAAAGTGGTTTGGCTAGGCTTAAAGTACAAATAAATTGAATGAAAATCATTTTATGAGCCTAGGGGCAAAAGTGTAAATATGACAAAGTTTATGGGCAAAAATGTAATTTTTGCCAAATATCATTTTTGGACTGAATTGATTAGTATAATGATTAAATAAGTTAAATGTTATGTTTTAGATCAAGAAAAACGAGGTTCGAACTTAGAACGGGGGAAAATGAGAAATTGACGGCTAGGTCTCTTTTTGCCATTTTGGTGTCGAGGTAAGTTCATGTGTAAATAATGCAATGTTGTATCATGTTTTAATGTTTTATTAATGTATTAATTTCTATGTTTAATTGTTGTATTGAATATATGAACAATATTATGGTCAATGAGAGTGACTTTATGAATGAGTTCGACGAAGATGTGATACCAAGAAAATCCCGTTTGGACCTTAGGAATATTTTAGGATACAAGTGACATTTCACTAGGACCCATGTGATTTATGAACTCATGAGATATGTGATATATGTTTATGTGGTTCCGGGTGCTAGTCCTATATGTCCTACCGGTGGTTGGGTAGTCCGCCATGTCTGACAGCTTGTGTGAGTAGCCCGTGTAGCTACGTCCTAACTGACAGCTTGTGTGACCAGACCCATGAGTAGCTCAATACTGAGCATTTATGTGTTATGTGATACAAGGTAGCTTTAGATACGAATGTGGCACTTATGTACGAGCCTCCGTGTATCCAATAGTATTCCAAGTGTTCAAGGGTAAATCAGTGAGTTATTTGACAAGTCAATGATGAGGAAATATGAGAATGTGCTACAAGTTAGTATAGGTATGTATTTATAACTCATGAGTAAAGGACTCGGTATACTATGAAAATGTGGTAAGAATGCATATAAGAAATTATGTGACTATATTACGTTTGGTATAGGTATGTACACAGAACTCATGTGAAATGAATTTGGTATATGATGAATTCTTGGTAAGAGTGTACACAGACAAGTTATGCTTGTGAGATACTGGTAACCATGTGATTAATGATTTACATTTATGATGAATGGATGTATGATAAGATTTGAAAATGATCATGTGTTAGGCTTCTGAGCCTAATTGGGTTGTGATATAGTACGATGTATGTACTTAAACCGTGATTCATTGGATATGAGAAAAAGAAAAGACAAGCATAATTGTCGATTAAAGTCACTATGAAAACATTGAGAGATATGAGCTATAAATAAGTGAAAGGTTGTTAAGCTATGTGTTGAAATTATGATTACTCGTAAATGATGTGCATGTTGTTAAGGGAATTGAAATAACCTGTTAAATAATGTGATATGCTATAATGAGGAGATCATGGTTGTTAGTCTAATGCCAAGACATGCAACTAGTGTTTGTAAGATAAAAGAGTAAGCATTATGAATAAGTGGTAATCATGAGATTTAATGCAAATTGTATTAATAACATTCTTATGAATGGATAAAGTAAATAAATGTTAATGGTTGTCTATTATTTGCATATGAACTTACTAAGCTTTGAAGCTTACTCCCCTTCCTTTCCCATCTCTTATAGGTTAATTTAGCTTGCTCGAGTCGGAGATCGTTGGAGATGCCATCAAACTATCAAGCTATCATTTGGGTATAAGTGAACGCAAGTATTTTAAGTTTATGGCATGTATAGGGACTTTGTATTTTGATTAATTATGTCTTTGTTAATTTGGCCAAGTGTGTTGGCTTATAGTGATTTGGTGATTTATTTTGCATATGGCCATGAGATATGGTTCATATTGATTATTTGGTTGTAAACCTATTCATATATGCATGCATGTGCCAAGGTCATACATGATGTGGTTAAAATTGTTTGGCATGGATGGATTATGGATGTGACTATGGATGTTTGATGATGGAATTGTGAGTGAGTGGCGTGATAATAACCAAGACATGAGTATGTTAAATGGAAGTAAACTTCAACTCTTAGTGCATGCAAATTTTATAAATTTGGCTTAACAAAGTATGAAGTTTTATGTATGTATTAGTGAAGATGAAATGATCATGATCATGTCTCGTTTGTGTAAGTTTAAGTGTTCACTTGTGCCATGCTAAGTGCCTTTGAAGTCATGTATGTGTTTGTGCAAATAAGGGTGGCAATTGGCTTGGAAAATAGCCTTGTATTTATCCACATAGGTAGACACATGGGCATGTGTCTAGGCCGTGTGTGACACACGGTTAGCCCTAGGGGCGTGTGATCCGGCGGTGTGTCCCCTGCACCCTAATTAGGTAAAACAGAATGCCAAGTAGTAAACACACGGGCAGAGACACAGCCATGTGTCTCAGCCATGTGAAGGACACGGGCTTGTGACCCTCCAAAATAAGAAATTTTTCTAAGTGTCACAAAAGTTCTAAAAGTTCTCAGTTTAGTCCCGAACCACACCCAATGTATGTTTTGGATCTTGAGGGCTCATAGTAGGAACGAAATGCATGTGAATGAAAGGTTTTAAATTTGGACACAAATTCATGTCTCGATCTTGTATGATTGAGCGAGTTTATGTCCGGTAATGCCTTGTACCCTATTTCGGCGTCAAATACGGGTAAGGGGTGTCATAGTTAGTTGATAAGTTTGGCATGTATATGTCATTTGGGGTGATGTAGCCTTGGTACATTTGGTGCCTTGTTGATATGTGTTAATTTGATAATGTGTTAAAGCATGTTTGAATGGCCAAAGCGATATATGATGAATTGGCCTTAACATGGTCAAGATATGATATGCTTTGGAAAGGTGTTGAATAGATGTGCATGATTGAAATAAGGCTTGTATACATGTTGATTGTTGGAACCATCTGGATATGGTTAGATTTGTATCTTTAAATGGCCAAAACGGTATGGTTATTATGTATCAATTATGTTATGTTTTGGCATAAAACCAAGTTAACTGATAATTGGATAAATATGCACATGTATAGGTGTTTTTGGTTGATGTTTTAGCCATTATGTTTTGGCTTGTAAATTTGGTATTTTGAATGATTGAAATGGTTGATATGTGGATATATGTATGTGGCCTTTTGATGGAAGTTGAACATGGTCATTTTTGTATTAAAAATGTAGCTGGTATTTATGGCTTATGATGCTAAATGTTAAATGGTAAATTAGGCACATATGAGTGTGGATTTGATATGTGTATAAAATGGTAAGTTTTGGCTAAACTAGGCATTTAGTTATACACCTTTAATTGTTGTGATTGAGGTGGCTTTTGTGCATATTGGTTGTATGAATATGTACCTATTTGGATAGCTTGTTATTGTATGGTTTTGGTGTACTTTGAGATGCTTGGTTACATGTGGTAAATTGGTTATAGGTGTGTGCATGAATGGGTGAGAAAAATGGCTTAGAAATGGCCTATTTTTCATCCACGCAGTTAGAGACACAGGCGTATGTCTCAGTCGTGTGTGACACACAGCTAGGCAACATAGCCGTGTGTCCCCTGTAGGTTTTTAAAGGTTGCATTTTGAAAGTTACACAGCCTGGCACACGAGCATATGGCTTGGCCATGTGACCCAAGTCAAAGAGTTATACAAGTTGGGACACAGCCATGTGTCCCTCCTTTGAATGTCCACACGGGCGTGTCTCTCAGCCGTGTGACCCCTGCAATTTTGAAAATTTTTATCTTTTCCCGAAAAATTCTTTATGTTCCCTATTTAGTCTTGATTTGTTTCTAATGTGTTTTTAAGGCCTCGAGGGCTCGTATAAGGGACAATATTTATGTTATTAGTGGAGCTTGCTATAATGTTGTGAAATATATAAATTAAATTTTTGATTGTTTTGAAATGTAATTTTTGGTAATGCTTCGCAACCCTATTCTGACAACGGATACGGGCTAAGGGTGTTACACAGTTGAAAGTTGTGCTTCCAAGAACTTTGAAACTTTCCTCCTCAGACAAGGCATCATTCACAACTCCTGGTAGCTGAGCGCCACTCCGAAGGGTTATGGCTTTACATTGTTCTTTTCCTTGAGATCTAGAACTTTCTGTGTCACTAAGCAATGCTACTTGTTATCTGGAGCTTAATGCAGTGGCAATTTGTCCCACTTGATTCTCCAGAGCTCTTAAGAAAGCTGTCTAGCTCTAAATAATTGCATCATTCTTAGCCATATACTCTTTTAATAAAGCTTCCATAACTGATGTTGAAGATGATGAACTTTATTGCACATTTTGCTACAGCATTGGTTGACTTTGTCCAGGTGGTACACCAGCCACATTTTGTCTATTAACAGTGTTGGCATTTCCCATTCCCTGATTACTCCAGCTGAAATTTGGATGTTGCTTCCACCATGGATTATAGATGTTGGAGTAGGGATTGTTGTTGCTAAGATTAAAATTTCCTATGTAATACGCGGAGGCTGGATTAAATGAGCATTCACCAAAAACATCATCTTCTCTATGGTATACACATGCTAGTTCTGCAGCCTTCATCTCATGCATTGTAGAAGGTCTTTTCAGAGTTTTAATCATATTCATTAAATATAATATCTGAGTTGTTAACGATATAATCACATCAAGTTCCATTGCTTCAGCAACTCTTCTACCAGTACCAATTCTGGTAGTGGGGTACTGATAATCATTATCTGCTATTCTTTCCAGAATTTCATATGCTTCATTGTAGGATTTGTCAAGCAACGTCCCATTAGCAGATGCATCCACCACCATTCGTGTATGAGCATTTAATCCATTGTAGAACATTTCCATTTGTGTCAAATGCTGAAAACCATGCGTCGGGCATTTTCTAATTTATTCCTTGAAACACTCACATGCTTTGTATAATGTCTCATCTTCAGATTGCCTGCACAATGTAATGTCATTCCTTAGCTTTGCATTCATGTTAGGAGGATTGTACCTAAGCAAAAATTTCTGACATAGTTCATTTCAAGATGTCACCGTACCTGATGGTAATGCGTTCAACTATGATCTGGCATGATCTCACAATGAATAAGGGAATAATTTTAATCTAACGGCATCTTCAGGAACACCCTGCTGCTTGAATAAGTCATAGACTTTAAGAAAATGTCTCAAATGCAATCTGAGATCTTCAGTTGGTAAACCACTAAACTGCCCTACCGTCTGCAGCATTTGATACATTATTGGTTTTACTTCAAAGTGTTAACCTTGAATATGTGTCCTAACAATTCCTAGACTTAGATCACCCAAAGTAAGCACTACATGTTCTCTGATGGGTTTATCTCTATCATCTAAGATTTGAGGAATATCATCATTCCTTTCATTCTGGAGTACCTGATCTTCTCTCATTGGATCATTTATAATCCTCTTCATTTCTTTTAATGCTTTCCTTCTTCAACTTAACGTCCTTTCAATCTCAGGATCAAAACAATAATTTGTATCCTCTTGAATATTTCTTCTCATGTACTAGTACAAACCTGGAAAATCAAATAAAATACTAACTAACTATTCTAACAAAAATAACAAGAATAATATCAATCAACTTTTTACCAATGCTGTCGATCCCCGACAACGGCACCAAAAACTTGTTACATGTAAATAACTAATGCAATTGTGTAAATTTTCATGTCATTCAAGTAATAAAGTGAAAAGTAAGTATTGTCTCCACAGGGATTGGAAATCGGTAAGAGATTGATTAAGTTATTATAATCCTATTTACTATACTAAATAGCAGGAAATACTCTTAAATTGAATAAGATATTGGTATAATGAATTAATGTAATTTGATGTTAAAAAAAGAGAATTGATATGGCAAATATAATGTGTGGTAAGTTACAGAGAAAAGCAAGAGTAATTTTATTGTTGAATGAATAGGGCTGGAATTATTCAGGTGAAATGCTCATATAATCAACTGCTTAGAGAGTTACTACTGTAACATGCCTCTTTCGATAGCTAGATTTTAAGCTAAAAATCTAAGTTACTATATGTCTACAGAACTCTAGGTTAATAACTGCAAAGAACGTTCTTCTCTCCACAACTCGCAACATCTATGTCTAAAGTGCTACAAATATTCTATCGAATTTCGCTTGCATCAAACTGTTATTTGACCTTTTCAAAATTAAAAATACATCTACGAATATAGCATACAATCAGCTATATGTAGAGCTTGCATGCATGTATTTAAAATAGGCATAAATCGAATGAACAATAATATAGGCAATCTCAAATCATGAGCATTAAAGATGATAAACATCCACCCAAATAACTCCAACCCAGAAAAGATTTAGTTCATGGGTGGAAAAGTAATACCAAATTTAAATCATTCATTAATATTTAAAGAAGTTTGAATCATAGAAATCAGGAAAACTAAAGGCAGAACTGCAGGATTTCTCGCCACACTCCAGCTTCTCTTTTATCTTCCAATCGTACGTGAATCCAGGATAGATGTCTCTTCCCTTTTTTCACGTATGTATTCTACTCTCTGTAGTTGCAACCCTTTCTTTCTCTAAAATTATCCAATGGAGTTTTTCTCTGTGCAGAGAAAGGGTTGTTGTCACTAGTCTCTTTCTCACACAAATTCTCCTCTCCTTTTTTTTTCTTCTTCTCTCTCCTTCTTTTATTGGGTAGATCCGTCCCACTTCAGCACACTTTTTTTCATTCCTTTTTTCATTCTGGATTTTTTGGTACACGCACAGCTGGTTGAGAATGATGCGGATAAAGTGTTGAGTCATCTTAGAATTACCATGGCAATTTTGTTGGCAACCAATTTCACCATTTGCCACGACAATATTTCACTTCCTTTATTTTCCCTCTTCATCTTCTTACTCTTTCTACACCTGTATTCACACAAAACCATACCTTTCCTTCCCAAGTGATAAAAGTAACAAATAATGACCATTATATCACAATCCAAGCTTTGTTATGCAATGTTCTAAAAATATCCTTAAAATGCAAATGTATTCACTTAATTAAAACCAATTAATTCTATTTAGAGGCCTTAAATATAAATTTTTTCAAGAGTTATCAACTATTCTAGATATGAGTATGTATACTTAATGTACCACAAAAATGAACCTTTAATAAATTTAAAGAGCTTCGTGCGGAAGTAGATAAACAGCTAGGTTTACCCATAAAGGCACTTCGGTCTAATTAATGTGGGGAATATTTATCTGATGAGTTCTTAAGGTACCTCATAAAGAATTAGATTCTATCTCAGTTAGCACTCCATAACAAAATGGTGTGGTAGAGAGAAAAAGTCAATCGTTATTAGACATGGTACATTCAATATTAAATTATTCAAAGTTATCAGTCTCTTTTTGGGGATATATTGTACAAACGACTTGCTACATTCTGAATGATGTGCCAAGTAAGACAGCATTGAAATCCCCATACGAATTGTGACATGGCAAGAATCTCCACGTATTGGGCAAAGATGCAAGAAAGTTGGACTCACCAACAGAATTGTGCATATCTGTAGCATATCGAAAAGGAACAAGTGATGGTTTGTTTTATAACCCAAAAGACCAAAATGTTATAGTGTCAACTCATGCTACTTTCCTTGAACAAAGTTATATGAATAACTTTAAACCTTAGAGTAAAGGGGTACTCGAAGCAATTTTGGGAAATATAAAAAACCCTACTGAAACGGTTCCAGAACCAACTCCTAATAGTGGACCTGCAAACGATCAGCAACATAGGGTGTTTTGTTGTAGTAGGAGGGTCTCTCATAAGCCTGAGTTCTTCTGATCTAGTAGAAGTGTTCTTAACACTGAGTTTGTCGAACAGGAAAATGATGACCCACTCACATATGACAAAACGATGCAAAATGTTGATTCCTAAATCTATAAAATAGTTATGAAAGCTAAGATGGATTCTATGTATTCCAACTCAGTGTGGGAACTTGTATACTTACCAGTTGAGATAAAACCCATAGGTTGTAAATAGATCTACAAGAGGAAAAGAAATGCAAATGGAAAGTAAAAACTTATAAGGCCAGACTTATAGCAAAAAGTTATACTTAAAAAGAAGGTGTCGATTATGAAGAAACTTTCTTTCTAGTTTTTATGCTCAAGTCAATCTACATATTGTTATCCATTGCAACATCTCCCGATTACGAGATATGGCAAATGGATGTCAAGACAACTTTTTGAACTATTATCTTGAAAAGAGCATATATATGATGCAACCCACCGAATATATAACTAAAGGAAACGAGCATAAAGCGATAGCAATGTCTCATGCTTCATCCATAGAAAATATATTGGAGCATTATGCAATGATTGATTTGAAAAAAGAAACTCAACTCTCCGTATCGAGATTTTATCTCTCTTTAGATGACTGTCCTAAGACAACAAAAGAAAAAGAGAACATGAGAAAGATTATTTATGTTTCAGCAATAGAAAGTCTCATGTATGTTATGTTATGCACATGTCCAAATATCTATTTTGTAGTGGGGTTGATAAGTCGATATCAGGCGAATCCAAGACCAAGACACTAGCAAACAATTAAGCATATACTCAAGTCTTTACAGAGCTCAAGGGATTATATCCTTGTGTATGTCGAAGGAAATCTTACTCCTATCAAAGAGTTTTCATGGTGTTTATCGATTTGTGTGATTGAAGCCAACTCTTTAAGCAAACCAAAGGTTTAAGAATAGCAAAGAATATTGTGTTAGTAAAAAGCTGAGAAACGACTAAATCTGCCTAACTCAAAACACAAGTACTAAATTTGGTAAAGGGTATCATTATAAATAACACAAAAGCTCAATTTAAAAAAAAAAGTTAACTTCTCACTTTGCAACAAAACCATTTTCTAAACAGAATATTTCCAACTTTGATAATCAAATTTTTCACAACTAAAGAAGCATGACATATCTGAGATGATTGTAAGCATGACATATAAGAGATTGTGAAGGGTTTGATCTCCATCTTTTTTTTCTTTTTCATTCTATGTGCCTTTCCTCATCTCAGTTTGCAAATCTATTAGTGTGGCATCTTTGTTGTCTTCATGGGCTATGGTTGACAAGCAATAGTGTCTCCAAGTTCTTTTTCTTAGAAAGTGAGTTGTCTGTAGATATTTAAATAGTAGCTTTTTTTCAACTTTTAATCTTTTTTTGTTTTTAAGTTATTTCAGAAATCAAATTGATTTTACATGTAGATTTGGACCTAGGTTGCTTTACACCTTATGTGTTGTTTTCCTTTATTTAATAAGCCCTTCCTTATGAAAATTGTAAAATCTTATCTTGTTATGTATAAGCATTAATCTTGCTTATGCAAGTCTTTTTAAGGACGTATTGATCATCAATTTTAATTTTGGGGAATCCTAAGTTTTCTTATTGTTTTACACCCCTGCTCTGGATCCTTCAAAGTTGGTTCCCTTAACATGTTAAATGATTACAGTCAATCTAAATATGTCATGCTTGAGTTGTAACAAAATTGATTGTCAACATGTTGTTCTATTCTTGCTGAGATTATAGCCTTTGGTTGTCTTAATGGATCTTATCCTTCACCCCAAATACCTTTCTAGTCCCTTTTAATTTCGATATTGAGTAAATTGGGTGTTACACCGGCTTTGTGAGTCGATAAACTATTATCCATATAGTATTTTTCTTGCTTACAGAAAATGGCAATCCTGTAATGAAATCCATCGTAACACGATCCCATTTCCATTCTGGAATAGTAATCAGTTGTAATAATCTAGTAGGAACCTGATGCTCTACTTTCACCTATTGACAAACCAAGCATTTACTAACATATTCAACTATATCTTTTTTCATCCCTGACCACCAGTACAATTCTCATAAATCACGGTACATCTTTGTGCCTCCAGGGTGTAAGGCAAATGGACCGTCATGTGCTTCACAGAGAATTAATTCTTTAATCTCTGGATTGAATGGAATACAAATCTGATCTCTGTATCTCAAACAATCATATTCACCAATGTTGAAATTTTCTGTCATACCTTTTTGTACCGTTTCTCTTTTTTTCATCATCTTACCATCTTTTAATTGCGCTGCTTTTATCTGGTCAAACATTACCGATTTAATTCTCAACTTAGCCATTAAGCTTCCATAATCATTAATACTGAGTCTCGCGAACATTGCTCGCAATTCAATCGCAACTTTTCTACTTAGTGCATCAGCTACAACATTAGCTCTTCCAGGATGATAGCCTATCACATAGTCATAGTGTTTCAGAAGTTCTATCCACTGTCTCTGCCTCAAGTTTAACTCCTTTTGTGACAGAAGATATTTCAGACTTTTATGATCGGTATATATGTAGCATTTCTCTTCATATAAATAATGTCTCCAAATTTTTAAAGCAAAAATCACTACAGCTAATTCCAAATCATTTGTTGGATAATTCCGTTCATGTGGCTTTAACTGACGAGATGCATAAGCTATTACCCTTCTATCTTGAATTAATACACAGCCCAAACCATTCAAAGATGCATCACTGTACACAACAAAATCCTTTCTCGACTCTGGTAACGCCAATACTGGTGCCTCTGTTAACACTTGTTTCAATTTTTCAAAACTTTTCTGACACTGATCATTCCAATTGAAAGGAATATTCTTCTGTAGTAACTTTGTTATAGGCAATGCTATCTTTGAGAATTCATTAACAAATCTTCTATAATACCCAGCCAAACCCAGAAAACTACGTACCTTGGAAACATTCTTCATAGCTTTCCACTGTACAATTGCTTCAATTTTCTTTGGATCAACTCAGATTCCTTCAGCCGATACCACATGTCCTAGAACTACAACTTCTAACAACCAAAACTCACATTTACTAAGTTTCCCATACAATTTTTTTTCTCGTAATGTTTGCAGTACAATTCTGAGATGTTGATCATGCTCTGCTTTTGTCTTCGAATAAACCAATATATCATCAAAAAAAATACTACAAGCTGGTCTAAATATGACTGGAATATTCGATTCATAAGATCCATAAAAGCAGCCGGAGCATTAGTTAATCCAAATGGCATTACCAAGAATTCATAGTGGCCATATCTTGTACGAAAAGCTATTTTTGGTACATCACTCTCTTTTACCTTCAACTGATAGTAGCCTAATCTCAAATCAATCTTGGAAAATATAAAAGCTTCGTTCAACTGATCAAACAAAACATCAATACATGGTAATGGATATTTATTCTTGATTGTCACCTCGTTTAACTGTTAATAATCAACGCAAAGTCGTAATGTGCCATCCTTCTTTTTAACAAATAACACTGGTGCTCCCTATGGTGAAATACTTGATCGGATGAAGCCACGATCTAATAAATCCTATAAATGTACTTTCAATTCCTTTAATTCAATAGGTGACATTCGGTACAAAGGTATAAAAATTGGAGCTGTACCTGGATACACTTCAATTGAAAATTCTACTTCTCTGTCAGGCGGCAATCCCAGTAGCACTTCAGGGAATACATATGGAAATTCACATACAGTTCTAATCTGACTACACTAACTTTCGACTGAATCAGAATTAATAACATATGCCAGATATACTGTACAACCCTGATGAAGCAACTTATTAACTTTAATTGCTGATATGATTCGAGCTAACCCATTGGTACGGATTCCATTTACCTTAACACTATTACCATCTTCAGTTTGAACACTAAATTCCTTTTTATAATAGTCCAAAATTACCCCATGTGCAGCTAACCAGTCCATACCCAGTATAACATTAGAATCCCCAAAAGGCATTATTAATAAATCCACCAGAAAAGTTTTATCATATATTATTAGCGGGCATCTCAGGCACACCTGATTAACTAATATTGTTTGCCCTAATGGACTTGATACTTCTATTGAGACTTTAGACATTTCTGTTTTTAATTTCTCTGACTCTACTAATTTTGAATTAATATATGAGTGTGAAGATCCAGGATCAATCAAAGTATAAACAAGCTCAGAATACAGTAAAAATATACCTATCACCATATCATGAGCATTGCCTTCTTCCTGGGTTTTAACTACATAAGCTCTAGCTAGAGCTCTAGCTTCAGATTGTTGTGTACCTATATCACTGCCTCTACCAGCTCCTCTCCTCAAAATAGAACCTCCTCTGGACATTCCTCTACCTTTGGCAGTCGATACCAATATCTGAGATGTGGCAGATGTACTACTTTGAGTTTTTGAACAATCTTTAACAAAGTGTTCAATAGAGCCACAGCGGAAACATCCTCCGATTTCCTTCTGGCATTCACCAAAATGTATTTTCCCACAATAATCGTATTTAAGATTTTCACTTTCCTAGGGCGGAGCTTTTACACTACCGATGGAGACAGTAATCTATTTTCCTCTACTTCTGTCATCCCATTAGACCAAAAGCTTGATCTCCAACCACTTCTTGATTCTCTAAATCTCTTCGGTAATGGATTAGAACTGGTAGTTCCTATACATTTCCCAGCTTATTTACCCATTTCTGACTTTTTATCCAGGCCCAGTACTTGTTCTATCATTTTTGCTCGCTCAACAAAATCAACAAGTTCAGTAATTTTGAGGCTTACCAATTGAATCTTGATTTCATCTCGCAGAAATCGTTTACAACTATCAGCCTTGGTTGGAACATATTCTGAAGCATACCTGCTCAGTCTAGAGAACTCTCGCTCATAATCCAGTACTGTTTATTTGTGCAAGTAACCCTTAAGTGGGTCGGTGCAGCGAGGGACTCAGAGATGGCCACACCACCGTTTATGTTTTCGTTTTGATTTTTAGTAAAAGTAGTTTTATTTGGGTAAATTTTATGTAATAAGGCGACTTTAAGTTTTATTTCTATTTGGGGATTTATTTAAATTGACTTATATCAGCAGTAGGACTCAGGTTTTCAAAAGGTAAACGATTTTCAACTACCACGCTACGTAATTTGTTTTAAAAGCTTCCGCAATGAACAATGTTTTAAAGTGTAATAATGATTTAGTATGAGACATGTTTTGCTTAAAAAACCTATAATTTAACAAATGAATAAAATAAGTTGGCTTTACATAAAGATCACAAACGAGGTTTTAACACAAATAGACTCTTCTAATAGAACTACGCTTTTCAAAACTCACTCCAATATGACATCACAGATTCAACCATAACGTCTAGGCTAGGTTTGGGGTGTTACATTTAGTGGCATCAGAGCCAGGTTGCAAAACTCGGCTGTAGATTTGGGTTTTTTTCTAAAAACGTAAAATTCAAAAGAATTGTTTCAAATGGTGGGAAAATATTTTGAGGTGTTGTTTTTGAATGTGTGGTCTACCTAGACTTCGGCACCGGTCCTGTAAGTTCTTTAAAACTTCTGTTCGATTTACTGAGATTACTGTAGATAATAGACTGTACTGAAACCTTTATTAGGGTAACCTAAAACTGTAGTAAGACTACATTTGTGAAAACAAGCAACTTTGAATTATTGATGCTATTTTTCATAAAACATTCGTTAATTAACACTGGAACTGTAAAACTGATGCATAAAATTGTTAATATAAATAATACGCAAAACAATAATGAGCACCAGAGGTACTCGTGGAAGGGGTACTAGAGGTTACGGCAGAAGCCGTGGAGGTGCCCGGGCTAGGTCTTTGGCATCAAGTCATATGCCTAATGTTGAGGTAAGAGAGGCACCGGCTTCACCTGTGACTGAGATTGGGTCACATGATCGGGTAGCTGGGGGCGATGAACTATCCCAAGCTATGCTGCAAATTTTGGAGAGGGTCGTTGGACCCAATATTGGTATTGTGGGTTGTCGGTCAGTAACAGAACGACTCAGGTCTAATGGGGCTGAGATCTTTAGGGGTATCACTTGAGTTGCCCCTAATGTAGCTGAATGTTGGATAGAGGCCACAGAGAGGATCATGGATGACCTCAACTGTACCCCAAGCTGAAACTAAAGGGTGCAGTGTCATTGTTATGAGATGAAGCCTATCAGCGGTGGCTTACAGTGAAAGAGGATACTCAACCCGACCAGTTGATTTGGGAATTTTCAAGAATGTGTTCTAAGGGAAATATGTTGGCGCTAGTTATGTAGATGCCCAGAGGAAAGAGTTTTTGAATCTGACCCAGGGGGATAAGTCGGTAGCTGAATATGAGTCTGAGTTTCAATGACTTAGCCGCTACGCACGTGGGATAGTGGCAACTGAATATGAGCGCGTGGGATAGTTATGTAGACTTTGATTTTCTTTCAAATTAGTCCTTAGAATAGCTAAATCAAGTTACAACATTCACAAAAACATAAAAATCATTAAAAATGGGACAAAGATGGACATACAATCGAGCTTGGAAGTTGGCCATGCCCTAGCTATGTTTCCTTTAGTGATTTTCGGCCATAGGGGACTAAATTGGGGAAGATGACATCTTTTTATTAGTTTTTTTGTCTTTATTTACCAAATGGCCAAAATGCCTTCCACTTAAAACTTTGAAATTTATCTAACCATGTCCATTTTTGTCCAACTTAAAGTATAATGGTCTAATTACCATTTGAGGACCTCCATTTTAAAATTTCATAGCAATTAGACACCTCTAGATTCTAGAACACATATTTTGCACCTATTGCAATTTAGTTCTATTAGTCAAATTGGACACTCTATTAATAAAATTTCTTAATGAAGTTTTCACATAATCATTCAATCATACTGTAGACCTTAAAGAAATAATAAAATAAATATTTTTACTTCGGATTCGTGGTCCCAAAACCACTGTTCTGATTTGACCCTAAAATGGGATGTTATAAGTCTCCCCCTTTTAGGGATTTTTGTCCCCAAAAATCTTACCGGAAAAGTTGTTTGCTCATAGCTTCCTCAAGTTCCCACGTATCCTCTTTGACCCCATGTTTTTGCCACAAAACTTTTACTAGGGCTATATTTTTATTTCTCAATTGTTTAACTTCCCGAGCTAAAATCTTGATTGGTTCTTCACCATTAGTCATATTGGGTCAAATCTCAACCTTAGTTGGTGAAAATATGTTTGAAGGATCTAATCGATAACGGTGCAACATAGACACACGAAACACATTGTGGATCTTTTCTAATTCTGACGACAAGGCTAGTCGATATGCCAATGGCCCTATCCTTTCAATAATCTCATACGGACCAATAAAGTGCAGGCTTAATTTACCTTTGCTGCCAAATCTAAGGATTTTCTTCCACGGAGACACTTTTAGAAATACCTTATCACCGACTTGAAATTCAATTTCCTTTCATTTTAGATCCGCGTACGATTTCTGTCTATCTGAAGCTGCTTTCAAACAATCAAGAATTATTTTCACTTTTTCTTTAGTTTTTCTAACCAACTTAACCCTGTGAATCTGTCTCTCACTCAGCTTGATCCAGTACAACGGAGTTCAACACTTATAGCCATACAATGCCTCATACGATGCTATTTTTATACTCAATTGAAAACTATTGTTGTAAGAAAATTTGACTAAAGGTAGATATTTTTCCCAACTACCTTCGAACTCTAAAACACAATAGCGAAGCATATCTTCGAGAACCTGAATCGTCCTTTCCAATTGACCGTCAGTCTGCGAATGAAATGCGGTACTAAAATTCAACTTTGTGCCCAAAGCTTCTTGCAACTTCTTCCAAAATCAGGATATAAACCTCGGATCTCTATCTGAAATAATAAAAATAGGCACTCCGTGCAATCTAACAATTTTAGCTATGTACAACTCAACTAGCTTATCAAGTGAATAGTTGGTACGTACCAAAACAAAATGAGCCAATTTTGTCAATCTATCAACAATGACCCAAATAACATCTTTCTTCTTCAAAGTCAGAGGTAATCCAATTATGAAATCCATCATAATTCTGTCCCATTTCCACTCGGGAATCATCATAGGCTGAAGTAATCCTAAAGGTACTTGATGTTCGGCCATTACTTGTTGGCAAATCAAACATCTCGATATGAATTCAAAAATATACCTTTTCATACCTGACCACTAATACAACTTCCTCAAATCATTTTACATCTTCGTACTTCCTAAGTGAGCAGACAGATAACCACTGTGTGCCTCATGAAGAAATTTCTGAATAAGTTCAGTATCTCTCGATACACAAATCCTTCCTCGGAACATCAAGTAATCATCGACCCCAATTTGAAAATATAAATCACAAGTCAATTCACACTGAAGTCTTTTAGCTTGAAGTTCTTTGTCACTTTTCTGAGCTTCGTAAATTTGTTGAAGAATTACCGGCCTAGCTTTCAACTCAACTAGAATGGAACCATCATCAGGTAAAGTCATTCGCGTATGCATTCCTATCAAAGCAAACAAATATTTCCTACTCAAAGCATCGGCGACCACATTCTCCTTTCCCGGATGATAATCGATTACTAATTCATAGTCTTTAAACAAGTCGAGCCATCTCCGTTGTTGCAAATTCAAATCCTTTTTAATCATCAAGTATCTTAAACTCTTGTGATCAGTAAAGATGTGGCACTTCTCACCGAATAAATGCTGTCTCCAAATCTTTAAAGCAAACACAATGGCAGCCAATTCTAAGTCGTGCGTTGGATAATTCTTTTTGTGCTGTTTCAACTGTCTCGAGGCATAAGCTATCACTTTGCTCTCTTGCATCAACATATATCCAAGATCGTTCAATGATGCGTCGTTGAAAATTACAAACTTTTTTCTCAACTTAGGTTGCGCTGATATCGGTGCCTCAGTTAACAATGCTTTCAATAGTTCAAAACTCATTTGCCATTTCTCTGACCACTCGAAATTAACATTTTTCTATAATAATTTGGTCATAGGTTTAGCAATAATCGAGAATCCCTTAACAAAACATCGATAATACCCAACCAAGCCCAAAAAGCTTCTAACCTCGAATACATTTCTAGGCAGTTTTTGATCAATAATTGCCGAAATCTTACTCGGATCAACCCTTATACCTTCCACGAAGACAATATGTCCAAAAAATCTGACTTCTCGGAGCCAAAGCTCACTTTTGCTGAACTTAGCAAACAATTTCTTATCTCTCAAAGTCTGCAATACAATTCTTAAATGTTCAGCATGCTCAGACTCATATCAGGAATAAATCAAAATCTCATCAATGAACACAATTACAAACTTGTCTAAATACGGTCGGAAGATCTGATTCATCAAATCCATAAAATGGCAGGAGCATTAGTTAATCCAAAAGGCATAACAAGAAATTCATAATGCCCATACCTCATTCTAAATGAGGTTTTCAGCACATCCGAGTCTTTAAATCTCAGCTGATAGTAGCCGAATCTCAAATCTATCTTTGAAAACAGTGTTTCCCCTTTCAACTGGTCAAACAAATCATCAATCCTAGGTAAATGATACTTGTTCTTTACCGTAACCTTGTTGAGTTGACGATAATCGATACAAAGTCTCATGGATCCATCTTTCTTCTTGAAAAATAATACCAGTGCACCCCAGGGCGAAAAACTCAGTCTCGCAAAACCCTTATCTGTTAACTCTTGCAATTGAGACTTCAATTCTTTTAACTCAGTTGGAGCCATTCTATATGGAGCTATCGATATTGGTGCAGTCCTCGATACTAAATCAATAGTAAACTCCACCTCTCTGACCAGTGGTAACCTCTACAACTCTTCTGGGAACACATCTGAATATTCACAAACTACCGGTACAGATTCGATCTTCAATTCAGACACCTTAGTATTCAATACATATGTGAGAAATGCTTCACAACCCTTTCTTACATACCTTTGAGCCGACATTGACGAAATCACAAAAGGCAATTCACCCCATTCATCCGATTCAACCGAAGAGTTTCATTGTTTAGACATTTCAATTCAATAAACTTTTGTCTACAATTCACTATGACATCATGCAGAGTCAACCAACCCATTCCAAGTATTACATTAAACTCATCAAATGGTAAAAGCATTAAGTCAGCCGTAAAATAGTGACCCTGAATCATTAAAGGACAACTCTTGCAAACTTTATCAACTAAAACATATTTGCCTAAGGGGTTCAACACCTTAATCACAAACTCAGTAGACTCAACATGCAAATTCTTACTAGATACCAAATTCATGCAAATATAAGATTGAGTCGATCCAGGATAAATTAATGTAACTAAATTAGTATCATAAAGAGAAAATGTACCGGTGATCACATTAGGGGAGGACGCATCCTTGGCAACACGAATGGCATAAGCTCTCGCAGGTGCTCTAGCTTCCGATCTCACAGTTGAATCTTTGGACACACCTCTTGTAACAGCCTAATTTTGGGTCTAGTCGGAATAGTAGTTTCGGGACCATAAATCTGACTCGAAAATATTCATTTTTATTATATTTTATGGTATACAATTTTACGGAATGATTTTGTGAAATTTTTTTCAAAAATTTTGACAATTGGACACTCAATTTGGTCAAAAGGACTAAATTGTAAAAACTACAAAAGTTGAGTTCTACATGCTAGAGGTGTATCATTGTTATGAAATTTCAAATTGGAGGTCCTTAGATGGTAATTAGACCATTATCATCTAGTATGGACAAAAATGGACATGGTGAGATAAAAATTTAAAGTTTTAAGTGAAGGGCAATTTAGTAACTTGGTTATTAAATGAATTAAAAGCCAAATTAAAAGCCAATTTTTGTCCATCTTCAAGCTATGGCCGAAATCACCATGAAGAAACTATGGCTAGGGTTTTTCAAGCTTCCAAGCTTTATTATCAAGAAAGACGAGGTTCAGAACTAGAACGGGGGAAAAATGTGTATTTGACGATTAGGTCTTTTTTTGCCATTTTTGTACAGAGGTAAGTTCGTATGTTTAATAAGCATTAAATTATATATGTAATAATGCTTAATTGTTATATTTGTGATAAATTCTATATTATTGAAATGAAATGTGAATATTATTGAGTACGGTACTAGAAAATGACCGATAGAGATTCGGTACAGTAAGAAATCCTATTTGAACCTTAGGAATAGATTAGGATACAAATGACATGCCACTACGATACCATGTGTTATGTGATCTATGTGAATCTGGGTGCTGGTCATGTACGTCCTACTGGTGGCTGGGTAGTCTGGCATGTGTTGCGAATACCCGACAGCTTGTGTGAGCAGCCCGTGCAGTTACATCTTGACTGATAGCTTGTTTGAGTAGGCCTGTGATTAGCTTGTGTGCGAGCCCTATGTGTTAAGAGATATGAGGTAACATTGGCTACATATGTGGCACTTATGTGCAAGATTTTTCGTGTATCCAATAGTATTCCAAGTGTTCAACGGGTAATCCGAAGATGTCATAGATGACAAATTATGTGACTATGTTACAAATTTGTACAAGTATGTACAGAAGTTCATAAGCATTGATTTCATGATATTGTGAGTTCATGGTAATTTGGTTGGGGATTTTGTAATTGGCTTTCAGCCCAAAATTAAGTTATGACAAAGTATGTTTTATTCACACAATATGTGAATTATCGAATATGAGAAAAAGAAAAAATTGGCATAAATGCCTATTAAAATGATTATAGAAGTATGAGGAGACATAAGTTTTAAACATTGAAAGATGTTAAAATATATACTTGAAAGATGAATACTAATGAGTAATGCGCATGTTTATTATAAGGTTTGAAATGATTGGTTGGCTATGGATATCTGTGTTAACGGAGAGATTACAACTGTTAGGCTTGTAACACCCCAAACCCGGCCTAGACATTATGACCAGATCCGACGTGCCACATTGAAGTGTGCAAAACATATTATATTGCTGGTTTAGAAAACTTGCATAGTGTTTTAAAAGATACTATCATTTTAGGTTAAAGTGAATGGAAGCTGTGCACCAGGTAGGAAACCAGAAAAGAGGAGGTGAGTCCATCGGACTGCTTAAGTACCAAGCTCCTTTCGGATCCAATCCTAGACATGCACACTACCATTGCCACACCTTTTCATGGTGGAAGCTTTGCTTGTTGTCATGTTATTTTGAAATCAATTATTGTTTTTGAAAACGCGCCCTAAATTTAATCAATTTCGACAGTTAAATATAAGTAATGCCTATCTTAATAAAACATATTAAAACCATCAAAAATAATTAAGCGGCCTTATTACATTTAAAAACCTAAAACCATAAACGTAAACAAAAGAATGTCCAGTTCACCAAAAGAAAGATCGAATTTGCAGAACGTGTGGCCACTCCGAATCCCTCACAGCTCCAAGCCAACTATGGTTGGGGATTACCTACGGGGATGAAAATAAAGGGGTGAGTTTGGGGAAACTCAGTGTATAAATTAACCCTCATAGCCTATATCAGCTCAAACTACAGAAACAGAATAAGTTAGCCTTAGCCTAGAACAGAATTCAGAATAAAGCCTATAGGCCCATAACAGATCAGAAAAGATATTACATGTTTATGCGAAAACGTAACCCATATCCAACCATAAGCACCCCCAATACCAGCCTTACACCATGTGGAGAGACTACTCGACCCACCCAACTGCTACACGCCACAGAAATATGCAGCATGGCTGCCAGAACAGATAATGTGACAGAGTCACCAGAAATAAATAATCGTGGCAAAGCCACCAGAACAGATATATGTGGCAGAGCCACCAGATCAGATAATTTGTGGCATAGCCACCAGGACGCTTCCTCCATAATATAACCCATGTCCCCATGCAACAGATATACAATTATGGCATACATCATACAGATTCAGATCATCATGCTTTTCAGAAAAAATTAACCCTAGGGGTATAATGGTCATTTTCCATACATAGGGGTATTCTAGTAATTTGACTATTTTAGGGTTTTCATGCATATCATAGCCATCTATGTACTAACAGAAACACTTACCGAGTGTTCTTACCGAATTGGGCCCGTTTGCCCATTTTCCCGATTTTGGCCCATTAAGCCCAAAATATCAAAATGGACGAAATCGCGCGTACTGCAGTTTTATCTCTTTAGATTACCAAAAATATTAATCCATCAATCTTACGAGCATTCGCACACTCGCAAGTTCCCAATATACTGACTTTTCGGCATTTCGGCTTTTCGACTTTTGCCGATCTAGTATATGAGAGGGTGTCAGTTACACACCTATTTTATGACGATTCATTGATAAGATCCACACACGAACTGCCTACAATTGGATTACTAACACGTTAATCTATCAAAATCAACTACGTATTTAAGCCCTTACCATATTTGATCTTTAACACTTTAGGCACTAGCGATCCTACCTTTGCCGAGGTTAGCGATTATGTTTAGATCCAGTCGTTCCACTTGTCCAAGCCTTTGATTAGTAGCCTCTAGATCAGACTATTATCAAAATAAAGTAGTTATCACAACCCTTAGAGCTACAAACCCAAATCGACAGCCTCCCTAACTTTTAGGGGTTTTAGCTTTTCCTATAATCTGAAATAAAGAATAGGTTCAAAGACTTACCACCGGTTCCTTCGGTCAATGATTCCCGTTAACTCCTACTCAATTCTGATGTAGATCTAACCCTTCAGATGATAACAAAAGTTGAGCCTTTAGTGATCTTAAAATTCGGCTATGACCCTATGACTATGTGTTTTCGGCTTTTGAAATAGTGAAGAGAAAAAAATGAGATATGAGAGTTTTGCTATGGTCTTGTCGACAGAAACTTGGGGTTCAGAGGATGAGAGAATCGGTCAGGAAGATGAGGAAAAAATAAGAGGGTTTGGCTAGAAGAAATCGACACAACAAGGAATATGGACTTTCGGGATTTTGGCTTTTGTGATATTCGACTGTAAGGCTTAAAAATAATGGAAAGAAAGTGATGTTGAGTAGAGTGGTAGGAGAATTTGTCTATGGAGAAAAGAAGAGGAAAAGAATAATAGATGGAGAGAAAAAGAAAAGAAAAGGAGAGGAGGAAGGATGGTCAGAAAACAGCACACTCACCCCTAATGCCGAATTTATATTTGGCACTTAACCTAGCCGAATTTTGCCCCCTAAAGAAACCCTTGGCCTGCCAACTCTTGCTCCTCAAGAGTCCACCATTCAGCCAACACTGCTCTCCCTAATCAGCTCCTAAATTCTCCCCCTTATCCCCTCCTTACTCAATCTCCTGAGCAACTCAATCTCCTCCTGACAGACTTTTACTTGAGTTCCATTACTTCCCCTTTCAAACCATAAAAACAATTCCCTTAATATGCTCTCATTGTGACTTGAACCTTGGTTCTCGCTAGCATCCACACGCCACTTTTATAGCCTTCCCAGTGGCGTCACATGCCATTTTACCACCTGCTTCCTTGTGATTTATTTTACCCAAATAATACTTAAAAGCCCTGTTTACCAGAACCCCCTTTTCTTATGGAATTAAAATTAATTAAATTTACCGGGTTTTAACTTAAGCTTGGGCCTTCTAGAGGCCCACTAACATAATTAAACCTACGCCAAGCAGACAGAACATAGAAATTTTAAATTTTGCCAACATTCACAGAATTCCCAAAAATTGGGGCGTTACAAGGCTAATGTCAAAGCATGTTAAACTATGTTTGCAAATTGATAGGGTAAACTATGCGATTGAATAAATTATTATTTTGAGGATTAGAGCAGTTTATATTACCTTGTGTTTATATTAATAAACTTGGTAAATGATTGGTAAGAGTTGCTTGTTATTTTCATATAGATTACTAAGCTATATAGCTTACACCCTTTCTTTCCCATGTTTTATAGTGTCGTCAAGCTAGCTTGGGTTGGAGATTGTCGGAGACCCTATCACACTGTCTAGCTATCACTTTGGGTATTAATGAATTCAAGTATTTTGAGTTTATGGCATGTATAGGAATTTGGTATTTTGGTTATATGGCCATTATTAATTTACCCATATGTGTTGGCTTGCAATGGTGTTTAGTTCATTTTTATATATAGCCATGGAAGTTGGCTAATATTGGTTATGAGTACATTCATATATTAATGCCATTTGTGAACGTGAAATTTTGCATGATTTGGTGTGGAAAGGTTGATATCCTAAGCATGATAAATAATGGCATGAGGATGTCACGTTATTATCTTGATTATGGATGTGTTTGTGGTATGCTTGATTTTGGCAAAGTATAATGTTTTAAGCATGATAGATGTTGGATTTTAAATGACATTTTTAAGCCTTAGTTATGAGGGTATTGGCTACTTGGTTGTATTATGAATTATGTTATTGAATTTGTGTAGATGTGTGCAAGTGAGGGTGGCAAATGGCTTGGTAAATAGCCTTATTATTGTCCACACGAGTAGACACACAAGCGTGTGTCTAGGCCGTGTGTGACACACGGTCCACCCCATGGGCGTGTGATCCGATTGTGTGTCCCCTGCACCTAAATTGTTGCAAAACAGAATGCTTAAAATTGAGCACACGGGCAGAGACACGAGCGTGTGTCTCAGTCGTGTGAAAGACACAGCCTTGGGACACGGGCGTGTGTCTTGGCAGTGTGACTTTAATTTTCTCTTGGGTGACAAACAGAAAGTTACACAGGTTAGGGGTATGGGCGTGTGTGACCACACAGCCTGCCCATACGGGTGTGTCCCAAGCCACACGAGTATGTGACCCTAGTTTAGTGGAAAATTTTTTGAAATGTTGTAAAAATTTCTAAAGTTCTTGGTTTAGTCCTGAGCCGCTTCCAATGCATATTTTGGGCCTCGTAGGCTCATTGTAGGGACGATATGATTGATTGCAGAAAGTTTTAATTCGCTGTCAAATTTATGATTCAAAATTCTATGTTTGCTTTTGTTTAAGTCCGGTAATGCCTCGTTCCCTATTCTGGCGTCGAATACGGGTAAGGGGTGTTACATTTAGCGGTATCAGAACTACAGTTTAGTCAATTCTTGGACTAACATAGCGTACATAAGTCTAGCTATACATGCCATATTACTACCTGTGATAGTGTGATATCTCTCGACTCTGATGAAATTATTTTGTAAAGGCAGAAATGCTTTCCAACTGAGCTATCTTTGAAAACGCTAAGAGTGATACTAAGATATGTGAAAATGTGTTTGTGATGAGTTGAAACTCAGTAGGGTATGAATAAGAGTTCATGATATGTATGTGATAATGTACAAAATGAAATAACCATAAGTTTAGAAATATGGATAAAATGTCATTGTTCCAGTTGAACATTGTATTTCGATGGATTTTGGTGATTTTATGAAACGGATAAAATGTTTTAAATGTTACAAAAAGGATTTAGTCCGAAAGGGTAATCCTGAATTAAGCTCTCTCGAGCATATGTTATGAAATGGATTTAGCCCGGACGGGTAATCCAGAGTAAGCCCTTTAGAGCATACATTAACGAAAGGATTTAGCATAGACTGGCAATCCTGTTATATAACATGTGGCTCGAGAGTGTGCTCTATGAATATGTGCCAAAAGGGCACTTTTGAATATGAATTGATGGATTGTTGACATGCATACCTGGAGTATACTACCCGAGTATCCATCAAAATTACAATAGTTCAATGGGAATTATTCTTTAAATATGGAAAGGTGAAATGAAATGAACGTTTATATTGTGACAAGTTCATCCATGTTTGTTTGGCATTCATATGATGTTATGTGCCTAACTTGTTTGATTAAGTGAATGCGATAAGTAAACTTGCTCAAAATTTATGGAATGTATGTTTAAGTGCAATTGCTTAAATAAAGATAATCGGAAAGTTCGTGTAACATAGATATGTATGTTAATTTGCTTGAAGTGAATTTTATAACTGTGATGATATTATGATGATGATGAATGTTAAGTCACATGTGTGTATAAATGAGAGTCGAGTTAGAGGCTTTACGAACTTACCCCCTTACCAATATAGTATGTATAACAAAATTTCGCGAGATTTATATTGAATAAACTCACAAGTGTGAAACTAAAGAGCTCAATGGTGGAGTAATTATTAATACGGTCAGAGATAAGAATAGTTTGGCAAGTGAATACAGTTCTGGAAAAGGTGTCAGATTGTTCTAAATATTATTCAGATTACGCAATGTCACGGTTAAAGAAAGAGTTAATCTCGGCTAATCGATCCATTCTGGTATGATGTCTAAAGTATGTATCTGCTGGAATTTCTTCCAGATTGATTTTCGTTAGTGAATGGAATAATACGGGATTAGTGATGATAGAATTAGTCAGAGAAATGATATTTGAATGGTAAAGATGTCTGAGTGTAACAATTGTAATTGAATAGATTATGATGATTTCTCTTGGGTATTTTATAAATTTATTTATCCTCAGAGATATATGTGATTATTCATTTTCTAATAAAATTCTTCTCGTATGAGAATGCTAGCTGATTATAATATTAGATGAAAGCACTGTTGGACTGGTTGATTGATGAGCAACATTTCTTATCTCTCTCTTTGGGATTATGTTCTATTATGTTTGGAATAAAAGTTTATGACGAGATTTTTATGAGGCTATCTTTCTGTCCCTACTAGTTGTTTTCTTGTTATATATATACATATTCGGTAAATATATTCTCTCTGTTGCAATTAATTCCAGGGCGTATAAACAGTATTTTTCTTCTAGTTTTCTCTGAGGAATCATCAAGATCTTTATTATTCCATATGAGTTGTGTTCTCAGATATTTTGTATGGTCTCACATCTTGGATTTTAGTATCTCAGTTTTCTTATCATCTTTATTGTGTAAATTATCAAACATGGCTCATCTTTAAAGTCTGTACTTTGGCCTATGATAACTATGTTTATTATGATTGTATTTTTGGTTCGATCATAGAAATGTGGTGATTCTGGTATCAGGATTCCTATAATTCTCATGAAAGGAATTGACATCGGCAAAGGTATAGATAGTGGAATGCTCAAGTTCAAATTGTATGATGGTTTTATTTTCTCAGGTAAGTTTGACTATGGTCAGTGAGTTCAATCAGAATATTTTGTTTCCATGAGCTAATGTAGTTGTAAAGATCTTTGATTAGCATGTTAAGGGAGTTATAAAAGATTGCATGTTTGAGTTGTTTAACAGCATAAAGAAAGGAGTATTTTAGTAAGTTATTATTTGATGGTTGAGAATAACTCAGTTGTTTTTATATGAACGAGTTGGTCAGTTGAAAGGTAATTTGAGTTATATGCATTTAAGTTTATCCTTAGGTAAGAAAATAAAATCTTGTGCATTCTTGGGTGAATAGACGAACAATTTGAAGGAAAAAATCATATTCTAGAAAGTATGATACATAAATATACCTATTAGATTTGTTCTAATTGAATGATGTTGTTATGAGTTAAAGCTATTCTGATTGATAAAGTTATCACATTTGTGAAAGTTTGAATGGTCCATTGCATGTTAGCAAAGTTGAAAACAGTCAAAGGTGTTATTAACCGAAGCATTGGCTATGGGTTTAGTTTGAATTGAGTAAGAATTCATGATTTTTCAGTAATGCACTATCGAACGGATTGTAATGTGTTTTAATACAAGAATGTGAAGTGACAGTTTATGCTTTTTTATGATTAAAATCTCATTAAAGGAATTGTCCAATGGGTAGAGTCGGCCGCTAGTATCTTTGTGTTAAGAAATTGATGACATCGTTTGTTCGATGAAAAATGTCATATGCTTCTTGATTCCAAGAGTGTAAAGTATCTAATGTTACAGATAAATCTGAAATTAAGACAACGTGGATGGCTTGAACTATTGAAAGATTGTGAATAGTTAGCAATTAACCTTTGAGGAAGTAGATATAGTTTCAAATGCTTGAATGGAAAATCATAATTATTTTGTGAGTATTGGATACATGATTAATCTTATTTGATGGCGGTATGAATCTAGCTAAATTAAAAAGCTAAAGTGATGTTTTCTTTGCAACGTTAAGAACTTCAAGAATGTGATAGTGAGTGGTAAACTAAATGAGTACAGTGTGAGATGACTTTTGATTCAGAATTTTAGGTTGAATTTGATGATTGTTATCATTTCTTCGAGATAGAATTTGCATAATGAATTATCCAGGGCTTTTGTGGAAAATGTTGTACGAGACTCAATAGTAACTCGTTTGCTCATTCAGGGAGTAATAAATATGTAGTTATTTGAAGAAGATGTTCTGATGATCGGGAATATAATCTGATATTTTTGAGAGAATAATTCAGATCTTTGACGATATGCTCCGACATTGTGTTTCAGAGTTCAAAAGTGATTGGAAAGAGATATGCGAGGTGAAATTGATTTGTGATTCTGAGGGAAAAAGGCGAAAGTGATTCATGAAAGTTGAAAGCAACTTCAGATTGACATAAGTGGTATACAGATATGAAATTTTAAGATATTGGATTCCAGATTGATGACAAAGTGCTTTTGAAAGTATTTCCCTCGAAGAGGACTCTTCGATGAGGTAGAGGAAATTACGAGGACATTATCCTAAACTCTTTTCCGCTAAGATTTTTGGGGATGAAAATTCCTAAAGGGGGGACTTGTAACAGCTCGATTTTGGGTCTAGTCGGAACAATGGCTTTGGGACCACAAATCCAACGCAAAAAAATTTATTTTTACGGTCTACATCTTTATGGAATGATTTTGTGAAAATTTTGTTCAAAAATTTTGACAATTGGGCACTCAATTTGGTCAAAAGAACTAAATTGTAAAAGGTGAAAAAGTTGAGTTCTACATGCTAAGGGTGTCTAATTGTTATGAAATTTTAAATTAGAGGTCCTTAGAAGGTAATTAGACCATTATAATCTAGTATGGACAAAAATGGACAGGGTGAGATAAAATTTTAAAGTTTTGACTAAAGGGCATTTTAGTAAATTAGTTATTAAATAAATTAAAAGCCAATTTTTTGTCCATCTTCAAGCCATGGTTGAAATTACCATGAAGAAACCATGGCTAGGGATTTTCAAGCTTCCAAGCTCGATTATCAAGAAAAAAGAGGTTCAGAACTAGAACAGGGAAAAACGTGTATTTGACGATTAGGTTTTTTTTTTGCCATTTTCATACTGAGGTAAGTTTGTATTGTAACATCCTGAAATAGGGCCTAAACAGAACAGTGGTTGTGAAACCACGAATTCGAGATAGAAAAGTTTATTGTGATTAATTTTATGATTTACCAAGTGATTAGATACATGTCTTAGAATACCTATAAGAAATTTCAATGATTGCGCTAAGACCTCAATTTATAAAATTACCAAAATACCCCAATTTGTAAAATTACCAAAATACCCCCGGTTTATAAAAGTATTGAAATACCCTAGTAGTCTAAAATTATCGAAATACCCCTGTTGGGTAAAATGACTATTTTGCCCTTGTGGGTAAATTACCGGCTTAGACTATGAATTTGACTGATTTGACTATGATTGTATGATTGTGTTTTAACTGACTTGATGATGGTTGTACGACTGATATGCTTTTAATATATGTTTAAATGACTATTACTGAGCATGGCCATTTTACATACACGTGAGATGATTGAGCATGACATACACGACATATTGCATGGGGTTGGGACATTGATACGGAGGAAGTTCTGATAGGGTCGCACGGGATGCACAAGACGACTGTGGATCTAGTCTTGATCTGTTAAGGTCACACGGGTCGCACGAGACGATTGTGGACCGATGGATAGCTTAAAGCTGCATAATCTAGATTATGGCTTTGTGCCAATTGAATTTACCTGTGGCTATGTGCCTATCATATTTACTGATGACTCTGTGTCAATCATTTTTACCCGCAGCTGTATGCCGATTATATTACCGTCGCTGATGGCTATGTTGTAACATCCCGAAATAGGGCCTAAACGGAACAGTGGTTACGAAACCACAAATTTGAGGTATAAAAATTTATTTTATTATTATTTTGAGGTCTATGATATGTTTGCATTATTGAGTGAAAAGTTTGTGAAGAAATTCTATGCATAAAGTACTTAATTTGAAATTAGGGACTAAATTGAATAAATTGCAAAACTTGTGTTCTAGAAGTATTTTGCATAAAATTAAATTAGATTATTAATTAGAGGTCCTTAAAGAGTAATTTTACCAATTTTAAGTTCATGGACAAAATTAGGACATGGAAGGAATTTTTGAAAGTTTAGTAGTAAGGGCACTTTGGTCATTTAGTTATTAAAATGAATTAAAAACAAATTAAAAGCCAATTTTTGTCCATCTTCTTCATTAGGACGAAATTTCAAGGGTTCTCCATAGCTAGGGTTTGTTTCAAGCTTTCAAGCTCCATGGTAAGTGATTCCAAGCCCCGTTTTTAATGTTCTTTACGTTTTCGGAGTCCCGGTAGCTCGATAAAGCTTATGCTAGCAATAATTTAAGTTAGGGTTCATATTTGGAAAAATACCCATAGGTGAAATTTGTGTATTTTGGTGTTTTATGATAGAATATGAGGTTTTAAATTATGTTAGACAACTTGTACTACTCGGTTTTAAGCAAAAACGAGTAAAAGGACTTAATCGGTAAAAATACCTAATAGTCATAAGTGCTTGTTAGAGTATGAATTTGATGCTGCCATAGAAGGGAAAAATTACCAGCATGTCATGAAACATAAGAAAATAGGCTGAAGTTTAATTTACGAGCTTTGGAGCAAAAGTGTAAATATGCAAAAGTTTAGGGCAAAATTGTAATTTTGCCAAAATATGATTTTGGGTCAATTTGAATAATTTGAGTCCTAATTAGACTATATTTTAAATGATAGAGCAAGGAAAACTGAAATTCAAGCTAAAATGGAGAAAATACCAAGTTGTGGACGAAATGGTAAAAGTAGCTATTTTTGCATACGAGGTAAGTTTCTGATAAATAAATGCAATATTCTTTTATTTTACATTATTGTCATCAATTTCCAGCATTTATATACTTATTTTATGAGAATATTTAAAGTCGAATTAAAGGCGAAGTGACAGAGAAAAAGCATTAGGAAGCCCCGTTTGAACCTTAGGAATGTTAGGATATTGGGGTTGACAGACAGGACAGGACAGAAATGAGCCATGTAAGTCCATATCGGATATATGGCTTTGGAGACAAGAATGAGCCATGTAAGCCCATATTAGATATATATATGGCATTGGAGGCAGAATAATTCATGTAAGTCCATGTCGAAGACATGGCATTGGTAGGATATTGATAGACAGAACGACCCCAAAGATCCTTAGTATTCCGAGTGGTTCAATGGGTCATTGTACACGTTAAATTACAGTGAATTATCAGCAAAAGGGAAGGTAGATTATATTTATGAATAGTGAAAGGTCAGGTAAGAAAGAAGGTATGTGAGTAAAGAAGAAGGTAGAAAATGAGAAGTAAAGAAAGTTTATGAGGCTAGGTGACATTATGTATAATTATTCATTATGTTGAATGTTGTAATTTATTTGCTTGTAAGCTTACTAAGCCTAGTGCTTACTCTCTTTATTTTCTTTTTCTTATAGTTTTTATCAAGCTACTCGGGGATCGAAGGAAACGTCGGAGACCCGATCACACTATCGAAGAAATCACATTGGTATAGTTAGACGTTTAGTTTTGTGTATGGCATGTATAGGAACTTGGTTTCTTTTGATATGATATGATCAATGAATGATGTGTAAATACTTGCTAGTGATTAGCTAATAGAATGGCTGATGATATACATGTTTAATAGTATGTACGATTAAGTAGTAACTATCACATGAAAACTATGAAAAATGTGAAAGTAACTTAAAAACAGATTCAAGTATCAGAAATAACGTGACTTTGAAAAATCACTAAAAATCGTAGAGACATGGTTTGATGGTGAATAATATATGAAATTAAAACTCATTGTGTCTATTTTCATATGGAATAAGAAAAACAGGGAAAGGTTTTGTATTTTATAAGATATCTGAGTTTTAGTGAAATAGGTCCAGAGCGATTTCTGGATCCCCTGTTTCAACTTTAGAAATTCACCATAAATTTTAAAAAAATAATTAGGTGGTGTAATTTATATGGTTAGAATCCTTATTGAATCTAGTTTTAATATAAATAAACGGTATAGTCATATGATTTGTGTACAGAGAGAAAAGTGGTTCGTAGTAAGTAGAGGCCAGTGCAGTCAAATTCTGAAACAAGGGTAACTTTAACTAATAAACTGTACTAATTGGATAAGTCAAAAATTCTAGAAAAAAATTAGTAGATAGATATATGAGTATAGTTTCAGGAAAAATTTACGGATCTTAATTTCGAGTTTTGAAGCTCGAGAAATGAATTTTTAAGCAGCTATGATGCAGAAAAATAGTTTATTCCGAAAATTAAAATAAGTGGTTTAGAGTTGTTTAAAAGGTAAGATAAGTTTAGTAACACCTCAAGCTTGACTCCGGTGACGGTTTCGGGCGTGGGGGCATTACATTTATTGGTATCAGAGCAGGTTTAGTCGGTTCTCGGAACAGTTAGTGTGAGTAAATGTCTAGCTATACATGTCATACCTGTATTTTGATAGTGTGACGACTCCTGACGATTTTTAAATATTTTGTTTTATTGTAATGGATCCCGAGCGAGCTGGTGATGATGATGTAGAAAGCAATGCGCCTGCTCCCGCGGAAGGGGTAGCGCCATCTGAGAATAGGCCAGCAACAGAATGTAACAGTTAATCACGGAGGAGTGACTCGAGAAGCTCTCTTCCAAGCTTTGAATAATTGGTTTGCCGAGTTCGTTCGTACGAATCCGGTAGTTAGACCTCCACCCCCTCATGACTCTCAGGCTACCCATGTAGCTCAAGCTTCCCCAGTCACAGGTACAATGATAAGAGAAAAGCCACCCGTTGATAGAATCGGGAAACAGGAAGCGAGAAGAGTTCCGAGCAACAAAACATGATGATGCGAGAAAGAGCAAAATTTTGGTTAGAAAATACTATCAGAGTCTTTGATGAATTATCTTGTACACCCAAGGAATGTATGAAATGTGTAATATCACTTCTTAGAGACTCAGCCTACTACTAGTGGAAGACACTTGTATCAGTTGTACCAAAGGAGAGGATCACTTGGGATTTCTTTCAGGAAGAATTTCGTAAAAAGTACATCAGTCAGGGGTTTATTGACCGTAAGAGAAAGGAATTCTGGAATTGAAACAAGGAGCTCTTGTGTTCTCCAAGATAGATTTGAGATCCGGATGCTATCGGGTTATGAGTTAAAGAGTCGGATGTCCTGAAGACTGTTTTCTGGACTAGGTGAAGGTATTAAGGTTGATCCTAGCAAGATTTCAGCCATTGTTGATTGGAAGCCTCCTAGAAATGTATCAGAAGTTAGAAGTTTTCTTGGTCTTGCCGGATATTGTAGAGGATTTTCCATGATAGCTACCCCATTGACAAGATTTCTGAAAGGATATCAAGTTTGAATGGATTGAGAAGTGTCAATGAGTTTTGACAAGTTAAAAGCATTATTGACTAAAGCTCCTATTTTAGTACAACGAGAAACTGTAAGGAGTTTGTGATTTACAAGTGATGCGTCCATGAATGGACTTGGTTGTGTACTTATGCAGAAAGGAAGGTAATTGCTTATGCCTCTAGATAGCTAAAGCCACATGAGAAGAACTATCCGATACATGATTTAGAGCTAGCTGCCATTATTTTTGCGTTGAAGATTTGGAGACATCATTTTATGTACGAGTGAGAAGTGCCACATATTCACTGATCACAAAAGTTTGAAATTGAAGCAAAGAAGATGGCTAGAGTTGATTAAAGATTATAAGCTAGTGATTGATTATCACCTAGGGTATGTGTACCAAAGAATGATGAACTTATTCGAAAGATCTTACAGGAAGCACATAGTAGTTTTTTTTGTCTATTCATCCAGGTAGTACAAAGATGTATAATGATTTGAAGAAAATGTACTGGTGGGTAGGAATAAAAAGGGACATTTCAGAGTTTGTTTCTAGATGTTTGATCTGTCAGCAGATTTTGTGACAGGATTGCCGTTTACACCGAGAAAGAAAGATGCAGTATGGGTTGTGATTGATAAGTTAACGAAGTCGGCTCATTTTATCCCAGTTCGTATGGATTTTTCACTTGACAAGTTGGCCGAGTTGTATATTTCAGAGATAGTCAGACTACATGGGGTAGACGAGGATACATGGGACCTCGAAGAGGCTATGTGAAAACAGTACCCAAATCTCTTCACAGGTAAGATTTTCGGGGACGAAAATCCCTAAAGGGGGGGAGAAATGTAACATCCCGAAATAAGGCCTAAACGGAATAGTGGTTGCGAAACCACAAATTTGAGGTAGAAAAATTTATTTTATTATTATTTTGAGGTCTATGATATGTTTCCATGATTGTGTGAAAAGTTCGTGAAGAAATTCTATGCATAAAGTACTTAATTTGAAATTAGGGACTAAATTGAATAAATTGCAAAACTTGTGTTCTAGAAGTATTTTGCATAAAATTGAATTAGATTATTAATTAGAGGTCCTTAAAGAGAATTTTACCAATTTTAAGTTCATGGAAAAAATTAGGACATGGAAGGAATTTTTGAAAGTTTAGTAGTAAGGGCATTTTGGTCATTTAGTTATTAAAATGAATTAAAAACAAATTAAAAGCCAATTTTTGTCCATCTTCTTCATTAGGACGAAATTTCAAGGGTTCTCCATAGCTAGGGTTTGTTTCAAGCTTTCAAGCTCCATGGTAAGTGATTCCAAGCCCCGTTTTTAATGTTCTTTACGTTTTCGGAGTCACGGTAGCTCGATAAAGCTTATGCTAGCAATAATTTAAGTTAGGGTTCATATTTGGAAAAATACCCATAGGTGAAATTTGTGTATTTTGGTGTTTTATGATAGAATATGAGGTTTTAAATTATGTTAGACAACTTGTACTACTCGGTTTTAAGCAAAAACGAGTAAAAGGACTTAATCGGTAAAAATACCTAATAGTCATAAGTGCTTGTTAGAGTATGAATTTGATGCTGCCATAGAAGGGAAAAATGACCAGCATGTCATGAAACATAAGAAAATAGGCTGAAGTTTAATTTCTGAGCTTTGGGGCAAAAGTGTAAATATGCAAAAGTTTAGGGGCAAAATTGTAATTTTGCCAAAATATGATTTTAGGTCAATTTGAATAATTTGAGTCCTAATTAGACTATATTTTAAATGATAGAGCAAGGAAACCTGAAATTCAAGCTAAAATGGAGAAAATACCAAGTTGTGGACGAATGGTAAAAGTAGCTATTTTTGCATACGAGGTAAGTTTCTGATGAAATAAATGCAATATTCTTTTATTTTACATTATTGTCATCAATTTCCAGCATTTATATACTTATTTTATGAGAATATTTAAAGTCGAATTAAAGGCGAAGTGACAGAGAAAAAGCATTAGGAAGCCCCGTTTGAACCTTAGGAATGTTAGGATATTGGGGTTGACAGACGGAGAGACAGACGAGAAATGAGCCATGTAAGTCCATATCAGATATATGGCTTTGGAGACAGGAATGAGCCATGTAAGCCCATATTAGATATATATATATATGGCATTGGAGACAGGAATAATTCATGTAAGTCCATGTCGAAGACATGGCATTGGCAGGATATTGATAGAGCGAGAGCGACCCGGTATCCTTAGTATTCTCGAGTGGTTCAATGGGTCATTGTACACGTTAAATTACAGTGAATTATCAGCAAAAGGGAAGGTAGATTATATTTATGAATAGTGAAAGGTAAGGTAAGGAAGAAGGTATGTGAGTAAAGAAGAAGGTAGAAAATGAGAAGTAAAGAAAGTTTATGAGGCTAGGTGACATTATGTATAATTATTCATTATGTTGAATGTTGTAATTTATTTGCTTGTAAGCTTACTAAGCCTAGTGCTTACTCTCTTTATTTTCTTTTTCTTATAGTTTTTATCAAGCTACTCGGGGATCGAAGGAAACGTCGGAGACCCGATCACACTATCGAAGAAATCACATTGGTATAGTTAGACGTTTAGTTTTGTGTATGGCATGTATAGGAACTTGGTTTCTTTTGATATGATATGATCAATGAATGATGTGTAAATACTTGCTAGTGATTAGCTAATAGAATGGCTGATGATATACATGTTTAATAGTATGTATGATTAAGTAGTAACTATCACATGAAAACTATGAAAAATGTGAAAGTAACTTAAAAACAGATTCAAGTATCAGAAATAACGTGACTTTGAAAAATCACTAAAAATCGTAGAGACATGGTTTGATGGTGAATAATATATGAAATTAAAACTCATTGTGTCTATTTTCATATGGAATAAGAAAAACAGGGAAAGGTTTTGTATTTTATAAGATATCTGAGTTTTAGTGAAATAGGGCCAGAGCGATTTCTGGATCCCCTGTTTCAACTTTATAAATTCACCATAAATTTTAAAAAAATAATTAGGTGGTGTAATTTATATGGTTAGAATCCTTATTGAATTTAGTTTTAATAGAAATAAACGGTATAGTCATATGATTTTTGTACAGAGAGAAAAGTGGTTCGTAGTAAGTAGAAGCCAGTGCAGTTGAATTCTGAAACAAGGGTAACTTTAACTATTAAGCTGTACTAATTGGCTAAGTCAAAAATTCTAGGAAAACATTAGTAGATAGATATATGAGTCTAGTTTCAGGAAAAATTTACGGATCTTAATTTTGAGTTTTGAAACTCGAGAAATGAATTTTTAAGCAGCTATGACGCAGAAAAACAGTTTATTCCGAAAATTAAAATAAGTGGTTTAGAGTTGTTTAAAAGGTAAGATAAGTTTAGTAACACCTCAAGCTTGACTCCGGTGACGGTTTCGGGCGTGGGGGCGTTACATATGTGCCAAACTTATTACAGTTACCGATAGCCTTGTGCCATCCTAACTATGGCTCTATGCCATCCTCATTATGGCTTTGTGCCATCCTGATTATGGTTTATAACCATTCTGTTTATGGCTCTTGGCCATTCCGTTTACGGGCATCTTTAATGCGATTTTAGTTAGTGCCGCAACCAATGCTAACATTGGGAGTGTAGGGATGGCGTGGGTGATTTATTCCCCGCAGGTAGTGCAGGGTTGGATGGAGGCAAGTGCAGGGTTGGATGGGATGGGTTAGCATGCATCACACATTATGCATATGGAACTGTTTCTGATATGGGCTAGGCCCAACTATTACTTATATTGAGAATGGGCTAGGCCCAATTGATTCTGATGAGGGTTGAGACCTAACTGAAATTGTACTGCGCTTTGGCCCATACATATTGTTCTATTACTGTAATGGGCTTCGGCCCAGACTGCTTTTGAATTCTGTCTGTTTACTAACTGTTTTAATTTAGGAGGGGATTACACACTGAGTTTTCATAAACTCACCCCGTTTATTAATTGTGTAGGTAATCCCTAGCATTAGCTAGATCGGTGCTGTGAGGGACTCGGAGATGGCCACACAACTGCTATTGTTTCCGATTTTCTTTTAAGTTATCTACTAATAAGTACTTATATTTTGATTTGGGTTGTAATAAGGCCTCTTTTAATTTATGGTTTTTAATTTGGTATTTTTAGTTTATTATGCTTTCTATCTGTTAAAAGTAGATCGCAGTTTTCCAAAACAATAACTATTTTTAAAACACTATGTTTTCGCAACACTTATGAAATGCTTCCGCTACAAACAATGTTTTTAAAGGTGATGAAAATTTAAAATGAATAACAAATTTTAGAATGATTCGATGTGACACGTCAGATTCAGCTATAACGTTTAGGCCGATTTTGGGGTGTTACATATTAGAAAAAGAAAAGATTGGCATAAATGCCTATTAAAATGATTATAAAAGTACGAGGAGACATAAGTTTTAAACATTGAAATATGTTAAAATATATAAGATGAATACTAATGAGTAATGCACATATTTATTATAAGGTTTGAAATGATTTTTTGATTATGGATTTCTGTGTTAATAGAGAGATTACAGCTGTTAGGCTAATGTCAAAACATGTTAAACTATGTTTGCAAATTGATAAGGTAAACTATGTGATTGAATAAATTATAATTGTGAGGATTATAGCAATTTATAATACCTTGTGTTTATATTATTAAACTTGGTAAATGATTAGTAAGAGATGCTTGTTATTTTCATATGGATTTACTAAGCTATATAGCTTACACCCTTTCTTTCCCATGTTTTATAGTGCCGTCAAGCTAGCTCAGGTTGGAGATCATCGAAGATCCTATCACACTATCCAGCTATCACTTTGGGTATTGATGAATTCAAGTATTTTGAGTTTATGGCATGTATAGGAATTTTGTATTTTGGTTATATGTGTCATTATTAATTTGGCCATATGTGTTGGCTTGCAATGGTGTTTAGTTCATTTTTATATATTGCCATGGAAGTTGGCTAATATTGGTTATGAGTACATTCATATATTAATGCCATTTGTGAATATGAAATTTTGCATGATTTGGTGTAGAAAGGTTGATATTCTAAGCGTGATAAATAATGGCATGAGGATGTCATGTTATTGTCTTGCTTATGGATGTGCTTGTGGTATGTTTGAGTTTGGCAAAGTATGATGTTTTAAGCATGACAGATGTTGGCTTTTAATTGACATGTTTAAGCCTTAGTTATGATGGTATTGGCTGCTTGGTTGTATTATGAATTATGTTATTGAAGTTGTGTAGATGTGTGCAAGTGAGGGTGGCAAGTGGCTTGGTAAATAGCCTTATTATTGTCCACACGGGTAGGCACACGGGCATGTGTGTAGGCTGTGTCTGACACACGGGTAGCCCCATGGGCGTGTGATTCGGCTGTGTGTCCCCTGCACCTAAATTGTTGCAAAACAGAATGCTCAGAATTGAGCACACGGGCAGAGACACGGGCGTGTGTCTCAGTCGTGTGAAAGACATGACCTCGGGACACGGGATTGTGTCTTGGCCGTGTGACTTCAAATTGCTCTTGGGTGACAAACGGAGAGTTACATGGGTTAGGGACATGGGCGTGTGTGACCACACAGCCTGCCCACATGGGCGTGTCCCAAGCCACACAGGTGTGTGACCCCTGTTTAGTGGAAAATTTTTTGAATTGTAGTAAAATTTTCTAAAGTTCTCAGTTTAGTCCCGAACTGCTTCTAATGCATGTTTTAGGCCCCATAGGCTCGTTGTAGGGATGATATGATTGATTACAAAAAGTTTTAATTTAGTGTCAAATTTATTACTCAAAAATTTATGTTCGGTTGTATATAAGTCTAGTAATGCCTCATACCCTGTTCTAGTGTCGAATACGGACAAGGAGTGTTACACCTCTGCTATTGGTCTCATTTCCTGTATTTCTTACTGGCCTCCCTCTAGCAGTAGTGTTACTCGATCTTACATTCTGGAAATTATCTTTTTCAACCATTTTCGGGCAATCTCGAATAAAATAATCTTGGGAACCACATTTAAAATAAGCCCGGTTATTCATCCTACATTCACCGAGATGTTGTCTACCACAGTGCTGGCATACAGGCTTATTAAACCTAGCATTACCAATGCTCACTATAGACGTATTCTGTGCCCTAGAACCCGAATATTGCTTCCCACGATCTCTGTTGGGATACCCAGCTGAAGCATTCGACCAAGCATACAAATCTCTTGATTTCTTTGACAAAGTTTGAAACGACTTATTCATTGGCCTCTTTCTCGAATCTCTAGCCTCAAACTCAGCCTTTCTCTTTTCCTTACTCAACTCTTCGGCTTTGAAAGGTCGTTCGTCTAGCACAACAAATTCTTTCAATTCTAAAATCCCAACTAACAGCCTAATGTCCTCATTTAGCCCATCTTCGAATCTCTTACATATAATACCCTCTATTGAAACACATTCTCGAGCATACTTACTGAGTCTAACAAATTCCCGCTCGTATTCAGTCACAGTCATTCGACCTTGTTTCAACTCTAAGAAATCTTTGCGTTTCTGATAAATAAATCGTTGATTGATGTACTTCTTTCTGAATTCCTCTTGGAAGAAATCCCAAGTAACTCTTTCCCTTGCTACCATACATATAAGAGTGTTCCACCACTGATATGTCGTATCCCTCAGAAGTGATATAGCATATTTCAAGCACTCCTCTAGTGTGCAAGAAAGTTCATCAAACACTCGGATAGAATTCTCAAGCCAGAATTTTGCTCTTTCAGGATCATCATCGACATTTGCTCTAAATTTTTTAGCCCCTTGTTTCCGAATCTTATCAACTGGAAGCTTATTCAATCTTACCAATTCCACACCTTGGGGAGCCACAGGAATCGGTTGAGGGTTAGGTGAGGGTGGAGTATGTTGGGCAGCCAGATTTGTCCAAACAAACCTGGCAAACCACTCATTCATCCTTTGGAAGAAGGCTTCTCTAGCCTCTCCTCCTTGACTAATCGTCACTAGTCTACTTTTAGATGGCGCGGTCCTTTGAGCGAGAGCCGGCGTATTACTCTCAACGTCATCAACCAATTCTTGGTTTGGATCCATTGTAACGCCCCAAAAATCCTGAAACCCAAAAGTCTCGAAATCCTGAACTTTCTTTGTTTTCGGTTTTGATAAAAATTATTTTTAATGTTCCTAGCCATGTGATAATTATAGTAGGTCTTAATTAAGGTTTGAGTTCGAACCTAGGAATAAATGAAATTATAGTTTAATTATTAAAAGAATCAGGGTTGGCAAGTAGTTGGGCTTTTAAATAAAAATAGGGAAAAATAGCATCAAAAAGCCTTGTGGAGGAATGGCTAAGTGACGCCACTTAGAGAGCAGGGAGGTGGTGTTAGTAGCTAGCAAGGAGATCCAAGGTTCGAATCCTAGCTTAGTATTTTTAGAAGTTTAATTTTGGCCTTCTACAAGGATGGTAGTGGCGTGAAATAGGACTCCAAGGGAAGTGTTCAGGAGAGAAAATTAAGGAAAAGATCAAGGGGTTATCAGGGAGAAAAACGAGGAGATGAGAAGTGTAACATCCCTTACCCATATCTAAGGCCGGAACAGAGTACGAGGCATTACCAGACTTAACAATACACATAGACAAAAACCGGGCCATAAAATTTCATTTAATTCAAAACTTTTCGAACATATGCATAACAAAAAAAGTTAACTATATCATTACATCAAAAGGTAGGACATAGCACGATTAATTAAACTTATAAACCATAATGGATAAGGACCACATCTCATAATCATATACGATAACTTAATGCAGACTGATACGTATGGTCAAAATCATAATAAAAATACATATCACAAACCAACTTCCTATACATGCCACTCACTTGATGTTTCTAATATTTGAATTAATTCTCCCAAAAATGATAGTTTGATAGTGTGATTTTGCCTCCGACGATCTCTAACCTCGAGCCGACCTGCCAATACTAAAGAAATGGAGAGGATGGGTAAGCTTTACGGTTAGTAAGTTCATATGAAAATAATAAGCAATTACTACCATGCTTTTCAAGATAAAACACTATAATTGTACAATTACACATATTCAGGTTAAGTTGTGTTATCAAGTTACAGTTACTAAATCATTCATAGCTGAAGCTACAAAACTCCAAATTTATTTTTGTTAATTTTCCTTGAAACTATATTCATATATCTTTCTCCCATAAAATTTCCAGAATTTTTGGTTTAGCCAATTAGTACATTTTATTAGTTAAAGTCTCCCCTATTTCAGAGTATGGCTACTCTGACCTCTGTGCACTACGAACCAAATTTCTCCCTGTACAGAATTCCAACGACCATGCCATTTCTTTCTATTAAAATTAGACTCAATAAGGAATCCATTCATGTAAAATATGACTCTTAATAATTTTTTTACAATTTATGGTGAATTTCTAAACTCAGAACAGGGGATCTCAAATTCATTCAGACCCTGTTTCACAAGAATTCAAATATCACACAATATAGATTTCTTTTGCTTCCTCTGTTCATGTGAAAATAGACTCATTAAGATTTATTTTCATATATCATTTTCATTTTTATTCAACTTCCACAATTTTTAGTGAATTTTCAAAGTCACGTCACTGCTGCTGTCCAAAACAAATTTATTGCTAATTCACTCTTTCACACTTTCTTTGTATTAACCTCATTTTAACATACATATCACAAATCATTTTCACCACATTTCATACATCACAAGTATAGGCCCATGATTACAAGGTCACCATAAAATCATCCTCATGTATAACTTACTTGTTTATAACCTTACCAGATCCTGGTCACTTAATGAACACATCATTCACATAAGCAAATTCCTGCACTTTTTCATCACAAAACTCACAAAGCAATACATAGTAAGTCTCCCGTTGAACACTTCGGATCAATCCTCGATACTTGGTGGTTTCAGAACATAGCTCCACCCATCATAAAGTTCGGCTCTCTTGTACACATGGTGAACACTTAGTATCACCCATGTGACCTAGCCAGTTTATCTCATAGCTCTCTTGTCTACATGGTGTCCTTCACCTGGAACCACGCATGCGACCTAGCTACATATATCCCGTAGCTCTCTTGTCTACATGGTGTACACATAGTATCACCCATGCGACCTAGCTACATCATAATGTCTCGTAGCTCTCTTGTACACATGATGTGCACTCAGCACCATACATGTGACCTAGCTACATACCATCTGTATCATCCAATCTTTCCGAAGGTTCAACCGGGATTTCTCTCTTTTCCAACAATTTCACCAATCAAGTAATTATCAACAAACATATTTCCTGTATTATTATAAAATATCATAATATAAGTAAAATTGATATATTACTTACATCTCATTTAATATCAAGGCATTAACATTAAATTACACATTGCATTATTAAAAATCATATGAACTTACAATTGCTCATAATATCCATAATCATAGAAATTACATTTATGTATGATAATTCAATGCACTTCATGCACCATAGACATATTTTTAAATCAATTCATAAACTTAGCACCATAACATTTAATTTAACATAATTCAATTAATTCACTAAATTTAACTTTCAAATATAAATTACAACATTATTGTAGTATTATTATCATACCAACTTACCTCGATCCAGAAACGACAATTTACTATTTTAGTCCATAACCTTGTATTTTCCCGATTTAAGCCCGAATCTCGATTTCCTTCATCTATAATATCACATTTAGCCTAATAATTAGTCACATTATTCATACGGCTCCAAAAATCATATTTTTACAAATTTTTATTTTGACCCCTAAACTTTTGCATATTTGCACTTTTGCCCCAAGGTTCGAAAATTAAACTTCATCCTATTTTCTTATGTTTTATGACATGCTGATCATTTTTCCCTTCTATGGCAACATCAAATTCTCACTCTAACATGTACTTATGACTATTAGGTATTTTTACCGATTAAGCCCTTTTACTCGTTTTCACTTAAAACCGAGTAGCACAAGTTGTTTAACATAATTTAAAACCTCATATTCTATCATAAAACACCAAAATACACAAATTTAACCTATGTGTATTTTTCCAAATACGAACCCTAGGTTGAATTATTGCTAGCATAAGCTTAATCAAGTTACTGAGATTCCAAAAACGTAAAGAACTTGAAAAAGGGGGTTAGAACGGACTTACTATTAAGCTTGGAAAGCTTGAAAACCCTATCCATGGCTTCCCCCATGCTAATTTTGGCCTCCGTGAAAAAGATGAGTCAATTTTGGCTTTATTTTCCCTTTTTATTTCTTTTAATTACCAAATGACTAAAATGCCCTTACTACTAAACTTTCCAAAAATTCCATCCTTGTCCAATTTTTGTCCATAGAATTAGAAATTGGTCAAATTGCTATTTAAGACCTCCTCATTAATATTCCAAAGCAATTTCATACTAGAAACTTCTAGAATGCAAGTTTTGCAAATTATTCAATTTAGTCCCTAATTTCAATTTAATCACTTTATGCATAAAATTTCTTCACGAAAATTTCTTCACGAAATTTTCACACAATCATGCAATCATGTCATAGACCTCAAAATAATCATAAAATAATTATTTCTATCTTAGATTTGTGTTACAAAACCACTATTTTGATTAGGCCCTTATTCGGGATATTACAAGAAGGGAGAAGTGATAGAGCTGAATTGGGAATAGGGCATGGAAAATTTAGCTATAAGGGCTATAAATAGGGGCCGAATACAGGGTTGCTAGGATACTACCAAAATTCTTCTTCACCTTGTTGCCAGAAACCCTTTTCCCTAAAAGTCGAAAACCCTTTTCTTTTCAAGATCCAAAAAGCCAAAAACCCTTTTGTTTTCTTTCTTTTCTTCCTACCGATTTCTATTATTCTCTACACAATTTTCTTTGTTTCACTTAGCCGATTTCTTCTTCTACTCTTCTTCTTTAATCTGTTCCAAATAAACCTTATTCTCCATACTAAATTTGAAAAGCCGAAAAGCCGAATCTCTCAAGGGCTGAATACTCTTTGACCGAATCTAATGTAAGTGTTGCTCTTACAATCGGTTTTCTTTGCTAGGTATCGATTATTGTCCCTCACTCTTTCAATCAACTTTGGTAGGGAATTAGTATCGGATCTCGGATCTTATCTCTCTGCCGAATTGCTCTTTAAGTGTTCGCGATCTTGGTAAGTATTCCTCTCCCATTGGCTAAGGTGGCCGATTGTTCATAGTTAAAGTACGGGGACTTGTGTTGGATACGAGTCACCTATTATTCTATTTTAATAGTTATGATTGGTGCAGATCTAGGAGTTGATCATGGTTAGTGAAGGGGTTGTTATACTTATCTCGCAAGGTAAGGTTAAGGTGAGATTCTGGCTTTTGGTAAAGTATTTGATAAGTATGTAAAATTATTCTTTGAGTGTTATCGATTGTAGGTTTGGGATAAGGAGATCGCATCACGCTTACTTACCAGGTGTGTACATACACTGCATACACACTATGAATCGGCAAAAGCAGAAATGCTAAAATGCCGAAAAGCTGAAAGTTTGGCTACGGTAGTCTTGCGAGTGTGCGAACACTCATAAGGGAGAGACTGATAGGTTTCCTGAGACCCATGGGTGATTTCGTGGACTTGGGTTGTGCTTTGGCCATACGGGTCAGAATGGGCTAAATGGGCCCAATGGGCTGTTGGGCCAATAATAGGAAAAAACTTAATATTGATGCTATGTGATAGGAATTTGTATGTGAGCATGAATATGAATGTGGCTGGGCCTAACGGGCCATACAGATGTGATTTGGGCCTAATGGGCCATATACAAGTGATTTGGGCCTAATGGGCCATATGAATATGATTGGGCTTAATGGGCCAGATACAGGTATGTGAATTTGTTTGGGCTTTGTAAGGGGTTTTGGGCCTAGTATATGATAACTACATAAGAATTAATTAATATTTTGCGATCGTGGATAGGTCAAAGGTTTAAGGTGTGGCAATGGGTATATGCATGTCTAGGATTGTATCTAGGAAGAGCTTGGTACTTAAGCTGCCTTAATGACCCACCTCCTCTTCTCTGGAATCCTACCTGGTGCATAGTATTTATTCATCTTAGCTCGCGGGACTTGTTAACGGGCCAAGGCAAGTGGAAACCATAACTAAGGAAAAATTACCGAAATGCCCCTGAGGGCGAAAATGACCAAAATACCCCTAGGTGTTGAATGTAAGTTTATGGATGTGACATGTATGCATATGATGTTCTGCTTAGGTTGCATATGGGGTGGGAACTATGGAACAGAGGAAGTATATGAGGATCGCATGGTTGCCTGACAATTGTGGATCCATCGACGGCTTTTAAAGCCCAATATGTAAATGAAGGTAGTTCCGCAACCGGGCTACCATTGGTGTGTGGGCTGGGTGGGTCGATATTTATATCCCCACATGGTGTGACGGGGGACAGAGCTGGTGTGTAGCGGATGGATAATTTGGATGGGTTTGCATTGCATGTTTGATGATTCTTCTTTGAATGCTTGTTTTTTTTTCATCGAGGGTTGTACACACTGAGTTTGCAAAAACTCACCCCTCTTTTATTTTATTTTCAGGTGATGCTCAGTAGAAGGTTCGATGTCAGGAGGGACTCTGGGTGGCCGGCTAGCAAGATAAATCGGACTTGGTTTTTTTTAAGCATTTAAGTTTTTATTTCTTTTTAAGTATGCTCAGACCAAATTGTAATAAGGTTTTCATTATGTTATTATTACTTGAATTATTATTATTATTATTTTCATTATATCTACTAGAAGTAGAACATGAATTTCTTAAGTTATAGTATGTTTTCTACACTTCCGCAACTAAAATTTCTAAGTGCTTTATTTTCATCAAATCTTATGTTTGAACAAGTTTTTAGTTAGGGTTCTCTCTTATTTTAAGAAGGGTTTTCAATGAAAACACGGTTTTTGCTAAAACACTTCAATGTGACATCCCAGATTCGGCCATAAGGTCTGGGCCGAGTTTGGGGTGTTGCATCCATTTACTAGAGGAAAACACAATTTAAATTGTCAAGTGTCGTCACACTATCAAAATTTATATATGGCATGTATAGCTAGACTCTTACACTCACTACGTTAGTACGAGAAGTGACTAAACCATAGCTTTGATACCACTAAATGTAACACCCCTTACCCATATTTGACGCCGGAACAGGGTACGAGGCATTACCAGACTTACATCACAAGCAATCATACAATTTTGAGTCATAAATTTGCGTCCAAATAAAAACCATTCACGTTCATAAAGTCCCTAGTACGAGCCTACGAGGCCCAAAACATGCTTTAGAAATGGCTCGTGACTAAACCGACAACTCGGGAAAATTTTACAAAACTTAGAAAATTTTTCCAATAAACAGGGGTCACATGCCCGTGTGGATATGAGACACGCCCGTGTGGGCAGGCCGTGTGGTCACACACGCCTGTGTCTCTAACCCGTGTAACTCTTTATTTTGCAATGCATGAACAAATTGATGTCACATGGCCAGGTCACACGCCCGTGAGCTAGGTCGTGTGGGTAATTTACTTATCAAGAAATGAGTGTGGACTCCACATGCCCGGGACACATGCCTGTGCCTAAGGTCGTATCATCCACACGGCTGAGACACACTGTAACACCCTGAATTTGGGCCTAGAAGTTTTGGGCCTTGAGCATGGGAGCGGTTGAAGGTAGCTTTTAATATTTTGTTGTGCATGTAAATTTCATTAATGAAGGCTTGTTTAAGTGGTTAAGTGTGCTGAGAAGTGTTGGAGAAGTCTTGGGTTCAAACCTGGACTCTAGCAAAAATTTTGGTTTAAGGTGAATCAAACCCTGGGTGTAGTAGGTAGGCCTTAAGAATATTGTTGGAGAAAAGTTGACACAAAAAGGAGTATGGTGTAGTGGCAAGGTGGCGCCACTTAGGGGACAAGGAAGTGACGCCATAGAGGAAACAAAGGGTCCAAGGTTCAAGTCTTGGCTCTTGCAATATATTTTGGTTTTTCTTTTCAATAAATTTGGAAGCAAGTAGGTGCGCTTTAAAGTTTAATGTGTTGGATTTATGACACAGATGAGTTGATGGCCTAGTGGTAGTAGCGTGAGCTGGCATGTGAGAGGACTTTGGTTCGAATCCCTTGGCACATAAGGGTTGATTATTTTGCTACGTTGGGACGGCAAGAGTTGGTGTTGGTTTTAAACTCTGATGATGGAGGGATCCCACATCGGGAAGCTAACATAAGAGTAGATGGAGAGCTGGCTTTAAATAGAGCAAACCATGAGGAGAGTAGGCATACCCTTCTTGGCTGATCCCTTTCGCTTTATGGCGTGCTCGTTTGGGTTGGGTGTCGGCTAAGAGTGCTCGGAGCGCGAATTAACTCTAGTCTCCTATCAAGTATGTATTTCTTACTACCCTAGTTGTAGGATGGCTACTTCGGGCCGCGATGGGCTGAAAGGGGCCATGTGGGCCCAATGGGCCTACAGGCCCAATTGGATAAGTTGTTTGATTGTGTAGTAAATATTGGACTAGGCTAGGTGAATCTCGTATCTGTAGCTAGATTTGGGCTAAAAGGGCTACATGAGCGTGTGGGCCCATTTGGGCCGAGAAAGGGCTTTAGGCCCATTCGTATTATTTTCCCTATTTAGAATACTTTAGTTTAAAAAATTACTGAAAAACCCTCAGCTTGTAAAATTACCAAAATACCCCTGGTTTGTAAAATTACCAAAATACCCCTAGTTTGTAAAATTACCAAAATACCCCTAGTTTGTAGAATTGCCAAAATACCCCTGTATGGTATAATTACCAAAATACTTTTGTAGGGTAGAAATATCGAAATACCCCTGTAGGGTAGAATTACCGAGATACCCTTGTGGGGTAAAATTACCATTTTGCCCCTAAGGTGTTAAATGACCGTTTTACCCTTGTGGGCAAGTGGCTGACTTGGACTGTGTAGTTGACGGATTTGATTGTGAATATATGTTGGTGATATGAATGACTTAACTGTGATTGTTTGATTCAAATATGGGCATGATATTCTGATTTTGTATACGTATACCATGACATATTATTTCTGTTGCATGGGATATGGGTTTATATTGATGGAGGAAGTGTTCTGGCAGCCTCGCTGCAATCTGGTGGCTTCGCCACATATATATATATCTGTTCTGGTGGCTCTGCCACAAATATCTGTATCTGGTGACTTCGTCACAATATTTGGTAGCCTCGCTGCAATTTCTATGGTGTGTAGCGGTTGGGTGGGTCGAGTAGTCTCCCCACATGGTGTAAGGTTGGTACGGGGGTGTATACGGATGGATTGGGTTGGGATTGCATTCACATTCTGATTCTATCACCTAATTCTAATTCTAATTCTCATTTTGATTCTTGCTCTGATAATGTTTCTTATTCTGTAATGGGCTAAGGCTCATCTGGTACTCTCTGTTATAATGGGCTAAGGCCCAATTGTTATGAAACTATAGTTAGGGCTAGGGCCAGACTTTTAATTCTTTTATATGACTGACTGTCCCTTTTATATAGTAGGGGATTACACACTGATTTTTCATAAACTCACCCCGTTTATTAACCTTTTAGGTAATTTCCAGCCTTAGACAGGTCGGAGCTGCGAGGGGCTCGGAGGGAGCCACACACACTGTTTATATTACAGTTTGGATTATTGCGTTTAAATTATTTTATATGGGTTGTTGTAAAGCCGTTGTAATTTTATTGATTTCTATTTTGGAATTTTATTTATCGTTCTTATAATTGCTAGTACTAGAACACGGTTTTCCAAAGCAACTACTGTTTTCAAAATATCACGTATCTGTAATTGTTTTTAAATTAAGCTTTCGCAACTGCCAAGATTTTTACAAAGTTGTTAAGAATGTTATTCAGTTGAGGTTTTCTAACAAGGTTTAAAAAGGGTATAAGTTTTTAATTATTAAGAAGGGCTTTTAATGGAAACATGGTTTTTGAAAAAAAACAGTTCAATGTGACACGCTAGATTCGAGCCAAACTTCCAGGCTGGGTTTGGGGTGTTTCATTTAGTGGTATCAGAGCCAAGTTGCAACAACTCGGCTGTGGATTGGGTTTTCAAAGGTTGAATTTCAGAAAATTATTTTCAACCACGTGGTCTATTTGAAGTATTTCTCTTAAAAAGTGTGGCACACCGAGTCTCCGGTGCCGAATCCGTAAGTATTCTAAATACTTTTGTCTGTTTAGAAATTGAAATACTGTAGATTCCTTAGATAATGGTCTAAATTTAAATTTGGTATTTATTTTATGTGGATATGATGTTTGGATATAGAAATTGTATATATGTGTGATCAATATGTGTCTGCTTCAGTGAATAAGTGTTGTATGTATGAGATGTTTCAAGTTCTGGTTGAAGTGAGATAGTGATAGTAGGATCAGAGTGCATAGCGGTAGCATAGTGGGGTTGATGTTACACGACTACCCTGTTAGATGGAAATTTTGAGGCCAAAATTTCTTAAGGGAGGTAGAGTTGTAACACCCTGAATTTGGGCCTAGAAGTTTTGGGCCTTGAGCATGGGAGCGGTTGAAGGCAGCTTTTAATATTTTTTTGTGCATGTAAATTTCGTTAATGAAGGCTTGTTTAAGTGGTTAAGTGTACTGAGAAGTGTTGGAAAAGTCTTGGGTTCAAACCTAGACTCTAGCAAAAATTTTGGTTTAAGGTGAATCAAACCCTGGGTGTAGTAGGTAGGCCTTAAGAATATTGTTGGAGAAAAGATTACACAAAAAGGACTGTGGTGTAGTGGCAAGGTGGCTCCACTTAGGGGACAAGGAAGTGACGCCATAGAGGAAGCAAGGGGTCCAAAGTTCAAGTCTTGGCTCTTGCAATATATTTTGGTTTTTCTTTTCAATAAATCTAGAAGCAAGTAGGTGCGCTTTAAAGTTTAACGTGTTGGATTTATGACACAGATGAGTTGATGGCTTAGTGGTGGTGGCGTGAGTTGGCATGTGAGAGGACTTTGGTTCGAATCCCTTGGCACACAAGGGTTGATTATTTTGCTATGTTGGGATGGTAAGAGTTGGTGTTGGTTTTAAACTCTGATGATGGAGGGATCCCACATCGGGAAGCTAACATAAGAGTAGATGGAGAGCTGGCTTTAAATAGAGCAAACCATGAGGAGAGTAGGCATACCCTTCTTGGCTGATCCCTTTCGCTTTATGGCGTGCTCGTTTGGGTTGGGTGTCGGCTAAGAGTGCTCGGAGCGCGAATTAACTCTAGTCTCCTATCAAGTATGTATTTCTTACTACCCTAGCTGTAGGATGGCCACTTCGGCCGCATGATGGGTGAAAGGGCCATGTGGGCCCAATGGGCCTCACAGCCCAATTGGATAAGTTGTTTGATTGTGTAGTAAATATTGGACTAGGCTAGGTGAATCTCGTATCTGTAGCTAGATTTGGGCTAAAAGGGCCACATGAGCGTGTGGGCCCATTTGGGCCGAGAAAGGGCTTTAGGCCCATTCGTATTATTTTCCCTATTTAGAATACTTTAGTTTACAAAATTACTGAAAAACCCTCAGCTTGTAAAATTACCAAAATACCCCTGGTTTGTAAAATTACCAAAATACCCCTAGTTTGTAAAATTACCAAAATACCCCTAGTTTGTAGAATTGCCAAAATACCCCTGTATGGTATAATTACCAAAATACTCTTGTAGGGTAGAAATATCGAAATACCCCTGTAGGGTAGAATTACCGAGATACCCTTGTGGGGTAAAATTACCATTTTGCCCCTAAGGTGTTAAATGACCGTTTTACCCTTGTGGGCAAGTGGCTGACTTGGACTGTGTAGTTGACGGATTTGATTGTGAATATATGTTGGTGATATGAATGACTTAACTGTGATTGTTTGATTCAAATATGGGCATGATATTCTGATTTTGTATACGTATGCCATGACATATTATTTCTGTTGCATGGGATATGGGTTTATATTGATGGAGGAAGTGTTCAGCGACCTCATTTGCAATCTGGTGGTAACCGCCACATATATATATATATATATCTGTTCTGGTGGCTCTGCCACAAATATTTGTATCTGGTGACTTCGTCACAATATCTGGTAGCCTCGCTGCAATTTCTATGGTGTGTAGCGGTTGGGTGGGTCGAGTAGTCTCCCCACATGGTGTAAGGTTGGTACGGGGGTGTATACGGATGGATTGGGTTGGGATTGCATTCACATTCTGATTCTATCACCTAATTCTAATTCTAATTCTCATTTTGATTCTCGCTCTGATAATGTTTCTTATTCTGTAATGGGCTAAGGCCCATCTGGTACTCTCTGTTATAATGGGCTAAGGCCCAATTGTTATGAAACTATAATTAGGGCTAGGGCCAGACTTTTAATTCTTTTATATGACTGACTGTCTCTTTTATATAGTAGGGGATTACACACTGATTTTTCATAAACTCACCCCGTTTATTAACCTTTTAGGTAATTTCCGACCTTAGGCAAAGTCTGAGTCTGCGAGGGGCTCGGAGGGAGCCACACATACTGTTTATATTACAGTTCGGATTATTGCGTTTAAATTATTTTATATGGGTTGTTGTAAAGCCGTTGTAATTTTATTGATTTCTATTTTGGAATTTTATTTATCGTTCTTATAATTGCTAGTACTAGAACACGGTTTTCCAAAGCAACTCTTTGTTTTCAAAATATCACGTATTCGTAATTGTTTTTAAATTAAGCTTTTCATGAATCGCCAAGAGTTTTACAAAGTTGTTAAGAATGTTATTCAGTTGAGGTTTTCTAACAAGGTTTAAAAAGGGTATAAGTTTTTAATTATTAAGAAGGGCTTTTAATGGAAACATGGTTTTCGAAAAAAAAACAGTTCAATGTGACACATTAGATTCGAGCCAAACTTCCAGGCTGGGTTTGGGGTGTTTCATTTAGTGGTATCAGAGCCAAGTTGCAACAACTCGGCTGTGGATTGGGTTTTCAAAGGTTGAATTTCAGAAAATTATTTTCAACCACGTGGTCTATTTGAAGTATTTCTCTTAAAAAGTGTGGCACACCGAGTCTCCGGTGCCGAATCCGTAAGTATTCTAAATACTTTTGTCTGTTTAGAAATTGAAATACTGTAGATTCCTTAGATAATGGTCTAAATTTAAATTTGGTATTTATTTTATGTGGATATGATGTTTGGATATAGAAATTGTATATATGTGTGATCAATATGTCTGCTTCAGTGAATAAGTGTTGTATGTATGAGATGTTTCAAGTTAGGTTGAAGTGAGATAGTGATAGTAGGATCAGAGTGCATAGCGGTAGCATAGTGGGGTTGATGTTACACGACTACCCTGTTAGATGGAAATTTTGAGGCCAAAATTTCTTTAAGGGAGGTAGAGTTGTAACACCCTGAATTTGGGCCTAGAAGTTTTGGGCCTTGAGCATGGGAGCGGTTGAAGGCAGCTTTTAATATTTTTTTGTGCATGTAAATTTCGTTAATGAAGGCTTGTTTAAGTGGTTAAGTGTACTGAGAAGTGTTGGAAAAGTCTTGGGTTCAAACCTAGACTCTAGCAAAAATTTTGGTTTAAGGTGAATCAAACCCTGGGTGTAGTAGGTAGGCCTTAAGAATATTGTTGGAGAAAAGATTACACAAAAAGGACTGTGGTGTAGTGGCAAGGTGGCTCCACTTAGGGGACAAGGAAGTGACGCCATAGAGGAAGCAAGGGGTCCAAAGTTCAAGTCTTGGCTCTTGCAATATATTTTGGTTTTTCTTTTCAATAAATCTAGAAGCAAGTAGGTGCGCTTTAAAGTTTAACGTGTTGGATTTATGACACAGATGAGTTGATGGCTTAGTGGTGGTGGCGTGAGTTGGCATGTGAGAGGACTTTGGTTCGAATCCCTTGGCACACAAGGGTTGATTATTTTGCTATGTTGGGATGGCAAGAGTTGGTGTTGGTTTTAAACTCTGATGATGGAGGGATCCCACATCGGGAAGCTAACATAAGAGTAGATGGAGAGCTGGCTTTAAATAGAGCAAACCATGAGGAGAGTAGGCATACCCTTCTTAGCTGATCCCTTTCGCTTTATGGCGTGCTTGTTTGGGTTGGGTGTCGGCTAAGAGTGCCCGAAGCGCGAATTAACTCCAGTCTCCTATCAAGTGTGTATTTCTTACTACCCTAGCTGTAGGATGGCTACTTCGGGCCGCGATGGGCCGAAAGGGGCCATATGGGCCCAATGGGCCTACGGGCCCAATTGGATAAGTTGTTTGATTGTGTAGTAAATATTGGACTAGGCTAGGTGAATCTCGTATCTGTGGCTAGATTTGGGCTAAAAGGGCCACATGAGCGTGTGGGCCCATTTGGGCCGAGAAAGGGTTTTAGGCCCATTCGTATTATTTTTCCTATTTAGAATACTTTAGTTTACCAAATTACTGAAAAACCCTCAGCTTGTAAAATTACCAAAGTACCCCTGGTTTGTAAAATTACCAAAATACCCCTAGTTTGTAAAATTACCAAAATACCCCTAGTTTGTAGAATTACCAAAATACCCTTGTATGGTAGAATTACCAAAATACCCTTGTAGGGTAGAAATATCGAAATACCCCTGTAGGGTAGAATTACCGAGATACCCTTGTGGGGTAAAATTACCATTTTGCCCCTAAGGTGTTAAATGACCGTTTTGCCCTTGTGGGCAAGTGACTGACTTGGACTGTGTGGTTGACGGATTTGATTGTGAATATATATTGGTGATATGAATGACTTAACTGTGATTGTTTGATTCAAATATGGGCATGATATTCTGATTCTGTATACGTATGCCATGACATATTATTTCTGTTGCATGGGACATGGGTTTATATTGATGGAGGAAGTGTTCTGGTAGCCTCGCTACAATTTGGTGGCTTCGCCACGTATATATCTGTTCTGGTGGCTCTGCCACAAAAATCTATATCTGGTGACTTCGTCACAATATCTGGCAGCCTCGCTGCAATTTCTGTGGTGTGTAGCGGTTGGGTGGGTCGAGTAGTCTCCCCACATGGTGTAAGGTTGGCACGGGGGTGTATACGGATGGATTGGGTTGGGATTCCATTCACATTCTGATTCTGTCACCTAATTCTGATTCTAATTCTCATTTTGATTCTCGCTCTGATAATGTTTCTTATTCTGTAATGGGCTAAGGCCCATCTGGTACTCTCTGTTATAATGGGCTAAGGCCCAGTTGATATGAAATTGTAAGAAGGGCTGGAGCCAGACTTTTAATTCTTTTATACGACTGACTGTCCCTTTTATATAGTAGGGATTACACACTGAGTTTTCGTAAACTCACCCCGTTTATTAACCTTTCAGGTAATTTCCAAATTTAGACAGATCGAGTCTGAGAGGGAGGCTCTGAGAGGGAGCCACACACACTGTTTATGTACAGTTTGGATTATTGCTTTTAAATTATTTTATATGGGTTGTAGTAAAGCCGTTGTAATTTTCTTGATTTCTATTTTGGAATTTTATTTATTGTTCTTATAATTGCTAGTACTAGAACACGGTTTTCCAAAGCAACTACTGTTTTCAAAACATCACGTATCCGCAATTGTTTTTAAATTAATCTTCCGCAACTGCCAAGATTTTTACAAAGTTGTTAAGAATGTTATTCAGCTGAGGTTTTCTAACAAGGTTTAAAAAGGGTATAAGTTTTTAATTATTAAGAAGGGTTTTTAATGGAAACATGGTTTTCGAAAAAAAACAGTTAAATGTGACACATTAGATTCGAGCCAAACTTCCAGGCTGGGTTTGGGGTGTTTCACACACGCCTATGTCTCTGCCCGTGTGATCAATTCTGAGCATTCCATTTCTCAAAATTAAGGTGCAAGGAACACACGACCAAAACACATACCCATGGTACAAACTGTGTGTCACACACTGCCTAGACACACGTCCGTGTGTTTACTCGTGTGGACAAAATAAAGGTTATTTACCAAGCCATTTGCCACCGTTATTAGCACAAACACTTATACCAAATCAATAGCACACTTAGGCAACGAAACATCCACAATCATGGCTAATGCATATCAATGTAATACCATCATCTAACATGCACATGGCATTTAACAGGCTAAATCAAACATACCACTTTCACATTTCCAAAACACCACTAAGACTAATACCAAGTTGTATTCACTCATCTAGATGATATAGCATATAAATAGACTTACAACCATATTAACCAAGATGAGCCAATTTACATACCAATTTCCACAACAAGCCTTTGACATTTACAAACCAATTCATTTGGCTAAAATCATAATGACACATATAACAAAATAACCAAGTCCTTATACATGTCATACTTTCAAAATACAAAGATCATAAATACCCAAAATGAAAATTTGATAGTGTGATTCGAATCTCCGACGATCTCTGATTCTGTGCTAGCTTGGAGAAAATATAAAACATGCAAAATAAATGGAGTAAGCTATATAGCTTAGTAAGCTCATATGCAAGAAATAAGCAGCCTTACTATAAATATAACATTTAGATAATATAACATAATTAAATGTAAATTTACCATAGTATCATAATTAATTTCATCATAAAACTTACCTCATTTTCATCATTTCAAGCATTTAATAAACCTGAGCTTTACACACATACCTGAACCATCTCGAAATGAACTTACACATACTCTCATCTTTGACATACCCGTGAACCACTAAAAATGTCAAATACTCAAGAAATTTTCACACTAACTACCACATAAGTAGCTAAAGCTACCCAAGTCTCATACAAATAGTTTCTCACTCTCGAGCTATCAACAGGCCTGCTCACACAAGCTGTCAGTCAAGACATAGCTACACGGTGCTGCTCACACAAGCTGTCAAATATCCGCAACATATGCCTATATGCTCAGCCACCGGTAGGACATACAAGACCAGCACCAAGATCACATAATCACATAACACATAATGACCCTAGTGACATGTCACTTGTATCTTACCCTATTCCTAAGGTTCAAACGAGATTTCTTGCTTTTCAATTTGTCGTTGAACTCATTCGTAGAGTTATACTCATTCACATAATCAAACATACAATTCATGCAATATTAAAACATTTAAGTACAATTATTCTAAAGCTTATTTTTAACATATGAACTTACCTCGGTACAAAATGGCTAATAGTTTGGTTTAGTCCACAACTTTGCTCTTTCCTCGGACTAGGTCAGAACTTCATCTTTCTTGGTCTATAATACCACACTTAACTCATTCAATCATCACATTATTCAATTTAATCCTAAAAAACACCTATATTTTTGCCCTTAACTTTTCAACTTTTACATTTTAGGGTCAAATCAAGCTTGAAAGTTGTCCAAACCCTAGCTATGTCTCCTTTAGTGATTTTTTGCCATGGGGGACTAAATTGGGGAAGATGACATCTTTTTATTAGTTATTTTTTGTCTTTATTACCAAATGGCCAAAATGCTCTTCACTTAAAACTTTGAAATTTTATCTAACCATGTCCATTTTGGTCCAACTTAAAGTATAATGGTCTAATTACCATTGAAGGACCTCCAATTTAAAATTTCATAGCAATTAGACACCTTTAGATTCTAAAACACATAGTTTGCACCTATTGTAATTTAGTCCTATTAGTCAAATTGGACACTCTATCGATAAAATTTCTTAACGAAGTTTTCACACAATCATTCAATCATACTGTAGACCTTAAAGAAATAATAAAATAAATATTTATGTTACAGTGTCTCTAAATATTCAAAGCAAAACTGACTGTAGCCAATTCTAGATCATGTGTAGGATAGTTACCATCATGCGAATTCAATTGTCGAGACACATAAGCTACCATTTTACCATCCTGCATCAGGACACATCCCAGACCAATGTGTGACACATCGCTTTACACCACAAACTCCCTACACGACTCAGGTTGAACCAATACAAGGGCTTGTGTTAGAACAGACGTGAGGTTTTCGAAGCTCAACTGCTGCTCACCATACCAAACAAATGGGCTATTCTTAAGCAACAGTTTAGTCAGAGGGAACGCAATCAATGAAAGTCCCTTGACAAACCTCTAGTACTAACCTAGTAATCCCATGAAACTCCAAAGCTCAGGCTCATTCTTTGGTTGTTTCCATTCAAATACAGCCTCAATCTTCTAAGGGTCGACTCAGATACCTTCGGTAGTCACAGTTGTTAGAGTATGCCCAAAGACCAATCATGAGATGATTGTAATCACATATTCATTTTTCCTTGTCTATTAATAAAATACACTGCCATTGTTATTTCAATTTCACCTTCTGTATGTGTAAAATAAAATAATTTATAATAATGTCCTAAGAATAATAACATTATTCTTAAAAGGTCATTAGTCAAGTATTATTGTGGGCTTGGACAACAATAATGCATTAAGACTAATATGTAGTTGATTGATGACAAAAGTGTTGTCATTGACATAGGGATGTTAAAATCAATACATGAGTATATGTTAGAGAATGACATTTTAGACTGACCCGCTATGAGTATGTTTCTTGGATTATTATATAATAGTCACAACATTACTCAAAGTGATAACTATGTATACGATCCTTAGACTTGAGATCATCATTGTCCCAAAATAGTGAGTCATATATTTTGATACAGTCAAACATCTACTGTAGCATGTTGTACTATAAAAACTAATGTTGGGTGTGCCACAATCTATGTAGTGGGATATGATTGATCAATATAGGATTTGTTCCTCTTACATAATGGGAGAAATATCTTAGGTCACTTGATGGAGTGAGACTAAAAATGCATGGCCATGCTCAAATAAGTTAATATGAGATATTACACTTATTTGTTTATTGTAGTCTACTTTGGGTATTAAGAAACATGAGATTGGACTTTGCAAGTGTAACTATTACATGACTTGTGTCCAATCAAGATACAAAGGACTAAAGGATATAATACATGAAAAATATATCATAGAAAGGTTATGTTGAACCACGACTTCTTGTAACTCAGGTAGCGATGATGCATTGCTAGATGCCACTCATTACTTGTAACTTTAGAAGTGTTCTAGTATTACTACTAATGTTACAAGAGGCTACAAGGTCACACCCTATGGTTGAAACGAACATAATCAAAACACAATTAGTATTAAATTTAACTGTCACGAGAATTATATTAATTATTGAATTAATTTAATTTGACAATTAAATAATAAACACAGTTGTTGATTTTACAATAGAGGCTGAGTATATTGCAACTAATGAAGCTGCAAAAGAGGCTGTTTGGATCAAAAAGTTCATATCTGAACTAGGGGTTGTGCCTAGGATATCAGATACTGTAGAACTTTGTTGTGACAACGACGGAGCCATTGCATAAAAAAAGAAACCCAGATCTCACCAGTGATCCAAACATATGCTTAGGCGCTTTTATCTCGTTCAAGAAATCATTAATCGAGGAGATATGGAAATTTGCAGAGTACCAACATATGATAACATTGTTGATTCACTGACAAAGCCTCTTACACAGTAGAAGCATGATTGTCAAACTAAGTCACTTGGTATTAGATATGTGTGATTGGTCTTAGTGCTAGTGGGAGATTGTTAGAGTATGCCCAAAGACCAATCATGAGATGATTGTAATCACATATTCATTCTACCTTATTTATTAATAAAGACATTGCCATTGTTATTTCAGTTACACTTTTTGTATGTATAAAATAAACTGATTTATAATAATGTCCTGAGAATAATATGATTATTCTTAAAAGGTCCTTAGTCAAGTATTATTGTGGGCTTGGACAACAATAATGCATTAAGACTAATATGTAGTTGATTGATGACAAAAGTGTTGTCATTGATAACAAAATATATAGGATTTTTCCTATGCAATTTATCACCTTTTTACTTAAATCCATTGTTAAAACTAAGTAATTGTTTAATAAATTAATGGAATATGTAAAAATATGAAATTAGGACATAAAAATTATTAAAATGTGATTTTATTCTTTATTATATAGTTTTCATGAATAAAATGGCTTATTTTATATTTATTTGAACATATTATATTTTTAAGACATAAAATGGGTCATGCTAATTAAATTAAATAATAAAATATAAAATTATATTTAATAATTCATTTTAAAATATTTCATTAATAATTTGGGTTTTAATTAATTATTTATTTTATTCTTTGGTCCTTTAATTTATTGATTTACTTTTTACAGGTCTGATAGCTTTGTTGGATTACAAAAACCTTCCAAATTGAAGACCAAGATAACCCAATTTTGGCTACACATGGTTGCCCACATAAATCACTTTTTGGTTAAATTACAAAAGGTCCTTGCAATGTTGAAGAATTAGAGATTTGCCCAAAGATTTACATTTGACCGAGTCTCAATCCTGAGTTGTTATGGCATTTAAATTACTTAAAAATCAAGAAAAATTCAACTCAAAATCCACTAATCATGGCCAACCAATCATTGAAGAAGCTTGAAGAGACTAAACCTCTTTACTTTTAGCAAACTACTCTCCTCTCTTCACCTATAAATAAGACTTCATTTCACCATTCCTAATCATCCCTCATCCCTCATCATTCTCTCTTTTCTCTCAATTCTCTTTTTCATTTTCCATTCCTCATGCCTAGCATCATCTTTTCATAGAGATTTTAGCAATTAAGCCTCTTAAAGAGCCCTTGGTCGATCACTTTGGATAGCCATTAGCAAATGAGCAAAGCGAAGGAGCCTCGTCGGTCAGAGCCTTGGGTGACAGCCACTTTGATTTGGGTTGGATCTTTTTTTTTTCTTTGATTTAATCTAAAAAATGTTTGCTATGTGTTCTTTGTTCTTATTACAACAATGTTAACTTAATTTTATTTAAGTTAAGATGATTGCTTTGATTAAATAATATTTATTTGATTCATGCTTATAATGTTTGTGCCTTAATAAATCATGTTTTTAATTAAAATAAAGTTTGTATTTCGTTCATATATGATTGAAATGTACCTGAATTAGCTGAGTGATCCTAACCAGATGACGGCTAGTGGACACATAATTGAAATGTGCATGCTCAATTTAGATCCTAACCCGATTAAATTACAAGTTGCATAACAACTCTAACCAAGCTCTGTTATCTACATAGTTTTTAGATTTGTGTGATTAAACTGTTTCAACCTAACACGCCTCTGTTACCTCGCATGAATATTAAGAAGCCCTTAGTAAATAAGGATCAGTAAAATGCATATTTACTAAGTAAAGGATTCCGAAAGGAACTAATATGGTTTCCAAACTCATGAAAGATCGAGTTGCAATGGAATGTTTTTCTGAATGTTATTAAGCATGTTGATAATAAATTGAGTTTAATTAAAGTAATTGTCCTAGTTTATTTTTATTATAATTGTTACAAATTGTGCTTAATTTTGCTAAAATCTATTTCTTTCATATGGTTTGTATATTTAGGATAATTTGCATTGGGGATCATTGCATTTAGTTTAATATATTTAATATTAATCATCACTTCTCAATCATATTGTGTTTTTATTTGCTAAATTGTTAATATAATTTTACAATTAAGTGATTTAACACAAATGCAATCCCTGTGGAGACAACAACTCGATACTTACTTATTACTTGATAACGACTGTGTACACTTGCACAAACCTACGCGTTATAGATGTCAAAATCAATACATGAGTATATGTTAGAGAATGACATATTGGACTGACCCGCTATGAGTATGTTTCTTGGATTATTATATAATAGTCACAACATTACTCATAGTGATAACTATGTATACGATCCTTAGACTTAAGATCATCATTATCCTCACATAGTTAGTTGTATATTTTGATACAGTCAAACCTCTACTATAACAAGTTGTACTATAGAATTTGTCCCTCTTACATAATGGGAGCAATATCTTAAGCCACTTGATGGAGTGAAACTAGAAATGCATGGCCATGCTCAAATAAGTTAATATGAGATATTACCCTTTATTTGTTTATTGTAGTCTACTTCGGGTATCAAGAAACATGAGATTGGACTTTCAAAATGTAACTATTCCATGACTTGTGTTCAATCAATATATAAACTACAAAAGGATATAATACATGAAAAATTTATCACAAAAAGGTTATGTCAAACCACGACTTCTTGTAACTTGGGTGGCAATGATGCATTGCTAGATGCCACTCATTACTTGTAATGTTAGATGTATTCTAGTGTTACTACCAATGTTACAATAGGCTACAGGGTCACACCCTATAGTTGAAACGAACAGATTCAAAACATAGCTGGGAATAAATTTAACTGTCACGAGAATTGTATTAATTATTGAATTAATTTAATTTAATAGTTAAATAATAAACACAATAAATATAAAAATTCATTGTACAAGAATAGAAAACATAGTTAAAAACAAATGTATGAATTTGATTCATATAAATATTAATTATGTATTGTTTGCCAAAATTATTCAAATAAAGTGTCATAATAATATTTTTGGTCAAACATAAAATATATGGAAATTAATATATTTTTAGAAAGAATATTATATTATGATATTTTCATATATCTATTTTTTGGCACCAAAAAAGGATGATTCCGATTTTAATATGGATATTAAATAAAAGAGAATCATAACCCTAAGGTGAAAGTGTGTTACCATATTAACCACAAAAAAGAAAGAATCAGAGGTCTAGCAGCTGCATCTTTTTCAAAAGAATCTCTGAGTCGTTTGGAGAGAGTTTTTGTTCGTTCTTTTGCAATTGGGGGGACTATGTATAGGTCGAGACATTTCTGTTACGGATTTGGGTCAGCAACGTGTGAACGGGATTAAAACAGCAGTGGTTCCTTCATTTTTTTTTTTTTTTGATTTTGAAAGGTATACAAACCATTCCTTTCTGATTCGTTCCTCATGCATGGATTCTTTTTTAGATCATTGGAATATTTTTTTGCTACACCATGGGGTGTCTCGGTGGCCAAACAACAACGTGCTCCCAAAAGGAAACCTCTTGCAACCAAAACTCACACTTGCTAAACTTAGCGTACAATTGTTTTTCATGAAGTATTTGCAGAACATTACGATGATGCTTGACTTGCTCAATCTCAATCTTTGAATAAATTAGTATGTCATCAATGAAAACTAATATTACTAAAATACCTAATTCATTAAATCCATAAATGCAGTTGAGGCATTCAATCAAACCAAACGACATAATTAGGAACTCATAATGTTCATAACGAGTCAAGAAGGAAGTTTTGCACACATCAGTCTCCTTAATCTTGAGCTGATGGTAACCAAAAAAAAGGTCCATTTCAGAGAACAAAGATGCTCCTCAAAACTAATCGAATAAGTTGTCGATCATTGGTTGCGGATGTAAGGCCCTGAATTTTGGGCTTAAAGAATTGGGCCTTGGGTGGAGCGCTTAAAATTCTTGTGAGCAAGAAAACGGCACAAATGCATGTTAGCACTACTGGGTTAGTGATTTTGGAGTGTTTAGGGGTCTCTATGAAGTTTCAGGTTCAAGCCTTGGCACATGGAAAATTTTTGTTTTTACCACTAGGGAAACCCCGACTCTAGGCTGTATGCTTCTTAAATTTGGATGGGTAAAGCTTCACAAAAAGAAACCTGTGGTAAAGGTGGTAAGTAATGCCTCATAAGGGTTAGAGGACTGGGGTTCGAGGCTTGGATGGGGCAATAGAGGTTTTATTTTACATTAGTGCCGTGTAAGTGGTTAAGACTGATTAAAACTCTTTAGGAAGTTTGAATGAGTCTTAGAGAGATATGAGGAGGGAGTTGAGGTGATAATATGGATTATTAGGAGAAAATAAAGGAAAGATTTGAATATTGAAGTGTCTCACCGAATGAGGACTTTGGTGACACAAGATTTTCGGCTAAAGGGGGGATTGGGTCATTTTTGGCTTTGGAGTGTTGTTTCAGGGATAGCCAAATCCTGCTAGAAGGGCTCTCTCATTTTCTTCTCTCATTTTTGTTCCTTTGCCTTTTGATTTCAAGACTTTCTACTCTCGGTTGCACTTTGCCTTTTTTTAGTTGAATTTGCATTACCATTTAGCCCATCTTTTGTGCCGAACCTACTTGTTTTACTGTTGGCCGATTTCTCCCTCACTTCTTCTCTTCTCGATTTATTTCTTTCTCTTCAGTGTTGATTTTAGTTTGGTGGATGAATATAGCATTGATCCTCTCTTGCGGTTTTGTTTCTAGTTTTGCAAAAGTTCTCTAACATCCGGTAAGTTACTCGCCACCCTCCTTGTTCTTTTTAAATGGTTTTCATGACACCTTCCTTTCCATTGATTAAACCGAGTAACTATTCTATTTTTATTTCCAACTCTTTCTCTTAAAGGGGTTGTGTGGATTCTAGCCTTGCAAGAAGTGAAAGGGTTTTCAAGAGATACAATTATGGTGGAGATCTACTTATCTTCTGACCAATTATCTAAGGTAAACGGACTTGTAGTTCTAGTGTTGGCCGATTGTCATTCTCTCTTGGGCATGTATCTTTTCTTTAGGTTAGCTTAGGATTAAATTTGTTTTAGACATTGATAAATTGATTCAGATAATCCACAGGGAGGTGAGAAGGATTCGTAATCAAACGATCTAATTAAAGTATAAGCTGATTCAGTCAAGGTGGGTATCGGTTAGCGATTTGGAAATAAGTGTTTTAGGATCTTTATTGGTAGAAAGATTATCTGTATCTCTTGACTGATTATAGGTTTGGAACTCCTGGATTTGAGTGCGGTTTCGCAAAAAGGTGTGTACCCACACTAATAGATCGTAGAACGGCAAAATGCCGAAATGCCAAAAAGCTGAAAGTACAGTGACAGTTGCCACACGAACATGCGAACGCAAGTGTGGAAAATCCGATACAATAGTAGAGGCCGCTTGGAGCGATCTCATGGCTTAGGCTGATTTTAGGCCGAAATGGGATGTGTGGGCCCAATAGGGGCGTGGCCCCCACTCGGTTTTTGTCATGGTTATGAAGAAATATTGGACCAGGCTGTGTTGTTTACATGGCTAAGGTCGATTTTGGGCTTAGCAGGCCATATAAGCATGTGGGCCCCACTCTAGAACATGGCTATTGAAAATTAAACGTGATATATGTTTGATATGGGTTCAGTTAAACTTTGTGATATGTTTTGTATACGTAGTATGATTTATATTTAATATTTGATTAATAAGAAATTAAATTTATATATATTTGCGAATATGACCTATGTGATTATGTGAATGTACTAAAGCTGTATTTTCTTTAGTAATGCTTTGTAACCCTAATCCGGCGACGGATAGGGGTTAGGGGTGTTACATTATCAGTTTAGTCCCGAACCAATTCTAAGCATGTTTTATGCTTTCGTAGAGCCTTATAAGGGACAATGTGAATGTTTTGAATGGATTTTGATTATGAATGCATAAATGTATGCGAATGAGGTGTATTATTCGGTAATGCCTCGTAACACTATTCTAGTGAAAGATACAAGTTAGGGGTGTTACATTTATTAGGATCAGAGTTACGGTTTAGTTGATTCTAAGACTAACGTAGCATGTGAGAGTCTAGCTATACTTGCTATATTTAACCTGTGATAATGTGATATCTCCTAATTCTGACGAGAAAAAAATAATTTTGCAAGCTTGATATGTAAATAATAAAGTACAATATATAGTAGAGAAAAAACTATATGCTATAGATCACTTTATGTTTTGTTCGCTAGTCATTAAGTATATTTTGGTGTATTAAAAATATGAGTGAAAGAAAAAAAAAAGAAATTGTTCACTTGCAAAATTTGTTCCAGCTATATATAGATATTTGGACTTGAAGATTGGGTATTTTTCATACCATTTTTGCATGAATGTAAGTAATATTTTATCTGTACGAAACAAATAATTTGAAAATGTCAATATATATAATACCCAAACTATTTTATTTAATAACGAAGAATATACATTTTGATCTTACTAGTGCTATCATCTCTGTTATTATAATCACTACTTGAGTTTGGATATGACCTTCCAGATCCAATAGGGGAGTCGATGAACAATAAATTTGACACTGAAACATATATTAGACAGAATTTTGTATAGATATAGAAATAAATATATATATATTTATATATAAGAAAGGCAATGCAATTCATTTAAACACGATGAAAACTAGACGTTTTGTAATATTTTACGGTTCTAGCACATTTAATATTTTTTGATAAATTTTGTATGGATATGAAAAAAATAACTATGAAACATGATATATAAACACACACACAAAAATATCAATAAAAAAATAATCATAGAAAATTAGACAACCTTTGTTCCAAGAAAAGGAATTTGTTTGGAGACCATAAGCATCTTTCGTAACAATAAAAGGATCAACACTTCCAAAGGCATCTCCAAGTGAAGAATACCTTGGTCCTAAATAGTATTACACAAAATATTTTATTGTATGTGAGTAATCAAACAAACTTGTTAGCTAGGCTTAAGTAAAGCTAGAAAAATAGAGTAATGGTTTAATCTAATGTAATGACTAGCCTAATTTGACAAGTATTTAGTATATGTTTAAAGGTATGGCTTTTCAGATGAGTTAAAAAATCATAGTCAAACCAAGGATATAAATTTAGTGTTAGGGATGGACATAAACCTAAAACCTTTGCATGGAAGTGGGCTAAATCGAATCATTACTTTCTAACAAGGGCAAAAAGTGATAATGTTTCCATTTGAAGGTGCTAAAGGGGTTTAAATTTAATTATAAATTTTTGGGAGAGGCTAAAAAAAGAAATTGTAACATTGAATCGATGGGGATGAAGCCCTAGCTTCCCATTGGATTTAACTTGCTCATAGTGAACTTTTTCTAACTTACTCATATAAGATACCTACTAGGAAATCCGCATAACATTAAAAACTACAATTAAAGGAATTTAAAGAACTTAACCTCCAGTTAACCAAATTGGGAGGGGTTTAGTCATGGGATCTTTCTCACCTTCAACAAAATAGGAAAAAAGACTTCGAGCATCAACATTTTCATCCATTTCAATATATCCAACAAATTGCCTGAAATTAACATTTGGTTGTCCTGACAATTTGGTTATTAAATCATTCATTGGGAAGGCATTGGAATCAACTCCAAGTAGAAGAAAAAGAAAAACAATAAATATTACTCCTCGAAATTCCATGTGAAATGATTTTAATATCAAAGAAATAAGGGTTACTAATGTTTATTGAATTCTTTACTTTATAATGCTTAAAATTAATGGAGAGAGCTACCTTATATATAGTGTTTGTCTTTTTAGGTTTCAAGTTGTCATTGTTTTTAGGTACTATTTTGTTTTGTTAGTTTTCCCAATAATTTATTTTGATGAATAACCTTTATGAATTATAGGTTTACTTGATTTAAATATATTATAGGATATAACACCAACAGTTTCATTAATTATGAAAATCTTTTTGAAAAAAATAGTAAATTCATTCACAAACATGATTCCGGGTAACTAAAGAAATGAAAAGTAAATTTCTTCCTTTTTTTTTAAACTTCATATTTCAAAAATATTTTGAATTTTGAATTTAATCACGTAAGATTTTTTTAGTAATGACAATGCATGCGTATATTAATAGAAAATGGTACTATTATCCATGTAAGGATTGACTTAAGAGCGTTTCATGTTGGACTTATTGTGCTTTCCCTTTAAAAAAGATCACATTAGAGTTAACCCTAAATTGTTTCAAAACAATATAATTATAATATATTTTACGTAGAAAAACTCCTCAAAAGAGGGTAAAAAACCACGAACAAAAAGAGGTTTTACTATAATAAAAGAGAGTACAAAAGATAAGGAGAATTAAAAGAAAAACCTGAAACACCACAATAAAAACCCTTAGAAATAAAGAACAAAATTCTCTCAATCTAAATATATTTTATTGTGTAAAACCTAGAGTAATTAAAACTTATTTGTAGACTAAAATCCATAGCATCTAGGTTAATTAGAATTTAAGTGGGAAACTAAAAACAAAGTTTAACTAGGAGAAAAAAAACCAAAATTGTAGTGCCCCAAAATTCTTATTTCTGCTTTTGTGAAAATGTGACACAAATGTGTTCTGCTTTAGTAGTTAAATGTTCTGGGTGTGTGTATAAGGTCTCGATTCCAAGTCTTACCTTTGGAAAATTTAGATATTTTTATAATCTAAGCCTTGTGTTTGGGGAGTGGGCTTATATTTAATTGTCTAAAATTCTATATTACAATGAGCCTGCTGCTTCAAGTGGTAAAGGTGTTGGTGTGTTGGAAGTCCTATGTTCGAACCTCTGCATAATCGTAGCTGTTTTTCTTTTTGTCTGGTGGGTCTGCTAGAGTTTCTGTTGAACAGGTTTCTGAGTAGGTTAGTGGGGGAGAAAATTTAGGGATATGGGAGCATAATCTTGATTTTGGTTATTATCTTTTCTCTCTCTTCTTAAATTCCCAAAAAAAATTTATTTCAAAATTTCTTCTCTTCTTCCTTTCAAATTTTCCTTTTCTTTTTTGGTAAACATTCTTTCAATTCTTTAATTCGGATCGTGAATCTTGCATTCAATCGTTGTTCTACGGTTTCCTATTTTTTAATCAGCTGGTAAGTGGAGTTATATTCCCTTTAACTATGGTTTGGGTTTGATAGTGTTAGTTTGTGAGAGTGAAACATTAAAATATATGGTTTTATTCTCAAATCTTTTTATGGGATTAAAATTTTGTTCTGCTCAGCAGTGATTTGTGAAGGAGGGGATCTACCTCACGTGGAATCTTAGTTAGAGGTGTTTAAGAATTCGGGTAAGCTTTGAGTGTTCGAATTGTGACTTGACTGGTTCAAGGGAGTTCGATTTAATTTATTGTGTTAAGTGATTAATTTGGGATAAATGGTGAATTGTACGTTTTGGTGATCTCAGGTGTGTTATTGCGTTAAAAAAGTACCAAGTGTGTACCCAAAACGTAAGACTCTAGTGCTTGGTCGGTTGGAATGTTTGAGGGGTGTGGGGATGGTGTAGCCGAAATTTAGGAGGAAAAAGGGGTGATTTGGATAGTGTTTAGTTTGAGGGTTTTGTAGAGAGAATATAGAAGAAAATCAAGGGGATGGGAAGTGGAGAGAGTGTTGGAGCCGAGTTGGGATTGTAGGCATCTGTGAGTTTGGTTTTAGGGAGCTTTCAAGATTTGGTTTGGGTACTTTGTTCTTCAACCCATTTTTGTCACTTCTTTTACTTTTTCTGTTCGTTGGAGACCATTTTGTGCAATGGTTTTTGGCCACGTTTTGGTTCGTTTTGAGCTAGCATTTTGAAGTCCCTTACCTTTCCTTTCATTATTCTTTTTCCTTTTCTTATTGGCCAAATGCCTTCTATCCCTTCCTCTCAGTTTTTTGAGATCATTATTTCCTCTTTTACTCATGCTATTTTGGCCGATTCTCTCCCTTCTCCCTCTCAATAGTTTTTCGCTTTCCACCTTGCTTCTTGGCTGAATATCTCATCACTTCTCTTCATTTCTTATGTTTCGGTTTTGGGTAAGTGCTCTTGAATTCTCTCTTCCCCTCATTTCTTTCTTCTGACTTTCTTCTCTTTTCACTGTATGGGGTTAGACGAATATTCCATTGTAGTTTTAGGTTTAGTTGCTATTTCTTTGTTCTCTACCAATAGCTTTTCCCTCTAATGTTTACTATTCTCTACCGGTTGCTGTTAGGGGTAATTGCACCATCTTGTGTCTTGGTTTATGGTGTACTTTTGTAGGCTGATTACTGCTGCCATCCACTCTTAGTTTTACATTTCGGTAAGTTGTTCAATTGGTTTAAGTTGTTTACGTTTAGGGATTTAGTTAACAAGATTAGGTTTTAATGTAAATTTTTGCCAAGGTTCTTGGAGTCAACCTTGGTCAGCGGGATAAGTGGGTTGAATCACAATTGTTCAATCAAGATAGGTAATAATCACCGTGTTGGGATTAAGGGTTAATAAGAGGGTGTTTAACCCTAGTGATTAAAAGACTGATTGTATGTCTTGTATGAATGTAGGCTGTGGTGCTCGTGGACTTTTAGCACTCTTCGCAATCAGGTGTGTAATCACACTGTTATTAACGTAGATCAATAAAAGCCGAAAAAGTATGATTGTTGACACTGCACGAGTGTGCACTCGCTCATGTTGTAGTCCGAACATGTAAAACGTGGGCATTGGACTGTAGAGGCAACCATGAGTGATTTCATGGGCTTAGGTCGTTTTGGGCCTTATTGGGCCGAAGTGGACCGTGTGGGCCCCACGGGCTCGTGGGCCCCACACGAGTAAACCACACAAACGTGTGGAGATTATTGGGCTAGGTTGTTTAGTTCACACGACCAAGGTCATTTTTGGGCTTATTGGGCTACACGGGCGTGTAGGCGCGCATAGGCCGTGTTATGGGCTTTGGGCCCCTTTCACTGTTTAACCGTTAAGGTTGCACGGGTCGCCCGAGACGACTGTGGTCCCACTGTTGGGGTGGTAAGTACACTTAGACCCCATACCGATGAAATGACTGTTATACTCCTAAGCGGTAAAATGACTAATATACCCCTATGATATGTTTGTTTTAGAGCATGACATTTTGCATACACGTATGATATTATGATATGACATAATGCATGGGGGTGGGTTTGATATATTTTGAGGAAGTGTACTGTACTAGCAGCTCTGCTGCAAATACTGTTTAGTGCCGCAACCGGTGCTATATTTTGGATTGTAGGGATGGGTGGGTCGATTTTATCCCCACATGGAGTGTAGGGCTGGACGGAGTAGAGTATAAAGGCTGGCTGGGTAAGATTTCTGTTTACCTTTTATACTGATACTATTACTGAATAGGGCTAAGGCCCATACTGATATTGTTACTGAATGGGCTAAGGCCCTAACTGAGACTGGACTGATACTGAAATGGGCTTAAGCCCAGATTGGATTTGTTTAATACATGTCTGACTGTTTGGTTATTGAAGAATTACACACTGAGTTCTATAAACTCATCCTTCTGCTTATCTGCGCAGGTAATCCTTAGGCAGATCGGTGCTGCGAGGGACTCGATAGAGGCAACACAACTGCTTCTGCTTCTGTTTTAAATTTTTAATCTTTAAGCTATTTAATTTGGGTATTTTTAGGTAATAAGGCCATTTAAAGTTTTATTTTTGATTTGGGTTTTATATATATTGGATCTTATCTGTTAAAAGTAGGTCACGGTTTTCATAAGAATAAATGTTTTCAAAACACCATGCTATTGCAACGTATTTTTAAAGCTTCTGCAACAAACGTTGTTTTTAAAGTGTAATAACATCTAAGATGATTAAACTTTTTGCTAAACCTTCTTGAGATTTAACAATGAACAAGATACATTAAAGTTTAGTAAAAGATCACTACGAGAGTTTTATTATAGCATGATAAAATGATACTTTGCAAAACACACTTCAATGTGACATCGCGATTCGGCCATAACGTCTAGGCCGGGTTGTGGGCGTTACAGTATATCTATTATCTGTTTATAAAGGCATGTCAAGCATGATTTGTCTGTTAGTTCTGTATGTATAATCTGATACTGTGATTGGGGTGGGATGATGGTTATTGGAGGAAGTGTTCTGAAAGGCGCTCGTGCCAATTATCTTGCAGCATGGATACATTATATTTGTTATGTGCCATATCGGTACAATATTTGTGTAGGGTTGGGTGGGTGTTTTAAACCCCACATGGTGTGTTAGGATGGTCAGAGAAGGTGTGTAGAGGATAGGGGTAGGATATCTGATTCTAATTTTCTGGTTATGTGCATGCTCAAATCTATTGGATTACACACTGAGTTTATGTAAGCTCACCCTTTTCTGTTGTTTTGTACAAGTAATCCACAGAGTTAGGTGGATCGGTGCAGTGGAGGACTCGAAGGTGACCACTCGCCAAAACTGTTTTATTTGTTTTAGTTTATATTTAAGTTTGACATAAAGATTTGAGAGTTTGTATTTTCTGGGACTCTCTAGACTATTTTTAAACTATTTGGCTTTGTTTCGGGTTTTTGGTTTTAATTACTCATCACTTGAATGATTTTCTAAAGATAACGTTTTACAAGCTTTCGTTACAAATATGTTTTATCACTAAATGATAAAATAAAAGTGAGCCTTGGAATTAATAATAGTGATTAAGGCTAAATGAACTGGAAAAGGGTTTTTAATTTAACGTCAACAATTTTCTTTTCAACTCATTTTTTGTGACACTTTCATAATCGACCATAACGTCTAGGCCGGATTTGGGGTATTACATTTAGTGGTATCAGAGTTAAGTTTCAAAACTCAGCTGTGAATTTTGGGTTCCATAATATGTTTTAAGAATTTGTTTTTTTGAAAATGGTTTAAAATACTCTGATTGAGAATGTGGTACACCGAGTCTCCGACGCTAATCCTGTAAGTATTCTGAAACCTATATAGTTTACTTTGAAATACTATAGACATTATACTCTGAAAACACTATAGTTAGTGCCCTTTTAAAACTGTAGTGAAATTGATTGAGACTGAAACTTTTGAAAACAACTCTAAATTTCTGATACTTTATGCATAAAACATCTGTTAATAAAATATTGAAACTGATACATAAAATTTTTAATGTAGATAAAACATCTAAGTCACAATGAGTGCATGAGGTATCCGTGGTCGTGGTATTCGAGGCTGAGGTAGAGGCCGTGTAGGGGCTTGAGCTAAGTCTTAATCTCTGGGCAGCATGCCAAATCTGGAGACGAGTGAGACACATGTGTCACCTGCTACTGAGATTGGGTCTTAGAGTCGATCGACTAGGGACGACGCACTATCCCAAGCCATGCTGAGGATATTAGAGAGGATAGCTGGGCCCAATTCTGGATTTGGGGGCCGAGGGTCAGTAACTGAGCGACTCTAGTCTAATGGAGCTAGTTATTTAGGGGTGTCAGAGGAGTTGACCCTAATGTGGCTGAGTACTGGTTGGAAGCCACTAAGAGAATCATGGATGAATTGGACTGTACCCCTAAGCAAAAATTTAAGGGTACAGTCTCCTTACTTCACAATGAAACATATTAGTGGTGGTTGAAAGTTAAAGAGGGCACTCAGCCTGAACGTTTGACTTGGGAGTTCTTTAAGACTACATTTTAGAGCAAATATATGGGAGTCAGCTATGTTGATGCTACCAGGCATGAGTTTCTAAACTTCACGCAAGGTGACCGATCTATGGCCGAGTATAAGGCCTAATTTCTGAGGTTGAGCCGCTATGCTCGAGGCATGGTGACATTCGAGTATGAAAGGTGTGTTCAGTTTGAGGACGGGCTGAGAGATAATTTGAGGGTTCTGATAGCTCCACAAAGGGAGCATGAGTTTGTGGTTCTGGTAGAGAAAGCAAAGATTACTGAGGATGTTAAGCACGTGAAGCGCCAGAACAAAGATCGTGAGAGATGTAAGAACAAGAGGGATTTGGAGCTTTCTAGTTCTATTCCGAGGCCTAAGAAAAAGGCCAGATCTGATGGGCCAAATAGAGTAGGGGGCCCTGTTGCTTCTATTGTTCCTGCTGGGTTACACCCATGTAGTAACTGTGGGAGATGCCATCCGGGCAAGTGCTGGAGAAGGACTGGGGCGTGTTTGAGGTGTGGGTCTCTTGAGCACCGTATTAGAGAGTGTCCATAATGTACAGATCAAATGCAAGATCTAGCTGTGGGTACTGTACAACCTTTGAGAGTAGTTCAGCAGCCACCTAGGGGCCGTGGATAGGCTAGGGGTGGTAACGGTTTGGGTCATGGACAGAGAGCACTGGGCAGAGGTGCTGGTCAGATCGAGAAGAGGTAGCCTACTTTGATTTATACTTCATGTCACCAAGAGGACAGAGATACTCCTGACGTCATCACAGGTACGTTCCTTATATTTGATGTACCTTACTTTGCTCTGATAGACATAGGATACACTCATTCCTATATAGCTTATTCTATTTCTGAAAATCTGGGGTTATCGGTTGAGAGTACTTCTAGTGAGGTTACTGTGATAAGTCTGTTAGGGCAGTCTGTTTAGGTTAGTAAACTATACAAGGATGTACCGTAGAGGTGCAATGGAAGATATTTCTGGCTAATTTGATGGAGCTTTCATTTGGAGAGTTCAATTTTATTCTGGGTATGGACTGGTTGGTGGAGCATTGAGTCAGTTTGGACAGTGCATCTAAGAGGGTCGTTCTGAGGATCAAGGATGATGTGGAGGTGGTTATGATTGGTAAGCGTCGAGACTATCTGTCGCATGTGATCTCCGATCTAGTACTTGAGAAACTGGTCCGGAAAGGATGTGAGGCGTACTTGGCCTATTTAAGTGTTTCAAATTCTGGAGACTCTTCTGTTAGGAACATTAGAATAGTAAAGGATTTTTCAGACTTCTTTCCTGTGGAGTTACCGGAATTACCACTGAATCGGGAAGTGGAATTTGGGATTGAGCTTCTTCTGAGTACAGCTCCGGTGTCTATCGCTCCCTACTGTATGACATCGAAGGAGCTTACAGAGCCTAAGGCTCAACTATAGGAAGTTTTGGACCGTGGTTTCATCCGTCCTAGCGTGTCTCTATGGGGAGCACTAGTTCTGTTTGTTAAGAAGAAGGATGGGACCATGAGGATGTGTATAGATTATTAGCAGTTGAACAAGCTAACCATTAAGAATAAAGATCCACTTCCAAGGATCAACAACTTATTTGATCAGTTCTGAGGGGCTTCTGTATTCTCTAAGAGTGATCTCTATTCAGGGTATCATCAGTTGAGAGTTAAGGAGACTGATGTGCATAAGATTGTATTTAGGACTCGTTATAGGCATTACGAGTTTCTAGTTATGCCTTTCAGTTTGACGAATGCACCGACTGCATTCATGGATCTGATGAATCGAGTATTTTAGCCCTATCTAGATTAGTTCATCGTGGTTTTCATCGACGACATTCTGGTATACTTTAAGACTGAGGATAAGCATGATGGGCATCTTAGAGTAGTGCTTCAGATTCTTCGAGAAAATCAGCTTTATGCAAAATTCAGCAAGTGTGAGTTCTAGCTTCATGAAGTGACTTTTTTAGGGCACGTAGTTTCTGCTGAAGGGATCCGAGTCGATCCTAGGAAGATTGAGGCTATGTTGGAGTGGAAATAGCCCAAAAGTGTATATGAGATCCGTAGCTTTCTGGTTTTGGCAGTTATTATCGTCAGTTTTTTGAGGGATTCTTTTTTATTGCAGCTCCTCTTACTAAGCTTCAACATAAGGGTGTCCCTTTTGTCTGAACGGATACACAGCAAGAGATCTTTGAGAAGCTTAATCTGTTCTGACTCAGGCTCCTGTTCACATCTTGAATCTGGAAAGGAGTTTGTAGTATATAGTAATGCATCGCATGTTGGTTTGGGTTGCATTCTGATACAGGATGGTAAGGTTGTGGCTTATACGTTCTGTCAGCTTAAGACTCACAAGGGGAACTATTCAACGCATGATCTTGAGTTGGCTGCAGTGGTATTTGTGATGAAAATCTGGAAGCATCATCTGTATGGTGAGAGGTGCATCATGTACACTGATCACAAGAGACTCAAGTATCTATTCACTCAGAAGGAGTTGAATCTTAGACAGCATCAATGGATTGAACTGTTGAAGGACTACGATTACACGATAGAGTATCATCCGGGTAAAGCTAGTGTGGTGGCTGATGCTCTAAGTCGTAGGGAGATATCTGATTTGAGGGCGATGTTTGCATGCCTTAGTCTGTTCAATGATTGGAGTTTGTTGGCCGAGTTTCAAGTTAAGCCGACTTGGATTAAACATATTCGACTTAAGCAGTTAGGGGATGAGTCTCTGGGTTTACGGTACTAACAGGTTGAGAGTGGCAATTCTTCAAATTTTGGACTGAATAGTGATGGGGTACTCTATTTTTGTGGTCAGATTTGTGTACCAAACGATGAGGATCTAAGGCAGTCAATTCTAAGGGAGGCACATAGTAGCACTTATGCTATGCATCCCGGTGGCAATAAGATGTATCGTGACCTTTGTGAGTTATATTGGTAGCCGAGATTGAAGCATGAGTTACCGATTTTGTTGCTTGCTGTTTAACTTGTCAGTAGGTTAAGGCTGAGCATCAGTTGCCTTCGGGTTTGTTTCAGTCAGTTAAGATTCCTTTGTGGAAATGGGAGCGAGTAACAATGGACTTCGTTAGTGGGTTGCCCTTGACACCCACTAAGAAGGATTCTATCTGGGTCATCGTAGATCGATTGACCAAGTGTACCCACTTCATTCCGATTCAAACTGGTTACTCTCTTCAGAAGATAGCGAAGTTGTATATCTCTGATATAGTAAGACTACATGGGGTTCCTGTCTCGATCATTTCTAATAGAGATCTTCGTGTCACGTCTCGATTTTGGAAGAAATTACACGAGGCTCTAGGTTCAAGGTTGGACTTCAGTACTGCGTTCCATCCTCAGACTAATGGTCAATCTGAGAAGGTGATTGAGACACTAGAGGATATGCTTCAGAATTGCGTGATTGATTTTTGAGGTAGTTAGGAGGATTATCTACCGCTAGCTAAGTTCACTTACAACAACAGTTTCCAAGCTAGTATTCAGATGGCACCTTACGAGGCTCTGTATAGTTGTAAGTGTCACACTCTTTTGTGTTGGACTGAGTTGGGCGAACGTCGAGTTTTGGGTCCTAAATTGGTTTCTGAAGTTGAGGATAAGGTTCGACTGATTTGGGATTATCTGAAAACGGCTTTTAGTAGACAGAAGTCTTATAGAGATCTAAAGAGGATTGAGATTGAGTTTTCTTTAGGGGACTTTGTGTTTCTAAAGGTCTCTCTGTGGAAGAAGATTTTGAGGTTCGGTTGTAAGGGCAAGCTAAGCCTTAGATTTATTGGGCCATATTAGATTCTAAAACAAGTGGGACCAGTTGCTTATCAATTGGAGTTACCCCTTGAACTGGACTGTATTCATGATGTGTTTCACATCTCGATGTCGAGGCGGTACCGATCAGATCCATCTCACATAGTCTCCATTAAGGATATCGAGGTTAGGCTAGATTTGACCTTTGACGAGGAGCCGGTTCAGATTCTGGAGCAAGACCTTAAGGTATGAGGAGGAAGTTCATTCCTTTAGTAAAGGTTTTGTGGTGGAATCATAGCACTGAGGAGGCCATGTGGGAACCTGAGGATTCAATGCGTCAGCAGTATCCTCATCTATTCTGATCAGGTAAATTTCGAGGTCAAAATTTCTTTTAGAGGGTAGAGTTGTAGCGCCCCAAAATTTTTATTTCTGCTTTTGTGAAAATGTGACACAAATGTGTATCTGCTTTAGTGGTTAAGTGTAACACCCCTAATCCGTATCCGTTACTGAAATAGGATTATAAGGCATTACTGAATAATACATAGCAATCACATTCATTTATGTATTCATAATCAATATCCATTCAACTTATCCACATTGTCCCTTATAAGGTGTTACGAGAGCTTAAAACATGCTTAAAAGTGGTTCGGGACTAAACTGATAACATTTGTAAACTCTCGGAAACTTATAAAATTTTCAATCATTTAAGGGTCACACGCCAGTGTGAATAGGCCGGGTGCCTCACACGGCCACCAGACACGCTCGTGTCACAGGCCGTGTGAAAATAGGGCATACATACTGACTGGCACTACATGGCCGAGAACATACCCGTGTGCCATGGCTATTGGAAAACTGGAGAGGTTACTGATTTGGGTCACACAACCAGCCACATGCCCATGTTCCAGCCCGTGTGCCACACACAGCCAGTAGACACGCCCGTATGTCTAGACCGTGTCAAACCTGTAAGGTATACTAACTTAAATTCGAAGGGTACCCCAAGGGACACACGGTCGTGTAGCATGACCGTGTTTTGCTCCTAGCTGATAGCCCGTGTCTCTACTCGTGTGGACAAAATAGGCTATTTGCAAAGAAAATTTACCACCCTTTTCTCATGCACACCTAGCAACCAAAATGGTACCAATCCATCATACAATAAGCATCACAAAATCATCAATCAAATGTACAATTCATACACAATTCATGCCATTTTATAATTAACCATTTCACTACTCAAAATCCATAACCAAAACATATCAAATCAATATGCCAAATTCATCAAACTTAATAATTTCTAAATTTATTTCCTCATCACCTTATCATCTATTTCATATTTCAAAACTTACCATTTCATCATCTCAAAACCAAGCCACAACATGCCATCTTTCCAACATTAATACACCAATTGACAAATAGCTATACAAGCAAACATATAACCTAAACAAAATATGACAAAACATAAGACCCCATATATATATATATATATATCACATATTTCACTTAGCAAACACATAATTCAAAATAACTTCAATGGCCATACACATCATTATTTACAAGCCAAATCTCATGGCTAATATCATAACTCAGGCATACTAAGATGACACTAGCCTATTCATGCCATATACCATATATACAAAGCTTCAAAAATACCAACAAGATGATCGATAGTGTGATGATATTTCCCAACGATCCTTGAGTCTGAGCTAGCTTCGATTATCTATAAAACAAGGAAAGAACACACAAAGTGAGCTTTAAAAGCTTAGTAAGCCATATACAAATAAGTTATCACATGAATCAATATCATTTCCATCCATAGGAAACCATGAATAAACATTTATAAGATCACAAACATTTCTCATTGTACACATATTCAATATCATAATTGAATTCATCAATTACTTCCTTTTCATTACTCGTATGAATCTCGTACCTACCTGAGCCATTTAACTCAATCACACATTCTTTCTCGACTTGAATTTGCCTGTTGAACCATTCAGAATCGTTAAGGACACTTGACAATCACATATAGCTCGTACAATGCCATATCCCATATATGGTCTTACATGTTATCACATATCGATGCCACTGTCCCAGACAGGGTTTTACATGAAATCGATTAAGGATGCTAATGCCCCAGACATGGTCTTATATGTAATCACAATACAATGCCAATGTCCTAGACATGGTCTTACATGTAATCACAGCTCGATAACTTAATGTCATGTCATTCGTATCCTATACTATTCCTAAGGTTCGTACGGAACTTTCGGATATCATAACTTTGTCTATTCTTTCTCATATTTGCTCGTTCGACATTCATAGCAATTCAATAATAATAAAACATATATAATTCAATTCAAAGATATTTATTTGCATATGAACTTAGCTCGTATATACATTGAACGAATTCGACCGACTACTCGACAACTTTCGATTTCCCTCAATCTAAATCTGATTTCTTTCGTTCTTGATCTAAATACATTCAAAATTAACTCATTTAATCACTTATTCATTCAATTTCATCCAAAAATACTTATTTGGGAATTTTTACACTTTAACCTCTAAAGTTTCACATTTATTCAATTTAGTCCTTATATCACAAATACACAAAATTACACAATTTCTTTCAAACACATGGTAGCCAAATTTTCATAGTGTGCATAAAAACTCATATTTATCATTTATTCACACATTTAACCCCTCAATTTACACTCTTCACAATTAAACCCTTATTTGACATTTTTGTCAAAAATCACTTAACAAAACTTTAAAATCTATCATCAAACTTTCATATTTTATCATCAAACATCCAAAAGCTCAAGCACTCATCAATGGCACTTCACAAAAACATCAAAAAATTTGAAAATTAAAGCACAGCTAGCTAGTACTCAAAGCAGCGATCATAAAAACGTAAAAATCATAAAAAACTGAGCTCAAAACATACCTCAATCAAGATGGACAAGGGTCAAACCTTCAAAGCTCCCAAAACCCTTATTTTCTTTTGTTTTTCGGTTGGAAATGGAAAAGATGAACAAAACTTTAAGTTTGCTTTAGTTAAATTATAATTTATTTAATTAATTACCAAAATGACCTTATTTAATTTCATTTAAAAACACATAATGGATGGCTATTCATGTAAATTTCCACTATCCACGATCTATTCATAACATAAGGACTTCACATTTAATAATTCATAGCAAATAAACACTTAAACAATTAGAATGCAGCTTTTTCATTTTACGCGATTTAGTCCTTTCATCAAATTAAGCACTCAAGCTCTCAAATTATTTGACGAATTTTTCACACATATATAATCACATGCTATAAACATAAAGAATAATATTAAAATAATTTTTTGACCTCATATTTGTGGTTCCAAAACCACTATTCCTATTTAGCTAAAACCGGGCTGTTACATTAAATGTTCTAGGTGTGTGTATGAGGTCTTGGGTTCAAGTCTTACCTTTGGAAAATTTAGATATTTTTTTGATCTAAGCCTTGTGTTTGGAGAGTGGGATTATATTTAATTTTTTGAAATTCCATATCAAAATGAGCCTGCTGGTTCAAATGGTAAGGGTATTGGTGTGTTGGAGGTCCTGTGTTTGAAACTCTGCGTAAGCGTAGCTATTTATCTTTTTGTCTGGTGGGTCTGCTAGAGTTTCTGTTGAGTAGGTTTTTGAGTGCGTTTTAGTGGGGGGAGAAAATTTAGGGATATGGAAGCATATCTTGATTTTGGTTGTTATATTTTCTCTCTTCTCTTAAACTCCCAAAAATTTTTAACATCAAAATTTCTTCTCTTCTTCTCTTCGGTTTTTCCTTTTCTTTTTCGGCAGACATTCTTTTAGTTCTTTAATTTGGATGATGAATCTTGCATTCAATTGTTGTTCTACGGTTTCCTGTTCTTTAATCGGCTAGTAAGTAGAGTTATATTCCCTTTAACTATGGTTTGGGATTGACAGTATTAGTTTGTGAGTGTGAAACATTAAAATCTATGTTTTCATTCTCGAATCTTTTCATGGGATTAAAATTTTGTTCTACCCAGCAGCAAATCGTGAAGAAGGGGACCTACCTCACGTGGAATCTTAGTTGGAGGCATTCAAGAATTCGGGTAAGCTTTGAGTATTCAAATTGTGACTTCATTAGTTCAAGGGAGTTTGGCTTAATTTATGGTTTTAAGAGATTAATTTGGGATAAATGGTGAATTGTAGGTTCTGGTGATCTCAGGTGTGTTATTGCATCAAAAAAGTACCAGGTGTGTACCCAAAACGCAGAAAAAGGGGATTTGGCAAAAGCAAAAAAACCTATTTGTCGATGCCACACGGTCGTGTGATAGGCCGTATGGTAGGCCGTGTGCGTTGACACAGCCGTGTGATTGATGAAGTCCAAGCTGTGTGCAAGACACAGTCGTGTGATGGTCGGAGTGTGGTCGTGTGAGCCATATGGGGTAAACTGAATTAAGCATATGGGCTACACAGGCATGTGGGCCCACACGAGCATGCCACACGAGCTTGTGATATTTGGGCTAGGCCGTGTGATCTACTGTATGGCTAAATTTTTTGTAGGGTCGCATGGGTCGTCCCAATCGACTGTGGGGCTACCTAGGATCAGTAAACGCTATCTAACCCTAAAAGCAAGTGATATGTTAGACTGATATGTGATTATGAGCATGCCTATGATTGTATATCTATTATCTGTTTATAAAAGCATGTCAAGCATGATTTGTTTGTTATTACTTGGAATGGTAGTTATTTTTGGTTGAGTAATTAAACTTCCAAAAACCTCCTAAGCATTTAGTTTTTCCCATTTCTGTTTCCTCCGTTCCCCGTTATTTCTTTAATTGTTCTTCATAATGATTTCTTCTCTTCAAACATCCATTTTTTATATGTTACATTGATTCTGTATAAGGTCTGACTTCTTTCTAGTTCAATTCCTTGGCCAATAAGTTCGATTTAAAGTTTTGGTGTCGAAAGTTCTTCGATGTAACTTTGATTTTAGAATGTTAGTTTTTACGATGTGATTGCGAATTAATCATTTGTTGGGAAATTGCTTGTCGTTTAGGGACTAGAATTCATCATTGTTGCATCTACATTGAATCCATATCAAATGGGTATCGAAAACCCAATTTTTGTTTTGAGTTTAGTCATTCTAAAACAAACCGTTGGCATCACACGGCTGTGTGGTAGGCCGTGTGAGCCACATGACTATGTGCCAGGCCGTGTAACTTACTATTCACGAAAATGGAAGGCACAGAGGCGTGTGCCTAGACCTTGTGTTGTTATATATTGTGTAGGGTTCACACAGCCCAATGACAGAGACGTGTGCCCAGGCCGTTTAAATCACTGTCTGTGAATTAGGACCACACGGGCATGTAAAATGTTTTCCGTAAAACATTTTCATTATTTTAGTGTAACACCCTATACCCGAGCCTATCATCGAGTCTGAGTAGCAGGATGCTACACCACCGTCACACATTATGTGCATTATAGGTTGTCTCATTATTAAGTGAACATTTTTATTTTAGGATTTTGTAAGAATTTTAAGTCAAACATACTCTAATCATCATTAAAACATGTTAAACACTCATCAAGCGAACTTAAAAGAAAAGTTAAACATGCTTTTAAATCACAAAAATAATTTCTAAATTAATCACATAGGTAACGATACTGAATCAATGGTATCGATAATACTCATGGATGGTATCGATACCACCCTAAAAAACGGTACCAAATCAGCATTCTATTTTTCACTTAAAACCAAAACCCATTATTTTATCGGTATATTTCAAAAAGTATCTATTTTATTTCCTCGAGTATCGATACTCGTGCTATGGTATCGATACCAAATTGTGTTAATAACTTTCTGCACATTCGAAATATCAAAAGGTAACATATTAAAAACCCGAATATCGATACGTCTATTGCAAACAAAAAAAGTACAACATAATAAGGCATTGAATTCATTCTAACTAATAACTATTCAACATGCATCGATTACCTTATCAAACCATTGTCAAAATGACCAAAATGACAATTCAAAACATCGAAAATATATCCGAACAAGAATCAACCTGACAGGGTTCAAGTCCTTGAATCCTAAGAGCAAATAAGTTACGAAAATATTCAATACATCATGGCAAAATTCAGCTAAAACATCATGGCAATGAAAAACCCAAAATTCTACCACATTGTCTTATTCACACAATTCAAAATAATAATTATAATTTACCTATTCAAATTCTAATACTTAGATTAGTCCCTTAGAATACTCCGCATTGCTCACACCGCAACATTATCAGCCTGTAAAGGTTTAAAAAGGAGTGGATGAGCTTTACAAGCTCAGTGAATGGTTAGAATAACCAACAAGTAAACATGAACTCATACGTTAAAGGAACATGACAAAGGCACATTCACATGCTAAGTTTACCATATCAACATACTATAACATTCATGCAATATCTAACAACTTATTCAACATTATGACCACACATTTATGCATACATCACATTTTATAGTATTATATTTAATGATTCATTGGCACTTAAGGGCATGAAACATAAGACTGGGCTCTATCACCACACATCAGATACACGGATCTCGAACACACTAAATGACTCATTGAGTCGAACATATCCCAAAAGTGTAGCACATAGCTAACACTCTCGAACACACCAAATATAACCTGGTGAATGGAGCTTAGCTAACATTCTCTTATCTATCCAAACTATCCGAGCCTTAGCTGTAACACCTCAAACCCGACTTGGACGTTATAGCCGAATCTAGAGTGATTACAATAAAAGGTTTGAAATCTAGTTTCTGCCTATTTAAGATCAACGTGAACCTCTTTTACTCAGAAAGCTCATTTTTCTTTGGAAAACATTTTGCCATACTCTATTTAATTAAAAATTATTGTTTCTTTACATCTTTCAAATAAACTGAATATTTTGCAATAAAGTTTCTTAAAATGTTGTAATTTGGTAAACTGAGCTTGTTTTCTCAAAAACAGTTAATTGCAGAAAATCAATCATTTCCATAAAGTCATTTTATCAATCGTCAAGCTAGAAATCCCAAAATAAAAATCCAAACCAAAACTATGTCCCAAAAGTCCCAAAAGTCCAAAGAGTCCAAAATATACAAAACTCTTAAAATAGAAATTTAAATAAGTCAAATTAAGTAAATGTAATTTACGGAGGAATGGACATAACTGAGCTCTTGTCGCACTGACCCGCCTAAGTTTGAGGGTTACCTGAAATTATCAGACAAACAGAGAGTGAGTTTTTATAACTCAGTGTATAACTAGTAAGAAAACAGAGTTTTAGATTTAATCACATAACCAAATAGATACACACATACCTCTTATACAACATCAGAATCATATCAGAGTAGTACAGATGCATATACATATAATCCTACCCCTTCCTCTACACACCAACTACGACCATCCCAACACACCATGTGGGGTATAACACACCCACCCAACCCAACACACCACTTAGTGTCCTTACGACACTTTTTAGAATATTCACAATAGTGCTGCTAGAATAATGGCCAAGTATCGCCTCACACAGAACGCTTCCTCTGCATAGTTTATGTCCCACCCTATAGTCAGATATAAACAGAAATAACAGAAAAATCAGATACCAGAATATACATATCATACATGCTCCTATAACAAATGTAGAACATGCTTATACATAACAGATCATACATAGTTCATCACAATACATGAATTTAAATGGTATTCACGTCAAGTTCCATACTAATAGATTAACAAAATTCCTTCTTTATAGTTTATATAACCACATATGACCCCATGGAAGGTCCATAGTCAATCGTGACGGCATGTATGGTCGTAGGGAAAAATTCTAAAATTTGGGTTCACATGGGCTAATTTGCCTTGCCCGGATGGCCTACACAGCCCAAATTGTCTTGCCCATGTGGCTGATATTACTAGAAAGTACATATGTTTTCTCCCTACTTATTGGTTAATTTGTTCCCATTTAGTTATCTTTAACACATATTTTAGCAATTTTTAGTTTAGTAATTTTCATTTTATAACTCACTGGATCTTAGCCTATTTATCCTTAATTTTGTCACATTTTGGTACTGATGTTGCTGCATGAGTATTTCCAGATTGCACCCAGAATTGTCACTGCACCTGACAGTTGTCTAGATAAGAACAAATATCTATGAGCTGTCTAGTCTAGTATAACCAACTTGTACGTACAAGGACAGCTTGATTCTGATGAAAGGGCACCTGTGCTATTTGGAAAAAAATATATATATTCACGTGGAAAAGAAAAAGAGAGAGAGCTTTTTTGGATCATCTTCTTCAACCTATCCCTTGAAGCTTTCGGCTATGGCGGCTTAAGCTCCTACGGGTGAACCGACATGAAAAGGATGCATCTTAGCTCTTGACGAGGAGCCATGAGTGCGACACAAGAAGGAATAGAGAGATTCAAATTGAGTTGTCTAGGAATAATATTCTCCACTTGTTTCTTTTATTTTTCTTTTCTAAACGCTGGTGACTATTTTCTATTTCATGTTAGTACGGAAGTACACCTGATTTTTGGGTTAAATGTTATTTTATTCAATCTTGCTTCTATTGTTTAATCTTTGGGTTTGAATATTTTTAGCATGGAAGTGTTATTGCGGTCATTGACATTGGAAAGTGCAGCAACAGTTCAAGCTAACAAGCATGACAACGGAAGTTGCTTGAGGTTTAGAGGAATTTAATCCACTTGTTCTTAGTAGTGTTCTATTGAAATCATCAGAAGGTGTGGTTAATGTGCATGTTTAAGTCTTAAATTAAATATAGAATTTAAGTTTGGTAAGATATTCATTACAATATAATGCACCGACAATCACCTATCCTTTCATACCTTGTGAGCACTTAGTATTCTGTTAAACATTCACGTTGGGGATCCCAGTTTATCAATATCATATTTTATCTTATTGTTTTCAAGTTATTGCTTTGACAACTACTCTCACAATTTATCTCGTTACTATCCATTTAAGGCGCTGGCATTGATAGACAAAAGACAACCATCCTCATGGGATCGATATCTGATAGACTCATACCTATCTATTATACTTACATCAACAGTGTACGCTTGTACATTATTGTTGTAACGTTAAACAGTCGATCAGTGGCCCACATGGCCTGGCACACGGTCTACACGACCCAAAATGGGCTAGACCATGTGCCCCACATGGCCTACCACACAACCTGGCACATGGTCGTCTAGCATTGATAGACCCTAATTTCGACTTTCATCATTCGCTATTTTTTGGGTTTCTCATTACACACCTAGTTTGATTTTGACTAGAACGCAACCATAAGACTCCGAGACTTAAATACAACAAATAAAATAGTTAATTGTAGTATCTAGCACAAGATAGCCAAGAATCAAACTCTTTCAAACACCAAAAACTCCTCCATACTCTTACTAATAATAAAACTGCAACCGCACAAAAATACGATGTTGAAGGAGCACCAAACGTCTCATGACTCTCACCTAAATGCAATGAACTAATTAATCAATGATAACAAAATTTCACAACACTAATTACATCCCAAAACCCCTAAATTAAACAATCAAAGAACTAGCTAAAACCTTACCTAAAAGGAGTGAAATTGAAGACCCAATGAACGACAATCAAATGTTTAAAGAGAATTTCTCTCTAGAAAAGAAAGTGGTAGAAAGATTGAACTTAGATAAATTCGAAAGCAACAATAGATCACTGAACCAAAGATTTAAGAACAACAGGTTCCATAAGTTGTTGCAGAATAATCAACTATTGTGGAAACACAACTACCGCGAATATCTTTAAGATAATGTCATGTATTTGAGAGATATGGATTTCTCATTACAATACATGGTGATGTTTTGCTTATGGATCAAGATGAGGCTAGGACTTATCAAGAAATAGTGGCGAGCCAAGACTCTAAGAAATGGTTAGAGGCCATGAGGTTTGAGATGGATTCCATGTTAGAAAACCAAGTATGGATCTTGGTTGACCCACCAAAAGCCATAGGGTGCAAGTGGGTTTTCAAAAAGAAAACCGACATAGATGGTAATGTACAAACATATAAAGGGTGATTGGCCGCTAAAGGTTTTCACCAAGTTTATGGTGTCGACTATTATGAAACTCTTTCTCCTGTTCCTATGTTTAAATTCATTCAGATCTTACTCAGAATAGTTGTATTTCATGATTATGAAATCTGGCAGATGGACGTCAAAATAGCTTTCCTTAATGGGAAATTGGAAAAGGGTACAACTTGAAAGTTTTTTCAGTCCAATAGATGTTGGAAAGATATGCAAACTACAAAGATCCATTTATGGATTGAAGCAAGCTTCTCGAAGTTGGAATCTTTGTTTTAATGATGCAATAAAAGAGTTTGGTTTTATCATAAACAAAGATGAGCCTTGTGTTTATAAGAAAGTTAGTGGGAGCACCATTGTATTCTGGTACTATATGTAGATGATATGCTTGGTTAGAATGTTGTTTTTCTATAAAGGAGTTGGGTGAGTCCATGTACATATTAGGAGTCAAAATCTATAGAGATAGATCAAGGTTACTCATAGGTCTAAGTTAAAGTACATACATAGATAATGTAACAATCCGTTTTTCATTAAATCAGAACAGTGGTTTCAGAACCACAAATTCGATGTCAAAAAATTATTTTTAATAGTATTTTTGGTGTTTACAGCATGGAATCATGTATGTGTGAAAATTTCGTGAGATAATTTTATCGTTTAATAGCTCAATTTGAGCAAAAAAAACTAAATCGCGTAAAATGCAAAAGTTGCATACTATTTGTTTAAAGTGCTTAATTGCTATGGTTGATCAAATTAAAAGTCCTTATGATGATATTATACCATCGGTTGTGTTAATGGACATTAATGGACATGAATTATAAAATTCTATGTTTATTCATTAAGGTTAAACTTGTAATTTGGATAATAAAGGTTAATAAACAAACCAAACTTCATAATTTGTGTTCATCTCCCTCTTGGTGACCGAATATCAAAGAAACAAAAAGAGAGGTTAGAAGCTTGTTAGGGTTCGACACTTGCAAGGCTTGATTGGTAAGTGTTTTGAGCTCAATTTTTTATGATTTCTACGTTTTTGAGATCGTTGCTTTGTATTCTAGCTAGCCCATGCCTTAATTTTTGAAGTTATTAATGATTTTATGATGTGCCATTGATGAATGCTTGAGATTTTGAATGTTTTATGATGAAAAATGAATACTTGTTGATAGTTATACAAGTTATGTTAAGTGATTTTGAGTAAAAATGCCTATTAGAGATTTAATTGTGAAAAGTGTAAATTTAAGGGTTAAAATGTGAAATAAATGAAAGTATTGTGCTGCTAGGGACCTATATGAAATTTGGCTAGGCTTGGGTTTAGTGAAATTTCATGAATTTGGTGTATTTGTGAAATTGGGACTAAATTGAATGATTTGATGAATAAATGAGTTAATTTTGAATGTATATAGATAAAAAACGAAAGAAATCGGATTTAGATTGGGGAAAATCAAAGGTTATCGAATAGTCGATCCAGTCCGTTTATCCCGAATACAAGGTAAGTTCATAGGCAAATAAATTTCTTTAAATTGAATTATATATGTTTAATTGTCATTGAATTGCTATGAATGTTGAATGATCAAATACGAGCAAGAATCGACAGGGTTACAATATCTGAAAGTCCCGTACGAACCTTAGGAATAGTATAGGATACAAATGCCATGACATTAAGATTAACGAGATATAGTTATGTGTAAAACCATGTCTGGGACATTGGCATCGTTAATTAATTTCGTGTAAAACCATAGCTGGGCTATTAGCATCAATTTGTGATAACATGTAAGACCATATCTTGGATATGGCATTGTACGAGCTATATGTGATTTCCAAGTATCCTTAACAATTCCAAAAGGTTCAATGGGAAAAATTCAAGTCGAGGAAGAATGTGTGAATGAGATAAGTGACTCAGGTAGGTATAAGATTCATACAAGTATTGAAAAGGGAAGTATTTGATGAATTCATTTATTGTGTTGAATATGTATACATTGGGAAAGGTTTGTGAGCTTATATGTGCTTACTTATAGTTTGCCTATTGATGGAAATGATGTTGATTCATGTGTTAATTTTATTTGTATATGGCTTACTAATCTTTTAAAGCTTACTTTGTGTGTTCTTTCCCTGTTTTATAGATAATCAAAGCTAGCTCAGACTTGAAGATCATCAGGAACACTGTCACACTATCGATCAGCTTGTTGGCACTTTTGATGCTTTGTAAATATGGTATATGGCATGTATAGGCTAGTGATATGATGATGTGTTTTGAGATATGATATTAGCCATGAGATTTGGCTCATAAATGATGTAAATGTTGGTGTGTATTTGGCCATTTGGGTTGGCTTATTTTATGAGTTTGGTTAGTGAAATATGATGTATATAAATGGCCTTGTGTTTTGGCATGTTTGTCATGGATGTTGTGATGAGTATTTGGTATGATTTGAGGCTTAAAATAGATGATAAGATGATGAGAAAAAAATTCGTAGAGAAGATAGGTGAAATTGTTGGTAATGATATATTGTTTTAGCATGTTTTGGATTATGATTTGAGTAGTGAAATGGATGGATTTTAAATGGCATGATTTGTGTGTGAAATAGCATGTTTTGGTTGCCTATAAATGTATTGAAATGGTATGAAATGATATGGTTTTGGTTTGGTTGAGGAGGGTGAGAAATGTGGCTTAAACCAAGCCTAATTTTACCCTACAAGGTTGAGCACACGGGCGTGTGACTCGATCATGTATCTACTGTAACTTAGTTAAACTAGTCAGTGAGTTACACAGCTTAGACACATAGGCGTGTCTACTAGCCGTGTGTGACACACATGCTGCCACATGGATGTGTGGCCGGCCGTGTGACCCAAGTCATATACCCTCTAGATTTCACACGGCCATGGCACACGGGCGTGTCTCCGGCCGTGTGATGCAAGTCAGTATGTATGCCCTGTTTCCACACAGCTTGTGGCGCAGGCATGTCTGGTGACCATTTGAGGCACACATCCTATTCACACAAGTGTGTGATCCTTGTATGCATGAAAATTTTATAAGTTTCCCAAAGTTTTCAAATGTTATCGATTTAGTCCCAAACCTCTTTCAAGCATGTTTTAAGGCCTCATAGAGCCATATAAGGGACAATATAATTAAGTTTGATCGATATTTAAGTGATAATGGATTTATATTTGAGAAATGTATTTCGTATGTTGTGACTTCATTGGTAATGCCTTATAACCCTATTCCAACAACGGATACGAGTTAGGGGTGTTATAGATAAAGTACTGAAAATGTTTAGTATAGAACAATCTAATAGAGGATTCTTACCTATGAGACATGGTATCTCACTGTCGAAGGAAATGTGTCATTCAACTCCACAAGGGAGAGAGTGAATGAGTAAGATTCCATATGTTTCAGCTATTGGGTCTATCATGTATGCCATGCTATGTACTCGTCTAGATGTATCATATGCTTTAAGCATGATGAGTCAGTATCAAGTAGATCTTAGTGAAGCTCATTGGGTAGCAGTTAAAAATATCCTTAGTACTTGAGAAGGACTGAGGATACATTCCATATATATGGAGGTGAGGAAGAGTAAAGTGTAAAAGGTTACACTAATGCTAGCTTCCGAACCAACTTGGATGATTCATGATCACAATCAGGTTTTGTATTTTTCCTTGATAGTTGCATTATGAGCTGGAAAAGGTCAAAGTAAGGTACAGTTGCTGATTTTACAATAGAGGTCGAGTATATTGCAGCTAGTGAAGCTGAAAAAAAGGTTGTTTGGATCAAAAAGTTCATATCTAAACTAGGGTTTGTGCCTAGCATATCAAATACTATAGAACTTCGTTGTGACAACAAAGGAGTCATTGCACAGGAAAAGGAACCTAGATCTAACTAGCGATCCAAACATATACTTAGGTGCTTTTATCTCATTTGAGAAATCATTGATCAAGGAGATGTGGAAATTTGCAGGTCCCTACATATGATAACATTGTTGATCCACTGACGAAGCCTTTTATACAGTAGAAGCATGATCATCAAAACTAAGTCACTTGGTAATTTTAACAACCCGTTTTTAGTCAAATCAGAACAGTGGTTTCGAGACCACAAACCTGAGGTCAAAATATTTATTTTATTATTATTCTAATGTTTACAGCATGATTTAATGCTTGTGTGAAAATTTTGTTAAGAAATTTTATTGTTTAAATGGTCAATTTGATAAAAACGACTAAATCGCGTAAAGTGCAAAAGTGGAGTTCTATTAGCTAAAAGTATCTAATAGCTATAGAACCTTAAAGTAAAGGTTCTTATGTTGTAATTAGACCATTAATGACATAAGTGGACATATATGGACATAATATTAAGGTGTTTTAAATGGTTTTATAATAAGGTTAATATAGTAATTTATTAATAAAGGTTAATTAAAACAAAATAAAAGCAAATTTCTATCCATCTTTCTCACCATAGTCAAATATTGAAGAGAAGAAAATTCTTTTTCTTTATGTTTTCATTCGACCATGCTTGGATAACTAATTAAGGTATGATTTTTGTCCCGTTTTTAATGATTTTTATGTTTTTGAGATCATTGCAGTTAGTACTAGCCAGCCTAGGGACTATTTTGCAAAACTGTTAAAGATTTTAAAAGTTGCAATTGATGAATATGTATGATTTTTTATGTTTATGAATATTTATTATGAGTTATACAAGTTTTGTAAAGTGATTTTAGTGAAAATGCAAAATAGGGATTAAATTGAGAAATGTGTAAAGTTAGTGGTTAAAATGTGAAATAAATGAAAAATATGGGCTACTAAGGGCATAATAGGAATTCGGCTAGCATGGGTTTATTTTGAATTTCATTAATTTGTGATTTTATGAAATAAGAACTAAATTGTGAAAAATGTGAAAGTTTAGGGGCTAATGTGTAAAATAGCTCAAATGTATATTTTGGATTGAATTGAATAAATAGATGATTAAATAAGTTAATTTTTAATACATTTAGATCAAGAAAAGAGAAATATGGACTTAGATCGGGGAAAGAACAAAGTTACGAAATAGTTGACTCATTTCGCTGTTTAAGCATCCGAGGTAAGTTCATATGTGATAAATTTCAATAAAAATGTATTTTATATGCTTTGATATTGCATAAATTGTGAATATGAGATTGTGGATATGAATGATAGTGTTTCGACGATAAGTCGACATTCAAAACCCCGGTTGAACCTTAGGAATGGTTTAGGATACTAGTGACATGTCATTACGGGATACAGTGAGTTGGCTTCGGGCCATTATATAGCACTTCTGGTGCAAGATAAACTGATTTGGCTTCGGGCCATGATATTAGTACTTCGGATAAGTTACCTTGATTTGGCTTTAGGCCATGGTATAGGTACTTATCGCGTGAAAACCTTGAGTATCCGACTTCTATTCTGAATGGTTCAATGGGTAAATGAAAGACAAGAACGTGTATGAGATTAGTATGAGATGATACAGGTATGTGCATAAACCATATTAGCTTTGAATCGAAGAAATGGTAAAGAAAGTATATAGTTTTGTGATTGAGTAATTGAGAGGTTTGTTAGTTGATGTGAATTCTTATACTTATGATAAATTGTTGAATTATGTGCTTATAATTATATCAAATTTATGTCAAACGAGCTTACTAAGCTTTATAGCTTACATCGTTTATTTTTCTATGTTTTATAATGAATTCAAAGCTAGCTTAGATTCGAGGATCGTCAGAGACATCGTTACACTACCTATTTCTCAGTACCTATGAACTTGGCATTTTAAGTTTATGGCATGTATAGGGACTTTGAGTTATTTTGGTTATGTTTTGGTAATGATTTTGGCCATTTGAATTGGCTTGTAAATGTATATGTTTTGGTTTGTATATATATAGTTATGTGAGTTGGCTTAGGATGGTGAATTTGATGATGTATATAAGTATGCAAATGGATTTTGTTTTGAGTTGGTAATTGACCTATGTTGCGTGATTGAGGTGAATTCATGATGCTTATTGATATTAGGTATTTTGAATGACAATAGGTGATGATTTGTGAATTGGTATGTTTGTGGAATTGAGCATAATAATACATATTTGTAAATGGTCATTTTAATGTTTTGAGAAGACAAACATTGGCATGAAATTAGATGGCAATATGTGGTATTTATGTTTGGTATTGGTTGGTGTTGGAATTGGTATAAGTCATGCTTGATTGGAATTGAAATATATACCTATTGATGCTATATATTGGTGTAATTGAATTGATGTAGGTGAGCATAAATTTGGGTGGCAAATTGGCTTGGTAAATAGCCTATTTTTGTCCACACAGGCAGAGACACGGGGGTGTGTCTTAGCCGTGTGTGACAGACGGTCAAGTACACGATCGTGTGTCCCCTGGTGTTGATTTTGAAATTAAGTCAATAGGCTCCACACGGCCTCACACACGGGCATGTGACTTGGCAGTATGGCATAAGTCAGTATACCCTACAGGTTTGGCATGGCCTAGCACACAGCTTGGCACACAGGTATGTGTGGCCATTTTTAGGGCACACAGGCGTGTGTTGTAATAACCCAATTTTATCTAAATTAGAATAGTGGTTTCAAAATCACAATTTTGAAGTTGGAAAATTATTTTAATATTATTTTTACTATTTACAACATGTAAATATATGTGTGTGAAAATTTTGAGAGCTAATTTTATCATTTAATAGCTCAATTTGAGAAAAAGGACTTAATCACATAAAATGCAAAAGTAGCATGCTATAAGTTAAAAGTGTCTAATTGCTATGACTTATTAAATGAAAGGTCATTATGTTGAAATTAGACCATTGATAGTGGGAATGGTCATTAATGGCCTTATATTTGATGATTAAATGATTTATTAATCAAGGGTAAAATGGTAAATTATGTATTAAGTTAGAATAAATAAAAGAAATTAAGTTAGAATAAATAAAAGAAAAATAACTTTAAGCTAATATTCTCATCTTTTGAATTGAAAATAGAAGGAAGAAGAAGCCATTTTCATGTTGTAGGGTTCAGCACTTTGTGTGTGTGATTGAGGTATGTTTTGAGCTCAGTTTTTGATGATTTTTATGTTTTTGTGATCGTTGCTTTGAGTACTAGCTAGAACGTTCTTTAATTTTCAAATTTGTTGATGATTTTGTGAAGTGCCATTGATGAGTGCTTGAGCTTTTGGATGTTTGATGATAGATTTTAAAGTTTTGTTAAGTAAGTTTTGACAAAAATGTCAAATAAGGATTTAATTGTGAAAAGTGTAAATTGAGCAGTTAAATTGTGAAATAGATGAAAAATATGGGCTGATATGAGCACTAAGAAAATTTGGCTAGCATGTATTTGAAAGAAATTGTGAAATTTTATGTATTTGTGAAATAAGGACTAAATTGTAAGAAATGTGAAAGTTTAGGGCCAAAGCGCAAATTGGCTTAAATATGTGTTTGTCAATTGAATTGAATGAATCAATGAATAAACAAGTTGAATTTGATATTATATAGATCAAGAAAAGAGGAACTCGGACTTAGATCGAGGCAAGAACAATGTACTCAATTAATCAGCTAGTTTCGTTGTTTTTACGACCGAGGTAAGTTCGTATATGGTAATTTCATTATATATGCATGTTAAATACCTTGATATCATATAAACTATGATTATGAGATTACGGATATCATTGAATAGTGAAAATGACTCTACGAGTGCATTTCATGATAGAAACGAAAGGTGTAAAAGCTCGGTTAAACCTTAGGAATAGTTAAGATGCTAATGACATGTCATTAAGTTATGGTGTTGGCTCCAGGCCATGATATTGGCACTTTGGATGCGAGTGATACCTTGATTTGGCAATGGGCCATGGTATAGGTATTCAGAGAGAAGTTACCTTAATTTGGCTACATGTAACACCCCAAACCCGGCCTGGAAGTCTAGCTCGAATCTAGCGTGTCACATTGAAGTGTTTTTCGAAAACCATGTTTCCATTAAAAACTCTTCTTAATAATTAAAAACTTATACCCTTTTTAAACCTTGGTGGAAAACCTCAGCTGAATGACATTCTTAACAACTTTGTAAAAATCTTGGCAGTTGCAGAAGCTTAATTTAAAAACAATTGCGGATACGTGATGTTTTGAAAACAGTAGTTGCTTTGGAAAACCGTGTTCTAATACTAGCAATTATAAGAACAATAAATAAAATTCCAAATTAGAAATCTAGAAAATTACAACGGCTTTACTACAACCCACATAAAAAACATTTAAAAGTAATAATCCAAACTGTAATATAAACAGTGTGTGTGGCTCCCTCCGAGCCCCTCGCAACTCTGATCCGTCTAAGGCTGGAAATTACCCGAAAGGTTAATAAACGGGGTGAGTTTATGAAAACTCAGTGTGTAATCCCCTACTTTATAAAAGGAACAGTCAGTCATATAAAAGAATTAAAAGTCTGGCCCCAGCCCTACTTATAGTTTTAGTATCAATTGGGCCTTAGCCCATTATAACAGACAGTACCAGATGGGCTTTAGCCCTATACAGAATTGAGAATAAAGCCCATAGGCCCATAATAGATACAGAACAGATATTTCATGTACGCAGAAACCCAACCCATATCCATCCGTATACACCCCCGTACTAACCTTACACTATGTGGGGAGACAACTCGACCCACCCATCCGCCATACACCATAGAATTTGCAGCATGGCTGCCAGAACAGATATTGTGACAGAGTCACCAGATACAGATATTGTGGCAGAGCTACCAGAACAGATATTTATGGCATAACCACCAAAACAGATATTTGTGGCATAGCCACCAGAACGCTTCCTCCATCAATATAACCCAAATCCCATGCAACAGATATACATGTCACGGCATACAACATATAGAATCAGAATATCATGCCCAAATTTGAATCAAACAATCACAGTCAAGTCATTCATATCACCAACATATATTCACAATCAAATTCGTCAACCACACAGTCCAAGTCAGTCACTTGCCCACAAGGGCAAAACGGTCATTCAACACCCTAAGGGCAAAATGGTAATTTTACCCCACAAGGGTATCTTGGTAATTCTACCCTACAGGTGTATTTCAGTAGTTTTATAAATCAGGGGTAAAATGGTAATTCTATAAATCGGGGGTACTTGGTAATTTTACAAGTCGAGGGTATTTCAGTAATTTGGTAAACTAAAGTATTCTAAATAGGCATAACAATACGAATGGGCCTAAAGCCCTTTCTCGGCCCAAATGGGCCCACATGCTCGTGTGGCCCTTTTAGCCCAAATCTAGCCACAGATATGAGATTCACCTAGCCTTGTCCAATATTTACTACACAATCAAACAACTTATCCAATTGGGCCAGAGGCCTATTAGGGGCCACATGGCCACTTCTCGCCCATCGCGCCCAAGTAGCCATCCCACAAACAGAGTAGTGAGAAATACACACCTGATGGGAGGCTGGAGTTAATTCGTGCTCCGAGCACTCTTAGCCGACGCCAAACCCAAACGAGCACGCCATAAAGTGAAAGGGATTAGCCAAGAAAGGTACCTTTACTCCCCTCATGGTTCTATCTATTTAAAGCCAGCTTCGCATCCACTCTTATGTTAGCTTCCCGATGTGGGATCCCTCCATCATCAGAGTTTAAATTCAACACCAACTCTTGCCGCCCCCTGTTAGCAAAATAAATGTTCTTTGATTGCCATGAGTTTCGAACCCTGGACCTCCTTGCCAACTCTATAACGCCACCTTCCTGCCTCTTATGTGGCGCTACTTTGCCACTAGACCACAAGGCTTTTTGTGGCACAATTTCTCCAACAATATTCTTAAGGCCTACCTACTACACCCAGGGTTTGATTCACCTTAAACCAAAATTTTTGCTAGAGTCCAGGTTTGAACCCAGGACTTCTCCAACACTTCTCAGCATGCATAACCACTAAAACAAGCCTTCATTAACTAAATTTACATGCACAACAAAATATTATAAGATGCCCTCAACCACTCCCATGCTCAAGGCCCAAAACTTCTAGGCCTAAATTCAGGGTGTTACAACTCTACCTCCCTTAAAGAAATTTCGTCCTCAAAATTTCCATCTAACTGGGCAGTCGTGTAACATCTACCCTACTACGCTACCGCTGCGCACTCTGATCCTACTATCACTATCACACTTCAACTAGAACATGAAACATCTCATACATACAACACTTATTCACTAAAGCAGACACATATTTATCACACATATATACAATTTCTATATCCAAACATCACATCCACATAAAATAAATACCAAATTTAAATTCAGACCAGTATATAAGGAATCTAAAGCATTTCAATTTCTAAATAGACAAAAGTATTCAAAAGACTTACGGATTCGGCGTCTGAGACTAGGTGTGCCACACTTTTTTTAAGAGAAATACTTCAAACAGACTACGTGGTAAATAATTTTCTAAAATTCAACCTTTGAAAACCCAATCCAAAGCTGAGTTGTTGCAACTGGGCTCTGATACCACTAAATGTAACACCCCAAACCCGGCATGAAAGTTTGGCTCGAATCTGGTGTGTCACATTGAAGTGTTTTTTGAAAACCATGTTTCCATTAAAAACCCTTCTTAATAATTAAAAACTTATACCCTTTTTAAACCTGGTTGGAAAACCTCAGCTGAATAACATTCATAACAACTTTGTAAAAATCTTGGCAGTTGCGGAAGCTTAATTTAAAAACAATTGCGGATACGTAATATTTTGAAAACAGTAGTTACTTTGGAAAACTGTGTTCTAATACTAGCAATTATAAGAACAATAAATAAAATTCCAAATTAGAAATCCAGAAAATTACAACGGCTTTACTACAACCCACATAAAAACATTTAAAAGCAATAATCAAAACTGTAACATAAGCAGGGTGCGTGGCTCCCTCCGAGCCCCTTGCAGCTTCGATCCGTCTAAAGCTGGAAATTACCTGAAAGGTTAATAAACGGGGTGAGTTTACGAAAACTCAGCGTGTAATCCCCTACTTTATAAAAGGAATAGTCAGTCATATAAAAGAATTAAAAGTTTGGCCCTAGGACTACTTACAGTTTCAGGATCAATTGGGCCTTAGCCTATTATAACAGACAGTACTAGATGGGCTTTAGCCCTATACAGAATTTAGAATAAAGCCCATAGGCCCACAACAGATACAGAACAGATATTTCATGTATGCAGAAACCCAACCCATATCCATCCGTATACACCCCCGTACCAACCTTACACCATGTGGAGAGACAACTCGACCCACCCATCCACTATACACCACTTTGCAGCATGGCTACCAGAACAGATATTGTGACAGAGTCACCAGATACAGATATTATGGCAGAGCCACCAAAATAGATATTTGTGGCATAGCCACCAGAACAGATATTTGGGGCATAGCCACCAGAACGCTTCCTCCACCAATATAACCCATATCCCATGCAACAGATATACATGTCATGGCATACAACATACAGAATCAGAATATCATGCCCATATTTCAATCAAACAATCACAGTCAAGTCATTCATATCACCAACATATATTCACAATCAAATCCGTCAACCACACAGTCCAAGTCAGTCACTTGCCCACAAGGGCAAAACGGTCATTCAACTCCCTAGGGGCAAAATGGTAATTTTACCCCACAAGGGTTTCTCGGTAATTCTACCCTACAATGGTATTTTAGTAATTCTACCTACAGGGGTATTTCAATAGTTTTGTAAATCGAGGGTAAAACGATAATTCTGTAAATCAGGGGTACTTGGTAATTTTACAAGTCGAGGGTATTTCAGTAATTTTGTAAACTAAAGTATTCTAAACAGGGATAACAATACGAATGGGCCTAAAGCCCTTTCTCGGCCCAAATGGGCCCACACACTCGTGTGGCCCTTTTAGCCCAAATCTAGCCACAGATATGAGATTCACCTAGCCTAGTCCAATATTTACTACACAATCAAACAACTTATCCAATTGGGCTCGTAGGCCCATTGGGCCCACATGGCCCTTTTCAGCCCATTGCGGCCCGAAGTAGCCATCCTACAGCCAGAGTAGTGAGAAATACACACTTGATAGGAGACTAGAGTTAATTCGTGCTCCGAGCACTCTTAGCCGACGCCCAACCCAAACGAGCATGCCATAAAGCGAAAGGGATCAGCCAAGAAAGGTACCTTTACTCTCCTCATGGTTCTCTCTATTTAAAGCCAGCTTCGTATCCACGCTTATGTTAGCTTCCCGATGTGGGATCCCTCCATCATCAGAGTTTAAATTCAACACCAACTCTTGCCGCCCCCTGTTAGTAAAATAAATGCTCTTTGATTGCCATGAGTTCTGAACCCTGGACCTCCTTGCCAACTCTATGACGCCACCTTCCTGCCTCTTATGTGGTGCTACTTTGCCACTAGACCACAAGGCTTTTTGTGGCACAATTTCTCCAACAATATTCTTAAGGCCTACCTACTACACCCAGGGTTTGATTCACCTTAAACCAAAATTTTTGCTAGAGTCCAGGTTTGAACCCAAGACTTCTCCAACACTTCTCAGCACACTTAACCACTAAAATAAGCCTTCATTAACTAAATTTACATGCACAACAAAATATTATATACTGCCCTCAACCGCTCTCATGCTCAAAACTTCTTGGCCCAAATTCAGGGTGTTACACTACGGGCCATGGTATAGGTACTCCGGGATAAGTTAACTTGATTTGGCTATGGGCCATGGTACAGGTACTTATCAATTGAGATATTGGGTATCCGAATTCTATTCCGAATAGTTCAACGAGTAATGAATGATGTAGTCAAGAAAGAGGTTAGTACAAAGTGGTACAAGTACATACAGAATCTATTCGAATGTTATATTGAGAAAGTTCAATAAGAGTATATTGGATCTTGTTTTGAGACATGAGAAAGGTCTGTAGTTATAGTGATTTTGATTTGCTAATGTGAAAATGGTTGAATTATACTTATTTGATAAATTGATTTAATCACTTACGAGCTTACTAAGCTATGAAACTTATTGTGTATTATTTGTCTATGTTCTATAGGTTATCGAAGCTAGCTCAGACTCAGGGATCATCAGGAAACGACATCACACTATCGATCATATCATTGGTACTTTTGGGAGCTTTGTATATATGGTATATGACATGTATAGGCTAGTGTCAACTTGGTATGTTTTGAGTTATGATATTAGCCATGAGATTTGGCTTGTAAATGTTGGTGTGTATGGCAATTTAAGTGGGCTTGAATTGTATGTGATGTATATAATGCCTTATATGTTGGCTTGTTTTGGTATGTTTGCCATAGTTGTTGATATAGCTAAATGGTTGTTCATTTGGCTAGTTATAAATGTTTGAGGAATGTTATATTATGGTATGGTTTATAGATTATGAATTGATATGTTTGAGAGGCATGATTTAGTTGATGATAATTTGATGAAGAAATGCATTTAGAACTTAAGTAAGTCTTGATGATTTGTCATATTAATTTAGTATGTTTTGAATATGGAATTGAATAGTTGAAATGGTTCTGGTAGATGGCATGATATGTGAATGGAATAACATGTTTTGGTTGCTAAAATATGTATTGAAACGGTACCATATGAGTTGTTTTGTGTGCATGAAAGAAGGGTGGCAAATTGGCTTTACAAATGGCCTATTTTTTTCCACACAGGCGTATGTCTCAGCCGTATACAACACACTGTCATGCTACACGGCCGTGTGTCCCCTGGGGTAACCCTTTGAATTAAAGTCAGTATACCCTACAGATTTGACACGACCTAGACACACGGGCTAGCACATGGGCGTGTGATCGGCCGTGTGACCCAAGTCAATAACCCCTTCAGTTTTCCCACGGCCATGGCACACAGGCGTGTCCTTAGCTGTGTGGTAAAATCAGTATGTATGCCCTATTTTCACACGGCCTGTGACACGGGCATGTTTGGTGGCTGTGTGATGCACACGGCCTGTTCACACAGGCATGTGACTCTTAAATGCATGAAAATTTTCTAAGTTTCTCAAAGTTTGTAAATGTTATCAGTTTAGTCCCTAACCACTTTTAAGCATGTTTTTAGGTCTCCTAGGACCTTATAAGGGGCAATGTGGATGAGTTGAATGGATATTGATTATGAATGCATAATTGTATGTGAATGATGTGTATTATTGGGTAATGCCTCGTAACCTTATTCTGGCATGGATACAGGTTAAGAGTGTTACATTTAATTGGTATCAGAGCTACGGTTCAGTCGATTCTAGGACTAGCGTAGCAAGTGAGAGTCTAACTATACATACCATATACATATAAACTGTAATAGTGTGATGATTCCTGACAGTTAAAATGTATTTTTATATAGCAAATGGATCCCGAAAGAGCCGTAGCTGATAATGTGGAAAGTAATGCGCCTACTCTCGCTCAAGGGGCAGCGTCGACTGATTCTAGGCTGATTACTAGTAGTCACGAGTGAGAGGCAAAGCAAGCCTTCGTCCAGATAATGAATGAGTGGTTTACAGAATTCGTTCGAATGAATCTGGCTGCTCAACAACCTCTACCCCCGCCTATTTCTCAACTAGTTCCAGTTGTACCACAAGTGATAGATCTGATTCTATTGAGTAAGCCACCTGTTGATAAGATTCAGAAACATGGGGCTGAGGAGTTCCAGGCTACAATTGATGATGATGCTGAGAAAGCTGAGTTCTGGCTCGAGAACACGAGTAGAGTGTTTGATGAATTGTCCTGTACTCTAGATGAATGTATCAAGTGTGTGTATCTTTACTGAGAGATAATACGTATCATTGGTGAAAAATGTTGACATCCGTAGTTCCGAGGGAACGAGTTACCTAGGAGTTTTTCCAATCTGAGTTTCAAAAGAAATATATAAGTCAGTGATTTTTTGATCAAAAACATAAAGAGTTTTTAGATTTGAAACAGGGTCGAATAACTGTGACAAATTATGAAAGAGAGTTCGTACGATTGAGCAAGTATGCTCGGGAATATGTTTCCACTGAGGAAATCATGTGTAAACGATTTGTTGACGGGCTGAATGAAGATATAAAATTGTTAGTCGAGATACTTGAATTGAAGGAATTTGTTATTTTAGTTGAGAGGGCTTGTAAAGCCAAAGATCTCAGCAAAGAAAAGAGGAAAGTAGATTCAGAGCCTAGAGATATTCGAATAAGGATTTTGCTAAACAACACTCTGGTTCTAAAGCTCAAGCTACCTCAACAGTGTATGAGATGACATTTTGGAAAATCTTGGAACAAAAGAAATAAAGCCTATTACAAATGTGGATCATTGGATCATTTTATATGAGATTGCCCAGAGTTAGCAACTATGGTATTTGCATTGAAGATTTGGCGCCATTATCTGTTCGGTGAGAAATGTCATGTTTATTCAGATTACAAGAGTTTGAAATATCTGATGACTTAGAAAGATTTGAATTTAAGACAGCGGAGATGGTAAGAATTGGTAAAAGATTACGAGCTAGTAATTGACTACCATTCGGAAAAGAAAATGTTGTTACTAATGCATTAAGTTGAAAATCTGTGTTTACTCTACGTGCAATGAATACTCAGTTGGCTCTACCTGATGATAGCTCGGTTGTAGCTAAATTGAAAGTGAGATTGTTGTTTATATAGCAGATTTATGAAGCTCAAAAGATTGATAATGAAATGTTATCTAAAAGAGCCCAATGTGATTTGAACCCTGATGCAGAGTTTCAAGTTGATTCCAATGATTGTTTAAGATTCAGAGGTCGAATATGTGTTCCAAGAAATTTAGAGTTGATTCAGATGATTTTCAACAAAGCACATAGTAGTCATTTATCTGTTCATCCGGGAAGCACGAAAATGTATAATGATTTCAAACAACTTTATTGGTGGCATGGCATGAAACGGGATATCTCAGAATTTGTTTCTAAATGTTTAATTTGTCAGCAAGTTAAAGTTGAGCATCAGGTACCATCTAGTTTATTACAGCCAATTATGATTCCAGAGTGGAAATGGGATAGAGTGACTATGGATTGGTGTCGGGATTGCCCCTATCTTCGAGTAAGAATAAAGCGATCTGGGTTATAGTTGACAGATTGATGAAATCAGCTCATTTCATTCTGGTACGAATGGACTATTGACTTGAAAAGTTAGCTGAGTTGTATATCTTCCAAGTTGTAAGATTGAATGGAGTACCTATTTCTATTATTTCGGATAGAGATCTGAGGCTCACATCGAGATTTTGGAAGAATTGCAAGATACATTGGGTACACAACTACATTTTATTACCGCATTTCACCCACAGATGGATAGTCAATCCGAGCGAGTTATTTAGATACTCGAGGATATGTTGAGACGCTCTATTCTTTAGTTTGAAGGTACGTGGGTAAAGTATTTACCGTTGATTGAATTTGCATATAACAACAGTTTTCAATCGAGTATTATATGGACGTAAATGTCAAACATCATTGTATTGGATGGAGCTCAGCAAAAATAAGATTCACGGGGTTGATCTAATTAAAGAGACAAAAGAAAAATTAAAAGTAATTCGTGATAGTCTGAAAGCAGCGTCAGATCGTCAAAAATCATATACAGATTTGAAATGAAAAGATATTGAGTTTCAGATCGGGGATAAAGTGTTTTTGAAAGTATCACCATGGAAAAAGATATTACGGTTTGGTCGAAAAGGAAAATTGAGTCCGCGATTCATTGGACCGTATGAAATTATTGAGCGAGTTGGACCAGTGGCTTATCAGCTAGCATTGCCATCTGAGTTAGAAAGGATACATAATGTATTTCATGTATCGATGCTTCAATGATATCGATCTGATCCTTCACATGTTATTACTCTGACTGAAATCGAGATCCAGTCAGATTTATCATACAGTGAAGAACCGATTCAAATTCTAGCTCGTGAGATCAGAGATCTGTGAAATAAAAGAATAGAATTAGTGAAAGTATTATGGCATCGACATGATATTGAAGAAGCTACATGGGAACCCGAGGATGCTATAAGAAAGCAATATCCAAACCTATTCACTAGTAAGATTTTTGGGGACGAAAATCCCTAAGGGGGAGAGTTGTAACAACTCGATTTTAGCTAAATCAGAACAGTAGTTTTAGAACCACAAATTTGAAGTCAAAAATTTATTTTAATATTATTTTTGGTGTTTATAGCATGTGAATATATATGTGTGAAAATTTCGTGCGCTAATTTTATCGTTTAATAGCTCAATTTGAAAAAAAAGGACTTAATCGCGTAAAATGGAAAAGTAGCATGCTATAAGTTAAAAGTGTCTAATTGCTATGACTTATTAAATGAAAGGTCCTTATTTTGAAATTAGACCATTGATAGTGGGAATGGCCATAAATGGCCTTATATTTGATGATTAAATGGTTTATTAATCAAGGGTAAAATGGTAAATTATGTATTAAGTTAGAATAAATAAAATAAAAAAATTTAAAGCTTATATTCTCATGTTTTTGAACCGTACTAGAAGGAAGAAGAATCCATTTTCAGATTTTAAGGTTCGGCACTTTGTGTTTGTGATTGAGGTATGTTTTGAGCTCAGTTTTTTATTCTTTTTACATTTTTGTTATCGTTGCTTTGAGTACTAGCTAGCCCATCCTTTAATTTCCAAATTTCTTGATTTTATGAAGTGCCATTGATGAGTGCTTGAGCTTTTGGATGTTTGATGATAAAATATGAAAGTTTGATGATAGATTTTAAAGTGTTGTTAAGTAATTTTTGACAAAAATGTCAAATAAGGATTTAATTGTGAAAAGTGTAAATTGAGGGGTTAAATTGTGAAATAGACGATAAATATGGGCTGATATGAGCACTAAGAAAATTCGGCTAGCATGTATTTGAAAGAAATTGTGAAATTTTATGTATTTGTGAAATAATGACTAAATTGTAAGAAATGTGAAAGTTTAAGGCCAAAGCGCAAATTGGCTTAAATATGTGTTTCTCGATTGAATTGAATGAATCAATGAATAAACAAGTTGAATTTGATATTATATAGATCAAGAAAAGAGGAACTCGGACTTAGATCGAGGCAAGAACAAAGTACTCAATTAATCGGCTAGTTTTATTGTTTCTACGATCGAGGTAAGTTCTATGTGGTAATTTCCGTATATATGCATGTTAAATACTTTGATATCATATAAACTATGATTATGAGATTACGAATATCATTGAATAGTGAAAATGACTCTACAAATGCATTTGATGATAGAAACGAAAGGTGTAAAAGCTCGGTTAAACCTTAAGAATAGTTAAGATGCTAATGACATGTCATTAAGCTATGGTGTTGGCTTCAGGCCATGATATCAGCACTTCGGATGCGAGTGATACCTTGATTTGGCAACGGGCCATGGTATAGGTATTCAGAGAGGAGTTACCTTAATTTGGCTACGGGCCATGGTATAGGTACTTATCGATTGAGGTCTTGAGTATTCGACTTTTATTCCAAATAGCTCAAAGAATAATGAATGATGTAGTCGATAAAGAGGTTCGTAAGAGGTGGTACAGGTACGTACAAAATCTATTCGAATATTATATTGAGAAAGTTCAATGAGAGTATATTGGATCATGTTTTGAGATATGAGAAAGGTTTGTAGTTAAAGTGATTTTGATTTGGTAATGTGAAAGTGGTTGAATTATATTTATTTCATGAATTGAGTTAATCACTTACAAGCTTACTAAGCTATGAAGCTTACTGTTTTTTATTTGTTTATGTTTTATAGATTATCAAAGCTAGCTCGGACTCAGGGACCACTAGGAAACTTCATCACACTACCGATCATATCGTTGATACTTTTGGGAGCTTTGTATATATGGTATATGGCATGTATAGGCTAGTTTCAACTTGGTATGTTTTGAGTTATGATATTAGCCATGAGATTTGGCTTGTAAATGTTGGTGTGTATGACCATTTAAGTTGGCTTGAAGTATATGTGATGTACATAATGCCTTAAATGTTAGCTTCTTTTGGTATGTTTGCATAGTTGTTGATCTAGCTAAATGGTTGTTCATTTGGTTAGTTATAAATTTTTAAGGAATGTTATATTATGGTATCGTTTATAGATGATGAATTGATATGTTTGAGAGGCATGATTTAGTTGATGATAATTTGATGAAGAAATGCATTTAGAACTTAAGTAAGCTTTGATGATTTTGTCATATTAATTTGGTATGTTTTTGAATATGGAATTGAGTAGTTGAAATGGTTGTGGTAAACGGCATGATATGTGGATGGAATAGCATGTTTTGGTTGCTAAAATATGTATTGAAATGGTACCATATGAGTTGTTTTGTATGCATGAAAGAATGGTGGCAAATTGGCTTTACAAATGGCCTATATTTTTTCCACACGGGCGTGTGTCTCAGCCATGTGTAACACACGGTCATGCTACACGTCCGTGTGTCCCCTGGGGTAACCCTTCAAATTAAATTCAGTATACTTTATAGGTTTGACACGGCCTAGACACACAGGCGTGTCTACTAGTCGTATGTGGCACACGGGCTGGCACATGAGCGTGTGGTCAGCCATGTGACCCAAGTCAGTAACCCCTCCAGTTTTTTCAGGGCTATGGCACACGAGCGTGTCCTCGACCGTATGGTACAAGTCAGTATGTATGCCCTGTTTTCACACGGCCTGTGACAAAGGGATGTCTGGTGACCATGTGAGGCACGCGGCCTGCTCATACGCGCGTGTGACCCTTAAATGTATGAAAATTTTCTAAGTTTCTCAAAGTTTGCAAATGTTATCAGTTTAGTCCCGAACCACTTTTAAGCATGTTTTCAGGTCTCGTAGGACCTTATAAGGGGCAATGTGGATGAGTTGAATGGATATTGATTATGAATGCGTAATTGTATGTTAATGATGTGTATTATCAGGTAATGCCTCATAACCCTATTTTGGCAATAGACACGAGTTAGGGGTGTTACATGTGTACTGGCCATGTGACCCAATTTAGAGAGTTACTCGGGGTTGGACACGAGCTGGGACACGGCCATGTGCTCCCATTTCGAATGTCTACATGACCTGTGACACGGGAGTGTCTGGTGGCCGTGTGACACACGGCCTGGCCACATCAGCGTGTGTCCCCTGTTTTTAGAAAAATTTTCAATGTATCGTGAAAGTTTCTTAGGTTATCGGTTTAGTCCTGAACCACTCTTAAAGCATGTTTAGGGCCTCGCAGGCTCATATTAGGGACAAATTGATTGAGATTGAATGATGAATGGTTGAATTGAGAAAATGTATGCTAAATGGATGTTTAATTGTTTAGTAAGTCCGGTAATGCTCTGTAACCCTATTCTGGCGTTGAATACAGGTGAGAGTGTTACAGTATTAGATATATGAGTGATTGGCCTTAGTGCTAGTGGGATATTATTAGAGTATGCCCAAAGACCAATCATGAGATGATTGTAATCAACTCAAATCCAACTTCGGCTACTCTCACTTGGTGGTACCCTGATCGCAAATCCAGCTTAGTAAACCACCTCGTGCTACCAAGTTGATGAAACAAATCTGTAATAAGAGGAATGGGATACTTGTTCTTCACAGTGATCTTGTTTAAGGCCTTATAGTCGATGCAAAATCTCAAGGACTCATTATGTTTCTTTTGGAACAACACCGGTGCACAATATGGGGCTTTAGATGGTATAATGAACCCGGCATCAAAAAGCTCCATGAACTATTTTCCACAATTCCTCCAACTCGGGCGCAGACATCTGATATGGTGCCCTTGCTGGCGGTTCAGTATTGGGCAACAACTCAATCTTGTGACCCACCTCCCTCTTAGGTGGCAACTTTTTGGGCAACTCTATGGGCATTACATCTTGAAATGACTTCAACAACTATTTCACTTCCTTTGGAATTCCCCCTCCCCCCGATTTCTTATCCACATTGTCCTTCAAGGTGGCTAAATAGGAGACTTTATTTCTATGTACTCCTTTGGGAAATTGGATTGCCGATAATGTTTTTCCCTCCATGCTTCCCTTTCTTTTCATTCGCACCATATATTGATGGTTTGAATCAGATATCATCATGTAATTCTCAGAAAGATGAATACCTGCATTAACTCGATCAAGTAAGCTTAATCCAACTACATAATCATAATCATAATCATCAAGTGGGATTACCTTAATGGTTGCTATACCGGTCTACTCGCCAAGCGTGAGTTCCACTTCTTTAGCCACACCCATTATGGGAATGCTTTTTGAGTTCACCGTTTTGATTCTACCCTAATCTTTCTCCATTTAAAGATCGAGTTCCTTTGAAATCTCTTTGAACCTAAATAAATCAGATGCACCAGTATCAACAAGGGCATTCAATCTTCTACCCGCCATGATGATGTCCACAAACATCAGTCTATTACTCACCTTGTTTTCGACACCACCCAATATCACACTGAGTCTTTTTGTGTTGTATCCGACCTGTTTGCACGCTTCCATGGCATGGAAAGCGGCTTTCTTCGGACAATCCCTCATCCTATGTGGGCCTTGACAAAGATAGCATCTCATTGGCCCTTTCTTATCCCTTGATCTACCTTGACTAGCCCTTGGTCCTTCGCCATTCTTTTCTACTTGATCTTTGTCTCCCCCACCATTACCTTTGGGTCTTGGCTTGGGCTTGGAAGACTCACTATTATCAAAATTTCTTCCCCCAACATCATAGAAATTTTTTGCTTCAGCCATGGCTACGGTCAAATCAATGATACCTAGGTGACGCAAATCTTGTTTAGCCCACATTTTTAGCCAATCCTCGAACAAATAAAATTTTTCCTTCTTGTTTAAGTCTGAGATCTGAAGCATCAACGCACTCGAACATAATCTCGAAAGGTGCCTTGTTGTGTAAGCTGGTGTAACTTAGCACAAGCCTCCTTCTCAGCATGTTACGGATAAAATTGCTTATTCAACTTTCTTTGTAACTCTTCCCAAGTCCCAATAGTTGTTACTCCATGTTTTTTATTTGTGGACCTACGTCACCACGAGAGCAACATCAGTAAACTAAATCAAAGCAGTATTTACCTTAGTGGCATTATCCTCAATGCTAATTGCTCAAAAATATTGCTCCAATTCCCACAAGAAATTATCCACTTCTATCACGAACTTAGCCCCCTTGAACTTCTCAAGTTTTGGAACATCTACATAACGTTGCTTCAGTCCCCAAGCCAACATCCCACTTCCTAGGGTAGCCTTACAGATTGTGAGCTCCCCCTTAAGCTCAGCAATCTCCTCTTTCATGGCAGTCACTAGGGCCTCAAGAGCTTCGTCCCTTATCATCAATTTATCAGAAGTGGATCTAGAAGTGTCCAACACAAATTCCATGCTATCTTCCCTTAGTTCCTCCATATGGGTTAGGACCACTTCTAGTGTCTCCTTAATGTTACCAACAGACTCCTCGAGATTGACCATTCGATTTTCCAAGCTCAACAACAAGTCCCTTGATCGACTAGCCTTTCTAGCCCTCCCACAAGTCTCCACTAGCTTATTCTCACCAACTTCTTTCGACATCCTTCGACAATGCTTTTGCAAACCTAGCTCGTACACCAACTGTCACGAACTTAGAATTTTTTCCTCACAATCTATGTGGCCTTAGGCAGTTTCTTGCTCCCAAAAATGCCTGAGCCAGCCTAACTCCCACAATATGAGGGTTCAACAGAACTCCTCCTCAAAACCAACACAAATGAAAACAACTCAAAGTCAAACGAAGATGAACGAAGAATGAAATAGAACAAGCCATAGAAAACTAAGAACACAAGAGAAAGAGAGATTTAAGTGAATGCTCTCAAGAATTCTTATTGCTCAAAACTCAAGTGATTTACAGTAAGGGGAGAGGCCACTATTTATAGTTGAGCCTCCCCAAATCCAACGGTATAAATAAGTAAATCAACAGCTAAGATTAAAAGGTATCTACAAATCAAATCTCTAATATTACAAAATCATATCTTCTAAGATTACATATCATATCTAAGATTGCCTATACTTGAATATTAAGTTTCCATATGTGTCAAGCTTGTTGATGGACCTTCAATCTCTTCAAGCAACGGGCTAGTCTGATCGGGCCAAATGACTTCCTTCCTATTTGATGGATCGCACAAATGTGTCATGGTTGCGGGCTCCCATGCGCAACCCATAACACAGGGTCACACCCTATGGTTGAAACGAACAGAATCAAAACACAATTGGTATTCAATTTAACTATCACGAGAATTATATTAATTATTGAAATAATTTAATTTGATAGTTGAATAATAAACACAATAAATGTACAAATTCGTTGTACAAGAATAGAAAACATAGTTAAAAATAAATGTATGAATTTGATTCATATGAAATATTAATTAGGTATTGTTTATCGAAATTATTAAAATAAAGTGTTATAATAATAATTTTAGTTAAACATAAAATATATGAAAATTAATATCTTTTTAGAAAGAATATTATATTATGATATTTTCATATATCTATTTTTTAGCACCAAAAAATAGTATTCTGGTTTTAATATGGATATTAAATAAAAGGGAATCATAAAACCCTAAGGTGAAAGTGTATTACCAATATATTAACCATGAAAAAGAAAACGAATAGAGGTCTAGCAACTGCATCTTTTTTTAAAAACTCTCTGAGATGTTTAGAGAGGGCTTCTATTCGTTTGTTTGCAACTAGGTGCATTACGTATAGGCCAGGACAATTCTATTATAGATTTGGATCGACAGCGTGTGAAGGGGATTAAAACATGAGTGGTTCCTTCATATTTTTCTTTAGATTTTGAAAGGTATATTTTCAATCCTTTCCTTTTTGATTCATTCCTCGTACATGGATTCCTGATTTGGATCGTCAAAATATTTTTTTGCTGTGCCACGGGGCCTCCTGGCGACCCAACAACAACGTGCTCCAGAAAGGAAACCTCCTGGAACCAAAACTCACACTTGCTAAACTTAGCATACAATTGTTTTTCATGGAGTATTTGTAGAATAATATGAAGATGCTCGTCATGCTTAGTCTCAATCTTTGAATAAATTAGTATGTCATCAATGAAAACTACTACAAACTGATCCAATGTCGCTTAAATAGTTGATTCATTAAATCCATAAAAAGTCAGGGCATTCATCAAACCAAATGGCATAATCAAGAACTCATAATGTCCATAACGAATCTTGAAGGTAGTTTTGTACACATCAGTCTCCTTAACCTTGACCTAATGGTAACTAGAACGAAGGTCAATTTTAAAGAACAAAGATGCTCATTGAAACTGATCGAATAAGTCATCGATCCTCGGTTGTGGATACTTATTCTTTACTATCAACTTGTTCAACTGATGGTAATCTATACACATTCGTAGTGTACCGTCTTTCTTCTTAACAAATGATACCGGTGCTCCCCACGAAGACACATTTGGTCTAATGAACCCTCAGTCGAAAAGTTCTTGTAGCTGAGCATTTAGCTCCACAAGTTCCTTTGATGCCATGCGATAGGGTACAATGGGCATAGGGGCAATACCTGGTAACAAATAAATACCGAATTCAACCTCCCTATCCAGAGGTATTTTCCTAGAAACTCCTCAGGAAAGACATCTGAAAAGTCTATCATAGTACGAATATCCTTTACAGAAAGCTTTACAGATACAGAACCAGACACAAAGGCTAGGTAAGCCTCGTAACCTTTCCAAACTAGCCTTTTAGCTATAATGGCGGAGGTTATGTTAGAAAGGTAATCATGATGCTCACCAATCATAAAAATGTCATTGTTTTCATCAGTTTGCAAAGTAACCCTCTTAGAGGCACAATCCAGAATGACTCGATGTTCCACGAGCCAATACATACTTAGAATCAGATCAAACTCGCCAAAAGGCAGTTCCATTAAATTGTTTGGAAATACCACACCTTTAATTCCTAATGGGACCCATCTATAAAATTTGTCAAGAATCAGTTGACCCAAGGGACTAAATACTAAAACCTCTCTAATAGTACACTAAGCAATAATATCCAACTTTATAGAAACAGTACTAGCTATATATGAGTGAGTAAACCCGATATCAATCAAATCAAAATATCGAGCAAAATGAATAAGAACATACCTACTAAAACATCAACATCGTCACTGTCCTTACGACATCTCACTGCATAGACCAGTATAAGTTGTCTGCCTTAGTCTGACCCACACCCCTGCTTGGTGCTCTCTGACCCCTATTAGAACCATTACCACCCTTGACCATACTACGACCCTAGGTGGTTGCTGAGCTACTCTCAAAGGCTAAACGAGACTTAGAGCCAAAGTCTATGCCGCAGTGGGAACCGGATCTGGTTGATGAGGGCAATCTCGAACAGAATGGTCCAATGACCCACAACGAAGACAAGCTCTTAATTTTCTTTAACAGTCACTAGGATGGTGCCTCCCACAGTCACTACAAAGCTGAATCTTAGTTGTTGTAGCTAGTGCCTCGCTCATCGAAGGCCCGTCAAACCTCGCTCGTTTCTTAGGGCACTGTTTATAACTAGAGGGACCTGAATCCCTCTTAAACTTGTACTGACTTCTCTTTAGGTCTCACCTCCTGCACATACGTGTTCAATTTCATAAAATCGGCCTCATACTTGGCCACATATCTCTCACCCTGAAATAGATTTATAAACTTACATTGGCGAGCCTCCACGTAACTCGTCCCCACATTCTTACTCTAGAAGGCATTCTCAAAGAAGTCCCAATTAATCTGTTCAGGTTGAGCACCCTACTCAACCATCAACCACCACTGATAGGCTTCATCCCAGAGCAGAGATACAGTATCCCTAAGTTTTTTAGCAAGAGTGTAGTTGATATCAGTAATAATATGCTCAGTGGCCTCTAACCAATACTCAACCATGGTAAGGGTGACTCCAATGACACCCCTAAATAGCTTAGCACCATTTGATCGTAGTTGCTGATGCGACCACGGCCTCGTTGGATAGCCCAAGTAATTTTAGTGCCCGATCGTCAAATGTAAAAGTATCGTTCCGATTGCAAGCAATGTGTGTATTCGGCTAAGTATGGGGATAGGTATTAAGAATAGGCTAAAAAATGGCTAAGTATTTTATTGTTATAGGTTCGGCTAACAAAGAATTGAAATGGATAACTGATAGCTTGGAGCTTAAGCGTCAAGAATGAACCAACACTATAAGTAAGTGCTGACCCGGGACTTATATGACCTTAAGGTGAATAGGTGATGGAAAGAAGACCTTGACTCGTTACTGGAAACACAAAAATTTACACACTTTTTCATACCCTTTTTAACTTAAATTCATGCGAATTCGGTTAAATTCTTGTCGAAAAATAATTAATTTTTATAAAATAATTAAAGTGCACTTAAAATATGAACATTTTGAATTTTAGTTAAATTTATAATTTTTTTTTATGAATTTGGGTTATTTTCGACAGATATGCACAAAGGGAGAAAAATGGCTTGGCAGACACTACTAGAAGCACAAAACCGAGAAGCAGTTTGAAGTATCAAGGCAAACTAAATTTCAGCCTAACACGGTCCAAAATTATATATAATTATTCATAAAATAATTAGTTTTAATTTATATCCAACTTAATTTGGGTTAATAAATTATGATTAATTAATTATGAAAAAGTGGTCCGATTGAACCGAACCGATTGAACTGAGCCGGCCAAGAAAAGGACAGCCCAAAACTATCCAAGTGTTGACCCAATTTAGCTCATTAGCTGATTATCTAAGCTGCAAAGAAGCCCTTGAAGACTTGTTCAAATTGCAATTTAGTCCCTCCATAATTGATGGCTTTGAAAATTTGCCCCAAGCCATATTTAGCAAAGTTGAAGCCATCAACTTTGCCACATAGATAGCCAGACAAGGGATGGCTCTTTGGCTGTTATTGTTAGCAAATTTTAGCTGCCACATTCAGCTATAAAAACCCTTTTGGCTGATCATCCAAAGCATCCCTCATTAATTCACATCTCTTCTCTCCTCTCTCACTTTCTCCTCTCATTTTCCCATTCCAAGTCCCTTGCTCTTGTGCCAATTTCTCCCCTTGAGAAAGGGTTATTCTTCAGCCATTTTGGAGCAGTAATTGAGTGTTCATAGAAGCCTTGATTGGCTACGAAAACAAAGAAGGAAGAACGAAGTAACCTAGTAAAGCCATGAAAAAACACTGGATTTGATCTTTGTTTCCTATCTCTTTAAGTTTTGTTGTTGTTATGATGAACATATCTATGAATATTTATGTTGTTGGAATGGTTAATTTAATAAAACTAGCTTGAATTTAATTCGTGTTGGTTTTGTAACGCCCCAAAAATTAAATATTTATTTTTGTATGTTGTGTTGCATAAATGCATGCTTGCTTCAGTGGTTGAGTGTCCTGATGAGTGTTAGGGAAGTCTTAGGTTCAAGCCTTGGCTTGTACAAAAAAAAAAATTTACTTGAATAAACCCTATCTCTTGACAGTAGGATTCTTAAATAAATGTTTCATAAAAAGCTTGCTGGTTCAGGGGATAATGGCGTGTTACTTCTGTCGGGAGACCTGAGTTTGAGTCCTGGCACACGCAAAGGATGTTCATTTTGCTGCTGTGCCGTGTAAGAGGATGAGTGGCAGTGGAACTCTAAAGTAGTGGACGGTTAGAGTGTTTGAGGGGGAGTGGGGTGTGTGGCCAAATTTTAGGAGGAGTTAAAAAGGGGTTTGAATTGGTTGGTTGAGGGAGGAGAGGAGAGATTTAAAGAGAGATTTGAGGAGTGGATCAATGTGTGGGTGAAGTGGTAGTGGTTGGCCGAAAGTGGGATTCCCTATTAGGTAAATTCGGTCATAATCCTTTGGATGCCGGAATTGTGTAGTTTGGCTTCCCATTTTGGATAACTATTGTTCTTTTGGCTTTTTTCCTCTCTTTTGGTTTTGGGGTCTTGTTGGTAGCCGAATATTGAGTGTGTTCATTCGGAAAACTGGTCATTTTGGTTTTTGTTCTTCAACAGTGTTTTGTAGCTGACCTCTTCTATTTTTTCTGCACCTTAGTAGTCTTTCTTTCCCTTATTTTTCCTTTGGCCGAACATCCTTCTCTAACTTGTTAGGGTTTTTAGCCTTGGTTTCATTTGGGTCCTTCTTATTTTCTCCCTTTCTCAATCGAGCTCTCTAACACGATTGCATCTTCTTCCCTCTCCTCCCATTTGATTACTTGGGCCGTTTGCTGCTCAACTTTCTCTCCAATCATATCGGCTCTTGGGGTTTTTCTTTGAGCAATCTGTTGGTGCTTGGTTCTTCACTGATACCTCACCCTATTTCTTTATGTAATAATATTGTTCTAACTCCTTCTTCTACTATCGTTTATGGCTAGAAGCGTAGGTGCTAGTCTTACCTCTTCAGTGTGGGTTTTTGTCTGGAATAGAAGACCGATTGTGTTTCTTCTCTAGAATTAGTTTCAAGGTTTTAGTAAGTGATAGATACTGGTTCAACTGCTTATGTGAATGTTCTTATAAGGTTAATGGATTTTGGTTTGGGTGCAGATGGATGAAGGAGCCTTTAATCTATTTTCGGTATCGAGTGAAGTGTGAGGAGTCTTAATCGTTGGATAAGGCAAATGATAAGTTATAGTTTAGTTAATTTTTTTAGGGGATTGTTAACCCTATAGATTGAAAACTGACAGTGTATAGTGTTGATATAGGTTTGGGGAAAACACTCGAGCTATTCGCATTTTATCGCAATCAGGTGTGTCTCCACACTTCTATAATCATTAATCGTCAAAAGCTGGAAACTGTGCTCGTTAATGTTATATGAGCATGCTCCCACTTGTGTTGTATTTTGAACGTTCAAAATGAGGGCGTATGATCGAATAGGCCACCATGAGCGATTTCATGGGCTTTGGCCAGGTTGGGCCTCGTTTGGCCGAAAATAAGTTGTGTGGGCCCCACGGGCTCGTGGGCCCCACACGAGTAAACCATGTGTACATGTGGAGATTAGTGGGTCAGGCTATGTAGTTCACACGACCAAGGTCATTTTTAGGCTTATTGGGCCACGCGGGCTTGTGGGCCCACATGGGTCGTGTTATGGGCTTTGGGATCATTTTCACTGTTTGACCGTCAAGGTTGCATAAGTCGCCCGAGACGACTGTGGACCTATTGTTGGGGCGATAAGTACTTTTAGACCCCGTACTAATGAAATGACTGATATATCCCTGATAGGTAAAATGATCGATATACCCCTATGCTTTATTTTTTTACTGTATTTGAGCATGACATTTTGCATACACGTAATATATTATGACATGACATGTTGCATGGGGGTGGGTTTGATATATTTGAAGTGTATTGTACTGGCAGCTCTGCTGCAATTTCTGTTAGTACCACAACCGGTGCTATATTTGGAGTGTAGGGATGGGTGGGTTGATTTTATCCCCACATGGAGTGTAGGGCTGGATGGAGTGGAGTGTAGAGGATAGATGGGTAGCAATTTTGCTACATTATTGATACTGTTACTGTAATGGGCTAAAGCCCACATTGATACTACTACTACTATAGGCTAAGGCCCACACTGATACTGGACTATCACTGAAATGGGCTTAGGCCCAGACTATACCTGTCTGATTTTGTTAAGGGTTTGCACACTGAGTTTTCATAACTCACCCTTCTGCTTTCCTGTGCAGGTAACCCTTAGGTGGGTCGGTGCTTGAGGGACTTGATGGAGGCCACACTATTGTTTTGATACTATTTTAAACTTTTTCTTCTTAAGCTATTTATTTGGGTATTTGAAATGTAATAAGGCCTCTTCAAGTTTTTAGTTTTTATTTGGGAATTTATTTATATTGGTTTACATCTGTTAGCAGTAGGGCTCAGGTTTTCAAAAGATAAATGATTTTCAACTACCACGTTACGCAGCTTATTTTAAAAGCTTCCACATCGATTATTGTTTTTTTGAAATGTAATAACAAATTAAATAAGACACATGTTTACTAAACCAACCGGTGTTCTAAAAATAAATAAGATATGTTAACTTCTCATAAAGCTCACAACGAGGTTTTTAACACAAAATGGACGTATCCAATGGAACTACACTTTTCAAAACACACTCTAATGTGACATCGTAGATTCAGCCATAACGTCTAGGTTGGGTTTGGAGTGTTACAGGTTTGATTGCATTTCATCTGCTTAAATTATTAAAATTGTGTTTATGCTATTATAGGCCTCAATAAAATGCTTGATTTAGTAAAATCATGCCTAAGTTATTCTTGCATTATAATTGTTAGGTAACTAATGAATTAATTATTTAAACGGATTGAAATTGTAATTAATTAACACAATACTTAATCAGTGCATGTTTATTCTTCTAAGGTAGCTGAAGGTTAAATTAGCAATGTATCTGGCTATACACTTGCCTTGCATAACTTGCAAGATTATTGTTATTAAACTGTTTCAAGGTAAGGATACCTTGTTACCTCACATAGTCTTTTATGTGCTTATTAGCTTTAATTAATCATTTGAATTGACATAGGGATATGCAAGAGATTAGTTCAATTTAATAAGTATGTATGTACAACAACATGTTTGCTTGTTAAAATCTGTTTAATCGTTTGAATTAACATAAGGATATGTTAAGAGATGAATGGATTTGTATAGGTGAATATGTTCATAAGTTAGCAAATTACTGAGTTGCCGTGAATTTATTCGTAACAACATAAGCATGAGTTTAATAATTCTAAGTTAAAGAAATGTAATTAATCCAACACAATTATGTCATCTTGATTAAATCATATTCTGAAATCATGCATTAGAACTTTTATTTTTTAGTTTTAAATTTTATATTTCTTAATCATCCTTTTCAAAACAAAATATTTTCCTCACTAAAGTGTTTTAAATTACATTCATAAATAATTCTTTTCACAGTCCATGTGGGTACGATAACTCGACATTTACTTGTCACTTTATTACTTGTTGTGATTGTGTACACTTGCACATTTCCGTCACTCTAGTTACCTAAAAAGTTAAGAACCAAAGGTATCGATTTTGGGTGAACACCACACTATGAGAGTGATAAGTTTGATAGAAGAAACAGGTTGACGCCACTAACTAGCAAATAAGTCAAGCTGAGTCTTGGACAAAATTTGATAGATGAAAAACTCACAAATAACACAAAATTCATTCCAGAAGCAAAAAGTCTATACAACCAGCAAATGAGTGAATATTTATAGTAAAATCCTAAGTCTAAGTAGCTAAATGGACAATTGATTCAGCTTTTAATAAGCTGAAAATTCCAAAATTAATCCGTGAAGGTCCCATGAAGTTTCTTCATCCTAGGGTACGCCATTGGACAACGTCTACAGTGTCTACACGCAGTTGGAGTTTATTGGAATGAATGGGAGCTGATTAGCCATGTCTATGTTCAGCCATAGTACTTTAATAGGCTTAAATGCGAGTGTCTTATTTAGTTGAATGGTTTGAAGCCTTAATGAGCAGCTTGTAGCATTGCAAGGGCCATGTAGGTGTGAAACCGAATTGGAGAAGTCCCTTGGGTGTGAATATGCATAGCCGAATGGTCACTCCATGTGGAAGGCATTTTCTAGCAATGTGAACATCTTCAAAGTTGCTTTGGAGAGCTAGATGGTCAGCTTGGGAAGAAGAATCAGCAGCACATCTTTGGCCATTAGAGTCCACGAAATGGTGCTTGGGTGAGCTAAACCATCAGCTCACTTCATTCATGTTGTCCATTGTATGTACCTGCATCTAATTAAGTCAGCAAATTAATTCATCTTTAGACACATTAATTCGGCAGTAGCTAGGACACCATGACACCATGCTTTAAACTTAAGAAATATTTATATCATGCTTATTAAATTTGGCTGAAGCTAGAACATGTTAAAAACATGTAATAGGCTAAGGCAAATTAATAACATGTTCTAACTATGACACATTAAAGACTTGTATAAAAATCAGAAACATTCAATACTAAATTATGAAATCCAGATTTTAACATATTTATGAGCTAGAAACTAATTAACTAATTTAACTAAGAACATTAATTTATTCCAGCTTTAAAAATGAATAAGCTAAAGAATTAAATTTGATCTCAACGAGCTAAGATTGAGCTAAATTGAATTAACTAGCTAAGCTAAACAAGTTGACTTTATTCCAACAAGTTTAGAATGAATAAAATAAAAGGATGAAAACGAGCTCGATGAGCTAGAATTGAGCTCGATGAGCTAGAATTGAGCTAGGTCAGCTTACAAAAGATGGCAAGCCTCGCTTGGTGAGCTGGTCCAAGGGTGTTCTCGAGGCATGGCCATATCAGTTGCTCAATAATTGACCCTCGGCCTCCAAATTCAAAGTGGGTCCTAGCAACCTTCTCTAACACTCGAATCATAGCCTGGGATAGTGTGTCATCCCTAGCTATCGGCGTTTGAGACCCATTCTCAATAGTAGGTGTGCCAACAATTTCGCTAGTCTCTAGATTGGGCATGCTGCCCATAGAGGATGACTCTGCTCGAGCTCCTCCTCGGAGTCCACGACGCCCATAGGGACCATGTCCACGGCTACCGCGTGAAATCATAATACCATTTTATCTACAATATTAGAAGTGCATAGATCAGTTTAAAGTCTTTATCATAGTTTTAATGCAAATTCATATCATAATATTTAACCAAACAACAGTTTCAATTCCTATATTATCTCAACTAATCACAATAACTGAACAGAAACACTTATAGGTTTGGTGTCAGAGACTCGATCTTTTGTAAAATGTGTTTTCAAGATTACTCCTTTAAACACCTTACACAAAATAGGAGCCCCAAACACAGCATGAGTGTTGTAAACCTGGCTCTGATACCATTAAATGTAACACCACATACTTGGCCTAGACAACAAGGCCAAGTCTGGAGAGTCACATCAAACATTTCTCAAACATAACTTTCGTGACTTAACTTTTAAAATCTTCCAGAGTCAGTCAAAAGGATTTAAAAGAAAACATAATAAGTAGTTCAAGGTTTATCATCTTCCAAAGTCAAAAATATGGACCGAGCTTTTGATACACCGACCTGCTTAAGGCTGTAAGTTACCTATAATTCATTCAAGAACAAAATGAATAAATACTCCAATAAAGGAACCAATTATATATTCAAATAGAGTTATGGATAAACCAATAAATTTCTAAGTTCAGATGCTGAATCAGATTCAGGAGACAATTCGTTCAATTTAACAGACCAGGACAGTTTAGATAGATAATAAATTGAATCATTTTAAAATACAGAACAAATTAGGATAGATGCAATTTTTCTAACCTTATCCACTACACACTATCTCTGACCAACCCAACACACCAAAATAAGGTATTTAATACCCATCTAACCCTACACACCACATAGTGTCTGTCTGACACGTTTCAGTAATTGTAGACTAGCTGTAAGATTAAAATAGAGATACCAATGGTTTAGTCATTGTCTCAGATACTTCCTCCCTTTCTCAATTCCCACCTAGTGCAGAAGCATATTTCAAATGACAGTTAATACAGAGGCCTACACGACCACTCAGATACAATTCATACTCATATACAATACACGCACAAATTTTTAATACTCAATCTCAGGTCATAGAACAATAGTTTATACAGTTTAATTTAGTTCATACAGAAATTACAGAAGGCATGCATTTCGTTTAAAACGACACTTGTAGCTCTAGGTGAAAATTCCAAATATTGGTCCACACGCCCATGTGGTTTCACACGACCTATATAGTTGGCCCATGTGGTCCTAATTTGAAAACAGTGAGTTACACAGCCTAGACACACGCTTGTGTCCTTGGCCCATGTGAATCCTACACATCACATAACCACAGATGATCTAGACACACGCCTGTGTCCCTAGCCCGTACGTCTCCCATTCATGAATAGTGAATTACATGGCCTGCCACACGGTCGTGTGGCGTCGACAGCCATGTTTTTCAATGTTCAAAATTCACAGAAAATTGGGTTTTCAGTACGCACCTGAAGTAGTTTTGAAGTAGGAACAACGTAGAAGACTCTTAAAGCCTAAAACGACCATTCAATAACTTAATTAAACAACTTAATTGACAACAATACACAGTTACGTGCAGAAAAACTATGTCAAAAGTTATGACGCAAAACCTTCAAAAAATCCAAACTTACAGACAAAATCAACAGCAATTACTTGAGTTGATGCACTGAGGACCGTTGCTTTCAATATCCTCACCTAAAAAAACCAAACGACCGCTTAAAAGAAGGTTTAAATAATTCGAGTTGAAAGTAACTTTAACAAAAAGAAACAAACCACCGTATAACAGAAGCTCTATGATCAACAAAATTCACGCAATTAATGTTTTAATTGGCAGTAGTGACATGCGTACTTACCCGATCACACAACCAACGTTAAGGTTGCAATTCCAAAGTAGAGAAAAGGAAAAAAAAAGAATAAAAAAGAACAAAGAAAAATGAAAGAGAAAGAAGGAAGGATAGTGACAGAAAAAGAAAGAGAAAAATTTTAACGTGGTTAATTTAAAAAGATTTAACCAGACGCATTCAACAAAATGACAAAAATATACAACTCCACTTTGTTTCTATAGAGACTCGAACACATGACCAGAAAGTAGAAAAATGCTTAACCAGTGAACCAACAACCTCATTCTTATCAAAAAATTACATCAAATTAAACTTAAGTAAAAAAAAAATAGCAAGCCTTAACAAAAGAGAGACTCGAACTCCTAACCTCGAACACATAAACAAATCACATAACCACAAATATAGAGATTTAATTACAATAGAATTCAATAGTCAATTTTTAAACTTTAGGGGCGTTACAACTATGTAAGAAAGTAGAGGGATTAGAATTTATATTTGGCCACAATTGATAAACTACATCACAAGTCACCCAACTCTGGGCCATTTCTTTTTTGGGTCACTCAATTATTATTATTTTTTTAAATTGGTCACTTAACTATGGATTTATTTCTTTTTTGGTGACCCAATTATGATATTTGGCCAATGTGCAATACAAACAACCTATTTATAGGCTTTTTCAAGTGGTCATCTATCTGAAATCTAATAAGCATTTATCTTCAAATTATCAAGACCAATCTAATATATAATTTAATAAACCAGGATTTGTCATGTTAAATTATCAAGAACAAATCAAGACCAAAACTAGATGCGGATACATACCTCAACCCATTGCTGGAGATTGCTTAGAATATTTTGATCTTCCAAGAAAATAGTTTTTCTCTTTGTATATCTCTCTGATGGGGATGGAAAAGAAATACGAGATATATATATATCTATTTCTTGAAGACCACTACCTCTCTTTAAATAAGTGATTATTAAATTAGTTTTGGGTATTTATAATTTGACCCCTCATCAAATTATAAATATAGCTTATGGTATCCACACATTATTTCCGTGATACTTTAATACCTATGACACTTATAATATAATTAGTCACTTCACACTTTATAATAGCATTATACATTATAAAAATGTGCCCATTATTGAGGATTTTAATCTAACATTATATTCATAAGCACTACGTAAATGTATCACTGCATCTTTTTTTTAATTATTTATATAATATGCTTATTATCAAGAATATATAAAAAAATACTATTGACAATGTTTTAGAGTATGTATCTAATATATTCACATATAATAAATTATACAAAATGCATATAACAAAACAGTAAGAGGTGTTTGGAAAGGTTCAAGCATTTATCAATTTATTTGCTCCAGCAAACCATAACATTAGAAACCAAAATCTTGTTTCAAAAGGATTAAAAAAAAATACTTACAGGTTTTGCTATTTAGAGTTCTCTTTATTTGTTGATTTCATGTGTGGAATTTGAAAAAAAAAATTTGATGAACGATTTTAATAAAATAATAATAATTTTTTAGATATCAAATGATTTAACTAATTATATTATTTCATAATATAAAAATTTATGATGTTCATGCATCATAAAATAATACATATCACAATAAATTATTACAATGACAAGTTTTATTATGGTGAATGATGGATTCAACATGATTCATGACCGTGTGCTCCAGAAGTTTCATCACCAATCCTCAATGTATCCAATTAATTGCAAAATTTGAGAAAATAGAAAAAGCTTGAGATAGTCGAGAAGATGTAACATGATGATCACCTCTTTTCACCGTTAAGAATTTTAGTAAGTCTCCAAACTCATACTTCAACCCTCTTTCCTGTTAAATATTTATAACTAATTTTATTGAATTAAAAAAGAAAATTTATAAATTAAATAGTGTTATTTTAAGTCGGGTTATTCAATCCAAAAAAAAAAAAAACACTCATTTCAATGTTCAATATATATGAAATGCTACAAAATTATTTTCTTCTAATATTTTTACTTTTTTATGATTAAGTTTAAAATACTTTTAAACTATCGAATCTTAGCCAAGCTGACTTGTTGGCTCAACTAAATATTTAGAAAATATAAAATATGTATACATTAAAAATTTCATATTTAAATAAAAATTCAAGACAAGTTGTCTAAAATTTGTGAAAAATATTGTCCACGGTCTAACACGTATTGGTTAAGCCTATTGAACTGGGTAGGTAGTGTGAGCTTGCCTTGAAAGTGCTAATAAAGCTAATCGAGCCAACACTTAAAATTTCTTATTCAAGTTTAGACCCAAATTGGGTAATCATATCGAAGGGATAGTTTGATACATAAATATATCTAATATATATAATTAAATGAGTAAACATAAAACCTTGGTCCTAAAACTCCATGTTTCCTCTTTTGTTAACTTGATGTTTAATTCCTCAGCCAACTTTTCCAATGTTGTAAGGTTCCCTCTATCAATATTATATCATCTTGATCTCTGTTATAATATTGTAATCATATTAATAAAAAAAAAAATCAGTCAAATGACATGTGAATTTCTTTTCAAAATCTTTCACTTTGATTTTTCATACTTATTTAACTTAATTCAAGAAAGTATTGGAAAAAAGTATGGCATACAAATACAATACCAACCTGAATATTGTAATGGGAACAGATTGTTAAAGAAGGTTTTTAAGTGCAAGAAGCATGTCAAGGTCCGTATCAGCTTCATTGTATTTAAAATTAGCTCTACAAAAATAAAAGTGGCATATAATGAAAATTGTAAGGTTAACAAATTTTACACAACGTTCACCTCAATAAACAAGTAATTTATTTATTTTTCTTAAGAAAGAGGTGACAATATGGAGATAGAAAATTTTACATAACGTTCACCTCAACAAACAAGTAATTTATTTATTTTTCTTAAGAAAGAGGTGACAATATAGAGATAGAAAATTTTACCACGAGTGTTAAATCTTGAATTTAAAATAATTTCTAAAAGTAATTATATGAACATATTAGGGAAAAAAAGTTCATTTTGTTTCAAATTTTGGGGGAAAACTTACGTGAAACAACCTTGCCATCTATATGACAAGTTGGTTCAGTTCCTGTGGAAAGCTTTTTGAACTTCTGAGATATTAAAGTAAAATTGCATCCTTAATGGAAGGCACATGTCTACTTCTACGCCAACTATAGGAACCTAGACCAAAATATAAAATTTTATGCTTTTGATATAACCAATAAAAGAAAAATAACACAAAATTAATTTTACACAATTGATTAGTTAATTCGATTCTATAGGAACTTATGTTAGTTGTGGTTTCAAATTGAAGTAAAGTAAGAGGAAAATATATATATAAATGAAAACCTATTTTCTTAAGTTCAAATTTAGCTCATTTTTAGCACAATGATGGCGAAAGACATCAAATAGTTTCTGTGGGGAGTAACTGTGAGCATCAGTCTTGAAAGCAGCCAAATTAGCCTCGAACACAAGGTTTTTTCATTTTGCGCTCCAAGTGGTTTTGATGCTAGAAAAGTATTTATTTTCATCAATGGCATTGCATTCTTTCTTGATTTTGTTATACAACAAGCTGTTTATCATCTCCCGAGAGAAAAAGAAATCAATTTTTGTAATATTGTCTAGCTTTTTACGAAGTATTGGGTTTCCCAACTGTTAAAAATAATTACAATTAAAAAATAAATTAAAGTTCACAATAAAATCTTTAAGTTAACATTGAATTGAACCTAAGCATGTTTATTGGAGAGTTGAGTTGCAACACATGTTATTTTTGTTCTATCTAGGCCCAATAAAGTTCCTAAAAGTATTTCAGGATAATTTTAACTTTTTTATGTTAGTGTCTATGTAACAACCCGTTTTTAGTCAAATCAGAATAGTGGTTTTGGAATCACAAATCCAAAGTTAAAATATTTATTTTATTATTTTATTAAAGTTGACAACATAATAAAATTATTGTATGAAAATTTCGTTAAGAAATTTTATCGTTTAAATGGTCAGTTTGAGAAAAAAAACTAAATCGCATAAAGTGTAAAAGTGAAGTTCTATTAGTTAAAGGTGTCAAATAGCTTTGGTTTTTAAATATGGTGGCCTTAAATGGTAATTAAACCATTATTATAGGTAATGGACATTTATGGACATAAAACAAGCGAATTTTAATGTTTTAAACCAAGGTTAATTTAGTAAATTATGAAATAAGTTAAGATAAATAAAAACAAAATCATAAAATGTGTCCATCTTTCATCTTTGACCTAATTTTAAAAGGAGAAGAAGAATCCATTGTTAGGTTTCATTCGGCCATTGCTTTCCTAGTTGATTAAGGTATGGTTTTAGCTCGGTTTTTAATGATTTTTATGTTTTTGAGATCGTTGCTTCGCATTCTAGCTAGCCCGTACCTTAAATTTCAAAAATGTTAAAGATTTGTCATGTTTCCATTGTTGAATGCTTGAGTAATTTGATGATTTATGATATATTTGGAAGGTTTAATCTTAGATTAATAACTTTTGTAAAGTGACTTTTGACAAAAAATGTCAAAAAGGGATTAAATTGAGAAAATGTGAAATGTGGTGGTTAAAAGTGTGAATAAATGAAAATTATGGGCTCCTAGGGGCATTATGGTAATTCGTCTAGCATGGGTTAGTCTTGAATTTCATTAATTTGTGATTTAGTGAAATAAGGACTAAATTGTGAAAAATGTGAAATTTGTGGGGTAAAAGTGTAAATGTGTTTTAAAGTGTATTTTGGATTAAATTGAATGAATAGATGATTGAATAGGTTAATTTTGAATATAATTAGATCAAGAAAAGTGGAATACGGACTTGGATGGGGGAAAAGATAAAGTTATCGACTCGATTCGCTGTTTTAGCATCCGAGGTAAGTTCGTATGTATTAAGCATTGTAATAATTATGCTTTTAGTGCTTTCATATTGCATAAATTATATATAGGAGACTACAATTATGTTCGACGACAAATCAGCTATTTGTGGCACTTAGTGTGCGATTCGACAGAGCTTCAGCTATATATGGCACTTAGTGTGCGATTTGAGATAGCTTTGGCTATGTACGACACTTAGTGTGAGAGATATCGTCACAGAATTGCCCACTCACTTGAGAACTTAATTTATAGTTTTCCTAATCTCCCTATCAAAGTCTTACGCGTCATACCCAAGTCGATCCTATTCTATTGGCAACGGGCAAACAACGCTTACGCGGGATCTCGGTGCCTATGTACGAACTTGTTATGGATTGGTACAGGTATGTACATGTATATTATGAGCTTAAAATCAAAGAAGTTACAAACTTTGTATATAAGCTTATGAATAAACAGGTGAATGGTTTGTTAGTAATCATAAAGTACATGATAATATGTTTAGATTGATGAATGTTTTATTTGTGATTAGTTAAGTTTATATCATACGAGCTTACTAAGCTTATTAGCTTACTTTGTGTATTTTCCTGTGTTTTATAGTGATATCGAAGTTAGCTTATTAGCTTATTAGCACATGCATGCATATATGAATAGGTTTACAATCTAAATAGTTGATGTAAGCCAATACATTTGGCTAAAACATTATATCACATGCTCAAATATTTAAACCCTATACATGCCATAGACTCAAAGTACTTGAAATCACTTACACAAATAGCGATAACTTGATAGTGTGATAATATCTCCGATGAACTCCAACCCGAGCTAACCTAGCAACATTAGAGAACATGGGAAAGGAAGGAGGTAAGCTTTACACTTAGTAAGTTCATATGAAAACAATAAGCAACTCATTAACATGTTTTTATCAATGTTCCCAACATATTCTCAAGTTCACGATAAGCTATCTTCTCGTACAGCACTCAATAAAATATTTATATCTGGAGCTACAAAACTTCAAATTAAGTTCTGTTAATTTTCTTTGAAACTAGACTCATGTAGCTTTCCACCATACAATTTCTAGAATTTTTTGTTTATCCAATTAGTACAGTTTATTCCTCAAAGTTACCCCTATTTCACTGTCTGGCAGTTCCGACCCTTCTACACTAAAGTTCAATTATCTCATAGCACAGGACTCGAATAATGTTCTCCTCTATTTCTCTTGAAAATATACTTATTAAGGATCCTAAAAATATAAATTATAACTCTTAACTATTTTTTTTACAATTTATAATGATTTTCTCAAATTAGAACAGGGAATTCTGAAGTCATTCTGACTCTGTCTCACACAACTTCAAATATCTCATTATAGGAATTTTTTTTGCTTACACGGTTTCTTTTATAAGAAACTAGACTCAATAAGCTTTAATTCCACATTTTATTCAGCCTCTAATACACTTTCGACTATTTTTGGTGTATTTTCAAATTTACACCACTGTAGTAGCCCAAAACTGTCCAGGCTAATTTACTCATTCACAATTATTGTTCACCAAATTAATACAACATCATTTCATCTATCATGGTAAGAACACATAGCTATGCATCATAAGCATGGATCCATGCCATTTTCATAGTATTCACCAAATACTATATACATCATAGATTATCACATATCAAGGCATTACTCATAAGTTTAGTGTACATACCTGTACCAACTCGTAATGAAGTATATAATTATACCGTCTTTCACATGCCCTCCTTAGGGCTTTCATCACATCATCCATTACAATATCCGTTGAACACTCGGGATACTAAAGGATGTTCAGAATTATCATACACCAAATAGAATGCCAAAGCCATGTCCCATACATGGTCTTACATGGATCCACATATCGTTGCCATATCCGGATATGGTCTTATACAAGGTCTCATGTCAGTGCTGATGCCATGTTTCAGACATGGTCTTATACTAGCACACATACCATCGCCGATGCCATGTCCTAGACATGGTCTTACACTGGCACACATATCATCACAAGTCAATTCCAATAAAGGCATATATCCACATTTAGTACAATATCAAGTATTAAGCACATGATAATGAAGTTGATAAATTACTTTCATACAAGCTTGCTCGTTTCAAAGAAACATCATATTCCATCAAACTTCCATTATATTAAATCATACACTTAATGCCATAATAATAAAGAATTTTAATTCAAGCATGATATTGCATTATTATTGTCATACGAACTTACCTCGACACCAAATTGGTAAAAGAGGCCTAAACATCAATTTCTCGTTTTTCCTCGTTCTAAGCCCTAATCTCGTTTTTCATCATCTATAACATCACATTTAACTTATTAAAACAATATACTAACCAAATTAGCCCAACGACACATTTTGGCAAAATTTTTTATTTTGCCCCTATACTTTGTTAAAATTACCAAATTGCCCCTAGGCTCGTAAAATGATTTTTGTCACATTTTATTACTCATTAATCCTAGACAAACCATTTTCATAACTATAGCAACTCACAAATTCAATTATTTCACAGATTTACACTTATTTAACAACTTTGCAAAACAACCCTTTTTAGGTGCTTTCAAGCAAATTTCCTTCATAAAAGTTGTTTATAACACATCTAAGACTCATATTCTTCCATAAAAACTCAGAAGAAACACATATGTTTTCATGGCAAAACCCTATACTCTTAATCATTTTGCAAAATAGTCCCCTCTTTTGAAAGCTCGTGCTTTAAAGGTTCCAAAAATGTAAAAATTAACAAGAAAAGGCATTAAAAACACTTACTTACTAGGGAAATATTGTAACGCCCCCACGCCCGAGACCGACGCCGGAATCGAGCTTGAGGTGATACCGAACATAATTTATCAATTTAAGTACTTCGAATCATTTGTTTCTACATTCACAGCTTTCTAGCTATCTGCATCACAGTTACAAGAAAAATCATATCTCGAGTTACGAAACTCGAAATCAAGATCCGTAAATTTTCCCTAAATCTAGACTCATATATCTATTTACTAATTTTTTTCTATAATTTTTTGTTGGGCCAATTAGTACAGTTTATTAGTTAAAGTCTCCCCTGTTTCAGGGTTTGACTGCTCTGACCTCTGTGTATTACGAATCAGATATCTCTCTATAAAAAATTTCAATGACTATGAGGTTTGTTTCTCTTAAAACTATACTCAATAAGGAATCTGTACATGTAAAGAAAAACTTCTAATTATTTTTTTAAAATTTATTATGAATTTTTAAAGTCAGAACAGGGGATCCAGAAATCATTCTGGCCCTGTTTCACAAAAGTTTAAATATTTCATAAAATATAGTTTATATGCCTGTTTTGTTCAATCCACATGAAAATAGACTCGTTAAGATTCAATTTCATAATTTACTCATCATTTAGTTCCACTTATACTATTTTTAGTGATTTTTCAAATTCATGTCATTGCTGCAGCAATATTCTGTTTTAAGGCAAGTTTCATCTTTCCATGAATTTTTTATGAACTAGATAACCTATTAAACTTCCATGATATCAAACATGATCTAATTAGCCATCACCATGACTTATCAATATCAAACATTTTCTCAACCAAACATGGCCATATCATAAAATTATTTACACAAAATTGGCACATTGCTATACATGCCATACTTAAGTTTTACAAGCCATTTACCAATAGAAATCCTTCGGATAGTGTGATCGAAACTTCGACCTGTCCCGATTCCCAAGCTGACTTGTTCAAAACTACAATGAATGAAAAGGAGGGAGTAAGCATAAATGCTTAGTAAGTTCATATGCAAATAACAAGTAACATAACAATACAATTATACCAAACAACCTTAGCATGGCATCACCAAAACATATATCACATTTCTAAACATCATTCATCATCTTACCACTTTATCGTTGTTGTATCTATTTTTAACCCGAGGGTTAAGTACATACCTGTCCAAAGTGCCCATTTCACAACACTTACCAAAACGTCACTTGCATCTTAAGTGTTCTTCCATTTCATAGAAATTTTCACCCGTTGAACACATCGGAATATAACTCGGATACACGGATAATTTGCACATAAGTGCCATTTATGTAATCAAGCAATCATGTAACCCGCCCATAAGTGAACTCGGACTCAACTCAACGAGCTCGGGCGTTCGCATCCATAAGTGAACTCGGACTCAACTCAACGAGTTCGGATGTCTAGTTACATCTCACGAACTCGAACTCAACTCAACGAGTTCGAACATTCTCATCCATAAGTGAACTCGAACTCAACTCAACGAGTTCGGATGCTCAACCATCCTAGTGACATGTCACTTGTATCCTAATCTATTCCTAAGGTTCAAACGGGCTTTTTTCCCTCGATTTGACATTTGCCGTCTTCCACGGAATATCGGAACCGATACTCGATAGCAATTCATATTTATTAAGTAGTAAACATAATTTGCATATTACTCAACATTAACCACAAAGCATAATATTTCACGATAAAAAAATCAGCATATCATATAATTAACATCAATAAATTAAAAATAACAATTATGCTACATTATTTACACATGAACTTACCTTGGTACCAAAATATAAAGATTTTGCAATTTAGTCCACAATCTTTTCTTTTCCTCGATCGCGACTTGATTCCCGTTTCTCTTGATCTATAATACCAAATTAATCTTATTTAATACATACATTCATCAAAACAGCATTTAATACGAACTTTGGCAAAATTACATTTTTGCCCCTAAACTTTTGCATAATTACACTTTTGCCCCTAGGCTCGGGAATTAAACTTTATTCCTTATTCTTATGTTTTATAACATGCTGATCACTTTTCCCTTCTATGGCAACATCAAATTCACACTCTAACATGTACTTATGACTATTAGGTATTTTTACCGATTAAGCCCTTTTACTCGTTTTTGCTTAAAACCGAGTTGTACAAGTTGTATAACATAATTTAAAACCTCATTTTCTATCATAAAACACCAAAATACACAAATTTCACCTATGGGTATTTTTCCAAATATGAACCCTAGGTTGAATTATTGCTAGCATAAGCTTAATCGACTCTGGGATTCTAAAAACGTAAAGAACATTAAAAGCGGGCTTGGAATCACTTACTATGGAGCTTGGAAGCTTGAAACAAACCCTAGCTATGGAGAACCCTTGAAATTTCGGCCTAATGAAGAAGATGGACAAAAATTGGCTTTTAATTTTGTTTTTAATTCATTTTAATAAATTAAATGACCAAAATACCCTTACTACTAAACTTTCCAAAAATTCCATCCATGCCCTAATTTTGTCCATGAACTTAAAATTGGTAAAATTCCTATTTAAGACCTCCTAATTAATATTTCAATGCAATTTCATACTAAAAACTTCTAGAATGCAAATTTTGCAACTTATTCGATTTAGTCCCTACTTTCAATTTAAACACTTTAGGCATAGAATTTCATCATGAAATTTTCACACAATCATGCAATCATATCATAATCATCAAAATAATTATAAAATAATTATTTCTATCTCGGATTTGTGGTCACCAAACCACTATTCCGATTAAGCCCCAATTCAGGATATTACAAATATGTTGCTGAAATTTTCCAGCTCTCAAACCCCCCATGTTGCTGCCATTTTCGATGAAAGAGAAGAAGAAAAATGAAAGAAAATGACAACATTTTCTTTATTTTATTTTATTACCAAAAAGTCACTTTAAATCCCATAAAATATGGATTTTTGACCAATCTTGTCTCCCTTGGCCGACCAACACACTTTCAATGGCCTAATTTCACTTTAAAGACCCCCAATTTAAGATACAAAGCAATCTAACACCTTTAGGCATCAAAACACAACTTTTACCTTTTACGCGATTTAGTCCTTTTTCAAAATTTGACTAGAAATTGTTAAAATTAATATAGCAAAATTAACATGCACTTATAAAATCACATTACAACACATAAAATAACATCAAAATAATTTTCCTCGACCTCAAATTAGTGTTTCCAAAACCACTCTACTGACTAGGCCCAAAATTGGGCTGTTACAAGAAGTGTGGGAAGTCTTGGTTTCAAACCTAGGCTTTAGCAAAAAAAATTATTTTAAGTGAATAAAACCCTTAGTTCTGGATAGTAGGTTTTTAAATTATTATGGGTAAAACATGACACAAGGAGCCTACTGGTAAAGGCGGTAAGTGGCGTGTTACTAATGTTTGAGGTCTGAAGTTTGAGTCTTGGTTTACGTAATAAGTGGGTCAATTTTTGTCACTTTGGACAACTGGTGTTTGTGTTGCATTAAAAGTCTGATAGGTGAGAAGTTGGAGTGATTTGAGGAGGATTTTGAGGAGTGGATTAATGGGGTGGGATTGTTAGCCAAATTTTGGGAGGATATTGGGGAGAGTCATAAGGCTTGTTTAGAGTTTGAACCGAAATTGGAACTATCTTGGGCTCAAATTTCGGTAGGGGTGTGTTAGCTCCTCATTTTTGTTTTTTTTTCCTCTCCACTTGGGTTTTGTCAACATTCTTTGTCGCTTTTTCCTACTGTACCGAATACTGCTAGGGACTTCGAGCTTTCATTTTTATTTTGCCTTAGGTTTTACTTTTTCCTCCAATCCCCTGTCTATTGATTTTCTTTTCTTCTTTTTTCTGCTCTCTGTCCGTTTACTCAAAATTTCTCCCTTTTTCATATTGCACTTTTAGGCCAAATACTGCTGTCTCTTATTGTCGTATCTTCACTAGCCTTCTCTATCTGTTTTGAGCCCTTACTATTTCTTTTTGGTGCATTGGCTGAATACTCTTGTTTTTTCCCCTCTCTATTTTTTGACTTTCCTCGAGTTGTCCTTGCCGGATTCTCTTGTAGCGAAACCTCTTTTGCATTTAATTGAGGTAAGCCACCATGTTTGTTTGAGTTCACGGTTGTTTTCTTCTCCTTCCTTTCTTCAGTCAATGTAATCTCCCTATTAACATTTTCTTTTCTCTGCCGGCACTGAAAGGAGTGGTTGTACCACTTCTTGGTTAGGGTTTAAGGGGGTGCCTTTGTAGGTCGATTACTGTTATCCATCATTCTGAGTGCTTTGTTTCGGTAAGTGGTTAATCACTTGGTTCAGGTTATTTTACGCTTTTTGTAATGGTTAACGAGAGTGGGTTGTAATACAGATTTTTACCAAGGATCGTGAGGTAATCTTGGTCGGCGGTTTAGAGGGGCTGAATCACTCTCGTTGAAGTAAGGCAGGTATCAATATTATTTTAGGATTAAATGTTAAAAGAGGGTGATTAACCCTTTTGATTAAAGGACTGATAGAGTGATTGATTCAATGTAGGTTGGTGTTCATTGGCTTTTGCGCTTTTTCACAATCAGGTGTGTAATCACTGTCTTAACCGTAAATCAAAAAAATAGAAAATAGGACTATTGATGCCAGATGGGCGTGCGATCGCTCGTGTGTTAACCCCAAACGCATAAACGTGGGTACTGGATTATGAGAGGCCACCATGGCCGATCTCATGGGCTTAGGCCGTTTTGGGCCATGTTGGGCCAATATGGTGACCGAAATGCCCCCATAGGGTAAAATGACCGAAATACCCCCATAGGGTAAAATGACCGAAATACCCTCATAGGGTAAAATGACCAAAATACCCCTATAGGGTAAAATGACCGAAATACTCCTGTAAGGTAAAATGACTGTAATACCCCTGTAAGGTAAAATGACTGTAATACCCCTATAAGGTAAAATGTCTAGTTTGCCCTACGATTTGTATGATTGTATTTGAGCATGGCACATTATATGTATGTTGCATCCATGTAAGATATTATGATACGATGCATGACATGTTGCATTGGGTTGGGATTGTTATTTTGGAGGAAGTGTGTATTTGTCTTGATATGGTCATGCGGTCGCCAAGACGCATCATGCGGACCTCTCGATGGCTTTAAGCCATTCATATTACTGGCAACAAGCTGCAATACTATTTAATGCCGCAACCGGTGCTAATCTTGGTGTGTTTGGCTAGGTGGGTCGATTTTATCCACACATGCTGTGTTTGGCGAGATGGAGTGATGTGTAGAGGCTAGATTCGGTGGGATTTCTGATTGCATTACTGCACTGATATTGTTACTGTAATGGGCGAAGGCCCATATTGATACTGATACTGTAACGGGCTCAGGCCCAAACTGCATCTATCTATTGAATGATTGACTACTTGTTTTTAGAGGATTACACACTGAGTTTTCGTAAACTCATCCCTCTGTTTATCTATGCAGGAAATCCCCAGCCTTAGACTGATGCTGCGAGGGATTTGGAGGTGGCCACACTACTGCTCCTACTTTATATTTGACTTTTACTTACTATTAAATTTCAAATTGGGTATTTATTTATATAATAAGGCCTCTCTAAGAATTTAACTTTTAATTTGGGATTTTACTTGCTTTGATGTAAATTTCTAGTTGTAGGAAGAAGACGTGTTTTCAAAAGATAACTGTTTTTCAAAAACACCACGTCTTCTTAATATAATTTTAAAGCTTCCGCAACAAACATAGTTTTAAAGTGTAATAACAATCTAATATGATTTACAAATTTTTGTTAATGATATAAGAAGGTTTTAATATATAACGGGCTTTCCAATGAAATTATGGTTTCGAAAAACACTTCAATTTGACACCACCGATTCGGCAATAATGTCTAGGCCGAGTTTTAGGTGTTACATTTAGTTATATCAACTCGGCTGTGGATTGGATTTTTAGATTTGAATTTCTGAAAGAACTGTTTTAAACTGTTTGAAGTATTTTGAAATGTTATACTAAATGTGTGGTACACTGAGTCTCCGCGCCAATCCTGTAAGTTCTCTCTGAAAGCTATATTTTGATTTTGACTGAAACTGCCATAGGTAGGATTACTGAGACTACTGTGGGTAGTACTACAAACTCTTTAGTAGGGTATATTGAAACTGTAGTGAACCAGTAGACATCAATAGACACTGTGTACCGCAAAAACAAACTCTTAAATACTGATACTATTTTTCCATAAGATACCTATTAATAAACAACTGGAACAGTAAATCAATCTGCATAAAATAGTTAATACAAGATAAAATGCGAAGAGACAATGAGCACAAGAGATACATGCGAACGAGATACAAAAGGCCGTGATAGAGGCCGTAGAGGTGCTCGAGCTGGGTCCTCTTCGTCTGGCCATATACCTAATTTGGAACTAGAGTGTACAGCAGGAGCGTAGTGGTGTAGTTTGGGTTATGTGACAATTCTAATATTTGAAAATTTCGGGGACGAAATTTCTTTAAAGAGGGGAGAGTTGTAACGCCTTGAATTTTGGGCCTAGAAGTATTAGGTTTTGAGCATGGGAACTGTTAGGAGGCTGCACATAAATGTTTAGTTGTGCAAGAAAATGACACAAATAATTGACTGCTTGAGTGCTTATGTGTCCTGAGAAGTGTGGGAAGTCTTGGGTTCAAACCTAGGCTTTAGAAAAAAAAATATTTTAAGTGAATAAAACCCTTGGTTCTGGATAGTAAGTTTTTAAATTATTGTGGGTAAAACATGACACAATGAGCCTGCGAGTAAATGGGGTAAGTGGCGTGTTACTAATGTCTAAGGTATGAAGTTTGAGTCCTGGTTTGCGCAATAAGGGGGTCAATTTTTGATACTTTGGACGACTAGTGTTTCTGTTACATTCAAAGTCTGATAGGTGTGAAGTTAGAGTGATTTGAGGAGGATTTTGAGGAGTGGATCAAGGGGGTGGGAGTGTTAGCCGAATTTTGGGAGGATATTGTGGAAAGTCTTAAGGCTTATTTAGAGTTTGAACTGAAATTGGAACTATGTTGGACTCAAATTTCTGTAGGGGTGTGTTAGCTCCTCATTTTCAATTTTTTTCCTCTCCACTTCGGTTTTGTCAACATTCTGTGTTGCCTTTTTGCTACTGTACCGAATACTTCTAGGGACTTCGGGCTTTCGGTTTTATTTTGCTTTCGTTTTACTTTTTTGTCCAATCCCCTGTATATCGATTTTCTTTTCTTCTCTTTTCTGCTCTCTTTCCATTTACTCAAATTTTCTCCCCTTTTCATATTGCTCTTTTAGGCCGAATACTACTGTCTCTTATTACCGAATCTTCGCTAACCTTCTCTATCTTTTTTGAGCCCTTGCCATTTCTTTTTAGTGCATTGGTCGAATACTCTTCTTTCTTCCCCTCTCTATTTTCGGCTTTTATCGAGTTGTCCTTGCTGGATTCTCTTATAGCTGAACCTCTTTCTGCATTTAATTGAGGTAAGCCACCATGTCTGTTTGGGTTCACAGTTGTTTTCTTGTCCTTCATTTCTTCAGTCGATATAATGTCCCTATTAACATTTTCTTTTCTCTGTCGGCACTGCTAGGAGTGGTTGTACCATTTCTTGGATCGGGTTTAGGGGGTGTCTTTGTAGGCCGATTACTACTATCCATCATTCTTAGCACTTTGTCTCGGTAAGTGGTTAATCATTTGGTTCAGGTTATTTTACGCTTTTCGTAATGGTTAACGAGAGTAGGTTGTAATACAGATTTTTTCCAAAGATCGTGAGGTAATCTTGGTCGGTGGTTTAGGGGGGCTAAATCACTCTCGTTCAAATACGGCAGGTATCAATATTATTTTAGGATTAAGTGTTAAAAGAGGGTGATTAACCCTATTGATTAAAGGACTGATAGAGTGATTGATTCAATATAGGTTGGTGGTCGTTGGCTTCTGCGCCTTTTTGCAATCAGGTGTGTAATCACTGTCTTAACCGTAAATCAGCAAAACGAAAAATAGGATCGTTGATGCCACATGGGCGTACGATCGCTCATGTGGTAACCCCAAACGCATAAACGTGGGTACTGGATTACGAGAGGCCACCATGGGCGATCTCATGGGCATAGGCCATTTTGGGCCATGTTGGGCCAAAATGGTGACCAAAATACCCCCATAAGGTAAAATGACTGAAATACCCCTATAGGGTAAAATGATCGAAATACCCCCTATAGGTTAAAATGACCGAAATACCCCATACGGTAAAATGACCGATATACCCCCATAGGGTAAAATGACTAAAATACCCCAATAGGGTAAAATGACCGAAATACCCCTATAAGGTAAAATGACTGTAATACCCCTGTAGTGTAAAATGACTGTAATATCCCTGTAAGATAAAATGACTGTAATACCCCTGTAAGGTAAAATGACTGATTTGCTCTACGATGTGTATGACTGTATTTGAGCATGCCACGTTATATGTATGTTGCATCCATGTAAGATATTATGATACGATGCATGACATGTTGCATAGGGTTGGGATTGTTATTTTGGAGGAACTGTACTGTACTGATACGGTCGTACGGGTCGCCCAAGATGACCATGGACCTAAGGTTGCATGAGTCGCCCAAGATGACTGTGGACCTACTAATGGCTTTAAGCCATTCATATTACTGGCAGCTTTGCTACAATACTGTTTAGTGTCGCAACTGGTGCTAATCTTGGTGTGTTTGGCTGGGTGGGTCGATTTTATCCCTACATGGTGTGTTTGGCGGGATGGAGTGGTGTCTAGAGGCTGGATTATGTAGGATTTCCGATTGCATTACTGTCTTGATACTATTACTGTAATGGGCTAAGGCCCACATTGATACTGATACTATAACGGGCTCAGGCCCAAACTGCATCTATCTATTGAATAAATGACTACTTATTTGTTATGGGATTACACACTGAGTTTTCATAAACTCACCCCTCTGTTTATATGTACAGGAAATCCCCAGCCTTAGACGGATCGGTGCTGCAAGGGATTTGGAGGTGGCTACACTACTGCTCTTGCTTTATATTTGACATTTATTTACTATTAAATTTTGAATTGGGTATTTATTTATGTAATAAGGCGTCTCTAAGGTTTTAACTTTTAATTTGGGATTTTTACTTGCTTTGATATAAACTGCTAGTTGTAGGAAGAAAACGTGTTTTCAAAAGATAACTGTTTTTCAAAAACACCACGTCTTCTTAATATAATTTTAAAGCTTCCGCAACAAACATAGTTTTAAAGTGTAATAACAATCTAATGTGATTTACAAATTTTCATTAATGATATAATAAGGCTTTAATATATAACAGGCTTTCCAATGAAATTATGGTTTTGAAAAACACTTCAATGTGACACCGCCAGATTCGGCCATAACATCTAGGCTGGGTTTGGGGTATTATATGGTCATGTTACATGGTCTTGTGTCCCCTAGTATTGAAATTGAAATAAAGTCAGTATGCTTCACACGGTCTCACACACAGGCGTGTGACCGGCCGTGTAGTACAAGTCAGTATACCCTCTAATTAGCACACGACCTAGCACACGAGTGTGTGACTTGGCCCTGTTGCATAAGTCAGTATACCCTACAAGTTTGGCACGGCCTAGCACACAGCCATGTGTAGCCACTTCGAAGGGCACACGGGTTAGAAACTGGGGTATGTGGTTGGCCATGTGACCCAAGTCTGTATGTACCCTCTGTTTTCACATGGCTGGTGACACGGGTGTGGCTAGTGGCTGTGTGAGACATACGGCTTGGCCACACGGGCGTGTCCCTATTTTGAGAAAAATTTTACTAAGTGTTGAAAAATTTCCCGAGTATCTAGTTTAGTCCCAAACCACTCTCAATGCATATTTAAGGCCTCATAGGCTTATTTAAAGGACACTATGATTGTATTTGAAGGATGAATGTATTAAATGATATTATGTATGTGAAATATTTGTATAATTGTGTTGTAAGTCTGCTAAAACTCTATAACCCTATTTCGGCGCTGAATACGAGTGAGGGGTTAAAATAAGAAGAGTTTCGTAAGAAGTATATTAGCCTGAGGTTTATTGATTAGAAAAGGAAGGAATTCCTTGAGTTAAAACGGGTCGAATGACCGTAACAAAATATGAGCGTGAGTTTGTGAGACTTAGCAAGTACGCTCGGAAATGCGTATTGACTGAGGCCATCATGTGTAAGAGGTTTGAGGATGGGTTAAATAAGGACATCTGATTGCTGGTTGGTATCCTAGAATTAACAGAGTTTGTTGTATTGGTTGAGAGAGCTTGCAAGGCCAAGGAATTGGCTAAAGAGAAAAGAAAAGTTGAGTTTAAGTCTCGAGATTTGAAAAAGAGACAGATGAGTAAGTCACTGCAATCCTCATATAAGAAACCAAGAGAGTTTAATATTTGATCGAGTGTTGGTAATGCCCGACTGAGTAGACCAGAGTGCTCACATTGTTGTAGACGTCACCTCGGCGAGTGCCGAGTTAATGATAAAGCTTGTTTTAAGTGTGGTTCTCAAGATCATTTCATTAGAGATTGCCCCGAGATGGTTCAAAAGAAGAGATTTTAGAGTGCAAGATCAACCAATGCTACTTCTAGAGGGAGAAGACAGAGAAATCTGAGAAATAGAGCGAGTAGTAAGAGTGCACCTAGAGATCCAACTATGAGACCCGAGGGTAGAGCACCTGCAAGGACTTATGTCATTCACACTCGCGAAGAGGCCTCATCCCCTAATGTGATTACATGTACTTTTTCTCTTTATGATACTTCTGTTGTTGCTTTAATTAATCCGGGATCTACCCATTCGTATAATTGTGTGAAATTGGTATCTAGCATGAATATGCCTGTTGAGTCTACAGAATTTGTGATAAAAGTTTCAAACCCTTTAGGCAAGCATGTGTTAGTTGACAAAGTATGTAGGAATTGCCCTTTAATGATTAAAGGTCATTGTTTTCTGGCCAATCTTATATTTTTTCCGTTTGATGAATTTGATATAATACTTGGTATGGATTGGTTGAACATGCATGATGTAGTAGTAAACTATGGAAGGAAAATTATTGAATTGAAATGTGAAAGTGGTGATATTTTTTGGGTTGAACCAGGTGAATTGGATAGTTTGCCTATAGTGATTTCTTCTATGACTACTCAGAAATGTATAAGAAAGGGTTGTTGATACGAACTGCCTTGGGGATAAGTCGAGTCGTATGTTGATTACCCGATCGTCTACGAGAAGTTACGAAGGTTTAGTCGAGTTGAAAGAATGGTCGAAGAAGAAGAAGGGATTCCGATGGAAGGGTAGGAGTGAAATGGTATGATCGAAAGAATATGAACGAATTAGTCAGTTTTGGTATGTTTGGGTAAGAAAGAAATGGGATCGAACAAAGAATGCAAACAAGAACCAATACCGATTCGGTATCGACCCGTTATTTATATGCACTTTTTGGTTCAGTTTAGATATGTTAGAGAGAACCTCGACCCACTATTTAACAAGATAGGAACCTTGGTTTAGTTTGGAATGGCACACTACAAGTAGTGATAAGTTCGGAATCGACAAAGAACACGGTTGACACAACTAGAACGCTAGGAACGCCAAACGAATCTTTGAACAAAATATAAGAAAAGTTTGCCTCACAATTTTGGTAGCATAACATTAACAAAAGTTTTAAAAGTACTAAACAAAGAAATGAACTAAATATTTATAGCATTTAGAAGGCTAGCCGAATAGCCAACTTAAGCTAGCTGAACAGCCTTTGTTTTCAGCCTAATTAAATTAGAAAATTCCAGAATATATTTAGGAAAATTCCTTGAAACTTCTCACCATGGAAAACGTCAATGGATGACCTCTTGAAGCTTCTAGTAGGTGAGCAATTATGGAGGAGCTGAAATGACTCGAATAGGCAAGCTTGAATTCGGCCAAAGGGGTGTACTCCATTAATTGGACAGCCTTGGTTAGCTGAAAAGTGTTGAGCTAATTAAAGGCAACTTGGAGCACCTCAATAGACCTTTAAGTGTGAAACCAAATGTGAGCAGCCTGCCTTGTATGAACACACTAAACCGAATAGCCTGTAGGTGTGAAAGGAATGTTCAGCAAATGTGAAAGCATTTAAATTGCTTTGGAGAGTTGGCTGGACACTTTGAGAAGAACAAACAGCAAGTTGAGGTGGCTATTGCAATAACCGAACCATCATGCCTCTTGGAGAAGATAAAACAGTAGCTATCAAGCTTTAATGCCGTCCCTTCAATGTACCTAAATTAATTCAGCTCACCAATTCAACTTAGACACATTAATTCCAGTAGCTCAAAGACATATTTAAATCATGTAATAAGCTAGGACAAATTAAAAACATCTTTGGAACTAAGACACATTAAATTCTTTGCACTAAATAACAAGAAATAAATTCGTCCTAATTTAGACACTGTAAATTGCTATAGCATAACACATTAATTTCATGTTCTGATTTTGGACAAATTAAATAATTTAATATTTTTTTGAGCTAAAAGTAATGTGCAATTTATTTAATTAATTAAAATGCAAAGCTGGAAAAAAAAAAAGGAGCTCAATTGAGTGAAACGAGATATAGATGCATAAGCTATGATGAGTGGTTCCAGAGCTAATGAGTGGTGTGGAGCAACATGGGAGCTAACTTGAGCTGAAGGTGAGCTCGGTGAGTTGGTTTGAACTTGTAGAAAAGTTCGGCATGGATTCCCAAAATGGCCACCAACTGGTTCGATAGGTCTAGCATTGACATCTTCCTACACATGCTGAACTAAAGCTATAACAGCTTCTTCAAATTGTTTTGCACGAGCCCTTATGATCGGCCCTTGAGGTAGCACCATCGGATCTCGGCTCAGACTCGACTTATGGAATAACGGGATCGTATCAGTTGTAAAGCTTATCTTGCGTTTGTATTGAATACAAAGGAGTCTGAGTTGAAAATTGAGTCCGTGCCAGTAGTATGTAAGTATTCGAATGTTTTTCTGGAAGAGTTTTCGGATTGCCTCCGATTAGGGAAGTTGAGTTTGGTATTGAGTAAAATCCTAGTACTGCACCTATTTCGATTGCTCCGTATAGGATGGCTTCGACAGAATTAAAGGAGTTGAAAGTTCAGTTACAAGAGTTAACGGATAAAGGTTTTGCGAGACCTAGTTATTCTTCGTGGGGTACACTAGTACTGTTTGTGAAAAAGAAAGATGGTTCAATGAGATTGTTCATTGACTACTGACAGCTCAATAAGGTAACCATAAAGAACAAGTATCCCTTGCCAAGGATTGATGATTTGTTTAATCAATTGAAGGGAGCCATAGTGTTTTCAAAGATAGACTTGAGGTTCTGTTACTACCAGTTGAGAGTTAAGGAGCCTGGTGTGCCGAAAATTGCATTTCGGACGAGGTATGGTCACTATGAATTTTTGGTTATACCTTTTCGTTTAACGAATGCTCCTGCTGTATTTATGGATTTGTTGAACCATATTTTTCGACTGTAATTGGATAAGTTTGTTGTTGTTTTTATTGATGATATATTGATTTATTCTCGTGATGAGACTGAGCATACCGAACACTTGAGAACAGTTTTGCAAACTTTGAGAGACAAGTAGCTGTTTGCTAAGCTTAGTAAAAGTGAATTTTGGCTTAGAGAAGTTAGATTTTTGGGTCACATTGTTTCAAGTGATGGTATTAGAGTTGACCCGAGTAAGATATCAGCTGTTGTTTAATGGAAACTGCCGAGGAATGTGTCAGAGGTTAGAAACTTTCTAAGCTTAGCCGGCTATTACAAACAGTTTGTTAAAGGTTCCCACTATAGTCGATCACGAGGGAATGATTTTTCATGATTGCTACTCTGATGACAAGATTGTTACAGAAAGATGACAAGTTCGAATGGACAGAAAAATGCCAATAGTGTTTTGAGACACTAACCGAGGCATCAGTTTTAGTACAACCTGAACCGGGAAAAAAATTTGTAGTTTATAGTGACGCATCCTTGAATGGATTGGGTTGTGTACTTATGCAAGAAGGCATGGTGATAGCTTATGCCTCGAGGCAGCTGAAGCCACATGAGAAAAATTATCCAACACATCATTTGGAGCTAGCCGCCATTGTGTTTGCGTTGAAGATTTGGAGACACCATTTGTATGGCAAGAAATGTCAAGTATTCACTGATCATAAAAGTCTAAAGTACTTGATGACTCAAAAGGATTTGAATCCACGACAATGGAGATGGCTAGAGTTGATAAAAGATTACGAGTTAGTGATTGACTACCACCCGAGAAAGGCGAATGTGGTCGCCGATGCTTTGAGTAGGAAGTCGTTATTTACTTTAAGGGCTATGAATATACAGTTGGCTTATTTAGATGATGGTTCGATTCTAGCTGAGTTGATAGCTAGACCGATGTTTCTCTATGAGATTTATGAGGCTTGAAAAGTGACAGTGAGTTACAAGACAAGAGAGCTCAGTGTGAGTCGGGTATTGAATCAGATTTTCAGATTGGTTTCGATGGTTGCTTAATGTTCCGAGATAGGATTTGTATTCCTAAAAATACTGAGTTGACTCAGAAAGTTTTGCATGAGGCATATAGTGGTTGTTTGTCTATACATTCGAGAAGTATGAAAATGTACAATGACTTGAAGAAATTATATTAGTGGCCGAGTATGAAAAGAGATATTTTTGAGCTTGTTTCGAGATGCCTGATTTGTCAACAAGTAAAAGATGAACACCAAGTATCTTCAGGCTTACTTCAACCTGTGATGGTTCCTGAGTGGAAGTGGGACCGTGTTACTATGGATTTTGTAATGGGTTTGCCTTTGACATCGAGAAAGAAAGATGCTGTGCGGGTTGTTGTAGATCGACTGACAAAGTCGGCTCATTTTATACTGGTACGTACTGACTATTCACTTGATAAGTTAGCTGAGTTGTACATTTCTAAAATTGTAAGATTGCACGAAATACCTTTGTCAATTATATCGGATAGAGATCCGAGGTTTACTTTGTGGTTTTAAAAAAAGTTACAAGAAGCATTGGGTACGAAATTGAATTTTAGTATTGTTTTCCATCCGGAAGCTGACGGTCAGTCTGAATGAGTAATTTAGATTCTTGAAGATATGTTACGGTGTTGTGTTCTTGAGTTTCAAGGTAGTTGGGAAAAGTATTTATCGTTGGTAGAATTTGCCTACAACAATAGTTTTCAGTCGAGTTTGAAAATGGTGCCTTATGAGGCATTGTATGGACATAAGTGTTGAATGCCTTTGTATTGGACCGAACTAAAAAAAATCAAATTCACGGACTTGATTTAGTCAAAGAAACCAATGAAAAAGCAAAGGTAATTTGTGATTGTCTGAAAGCTGCTTTGGATAGACAGAAATCCTACGCAGATTTTGAAACGGAAAGAGATTGAGTTTCAAGTCAGTGATAAGGTATTCCTGAAAGTATCTCCATGGAAGAAAGTCCTCAATTTTGGCCGGAAGGGCAAGTTAAGTCTACATTTTATTGGACTGTATGAGATTACTGAAAGGATAGGGTCGGTAGCATATCAGTTGGCTTTACCGTTTGAGTTAGAAAGAATTCATGATGTATTCTATGTGTCTATGTTGCGCCAATACCGATCTGATCCTTCGCATGTGATTTCACTAACAGAAGTTGAGATTTGACTGGATATGACTTATGACGAGGAGCCAGTTAAGATTTTGGCTTAGGAAATCAAACAATTAAGAAATAAAAGTACTACTCTTGTGAAAGTCTTGTGGCAAAGGCATGGGGTTGAAAAGGCTACATGGGAGACCGAAGAAAACATGAGAAACCAATATCCAAACCTTTTTACTAGTAAGATTTTTAGGGACAAAAATCCCTAAGGGGGAGAGTTGTAACATCCCAGTTTTGGGCGTCAGATAGTGGTTTTGAGACCACAAATCCAAAGTAGAAATAATTATTTTATGATTATTATGAGGTCTATCATATGATTGCATGCTTGTGTGAAAATTCATGAAGAAATTTTATTGATAAAGTGCCAAATTTGACATTTAGGACTAAATTGCAAAAGTTGCAAAATGTGAGTTCTAGAAGCTTTAAGCATGAAGTTGCCATGGATTATTAATTAGAGGTCCTTAAATAGGAATTTCCCTAATTTCTATTTTTATGGACAAAAATGGGCATGAATAGGAAAATTTTGAAAGAAATGCCTTAAGGGCATTTTTGTCATTTGGTTAATAAAAGAATAAAAAGGGAAAATAAGTCAAAAATTGGTGTCCATCTTCTTCATGTGTGCCAAAATTTCTAAGGGTTCCATATCTAGGGTTTCTTCAACTTTCAAGCTCAATAGTAAGTGCATCCTAGCCTCGTTTTTAATGCTCTTTTTTTTTGAAACCTGGTGATCTCAGGTGTGTTATTCCGTCAAACCAAAATAGGTGTGTCCCCGAAATACAGGAAAATGAGATTCAATGAAAGCTGAAAAACCCCTCTGTTGATGCCACACGGCCGTGTGGTAGGCCATGTGTGATGACATGCTGTGTGATCGACAAAGGCTAGGCCGTGTATAAGATGCGACCGTGTGAAGGCCAGGGTGTGGCCATGTGGGCCACATGGGCTATGCCAAATTGGGCGTGTGGGTCACACAGGCGTGTGGTATCTGGGCCAGGTCGTGTGATCCACACAACCAAGGTAAATATAGGCGTGTGGGCCACACAGGCTAGCCACATGGGCATGTGAGCCTATTTAACCGAAATCTTTCCTAGGGTTGCACGGGTCGTCCTAAACGACTTTGAGCCTATTGTTGAATCGGTAAGGGTTGATTAGACCCTAACTTGTATGATATCTATGATTGATATTGTGTTCTGAGCATATTATGATCATGCATATACGATTGATCTGTTCTATAAATCTTTATCTATAATTAAGCATGTGGGCATGAATATTCTGTAAGTTTGGTTCTGCATTTACTGTATCTATATTGGGGTTTGGGATGGTATATATATATTGGAAGAAGTGTACTAAGAGGCATTTATGCCTACTATTTGGCAGTTCAGCTGCAATGTATCTGATATGTGCCGCATTCAGTACAGCATGGTGTGTAGGGTTGGGTGGGTGTTTTAAACCCCACATGGTGTGTAGGGATGGTCGGAGATGGTTTGTAAAGACTGGGGGTAGGATCCTTATTTCTGTTTCTGACTGCATATATGTATCTGAGATGGGCTAGGGCCCACATTTGCATCTGAACCTGTAATGGGCTTAGGCCCTAGACTGTATTTGACTATATCTATTATTCTATATGTATGCATGTTTAATTCTCTAGGGTTACACATTGAGTTTACGTAAACTCACCCTTTCTTCTGCTTGTTCTGTACAGGTAATCCATAGAATTAGGAAGATTAGTGCAGCGGTGGACTCGACGGTGACCACTCTTTTAAAACTGTTTCACTTTTGTTTTATGGTTTCATTATAATTTGTTGGGTATTTCTTTTGTAATTGGGACTTTATGGTCTATGTAACATCCTGATTTTCGGTTAATTCGCGATTCTCAATATTTTGGTAAAGTTGTTTAAATTTTGTAGTTGGATGTGAAATTAATATTTTGAGTAGATAAATGGGCTTATGGAAGGCCCATGTGTTGGTCAAAAACCCAGTTGAATTGTTGAATTTTGGATTTAAGAGTTAGGGGTTCTGGCTAGTTGGCCCTTATGTAAGGTTATGGATAAAATGCATCACAAAAGAGCCTCTAGTAAAGTGGCTAAGTGACGCCACTAGGGAGCTATAAGGGTGGCGTGTAAGAGGTTTGGGAGGTCATGGGATCGATTCCTGTGTTGGCAATAGAAGCATTTATTTTTTAAGTGCGGGAAGGGAAGGTGGTGGAGTCCAAATGGATTACGCTAGGAGGAGTTTGGATTTGGTCGGATGCTTGATTTAAGGAGTGATAAGGGGAGAGATTTTAGGGATTTGATAAGGGGAGAGAGTTGGCCGAATAAGGGAGTCCGAGAGAGGGGAAAATTCGGCTAAGAGGTTTAGTTAGGAATTTCGGCACTTAAGTATTTTTCGTGTAGTTTTTCTCTGGGAGATTGGTCTTTCTTCTTTTTTTCTCTTTTGCAGCCAGAACCTATCATCTTCCTACCATCTTTTTATCCTTCTCCTTCTTCCAAATCAGCCCACTATTCCCTTTCTTTCACCATTGTTCCTCCCTTATCTCTACTTTTACCAAAACACCGCAAAAAGCAGAAAAAGTCATGGCATCAAAGTGGTGCCGACTTTTGGTTACCAACAGCCATCTTCTTTCTTTATTTTGTTTATCGGTGATCAACTCTCCTATCTCCTAGGGCTAGATAGATTCAAGAAGAAGAGACGGTGGTAAGTGATCAAAACCTTAAGCAATTTTATGTAGGACTATTAACAAGGGTAGAAACCCTATGTTTTTAGGAAGTGGCCGATTATGGGTATAGGCTCATGGGATGATTCTTTTATTAATGTTATGATTTTTATGGTAAAGGAGCAGCAACACGTATTGACGGCTTGAGTCGGTTGAATCTTTGGAGTATTTGGATCTAAGGGAATCGGTGTGTCGACAAGGTAAGGTTTTTAGGCTACTTTAGAGGGTGGCCGAATGTGTAAGTGTTAGTATTAAATGGTTTCCGTTTTGGTTTCATCTATGGAAGCTGATTTATTAACGGTTGGTTATAGGAGAAATCGTGTAGGAGATCTCGTGGAGGAATATCGCCAAACAGGTGTGTAATAAACCCAATTTCATGGCTTAACTCAATAAATGCCGAAAAGCCGAAATGCCGAAATTCTGGCATCTTGAGGACTTGTGAGCGTGCGAAAGCTCATAGGTTAGGTAGATACGTTAAGTTTGATGATCGGGACCATTGAAACAGGTAATGGCGCAAATTTCTGCGTTACGGTAAGTTGGGCCTCGAGGGGCTAAAATCGGGCCCAATGGGCTTCCGGACCCATTTGGGAAAATTTGATGGAAAATGAAAACCTGTTAAATTGCATGTTGACACTGATAATATTATTATGGAATATAAGATAAGTGGGCTTGGATGACTAAATCGACTACGTAGGGCCCATTAGGGGTTTTTGGCCCAATAACTCGGTTTCGCTAGAAATGGGCCTGAATCGCTGTTTAAACACTTGAAATGTTAGTAACTGATGATGAACATGGAAAACCCTAATATTTGGTAAAATTACGAGAATGCCCTTATAACATGAAAATGACCATTATACCCCTAGGGTTAATTATGAGGTTTATACATGGGTTTTGATAAAAATATGTATGATATGTACATAATATGTATGATATGCACATGAAATGCATGATATACACGTGACATGTATGGTATGCACATGATATGTATGAGATGTAAATGATAGATTTATGATATGCATTTGGGTTGGGTTTTATATGTGGATGGAGGAAGTGCAAAAGGGCTTATGCCCCAGTTTACCGAAAAGGGCTTATGCCCCAGTTATTAAAAGGGCTTTTGCCCCTGGGATTATTAAAAAGAGGCTAGGCCTCGGTTATATGATAAAGCAAACAATGCCGCGGTGGAGAGAGTTTGGTTGGGTGGGTGAGTTATTCCCACATGGAGAGCTTGGTTGGTACGGGTGGAAGTAGCGGTTGGTGGGTCGAGTAGTCTCCCCAAATGGGCTTGCGTTCATGCATTAATCTTACATGTGATATTGAAATGGGCCTATGGGCCATACTGTCTCTGAGAATAAGGCTTGGCCCGATAACATGAGTAATAAAGAAAAGGCTTGGCCCAGATTATGATATGTGTTATATGAAAAGGCTTGGCCCAGTATTATGATATGTGTGATATGAAAAGGCTTCGGCCCAGTATTATGATATGAATTATAAAAGGCTTCGGCCCAGTAAAGGTGGTAATTAAGTTTGGGCTTAGGCCCAGTAAGCTGGTATTGATTTGGGCTCTGAAAGGGGCTTGTTGCACACTGAGTTTTCCCAAACTCACCCCCTTTTCTTTCTTATTTTACAGGTGAGCCTTGACTTGGGGACTTGGAGTGGAGGGGATTGAGTGGCCATGATGATCGTATTTGGACTTTTCAATAAGTAAATGGGTTTTTTTTTATTTTATTTATCATTTATTTTGGGGTTGTAATAAGGCCATTTTAACCTTAACTTTATTTCCTTGCTTTTCTGGATTACTTTGTTAAATGGGCTGATAATAAATAAATAAAATGGGCTAGACTTAGGACGCGTTTTCAAAATGATACCTACTTTTAAATAACACAACGTCACACATAATTGGTTAACAAAGATAACTACTCAAATGAATTTTCCAACTCGTTTACCAAAGTGTGGCAATGGTTGTGGGCATGTCTAGGATTGGTTCTATCCGGGAGCTTGGTACTTAAGCAGCCTTCATGGCTCACCTCCTCCGTTTCGGATGCCTACGGTGCTTGACCTCCATTCACTTTGGTTAGCTTGACTTTAGGCGATTTCTAATCAACCAAACGAAACACGAATTTTTAAACACATGTGACACGTCGATTCGGCCATAGCGTCTAGGCCGGGTTTGGGGTGTTACATTTAGTAATATCGAGCCGGTTGCAACAACTCGTTTGTGGATTGGGTCGAAAAATTTTTTTCAAAACTCGAGCCTAAGAAGGGTATTTTTGGGAAATGGCAGATTTTTCAAAAAAAAAAAAATGTTTAAATTTTACTGTCTTTTTATGGGTTTAAAATTGAAAATTTTAACAGAGGTATTATAAATTAGTTTTGGAAAATTTTTTTTGATTAAAGGATTGTTGTGAATGGTTGAGGAAAGATGTGGCGCACTGAATCCCCGGCACCAAGTCTGTAAGTACCCCTACTTTTGTATTGGTAAATTCGGATAAAATGTTAAACTGAGGCCCTATTATAATACTGTAGTTAGGGCAGAACTATGAAACAGTAGGATTGGGACTGTAGCTAGGCTTTTTCGTCGCGAAAACAAATCACTGAATTGCCATATTTCCATAAAACATCTCTTAAAAGAAACTGAAATATTTGACTAATTTCATAAAACTCGTAATCAGAAAATTCGATATGAGTACAAGGGGAACGCGTGGACGAGGCCGCGGGCGTGGACGCGGTCGTGGTAGAGCACAAGCTGAATCATCATCCTCAAGGCATAGGCCAACTGAGGAGACATTTGTGCCTGAACAACGGAGACCGGGTCATATGATCGGTGCGGGGGCGATGCTTTGTCACAAGCAATGTTAAGGGTTCTAGAAAGGGTTGCCGGAGCTAGAACTGGGACAGTAAACAGGGGATCTATCTCTGAGCGACTCCGGGCTAACGGAGCAGAGGTTTTTAAGGGCGTATCTGGAGTAGCCCCAAGTGTGGCTGAGTATTGGTTAGAGGCGACAGAGCGGATTATGGACGACCTCGATTGCTCGATGGAACAAAAGTGAAGGAGCCGTGTCCTTGCTAAGAGATGAGGCATACCGGTGGTGGATCACGATGAGGAGAGTACCCCGATCGAATGTGTGACTTGGGGACCTGTTCAAGTGCGCTTTTAAGGGAGGTATGTTGGAGCGAGTTATGTGGATGCTCGTAGAAAAGAATTTCGAATTTGGCTCAAGGTAATAAAGATTGCGGAGTATGAGGCGGAATTCTTAAGGTGAGTAGATATGCTAGTGGGATAGTTGCGATCGAATATGAGCGCAGCGTTCGATTCGAGGATGGCCTCGCGATGAGCTTAGAGTCTTGATAGCTCCACAAAGGGAGCGTGACTTCATTTGCACTAGTGGAGAAGGCCAAGATAGCCGAGAAGTGAAGCACGGGGCAGCGGAACCGTGAGAGGATCGACCCATTTAGAAAAGATTCTAGACCCTGCAGTATGCTGCAGATAGAAATGTTAAAAGAGCTAGAGTGGAGGAGCCACTCAGGAATACTTTTAAACCGCATGGTATGCAAAGACGTGGTAGAGCACATATGGGGAGTGTTGGAAACGTCTTTGGAGCGTGTTTCCGATGTGGGTCCAAGGAGCATAAGTTTAGAGATTGTCCTCGGAGAGCAGCTCAGGATCAAGCTGCGGAACAAAGAGGAGTTCAACCGCAGCGAGGGGGACCACCGCCTCAGAGGGGTCGTGGTCAAGGTAGAGGTGGCAATGGTAATGGACGAGGACGTGGGGCACCTGGCAGGGGTACTGGACAAGCTGAGGCTCGACAGCCGGCACTGGTCTATGCTGCACGACGTCGTGAAGAGGGTGACGCTCCTGATGTTATAACTGGTACGTTCCTCATTCATAGCAAGCCTTACACTGCTTTGATTGATGTGGGTTCTACCCACTCGTATGTTGCTTGTGATGTATCTGGGGCATTGGGTGTGCTTCCTGAAGAGTTTGTGAGTGGGGTATCGGTAATAAGCCCTTTAAGACACTCGGTTAGGGTGGATAAACTCTTTAAGGAAGTGCCTTTAGAGACGCAAGGTGAGATATTTGTAGGGGATCTGATGGAGCTACCATTTCGAGAGTTTAACCTTATTTTGGGGATGGGTGGTGACTAAGCATAGGGCGTATTTGGATTGTGCTGTTAAGAGGATGGTGCTAAGAACTGATAAAGATGAGGAGGTAATGGTCATTGGGGAGCGAAGGAATTACTTATCTAATGTTGTTTCGGCATTAAGGGCGGAGAAGTTGATTCGGAAAGGTTGTGAGGCATTCTTGGCGTTTGTGAGTCAAGTTGAACCTGCAGTGATAACCGTGGAGTCAGTTAGGACCATTAAGGAGTTCCAAGATGTATTTCGGAGGAACTTCTGGACTACCTCCGCACAGAGAAGTCGAGTTTGGAATCGACTTGTTGCCTGGAACGGCTCCGGTGTCTATTGCACCTTATAGGATGGCACCAAAAGAGTTGGTGGAACTGAAGGCTCAGATTCAAGAACTGTTGGACAGAGGGTTTATAAGACCCAGTATTTCTCCATGGGGTGCCCCAGTATTGTTCGTAAAGAAGAAAGATGGGACCATGCGAATGTGTATTGATTATCGCCAGTTGAACAAGCTGACAATTAGGAACAAGTATCCGTTACCAAGGATTGACGATCTGTTTGATCAACTGAAAGGAGCTTCAGTATTCTCTAAGATTGACCTTCGGTCAGGGTATCATCAGTTAAGGGTCAAAAAGGAGGATATCCATAAGACGGCATTCAGAACTCGATATGGTCATTACGAGTTTTTGGTTATGCCCTTTGGCTTGACTAATGCACCGGCGGCATTCATGGATTTGATGAATCGAGTGTTTCAGCCATACCTGGATCGGTTTGTTGTTGTTTTTATTGATGATATCTTGGTGTACTCGCAAACAGAGGAGAAGCATGATGAGCATTTACGGATTGTGCTACAAGTGCTAAGGGAAAAGCAACTTTACGCAAAGTTTAGTAAGTGCGAGTTTTGGCTAAATGAAGTAACCTTTTTAGGGCATGTTGTGTCTGCAGAAGGGATTAAGGTTGACCCTAGGAAGATTGAGGCGATTTTGGAGTGGAAGCCACCAAGGTCGGTGAAATAGAAATCCAAGCTTTTTGGGGTTGGCAGGATATTATAGAAGGTTTGTGGAAGGATTTTCTGTGTTGGCAGCGCCATTAACGAAACTTATAAGGAAGGGAGCACCGTTCGTATGGACGAATAAGCAGCAAGAGGCTTTTGAAAAGTTAAAGGAAGTTCTGACTGAGGCACCGGTGTTGATTCAGCCAGAATCCGGCAAAGATTTCACTGTGTATAGTGATGCGTCACATGTAGGTTTGGGTTGTGTGTTGATGCAAGAGGGCAAAGTGGTCGCTTATGCTTCACGACAACTTAAGCCACATGAGCTGAATTATCCTACTCATGACTTGGAGTTGGCAGCTGTAACGCCCCCACGCCCGAGACCGTCGCCGGAGTCGAGTATGAGGTGTTACTAAGCTTAATTTAACATTTTTAGAACTTTGGATTATTTGTTTCTACATTCACAGTTTTTAAGCTACTTGTGTCACAGTCACAAGAAAAATCATATCTCAAGTTACAAAACTCGAAATTAAGATCCGTAAATTTTCCTTGAATCTAGACTCATATACCTATCTACTAATTTTTTTTCTAGAATTTTTGGTTGAGCCAATTAGTACAGTTTATTAGTTAAAGTTACCCCTGTTTCAGGACTTGACTGGTTTGACCTCTGTTTACTACGAACCATATTTCTCTCTGTACAAAATTCATATGGCTATGAGGTTTGTTTCTACTAAAACTAGACTCAATAAGGATTCTGAGGATATAAAATACACCACCTAATTATATCTTTAAAATTTATAGTGAATTTCTAAAGTTGGAACAGGGATTTAGAAACTGTTACGACCCTGTTTCACTAAAATTCAAATATCTTTTAACATATAATTCCTTTACCTATTTCATTTGTTTCATGTGAAACTAGACATAATAATCTTCAATTTGATGTATATTCCATCACCATATTCAATTTCTATGATTTTTAGTAAATTTTCAAACTCGGGTCAGTGTTGCTGCAGTATTCTGTTTATGGCAAATTTCATCCCTTTTATGAGTTTTTATGCACTAAGTATCTTAATAATTTTCCTTAACATCAAACATAATCTAAACTAACCATTTTCATAATTTATCATTGTCAAACATTTTGTCAACCATTCCATCACCATATCATAAGATCATTTACACAAAATAGGTATATTGCTATACATGCCATACTTAAATTTACAAATCATTTACCAAAAGTCTTAGGATAGTGTGATCGAGCCTTCGACCTATCCCGACTCTCGAGTGGCTTGTCCAAAACTACAATCAGTAAGAAGGAGGGAGTAAGCATAAATGCTTAGTAAGTTCATATGCAAATAATAAGTAAACATAACAAACAGATCATACCAATCAACATTAGCATGCATCACTAAAACACATATCACATTTCTAATCATTTTTCATCATCTTATTACCTTATCGTGATTGTATCAATACTCAACCCGAGGGTTAAATACATACCTGTCCAAAATATCCATTTCACATCACTTACCAATACGCGTCTCTTTACGTCTCGAATATTCCTCCAATTGAGTAGAACTTTACCCGTTGAACACATCGGAATATAATTTGGATACATGGATAACTTGCACATAAGTGCCATATATGAAATCAAGCAATCATGTAACCCGCCCATAAGCGAACTCGGACTCAACTCAACGAGCTCGGTGTTCGCATCCATAAGTGAACTCGGACTCAACTCAACGAGCTCGGATGCCTAGTTACATCTCTCGAACTCGGACTCAACTCAACGAGTTCGGACATTCGCATCCATAAGTGAACTCGGACTCAACTCAACGAGTTCGGATGCTCAACCATCCTAGTGACATGTCACTTGTATCCTAATCTATTCCTAAGGTTCAAAGCGGGATTTTCCTCGGACACATATCCTTGCCATCTTAGTAAAATACCGAAACCAATACTCGGTAGCACTTTATATTTAACAAATAATACAAATAATTTGCATTTTATTCGAAAATAACCACAAAGCATATATCTCATAATAAAAATCAGCATATCATAGAATTAACATCAATAATTTACAAATAACAATTATACTACATTATTTACACATGAACTTACCTTGGTACCAAAATACAAAGATTTTGCAATTTAGTCCACAATCTTTTCTTTTCCTCGATTGAGGTCGATTCCACGTCTTTCTTGATTATGAAGCTTGGAAGCTTGAAACAAACCCTAGCTATGGAGAACCCTTGAAATTTCGGCCTAATGAAGAAGATGGACAAAAATTGGCTTTTAATTTTGTTTTTAATTCATTTTAATAACTAAATGACCAAAATGCCCTTACTACTAAACTTTCCAAAAATTCCTTCCATGTCCTAATTTTGTCCATGAACTTAAAATTGGTCAAATTGCTATTTAAGACCTCTTAATTAATATTTCAATGCAATTTCATACTAAAAACTTCTAGAATGCAAGTTTTGCAACTTATTCGATTTAGTCCCTACTTTCAAATTAAGTATTTTATGCATAGAATTTCTTCACGAAATTTTCACACAATCATGTAATCATATCATAAACCTCAAAATAATTATAAAATAATGATTTCTATCTCAGATTTGTGGTCACAAAACCACTATTCCGATTAGGCCCTAATTCGGGATATTACAACTCTCCCCCTTTAAGGATTTTTCGTCCTCGAAAATCTTAAATGAAACAGATGTGGGTATTGATTTCTCATAGTTTCTTCGATTCCCATGTAGCTTCTTTTATTCCATGCCTTTGCCACAACACCTTCACAAGTGCAACATTTTTATTCCTTAGTTGTTTGACCTCTCGAGCTAAAATCTTAATCGGTTCTTCTTCGTAGGTCATATCCGGTTGTAGTTCAACTTCATCGGTGAAACTACATGTGAAGGATCCGAACGATACCGACGTAACATAGATACGTGGAACACATCATGAATCTTCTCTAATTCGGTGGTAATGCTAGCCGATATGCTACCGGTCCAACTTTTTCAATTACTTCATACGCCCAATAAAACGCGGACTTAATTTGCCCTTCCGTCCAAATCTAAGGACTTTCTTCCACGGAGACACCTTTAAAAATACTTTATCACCAACTTGAAATTCAATGTCTTTTCGTTTTAGATCTCGCATAAGATTTTGTCTATCTCAAGCAAAACTTTCAAACAATCTCGAATTACTTTCACTTTTTCTTGATTTCTTTTATTAGATCAACTCCATAAATCTGATTTTCCTTGAGTTCAGTCCAATACAAAGGCGTTCGACACTTACGACCATACAATGCTTCATAAGGTGCCATTTTCAAGCTCGTCTGATAACTATTGTTGTAAGCAAATTCTACCAACGGCAAATATCTTTCCCAACTTCCTTGAAATTCCAATACACAACATCCGAGCATGTCTTCAAGAATGAATTACTCTCTCGATTGTCCATCGGTTTGTGGATGAAAGCGAAGATCGAAATTTAACTTTGTACCTAACGCGTCTTGCAATTTTTGCCAAAACCGCGAGGTAAACCTTGGATCTCTATCTGAAATAATCGACAATGGTATTCCATGTAATCTAACAATTTCTCTAATATACTGAGTCACCAACTTGTTAAGAGAATAATCCGTGACGTCTTAGGAATAAAATGAGTGACTTAGTTAATCTGTCAACTATTACCCAGATGGCATCTTTCTTTCCTGGAGTCAATGGCAATCCTGAAACAAAATCCATAGTAATCCGATCCCATTTCCATTCAGGAACCATAATAGGCTGAAGTAATCCCGAAGGCACTTGGTGTTCGACTTTCACTGTTGACAAATTAAGCATTTGGACACAAACTCTGATATATCTCTTTTCATTCCATTCCACCAATACATTTTCTTCAAGTCATTATACATTTTCGTACTACCCGGATGAATCGAGAAATAACTACTATGTGCTTCTTGTAGGATCTTTTGAATCAATTCCTCATTCTTTGGTACACAAATCCGATCTTTAAACATTAAGCACCCATCGTAACCAATTGCGAAATCGACTCTGTATCAACTTCACACTGTTTTCTCTTGGCTTGCAAATCTTGATCATCTTTTTGAGCTTCAGAAATCTCTTGTAAAAACTTCGGTTTTACTCTTAGCTCTGCTAGAATCGAACCATCATCTGACACTTTCAACTGAGTGTTCATAACTCTCAAAGCAAACAACAACTTTCTGCTCAAAGCATCAAGCAACCACATTCGCTTTTCCCGGATGATAATCAATAACAAGCTCGTAATCTTTCAATAACTCCAACCATCTTGTTTGTCTTAAATTCAAGTCTTTTTATGACATCAAGTACTTAAGACTTTTATGGTCGGTATATACCCGGCACTTTTCACCATACAAATAATGTCGCCAAATTTTCAAAGCAAACACCACTGCAACCAATTCCAAATCGTGAGTAGGATAATTCCTCTCATGAGGTTTTAACTGCCTCGAAGCATATGCCACCACTTTTCCTTCTTGCATGAGCACACACCCCAAACCATTTAGAGAAGCATCACTATACACCACAAATTCTTTACGATTTAATTTGTACTAACACTGGTGCCTCTGTTAATAATTTTTTTAATTCTTCAAAACTCCGTTGACATTCTTCCGTCCATTCAAATTTAACATCCTTTCGGAGTAATTTAGTTATAGGAGCAGCAATTATAGAAAATCCATTTACAAACCGCCGATAATACCCAGCTAGCCCCAAGAAACTTCTAACTTCAGTTACATTTTTCGGTGGCTTCCAATCAACAATGGCTGAAATTTTACTAGGATCAACCCGTATACCATCACCTGAAACAATATGACCCAAGAATCCAACTTCCGTAGAGCAAAATTCACTTTTACTAAACTTAGCATACAACTGCTTATCTCTCAAAGTTTGCAAAACTATCCTCAAATGCTCAGCATGCTCTGTATCATCTTTTGAATAAATTAAAATATCATCTATAAACACCACAACAAATTTGTCCAAGTATGGTGAATATGCGATTCATTAAATCCATAAACACAAAGAGAGCATTTGTCAACCCGAATGGCATAACTAAAAATTCATAATGACCATACCTTGTTCTAAAAGCGATTTTAGGCACATCCGACTCTTTTACCATGATTGGTAATACCGGATCTCAAGTCAATCTTTGAAAACCATGTCGCTCCTTTTAGCTGGTCAAACAAATCATCAATTCTTGGCAACGGATATTTGTTTTTGATTGTCACCTTGTTTAACTGGCGATAATCAACACACAACCTCATAGAACCATCCTTCTTTTTCACAAATAACACGGGAGTACCCCAAGGTGAAAAACTCGGTCTCACAAAACCTTTATCAGTCAACTCTTGCAACTGCGACTTTAATTCCTTCAACTCTGCTGGTGCCATTCTATACGGACAATCGAAATCGGAGCTGCTTCGGTATCAAATCAATACCAAATTCTACTTCCACGATTTGGAGGCAAACCCGGCAATTCTTCCGAAATACGTCCAGTAAATTCGCACACAAACAAGCGCTTCGATTCAACTTTCTTTTCAACTTCTTTTGTATTAATTACATACGCCAAATAAGCTTCATAACCCTTTCTCAAATATCTACGAGCCGACATCAAAGAAATCACACTAGACAATACCTCACGATTTATCCGATTCAACCTCGAGTTTCACCGTTTTCACACTTTAATTCTATAACCTTTTCTTTGCAATTTACTATAGCATCATGCAATGTCAACCAATCCATACCCAAAATAACATCAAATTCATCAAAGCAAAAGCAACATCAAGTCGTAGGAAAGTAATGATCCCGAATCATTAAAGGACATTTCTTACATACTTTATCAATGATCACACATTTGCCTAACGGATTCGACACTCTAATCATAAATTACGTGTTCTCAACGGTATATTCATACTAGACACCAATTTCATGCACACATATGAATGAGTAGAGCGGGATCAATCAAAGCAATAACATTAACATTATAGAGAGAAAATGTACGGTAATCACATCGGTGAGGAAGCATCTTCACGCGCTTTAATAGCATAAGTTCTAGCAGAGCCCTTCCTTGAGGTCTAACTGGTGCATCCCTGGCTACATTCTTACTGCTTGCTTCGCTCCCAGCTTTTCTTGGATATCTTCCTCTCGAATCCGCCCCACTTATTTTTGTATTCTGAAATTTTTCTTTTTCAGCTCTCTCTGGGCAGTCTCTAATAAAATGATCCGGAGAACCACATCGAAAACATTCATTTGCTCTACACGGACCAAAATGATTTCTACCACACCGGCACTCGAAGTTTAACAAATCTCGAGTTCCCCCTACACTGGTCTGCCAAGTAGTCCGAGATTTAGGACCCACATTTTGCTTCTTATAATTCCCATATGATTGCCCAGTGAAGCTTGGGAGCGAGATTCATATTCCTTGACTTTCCAGTTCTTTGTGAAAATGAAGCGCTCATCGGTCTTTTCTTCCAATTTCTAGTCTCGGCCTCTACCTTTTTCTTTTCTTTAAGCAATTCTTCGGCCTTACAAGCTCGATCAACCAATACTACCATTTCTTTTAATTCAAGAATTCCAACAAATACCTTGATGTCTTCGTTGAGCCCGTCTTCAAATCGTCGGCACATCTTGGCCTCTGAGGAACATACTCTCGGCATACTTACTTAATCGAACAAACTCTCTTTCATATTCTCAGAATAGTCATATTACCTTGCTTCACTCAAGAAATTCTTTACGCTTACGATCAATAAATCTTTCACTAATATATTTCTTACAAACTCTTCTTGAAAGAATTCCCAAGTTATTTTCTCTTTCGGTACCACCGAAATCAAAGTCTTCCACCAATTATAAGTGAATTCCTCAACAAAGATATAGCGCATTTCAAACATTCTTCAGTGTACAAGATAATTCGTCAAATACCGGATAGAATTTTCAAGCGAACTCGCTTTCGGCATCATCATCAATATTTGCTTTAAATTCTTGACCCCTTGCTTGCGAATTCTATCAAGCTGGAGTTCGTGTGAAATTTCATCAGATCCATACCTTGAGGCGTCGGGAGTGCAGGTTGAGGAATTGGGGAGGTGGGGAGGTTGTACATTTGGGTTCGCACTGAACGAACTCGGTGTACCATGCACTCATCATTTGGAGAAAGGCTCGACCCCTTTCTCCTCCTCCCGACCAACAGTAGGAGGTGGATTTTCGATCAGTATTTGCTCCTTCAAACGGAGTGGCGCATTACTCTCTACTTTCATCGCCCATACTGGATCGGGATCCATTTACTATAAAAAAATCATTTAAAAAGGTCGGAAGTCGTCACACTATCACAATTTATACATATGGCATGTATAGCAAAATCCGTACATACAACACGTAGTCGAGAACCGACTAAACCTGCTCGATACCACTAAATGTAACGCCCCACGCCCGAGACCGTCGCGGAGTCGAGTATGAGGTGTTACTAAGCTTAATTTAACATTTTAGAACTTTGGATTATTTGTTTCTACATTCACAGTTTTTAAGCTACTTGTGTCACAGTCACAAGAAAAATCATATCTCAAGTTACAAAACTCGAAATTAAGATCCGTAAATTTTCCTTGAATCTAGACTCATATACCTATCTACTAATTTTTTCTAGAATTTTTGGTTGAGCCAATTAGTACAGTTTATTAGTTAAAGTTACCCTGTTTCAGGACTTGACTGGTTTGACCTCTGTTTACTACGAACCATATTTCTCTCTGTACAAAATTCATATGGCTATGAGGTTTGTTTCTACTAAAACTAGACTCAATAAGGATTCTGAGGATATAAAATACACAACCTAATTATATCTTTAAAATTTATAGTGAATTTATAAAGTTGGAACAGGGGATTTAGAAACTGTTACGACCCTGTTTCACTAAAATTCAAATATCTTTTAACATATAATTCCTTTACCTATTTCATTTGTTTCATGTGAAACTAGACATAATAATCTTCAATTTGATGTATATTCCATCACCATATTCAATTTCTATGATTTTTAGTAAATTTTCAAACTCGGGTCAGTGTTGCTGCAGTATTCTGTTTATGGCAAATTTCATCCCTTTTATGAGTTTTTATGCACTAAGTATCTTAATAATTTTCCTTAACATCAAACATAATCTAAACTAACCATTTTCATAATTTATCATTGTCAAACATTTTCTCAACCATTCCATCACCATATCATAAGATCATTTACACAAAATAGGTATATTGCTATACATGCCATACTTAAATTTACAAACCATTTACCAAAAGTCTTAGGATAGTGTGGTCGAGCCTTCGACCTATCCCGACTCCTGAGCTGGCTTGTCCAAAACTACAATGAGTAAGAAGGAGGGAGTAAGCATAAATGCTTAGTAAGTTCATATGCAAATAATAAGTAACATAACAAACAGTCATACCAATCAACATTAGCATGCATCACTAAAACACATATCACATTTCTAATCATTTTTCATCATCTTATTACCTTATCGTGATTGTATCAATACTCAACCCGAGGGTTAAATACATACCTGTCCAAAATATCCATTTCACATCACTTACCAATACGTCTCTTTACATCTCGAATATTCCTCCAATTGAGTAGAACTTACCCGTTGAACACATCGGAATATAATTTGGATACATGGATAACTTGCACATAAGTGCCATATATGAAATCAAGCAATCATGTAACCCGCCCATAAGCGAACTCGGACTCAACTCAACGAGCTCGGGCGTTCGCATCCATAAGTGAACTCGGACTCAACTCAACGAGCTCGGATGCCTAGTTACATCTCTCGAACTCGGACTCAACTCAACGAGTTCGGACATTCGCATCCATAAGTGAACTGGGACTCAACTCAACGAGTTCGGATGCTCAACCATCCTAGTGACATGTCACTTGTATCCTAATCTATTCCTAAGGTTCAAACGGGATTTTCCTCGAACACATATCCTTGCCATCTTTAGTAAAATACCGAAACCAATACTCGGTAGCACTTTATATTTAACAAATAATACAAATAATTTGCATTTTATTGAAAATAACCACAAAGCATATATCTCATAATAAAAATCAGCATATCATATAATTAACATCAATAATTTACAAATAACAATTATACTACATTATTTACACATGAACTTACCTTGGTACCAAAATACAAAGATTTTGCAATTTAGTCCACAATCTTTTCTTTTCCTCGATTGAGGTCGATTCCACGTCTTTCTTGATTATGAAGCTTGGAAGCTTGAAACAAACCCTAGCTATGGAGAACCCTTGAAATTTTGGCCTAATGAAGAAGATGGACAAAAATTGGCTTTTAATTTTGTTTTTAATTCATTTTAATAACTAAATGACCAAAATGCCCTTACTACTAAACTTTCCAAAAATTCCTTCCATGTCCTAATTTTGTCCATGAACTTAAAATTGGTCAAATTGCTATTTAAGACCTCTTAATTAATATTTCAATGCAATTTCATACTAAAAACTTCTAGAATGCAAGTTTTGCAACTTATTCGATTTAGTCCCTACTTTCAAATTAAGTATTTTATGCATAGAATTTCTTCACGAAATTTTCACACAATCATGTAATCATATCATAAACCTCAAAATAATTATAAAATAATTATTTCTATCTCAGATTTGTGGTCACAAAACCACTATTCCGATTAGGCCCTAATTCGGGATATTACAGCAGCAGTAATTTTTGCACTTAAAATATGGAGGCACTACTTGTATGGGGAGAGATGCATCATTTACACAGATCATAAGAGTCTTAAGTACTTGCTGACTCAGAAAGAGCTGAATCTTAGACAACGAAGGTGGATCGAGCTATTAAAAGACTATGACTGTTCGATTGAATATCATCCAGGTAAGGCAAATGTTGTAGCTGATGCGTTGAGTCGGAGAACGGTGGCGGAGTTGAAGGCGATGTTTGCTCGCCTAAGCTTGTATGATGATGGAAGCTTATTGGCAGAGTTGCAAGTGAGACCGACTTGGGTAGAGCAAATTAAGAGGCAACAGTTGATGGATGAATCGTTGGGTTCTCGGTTTCAGCAAGTTGAGACAGGTGAGAATTCAGACTTTGGACTGAATAGTGAAGGGGTTCTCTGTTTTCGAGGAAGAATGTGTATACCGAAGGACTCTGATTTAAGGATGATGATTTTAAAAGAGGCACATGGTGGGCCTTGTGCGATGCATCCAGGAGGAAGCAAGTTGTATCGAGACTTGCGAGAGCTATATTGGTGGCCTGGGCTTAAGCGAGAGGTGACTGAATTTGTGAGGAAATGTTTAACGTGTCAACAAGTGAAGGCAGAGCATCAATTACCTTCAGGATTGCTACAGCCAGTAAAGATACCACTTTGGAAGTGGGAAAGGGTAACCATGGATTTTGTAAGTGGGTTGCCATTGACACCATCTAAGAAGGACTCGGTTTGGGTAATTGTGGATAGGTGTGAAGTCTCCGCTCACTTCATACTGTCAACTGTTTACTCACTCCAAAAGTTGGCCAAGTTATATGTGGCGGAGATAGTGCGGTTGCATGGGGTGCCAGTATCAATCATTTCTGACCGAGACCCAAGGTTTACATCTTGGTTTTGGCGGAAGTTGCATGAGGCGTTGGGAACGCGATTGGATTTCGATGACGGCTTTTCACCCTCAAAGCGGATGGACGGTCAGAGAGGATTATTCTGAGTTTTGGAAGACATGTTGAGGGGTTGTGTTATTGAGTTTGGGGCAGTTGGGAGGATTACTTACCATTGGCAGAATTCGCGTATAACAACAGTTACCAAGCAAGTATTCAGATGGCTCCTTATGAGGCACTATATGGGCGAAGATGTCGTTCGCCTACTTGTTGGACAGAATTGGGGGATAGGCAAGTACTTGGGGCGAGTTGGTGGCGAATCATCGAGGACAAGGTTAAGGTGATTAGGAATCGGTTAAAGGAGGCAAGCGGATCGACAAAAGTCTTACGCCGATTTGAAAGCGTGGGACGTGGAATATCTTTGTAGGGGACATGGTCTTTCCGAAAGTTTCACCTTGGAAGAAGATTCTAAGGTTTGGTAAGAAGGGTAAGTTGAGCCCACGGTTTATTGGGCCCACCGAATCGTTAAACGGATTGGACGATGGCTTATCATTGGAATTACCACCAAAGCGCATCGTATCCACGGCGTTTTCCATGTATCCATCTTTGGCGGTATCGATCCGACCCAACTCATGTCCCGCCATTGAAGAAATCGAGGTACATCGGATTTGACTTTTGAAGAGGAACTGTGCAAATACTTGATCGTGACGTCAAGGTGTTGAGGAAAGACAGTTCCACTAGTGAAAGTACTTTGGAGAAACCATGGCAAAGAAGAAGCTACTTGGGAGGCGAAGAGGCGATACGTCAACAGTACCCTCAACTTTTCGAATAAGGTAAACTTTCGAGGCCGAAATTTCTTTAAGGAGGGTAGAGTTGTAACATCCTGATTTTCGGTTAATTCGCGATTCTCAATATTTTGGTAAAGTTGTTTAAATTTTGTAGTTGGATGTGAAATTAATATTTTGAGTAGATAAATGGGCTTATGGAAGGCCCATGTGTTGGTCAAAAACCCAGTTGAATTGTTGAATTTTGGATTTAAGAGTTAGGGGTTCTGGCTAGTTGGCCCTTATGTAAGGTTATGGATAAAATGCATCACAAAAGAGCCTCTAGTAAAGTGGCTAAGTGACGCCACTAGGGAGCTATAAGGGTGGCGTGTAAGAGGTTTGGGAGGTCATGGGATCGATTCCCTGTGTTGGCAATAGAAGCATTTATTTTTTTAAGTGCAGGAAGGGAAGGTGGTGGAGTCCAAATGGATTCTGCTAGGAGGAGTTTGGATTCGGTCAGATGCTTGATTTAAGGAGTGATAAGGGGAGAGATTTTAGGGATTTGATAAGGGGGAGAGAGTTGGTAGAATAAGGGAGTCTGAGAGGGGAAAATTCGGCTAAGAGGTTTAGTTAGGGAATTTCGGCACTTAAGTATTTTTCTGTGCCGTTTTTCTCTGGGAGATTGGTCTTTCTTCTTTTTTCTCTTTTTGCAGCCGAACCTATCATCTTCCTACCATCTTTTTATCCTTCTCCTTCTTCCAAATCAGCCCACTATTCCCTTTCTTTCACCATTGTTCCTCCCTTATCTCTACTTTTACCAAAACACTGCAAAAGCCGAAAAGCTGTGCAGTCAAAGTGGTGCCGACTTTTGGTTACCAACAGCCATCTTCTTTCTTTATTTTGTTTATCGGTGATCAACTCTCCTATCTCCTAGGGCTAGATAGATTCAAGAAGAAGAGACGGTGGTAAGTGATCAAAACCTTAAGCAATTTTATGTAGGACTATTAACAAGGGCCGAAACCCCTATGTTTTAGGGAAGTGGCCGATTATGGGTATAGGCTCATGGGATGATTCTTTTATTAATGTTATGATTTTTATGGTAAAGGAGCAGCAACACGTATTGTGGCTTGAGTCGGTTGAATCTTTGGAGTGGCTGGATCTAAGGGAATCAGTGTCGACAAGGTAAGGTTTTTAGGCTACTTTAGAGGGTGGCCGAATGTGTAAGTGTTAGTATTAAATGGTTTCCGTTTTGGTTTCATCTATGGAAGCTGATTTATTAACGGTTGGTTATAGGAGAAATCGTGTAGGAGATCTCGTGGAGGAATATCGCCAAACAGTGTGTAATAAACCCAATTTCATGGCTTAACTCAATAAATGCCGAAAAGCGAAATGCCAAATTCGGCATCTTGAGGACTTGTGAGCGTCGTAAAGCTCATAGGTTAGGTAGATACGTTAAGTTTGATGATCGGGACCATTGAAGCAGGTAATGGCGCAAATTTACTGCGTTACGGTAAGTTGGGCCTCGAGGGTTAAAATCGGGCCCAATGGGCTTAGGACCCATTTGGGAAAATTTGATGGAAAATGAAAACTCTGTTAAATTGCATGTTGACACTGATAATATTATTATGGAATATAAGATAAGTGGGCTTGGATGACTAAATCGACTACGTAGGGCCCATTAGGGGTTTTTGGCCCAATAACTCGGTTTCGCTAGAAATGGGCACGAATCATTTGTTTAAACACTTGAAATGTTAGTAATCGATGATGAACATGGAAAACCCTAATATTTGGTAAAATTACGAGAATGCCCTTATAACATGAAAATGACCATTATACCCCTAGGGTTAATTATGAGGTTTATACATGGGTTTTGATAAAAATATGTATGATATGTACATAATATGTATGATATGCACATGAAATGCATGATATACACGTGACATGTATGGTATGCACATGATATGTATGAGATGTAAATGATAGATTTATGATATGCATTTGGGTTGGGTTTTATATGTGGATGGAGGAAGTGCAAAAGGGCTTATGCCCCAGTTTACCGAAAAGGGCTTATGCGATTATTATTAAAAGGGCTTTTGCCCTGATTATTAAAAAAGAGGCTAGGCCTCGGTTATATGATAAAGCGGCAATCTTGCAAAGTGGAGAGTTTGGTTGGGTGGGTGAGTTATTCCCACATGGAGAGCTTGGTTGGTACGGGTGGAGAGTAGCGGTTGGTGGGTCGAGTAGTCTCCCCAAATGGGCTTGCGTTCATGCATTAATCTTACATGTGATATTGAAATGGGCCTATGGGCCATACTGTCTACAGAATAAGGCTTCGGCCCAGTAACATGAGTAATAAAGAAAAAGGCTTCGGCCCAGTATTATGATATGTGTTATATGAAAAGGCTTTGCCCGAGATTATGATATGTGTGATATGAAAAGGCTTGGCCAATAAAGGTGGTAATTAAGTTTGGGCTTAGGCCCGATGAAGTGGGTATTGATTTGGGCTCGAAGGGGCTTGTTGCACACTGAGTTTTCCCAAACTCACCCCCTTTTCTTTCTTATTTACTGGTGAGCCTTGACTTGGGGACTTGGAGTGGAGGGGATTCAGAGTGGCCATGATGATCGTATTTGGACTTTTCAATAAGTAAATGGGTTTTTTTTTATTTTATTTATCATTTATTTTGGGGTTGTAATAAGGCCATTTTAACCTTAACTTTATTTCCTTGCTTTTACGGATTACTTTGTTAAATGGGGTGATAATAAATAAATAAAATGGGCTAGACTTAGGGAGCGTTTTCAAAATGATACCTACTTTTAAATAACACAACGTCACACATAATTGGTTAACAAAGATAACTACTCAAATGAATTTTCCAACTCGTTTACCAAAGTGTGGCAATGGTTGTGGGCATGTCTAGGATTGGTTCTATCAGGAGCTTGGTACTTAGCGGCCTTCATGGCTCACCTCCTCCGTTTCGGATGCCTACGGTGCCCGACCTCCATTCACTTTGGTTAGCTTGACTTTAGGCGATTTCCTAATCAACCAAACGAAACACGAATTTTTAAACACATGTGACACGTCAGATTCGGCCATAGCGTCTAGGCCGGGTTTGGGGTGTTACAGTCTATTTTGCTTAAACTTGGTTTTTACAGTGTTTATGAACTTATAATTGTAACGCCCCAAATTTTGAGCCTAGAAGTATTAGGTCTTAAACATGGGCATAGTTAGGAGGTTGCACATAAATATTTAGCCGTGCAAGAAAGTGACATAAATGCATGTCTGCTTTAGTGGTTAAGTGTCCTGGGAAGAGTCTGAGAAGTCTTGGGTTCAAGCCTTAGCTTATGTAAAAGTGTTGCTTTTAAAGGAATAAACCCTGTCTCTAGGCAGTAGTTTTTAAATAAATGTTGGTATTTTATGTCAAAAAGGGCTTGCTGGTTTAGGGGATAGGTGGCATGTTGATGTTCCATGAGGCCTGAGGATCGAGTCTTGCTTTGAGCAGTAGAGCATTTTATTTTGCTGTGAGTACGTGGGAGTGTTCTCGCTTGGCCGAAATAAAAGGTTTGAAGGGGGTTCAAATTAATGGTTGAGAGATTGGAGGAGAGATTTGAGGAGTGGAGTAGGGATTTGTGGACGGTTTGAGTGATTTGGGGGGGGAACTTTGGATAAAAGAGGTTGTGTGGACTTCAAATTAGTTGGTGGAGTGATATAAGAAGATTTTCAAGGAATGGATCAAGGGAAGAGGAGGAGTGTGCCAAAATTGAACTCTTTCCCAAAAGAATTCGGCTAGGCATTTGTTCTCTCTAGTTTCAATTTCTGTCAACCCTTTTCCCTAGTAGGCTGAATTCTTGCTTCTACCTTTCTTCTGCTTTTTGATTTGTCATTTTTTTCTCTCTTCTTAGGGCTGATTTTTTGTAAGGATTCATCGGGTTTTCTCATTTCTTTTGTTATTCTGAGGTTGCTTGTTCTTTTACTGACCAACTGCTTCTTCTTTTCTCTTTCAATTGGTTCTTGTCAGTCACCATTTCCTTCGATCTTCTTTTCCCTCTCTTATCTCTCGGGTTTTTTGGACAGATTGCTCTTCTCTTTTTGGTTGCTCTCCTGTCGTTTTTCCCCTTTGCTGGTTCTTCCCTGTTTCCTTTAGTAAGCCATGCATCTGCTTTTATATTCCCTAGGCCAAATATTGTTCAATTCTCCTCTTCGGCTCTTTGTTTGCTACATCACAAATTTACACTCTACTCGGTCGTTGCTCGGTAAGTGTAGTTCTATCGAGGCTTATTATAATCTAAGCATGGGTAATAAGAAGGTTATGACTCTCATGTAGGTGAAGATCAAGGGTGATTAGTGTGTCTCCTAAGAACCAAGAGTGCAGTTTCGATTGGTTTTCAGTAAGGAGGAGTCTATTTCGGTCTGTTGGAACTTCGTTAGATTCCATTTGATATATGATCTAGATAACCGATTAAATGGCTTGTTGATTGAACCCAGGTATAGGAGTAGTCGGAGTGCGGCTAATGTAATATCCCGAATAAGGGCCTAATCAGAATAGTGGTTTTGTGACCACTAATATAAGATAGAAATAATTATTTTATGATTATTTTGAGATCTATGACATGATTGCATGATTGTGTGAAAATTTCGTGAAGAAATTTTATGCATAAAGTGCTTAAATTGAAATTAGGGACTAAATCGAATAATTTGCAAAACTTGCATTCTAGAAGTTTTTAGTATGAAATTGCTTTGGAATATTAATGAGGAGGTCTTAAATAGCAATTTGACCAATTTCTAAGTCTATGGACAAAAATTGGACATGGATGGAATCTTTGGAAAGTTTAGTAGTAAGGGCATTTTAGTCATTTGGTAATTAAAAGAAATAAAAAGGGAAAATAAAGCCAAAATTGACTCATCTTTTTCATGGAGGCCGAAATTAGCATGGGGGAAGCCATGGCTAGGGTTTTTAAGCTTTCCAAGCTCAATAGTAAGTCCGTTCTAACCCCGTTTTTCAAGTTCTTTACGTTTTTGGAATCCCGGTAACTTGATTAAGCTTATGCTAGCAATAATTCAACCTAGGGTTCGTATTTGGAAAAATACCCATAGGTGAAATTTGTGTATTTTGGTGTTTTATGATAGAATATAAGGTTTTAAATTATGTTAAACAACTTGTGCTACTCGGTTTTAAGTGAAAACGAGTAAAAGGGCTTAATTGGTAAAAATACCTAATAGTCATAAGTACATGTTAGAGTGAGAATTTGATGTTGCCATAGAAGGGAAAAATGATCAGCATGTCATAAAATATAAGAAAATAGGATGAAGTTTAATTTCCGAACCTTGGGGCAAAAGTGCAAATATGCAAAAGTTTAGGGGTCAAAATGAAAATTTGTAAAAATATGATTTTTGGAGCCGTATTAGTAATGTGACTAATTATTAGGCTAAATGTGATATTATAGATGAAGGAAATCGAGATTCGGGCTTAAATCAGGAAAATACAAGGTTATAGACTACAATAGTAAATTGTCATTTCTGGATCGAGGTAAGTTGATATGATAATAATACTGCAATAATGTTGTAATTTATATTTGAAAGTTAAATTTAGTGAATTAATTGAATTATATTAAATTAAATGTTATGGTGCTAAGTTTATGAATTGATTAAAAAATATGTCTATGGTACATGAAGCGCATTAAATTATCATACATAAATGTGATTTCTATGATTATGGATATTATGAGAAATTGTAAGTTCATATGATTTTTAATAATGTAATGTGTAATTTAATGTTATTGCCTTGATATTAAATGAGATGTAAGTAATATATCAATTTTACTTGTATTATGATATTTTATAATAATATTGGAAATATGTTTGTTGATAATTAGTTGATTGGTGAAATTGTTGGAAAAGAGAGAAATCCCGGTTGAACCTTCGGAAAGATTGGATGATACAGATGGTATGTAGCTAGGTCACATGTATGGTGCTGAGTGCACATCATGTGTACAAGAGAGCTACGAGACATTATGATGTAGCTAGGTCGCATGGGTGATACTATGTGTACACCATGTAGACAAGAGAGCTACGAGATAAACTAGCTAGGTCACATGGGTGATACTAAGTGTTCACCATGTGTACAAGAGAGCCGAACTTTATGATGGGTGGAGCTATGTTCTGAAACCACCAAGTATCGAGGATTGATCCGAAGTGTTCAACGGGAGACTTACTATGTACTGCTTTGTGAGTTTTGTGATGAATAAGTGCAGGAACTTACTTATATGAATGATGTGTTCATTAAGTGACCAGGATGTGGTAAGGTTATAAACAAGTAAGTTATACATGAGGATGATTTTATGGTGACCTTGTAATCATGGGCCTATACTTGTGATGTATGAAATGTGGTGAAAATGATTTGTGATATGTATGTTAAAATGAGGTTAATACAAAGAAAGTGTGAAAGAGTGAATTAGCAATAAAATTGTTTTGGACAGCAGCAGTGACGTGACTTTGAAAATTCACTAAAAATTATGTAAGTTGAATAAAAATGCAATTGATAGATGAAAATAAATATTAATGAGTCTATTTTCACTGAAATAAACAAGGGAAGCAAAATAATTCTATATTGTGTGATATTCGAATTCTTGTGAAACAGGGTCTGAATGAATTCGAGGTCCCCTGTTCTGACTTTATAAATTCACCATAAATTGTAAAAATATTATTAAGAGTCATATTTTACATGAATGGATTCCTTGTTGAGTCTATTTTTAAGGGAAACAAACGGAATGGTCGTTTGAATTCTGTACAAGGAGAAATTTGGTTCATAGTGCACAAAGGTCAGAGTAGTCATACTTTGAAACAGGGGAGACTTTAACTAATAAACTGTACTAATTGGATAAAACGAAAATTCTAGAAATTTCATGGGAGAAAGATATATGAATCTAGTTTCAAGGAAAATTAACAAAACTAAATTTGGAGTTTTGTAGCTTCAGATATGAATGATTTAGTAACTGTAACTCGATAACACAGTTTAACCTGAATATGTGTAATTGTACAATTATAGTGTTTTATCTTGAAAATCATGGTAGTAATTGCTTATTATTTTCATATGAACTTACTAAGCGTAAAGCTTACCCATCCTCTCCATTTCTTTAGTATTGGCAGGTTGGCTCGGGGTTAGAGATCGTCGGAGGCAAAATCACACTATCAAACTATCATTTTTGGGAGAATTAATTCAAATATTAGAAATATCAAGTGAGTGGCATGCATAGGAAGTTGGTTTGTGATATGTATTTTTATTATGATTTTGACCATACGTATCAGTCTGCATTGAGTTATCATATATGATTATGAGATGTGGTCCTTATCCATTATGGTTTATAAGTTTAATTAATCGTGCTATGCCTTATATTTTGATGTAATGATATAGTTAACTTTGTTTGTTATGCATATGTTCGAAAAGTTTTGAATTAAATGAAATTTTATGGCCCGATTTTCGTCTATGTGTATTGTTAAGTCTGGTAATGCCTCGTACTCTGTTTCGGCCTTAGATACGGGTAAGGGGTGTTACATTTAGTGGTATCAGAGCTATGGTTTAGTCGGTTCTCGGACTAACCTAGCATGTGTAAAAGTCTAGCTATACATGCCACTGATCCGTGATAGTGTGATGTCTCCCGGCGCGTATGAACACCGTCTTTTTTAGACAGAGGTACTCTCTAACCGAGCTTCACTGACCATGTTCAATGTGATGCGAAGGTGTTTGAATAAATTACGATTATGATTAGTAACGATTTAGAAAAGTATGAATAAAAATTTATGATATATATATATATATATAAGTGATAACACGTGAGATGAAAAGTCATGTTGTAATAAATATCCATACATGCTTGATGCTCATATGATGTAGTGTATTTGATTTACTTGATAAGATGAATGGGATAAATAGAAATTCGTAGAGGTATGAGTAAAAGTTCCTAATATTATGATATGAATAAAAATGTCATTGCCTTGATTGAACATTGAATGTTGATGAATGTCAATGATATTTTTTATGAGATAAATGATTATAATGAAATGAATTTATCTATGTTAAATTGTTTGGACTGAATTATGTGATTGTAATGATATGTATATAATGATGCACGAAATGAAGGTTACGATTGTGATGCAAATATCTATGTTTATTTAACCCTTATATGATGTCATGAGCATGATTTGTTCGAGTAGATGAATGGATAAGTCAGGCTATCCAAAAAACATAGGATGCATGCATAATTATACTTGACTAAATGAGATAAATGGAAAGTGGGCATTAAACCAATATGAATGTTAGTTACTCGAAATGAATGACATGATTGAGATATGATTGCTATGATGAAAACTGTGTTACATGTATATGTATATGATAGTTGAGTCAGAGGCCCTACGACCCCTTCCCCCTTATCAAAGTGGTGTTTTATAATGGAATTTCATGAGATTTGTAATTGAATAAGTTTCGGTTGAGAAACCAAAGAGTTCGAGTGCTAGAATAATTATAAATATGATTAGAGATTGAAGAATGAGTTGATAAGTAAAGTCAAAGCTAGAAAAGTATCAGATTGGCATAAGGATTATTGGAGTTATGCACTTGCTTCGATTAGAGAAGAAATTTATTTTGATAAATCGAATTACTAAGGTACAAGGTCGAGAAAAGTGCAAATCAAAATTTATTGAACTAACTAGTCTTCTTTAGTGAAAAGTAATATGAAATTTGTGATGACAGAAATAGTTGGGAAATAATATCCGAAATGTGTAATATCCGAGTGTGTGATTCTTACTGGATGATGATTTTAGCGATTTCTTCTAAGATGTTCTATGTGTTTATCCGTTCCCAGAAATATTTCTATGGTTATTGATCTTTTGAAGAAATTCTTGTTATATGTGGATGCTTTCTAATCCTGATGTTAGACGAAAGCATTGGTAGCCGACTAGTTTATAATTTGTATTGCTCTATTCCTTCGGCATTCTATTATATTATACACTTTGATAAAAAAGATAAGAGAATATGTATGATACTATGATTTTGTTTCTTCTACTTGATGCTCCATTTGATATGTATTTATGGGAAGATACATTGTTCTTGTTGCATTTGATTCCAGTGAGATTAAATGATGTTTTCAACTGGATTTCTTTTCTCTAAGGAATTATAGGGATCTTCTATATTTTCCTATGAGTTTGGTTTTTGATTTTCTAGGCATAGTATCGTATCTTGGGTTTCTTTATTCGGATTTCTTTCTACAGGTTTCTCTATCTTGGATTTCTTTATTTGGTTTTCTTGTTATCTTTATTCCGTAATTTGTCAATTATGACTCATGTTTGGAGTGCATTCTTCAGCTCGTGATAATCATGTCAAGTATAACTATACTTTTGATTTGATTTGGGTAATGTGGTGATTTTGATATGGGATTTTTCTAATTTTCGTGTAAGGTTTGTGTGATAAAGGCATAAGTGATAAAAGTGCGAGTTTCAATCGGTATGGTGGACTACTTCTCTCAAATAAGTCAATTATAGTTAATGTCTTCAATTGAGATATTTTGGTTACTTGAGCTAATACAATTGAGACAATTTTGATTAACGTAAGGAATTAATAGTGAAGGATGGCATGATGAATTGTTTTGTAACTAGAAGAAAGGATTATTTTCGATGCTATATCAGAATTATTTCCGTAGCGGAAAGAGGAAAATGTGATAGTGAGTAGTAAACTAAAAGAGTACAGTGAGGATCGACTTCTGATGTTGAATTTCAGATTAGATCGATTCATGGTATTATTATTACGAGCTTTATACAGAAAGAATTGTATGAAGCTCACAGTGTAAATTTGCCTATTCATTGAGAGTAATGGCGTGTCATGTAATTTGATTGAGATGTTATTGGATTGTGATTTATTGATGATGAAAATCTGTATGATTATTTCGGAAGAGTGCAGGTCCCTTTGATTGTTGGATTTCTTGAAATTCTAGTCTCCATTAACCAAATTGAGATCTGGTTTTATATCAAGATGACAAGGGAAACGGAGAAGGGTTGAAAATTTAAGAACAATTGAGAGATGAGTCCGTAAGCTTTCAGAATATATGAGAAAATTAAAGAGATATATTGGAGGCACCGACTGAGTGAAAGTTCTTCAGCACCGAAAGTCAAATTTAGGAATCTAAGTGAAGACCACTTTTTCGGCAAGATTTTCGAGGACGAAAATCCCTAAAGGGGGGAAGAGTTGTAATATCCCGAATAAGGGCCTAATCGGAATAGTAGTTTCGTGACCACAAATATAAGATAGAAATAATTATTTTATGATTATTTTGAGATCTATGACATGATTGCATGATTGTGTGAAAATTTCGTGATGAAATTTTATACATAAAATGCTTAAATTGAAATTAGGGACTAAATCGAATAATTTGTAAAACTTGCATTCTAGAAGTTTTTAGTATGAAATTGCTTTGGAATATTAATGAGGAGGTCTTAAATAGGAATTTGACCAGTTTCTAAGTCTATGGACAAAAATTGGACATGGATGGAATTTTTGGAAAGTTTAGTAGTAAGGGCATTTTAGTCATTTGGTAATTAAAAGAAATAAAAAGGGAAAATAAAGCCAAAATTGACTCATCTTTTTCATGGAGGCCGAAATTAGCATGGGGGAAGCCATGGATTGGGTTTTTAAGCTTCCAAAGCTCAATAGTAAGTCCGTTCTAACCCCATTTTTCAAGTTCTTTACGTTTTTGGAATTCCGGTAACTTGATTAAGCTTATGCTAGCAATAATTCAACCTAGGGTTCGTATTTGGAAAAATACCCATAGGTGAAATTTGTGTATTTTGATGTTTTATGATAGAATATGAGGTTTTAAATTATGTTAAACAACTTGTGCTACTCGGTTTTAAGTGAAAACGAGTAAAAGGGCTTAATTGGTAAAAATACCTAATAGTCATAAGTACATGTTAGAGTGAGAGTTTGATGTTGCCATAGAAGGGAAAAATGATCATCATGTCATAAAACATAAGAAAATAGGATGAATTTTAATTTCTGAACCTTGGGGCAAAAGTGCAAATATGCAAAAGTTTAGGGGTCAAAATGAAAATTTGTAAAAATATGATTTTTGGAGCCGTATGAATAATGTGACTAATAATTAGGCTAAATGTGATATTATAGATGAAGGAAATCGAGATTCAGGCTTAAATCGGGAAAATACAAGGTTGTGGACTAAAATAGTAAATTGTCGTTTCTGGATCGAGGTAAGTTGATATGATAATAATACTGCAATAATGTTGTAATTTATATTTGAAAGTTAAATTTAGTGAATTAATTGAATTATATTAAATTAAATGTTATGGTGCTAGGTTTATGAATTGATTTAAAAATATGTCTATAGTACATGAAGTGCATTAAATTATCATACATAAATGTGATTTCTATGATTATGGATATTATGAGAAATTGTAAGTTCATATGATTTTTAATAATGCAATGTGTAATTTAATGTTATTGCCTTGATATTAAATGAGATGTAAGTAATATATCAATTTTACTTGTATTATGATATTTTATAATAATATTGGAAATATGTTTGTTGATAATTAGTTGATTGGTGAAATTGTTGGAAAAGAGAGAAATCCCGGTTGAACCTTCGGAAAGATTGGATGATACAGATGGTATGTAGCTAGGTCACATGTATGGTGCTGAGTGCACATCATGTGTACAAGAGAGCTACGAGACATTATGATGTAGCTAGGTTGCATGGGTGATACTATGTGTACACCATGTAGACAAGAGAGCTACGAGATAAACTAGCTAGGTCACATGGGTGATACTAAGTGTTCACCATGTGTACAAGAGAGCCGAACTTTAGGATGGGTGGAGCTATGTTCTGAAACCACCAAGTATCGAGGATTGATCCGAAGTGTTCAACGGGAGACTTACTATGTACTGCTTTGTGAGTTTTGTGATGAATAAGTGCAGGAACTTGCTTATATGAATGATGTGTTCATTAAGTGACCAGGATGTGGTAAGGTTATAAACAAGTAAGTTATACATGAGGATGATTTTATGGTGACCTTGTAATCATGGGCCTATACTTGTGATGTATGAAATGTGGTGAAAATGATTTGTGATATGTATGTTAAAATGAGGTTAATACAAAGAAAGTGTGAAAGAGTGAATTAGTAATAAAATTGTTTTGGACAGCAGCAGTGATGTGACTTTGAAAATTCACTAAAAATTGTGTAAGTTGAATAAAAATACAAATGATAGATGAAAATAAATATTAAGGAGTCTATTTTCGCATGAAATAAACAAGGGAAGCAAAATAATTCTGTATTGTGTGATATTTGAATTCTTGTGAAACAGGGTCTGAATGAATTCGAGGTCCCCTGTTCTGACTTTATAAATTCACCATAAATTGTAAAAATATTATTAAGAGTCATATTTTATATGAATTGATTCCTTGTTGAGTCTATTTTTAAGGGAAACAAACGTAATGCTCGTTTGAATTCGGTAAATGGAGAAATTTGGTTCATAGTGCACAGAGGTCAGAGTAGTCATACTCTGAAACAGGGGAGACTTTAACTAATAAATTGTACTAATTGGCTAAACCAAAAATTCTATAAATTTCATGAGAGAAAGATATATAAATCTAGTTTCAAGGAAAATTAACAAAACTAAATTTGGAGTTTTGTAGCTTCAGATATGAATGATTTAGTAACTGTAACTCGATAACACAGCTTAACCTGAATATGTGTAATTGTACAATTATAGTGTTTTATCTTGAAAAGCATGGTAGTAATTGCTTATTATTTTCATATGAACTTACTAAGCGTAAAGCTTACCCATCCTCTCTATTTCTTTAGTATTGGCAGGTTGGCTCGGGGTTAGAGATCGTCGGAGGCAAAATCACACTATCAAACTATCATCTTTTGGGAGAATTAATTCAAATATTAGAAATATCAAGTGAGTGGCATGCATAGGAAGTTGGTTTGTGATATGTATTTTTATTATGATTTTGACCATACGTATCAGTCTGCATTGAGTTATCATATATGATTATGAGATGTGGTCCTTATCCATTATGGTTTATAAGTTTAATTAATCGTGCTATGTCCTATATTTTGATGTAATGATATAGTTAACTTTGTTTGTTATGCATATGTTCGAAAAGTTTTGAATTAAATGAAATTTTATGGCCCGGTTTTCGTCTATGTGTATTGTTAAGTCTGGTAATGCCTCGTACTCTGTTCCGGCCTTAGATACGGGTAAGGGGTGTTACAGCTAACTTTAATCACATCAGGTGCGTGTAAAAACACTACCATAATCGTAAATCGGCAAAAGCCAAAATAGGTGACCGTCGATGCTACACGAGCGTACACTCACTCGTGTGGTCTTTCGAATGCCTCAAAGTGGGTGTATGATCGTTAAGGCTGGCCATGAGCGCTTTCATGGCTTGGGGTTGATTTGGGCCATGGTGGGCTTTGTGGGCCCCACAAACGTGTGGGCCCCACACGGGTAAACCACATGGACGTGTGGAGAATATTGGGCCAGGCTATGTAGTTCACATGACCAAGGCCATTTCAGGGCTATGTGGGCCATATTATGGGCTTTGGGCCAATTTTCACTCTTTGACTATTAAGGTTGCACGGGTCGCCCGAGATGGCTGTGGACCTACTGTTGGGTCGGTAAGTATACCTAGACCCCTAAATTGATAAAATGACTGTTATGCCCTATGTGCTAAAATGACTATTTTGCCCTTATGAGATGTATGACGATAATCGAGCATGCCATTTTATATATATTGCATACATGTATGATATTATGATATGTTGCATGGGGATGGGTTATTATGATTGGAGGAAGTGTACTGTACTGGCAGCTCTGCTGCAAATACTGTTTAGTGCCGCAACTGGTGCTATTTTGGAGTGTAGGGATGGATGGGTTAATTTTATCCCCACATAGAGTGTAGGGCTAGACGGAGTGGAGTGTAGAGGCTGGTTGGGTAGGATTTCTGATTGCATATCTGTATTGTTACTGTCAGTGAAATGGGCTAAGGCTCACACCGATACTGTTATTGTAATGGGCTAAGGCCTTAACTGAAACTGAACTGGTATTGATACGGGCTTAGGCCCAGGCTATTTTTGCTCACTGTATGATTAACTGTTTGTTTTTTTAAGAGATTACACACTAAGTTTTTGTAAACTCACCCTTCTGCTTATCTACGCAAGTAATCCTTAGGCGGATCGGTACCACGAAGGACTCGAAGGTGGTCACACAACAGCTTATGCTTCAATATTTGACTTTTAATTTATAAATAATTTAATTTGGATATTTTATTCTGTAATAAGGCCTCTTTAATTTTTTTAAATCTTTAATTTGGGGTTTTATTTATATGGATTTTATATATGTTAGTATTAGAAACTCGAGTTTTAATAAGAAATAAAGTTTTTTTCAAAGTAAACGCATGAACACAATTGATTCAGAAAGCTTCCGCTTTTAAAACAATATCTCGACATTCAAAAAGTTTTTTTAAAATAAATACCTTTTGATTGGGACGCAAGTTTTAAATGAACGACACGTTTTAAGATCATCATTAAGATCACACAACGAAGATAAATATGGAAAGGTTTTTTTTTTTCAACGATATCACACTTTGCGAAAAACACTTCAATGTGACTTCGCTAGATTCGGCCATAACGTCCAGGCCACGTTTGGGGTGTTACATTTAGTGGTATCAGAGTCAAGTTCTGGGTTTCTTTTAAAAAACTTGGAATTTCTAAAAGAACTGTTTCAAATGATTTGAACTATTTCGAAATGTTTTACTGAATGTGTGGTACATCGAGTCTCCGCGTCGATCCTATAAGTTCTCTCTGAAAACTAAATTTTGATTTTGACTGAAACTGCCATAAGTAGGATTAGTGAGACTATTGTAGGTATTATACCATATCGTAAACTCTTTAGTAGTGTATACTGAAACTGTAGTAAACTGGTAGACACCGATAGACACTGCGTTGTGCGAAAATAAAACTCTATACTTTGGATATTGTTTCCATAAAACATCTGTTAATAAACACTAGAATTGTAAACTGATGCATAAAATTGTTAATAAGATAAAACGCAATTCGATAGCGAGCACTTGAGGTACTCATAGAAGGGGTACAAGAGGCAGCGGCGGAGTCCGTGGAGGTTCTCGAGCGAGGTCTTTATCATCTGGCCACATGCTTAATGTTGAAGCTTGAGAGGCACCGGCTTCACTTGTGTAACACCCCTATCTCGTATCCGTTGCTGGACTAGGGCTAAAAGCATTACTGGACAATCAGAACATCTAACATTCATCTCACAAACATTATAGCATTAATGATCAAACATCATTATTAAGTCCCTCACATAGGTCATCGAGACCTTAAACATGTATTAGAAAGGGGTCGGGACTAAACCGAACTCATACAAAATTTTTCAAAACTTAAACATTTTTCAAAGATGTACAGGTCACACGCATGTGTGAACAGGCCATGTGCCTTACACGACATTAGACACACTCGTGCGTCTAGGCTGTGTCAATACAAGGCATACATACTGACTTACACACACGGCCACAAGACACGCCTTTGTGCTTTGGCCGTGATCGAGACTGACTTGGGTCACACGGCTAGCCACATGCCTGTGTGCCTTGGCCATGCCTAAGACTGACTTAAAATCGTAGGGTACCCCACGGGACACACGGCCGTGCAACATGACCGTGCGTCGCACACGGCTGAGACACATGCCCTTATCTCTGCCGTGTGGACAAAAATAGGCCATTTGAAAAGCCAATTTGCCACCCCATTTGAGTCAAACCTAAAAGCATCAAACCAAGCATATTTATACTATAATTTTATCCAATTTCAATACCAAAACATACATCATTTATGTCATATCATTAACAACAAATTCATGCTTGTAACTCATACCAATTCCTGTCATTCTATAAGCCAAAAACATACCAATACATATGTTCCATAAACTGCGAACATACAAACACATCTCATACCAAAACCTTATCAAATTGACCATTTACTTTGGTCAACCAAGAGTACATCATAATGGCACATTTGTGTCATTTAACATATATCAATATCAAACCATAAGTTTAAACACAAATTGGCCATGTCACATGGCATAATATATACATTACAAAACATATCCAAATGACACTAGCCTATACATGCCATATACCATATATACAACTTTCAAAATGGTACCAAAATGGATGTTTAATAGTGTGAGTGAATCCCTGACGATCCCTGAACCCGAGCTAGCTTTATAACACTGTAAAACAGAGAAAACTTTACACAGTAAGCTCAAAGCTTAGTAAGTTCATAGTATAATACATTTAACTCAACATTTAAAAGCTATAGGACATATTAGCTAACACTCTAACACATAGTTCAATTCATATCACTACTCAACCTCATTCATTACCATTTCTAATTTCATACCATTTCCTTAGTTCACATAATCTTGCATCTAACTTATACACAATATTATCAACCACATAGATTCATCTATCTCATACACCATATCGTTAACCATAAATATTCATTACGTACCTACACTAACTAGTACTTATCTATTACATTACCATTTCAATGCCCGATGTACTAATTCGTTAGATCATCTTCTATGTACAAGAACATCGCACACTTAGTGCCAACAATTTAGCCAAAGTTATAAAATATCGCACACTTAGTGCCATCATACTAAACTGAAACTATCTTAGTATTGCACACTTAGTGCCACATATAGCTGAAGCTATTTCAATTGGCACACTTAGTGCTATTTATAGTCGAAGCTATATCAAATCGCGCACTTAGTGCCGAACATAGTCGATTTATCATCGTACTCAAACTATAATCAAATATATACAATTTAAGCACTAGCAAAGCTTTAAAACATAAATTGTAACATCATTTGTCACGTATGAACTTACCTCGTACTTGAAATTGACGATTCAGACCGTTTACTCAATGACCTTTGACTTCCCTCGGTCTAAATCCGAATTCCTCTTTTCTTGATCTATTTGTATTCAAAATTAACCCTTTTATTCAAAAAATCATTCAATTTAATCCATAAACACATATTTAGGGCATTTTACAATTTAACCCTCACATTTTCACATTTTAGCATTTTAGTCCCTATTTCACAAAATCACAAAATACGCATAATTTCCTTTTTCACAAGCTTAGCTGAATTCCCTTAGTACTCATACAAGTCCACACATTTCATTTATTTTACAATTTAGTCCTTCAATTTCTCATTTTCACAATTTAGCCTATTTTACTCAAATTCATCAAAAATCCAAAGACAAAATTTATTAACCCAACATCAAACTTTCATATTTCACCATTTAACAACACAAAACTCACAAATTCATCCATGGCATATTTCAAAATCATCACCAAAATAAAAAATTGGGACATGGGCTTGATAGTAAACAAAGCAACGATTACAAAAACATAGTCAAAACCATAACTTAATTAGCTAAGATGATTGCCGAAACTTAGAACTCTTCAAAAATTAGGTTTTCTTTTCTATTTACGGTGGATGAACACTAAAATGATGAACAAAATGTTTTTGTTTTATTTTATCTCATTATAATGCATCAATTACTATTTTACCCTTCTATAATAAACATTTAAAATCACTTAATGGATGGTTATTTGAGTCCATTAACATTATCAATGGAAAAATAACAACATAAGGACACTTGCTTTAGAAAGCCATAACAAATAGATACCTTTACAATATAGAAAGCCACTTTTACATTTTATGCGATTAGGTCCCTTTTATCAAATTAAGCACATAGACAATTAAATTTTTATACGAAAATTTCACACATGTCAATTCACATATCATAAGCATGGAAAATAATATTAAATTATTTTTTGACTTGGATTTGTGGTCTCGAAACCACTATTCCAACTACGGTGTAAACTGGGCTGTTACAACTCTCCCTCCCTTAGGGATTTTTGTCCCTGAAAATCTTACCGATGAATAGGTTCGGATAATGTTCTTTCATTGAATTCTATGGCTTCCACATTGCTTCTTCAATTCCGTGTTTATGCCACAGTACTTTCACTAACGGGATTCTTTTATTTCACAATTCTTTAATCTTGCGAGCCAAAATACGAATCGGTTCTTCTTCATAAGTCATACCAGGCTTAATCTCGATCTTTGACGGATTAATCACATCTGAAGGGTCAGATCTATATCATCGAAGCATCGAAACATGAAATACATTATGGATCTTTTCTAACTCAGGTGGCAACACGATGCATCAGACAAGAATCGCCCGCACGCTCAATTATCTCATACGGCCCAATAAATCTCAGACTCAATTTGCCTTTACGACCGAATCTGAGTATTTTCTTCCATGGCTATTTCCTTTCATGGTGAGACTTTCAAAAATACTTTATCCCCGATCTGAAACTCTATATCTTTTCATTTCAAGTTAGCATATGATTTCTGACGATCTGATGTTGTTTTCAAACTTTTGCGGATCACCTTTACTTTTTCTTTAGTTTCTCTGACCAAATCAACCCCGTGGATCTTATTCTCACCTAGTTCTGTCTAGTATAACTGTGTTCGATATTTTTGACCATATAAAGCTTCATAAGGAGCCATTTTGATACTCGATTGAGAACTATTATTATATGCAAATTCAATCAGTGGAAAGTATCGTTCTCACGCACCCTCAAACTCAAGAATACAACATCTCAACATATCCTCGAGAGTATGAATAATCCGCTCGGATTGACCATCCGTCTGTGGGTGAAATGCAGTACTAAAGCATAGTTTCGTACCTAACGCATCTTGCAGTTTCTTCCAAAGGTAAACCTCAGATCTCTATCTGACACAATAGAACTAGGTACTCCATGTAATCTCACAATCTAAGAAACATACAATTCAGCTAGCTTATTCAGCAAGTAATCTATGCGAACTGGAACAAAATGAGTCGGTTTAGTCAATCTATCCACAATAACCCAGATTGCATCTTTCTAGCTCGGTGATAACGGTAAACCAGATACAAAATCCATCGTGACTCTGTCCCATTTCTATTCAGGTATCATGACCGGCTGAAGCAATCCAGAAGGTACCTGAAGCAATCGGTCATTGCTCGGTAAGTGTGGTTCTATCGAGGTGGTATTATAATCTAAGAATAGGTAATAAGAAGGTTATGACTCTCGTGTAGGTGAAGATCCAAGGTGATTGGTGCATCTCCTAAGAACCAAGGGTGCGGTTTCGAATAGTTTTTGGTAAAGAGGAGTCTATTATGGTAGTGTTGGAACTTCATTAGATTCCATTTGATATATGATTTAGATAACCAATTAAATGGTTTGTTGATTGAACCCAAGTATAAGAGTAGTCGGAGTATGGTTAACTTTAATCACATCATGTGTGTGTAAAAACACTACCATAATCGTAATTCGGCAAAAGCTGAAATAGGTGATCGTCGACGCTACACGAGCGTACACTTACTCGTGTGGTATTCCGAATGCCTAAATGTGGATGTATGATCGTTAAGGCCGGCCATGAGCAATTTCATGGCCTAGGCCCGATTTGGGCCATGGTGAGCCGAAATGGGCTGGTGGGCCCCACAGACGTGTGGGCCCCACATGAGTAAACCACACGAACGTGTGGAGAATATTGGGCCAGGCTATGTAGTTCACACGACCAAGGCCATTTCTAGGCTATATGGGCCACACGGGCGTGTGGGCCCACATGGGCCGTATTTTGGGCTTTTGGCCCATTTTCACTGTTTGACTGTTAAGGTTGAACGGGTCACTCGAGACGACTGTGGACCTACTGTTGGGTTGATAAGTAAACCTAGACCCCGAACTTGAGAAAATGACTATTATGTCCTATGTGCTAAAATAACTATTATGCCCTTATGAGATGTATGGCTGTAATCAGGCATGTCATTTTATATATATTGCATACATGTATGATATTATGATAGGTTGCATGGGGATGGGGTATTATGATTGGCGGAAGTGTACTGTACTGGCAGCTCTGCTGTAAATACTATTTAGTGCTACAACTGGTGCTATTTTGGAGTGTAGGGATGGGTGGGTTGATTTTATCCCCACATGGAGTGTAGGGCTGGATGGAATGGAGTGTAGAGGCTGGTTGAGTAGGATTTCTGATTGCATACCTATACTGTTATTGTCACTGAAATGGGCTAAGGCTCACACTGATACTGTTACTGTAATGGGCTAAGGCCTTAATCAAATCTGAATCATATCGATCATGAGCTTAGGCCCGCATCGTTTTTGCTCAATGTATGAATGACTGTTTGTTTTTTTTATTGGATTACACAATGAGTTTTCGTAAACTCACCCTTCTGCTTATCTGCACAGGTAATCCTTATGCGGATCGATGTTGCGAGGGATTCGAAGGTGGTCACACAATAGCTTACGCTTCCGTATTTGACTTATAATTTATAAATAGTTTAATTTGGGTATTTTATTCTGTAATAAGGCCTCTTTAATTTTTTTAAATCTTTAATTTGGGATTTTATTTATATTTATTTTATATCTACTAGTATTAGAAACTCGAGTTTTAATAAGAAACAACATTTTTTTCAAAGCAAACGTAAGAACACAATTGATTCAGAAAGCTTCCGCTTTGAAACAATATCTCGACATTCAAAAAGTTTTTTTAAAATAAATACCTTTTGATTGGGACGCAAATTTTAAATGAACAACATGTTTTAAGATCATCATTAAGATCACTCAATGAAGATAAATATGGAAAGGGTTTTTTTCAATGATATCACACTTTGCGAAAAACACTTCAATGTGACTTCGTCAGATTCGGCCATAATGTCCAGGCCGAGTTTGGGGTGTTACAATAACTGTAGAATTAGATAAAAATCGAGATTTTACCAAAATTATTTTTTTTTAAATCACAGACAATTTTACTTAATTACAATGGTTTTTCGTAAGCTTCCGCTTTTAAACACTTTTAAAGCAAGTTAATTGAACAAGAATGAATGTTTTGATAATAATTCTACACAAATAGAGTTAGCAGATTTGAAATAGTTTTATCATGTTAGTTGTTTTTAAAACCCATTCCATGTGACATCGCTAGATTCGGCCATAACGTCTAGGCTGGGTTTCGGGTGTTACACAAAGTGTAAAAGGTTACACTAATGCTAGCTTCCAAACCGACCTGGATGATTCATGATCGCAATTGGGTTTTGTGTTTTGCCTTGATGGTGGGGTTATGAGTTAGAAAAATTCAAAGTAAGGTATAGTTGTTGATTCTATAATAGAGGCCAAGTATATTACAGTTAGTGAAGCTGAAAAGGAGGTTGTTTGGATCAAGAAATTCATATCTGAACTAGGGGTTGTGCCTAGCATATCAGATGCTATAAAACTTCGTTGTGACAACAACGGGGTCATTGCACAAGAAAAGGAACCTAGATCTCACCACCAATCCAAACATATACTTAGGCACTTTTATCTTATTCGAGCAATCATTGATCGAGGAGATATGGAAATTTGCAGAGTACCAACATATGATAACATTATTGATCCCCTGACAAAACCTCTTACACAACAGAAGCATGATCATCAAACTAAGTTACTTGGTATTAGATACATGAGTGATTGGTCTTAGTGCTAGTGGGAAATTGTTAGAGTATGCCTAATAACCAATCATGAGATACTTGTAATTACATATTCATTCTACCTTGTTTATTAATAAAAGGCATTGCCATTGTTTTTTCAGTTTCACTTTCTGTATGTATAAAATAAACTAATTTATAATAATGTCCCGAGAATAATATGATTATTCTTAAAAGGTCATTAGTTAAGTATTATTGTGGGCTTGGACAACAATAATGAGTTAAGACTAATATGTAGTCGATTGATGACAAAAGTGTTATCATTGACATAGGGATGTCAAAATCAATACATAAGTATATATTAGAGAACGACATATTGGACTGACATGCTATGAGTATGTTTCTTGGATTATTATATAATAGTCATAACATTACTCATAGTGATAACTATGTATACGATCATTAAAATTGAGATCATTGTTATCCCAACATTGTGAGTCATATATTTTGATACAGTCAAACGGCTACTATAATAGGTTGTACTATAAAGACTGATGTTGGATGTGTCATAATCTATGTAGTGGGATATGATTGATGAATATAGGATTTGTCCCTCTTACATAATGGGAGCAATATCTTAGGCCACTTGATGAGTGATACTAGAAATGCATGACCATGCTTAAATAAGTTAATATGAGATATTACCCTTATTTGTTTATTATAGTCTCCTTCGAGTATCAAGAAACATGAGATTAGACTTTTCAAGTGTGACTATTTCATTACTTATGTCCAATCAAGATATAAAGTAAAAAAAGATATAATACATGAAAAATTTATCATAAAAAGGTTATGTCAAACCACGACTTCTTGTAACTTGGGTGGCGATAATGTATTGCTAGATGCCACTAATTACTTGTAATGTTATAAGTGTTCTAGTGTTACTACCGATGTTACAAGAGGCTACAGGGTCACACCCTATGGTTGAAACAAATAGAATTAAAACACAGTTGGTATTAAATTTAATTGTCACGAGAATTATATTAATTATTGAATTAATTTAATTTTATAGTTAAATAATAAACACAATAAATGTATAAATTCGTTGTAAAAGAATAGAAAATTATAGTTAAAAATAAATTTATGAATTTGATTTATATAAAATATTAATTATGTATTGTTTACCGAAATTATTAAAATAAAGTGTTATAATAATTTCGATCAAACATAAAATATATGGAAATTAATATCTTTTTAGAAAAAAATATTATATTATGATATTTTCATATATCTACTTTCTGCCACCAAAAAAGAGTTATTCTGGTGAAAGTGTCTTACCAATATATTAACCATGAAAAAGAAAAGAAACAGAGGTCTAGCAGCTGCATCTTTTTTGAAAAACTCTCTGAGATGTTTAGAGAGAGTTTTTGGTTGTTCATTCGCAACTGGGTGGACCTACAATTCACCAATTATCCCAAATTAATTGCCTAAAATGAAAAATTAAACTGAACTCCCTCGAACTAATCAAGTCACAATCGAATACTCAAAGCTTATTCGAATTCTTAAATTCCTCTAACTAAGATTCCACGAGAGGTAGATCCCTTCCTTTACGATTCATTGCTGTGCAGAGCAAAATTTTAATCCCACGAAAAGATTCGAGAATAAAAACATAGATTTCAACGTATTACTCTCACAAACTAACACTGTCAAACCCAAACCATAGTTAAAGGAAATATAACTCCACTTACCAGTCGATTAAAGAATAGGAAACCACAGAGCAACGATTGAACGCAGGATTCACGATCCAAATTAATGAATTGAAAGAAATTTTACCGAAAAAGAAAAGGAAAACTGAAGGGAAGAAGAAAAGAAGAAAATTTACGTCGAAAGTTTTTAGGAATTTAGGAGGAAAGAGGAAAGATAACAACCAAAATTAAGATTATGCTCCCATATCCCTAAATTTTCTCCCCCCACTATACTCAACAGAAACTCTAGAAGACACGCCAGGACAAAAAGATAAATTGCCACACTTACACAAAGATTCAAACACAGGACCTCTAACACACTGACACCTTTACCACTCGAACCAGCTGGCTCATTCTAATATGGAATTACAAACAGTTAAATATAAGCCCACCAAACAGTGATAGGGCTTAATTCCAAAAATAACAAAATTTGCCAAATCTAAGGCTTGAACTTGGGACCTCTCACACACAGCTAGAACACTTAACCATTATAGCAGATAGATATTTATACTGCATTTTCACAAAGCAAAAATAAAAATTTTGGGGCATTACAACTCTACCCCCTAAAAGAAATTTTGACCTCGAAATTTACCTGGTCAAAATAGATGAGGATACTGCTAACGCATCCTATCCTCAGGCTCCCACGTGGCTTCCTCAGTGCTATGATTCCGCCACAGCACCTTCACTAAAGGAATGGACTCTTTCCTCAGGACCTTAACATCTCGATCCAGGATCTAAACCTACTCCTGGTCAAAGGTCAAGTCTAGCCTAACCTCAATTTCCTCAACCGAGACAACATAGGATGGATCAGAACAGTATTGCCTCAACATCGAGACGTGAAACACATCATGAATACGGTCTAGTTCAAGGGGAACTCCAACTGATAGGCAACTGGTCCCACACGCTTCAGAATTCGGTACAATCCAATAAACCTAGGGCTCAGTTTGCCCTTCCGACCGAACCTCAGAACTTTCTTCCATAGAGAGACCTTAAGAAACACAAAGTCCCCCATAGAATACTCAATCTCACGCCTCTTCAGATATGTATACGATTTCTGTCTGTCAGAGGCCACTTTCAGAAGATTCCAAATTAGTCTAAGATCCCAAATTAGTCTAACCTTATCCTCAATCTCGAAAACCAATGTAGGACCCAACACTCGACATTCACCCAACTCAGTCCAACACAAGGGAGTATGACACTTACGACCATACAGAGCCTTGTAAGGAGCCATTTTAATACTAGCTTGGAAACTATTTCTGTAGGCAAACTCAGCTAACGATAAATAATCCTCCCACCTATCTTGAAAATCAATCATGCAACTCCGAAGAAAATCCTCCAGTATCTGAATCACCCTTTCAGATTGACCATTAGTCTGAGGATGGAACGCAGTACTGAAGTCCAACCTTGAACCCAGAGCCTCATGTAATTTCTTCCAGAACCAAGACGTGAAGCGAGGATCTCTATTAGAAATGATCGAGATAGGGACCCCATGCAGTCTTACTATATCAGAAATGTACAACTTCGCTAGCTTTTGCAGAGAGTAATCAGTTTGAACCAGAATGAAGTGAGCAGATTTGGTCAATTGATCCACGAAGACCCAAACGGAATCCTTCTTAGTGGGTGTCAAGGGCAACCCACTAACGAAACCCATAGTCACTCATTCCCACTTCCATAAGGGAATCTTGACTGGCTGTAATAAACCCGAAGGCAACTGGTGCTGAGCCTTAACTTACTGGCTCGTCAGACTTCGAGCCACAAAGTCAGTAAGCTCACGCTTCAAACCTGGCCACTAGTATAACTCATGAAGGTCGCGATACAGCTTATTACCATCGGGATGCATAGCATAAGGGCTGCGATACGCCTCCCTCAAAATAGACTGCCTCAGATTAGAATCGTTCGGCACACATATCCATCCTCAAAAACATAAAACACCGTCACTGTTCATCCAAAGTCTACAGTAATACCACTCTCAACCTGGCGAAATCGAACATCCAGAGTCTCATCCACTAACTGCTTATCTCAAATCTGCTCAATCCAAGTTGGCTTAACTTGTAGCTCCGCTAACAGACTCCCATCATCAAACAGACTAAGGCAAGCAAACATCGCCCACAAAACAAAAGAAAGGGTGAGTTTACATAAACTCAGTGTGTAACCTTACAGAATTAAACATGCACACATAAAGAATAATAGATATCAGTCAGATACAATCTAGGGCCTAAGCCCATTATAGGTTCAGATGCAGATTTGGGCCTTAAACCATCTTAAATACAGATACAGATATGCAGTCTAAAACAAAAATCAGGATCCTAGCCCCAGCCTCTACACACCATCCCTAACCATCCATACATACCATGTGGGGTTTAGAACACCCACCCAACCTTACACACCATGCTGTATCGAATGCGGCACATTTAGATATATTGCAGCTGAGCTACCAGATAGTAGGCGTAAACGCCTCTTAGTACACTTCCTCCAATATATATATACCATCCCCAATGCCAATACAGATACAGTAAATGCAAAACTAGACTTATAGAATATTCAGGCTTACATGCTTAATTACAAATAAAGATTTATGGAACAGATCAATCGGATATGCATGATAATAACAAGCTCAAAAAACAATATCAATCATACAGATCATACAAGTTAGGGTTATCAATCATACAGATCATACAAGTTAGGGTCTAACTGCCCCTTACCAATTCAACAGTTGGCTCCCAGTTGTTTGGGATGATCTGTGCAACCCTAGGAAGGATTTTGGTTAAATGCGCTCACAAGCCCAGATTTACCTTGCCCGTGTGGATCACATGGCCTAGCCCAGATACCACACGCCCGTGTGGCCCACAAGCCCAATTTGGCGTAGCCCGCGTGGCCCATATGGCCACACCTTGGCCTTCACACAGCTGTGTCTTGTGCACATCCTAGCCTTCGTCGATCACATGGCCGTGTCATCATACGCAGCCTACCACACGGCCTAGTGGACAGAGGGGTTTTTTTACTTTCAACGAATCCCATTTTCCTACATTTTGGGGACACACATGTTTCAGTTTTGAGGCAAAAACACACACGAGATCACCAGAACCTACAATTCACCAATTATCCCAAATTAATTACCTAAAATGATAAATTAAAACTAGCTCCCTCGAACTAATCAAGTGACAATTCGAATACTCAAAGCTTACCCGAATTCTTGAACGCCTCCAACTAAGATTCCATGAGAGGTAGATCCCTTCCTTCACGATTTGCTGCTGAGCAGTGCAAAATTTTAATCCTACAAAAAGGTTCGAGAACAAAAACATAGATTTCAACGTATTACTCTCACGAACTAACACTGTCAAACTCAAATCATAGTTAAAGGAAATATAACTCCAATTAATAGCCAATTAAAGAATAGGAAATCGCAGAATAATAATTGAATGCATGATTCATGATCTGAATTAAAGAATTGAAAGAAAGTTTATCAAAAATGAAAAGGAAATTCGAAGGGAAAAAGAAGAGAAGAAATTTTATGTCAAAAGTTTTTGTGAATTTAGAAGGAGAGAGAAAATATAACAACCAAAATTAAGATTATGCTCCTATATCCCTAAATTTTCTCCCCCCACTAACCCACTCAGAAACCTGCTCAACAGAAACTTTAGCAGACACACTAGACAAAAAGATAAACTGCCACGCTTACACAGAGATTCGAATACAGGACCTCTAACACACTCACACCCTCACACCCTTACCACTCAAACCAATTAGCTCATTCTGATATGAAATTACAGACAATTAAATATAAGCCTACCAAACAATAATAGGGCTTAATTCCAAAAATAACAAAATTTTCCAAATCTAAGGCTTGAACTTCGGACCTCAGACACACCCCCAAAACACTTAACCACTATAGCAGAAAGATATTTATGCTGCATTTTCACAAAGCAGAAATAAAAATTTTGGGGCATTACACTTTGTTCTTCCTCACCTCCATATGTATAATCAGTCCTTCTCAAGTACTTAAGGATATTTTTAACTGCTACCCAATTACCTTCACTAGGATCTACTTGATATCGACTCATCATGCTTAAAGCATATGATACATCTGGATGAGTACATAACAGGGCATACATGATAGACCCAATAGACGAAGCATATGGAATGTTACTCACTCATTCTCTCCCTTTTGGAGTTGAATGACACATTTCCTTTGAAAGTGAGATACCATGTCTTATAGGTAAGAATCCTCTCTTAGATTCTTCCATAGTGAACCTTTTTAGTACTTAATCTATGTATGTACTTTGGCTTAGACCTATGAGTTGCCTTGAGCTATCTCTATAGATTTTGACTCTTAAAATGTACGCGGCCTCACCCAAGTCCTTCATAGAAAATTAATGATCTAACCAAGCCTTAACAAACTGTAGGGTAGGTATGTCATTCCTATTATAAGTATGTCATCTACATACAATACCGAGAATACAATAGTGCTCCCACTAACATTCTTGTAAACACAAGGCTCATCTTCATTTTTGATAAAACCAAACTCTTTGATTGTATCATTAAAACAAAGATTCCAACTTCGAGAAGCTTCCTTCAATCCATAAATGGAACTTTGTAGCTTGCATATCTTCTAACATCTGTTCGATTGACAAAACTTTCAGGTTGTATCATGTACACATCCTCTTCTAGTTTTTCATTAAGGAAAGTTATTTTGACGTCTATCTGCCAAATTTCATAGTCATGAAATGTAGCTATTCCGAGCAAGATCCGGGTGAATTTAAACATAGTAACAGGAGAAAAGTTTCATTATAGTTGACACCATGAACTTGGTGAAAACCTTTATCGACCAATCGCCCTTTGTATGTTTGTACATTACCATCCATGTTAGTTTTCTTTTTGAAAAACCACTTGCACCCTATGGCCTTCAAGTGGGTCAACGAAGATCCATACTTGATTTTCTAACATGGAATCCATCTCAAACCTCATGGCCTTTAACCATATCTCAAAGTTTGGGCTCACCACCATTTCTTGATAAGTCCTAGGTTCATCTTGGTCCGTAGGAAGAACATCACCAAGTGTTTTAATGAGAAATCCATATCTCTCAGGTACATGACATTCTCTTAAAGATCTTCACGGTGGTTGTGTTTCCACAATAGTTGGTTGTTCTACAACAACTTGTGGAACCTATTGTTGTTAAATCTCTAGTTCAGTGATCTGTTGTTGTGCTCAAATTTCTCCGAGTTCTATCTTTCTACCACCTTCTTTTCTAGAGATAAATTCTCTTTAAACATTGGACTGTTGTTCATTAGGTCTTCAATTTTACTTCTTTTAAGTTTTTTGATTGTTTAATTTAGGAGTTTTGGGATGCAATTGGTGTTGTGAAATTTTTTTATTGTTGATTAATTAGTTTGTTGCATTTAGGTGAGACTCGTGATATGTTTGGCGCTCCTTCAACATTGTAATTTTGTGTGGTTGCGGTTTGATTATAAGGAAGAGTATGGAGAAGTTTTTGGTGTTTGAAAGAGTTTGATTCTTGGCTATCTCGTGCCTAGATATTGCAATTAACCATTTTATTTGTTGTATTTAAATCTCAGAGTCTTGTGGTTGTGTTCTTGTCGAAATCGAACAAGATGTGTAACGAGAAACCAAAAAAATAGTGAACGACGAAAGATGAAATTAGAGTTTGTCGATGCCACACGACTGTGTGGAACACTCGGTCTAGGCCATTTTGGGCCGTGTGCCAGCCATGTGGGCCATATGGGCAAGACAATTTGGGCTGTGTGGGCTACACGGGCAAGGCAATTTATGCCGTATGGGCCCAAAATTTAGAATTTTTCCCTACGGTCGTACATGTTGTCCTTATTGATTATAGGCCTTCTGTGGGGTCGGTATGTGGTTATATAAGCTATAAAGCAGGAATTCTATTTCAAATCATGTATTGTGATGAAATATGTATGATCTGTCATGTATACGCATGTTCTACATTTCTTATACTAGCATGTATGATATGTATATTCTGGTATCTAATATTTCTATTATTTCTATTTATATCTGACTATGGGGTGGGACATGAACTATGTGGAGTAAGTGTTCTGTGTGAGGTAATATCTAGCCATTATACTGGTAGCACTATTGCGATTATTCTGAAAAGTGTCGTAAGGACACTAAGTGGTGTGTAGGGCTAGGTGGGTGTGTTACACCATACATGGTGTGTTGCGATGGCCGTAGCTAGTGTGTAGAGGATAGGGGTAGGATTATATATATTTGCATTTGTACTACTCTGGTATGATTCTGATTCTGTATAAGATGTATGTTTGTATCTATTCTGTCATGTGATTAAATCTGAAACTTTATATTCTTACGAGTTCATACTAAGTTATAAAAACTCACTTTTTTGTTTGTCTGATAATTTAAGGTAACCTTAAAACTTAGGCAGGCGGTGCGACGAGAGCTCGGTTATGTCCATTCCTCCATCAATTACATTTACTTAAATTTGACTTATTTAAATTTCTATTTTGAGAGTTTTGTATATTTTAGACTTTCAAGACTTTTGGGACTTATTTTTGGTTTGGATTTTTATTTTGGGATTTCTAGCTTGACAATTGATAAACGACTTTATGGAAATGACTGATTTTCTGCAATCAACTATTTTCGAGAAAACAAACTCGGTTTACCAAAATACAATGTTTTAAGAAACTTCATTGCAAAATATTTGGTTTATTTGAAAGATGTAAACAAACAATGGTTTTTAATTAAATAGAGTACTGAAAAAAAATTTTCCAAATAAAAACAGGCTTTCTGAGTAAAAGAGGTTCACGTTTATCTTAAATAGGCAAAAATTAGATTTCAAACCTTTTATCGCAATCACTCCAAATTCAGCCATAACGTCCAAACTGGGTTTGGGGTGTTACAACTAAGGCCCAGGATAGTTTGGAGAGATAAGGGAATGTTAGCTAAGCTCCATTCACAGTGACATGTTTGGTGTGTTGTAGAGTGTTAGCTACGTGCTACACTTTTGGGATATGTTTGACTCAATTAGTCATTTGGTGTGTTGGAGATCCGTGTATCTAATGTGTGGTGATAGAGTCCACTTTTATGTTTCATAACCTCAAGTGCTAATGTATCATTAAATAAAATACTGTAAAATGTGATGTATGCATAAATGTGTGGTCATAATGTTGAATAAGTTGTTAGATATTTCATGAATGCTATAGTATGTCAATATGGTAAACTTAGCATGTGAATGTTCCTTTGTCGTGTTCCTTTAACGTATGACTTTATATTTACTTGGTGGTTATCCTGACCATTCACTGAGCTTGTAAAGCTTATCCACTCATTTTTAAACCTTTGCATGCTACTAGTGTTGCTGTGTGAGCGGTGTGGAGTATTCCAAGGGACTAATCCAAGTATTATAATTTTAATAGGCGAATTATAATTATTATTTTGAATTGTGGGAATAAGGAAATGTGGTAGATATTTGGGTTTTTCATTGCCATGATGTTTTAGCTAAATTTTTCCATGATGTATTGAATATTTTCGTAACTTATTTGCTCTTAGGATTTAAGGACTTGGACCCTTTTAGGTTAATTCTTGTGTGGATATATTTTCGATGTTTCGAATTGTCATTGTAACACCCCTCACCTGTATTCAACGCCGGAATAGGGTACGGAGCATTCTCAGACTTATAACACAAATAAACTTACATTTCTCATACAAATTTCAATTTCAAATACAAGTCATTCATAATCAATCACATTGTCCCTAATACGAGCCTACGAGCCCTAAAACTTACTTTAGGAGTGGTTCGAGAAATATAGGGGACACACGCCCGTGTGGTCCAGCCGTGTGTCTCACACGGCCAAAGACACACCTGTGTCACTGGCCGTGTGGACATTCGAAATGGGATCACATGGCTGTGTCCTAACCGGTGTCTGACTAGGGTCACACGACCAACCACACACCCGTGTGACCAGCCCGTATGCCCTTCTAAGTAGCCACGAGTGTAACACCCCTAACCCGTATCCGTCATCGAAATAGGGTTTAGGAGCATTACCAAAACTTTCAGAACATTTTACAAATAATTTATGTAAATTACTATTTATTAATTGAGATCATTTAAAATGTCCCTTAATTGGACCCTCAAGGCCCAATATGAGCATTAGAGTCGAGTTGGGACTTAATTGGGATCTCTATGAATTTTTTGTAAAATTACAAAAATTTTCCAAGGTGCAGGGCTCACACGCCCATTTGGTCCAAGGGACACGCCCGTGTGACCTTGGGACATGGCTATGTTCGACCCCGTGTAACTCTCTAACTTATGCACACGGCCATGCTATATGCCAGTGTGCTAGGCTGTGTGGTTAATTAAATTCTTTTGAAATTAGGTGCAGGTTTCACATGGCCATGACACACGCCCGTGTTCTACGTTATGTAGCAAACATGTCTGAGATGCATGCCTGTGTCTCTACCCGTGTGCTCAATTCTGAGCATTCTGTTTCTCAAATTTAAGGTGCAGAGGACACACGACCTAACTACACGCCCATGTACCCGGCCGTGTGTCACACATGGTCTAGACACATGCCCATGTGTCTACCTGTGTAGATAAAATAAAGCCATTCCTAGCTTCATTTCTCACCCAAAATCACACCCATGACTTGCACTTGAATCACACATCCAAATACCAACCATTTCAAGCATTCAAGTCAAGCAAATTCCATCAGTCATCATGCGATATCGTTTCATGCATACATGTCTATAATCTTACCTTAGTTAAGTCCTTAAGTTAGACATAGTTTGATCAACTACTTAACATATATGTAGCTACCATAGTTTGACATTACAAGTATATTAAAACTAACCATTACTAACCATTCCAATGGCTAGATTACAAGCATCATTTACATTTACATGCCAATATGGCCAATATATCATATACGTGCCATTATAACCATAATTGATTTACCATATTGTGCTGACATGGGCCAATGGATAGTGTGAGTGATCTCCGCCAAGCTTCCAATCCAACGAGCTTCTGATTTACTATAAAATAGGGAAATAAAACTAAGTAAGCGTAAAATGCTTAGTAAGTTCGTATAAAATGGTACTTAACTTCCCATTCGTTCTATTTTTAGGTAACTATGTAAGGTATTCTCAATCAATTTTCCCTCAAGCCCTACACATATCCTCATTGCCCTTGTTAGTCATATAATCCATAATAACATTACAAATATATATGGGCTCAACAACAATCAAGTTTCCATGCACATATGCTTTCCACAACATGTATTCATTTAACATATATAAATCATATCTTTATATTACAAGTATAATTTCATCATAGTTCATCTCGAGTTCAGATCATTTCTTATAAGAACTTTACCCATATTACTCGGAATATCAAGGTCATGATTAGTACACTCAAGGTGTACAAGTCTATAATCAAGGATGTACATACTCATCAAATAAATGCCATATACAATATCATCATTTCATATTTCCATATATCAATTATCACATATCGTCATTTTCATGTATTTCAGGCCGATATGTGTAATAACTCATTTCATATTCATATCTTCTCATGTCAAGAACTTTTTCCCATTGAATTTATTTGAAATATCGATGGAAACACAGGTAGTACACTCATGGTGTACAAATCAGGACTTGTCAATTAATATTCAATGGTATCCATAAGGTACTAGTTAAGGGAGTACACTGTCGAGCCATATATGTATACAATAGGATTACCAGTCCAGGCTAAATCCGTTTTATGACATATGCTCTAAGGAGCTTGATTTGGATTACCTGCCTGGGCTAAATCCAATCCATAAAATATGCTCGAGAGGACTTATATCAGGATTACCTGTCTGGGCTAAATCCTTTCTGTAATGAGGTCAATAGGATTACTCGTCTAAGCTAAATCCCATCAGCAACAAATGTAGGACCTCATTCATTTTGAGAAATCACATATCCATCAAATTTCCATTTTATTCAACTGGGATTTAAACATTTTTCTTAAGCGTTATCGGGCATGTGATTATTTCATACATCCACAACATTCATATAATTCAAATAAACATATTCCATATTCATTTCAAGCATATAAGTAACATTCTCATCGTTTATCCTTTATCATCTATCGGGCATTATCATTTAATTTAAACATTTTTACTTATGGGCTTGATCGGATACGTAATCATTTCACATATTTATGACATTTATATAGTTTACATAAACACAATCAATGCAAGCATGTAAATAAACACAATATAGTTACACGAACTTACCTCAACAATGTTCGTGTACGTAAAATCTACTAATCCGAAATTTTCCTCTTTCCTTATTCTAGCTCTGAATTTGGTCTATCCGAATCTATACGAGTAAATTTTACATCAATTTCCCATATTTCATACTCATTTGGACTCAATTTACATCCTAGGCAAAATTACCATTTTGCCCCTAACTTTTTTATAAATTCCTATTTCATCCCTAGGCTCGAAAAATAAAATTTGTGAAATTTACTCCCTATTCCAAGCTTAACCAAAATCCCATTACAAAATTTACAGCACATATATTCATAAAAATTTAGCATTTTTCTTCAATTTCACAACTTTACATTTTAGTCCCTAAATCATGTTTTCATCAAAAATCACTTTGTAAAAGTTGTTTATCTATCAACAACCTTTCATTGTCTACCATAAATTTCTAATTTTCAACATATACATCCATGACCCATTTTCCATACTTTGATAACTTCTCAAATTGATCCCCCAAATAGATAGATTAAGCTATCTCAGTTTCAAAAATATCAAAATTACCAAAAACGGGCCAAGGAAACTTACCCAATTTGGCCATGAAAGTTTCTTCTCTCTCTCCTAGGGTTTCCATGTATTTTTTTGGGGAAGAAGATGATAAAAATGATTTTTATTTCTATTCAATTAATTTATCATTGTTAATAATTTTGATTTCCAATTTAGTCCTTAGCCTTTTTCTAATTTTCCATGGAAGAATCATCCAAAAATATCTACTAATGACCTTAAGTTTTGAATTCCATAGCTATTTGATCCTTCTAGCTACTAGAATCCAACTTTTGCATTTTATACGGTTTGTGCCTTCTCGTAATTAAACATAAAATCGGTAAAATTTTCTTATTAAAAATTTTAGATGACATTTTTATCATATTACGGACCATATAATAAAATAAAAATAAATTTTATTTTCAGCTCAGATTTGTGGTCCCGAAACCACTATTCTGATTTCACCGAAATAGGGCTATTACAACACGGCCCATGACATGGGCGTATGTCCCCTATATTTTGTAAAATTTTCTAAGTTTTTCAAAAATTTCCTGAGTTACTGGTTTAGTTCTGAACCTTTCCTAAAGCATGTTTTAGGCCTTGTAGGCTCGTATTAGGGACAATGTGATTGATTATAAATGACTTGTATTTAAAATTGAAATTTGTATGAGAAATGTAAGTTTATTTGTGTTATAAGTTCGGTAATGCTCTGTAACCCTATTTCGACATTGAATACGGGTGAGGGGTGTTACATTTATTGGTATGAAAGCTATGGTTTAGTCAATTCTAGGACTAGCGTAGTATGTGTGAGAGTCTCGCTATACATGCCATATATAACTTGTGATAGTGTGATATCTCCTGATAGTTTAAATCGTGTTTTCATATTATAATGGATCCCAATTGAGCAGTGGCTGATGATGTTGAGAGTAATGCACCAGCCTCTGTTTACGGAGTAGAACAATTTGAGTTGAGGCCTGTATCAGGTAGTCAGGGAGGAGAGGCCAAAGAAGCCTTCTTCCAAATAATGAACGAATGGTTCACTGAGTTTGTCTGAACTAATCCGGCTGTTCAGAAACCTCCACCCTACCTATTTCCCAACCAGACCTCGTAACTCCTCAAGGTTTGGAATCTTTACGGTTGAATAAGTCTCCTGTTGATAAAATTTGAAAGTATGGGGATGAAGAGTTTAGAGCTACCGTTGATGATGATCCTGAGAGAGCCGAGTTTTGGCTTGAGAATATGATTCAGGTATTTGATGAACTATCTTGCACACTAGCTGAATGTGTAAAATGCGCAGTATCACTTCTAATAAACACTGCATATCAGTGGTGGAATACTTTGATATCTGTGGTGTTGAGAGAATGGGTCACCTGGGAATGCTTTCAAACCGAGTTTAGAAAGAAATACATTAGTCAGCGATTTATTGACCAAAAACACAAAAAAATATTAGATTTGAAACACGATCGAATGTCTGTGACCGAGTATGAGAGAGAGTTTGTGAGACTCAGTAAATATGCTCGAGAATGTGTATCCATTGAGGCAATTATGCGTAAACGATTCGAAGACGGGTTAAACGAAAACATCAGACTGCTAGTCGGGATTCTGAAATTGAAGGAATTTGTTGTGCTAGTCGGCAGAGCTTGCAAAGTTGAATAACTAGGCAAAGAAAGGAGAAAAGCTTATTTCGAGGTTAGAGATTTGAGAAAGAGGTCGATCAGTAAATCCTATCACTTTTTGTCAAAGAAATCACGAGATTCGTATAATCGTTCAACAACTTCAATGGGATATTCTAATAGAGATCGTGGGAAGCAATATACAAGTCCTAAAGTTCAAGCCACTTCAATGTCGAGCGTTGGTAGTGTTAGAACCAATAAACCCGAGTGTCAACAGTGTGGAAGACGGCATTTTGGAAATTGCTGGATGAATAACAAAGCTTGTTTCAAATGTGGCTTACTAGTTCACTTTGTTCGGGATTGTCCTGAGTTAATTAAGAAAGATAAATTTTAGAATGCAAGACCGAGCAATTAAATCAGGCTTATTGCCTAGCAGGCTTTATATGCCGGTGTATTATATCAAGCTTATTGCCTAGCAGGCTCTGTGCCGGTGTATTATACTAGGCTTTATGCATAGCAAATTTTATGTGAACAACGGTAAAAGTAATCAAATGTGTTAGATGAGTTAAAGTGATCAGGTATGTGAATGTGGTTTATTTATTTGAAATGAAGGTAAATTGACTAAAAGATATGTGATAAAAATGTTATGTGATGCTATTTTCTGACGCATGAAAAATTGATTTAAAATGCTCAGGTATGTATTCATACTAAATTATGAAATTATGGCAAGTGGAATGTTCAAATTAATGATATAAATGTTACATTTTAATGTGAATTATATGTATGCATATGTGAAAGTATATATCCAGTTTACTTATGTATTCATGACATAAATGAGAGTATATATGTATATGAAAATATACAATTGGCCAAATGAAAAGTATATGTGATTTTGTAAATGAAATGTATGTGTTTTCATATTTGGGCAATTTTAAAAAATATTCGGCCTCATATTATGTATAAATATCTATTATTATGGTTTGATTTATGAAGATATGTATATAAGAGTTTAAATATTTTGTTATATATACATTGATAATATGGCTTTGAAAGGGTATGTTATTTTGATAATAGATACATGTATATTCGGTCAAGGTAAAATTTGTACATGGAAGTATATGTTATATATGAAATTGTGAGCTTGAAAATAAATGTGATCATGATAGTATAAATTAGTTTAATTAAACTAAGTTGATATTAATATTAAGTTATTTATTTGCTTATGACTTACTAAGCTCTCGAAGCTTACTCTGTGTGTTTTTCCTATGTCTTTAGAGTTTCAGAGAATTGCTCGAGTTGGAAATTGTTGGAGACGTCATCACACTATCTGGTTATCATTTCGGTAACTAATGCTTTAAGATTTGGTTATATGGCATGTATAGGCTTGTTTTGATATATTTGGTTTTGAAGTTTGTATATTTATATATATAGCCATGCGAAAATGGCTTGATTATAATGTTAAAGTTAGTGTGTATGTGGCTATGACTTAAACTTATTTTGGAAGTATCAAATGTGCTATAATGTGTGCTGAATGATTGTATAATATGGCTTGGTGATGAGGTAAAATGATGGATATGTATTTGGTTGTAAATTGGCTTTATAGGTTCGGATCCAAACGGCTAGAAATGACATTTATAATTATATAGATTTGATCATGATATATGTTCATGTGGGGAATTAGGTTTCATGGTACTTATATGAGGTGTGTTTGATATATGAATCAATTTGGAAACTGTTTATAAAGTGTTGTGTGTTTGATTATGTGATGAAATTATATATGATGATTATAATCAACTTTGTGATTTGGCAATGATAGTTTAAATCATTTAGTCAAGTGTTTAGTAAAATGTTAATGTTAAATTTGTTACATTGGTCTTATTATAAAGATTATTTATGTGTAAAATATATGTGTTTACTATGCCGTGGAAATAGTTTAATTTAGATTATTATGTTAACCGAATAATTCGTGAGGTGAATAAATAAATATATATGAATTGGCTTGATTATTAAATTTGTAAATTGATTATACTTTGATTAGTAGTATGTGTTTTAAAATGGTTTATATTAATTAGGTAAAATGAGTACATGACAGTGATGTTTAAAAATTTTTTACTTGATCATTTGGTGAGGTTGATTATACCGAATGTGTTTTGGTTTATTTGCCATGTGATATTGCATATTAAGCATAATTTGCGCATGTATTGGAATAAAACACAATGCATGATTATATTTGGTTAAACTTAGTAAAAAAAATTATTGTAAAGGAGTTAATATTACTATGTGCATGATTGAATTGTATGACCGTATTGAGTGGTAATTTGATCGGTAATGCCTCGTAACCCTAATCTGACGACGGATACGGGTTAGGGGTGTTACAAATGTAATTGCCTTAATTCATCCTGGATAAACTCATACATATGTTTGTATAAATTTAGTGTCTAGTAAGAGTTTTCTTGTTGAGTATATTGAATTTTTTATTAAAGTATCAAACCTCTTAGGCAAGTATGTTCTAGTTAATAAAGTTTGCAAGAATTGTCCTTTGATGACTCGGGGTTACTATTTTTCAGAAAATTTGATGCTTATATCGTTTGACTAATTTAATGTGATTCTGGGTATGGATTGGTTGACCCTGCAAAATGCTGTTGTGAATTGTTGACGAAAGACTATTCAATTGAAATGTCAGAATAATAAAACTCTTTGAATTGAATCTGATGAGTAGAGTGAGTTGCCTGTTGTAATATCGTCGATGTTAGCTTAGAAATATGTGAGAAAGGGTTGCAATGCTTACCTTGCATATGTATTGGATGCAAAAGTGTCTAAATCAAAGATTGAATCAACGCCAGTAGTTTGTGAGTATCCGAATGTGTTTCCAGAAGAGTTGCCTAGGTTGCCATCGATTAGGGAAGTAGAATTTGCTATTGAATTAGTACCGGGAAAATCATCGACATCGATAGCTTCATATAGAATGGCTCCGACAGAATTGAAAGAGTTGAAATATCAATTGAAAGAGTTAATAGATAGAGATTTTGCACAACCTAGTTTTTCACCCTGAGGTTCACTAGTTTTGTTCGTAAAGAAGAAAGATGGATCGATGAGACTGTGTATTGATTATTGTCAGCTCAATAAGGTTACAATTAAGAATAAGTATCCCTTGCCAAGAATTGATGATTTATTTGATCAGTTGAAAGGAGCAACAATATTTTCGAAGATTGATCTGAGATCTGGCTATTATCAGTTGCGAGTTAAAGATTTAGATGTGCTGTAAACTGCGTTCAGAACAAGGTACGGGCACTATGAATTTCTTGTTATGCTATTTGGATTAACTAATGCTTCTGCAGTTTTTATGGATTTGATGAATCGGATCTTTAGATCGTATTTAAACAGATTTGTAGTTGTGTTCATTGATGACATTCTGATCTATTCCCGAGATGAATCTAAGCATGCTAAAAATTTGAGGATTGTGTTACGAACTATGAAAGATAAGCAATTGTTTGCTAAATTCAGCAAATGCAAGTTTTGGCTTCAAGAAGTTGGATTTTTGGGACATTTAGTTTCAGCAGAAGGCGTCCGAGTTGATCCGAGTAAGATTTCTATAGTTGTTGACTGTAAACCACCAAGAAAATTTCTATAGAAAGATGTGAAGTTTGAGTGGTCTGAGAAATACCAATAGAGTTTTGAACAGATGAAAGTATTGTTAACTGAAGCACCAGTTTTAGTTCAACCTGAGTCGGGTAAAGAGTTTGTGATTTTCAGCGACGTGTCATTTAACAATTACGGATGTGTTTTGATACAAGAGGGAAAAGTGATAAATTATGTTTCTAGATAGTTAAAACCGCGTGAAAAGAATTATCTGATGCATGATTTAGAGTTGGTTGCTATTGTATTTGCATTGAAAATTTGGCGACATAATTTATTTGGTGAGAAGTGCCATATCCTTACTGACCACAAGAGTTTGAAGTATATAATGACTCAGAAAGATTTGAATTTGCGACAACAGAGATGGCTCGAGTTGTTGAAAGATTATGAGTTAGTGATTGATTATCATCCAGGGAAAGCAAATGTAGTCATATATGCTCTGAGTAGAAAATCTTTGTTTGCATTGTGGGCAATGAACACACAGTTAACTTTGTCTGAAGATAGTTCTATTTTAGCTGAGTTAAAAGCTAAGCCATTATTTCTTTAGCAAATTTGTGAAGCTCAGAAGTGTGATAGTGAATTGCAACCTAAAAGGGTACAATGCGAGTAGATTAGTGATTCAAAGTTTCAGATTGGATCAGATGATTGTTTGATGTTCTGAGGTAGAATTTGTGTACCAAAAAATTCAGAGCTTATTTAGAAAATTCTACACGAAGCATACAGTGATTGTTTATCTGTTCATCCGGGAGTACTAAAATGTACAATGATTTAAAATAGTTGTATTGGTGGTCAAGCATGAAACGAGACATTTTAGATTTTGTGTCAAAATGTTTGGTTTGTCAACAAGTCAAAGCTAAACATCAAGTGCCTTCAGGACTACTACAGCCTTTGATGATACCAGAGTAGAAATGGGATAGAGTTGCGATGGATTTCGTATCGGGATTACCCTTATCTTCGAAAAAGAAAGATGCTATCTAGGTTTTTGTTTGATCATTTGATGAAATCAGCACATTTCATTCCGGTATTTAGCTCGATAGATTAGTTGTATTGTACATCTCTGAGATTGTTAGATTGTACGGGTGCCAGTTTCTATTATTTCAGATAAAGATCCGAGGTTCACATCGCGATTTTGGAAGAAATTGCAAGAAGCTTTGGGTACGCCATTGCACTTTAGTACTGCATTTAATTCGCAAACTGACGGTCAGTCTGAAAGAGTAATTCAGATTCTCGAAGATATGCTTCGTTGTTGTGTTTTAGAATTTGAAGGAAACTGGGAAAAATATTTACCATTGGTTGAATTCGCATATAACAACAGTTTTCAATTGAGCATAAAGATGGCACCGTATGAAGCTTTGTATGGTCGTAAATGTCAAACTCCATTGTACTGGACCGAGCTTAGTGAGAAAAGGTTGATTTGGTTAGAGAGACAGAAGATAAAGTGAAAGTAATTTGTGACAGTTTGAAAGTAGCTTCAGATCGACAGAAATCGTACATGGATTTGAAACTTGAAGACATTGAATTTCAAGTCAGTGGCAGAGTATTTTTGAAAGTATCTCTGTGGAAGAAGATTATTCGTTTTGGTCGCAAAGGAAAATTAAATCTGCAATTTATCGGGCCATATGAGATTATTGAAAGAATAGGGCGAGTGGCATATTGACTAGCTTTACCATCAAAATTAGAAAAGATCCATAATGTATTTCATTTGTTGATGTTATGCCGATATAGATCAGATCCGTCACATGTAATTTCTCTTTAGAGATTGAAATTCAACTTGATATGACGTATAACGAAGAACCGATCAGAATTTTGGCTCGAGAGATTAAAGAGTTGAGAAATAAAATCATAGCTTTGGTGAAAGTACTTTGGAAACGGCACGGTGTCGAAGAGGCTATGTGGGAACCCCAGGAAGCTATGAGAAAATAGTACCCTAATCTCTTTTCTGGTATGATTTTCGGGGACGAAAATTCCTTGGGGGGGAGAGTTGTAACAGCCCGTTTTTAGTTAAATTAGAACAGTGGTTTTGAGACCACAAATCTGAGGTCAAAATAATTATTTTATTATTATTTTAATGTCAACAGCATGTTAATATGATTCTGTAAAAATTTCGTTAAGAAATTTCATCGTTTGAGTGCTCAATTTGGTAAAAAGGACTAAATCGCGTAAAGTGTAAAACTTGAGTTCTATTAGCTAAAGGTGTCTAATAGCTATAAAACCTTAAAGTGGAGGTCCTTATGTGGTAATTAGACCATTTTTTATAGTGGGTGGACATTTATGGACATAAAATGGATGTTTTAATAGTTAAAAACAAAGGTTAATTAAGTAATTTAGTAAATAAACTAATTAAAACAAAAGAAAAAAAATATTTATCATCTTTCTTAATGGATGATACCACTGACTTTTTGAATGAGAAAACCTTCACGAAAGCTTAAGTATTCAGCCATCACTCCTAGCATTGCATGTGAGTATTTTTCGTCCCATTTTTAATGATTTCTATATTTTCGGAGTCGTTGTAGCTTAATCTAGCTAGCCTAGCGACTAATTTGTAGAATTTTTAAAGTTTTATGTTTTTACCATTGATGAATATAGGTGTATTTTGATGTTTGATAATAGAAAATGTATGGTTGTTGTTAGATAAACAATATTTGTAAAGTTATTTTTGGTAAAATTGTCAATTAGGGATTCATTTGTGAAATGTGTAACACCCCATACCCGAGACCGTCGTCGGAGTCGAGCACGAGGCGTTACCTGACTTAGCTTACTAATTTGGGGCATAAAAATTTGCTTTTAAAATAAATTTAGTTTCATTCATTCAACATGTCCTTAAAAAGGGTCCTCGAGACCCTAAAACATGAAATTGAAACGGTTCGAGAACAAACCGGAATCAATAAAAATTTTTCGATCACTTAAACAAATCATAACAATTTATTTCATCTTTCATAAATAAACTGTCTATCTGCGTCATAGTCACTAAATAAATCATAACTTAAGTTACAAAACTCAAAATCAAAATCTGTAAATTTTCTCTGAAACTAGACTCATATATCTTCTTACTAAATTCTTTTCACAATTTTTGGTCTAGCCAATTAGTACAGTTTATTAGTTAAAATTTTCCCTATTTTAGTGTTCAGCTGCTCTGACCTCTGTTCACTATAAATTAATTTTCTCATTGTACAGAATTAAAATAACCATGTTGTTTATTTACTTAAAATTAGACTCAATAAGGAATCTATAAATATAAAGTATAACTCCTAATTATTTTTGTACAATTTTTAGTGAATTTATAAAGTCAGAACAGGGGATTTAGAAATCACTCTAACCCTATCTCACCAAAATTTAAGTATCTCATAAAATGCAACTCCTTTATTTACTCTGTTTCTTTTATATGAAAATATACTCAATAAGGTTTAATTATATATCTCATTAACTATCTAAATCCATTTCTACTATTTTTAGTGATTTTCCAAATTCACATCATTACTACTGTCCTATACTATTTTAAAGCTAATTTCACCTTTTTCATAATTTCCATGGAATAACTAGATTTAAGCATACATAACACCAAACACGTCCTTGATTAGCCATTCCAATAGCTAATCATTATCAAGCATTTACATACCATTCATTAGCCATATCATAAGATCATACACACAAAATGGCTACGATGCTATACATGCCATACTCAAAATGAAACGTCTAGCTATACCAAAATAATCCTTGTGATAGTGTGCCCGGACCTCTAACGTACTTTACGATCCCCGAGTTAGCTTGAAAAAACTATAAAAAGAAGGAAAATAAAGGGGGTAAGCATTAAGCTTAGTAAGTTTGCATGCAAATAAATAACAACATTCATAAGAATTAACTTACTACTTGGCATGATACTACTTAAATGCAACTTCATTAATTGTTATAGACATATTTTAAACTTCTTCACTTACTCACTTACTTAAATACTTACTTGCTTAATCAAATTTATTAATACATTTTACTTGCGTTTTTCCTTATCAAGCATACATGAACATTATATACTTACCTTTGATCTTCTAGCATGAACTTGTCTTACCTTTTTAGTATAACTCGTCTTACCTTACCTTACCTTGATATTCTCTTTCAATTTTCCCATCGAACCACTTGGAATACTAAGGATACATGGGTACCTTACCACTGCCATGACTTGTCATGGTCTTACGTGGTATCCTTTTGAAACTTACCATTGCTATGACTCGACATGGTCTTACATGGTATCCTTGCCTTATGAACTCACCAATGCCATACCTTGGCATGGTCTTACATGATACATTTGCCTTATATTAACTTATCAATTCCATGCCTTGGCATGGTCTTACATGGTATCCTTAAACCCTAATGTCATGACATTTGTATCCTACACATTCCTAAGGTTCAACCGGGACTTTCTGAAATTACTTCTCCGTCAATTCATGCTTGAGTCTTCTTTGAATAATTTCATAAAATAAATATACACATGCTGGAAATTAACAACATTAACATAAAATAATAGAATATTGCATTTATTTACCGCAAACTTACCTCGAAACAAAATACGATCAACTATATCAATTTAGTCCACTATCTTTTTCTTTCCCCGGTCTAACTCTGGGTTTCATTATTCTTGATCTATAATAAAAAAAATTTTAGCTTATTTAATACTCACATTTATTAAAACAGTCCTTGACTCAAACTTTGGCAAAAATTACATTTTTGCCCGTAAACTTTTACATATTTACACTTTTGCCCCAAGGCTCGGAAATTAAACTTCATCCTATTTTCTTATGTTTTCTGACATGCTGATCATTTTTCCTTTCTATGGCAACATCAAATTCTCACTCTAACATGTACTTATGAACATTAGGTATTTTTACCGTTTATGTCGTTTTACTCGTTTTCACGTAAAATCGCTTAGTAAAAGTTGTTTAACACAATTTAAAGCTTCATATTATACCATAAAACAACAAAATAAACACATTTCACCTATGGGTATTTTTCCAAATATAAACCCTAGGTTAAATTATTGCTAGAACAAGCTTAATCAAGTTACCGGGACTCCAAAAACGTAAAGAACATTAAAAACGGGGCTAAAACGGGCTTACAATCGGGCTTGGAAGCTTGAAAAACCCTAGCTATGTCTTCCTCATGTGAAATTCGGCCAAGGGGTTGAAGATGGACAAAATTGGATTTTAATTTTGTTTTTAATTCATTTTAATAACTAAATGACCAAAATGCCCTTAATTAAAAACTATGGTGTTTTATCTTCCTTTAGGTATTTTTGTCCAAACTAGTATAATGGTCTAATTACTATCCAAGTACCTCCACTTAAAACCCATTACTCACAAGTACTTAGTACCTTTGTGAACTAGAACACACATTTTACAACTTTTGCAATTTAGTCCTAAATATCAAATTGGACTCTCTATCGATAAAATTTCTAAACAAAATTTTCACCAATCATGTAATCATGCCATAGGCCTTAAAATGATAATAAAATAAATTTTTCTACCTCATATTTGTGGTTTCACAACCACTATTCCGTTTAGGCCCTATTTCGGGATGTTACAAAATGTGACAATTTTGTGGTTAAATTGTGAAATAAATGAAAAATACGGGCTGCTATGGTAATAAGAGAAATTTTTCTAGCATGGGTAGGGACCTAATTGTATGAATTTATATTTTTATGAGCTAAAGACTAAATTGTAAAAATGTTGAAATATTAGGATCAAAAGTGTAAAGTTGACATAATATGCATTTTGGGCTAAATTGAATAGAATGATAATTAAATAAGCTAAATTTGATTACATACAGATCAAGAAAAGCGAAGTTTGGATCTAGATTAGGGGAGAAACAAAGTATCAGACTAGTCGATTCATTTCGTCATTTTTGTGAATCGAGGTAAGTTCGTATGTTAATAAGGATTATTATAATTATGTTTTAAATGTTTATGATTGAATTAATTTTGTATATGACCTTACGAATATGTTCGACGAAGATTCGGCAATGTGAAATCCCGGTTGAACCTTAGGAATAGATTAGGATAGAATGACATGTCATTAGGGGTTATATGATTTGGGTACTAGTCCGTACGTCCTACCGGTGGCTAAGTTATCGAGCATGTGTTGCAGATTCTTGTCAGCTTGTATGAGCAGCACCGTATAGCTACATCATGACCGTCAACTTGTGTGAGTAGACCCGTTGATAGCTCGAGAGTGAGCATTATATGGCATATGAGATTGAGATAGCTTTGGCTATGTATTGGCACTTAGGGTGAGAGACTCCCGAGTATCCGATAGTATTCCAAATGATTCAACGGGTATATTAAAGATATGAAACGGTGAGAAATAGATACATATCAATACAAGTATGTATGGAAACTATATGAGCATTGAACCTATGAAAGTTATGAGTTTATGATTACTTATGTGATTGAATATATGTTAACCTTATGATTTAATGATTTTGTAGTATATTATGTTCATACTACTTGATTTGTGAATGAATGGTGAGCTTTACTTATTAACTATATGAGCTTACTAAGCTTTATAGCTTACTCTGTTTACTTTTTTGTGTTTTATAGTATTTATCAAAGCTACCTTGGATTGGGAGTCGTCAAAGATCCCATCACACTATCAAGCTATCCTTTTGGTACTTTTGAATTTATGTAATTGGTTATATGGCATGTATAGGAGTTATGGTCATTTTGGTATATAGTTTGGTAATGGAATTAGCCATTTGAGTTGGCTTGTAAATGACGAATGGTTTGTTATGTGTATAGCCATATGATTTGGCTTATTTTTGGCATGTTTGGTGATGTATGTATATATATGTGAAAAAGGCCTTTTGATATGTTATGTATAATTTTTCATTTTTATGTTTGTTGTGAATTGGCATTATGGATACCAAATGGTAAAAATCCGAGATAGATATGATTGTGGTTTTAGGCCAAATTAGTACATAATTGAAAATGAGCATTTAGGTGATTTGAAAATGTGAAATTGGTATGAAATTAAATGGATTATTGTGATACTTGTGTATCTTGTGATTAATGGTATAGATTTAGCATGAATTAGGCTTGATTGAGATTGGTTGAAATGCCTATATATGAAATGTTATATGCCTTTTGTTTCATATAGGTGATTGAAAGTTTGGGCGAGAAAAATGGCTTGACAAATAGGCTATTTTTGTCCACACCAGCAGAGACACAAGCGTGTCTCAGCTGTGTGTGACACACGGTCAAGTGACACGGCCGTATGTCTCCTAGTGTTCAATTTGAAATCAAGTCAATATGCTCTATACGGTCCAGCACACGGGCGTGTGACTTGGCCGTATGGCATAAGTCAGTATAATTATATTATTTTGAAACAATTTGGGTAAAGTCTAACGTGATCTTTTTTAAAGGTTAAGCACAATAGGTCCAACATGAAACTCTTTGAAGCCAATCCTTACATGGATAATACAACCATTTTCTATTAATATACCCATGCATTGTCATTACTACAAAAACTGACCCAATTAAATTCAAAATTCAAAATATATTTGAAATATGAAGTTTAAAAATATAAGAAGAAATTTACTTTTCGTTTCTTTAGTTACCCGAAATCATGTTTGTGAATGAATTTACTATTTTTTTTAAAAAAAAATTCATAATTAATGAATTTGTTGGTGTTATATCCTATAATATATTTAAATCAATTAAAATTCATAAATGTTATTCATCATAAAAAAATTATTGGGAAAACAAACAAAATAAAATAGTTCCTGAAAATAATGACAACTTGAAACCTATGTTTCACGATTTCAAAATGTTAGCTATTAAAACAATATATTTAGTTTAAAAAAGACAAACACTATATATAAGGTAGCTCTCTCCATTAATTTTAAGCACTAGAAAGTAAAGAATTCAATAAACATTAGTTACCCATATTTCTTTGATATTAGAATCATTTCACATGGAATTTCGAGGAGTAATATTTATTATTTTTATTTTTCTTCTACTTGGAGTTGATTCCAATGCCTTCCTAATGAATGATTTGATAAGCAAATTGCTAGGACAACGAGATGTTACTTTCAGGCAATTTGCTGGATATATTGAAGTGGATGAAAATGTTGATGGTCGAAGTCTTTTTTACTATTTTGTTGAACCTGAGAAAGATCCCATGACTCAACCCCTCACAATTTGGTTAACTGGAGGTTAAGTTCTTTAAATTCCTTTTATTGTAGTTTCTAATGTTATGCAGATTTCCTAGTAGGTATCCTATATGAATAAGTTAGAAAAAGTTAACTATGAGCAAGTTAAAGCCAAGGGGAAGCTAGGGCTTCGGTCCCATCAGTTCAATGTTACAATTTCTTTTTTTAGCCTCTCCCAAAAATTTATAATTAAATTTAATCCCCTTTAACCCCTTCAAATGGAAACATTATCACTTTTTGCCCTCATTAGAAAGCAATGATTCAATTTAGCCCATTTCCATGCAAAGGTTTTAGGTTTATGTCCATCCCTAAAACTAAATTTATAGCCTTGATTTGACTATGATTTTTTAACTCATCTAAAAAGTCATACCTTTAAACATATGCTAAATACTTGTCGAATTAGACTAGTCATTACGTTAGATTAAACCATTACTCTATTTTTCTAGCTTTACATAAGCCTGGCCAACAACTTTGTTTCATTACTCACATACAATAAAATCTTTTGTGTAATATATTCAGGACCAGGGTGTTCCTCTGTTGGAGATGCCTTTGGAAGTGTTGGTCCTTTCATTGTTACGAAAGATGCTTATGGTCTCTAAACAAATTCCTTTTCTTGGAACAAAGGTTATCTAGTTTCCTATGATTATTTTTTATTGATTTTTGTGTGTATGTATGTATATCATGTTTCATAGTTATTCCTTTCATATCCATATAAATTTATCAAAACATATTAAATGTGTTTGTAACACCCCTATCCCGAGACCATCGCCAGAATAGGTAAGGGGCATTACCGGACTTGTAACTCATGTCAGAACAGTAAAATTTTGAACTTTTTCTTGAAATGAAGATCATTCATTTAAATGAGTACTAAGCTGACCAGGATAAAATTTAAACTTCTCTAAGTAAACATTCAAAAGATGCCATTTTCGCATGGCTTATATACATTAACCAAAAATACTCTTCCGCCACTAGTCTATTCTATACATGCCATAAGATAATCCAAACCATAGCAGTACCAAGCAGTGGATAGTGATAGTGTGACTAGTTGCTGACGATCCCGAGCACTGTAGCTTCCGGATGAGATCTATAAAAAGAGGAAACAAAGTAAACAGAGTAAGCATTACAATGCTTAGTAAGTTTAAGCAAGCAGTGTCAACAGATAACAATCAAATTATAGCATAGTTGTTCGTATTTTTATTTCACTCTTCCTTCGGGCATACCATCCCTTTACCGAATATGCCCATCTCATCATATATATAATAGGCGGATAAACTTTAAAAGTGAGCCCATGTGACATAGATATATTGTATAATTTCACATAACCCCTTACACACTGATCCGATGTCACATAATCATAGGAATAGTCTCATAGATTGCTCACATATGCATCTCATAACTACCTTATGATTTAGTTCAAATCAAGCTCACATATAAACTTGGAGTACATACCTGTTTAACCTTTCGCATTGAATACATCTATAAGAAATTCTTATTGCGTAAGTCTTATAGCTTTAACCTCTACTGGATTATCAAAGTGAGACCTTTAGCTCGGATGAAATCCTCACACGAAGTCAGTGGTCTTAACCCAGACATAGTCACCACATATGGTCATCTGGTCTTAAATCTCGGGTTTACATCATAGAGTTTCATGCATATTTATTCACATGTTACAACATTCACATCGACTATCATATTTGTAATTCATTTACCTCATCAAATACCTAATAAAACACACCTTCCACCAAATCTGTCATTTTATTTTAACGTATATATATATATATATATATATATATATAAACAAATCTCATACATATCTATACGTTAGCCATTTGGCTTTACCACATATCCGTCTCATACACGTTTCGCATTAGCCATTCGGCTTCGCCACATATATACACTTTCACGTTCATCACATTGGCCATTCAGCCTTATCACATATATGCATGTTCACATTCATCACATTGGCCATTCGGCCTTATCACATATATGCATGTTCACATTCATCACATTGGCCATTCGGCCTTATCTCATGTATACACATTCACATTCATCACGTAAAATCCTAAATCGAAATATAAATTTTCATGTATTCACATCACAATTATCCAAATATACTTCACATACCACATATACTATCATGTATACACTTTGCCTTGGCCGAATTTACATCTATCATTTTCCAATGAATAATTCAATTTCACGTCATACTATCATTTCATATTCGAATACTTATAAACTTACAATTTCACAAATTTTAATATCAAAGATCCATCTAACACTCATATATCACTTTACAATTTTCATGTATTCACATCACAATTATCCAAATATACTTCACATACCACATATACTATCATGTATACACTTTGTCTTGGCGAATTTACATCTATCATTTTCCAATGAATAATTCAATTTCACGTCATACTATCATTTCATATTCGAATACTTATAAACTTACAATTTCACAAATTTTAATATCAAAGATCCATCTAACACTCATATATCACTTTACATTATCACGCTTTAGATTTCACGTATGGTTTAATCAATAGCTTATGAGCAACTAAAACAAGTTTTATCCATGTTTACAACAAAATCACATTTTCACTACAAGATATTTTCCTGAGCAATAGTCACTAAATTATTTATAAATGGAGATACAAAACTCCAAATCAATTGCCGTAAATTTTCCCTGAATATAGACTCATATATCTTCCATCCATAAAATTTTCAGAATTTTTGGTTTGGCCAATCAATACCAGATTTTTCTTAAAATTTCCCCTGTTTCACTGTTTGACTAATCTGCCCACTCTTCAATACGAATCAGATTTCTCATTGTGAAGAATTCAGAATGTGTTCTATTTGATTTCATTTGAAACTAGACTCATTAAGGAGTCTAAGCATATAAATTTTATCTTATAACGGTTTTTGTGCAATTTATAATGATTTTCTAAAAACAGAACAGGGGATTTCGGAGTCATTCTGACACTGTCCCACACAACTGTAAATATCTCTTTATAGGAAATTTCTTTGCTTACACTGTCTCTTTTATAAGAAACTAGACTAATTAAGCTTTGATTACATATTTTATTCAGCCTATGATTCCACACCAACAATTTATAGTGATTTTCTAAAATTACATTACTGCAGCTGTCCAAAGCAAATTATTACAATTTGCTCTTAAATTTCCAAGTCTAAACACTTATGAACTTACCGTTTGAGTTTAAGACATATCATGGCCACATCATATCTTATTAAATCAACTCATTATGTCCTATTATGATTGAATTTACTCAACGTTGAATCACTTAAAACTTACTCGGAAGCGGTCGGCGACTAGATATCCACGGCTATTCGTTTACTTTCTCTTTATCCAAAATTGCCCCTCTATGCTCTTGAGCTTAATTAACAAAATTTAAACTATTTTAATCACCTTGTTATATCATTAAAAACAACAAGGTAAATCTTCTCAATGAAACTCATACATAAGGCAACACCTCGATACATCTGCACACATTCGGTATTTTCATTAAAACCATCCCAAATACATTTACCTAGGTATCACCATGTCGCCTTATATACATATACTAGTTATGTGGTCAATTTTACCGATGACCTATGCATATAACTAATTACACCTTTAATAATATTCACAAAGCCGATTATCCACATGACTACCTTAGCATATTATTAGTTAGCTTCTTATCCAAATTTGCTATAAAGAAAATTAACTCATACCCTCAAGTGCATAAGCAATTGCATCCAAAGGACACTTTAAATGCATGTTATGAAAGTAACCGAATGCACATATATTTATACCAAGACATCATATACTTCAAAACCAACCATCAAGGCATAAAGCCAGAACCTTCAAAATCAATTATCAATATACGTTGAAACATGCCTTCCTACAAATATACAAGTTCTCCCTTGGTTAAACTAAATCATGCTTTAAGGTTTAACACATTTGACCATTAGAGAGTTAATCAAATTAGCCTTCAATTTTTCTATACACCCACCAATTAACTGAATCTCATTTAATCAAATTTATTTCTTGACAATTTCATCACATTCGGCACAAGCAACTTCATTTCAATTATGCCACTCTTAAACTTATCCATAATACCTAAGTTCATTTAGTAGCTAGGCAACAATTATACAAAAACAACTAGTATTTAACAACAATGTACTTAACCAATTCCTTAAGCATACATTCGGCAATATATATATATATATATATATATATATATTAATGACTAAAACACTTTGACCAATTCTAAAACATCCACAACTATTCAATTTTACCAAGCTCAACTCATCTATAATCAACCCTTAATACACTAAAGCATCAAAAACAACATCAAAGAAATTCAAACATCCATGACCGAATGTCATCTTCATAAATTTACAAAAACATTTGCCATGAGCTAGCTTCTATACTTGATGACCACTCCAAATATACAAAGATTTTTTTATGAAAGAGCATTAACATACCTTAATCCACTTAAAGGTGACCAAATGCCTTAACTTGAATTTCTTCTTTTCTTTCCTTAGTACGGCAATGGAAGAAGAAAAGATAAACCAACTTTGTTTTTATCACCCATTTCTTTTAATATAAGTTCATATTTCATTTTCTTTATTCATTTAACATTTAATTTATTAATATAAAAGGCATAAAATGTCAATCATCCACTAACCTTGCCGTCCACTAACTTAAGGAAGGGATATTTAACATGCAAGTCCCCATATTTTAAACCATACAATATTGGGCCACTACAAATTAACCTATCACATTTTCAAGTTTCTCACATAAATCCTTTTAATAATTCCACATTCAAAAGACAAAATTAAGACACGACACTTTCACACATGAAACTTTACATATAATAAACATAGAAAAGAGAATTTATATAATTTTGTGACTCGATTTTGTGGTCCCGAAACCACTTTTCGACCAGGGTCAAATTAGGGCTATTACAACTCTCCCCCTCTTTAGGGATTTTCGTCCCTGAAAATCTTACTAGCGACTACGTTAGGATAACGTCCTCTTGTTTTAAAACAAATACATAACATCAACTCGGATATTCATAACCCACATTTTCATTCATATATATATATATAAGCCGTAACATGGGCGAAAGTATACATGTTCTTAAACATCCTAATGAATATCTTTTATAACATTATCACATCTAAATATTCAACTTAACTTATTTCCAAATGAAGATCAACTTCCACGCACTGAACATTTAGTTCATTCAATACATCCAATCATATTTAAAGTTACCCGTGATCTGATCGAATAGGCATAAAGCTTAACACAAGTGATGCGGTGTACTAAACACGGTCTTACACACTATCACAAATCAATGCGTCGTCTTAGGCGAGATCTTACATGAAAGCGAAATCCGCACACACGGTGCCCACTGACCGATCTCGCACACATAGTGCTTGGTTAAAGAATTCGCACACACAGTGCCACTAACCGATCGCGCACACATAGTGCTCGGTTAAAGAATTCGCACACACAGTGCCACTAACCAATCGCGCACACATAGTGCTCGGTTAAAGAATTCGCACACACAGTGCCTCAATTCGTTCGCACACATAGTGCCTATATTCATTCGTTATTACACACTGAAATAACTTAACCAAGTCTATAAAACATCATATAAGTATACTTTAAATGTGTCCTTTCGTTTAACTTTGAATTCATATAGTAATGAACACTTAAACTTTGCTCGAATCACGGCATTAAGCGCTGCTAGGCATGAAGGCACGATTACACATCATCACCGCACGAATGCCCTTCGAGGACTTAGCCCGGATGTAACACACGGCACAAATGCTCTTGGGACTTAGCCCGGATATAACACCAAAGACGAATGCTCTTCCGGGACTTAGCCGGATATAACACAAAGACGAATGCTCTTGAGATTTAGCCCGGATATGACACGCAAACACGAATGCCCGCCGGGACTTAGCCGGATATGACACTAAACACGAATGCCCGCCGAGATTTAGCCGGATATAACTCTAGCACGAATGCTCTTGAGACCTAGCCGGATATATCACTCTCAATTCTCATGTACATATACATATATAACAATACACATTAGTATATCATTTACATTACTTGAATACAAACACATCATGCTTATCGACCATTCAACTTTCGGTTCCATAGCCACATACAAAGATCACATTTATAGTCGCACACTCTTTCAAAATTGCATCACTTATACTCTTATAATTCAATCCAAATCAAAATTCAAATGCGAGTACATGATACGTAGCGGATTAACTTAATAATTTAAGCATATCCACGTGAAGTCATATTGTAAATTCTCATAGTCGGAAGCTTGCTCTGACTCGGCGTAGGGATCAAAATTCATTGCAAAACAACAAACACATTTTAATAGTCAAAAATCATCACACTATCATTTTATCACTTTATGGCATGTATAAATAGACTCACGTGTGCTACATTAGTCCTAGAATCGACTAAACCGTAGCTCTGATACCAATAAAATGTAACACCCCTACCCCGAGACCGTCGCCAGAATAGGTAAGGGGCATTACCGGACTTGTAACTCATGTCAGAACAGTAAAATTTTGAACTTTTTCTTGAAATGAAGATCATTCATTTAAATGAGTACTAAGCACAGCCAGGGATAAAATTTAAACTTCTCTAAGTAAACATTCAAAAGATGCCATTTTCGCATGGCTTATATACATTAACCAAAAATACTCTTCCGCCACTAGTCTATTCTATACATGCCATAAGATAATCCAAACCATAGCAGTACCAAGCAGTGGATAGTGATAGTGTGACTAGTTGCTGACGATCCCCGAGCCTGTAGCTTCCAGATGAGATCTATAAAGCGGAGGAAACAAAGTAAACAGAGTAAGCATTACAATGCTTAGTAAGTTTTAAGCAGTGTCAACAGATAACAATCAAATTATAGCATAGTTGTTCGTATTTTTATTTCACTCTTCCTTCGGGCATACCATCCCTTTACCGAATATGCCCATCTCATCATATATATAATAGGCGGATAAACTTTAAAAGTGAGCCCATGTGACATAGATATATTGTATAATTTCACATAACCCCTCACACTTGATCCGATGTCACATAATCATAGGAATAGTCTCATAGATTGCTCACATATGCATCTCATAACTACCTTATGATTTAGTTCAAATCAAGCTCACATATAAACTTGGAGTACATACATTTAACCTTTCGCATTGAATATATCTATAAGAAATTCTTATTGCGAAGTCTTATAGCTTTAACCTCTACTCGGATTATCGTAGCGAGACCTTTAGCTCAGATGAAATCCTCACACGAAGTCAATGGTCTTAACCTGGACATAGTCACCACATATGGTCATCGGTCTTAAATCTGGGTTTACATCATAGAGTTTCATGCATATTTATTCACATGTTACAACATTCACATCGACTATCATATTTGTAATTCATTTACCTCATCAAATACCTAATAAAACACACCTTCCAAATCGTCTGTCATTTGGCCTAACGTATATATATATATATATATATATATATATATATATATAAACAAATCTCATACATATCTATCGTTAGCCATTTGGCTTTACCACATATCCGTCTCATACACGTTTCGCATTAGCCATTCGACCGCCACATATATACACTTTCACATTCATCACATTGGCCATTCGGCCTTATCACATATATGCATGTTCACATTCATCACATTGGCCATTCGGCCTTATCACATATATGCATGTTCACATTCATCACATTGGCCATTCGGCCTTATCTCATGTATACACATTCACATTCATCACGTAAAATCCTAAATCGAAATATAAATTTTCATGTATTCACATCACAATTATCCAAATATACTTCACATACCACATATACTATCATGTATACACTTTGCCTTGGCGAATTTACATCTATCATTTTCCAATGAATAATTCAATTTCACGTCATACTATCATTTCATATTCGAATACTTATAAACTTACAATTTCACAAATTTTAATATCAAAGATCCATCTAACACTCATATATCACTTTACATTATCACGCTTTAGATTTCACGTATGGTTTAATCAATAGCTTATGAGCAACTAAAACAAGTTTTATCCATGTTTACAACAAAATCACATTTTCACTACAAGATATTTTCCTGAGCAATAGTCACTAAATTATTTATAAATGGAGATACAAAACTCCAAATCAATTGCCGTAAATTTTCCCTGAATATAGACTCATATATCTTCCATCCATAAAATTTTCAGAATTTTTGGTTTGGCCAATCAATACCAGATTTTTCTTAAAGTTTCCCCTGTTTCACTGTTTGACTAATCTGCCCACTCTTCAATACGAATCAGATTTCTCATTGTGAAGAATTCAAAATGTGTTCTATTTGATTTCATTTGAAACTAGACTCATTAAGGAGTCTAAGCATATAAATTTTATCTTATAACGATTTTTGTGCAATTTATAATGATTTTCTAAAAACAGAACAGGGATTTCAGAGTCATTCTGACACTGTCCCACACAACTGTAAATATCTCTTTATAGGAAATTTCTTTGCTTACACTGTCTCTTTTATAAGAAACTAGACTAATTAAGCTTTGATTACATATTTTATTCAGCCTATGATTCCACACCAACAATTTATAGTGATTTTCTAAAATTACATTACTGCAGCTGTCCAAAGCAAATTATTACAATTTGCTCTTAAATTTCAAGTCTAAACACTTATGAACTTACCGTTTGAGTTTAAGACATATCATGGCCACATCATATCTTATTAAATCAACTCATTATGTCCTATTATGATTGAATTTACTCAACGTTGAATCACTTAAAACTTACCTCGAAGCGGTCGGCGACTAGATATCCACGGCTATTCGTTTACTTTCTCTTTATCCAAAATTGCCCCTCTATGCTCTTGAGCTTAATTAACAAAATTTAAACTATTTTAATCACCTTGTTATATCATTAAAAACAACAAGGTAAATCTTCTCAATGAAACTCATACATAAGGCAACACCTCGATACATACGCACACATTCGGTATTTCATTAAAACCATCCCAAATACATTTACCTAGGTATCACCATGTCGCTTTATATACATATACTAGTTATGTGGTCAATTTTACCGATGACCTATGCATATAACTAATTACACCTTTAATAATATTCACAAAGCCGATTATCCACATGACTACCTTAGCATATTATTAGTTAGCTTCTTATCCAAATTTGCTATAAAGAAAATTAACTCATACCCTCAAGTGCATAAGCAATTGCATCCAAAGGACACTTTAAATGCAAGTTATGAAAGTAACCGAATGCACATATATTTATACCAAGACATCATATACTTCAAAACCAACCATCAAGGCATAAAGCCGAACCTTCAAAATCAATTATCAATATACGTTGAAACATGCCTTCCTACAAATATACAAGTTCTCCCTTGGTTAAACTAAATCATGCTTTAAGGTTTAACACATTTGACCATTAGAGAGTTAATCAAATTAGCCTTCAATTTTTCTATACACCCACCAATTAACCGAATCTCATTTAATCAAATTTATTTCTTGACAATTTCATCACATTCGCACAAGCAACTTCATTTCAATTATGCCACTCTTAAACTTATCCATAATACCCTAAGTTCATTTAGTAGCTAGGCAACAATTATACAAAAACAACTAGTATTTAACAACAATGTACTTAACCAATTCCTTAAGCATACATTCGGCAATATATATATATATATATATTAATGACTAAAACACTTTGGCCAGTTCTAAAACATCCACAACTATTCAATTTTACCAAGCTCAACTCATCTATAATCAACCCTTAATACACTAAAGCATCAAAAACAACATCAAAGAAATTCAAACATCCATGACCGAATGTCATCTTCATAAATTTACAAAAACATTTGCCATGAGCTAGCTTCTATACTTGATGACCACTCCAAATATACAAAGATTTTTTTTTTTATGAAAGAGCATTAACATACCTTAATCCACTTAAAGGTGACCAAATGCCTTAACTTGAATTTCTTCTTTTCTTTCCTTAGGTACGGCAATGGAAGAAGAAAAGATGAACCAACTTTGTTTTTATCACCCATTTCTTTTAATATAAGTTCATATTTCATTTTCTTTATTCATTTAACATTTAATTTATTAATATAAAAGGCATAAAATGTCAATCATCCACTAACCTTGCCGTCCACTAACTTAAGGAAGGGATATTTAACATGCAAGTCCCCATATTTTAAACCATACAATATTAGGCCACTACAAATTAACCTATCACATTTTCAAGTTTCTCACATAAATCCTTTTTAATAATTCCACATTCAAAAGACAAAATTAAGACACGACACTTTCACACATGAAACTTTACATATAATAAACATAGAAAAGAGAATTTATATAATTTTGTGACTCGATTTTGTGGTCCCGAAACCACTTTTCGACCAGGGTCAAATTAGGGCTATTACAGTGTTAGAACTATAAATTATTACAAAACGTCTAGTTTTCATCGTGTTTAAATGAATTGAATTGTCTTTCTTATATATATTTTTCTATCTCCATATCTATATAAAATTCTATCTAATATATGTTTCAGTGTCAAATCTATTGTTCATTGACTCCCCTATTGGATCTAGATGGTCATATTCAAACTCAAGTAGTGATTATAATGACGGAGATGATAGCACTAGTAAGATCAGAATGTATATTCTTCGTTATTAAATAAAATAGTTTGGGTATTATATATATTGATATTTTCTAATTATTTGTTTCATACAGATAAAATATTACTTACATTCATGCAAAAATAGTATGAAAAATATCCTGTCTTCAAGTCCAAAGATCTATATATAGCTGGATCAAGTTTTACAGGTGAACAATTTCTGTCTTTTTTTTCTCTCTCATTTGGTTGTATATCAACATATTTTTAATACTCCAGAATATACTTAATGACTAGCGAAATAACATGTTTTTAACATACATTGTACTTTATTATTTACATATCAAGCTTGCAAAATTATTTTTTTAGATTCAAACTCAACTAATTAGTCAAATTTCTTATTAAATTAATAATTTTTTAAAAAATAATTCAAAAAATATAAATGAATTCTTAAATTATTTTTTTAACATACTTCTTGAATTTAATATGTCAAATTAATTATTGAATAGAAATATAACAATCAAATTATCGCGACTTAATACCAGTTATGAATAAGTCTCTATTTAACAATACAAACAATATAACATGTTCACTACTTCAGCTAAATTTGTGGATTTTTATTTTTAGGACACTTTGTACCAAATCTTGCTAATGCTTTGCTCGACGAAAACAAGCAATCCAAATTTAACCTCAAAGGATTGGTTGTAAGTAAAACTGTATCTAATTAATCAAATTTAATTTCCACTTTAATATATATTTGCATAGAATGATTAGTTAGAAATGTTCATGGTTGAGCAACTTGACTCATTCGAGAAGGCTTAGATTTATTAGATTGGATTAGGATACCGACTTCTACGTTTAGGATCAAATCATTATGGCTTTGATTATTGTTCCTTACTAACATCATAGACAATAAATTTTTATTTAAATTAAATATTGATTGTAACAACCCATTTTTAGTCAAATCAGAACAGTGGTTTCGGAACCACAAATCTAAAGTCAAAATATTTATTTTATTATTTTATTAAAGTTGACAACATGATAGAATTATTGTGTGAAAATTTCGTTAAGAAATTTTATCGTTTAAATGGTCAATTTGAGAAAAAGGACTAAATCGCGTAAAGTGTAAAACTGAAGTTCTATTAGTTAAAGGTGTCAAATAGCTTTGGTTTTTAAATATGGTGGCCTTAAATGGTAATTAAACCATTATTATAGGTAATGGACATTTATGGACATAAAACAAGTGAATTTTAATGTTTTAAATCAATGTCAATTTAGTAAATTATGAAATAAGTTAAGATAAATAAAAACAAAATCATAAAATGTGTCCATCTTTCATCTTTGACCGAATTTTAAAAGGAGAAGAAGAATCCATTGTTAGGTTTCATTCAGCCATTGCTTTCCTAGTTGATTAAGGTATGGTTTTAGCTCGGTTTTTAATGATTTTTACGTTTTTTTAGATTATTGCTTCGTGTTCTAGCTAGCCTATACCTTAAATTTCAAAAATTTTAAAGATTTGTCACGTTGCTATCATTGAATGCTTGAGTAATTTGATGATTTATGATAGATTTGGAACGTTTAATGTTAGATTAATAGCTTTTGTAAAGTGATTTTTGACAAAAATGTCAAAAAGGGATTAAATTGAGAAAATGTGAAATGTGGTGGTTAAAAGTGTGAATAAATGAAAATTATGGACTGCTAGGGGCATTATGGTAATTTGGCTGGCATGGGTTAGTCTTGCATTTCATTAATTTGTGATTTTGTGAAATAAGGACTAAATTGTGAAAAATGTGAAATTTTTGGGGTAAAAGTGTAAATATGTTTTAAAGTGTATTTTGGACTAAATTGAATGAATAGATGATTGAATAGGTTAATTTTAAATATAATTAGATCATGAAAAGTGGAATACGGACTTGGATCTGGGAAAAGATAAAATTATCGACTAATCGACTCGATTTGCTGTTTTAGCATCCAAGGTAAGTTCATATGTATTAAGCATTGTAATAATTATGATTTTAGTGCTTTGATATTACATAAATTGTATATACAGGACTACAGTTATGTAACACCCCTTACCCGTATCCGACATCGGGATACGGTCTGAGGCGTTACCGGACTCAAACATAAACATTCAGGCCATAAAATTTCACCCAAATTAAAACCATTTATACACACATATTGTCCCTTATACGAACCCACGAGGCCCAAAACATCCATTGGGTGTGGTTTGGGACTAAACCGAGAACTTTCGAAACTTTTGCGATACTTAAAAAATTTTCTAGTTTTGGAAGGTTACACGCCCGTGTGGTTAGGCCGTGTGGTCACACACGCCCGTGTGGCTTGGAACACGCCCGTGTCCTTAGCCCGTGTAGCTCTCTCTGTTTATGACATCATCAACTAAATAGGGTCACACGGCCAAGTCACACGCCCTTGTGCTTAGGACATGTGGTGAATTAAATTCCAAAAAAATCAAGTGCAGACTTCACACGACCAGGGCACACGCCCATGTCCTAAGGCCGTGTCCTTCACACGGCCGAGACACATGGCCGTGTCTCTGCCCGTGTGTTTACTACTGAGCATTCTATTTTACCTAATTAGGGTGCAGGGGATACACGGCTAGATCACGTGCCCATGGGACAGACGGTGTGTCACATACGGTCTAGACACACGCCCGTGTGTCTACCCGTGTGGACAACTTTGAGGCTATTTTCCAAGCCTTTTGTCACCCTCAATAACACATGCACACTTACACATCTCAATGACATCCTACATGGCATAAATAAGCACTTACACATTCATAAACATGGCTCATGCATATCAACTTCTTATCAATTTACACTATTTTATACATTCTTGCCTTAGTTGTTATTATGTCATTTACTCCCAATTCCATCATAAAACATCCATGATCATATTCACAATTCATCCATGCCAAATGGATTTAACCACATCATGAGTGACCATAGCACATACATGCATATACGAATAGGATTACATCCCCATAATTAATATGAGCCATATCTCATGGCCATATACAAAATAAATCATCAAATCATTATAAGCCAACACATTTGGCTAAACCAATATGACATATAACAAAAAGACAAAGCCCCTATACATGCCATACTCAAAATACTTGAATTCACTATCCCCAAAAGATTAGTTTGATAGTGTGAATCAAGCTCCGATGTCCTTCGATCCCTAAGCTAGCTTGGTGATACTATAAGAAAATGAAAAAGAAAGGGGAGTAAGCATAAAGCTTAGTAAGTTTGCATGTAAATAATTAACAACACTAACCATGCATTATTATACAAGAGGATTAAAACAGCAATGGTTCCTTCATATTTTTCTTTAGATTTTGAAAGGTATATTTTCAAACATTTTTGTCCCGATTCATTCCTCATGCATGGATTCCTAGTTTGAATCATTGGAATATTTTTCTACTGCGCCACAGGGCATCCCGGCCACCCAAAAATAATGTGCTTCAGAAAGGAAACCTCTTGTAAACAAAACTCACACTTGCTAAACTTAGTGTGCAATTTCCACCTAGTGCAGATGCAGATTTCAAAAGACAGGTAATATAGAGGCGTATATGACCACTTAGATACAATAAATACTCATAAAAAGTAAATCAATATCATTAACAATTTTCATATGCAATACACACACAATTTTTTAATACACAATCTGAGGTCACAAAATAACAGTTTATATAGTTCAATTCAGTTCATACGAACCCTACAGAAGTCCTGCATTTTGTTTCAAATGACATTTTTAGCCTAAGGGGAAATTCAAAATATTTTTCCACACACCAGTGTGGTTTCAGACGGCCTATATAGTTGGCCCGTGTGGTCCTGCCCTATAACAACTCGATTTTGGGCCTAGTCAGAACAGTAGTTTCGGGACCTCAAATTTGACGAGGAAAATTTTATTTTTATTATATTTTTATAGTCTACAATTTTACGGAATGAATTTTTGAAAATTTCGTTCAAAAATTTCGACGTTTGGGCGCTCAATTTAGTCAAAAGGACTAAATTATAAAAAGTGCAAAAGTTGAGTTCTACATGTTAGAGGTGCCCAATTGTTATGAAATTTTAAATTGGAGGTCTTTAAATGGTAATTAGACCATTGGTTAAGTTGGTGGAAAAAAATGGACATGATTTGGTATATTTCTAAAGTTTTTCATTAAGGGTAATTTGGTCATTTGGTAATTAAAATGAATTAAAAACAAAATTAAAAGCCAATTTTTGTCCATCTTTAACCCCTTGGACAAATTTCACATGAGGAAGACATAGCTAGAGTTTTTCAAGCTTCCAAGTTCAATTGTAAGTCCGTTTTAGCCCCGTTTTTAATGTTCTTTACATTTTTGAGATCCTCGTAGCACGGTTTAGCTATTTCCACCATTATTTTGAGCTGTGTTTGTGTTTAAAAATTTACCCATGGATGACATGCATGTGTTTTGATGTTTTATGGAAGAATATGAAAGTTTGGGGTGTGATAAACAACTTTTACTAAGTGATTTTTGATGAAATTGCATACAAGGACCTATTTGTAAAAGTTGTAAAATTATGTGTAGAAAATGTGACTTAGTGAAAAATGTGAGCTGCTATAAGAGGGAACATGAATCGGCTAGGCTTAGGATTTGAGAAAAATAAATGCTTTTCATCTTACGAGCCTAGAGGCAAAATTGTAAATATGTAAAACTTAAGGGCAAAAATGTAATTTTGTCATAATGTGATTTTTGGACTAAATTGAATAATGTGAGTATTAAATGAGTTAAATGCATTATTATAGATCAATAAAGACGAGGGATTGACCTTGATCTGGGAAAAAAATGTTATGGACTAAATTGCAAATTCGTCATATTTTGCATCGAGGTAAGTTTGCATATAAATAATGCATAGTTTTCACTTACGTTATCACATTTTATTATGTTTTATTAAATGTGGCTGAATATTGAATGAAATTGACAAGTATCGAGAAGTGAGAAATTTCTCGGTTGAACATTAGGAACAGAATAGGATACAATTGACATGTCACTAGTGACACAAGTGTGGTACTATGTGAAGGCTGCTTTGTGAAGAAAGATAGCTTTGGTCACAAGTGTGGTACTATGTGAAGGCCACCGGGTATCCGTTATTATTCCGATGTGTTCAACGGGAAATGACTAGATGTAATTGAGTATGATTATGTGATGAATAAGTGTAGGTATGTGTGTGTAAACTTATGAGCAATGTGCTCGATATGTGATCGAACTTTGGTAAGATTGATATGGAGTAAGTGTTACAATGAAAGTTACTACAAAGAAAACATGAAAGAGTGAAATTTAGTAATAAAACAGTTTTGGACGGCAGCAGTTGTGTGACTTTGAAAAATCACCAAAAATGGTGGAAATTGAATTAGAGGTTGAATAAGATATGGAATTAAATCTTATTGAGTCTATTTTCATATAAAGAAACAGTCTAAGAAAAAGAATTTCATATTATGAGATATTTGAATTTTTGTGAGACAGAGTCAGAATGATTTTGGAATCCTTTGTCCTTATTTGGTAGAATCATTAAAAATTGTACAAAACTAATTATGGGTTATAATTTATATGCTTAAAATCCTTAACGAGTCTACTTTCAAAAAAAAATAGTAACATCAGCCAAATCCTTTATTAGAAGATGATTAACTTTTAGTGAAGAGGGATTGGAACTGTCAGACAATGAAATAGGGGTGACTTTAAAGAATAAACTGTACTTATTGGCTAAACCAAAAATTCTGAAAATTTTATGGTAAAAATATATTTGAGTCTAGTTTCTGGAAACATTATTGGATCTTAATTTGGAGTTCCATAGCTCCAGATATAAATAATTTAGTGATTGTGACTCGAATAGACAGCTTGTTTTGAACTTGAGTAAATAGTGGATCTATGTGTAGTTATGATTGTATTATTTTGAAAACATATTTTGAGGATTTATAAAAGCATGTTAATAAATTTTTTATTATTTACATGCCTACTTACTAAGCTATATGCTTACTGCCCTCTCTTTTCCCTTGTTTTATAGTGTCACCAAGCTAGCTCGGGTACGGAGATCGTCGAAGATCCATCCACACTATCATCATTCTTTTGGTATTTTGAAATTCATATTTTGAATTATGGCATGTATAGAGGACTTGGTTATTTTGTTATATGTCATAATTGGTTTGGCCTAAAATGTTGGCCTTTAATATTTGATAACTCATTTTGTATAAGGCCATTGATGTTGGCTAATATTAGTTAAGTTATATGTTATGATGATACATTTTGTGAAAGGCGTGAGTTGGTTGAATGAGTGTGTAATGACTAAGTATGGAAAATGAGGCATGTGAATGGTTGTGTGAAGGACACGGCCTTGGACACGGGCGTATGCCCCTATTTTTAAGAAATTTTCTAATGTTTTCCAAAGTTCTCAGTTTAGTCTTGGACTGCTTCCATAGTATGTTTTGGGCCTCGTAGATCCATATCAAGGACTTAGTGATGAAAATTGAAAAGTTTAATTTGGATGTAAAAATTATATCTCGATTTTGTACTATTGCATGTGTATGTTCCGGTAATGCCTCGTACCTTGTCCTGTGTCGAACACGGGTAAGGGGTGTTACATTTTAGTGGTATTAGAGCTATGGTTTAGTCGATTCTCGGACTAACGTAGCATATGTGAGTCTAGCTATACATGCCATATTACTACTCGTGATAGTGTGATATCTCCCGACTCTGATGAAATTATTTTGTTAAGACAAAGATGACTTCCAACTGAGCTATTTTTTGATAATGCTGATAATGATATTGAAATGATTGAAATGTGCTTATGATGTGTCAAAATTTGGAAAAAGGTATGAATAGAAGTTTATGATATGTATGTGTTAATGTATGAAATGAGATAACCAAAAGTTGAGAAATTTGAAAAGTGGAATGAAATGAAAGTTTATATGGTGATAAGCCCATCTATGTTTGCTTGGCATGCATATGATGTTTTGTGCCCAACATATTTGATTAAGTGAATACGATAAGTAAATTTACTCAAATTGATGGAACATGTGTTTATGTACACTTATTTGAATAAGATAATCGAAAAAGTTTGTGTAACATGACTATGTATGTTAATTAGCTTGAAGTGAATTATGTAATTGTGATGATATGATGTTGGTGATGAATGCTAAGTCATATGTGTGTACTTATGAGAGTCAAACTAGAGGCTTTACGACCTCACCCCCTTACCAGTGTTGCTTTATAATGAAAATTCATGAGAACCATGTGGAATAAGTCCATAAGTGTGAAAGTAAAGAGTTTAGTGGTAAAATAATTAGTAATGCATACAGAGGTAAGAATAGTTTGGAAAGTGAAAACAATTTTGGAAAGATATCTTAAAGATTATACAAATTATGCAATGTCACAGATAAAGAAGAAGTTAGCCTTGGCTAATCGACTAAATTAGGTATGAAGTCTAAAGATATGTTTGCTGAAATTTCTCCTGTAACAAGATATACCTATTTCTACCATTAATTTGAACTAGGGTTCATGTTTAAAAATTGAACCATGTGTGACATGCATGAATTTTGATGCTTAATGGAAGAAAATGAGTTATGGGTGTTAAATAAATGACTTTTACTAAGCGATTTTCGATGAAAACGTCCGAAAAGACCATTTTGTAAAAGTTGTAAAAATGGTGTAAAAGGGTGTTTTAATGAGAATTGTAGTTTGCTATAGTTATGAAAATAGTTCGGATCGGCCTATAGAGTGATAAAATTGAATAAAAATCACTTTATGAGCCTAGGGGAAAAAGTGTACTTTTGATAAAGTTTAGGGGCAAAATTTTAATTTTTCCAAAATATGATTTTTTGATCACATTAAATAATGTGGCTAATAATTGGACTAAATGTGATATTATAGATCAAGGAAAATGAGGATTGGACCTAGATCGGGTGAAAAATGGAAAATAGACGGTTAGGTTCCTTTTTGCTATTTTGGTGCCGAGGTAAGTTCGTGTGTCAATAATATTGCAATGCTATATTTGAATTGAAAAATTCTATATTATTATTACACGAATGTCATGATTTCATATATTGAAAAGTGATGAGAGAAGGGTATATAAAATTTGTGAAAACAATGATATATGACTAGTAGCACATGAAATGGTTAATGGTTCAATCATTGATGGCTTGCTATATAATAGCTGAATATATCGAGAATTTGATATAACATGATGTTTTATTAAGTTGGTTAACTTGTGAAAGAGTGAAAAGGAAGATAAGTCCATTTGCAAGTAAATACAATGTGTGAGGTATGTTAATTACTTAAATGATGATTAGATGATAAATATATGCTCTTGATAAGAATATGATTGGAATGCTCATTTTATGAAAATTTATGAATCATTGACATGATTGATAATAAGAGGGAGAAAAATCTTGGTTGAATGAAATAGGATATTCGATGGATTTCTCGAAAAGGAATTGATGGTAAAAAGGATCTAGACCAGAAGGGTGATCCAATCCCTATGTAGCCCTCCCGAAGAATATGTGTAAACGGATTTAGCCCAGACGGGTAATCCGGTTAGGATCTGAATTTAGCCTGGGCTGGCAATTCAGATCCGATCTCATTTGAGTATATGTCGTTACAAGGGATTTAGCCTGGACTCGTAATCCCGCTTTAAGAAAGGAGGTTCGCGGGAGTGTGCTCTTTAGAAAGGGAAAATACGAATTGACAGACATGAACTTGTAAAGTGATCTAGCCTCCCAAAGAATATGTGTGCTGAAATGGGTTTAGCCCGAACGGGTAATCCAATTAGAATCTAAATTTAACCTGGACTGGTAATTCAGATCCGATCTCACTTGAGTATATGTTGTTACAGGGGATTTAGCCTGGACTGGTAATCCCGCTGTAAGAAAAGAGGTTCGCGGGAGTGTGCCATTTAGAAAGGGAAAATACTAATTGACAGACATGAACTTGTAAAGTGATCTAGCCTCCCAAAGAGTATTTTTACTGAAATGGATTTAGCCCAGACGGGTAGTCCGATTAGGATCTGAATTTAGCCTGGACTAGTAATTCAGATCCGAGCTCATTAGAGTATATGTCATTGCAAGGGATTTAGCCTGGACTGGTAATCCCGATGATACTCTATGAGTTTATATTACGAGGGATTTAGCCTGGATTGGTAATCCCACTGTAAGAGCAAGGTTCGCGGGGTTGCATACTTGAAATGATCACTTGTATGAATTGACGGTGAATGGGATATCCATCAGGATTCCAAAAAATTCAATGATTAATATGGAAAATGAAATAAAAGGTTATTGCCATGATAAACTCTTTTATGTTATATGATACTATTATGATGCATATGAATTGTCATGTTTGGACGAGTGTTGTGCTAAATGATAGCACAGATAAATATTTGAAGCCCAAGGACTTGTGGTAAGAATGAAAATAAACGAGTGATACTTATGAGAATAATTTCATGAAAACCTTGTGATGGTATCATTATATTGTACTAAAACAGTTTGGATAGTAGCAGGAGTCGTACTTTGAAAATCTACCAAAAACTGTAAAAATCAAATTAGAGACTAAATAAGATATTAAATTAAATATTATTGAGTCTAGTTTACATAAAAGAAACTGTGTAAGCAAAAGAATCATATATTATGAGATATTTAAATTTTTGTGAGATAGGGTCAGAGTGATTTCAGAATCCCTTGTCTTAACTTTGGAAAATCATTAAAAATTTTATGAAAATAATCATGGGTTATAAATTACATTCTTAAAATATTTAATGAGTCTATTTTCAAGGAAAATAGACGAGAGCATCATTCGTGTCCCTACTATGAGATAAATAAATTTTAGTGAAGAAAGGTTGAAGTTGTTAAACAGCGAAATAAGGGTGATTTTGAATAATAAATTGTACTCATTGGATGGACCAAAAAGTCTGAGAATTTTACGTTAAGAAGATATGTGAGTCTAGTTTATGGGAAAATTAGCGATTCCCAATTTGGAGTCCCGTAGCTCCAGATACAAATAATTTTGTGACCATGAATCGAGAAAATAGCTGAATAAATAGAGAGGAATTGAAAAGTAGCATTTTAATATATTGCTTATTATTTTCATACAAGCTTACTAAGCGTAAAGCTTACTCCCTCCTTTCCATTTCCTTGGTGTTCTCAGGTTGGCTCGGGGTTCGAGATCGTCGGAGGCAGCATCACACTATCAAGCCAATACCTTTGGAATGTTGTTACATATGTTAGAATTATCAAGTGAGTGGCATGTATAGGGACCTAGTTTTATAACATGTGTTACTATGATTTGGTCAAATGTATTGGCCTATTTTGAGCTATTGTATATGGCCATGAGATGTGGCTCATATTGATTATGGCTTCTAAGTCTAGCTAGTCATGCTACGATTTATTACTTATGATGTGAAGATATGATTATGTTTGTTTGTCATGCATGGTTGGCAATATGTCGTGTGTTGATTAAGACCATGAATTAAATGTGTAATATGAAGATAAAATAATAATGCTTTGAACATGGAAGTTTGATGTTAAGTTGAAATAAATTGGCACAAAGATAACTATGGCATGACTAGTCTTGGTTTAATGTGAGAATGTGTAACACATGCATGTTGATAGGTAAATGATATGTTTGTTTCATAATTGAGAATATTGAATGCCATTGGATCCATGTATATGTGTGTGCATGTAAGGGTGACAAAAAAGCTTGGAAAATAGCCTAAGAGTTAACTACACGGGATAAGACACTACCGTGGGTCTCAACCGTGTGAGGGACACGGCCTGGTGACACGAGAGTGTGGCCTGGCCGTTTGAGGGACCCGGCCTGGTGGCACGGGCATGTGGCCTGGCCGTATGGTTCAATTTATTTACTGATGTCATAAACAAAGAGTTACATGGCCTGAGGACACGAGCGTATTGATGGCACATGGGCGTGCCCCTGTGTCCACACGGGCATGTGACCCTGTTTCATGAGAAAAGTTTCTAAGTTTTTCCCAGAGCTTTCCAAAGTTCTCGGTTTAGTGCCAAACCACTCCGATGTTTGTTTTAGGCCTCGAAGGCCCGTATAAGGGACGATATACATGTGTTTGAAAAGTTTTAATTTGGACAAAATTTTATGGCCCGGTTTGCATGATTGTTTGTGTTTAAGTCCAGTAATGCCTGGTACCCTGTCCCGATGTAGGACATGGGTAAGGGGTGTTACATTTAGTGGTATCAGAGCTATGGTTTAGTCGATTCTCTGACTAACTTAGTATATGTATTAGATTTTAGCTATACATGCCACCGATCTAAGATAGTATGATGTTTTCCGACGCGTATGATAGCCACTTTGTTTAGACAAAGGTACTTTCCAACCGAGCTACATCTGACCATATTGATTGTGATAAGGAGGTATTTGAGTAAAGCACAGTTATGAGAAGTTGAAACTTGGAAAGGTACGAATAAGATTTATAATACTCTGTTATGGATAAAATGTCATAGTCCTGATTGGATATTAAAATTTGATAGATTGCAATGATTATTGAAATGAGATAAATGATTATACGGCATAATGAGCTTACCTGTGATTGATTGATAATTCCATGATGTACGTGGCTAAATTACTCGAGTAAATACATGTGTTTAGGTAACTTACCAAAGATATAGATGGAATGAATATTCACATACGCTTATATGAAAGATTATGGTTGATAAGCTCATATAGGTTGAGTAAATGTGTTAAATTGCTTGGACTGATTTATATGATTGTAATGATATGTCTAAATGGTGGTGTACGAGGTAAAAGTATAGATTATGATAAACTTATCCATGTTTGTTGGCCCTTGTATAATATCATGTGCATGACTTGTATGATTAAATGAATAGATAAGTAAAGTTATCTAGAAAACATGGAATGCATGCATAAGTATACTTGTTAAAATGAGATAACTGGAAAGTGGGCGTAAAATCAATATGAAAGTTAGTTTACCCGAAATGAATGACATGATTTTGGTGATGTTGCTATGATGATGAAAATTATGTTACATGTATATGCATATGAGAGTTGAGTCAGTGGCCCTACGACTCCCTCCCCCTTACCAAAGTGGTGTTTATAATGGAAATTCTTGAGATTTATGTTGAATGAGTTCTCGGGTGAGAAACCAAAGAGTTCAGTGATAGAATGGTTATAAGCATGATTAGAGATTGAGAATGGGTTGATAAGTATAGACATGAGCTAGAAAGATATCGAATTGACCGAAAGATTGTTTAATTTTCGCAACATCACAATTAGTGAAAAAGGTTAATTTTGGTAAAATGATCTATCCTGGTATGACGTCGAGAAATGTATTGATTGAAATTCCCTCATGAGCTGATCTCCTTTAGTGAAAAGAATAATATGGAAATTTTGATGCAAAAAATAGTTAAAGGAATAATGTTCGAATGTGAGATGTTTGGGTATGGTAATTACAGTAGCAGACGATGGCTGTCTCTCTTAAGGCTCTCTATGAGTCCATTTATTTTTGGAAATTTTATTTTAGTGGTTGTATATTCTCTGATGAATTTTTTTAATATGGAAATGTTCCCTGATCTTAATGATAGACAAAGGCATTGTCAGTCTGATTGGTACATAATCTATATGATCCTATTTCTTTCTGGTATTTTGTTACCTTTCGTCTGTTGGGAATTGATGAGAAAGTGTGTATGATGCCATGATTCGGTTTCTTCTAATGGTTTCCTTGTTCGATATGTATATGGAAAGGTATATTATTCCTGCTACATCTATCTTTGGTGGTCAGAATAATATTTTTTTCTGGATTTCTTTTCTCTAAGGAACCATTGAGGTCTTTCATATTTTCTAATAAACTTTGTTCTCGGTCTTTCGCTACGGTATCGTGATTGAATTTTATTATTTTGGATTTTTTTTATGTTGGATTTCTATATTCTGGATTTTTCCGCTATAGATTTCCTTATCTTGAATTCTTGGTCATTTTTATCTCGTAACTCGTCGAACATGGCTTATAGTTAAAGTATGACCATTAGCTTGTGATATATATATATATCAAGTATGATTATGCTTCTGATTTGATCATGGTAATCTGGTGATCTTAGTATTTGGATGTCTCTAAATTTCCGTATAAGGATTTAGCATTGGCAAAGGCTTAAGTGGTAAAAGTTTCATCTTGTGAAATTAATGGATTTATTCATGATTGGCAAAGTTTGGACAAATGAGAACATTGTTAACCAAAGCCTTTGAACTGGTCTAGTCTATGTTGAGCAAAGGCTTCCTGATTTTCAGTGATTTATTGTTGTTTGAATGGTGATGTGTTTTAAGACAGCAAGACAAGTGATAGCTTAAAGTATCTAATGTCATAGAAAGACCTGAGTTTGCTATAGTACAAATGACTTGAGTATTAAAAGATGATAAGATGGTTATTGTATGATCCTTGTGTAAGAATATTTGAAATGTTAATGGGGTTTCATATCGTGATTTCTTGGGAAAGCCAAAGGAGGCTTTGAAATGAAAGGTAACCAGGAGTCGAATTGACAAATAATCAGACTGTGTGAAATTAAGCCGGGATGAACTGGCTAGTTTCACTATTCAAATTCAAAAAAGATTCAAGTATAAATGTATATGTAACATGATGGTATGGATCGGACTTTTGAATACATGAGCTTTCTGATGGAGATTAAGTTTCAATGAAAGTGTTGTAAAGCGAAAACCACTCATGATTCTTGTATGTGGAATTTAATAGATAGGTAGTAAAAGCTCAGCTAGAGTGAAAGTTTGTTGACATCGATTATAAGATTGAGGAAAATAAGTGAAAAACCAAAACCACTTTTCTGGTAAGATTTTCGAGGACGAAAATCCCTAAAGGGGGTAAAAATATAACATCTCGATTTTGGGCCCAGTCGGAACAGTGGTTTTGGGATCACAAACTCGATGAGGAAAATTTTATTATTATTATATTTTTATGGTCTACAATTTCACGAAATGATTTCGTGAAAATTTCGTTCGAAAGTTTTGACGTTTGGGCACTCAATTTAGTCAAAAGGACTAAATCGTAAAAAGTGAAAAAGTTGAGTTCTACATGCTAGAGGTGTCCAATTGTTATGAAATTTTAAATTGGTGGTCCTTATATGGTAATTAGACCATTGGTTAAGTTGGTGGACAAAAATATACATGGTTAGGCATGTTTCCAAAGTTTTTCATTAAGGACATTTTGGTCATTTAGTTATTAAAATGAATTAAAAACAAAATTAAAAGCCAATTTTTGTCCACCTTCAACCTCTTGGCCGAAACTTTCATGGAGAAACCATGGCTAGAGTTTTTCAAGCTTCCAAGCTCGATTGTAAGTCTGTTCTAGCCCAGTTTTTAATGATTTTTATGTTTTTGCAATCCCTGTAACAAGATCTATCTATTTCTACCATTAATTTGAACTAGGGTTCATGTTTAAAAATTGACCCACGTGTGACATGCATGAATTTTGATGTTTAATGGTAGAAAATGAGTGTTGGATGTTAAAGAAACGACTTTTACTAAGTGATTTTTGATGAATTGTAAAAATGGTATAAAAGGGTGTTTTAATGAGAATTGTAGTTTTTTGTAGTTATGAAAATGCTTTTTCGAGACCTATAAAGTGTGAAAATTGAATAAAAATCATTTTACGAGCCTAGGGGAAAAAGTGTAATTTTGACAAAGTTTATGGGCAAAAACATAATTTTGCCAAAATATGATTTTTTTGATCACATTAAATAATGTGGCTAATAATTGGATTAAATGTGATATTATAGATCAAGGAAAACGAGGATTAGACCTAGATCGGGTGAAAAATGGAAAATCAACGGTTAAGTTCCTTTTTGCTATTTTGGTGCCGAGGTAAGTTCGTGTGTCAATAATATTGCAATGCTATATTTGAATTGGAAAATTCTATATTATTATTACACGAATGGAATGATTACATATATTGAAAAGTGATGAGATAAAGGTATATAAAATTTGTGAAAACAATGATATATGACTAGTAACACATGAAATGGTTAATGGTTCAATCATTGATGGTTTGCTATATAATAGCTGAATATATCAAGAATTTGATATAACATGACGTTTTATTAAGTTGGTTAATTTGTGAAAGAGTGAAAAGGAAGGTAAGTCCATTTGCAAGTAAATACAATGTGTAAGGTATGTTAATTACTTAAATGATTATTAGATGATAAACATATGCTCTTGATAAGAATATGATTTATTGTATGAAAATTTATGAAACATTGACATGATTGATAGTAAGAGGGAGAAAAATCTCGGTTGAATGAAATAGGATATTCGATGAATTTCTTGAAAAAAATTGATGGTAAAAAGGATCTAGCCTGGATGAGTGATCCAATCCCTATATAGCCCTCCTGAAGAATATGTGTAAACAGATTTAGCTCTAACGGGTAATTCGATTAGGATCTGAATTTACCCTGGACTGGTAATTTAGATCCGATCTCATTTGAGTATATGTTGTTATAGGGGATTTAGCCTAGACTGGTAATCCCGCTGTAACAAAGGAGGTTCACAGGAGTGTGCTCTTTAGAAAGGGAAAATACGAATTGACGGACATGAACTTGTAAGTGATCTAGCCTCCCAAAGAATATGTGTGCTGAAATGGATTTAGCCTGGACGAGTAATCCGATTAGGATCTGAATTTAGCCTGGACTGGTAATTTAGATTTGAGCTCATTAAAGTATATGTCATTGCAAGGGATTTAGCCTGGACTGGAAATCCCTACGATACTCTATGAGTTTATATTACGAGGGTTTAGCCTTGACTGGTAATCCTGCCATAAGGACGAGGTTCGCGGGGGTGCATACTTGAAATGTTCACTTTTATGAATTGACGGTGAATGGAATATCCATCGAGATTCTGAGAAATTCAATGAGATTAATATGAGAAATGAAAGAAAAGGTTCTTGCCATGGTAAACTCATTTATGTTATATGAATTGTCATGTTTGGATGAGTGTTTTGCTAAATGATAGCACAGGTAAGTATTCAAAACCCAAGGACTTGTGATAAGAATGAAAATGAAAGAGTGATACTTATGACAGTAATTTCATGAAAACCTTGTGATGGTATCATTACATTGTACTAAAACAGTTTGGAGAGCAGCAGTAGTCCTACTTTGAAAATCCACCAAAAATTGTGAAATCGAGTTATAGACTGAAAAAGATATGAAATTAGAGATTATTTAGTCTAGTTTTACATAAAGGAAACGGTGTAAGAAAAAGAATCTCATATTATTATGAGATATTTAAATTTTTGTGAGACAGGGTCAGAGTGATTTTGGAATCCCCTATCTTAACTTTGGAAAATCATTAAAAATTGTATGAAAATAATAATGGGTTATAATTTACATTATTAAAATCTTTAAGGAGTCTATTTTCAAGGGAAATAGACGGAAGCATCATCCGAGTCCCGTACTATGAGATAAATAAATTTTAGTGAAGAAAGGTCGAAGCTGTTAAACAGCGAAACAAGGGAGATTTTGAATAATAAATTGTACTTATTGGCTAGACCCAAAATTATGAAAATTTTATGGTAAGAAGATATGTGAGTCTAGTTTCTGGGAAAATTAGCGGTTCCTAATTTAGAGTCCCGTAGCTCCGGATATAAATAATTTAGTGACTATGACTAGAGAAAATAGCTTAACTAGACTTTGAATAAATAGAGAGGAATTGAAAAATAACATGTTAATATATTGCTTATTATTTTCATACAAGCTTACTAAGCGTAATGCTTACTCCCTCCTTTCCATTTCCTTGGTGTTCTCAAGTCGGCTCGAGGTTGGAGATCGTCGGAGGTAGCATCACACTATCAAGCCAATACCTTTGGAATATTGTTACATATGTTAGAATTATCAACTGAGTGGCATGTATAGGGACCTAGTTTTATGACATGTGTTATTATGATTTTGCCAAATGTATTGGCCTATTTTGAGCTATTGTATATGGCCATGAGATGTGGCTCATATTGATTGTGGCTTCTAAGTCTAGCTAGTCATGTTATGATTTCTTGCTTATGATGTGAATATATGATTATGTTTGTTTGTCATGCATGGTTGGCAATATGTCATGTGTGTTGAATGCATGTTTTAAGACCATGAATTAAATTTGTAATATGAAGATAAAATAATAATGCTTTGAACATGGAAGTTTGATGATAAGTTGAAATAAATTGGCACAAAGATAACTATGGTATGACTAGTCTTGGTTTAATGTGAGAATGTATAACACATGCATGTTGATAGGTAAATGATATGTTTGTATCATAATTGAGAATGTTGAATGCCATTGGATCCATTTATATGTGTGTGTGCATGTAAGGGTGAAAAAAAGGCTTGGAAAATATCCTAAGAGTTAACTACACGAGATAAGACACGACCGTGTGTCTCAACCCTTGTGAGGGACACGGCCTGGTGACACGGACGTGTGGCCTGGCCGTGTGGTTCAATTTATTTACTGATGTCATAAACAGAGAGTTACACGGCCTGAGGACACGGGCGTGTTAATGGCACACGGGCGTGCCCTTGTGTCCACAAGGGCATGTGACCCTGTTTCATGAGAAAAGTTTCTGTGTTTTTCCTAGAGCTTTCCAAAGTTCTCGGTTTAGTCCCGAACCACCCCGATGTATGTTTTAGGCCTCAAATGCCCGTGTAAGGGACGATATACATGTTTTTGAAAAGTTTTAATTTGGATGAAATTTTATGGCCCGATTTACATGATTGTTTGTGTTTAAGTTCGGTAATGCCTCGTACCTTGTCCTAGTGTAGGACACAGGTAAGGGGTGTTACATTTTAATGATTTAATGATGCATAAATTATATAGACATTTTATTATGGTTTAAGCATGATGAAAAATCGACTATGTTCAGCACTAAGTATGCAGTTCGAAATAGCTTCGGCTACAAATGACACTAAGTGTGCGAGTTGGAATATCTTCTGATATGAGGCACTAAGTGTGCGATATCGAGATAGCTTCGATTTATTGAATTGGCACTAAGTGTGCGAGGTAATTACGGCTTCGATAAATCACTGATGCACTAAGTGTGCGAAATCTTAAAGCATGGAAAGATTTCCAAATGAATTAATGTATTTGAACGAGAGGTGAGAATGAAATGAATAGATACATGAAAGTTTAGGTATGTTCGATAACTATGTGGTAGATAATACTGTGTGTATGAAGCTTGATGAATTTGTATGAATTGTGAATTGAGGGATGAATTATGAATTACTAAGTGTTTATTAGTTGATGTTTCGTATAATATAAATTGTTGGTTATTTATGGTGCGAACTTACTAAGCTGTAGGCTTACTATGTGAAATGTTCTCTGTTTTACAGTGTCATAAAGCTAGCTCAGATTCAAGGATCGTCAGCGACTCACTCACACTGTCGCACATCTATTTTGGTATCATTTTGAGAGTTGAGTATATGGTGTATGGCATGTATAGGCTAGAAGTATTTGGATATGTTTTTTAATGTATATATTATGCCATGTGATATGGCTAATTTGTGTTTAAACTTATGGTTTGATATTGATATATGTTGTGTGATGCAAATGTGCCATTATGATGTACTCTTGGTTAGCCAAATGAAATGGTCAATTTGGTAAGGTTTTGGCATGAGATCTTTTTGTATTGTTGGAGTATGTGAAACATATGTATTGGTATGTTTTTAGCTTATAGAATGACATTAATTGGTATAGGTTACAAGCATGAATTTGTTGTTAATGGTATGTCATGAATGATATATGTTTTGGTATTGAAATTGGCTGAAACTATAGTACAAATATGCTAGTTTCGACCCAAATGGGGTGGCTGAGACTCCTAGTGTTGATCAGAGGCTTAGGGCTAGGGCCAGAGTTATTGAGCCAGTAAGAGCAGGGCCCCCTGCTGTTAATCCGGGGGTGCCACCTTGCGCTAATTGCAGAAGAAGCCATAGAGTCGAGTGTTGGAAGAGGACGGGAGCTTGTTTTTCTTGTGGGTCTATGGAGCATAGGATCAAGGATTGCCCTCAAGAGCCAGCAGTAGGTTAAGGTGGTGCTCAGCCACCAAGGGGTGGACAGCTACTGCCGAGAGGCCGTGATTAGGCCAGGGGTGGAAACGGTTTAGTTCGTGGAGAACTGGGCAGAGGTGCTGGTCATGCTGAGGTAAGGCAGCCAGCTTTGGTCTATGCAGCACGTCGTCAAGAGGATGAAGACACTCCGGAAGTGAATACTGGTACGTACTTTATCCATGGTGTGCGATCTATCTATTTTGAAATTAGAAATAGAGTGCGCAGCAGAAGCATAGTGGTGTAACCTAGGCGATGCGACTATTGGGTAGTTGGAAATTTCAAGGACGAAATTTCTTTTAAGGGGATAGAGTTGTAACGCCCCAAAAATCTTGAAACCCAAAAATCTCGAAATCTTGAAAAATTTTTTGTTTTCGGTTTTGATAAAAATTGTGTTTTATATTCCTAGCCATGTGATAATTATAGTAGGCCTTAATTAAGCTTTGAGTTCAAACCTAAGAATAAATGAAATTATAGTTTAATTATTAAAAGAATCAGGGTTGGCAAGTAGTTGGGCTTTTAAATAAAAATAGGGGAAAATAGCATCAAAAAGCCTTGTGGAGGAGTCGCTAAGTGACGCCACTTAGAAAGCAAGGAGGTGACGTTAGTAGCTAGCAAGGAGATCCAAGGTTCGAATCTTAGCTTAGTATTTTTAGAAGTTTAATTTTGGCCTTTTAGAAGGATGGTAGTGGCGTGAAAGAGGACTCCAAGGGAAGTGTTCAGGAGAAAAAATTAAGGAAAAAATTAAGGGATTATCAGGGAGAAAAACGAGGAGATGAGAAGGGAGAAGTGATGGAGCTGAATTGGGAATTGGGCATGGAAAATTCAGCTATAAGGGCTATAAATAGGGGCCGAATACAGGGTTGCCAGGCTACTGCCGAAATTTTTCTTCACTTGTTGCCAGAAACCCCTTTCTCCAAAAGCTGAAAACCTTTTTCTTTTCAAGATCCAAAAAGTCAAAAACCCTTCTGTTTTCTTTCTTTTCTTCCTACCGATTTCTATTCCTCTCTACACAATTTTCTTTGTTTCACTTAGCCGATTTCTTCTTCTACTCTTCTTCTTTAATCTATACCAAATAAACCTTATTCACCATACTAAATTTGAAAAGCTGAAAAGTCGAATCTCTCAAGGGCTGAATACTTTTTGACCGAATCTAGTGTAAGTGTTGCTCTTCCAATCGGTTTTCTTTGCTAGGTATCGATTATTGTCCCTCACTCTTTCAATCAACTTTGGTAAGGAATTAGTATCGGATCTCGGATCTTAGCTCTCTACCAAATTGCTCTTTAGGTGTTTGCAGTTTTGGTAAGTATTCCTCATCCATTGGCTATGGTTGGCCGAATAGCCATAGTAAGGTAAGGGGACTTGTGTTGGATACGAGTCACCTATTATTCTAGTTTTAATAGTTACGATTGGTATAGATCTAGGAGTTGATCGTGGTTAGTGAATGGGTTGTTATACTTATCACGTAAGGTAAGGTTAAGGTGAGATTCTGGCTTTTGGTAAAGTATTCAATAAGTATGTAAGATTAATCTTTGAGTGATATCGATTGTAGGTTTGGGCTAAGGAGATCGCATCACGCTTGCTTACCAAGTGTGTACATACACTGCACACACACTATAAATAGGCAAAAGCCGAAATGCTGAAATGCCGAAAAGCTGAAAGTTTGGCTACGATGGTCTTGCGAGTGCGCGAACACTTATAAGGGAGAGACCGATAGGTTTCCTGAGACCCACGGGCAATTTCATGTACTTGGGTTGTGATTTGGCCATACGGGTCGGAATAGGCTAAATGGGCCCGATGGGCTGTTGGGCCCACAATAGGCAAAAACTTAATATTGATGCTATGTGATAGGAATTTGTATGTGAGCATGAATATGAATGTGACTAGGCCTAACGGGCCATATAAATGTGATTTGGGCCTAATGGGCCATATACAAGTGATTTGGGCCTAATGGGCCATATGAATATGATTGGGCTTAATAGGCCAGATATAGGTATGTGAATTTGTTTAGGATTTGTAAGAGGTTTTGGGCCTAGTATATGATAACTACATAAGACTTAATTAATATTTTGCGACCGTGGACAGCTCAAAGGGTTAAGGTGTGGCAACGGGTATATGCATGTCTAGGATTGGATCTAGGGAGAGCTTGGTACTTAAGCGGTCTTAATGACCCACCTCCTCTTCTCTAGAATCCTACTTGGTGCATAGTATTCGTTCATCTTAGCTCGCGATACTTGTTAACGGGCCAAGGTAAGTGGAAAAGATAACTAAGGGAAAATTACCGAAATGCCCCTAAGGGCAAAAATGACCAAAATACCCCTAGGTGTTGAACGTAAGTTTATGGATGTGACATGTATGTATACGATGTTCTGCTTAGGTTGCATATGGGGTGGGAACTATGGAACGGAGGAAGTATATGAGGATCGTATGGTTGCTTGACAATCGTGGATCCACCGACGGCTTTTAAAGCCTAATATGTAAATGAAGGTAGTTCCGCGACAGGGCTACCATTAGTGTGTGGGCTGGGTGGGTCGATAATTATATCCCCACATGGTGTGACGGACGACGGAGCTGGTGTGTAGCGGGTGGATAATTTGGATGGGTTTGCATTGCATGTTTGATGATTCTTCTTTGAATGCTTGTTTTTTTTCATCAAGGGTTGTACACACTGAGTTTGCAAAAACTCACCCCCTCTTTTATTTTATTTTCAGATGATGCTCAGTAGAAGGTTCGATGTCAGGAGGGACTCTGTGTGGCCTGCTAGCAAGATAAATCAGACTTGGTTTTTTTAAGCATTTAAGTTTTTATTTCTTTTTAAGTATGCTCAAACCAGATTGTAATAAGGTTTTCATTTTGTTATTATTACTTGAATTATTATTATTATTTTCATTGTATCTACGAGAAGTTGAACATGGATTTCTTAAGTTAAAGTATGTTTTCTACGCTTCCGCAACTAAAATTTCTAAGTGCTTTATTTTCATCAAATCTTATGTTTGAACAAGTTTTTAGTTAAGATTTAAGAAGGGTTTTCAATGAAAACATGATTTTCGCTAAAACACTTCAATGTGACACGCCAGATTCGGCCATAACGTCTAGGCCGGGTTTGGGGTGTTACAGGTACCCTATGATTTTAAGTCAGGCTTGGGCACGGCCAAGGCACACGGGTGTGTCTTGTGGCCATGTGTGCAAGTCAGTATGTGTAATAACCTAAATTTGCCCGACCCGTAAAATAAATAAATAAGGAAACAGAACAAAAATAATAAAAGTCCTTTTACAGTCCAAATGGGTAGCCTATGTACATAAACCAATTAGTCTAAGAACCCAAATACCCGGTTACACCCAACCCAACAAGTAAACACGACCCAAGAGGCCCAAACCATAAACAGAGGAGAGAAGACCTAGGGTTTCTGAAACCCTAGGCGCTGCAAGCACCAGACGAAGGCCCCAAACTCGCGCCGCAATCGGTGCACCAATCCCACCACCGACAGACTCGTGCCATCATCGCCTCAATCAGCGTGCCAGTGAATCACCATCAGCACCCCATCGTCGCCGAATTTCTCGCTGGTACCTGCAAAAAAAAAAAGAAAAGAAGAAAGAAGAACAGCAGAGACAAATGCAAATATAGCAAGAAAATCAAAGATTGTAAATATTATTTTTCAGTGGCTATAAAAGCCCAAATCGAAACGATGTAAGGGGATGGTTTTTCTGATACGCACATATACAATAAAAATATGGCAGTTTATCGAAGAAACAGAGGTGATTGGTTTTTATCTTTTTTTTCTTTTATTCTGAATATATATATAAAAAAAACTAAAAAATAATAAAATATTATTACCTCTCTATTCGCTTTAAAATGTGAAACTTTTCGAATCCCGACCACCGTACATGGCGGAATTGGCCGCGGCGCGTGGGAGCCTGATAACGGAGGCACGACGAAGCTCCGAGGGTCTGCTCTCCGTCCCCTTTCAGAGCTTTCTTTAGTTTTTTTTTTAAAAAACAGGTTAAAATTGAATTTTTGAGGGCTAAATTTGGCTTTTATAGCCTCATGGAAACGGCGTCGTTTTGCTTAAAACGATAAGTTTCAAAACAGCGTCGTTTCAAGGTTGAGGATCCGCGTGTTGACCCGTGACCCGGGAAGGATCCGCGTGTTTTTTGCTTAAAGGGCTAATTGCCCAATTAGTCCTTTCGCATTTTCAGAATTTATAATTTCGTCCAATTCAAATTTTATTTTGCTTTAATTTGGCCCTGACCTTTTATTTTCGTTTCAATTTAATCCTATATACTATCATAAAGCCTATTTCGGGACGACGTTGTTTTGGGATTAGGGTCAAATTGCCCAGTGAGTCCCTCAACTTTTAACGCGTGTTTCAATTGGGTTCAAATTCATTTTATTTATTTAAAATTAACCCCAGATTTTTATTTAAATTCAATTTTAATCCTTTTACATATATATACATTTTACATACAATTTATTTATTTTAATTTTTTTATTTTTATAAACATTATTTATACATGTAAAAATTATTATATATTATTTTTATTTATGTATTATTTATCATGCTATTTATATTTTATTATATATTCTATTTATATATTTTATTCTATTTTATATTTTATTATATATATTATTCCCTATATTATCTTCATTTTATTATATATTATTATATTATATATTATTTATTAGCACATATAATTTAAAAAAATTTGTAAATAATGCATATATCATTATTAAATATTTAGTATTTAATATCTAATATTTTTAGATTTACTATAAAATTTTGTTCCTATTTAACATATTATTATTTTATAAATATATTAGGTTATTATATTATATAGTATATTATATATATTAGCCATTTCTAAAAACCTCTCATTTATCATTTATACATTATTTTAAACATTTTATTTTTTAATACCTCATCTATTATTAAATTGTTTTTTTTAAATTGTTTTTTATCTTTATTTTATCTTTATTTTTATATGTTCATAATTTGTTTATTTATTTTTGTATCTTTTTGGTATTTATTTGGTATTGTTTTCGCATGTTAATTTTATCACACCAATTATTTGTTATTTTTATGTTATTTATTGCTTATTATATTTGCGTGAAAATTGATTATTTATGTTATTATTTTAAGTTATATTTGCATGAAATATTCTTGTATATATTATGTAATTTATATTGTTATATTCATTGTTTTCTATGATTATATCTGCATGAAATGTTAATGTATATTGTGCAATTTATGTCATCATTTATCATTTTCTATATTATATTTGCATGAAATATTAAAATATGTATCATGTAGTTCAATTTATTCAATACTGATCTTTTTGCAATATGTTAAATGCATCATTGCTTTTAAAAATTTTATGTTTCATTCAATCCAAAAGAATTTTCAAAAAATGAGGCAATGTTTTTATATTTAGAAATTTGGGATGTAGTGCCCTAACATACTGGGTTACTATTTCCCGTTTGTCTAAATGTCTAAAGTATTCTTTTAAGTAGATTTTGTAAATCTCGAGATGATTTTAGTTATGAAAGTTTAAGAATATTGTGTCCAATCATGCTGGATGTGATGTTTGTACTCTTTTGGAGCGAAAGAATCCCAATTTTCAGCTCAAATTATTCCGGTTTAAAAAGGATCCTACTTTTAAATTCTTTCAAACTTTTGACATCAAGACAGAAAACTACTAAATTTGGTACCAATTTTGGGCGTTGCGAGGGTGCTAATCCTTCCTCGCACGTAATCGACTCCCGAACCTATCTTCTCATATTTTCGTAGACTAAAATGTTTTATAAGGTGATCCAATCACACCTAAAAAGGTTGGTGGCGACTCCCGTTTTCAAAATTCTGGCTTTAAAACGGAGGCTTTGATAGCTTGGCGACTCCACTGGGGAACAATAAGAGAGTCAAGCCAAAAATTGATTATTTCTGGTCTTAATGTCAAAAGTTTGGAAGGACTTTTAAAATATCGATCTTTTTACATGTGTTTAGTACATATGTTTGTTATTTTCGAACACATTGCATTTGCATGACCGTTGTGGTCGTACCCTTAAGTGGGAGTGAGAAGCTACGCTTTCGTGAGGCTTTCACCTCCGCATGGGCTAGTGGATCGCTTCCGGGATACATCCGCACCTATGTCTTCGTGAGATTTTCATCTCCGTATGGCCATAGGGAAATGTGTCCCCCTGAACCGAACTCGGTCCATATGAGCCTATAATGGGTGAGGATCGAGGAATCTACTGGTTCAAGTACCCTTGCTTTAGAACTGAAACACATATAGTGAACTTTAAGTACTTACCGTAGGGACTACAGTGATAGCCTTTAGTAAGTTGCCCTTATAAATGCTTGTTTATTATACCTTTTATATATGAAACTGACCTATTTTATTTTTTGCTATCATTGCATGTCACTTAACTTTTAAAGGTGTCGATTCACAGTTCAATTTCTAGATTAGAAAGTTTTGTAATGAGAAACAAATATCTTGATAAAGTGGAGGACAACGCCTCTGTCTGTGCATGGTCAAAGAAAACCCAGTTAGAGAAAGGAGATAGTGTCACCGAGGGGTATACGTTAGAGTTGTGGGGCTTCACTCGTATCAGTTCGACACAGAATGAATTTCAGGAGTTGAAGGACATTTGGGCCCAATGGGATGGTGAGACTAAACAGCTGTTCTACCAGAATTATGGAGATCTTCCTTATTTGTTGGACATCAAGGTGGATAAGTATCTATTTCAAGCTATGGTACAGTTTTGGAACACTACTTATAGTTGTTTTACATTTGGAGAGGTAGACTTAGTTCCTACTTTGGAGGAGTATACAACCTTGCTTCGTTGTCCGAGAATTCAAGGTAACAAAGCTTATGTTAGGGCTGCTAATCTCCCAACTTTTGTGAAGAAATTAATGATGATCACAGGGATGAGTGAACAGTGGGCCGCAGCTCAAATCCAAGAAAAGGGTGATGGTAAATGCATTCTGTGGGCAAGTTTGAGGGATCTAATATTTGCACACCCAGATGTGAAGAGGAGAGTTGATGTCCTGGCCTTAAGTATTTATGGTTTGGTGATTTTCCCAAAAGCTATGGGACACATAGATGAGGCAGTTGCGGATTTATTCGATCGACTGGGTAAGCAGAATACACCTATGCCTGCAATCCTAGCTGAGACATTTAGATCCTTGAATGCATGTCGGAGAGCTGGTGAAGGAAGATTCATTGGATGCACACAGTTGTTGTTAGTATGGTTCCACGGTCACTTTTGGAAGGTTGATAAGGTTCCTTGCCGAGTGTTCTTTAAGGATTATTATCCCTTAAAGGAAGCAGCAGCTACGCCAAGGAAGGATGACATTACAGAAGAAAGGTGGATGGAAATACTTTAGAATCTCTGAGAAGAAGATGTTATGCGGAAAGCCCCTTGGATGACTCGTAACGAAATCCTTTATCATTACGGAAGCTTTGATTGGGTACCTCTTCCTGGAATTTGGGGATTTGTTGGTTATGCACCATTACTCATTCTAAGGCAATACAAAGTGGGGCAGTTTATACCGGCAACACAAGGGTTAGCTCAGAGTGCTTTCTCATATAAGGGGGATTATTATGAGAAGAGGATGCGAGATATTTCTGAGGCTTGGAAGAAGATTTGTTGTGTGAAGATTCTGAATAAAGGTCCGATGAAAACTCTTGACTACAAAGGGTGGTTTAGCAAGAGGATCAATGATAACATCCCTAGGCCGAGTTTGGGGGTTGCTCGATCAATGGAAGAAAGTTTGCGAGTGATTCCATCGGAGTTAGAGGTCATAAAGTAAGAGTTTGAAAGGAAGAATTTGGAGCTCGGGAAAAAGATAGAAAGGCTTGAAAAGGAGAAGATGTACCTAAGCTTAGACGTCGACGTTCAGAAAAAGTGAGGAAAGAAAAGAGGAAGACCGAGATGACTTGAAGATGCAATATAAGAGGATACAGTTATCAATAAAGAGAGCTGGTTTGGGGAAGTCTTCAGAGCAGTGGCAACAAGAGGTTCAAGAAGAAAGAGCCAAAGTCGAGTATTGGGAGAAGAAGTTCCAAGAGATGCAGGCGCAGAATCAGGCCCTAGAGCAGGAGAATCAAGGATTAAAAGATAGGGTGACTGAGCTCAGATGATCTCTTCAGCATCACCAGAGTCGTAATTCTGCGGTCGAATTAAAGGCAAGTCTGAACAAGATTGATGAAATGAAGCACAATATTGGAAGGTTGGAAGCAACATTGTAGAGGTAAGAGAAGGACATTGGAAGGGAGAGCTCCACCATTTTCAGGATCAGGTCAGAGATAGAGATTACCTCATGGGAGAAGCCATAATCCAGATTCGAGAAGTTGCTGATTATTTGCAAAACCTAGCAGCACAAGCTAATGTATTGAGTGTAAAGTATGAGATAGTGTCAGATAGAGGTCAAAAGTTATCTTTATTATTGGATAGGGTTAAAACTTTGGGGCTGAGGGCAAAAGCGTATTTGAAATCTGCTTTGTGTAAAGATTTTTGTTTCTTAAATAACATTTTCTAAAAAAAACTGAATCAGAATCGATATCTTTTTGCATTCATGCACTTACATATCATCACATCATATGCATTCCAATTTATAGAAAGACCTTAATTAAGTTAAAATTAACACAAAGAGAGAGAGAAAGGGAGAGAGAGAGAAAGAGAAAACCTGGAAGCAACACATCCTTACGGCACACGCACCAAGACAAAGAATATGGATCAAAGACTTGAGTAGATCCAGAAAGAAATGCAAGAGCAATTGCAGGTACAATTGGTGAAAATCCAACAGGAGATGAAAGATCAAATGTTGGAGGCCCAAAGGAATATGATGGCTGAAATGGCTCAGCTGCTGAAAGGGGCAACAGATAAAGGGAAGGCCCCTATGACTATAACTGAAGAGGATAATGAGGATCATCCTCCAGGTTTTACTCCACCCCATGTACAAACTCAAATTGAGGCATATCCCCGAAGGCTGTCCATCACAATAAGGCTTCAACATGAGCAAGTTGATGCTGGAATACCCATGAACTTTCAAACTGGCTCGAGATTCAACCCAAGAGATAACCTTACCAATCCAATCATCCCTGATTTTGATGTAGCTGAGAGGGAAGAAATGAGGCTCGAATCATCAAGGCAATTAGAAGAACATTGTAGATGGTTAAAGGAGAAATTTAAGGCATTGGAAAATGCTGATAATCGTCAGGGAATTGATGCCAAGGATTTAAGTTTGGTCCCAGATTTGGTGCTTCCTCATAAGTTCAAGATGCCAGAGTTTAAGAAGTACAATGGGACTACTTGTCTTGAGGCCCATATCACCATGTTCTGTAGGCGGATGACTGGCTATGTAAATAATGACCAATTATTGATCCATTATTTTCAGGATAGTTTGGTTGGGGCAGCGGCTAGATGGTACAATTAATTGAGCCGCGCTAAGATCGGTTTTTGGAGAGACTTAGCGCAAGCTTTCATGCAACAATATAATCACGTGACTGACATGACTCTTGATAGAATCACTTTGTAGAATATGGAAAAGAGGCCTAACGAGAGCTTTAGGCAATATGTACAGAGGTGGAGAGAGGTTGCCATGCAAGTTCAACCACCGCTCTTGGAGAAAGAAACTACCATGCTATTCATTAACACCTTGAAGGCCCCATTCATTACTCATATGATTGGAAGTACCACCAAGAGCTTCGCTGATATGGTTATGGCAGGGGGAATGATTGAGAACGCCATAAAGGGTGGTAAGATAGAGGGGGAAACTGCTAAAAGATCGGCCCCAAGAAGGAAAGATAGTGAGGTGAACAATACGAGTAGTTATAACTCAAAAGCGATTACGGTTAGTCAGCCCAGAGCAACTACAGTTGGGCAACAGGATCCCCAAAAGCAAGGACCAGGTACAAGACAAAATTCTGAAAAGGTCCCATTTACGTCTATACCAGTGACTTACCAGGAGCTTTACCAGAGTTTATTTAATGCGCATGCAATAGCTCATTTTCATTTAAAACCACTGCAACTCCCATATCCCAAATGGTACGATGCAAACGCCAAATGTGAATACCATGCAGGGATATCGAGCATTCGATCGAAAATTGCACTAGCTTTAAAAAAGCAGTGGAAAGACTCATCAAGATGGGGATTGTGAAATTTGGCGACACCCCTAGTAATGAGAACCCATTGCCGAACCATGGTAATGAATGGGTAAACGCAATTGGGAAAACTAGTATGTGAGGGACTAAAGAGGGTGTGGTCAAGGTGAGAACACCGATGAAAGTAATCTGGGAAGAAATGATGAAAAGAGAGATGATAATCTCTAAAGAAGAAAGTAGAGGGGTGAGGGACTACTGCGAGTTCCATGCAGAAGAGGGACACGAGATCCAGGAATGTGACGAGTTTAAGGCTTTAGTACAAAGCCTTATGGATAATAAGGAGTTGGAATTTTATGACGCAGCTCAGATGAGGGACATGTATTCACATTAGAAGGTGGACCAAAGAATTAAAGAATCAACCGGCCAAGGATCATTATTTCTCTACCAAGGAATAATGAAGTTGAAACACAAACAGCACCGAAAGTTATTATTCACAAACCCGTTTCCTTTCCTTATAAAGTTAACAAGAGGGCACTGTAACGCCCCGTACCCGAGACCATCGCCGGAGTTGAACACGAGGTGTTAACAGACTTAATTCATTACTTTAAACAGCTCAAACAATTTATTTTTAAAATTTTCAGTCAAGCTAGCAATCTGCGTTATAGTCGCTTAAAAATTCATATCTCGAGTTCCAAAACTCGAAATCCAATTCTGTAAATTTTTCCTGAAACTAGACTCATATATCTATTTACTAATTTGTTTATAGAATTTTTGGTCAAGAAAATTAGTACAGTTTATTAGTTAAAGTCTCCCTGCTTTTGAGGGTTTGACTGCTCGACCTCTGTGTATTACGAATCGAGGATATCTCCTGTACATGAGTTTCAATGACTATGCCGTTTATTTCTAATAAAAATAAACTCAATAAGGAATCTCTAAATATAAATCATGACTTATAACTATCTTTGAAAAATTTATGGTGAATTTCCAAAGTCATAACAGGGGATCCAGAAATTGCTCTGGCCCTGTTTCAAAAAAATTTAAACATCTCATAAAATATAACTCATATACCTGTTTTGTTCCATCCATATAAAAATAGACTCATCAAGATTCAATTCCATAACTTATTCATTATTTAATTCCATTTCTACTATTTTTAGTGATTTTTAGTGAGCGTGCCTCTGACCGTTTCTGATTTCCGAGCTGGTTTGTCAACACTACAAGGAATGAAAAAGAGGGAGTAAGCGCAAATGCTTAGTAAGTTCACATGCAAAAAGCAAGTAACACAACTATATAAGCAAACATAAACATCATTTGCATGATCATCACCGAGACATTCATATCACATTTTCATTTATCATCTTACCATATTGTTGTTATATCGAGTTTTCAACCCGAGGGTTAAGCACATACCTGTTCAAAGTATCCATTTCACAACACTTACCAATACGTCCCTTTCATCTCGAGTATTCCTCCATTTGAGTAGAATTTTACCCGTTGAACACATCGGAATATAATTCGGATACACTAAAAGTTTGCACATAAGTGCCACATATGTAGCCAAGCTACCATGTAACCCACCCATAAGTGAACTCGGACTCAACTCAAAGAGCTCGGGCGTTCGCATCCATAAGTGAACTCAGACTCAACTCAACGAGCTCAGATGCCTAGTTACATCTCTCGAACTCAGACTCAACTCAACGAGTTCGGACATTCGCATCCATAAGTGAACTCAGACTCAACTCAACGAGTTCGGACGCCCAAATATCCCAGTGACATGTCACTTGTATTCTAATCCATTCCTAAGGTTCAACGGGAACTTTTTCCCAATCATGTGTCTCAACCATCTTCTACGGAATGCCGATACCGATACTCGATAGTATTTCACATTTTCCAAGTATATCACATAATTTGACATATTATCAAACAATTATCACGAGTATAATATTTCATAATAATTATCATATCATTTAAATAACATAAAAACATTTAAAATAATAACTATGTTACCAACATTTACATATGAACTTACCTCGTATGTGAAAATGGCTACTTTTACCATTTCATCCACAACTTGGTATTTTCCCCATTTTAGCCCGAATTTCAGTTTTCCTTGCTCTATCATTTAAAATATAGTCTAATTAGGGCTCACATTATTCAAATTAACCCAAAATCATATTTTGGCAAAATTACAGTTTTGCCCCTAAACTTTTGCATATTTACACTTTTGCCCCAAAGCTCGTAAATTAAAATTTAGCTTATTTTCTTATGTTTAATGACATGCTGAACATTTTTCCTTCCTATGAAAACATCAAATTCTCACTCTAGCACATAGTTATGAACAATAACAATTTTTACCGATTAAGCCGTTTTACTCATTTTTGCTTAAAATCGCTTAGCAAAAGTTGTTTAACATAATTTCAGTCTTCATATTCTACCATAAAACATCAAAATAAACACATTTCACCTATGGGTATTTTTCCAAATATGAACCCTAGCTTAAATTATTGCTAGAATAAGCTTAATCAAGTTACCGGGATTCCAAAAACGTAAAGAACTTGAAAAATAGGGCTAGAACGAACTTACAATTGAGCTTGGAAGCTTGAAAAACCCTAGCCATGGTTTCTCCTTGCTATATTCGGCCATGGGGTTGAAGATGAGCAAAATTGGCTTTTAATTTTGTATTTTAATTCATTTTACCCCTAAATGACCAAAATGTCCTCACTACTAAACTTTCCAAAAATTCCATCCATGTCCAATTTTTGTCCATAGACTTAGAAATTGGTAAAATTGCTATTTTATACCTCCTAATTAATATTTCAAAACAATTTCATACTAGAAACTTCTAGAATGCAAGTTTTGCAAATTATTCTATTTAGTCCCTAATTTCAATTTAAGCACTTTATGCATAAAATTTCTTCACGAAATTTTCACACAATCATGCAATCATATCATAGACCTCAAAATAATCATAAAATAATTATTTCTATCTTGTATTTTGTGGTCACGAAACCACTATTTCGACTAGCCAAAATCAAGATATTACAACTCTCCCCCCCTTTTAGGGATTTTCGTCCCCAAAAATCCTACCAGAAAAGTGGTCTTCACTTTTAATCTCATATTCGGTGCTAAAGAACTTTCACTTAGGCTGTACCTCCAATACATCTCTTTAATTTCTCATATGGTCTAAAAGCTTATAGTCTCAACTCTCAACTGTTCTTAAATTGTCAACCCTTCTCAGTTTCCCATGATATCATGACATAAAACCAGGATCTTAACTTGATTAATGGAGACCGGAATTCCAAGAAATCCAACACTCAAAGAGACCTGAAATTCCATGAATCTGGTGAGTAGGAATTCATTCAATACCGATATGATTTATAGATTTCTCCAAACATTTAAGAATAGGATACATCACATTTTTCCTCTTTCTGCCATAGAAATAATTCTGATATGGCCTCAAGAATAATCCTTCTCATTTCCATCCCAATATCAACATTGACAAGGATAATTTTGATAGATCCCAATGCTCAGCTTTAACCTCTTTAACAACTCAGATTTTATGTAACATCGAATGCTCTAAACTATCACATTACCTCACTGTCTTGAAACACATCACAATTTATACAACAGTACATTACTGAAAGTCAGGAAGTCTTTGCTCAATGTAGACCAGTCTAGTTCAGATGCTTCGGTTACCAATATTCTCATCTATCCGAACTCTGTCAACATGTAATAAACTTTTCAGATTTCATAGGATGAAACCCTTATCATTCGTAGTGACTTTAACTAATATCCAACTCTTTCTAATAAATATACACTTCTCGTTCAGACTATTTACTCTTTTATCAGTACAAAAATGAAATTCCATTATCAGACTTGAGAAAAATAATCCTAACATAATTGTCACATGAAATCTTTCAAATAAATAATTCACCATACCGACTGAAACTCGCGCTTTTATCACTTATGCCTTTACTGATGTCAAATCCTTACACAGAAATTAGAAAAAAAATCCCAATACTAAAATCACCACATTACCAAGATCAAATTAGAAGTATAGTCGTATTTGACATGATTATCACGAGCTGAAGAACGCACTTCGAACATGAGTCGTAATTGACAAATTATGGAACAAAGATAACAAGAAAACCGAATAAAGAAATCCAAGATAGAGAAATCCGGAATAAAAAAATCCAGAATAAAAAGATCTAGGATAAAGAAACCCAAGATACGATACTATGCCGGAGAATCGAAAACCAAACTCATAGAGAAAATATAGAATACCCAGATAATTCTTCAAAGAAAGAAAGTCCAAAAGAAAACATCATTTAATCCCACTGAAATCAAATATAACAAGATCAATATATCTTCCCATACATATATATCGGATGAAGCATCAAGTAGAAGAAATGTAATTATAATATCATATGTATTCTCTCATCAATTCTTATCGCAGACGAAATGAAATAGAATACCCGATAAAATAGAGCAATATAAATTATAAACCGATCGGACTACCAATGCTTTCATCCAACACGAATTAGAAGACATTCCCATATAACAAAAATTTCTTTGTAAGATCAATAGCCATAGAAATATTTCGAGAGCGGGTAAACACATAGAACATCTCAAAAGAGATCGCTAAATCTGTCCGGTCATAATTGTCACACTCGAGATAGTTCAAATTTTAAATATCATTTCCCCAACTAGTTTCTCGTCACACAAATTTCATATTAAACCATTCACTAAAGAAGGCCGATTCTGAATAAATTTCGATTTACACTTTTCTCTACCTTGCACCTGAGTAATTCGATTTACCAAAGAGAATTCCTTCTCTAATTAGGACAGTGCATAACTCTAATAATCTTTACGTCAATCCGATACTTTACTGGCTCTAACTTTACTTATCAGCTCATTTTCAATCTCTGATCATACTTATAATTATTCTATCACTGAACTCTTTGGGTTCTCAACCGGAAACTTATTCAATACAAATCTCATGAAATTCCATTATAAGTACCACTTCGGTAAGGGGGAGGGGTTGTAGGACCTCTGACTCAACTTTCTTATACATACACATATGACACAACTTCCATCATCATAGCAACATCATCAAAATCATGTCATTCATTTAGGCAATGCAACATTCATGTTGGCTTACACAAATTTTCCTACTGTCCCATTTAGACAATATACTTATGCATACATTCTATGTTTTCTAGATAGCTTTACTTATCCATTCATTTAATTAAATTAACTCATGCTCATGACATCATATAGGTCCAAACAAACATAGATATTTGCATCACAATCACAACTTTCATTTCGTGCATCATGTACATGTCATTACAATCATATAATTCAGTCCAACAATTTAACATAGATAAGTTCATTTCATTATAATCCTTTATCTCATAAAAATTATATATCATTAGCATTCATCAACATTCGACGTCCAAATCAAGACAAGGACATTTTCATTCATATCATAATATTATGACTTTTATTCACACCTCTACTACTTTCTATTTATTCCGTTCATCTTATCAAGTAAGCCATATACACTACATCATATGAGCATTAAGCAAATATGGATATTTATCACATATATATCATAAACTTTTATTCATACTTTTCTGAACCGAGACTTATCATAATCATAATTTTACTCAAATACCTTCACATAACATTGAACATGGTTGGCGCAGCTCGGTTGGAGAGTACCCTGTCTAAATAAGACGATACTCATATGCGTCGGAAGACATCACACTATCATAGATCAGTGGCATGTATAGCTAAATTTTTACGCATGCCAAGTTAGTCCGAGAACCGACTAAACCTACTCTGATACCATCAAATGTAACGCCCCGTACCCGAGACCATCACCGGAGTCAAACACGAGGTGTTAACAGACTTAATTCATTACTTTAAACAGCTCAAACAATTTATTTTTAAAATTTTCAGTCAAGCTAGTAATCTGCATCACAGTCGCTTAAAAATTCATATCTCGAGTTTCGAAACTCAAAATCCAATTCCGTAAATTTTTCCTGAAACTAAACTCATATATCTATTTACAAATTTTTTTATAGAATTTTTGGTCAAGCAAATTAGTACAGTTTATTAGTTAAAGTCTCCCCTGTTTCAGGGTTTGACTGCTCTGACCTCTGTGTATTACGAATTAAATATCTCCCTGTACAGAGTTTCAATGACTATGCCATTTATTTCTAATAAAATTAGACTCAATAAGGAATCTGTACATATAAATAATGACTTCTAATTATCTTTGAAAAATTTATGGTGAATTTCCAAAGTCAGAACAGGGGATCCAGAAATTGCTCTGGCCCTGTTTCACAAAAATTTAAACATCTCATAAAATGTAACTCATATACCTGTTTTGTTCCATCCATATGAAAATAGACTCATCAAGCTTCAATTCCATAACTTATTCATTATTTAAATCCATTTCTACTATTTTTAGTGATTTTTCAAATTCACGTCACTACTGCTGTCTGGATCTATTTTATGGTAAATTTTTACCCATTTCATCGTTCCCATGGATTAGCTAGCAATTTAGCATACATAACACCAAATATGATCATGATTAGCCATTCCAATGGGTAATCATTACCAAGCATTTCCATACCACTCAATAAGCATATCATAAGACCATATATACAAAATGATTATAATGATATACATGCCATACTCAAAATATACAAGCCATTATGCCAAGATGGTATACGGATAGTGTGAGCGTGCCTCCGACCGTTTCCGATTTCCGAGCTGGCTTGTCAACACTACAAGGAATGAAAAGGAGGGAGTAAGCACAAATGCTTAGTAAGTTCACATGCAAATAGCAAGTAACACAACTATATAAGCAAACATAAACATCATTTGCATGATCATCACCAAGACATTCATATCACATTTTCATTTATCATCTTACCATATTGTTGTTATATCGAGTTTTCAACCCGAGGGTTAAGTACATACCTGTTCAAAGTATCCATTTCACAACACTTACCAATACGTCCCTTTCATCTCGAGTATTCCTCCATTTGAGTAGAATTTTACCCGTTGAACACATCGGAATATAATTCGGATACACGAAAAGTTTGCACATGAGTGCCACATATGTAGCCAAGCTACCATGTAACCCGCCCATAAGTGAACTCGGACTCAACTCAATGAGCTCGGGCATTTGCATCCATAAATGAACTCGGACTCAACTCAACGAGCTCGGATGCCTAGTTATATCTCTCGAACCCGGACTCAACTCAACAAGTTCGGACATTCGCATCCATAAGTGAACTCGGACTCAACTCAACGAGTTCGGATGCCCAAATATCCCAGTGACATGCCACTTGTATCCTAATCCATTCCTAAGGTTCAACGGGACCTTTTCCCCAATCATGTGTCTCAACCATCTTCTACGGAATGCCGATACTGATACTCGATAGTATTTCACATTTTCCAAGTATATCACATAATTTGACATATTATCAAACAATTATCACGAGTATAATATTTCATAATAATTATCATATCATTTAAATAACATAAAAACATTTAAAATAATAACTATGTTACCAACATTTACATATGAACTTACCTCGTATGTGAAAATGGCTACTTTTACCATTTCGTCCACAACTTGGTATTTTCCCCATTTTAGCCTGAATTTTAGTTTTCCTTGATCTATCATTTAAAATATAGTCTAATTAGGGCTCACATTATTCAAATTAACCCAAAATCATATTTTGGCAAAATTACAGTTTTGCCCCTAAACTTTTGCATATTTGCACTTTTGCCCCAAAGCTCGTAAATTAAACTTCAGCATATTTTCTTATGTTTTATGACATGCTGAACATTTTTCCCTTCTATGACAACAAATTCTCACTCTAGCACATAGTTATGAACAATAACAATTTTTACCAATTAAGCCGTTTTACTCATTTTTGCTTAAAATCGCTTAGCAAAAGTTGTTTAACATAATTTCAGTCTTCATATTCTACCATAAAACATCAAAATAAACACATTTCACCTATGGGTATTTTTCCAAATATGAACCCTAGCTTAAATTATTGCTAGAATAAGCTTAATCAAGTTACCGGGATTCCAAAAACGTAAAGAACTTGAAAAACGGGGCTAAAACGGACTTACAATTAAGCTTGGAAGCTTGAAAAACCCTAGCCATGGTTTCTCCTTGCTATATTCGGCCATGGGGTTGAAGATGAGCAAAATTGGCTTTTAATTTTGTATTTTAATTCATTTTACCCCTAAATGACCAAAATGCCCTCACTACTAAACTTTCCAAAAATTCCATCCATGTCCAATTTTTTTCCATAGACTTAGAAATTGGTAAAATTGCTATTTTAGACCTCCTAATTAATATTTCAAAACAATTTCATACTAGAAACTTCTAGAATACAAGTTTTGCAAATTATTCAATTTAGTCCCTAATTTCAATTTAAGCACTTTATGCATAAAATTTCTTCACGAAATTTTCACACAATCATGCAATCATATCATAGACCTCAAAATAATCATAAAATAATTATTTCTATCTTGTATTTTGTGGTTACGAAACCACTATTTCGACTAGGCCCAAAATCAGGATATTACAGGTACCCTGGAATTATGACTGCAATGTGACAATACCGGAGAAAGAGGATATAGCTAGTGCTTCTAAGGAGGCTTAAGATGAGGGTTCCTACACACGTAATGGGAAGCTTTATGATGTAGAAGACGTCAGAGCCTGCGAAAGCAAAAGCCTTTAATAAGGGAAAGGGGGCTGAAGTACTTGTTAATGAGCCAGTAAAGGAAGAAGAAGCTAGAGAGTTTCTAAAATTCTTAAAACACAGTGAGTACAGCATGGTTGAACAATTGCACAAACAACCAGCTCGTATATCAGTGTTGGCTTTTCTTCTGAGTTCAGAGGTACATCGAGAAGCATTAATAAATGTGCTTAATGAGACTTACGTTACTAATGATATATCCGTCAATAAGTTGGATCGATTGGTTAGTAACATAAGTGCTGACAATTTCATTTATTTCAATGATGATGAAATCCCACCTGGTGGCATGGGATCAGCTAAAGCTTTACACATCACCACTCGCTGTAAGGGGTACACATTGCTGAGTGTGCTCATTGATAATGGGTCAGCCTTAAATGTCTTGCCATTATCCACATTAAATAGATTGCCCATAGACATTCTCACATGAAAACATGCCATAATGTAGTGAAAGCATTTCATGGCACGGAAAGAAAGGTCGTGGGAAGAATTGGTATCCCTTTGATGATTGGGCCAAACACATATGAGGTAGACTTTTTAATGATGGACATCAAACCCTCTTATAATTGCTTATTGGGGAGGCCTTGGATACATTCCACAAGAGCGGTGCCCTCATCTTTGCACCAGAAATTAAAGTTAGTGGCAGATGGATGGCTGGTCACTATAAATGCGGAGGAAGACATTATAGTGACAGTTACTAATGACGCACCCTATGTAGAAGCAAACGAGGAGGCCATTGAGTGCTCTTTTCGTTCCTTAGAATTCGTTAATGTAACATTCATTTTAGAGGGGAATGAGGTGCTTGTGCCCAGGATATCCAGAACCACAAGAATGGGTTTGCAGATGACAATGGGGAAAGGAGCCTTGCCAAGAAAAGGATTGGGAAGATATCTTCAAGGAGGGATTCAAATTCCAGAACTAAAGGAGAAGAGAGACTGTTTTGGCTTGGGTTTTAAGCCAGATCACAAGTAGAGGAGGAAGGAAATAGAGAAGCGTCAAGAAAGAAGAAGGGTGCGTTTAAGTGGAAGAGAAGTAGAGTGGGAATTGAAAACGTTCCCTCATATATCCCAAACTTTTATATCACGAGGGATAATTTACCCTAAGAAAGGGTTGCTCGAAAAAGGAAGTTATCACATCAATGCTGTGCATAATGAAGAGTCTGAACAAAGAAACCTTGAGGGTATTCGCCCTTACGAACTGGGAAGCTCTTTAAACAATTGGGTTGCAGAAGAACTTCCTGTAGTTTTTAAAGATTTTTCAGAGTAATTTTCAGAACACTCTTGTTGCTCTAAAGCCTAGGAGTAGTAAGATTTCATTTGTAATATAGGCTCATGTTCGGATATTTTCATTTCAATAAAATGCAACTTTTGTTATCGATTCGAGTAAATATTCCTTTATACTGATCAATATTCTTTTGACCTTTAAATTCTTTTAAAAATTTTCCATTTCATTCATAACATATAAATAAACGTTCCTAAAATTCATTCAGTCTTTGTACATTCTTTCGTACCCCGCAGGTCCCTAGATATCAATGACATGAGCACTGATACTACAAATCCTGGATTCTCTTTTGAGCAAGACATGTGTTTAGAAGAACTTCAGGATTTTAAAGATGACAGGGATTGTGATGTGTCTCCAGATCTGTTGAGAATTGTGAAACAAGAGGAGAAACAAATTCTACCCCGTGAGAAAGAGGCAATAAAGAATGTAGCCTTGGAGGAAGGAAAAGAGGTGAAAATTGGCATACACATTGCTAAGGAAACGAGACAAGGACTTGTTGAGCTACTACGTGAATTCAAATATATATTTGCATGGTCATATTAAGATACGCTGGGATTGAATACTGATATCGTGGTACATCGTTTTCCCATAAGACAAGATTGCAAGCCAGTTCAACAAAAATTGCGAAGGATGAGGCCTGATATTGTGCTGAAAATAAAAGAGGAAGTCAAGAAACAGTTTGATGCTGGATTCATACAAGAAGTTAAGTACTCAGAATGGGTGGCTAATATTGTGCCTATCTCTAAGAAGGATGGGAAGGTATGAATGTGTGTTGATTACAGAGATTTAAACAAAGCTAGACCGAAGGACAATTTTCCTCTACCGCACATCGACACTTTGGTGGACAATACAGTGGGATATTCATTGTTCTCCTTTATGGATGGTTTCTCAGGGTACAATCAGATAAAGATGCATCCTGAAGACATGGATAAAACCACCTTTATAACATTGTGGGGCACCTTTTGTTACAAGGTAATGCCCTTTGGGTTGAAGAATGCAGGAGCAACATACCAATGGGCCATGGTGACCTTATTCCACGATATGATGCACAAAGAGATTGAGGTGTATGTTGATGATATGATTGCCAAATCTCGAACAGAGAAAGAGAATATTGAAGTCTTGAGGAAGTTGTTCCTGAGATTAAGGAAGTTTCAGTTAAAGCTTAATCCGGCAAAGTGCACCTTCGGAGCTAGGTTGGGGAAATTATTGGGCTTTGTGGTTAGCGAAAAGGGAATAGAGGTTGACTCAGACAAAGTTAGAGCCATACGAGAATTGCCTCCACCACGTACTCAGAAAGAAGTTTGGGGTTTTCTTGGAAGGTTGAATTATATTTCTCGGTTTATTTCACAATTAATCGAGAAATGTGATCCTATATTTTGTCTCCTTAGAAAACATAACCAAGGTACTTGGGATGAGGAATGCCAGAATGCCTTTGATAAAGTCAAGCAATACTTGTTAAACGCTCCAGTACTATCTCCACCCAGTCCAGATAGACCATTAATTTTGTACTTATCAGTGTTTAGTAATTCTATGGGATGTGTGCTTGGTCAATATGACGAGACAGGAAGAAAAGAGAAGGTGATATATTACCTCAGTAAGAAATTCACTAAGTGTGAAATGAGATATTTGCCAATTGAAAAGTTGTGTTGTGCTTTGATTTGGAGGACTTGAATGTTGAGGCAATATATGCTATATCATACGACTTGGCTAATTTCAAAACTTGATCCATTAAAGTACATGATGAAGTCAATAGCCCTAAATTGAAGAATGGCAAGGTGGCAAGTATTGCTTTCAGAGTTTAATATAGTCTATGTGAGTTAAAAGGCTACAAAAGGAAGTGCGATAGCAGAATTTCTGGCTAGCAGAGCTCTAGAAGATTATGAGCCATTGAGCTTTGATTTCCCTAATGAGGAGTTGATGTATGTGGAAACTATTGAAGAATATCCATAGAAGCTGAACTTTGACGGCGCATCCAACGTAGTAGGAAATGGAATTGGGGCAGTCTTGGTATGCCCAAATGGTGATCATTATCCATTTACATGTAAATTGGATTTTGACTGTACGAACAATATGGCCGAGTATGAAGCATGCATCAGGGGGATTCGAGCGGCTAAAGAGTAAAAATTAGAACCCTGGAAGTATATGGAGACTCTGCGTTGGTAATTTACCAGCTTAGGGGTGAATGGGAGACAAGGGACCCCAAATTGATTAATTATCGAAGGGTAGTTTTGGAGTTACTTGGAGAGTTTGATAACATCACTTTCAGTTATCTCCCACGGGATGAAAATCAGATAGCAGACGCTTTGGCAACATTGGCTTCCATGATTAAAGCAAATAAAAAAGAGGATGTTAGACCAATTCAGATGAGTATTTCTGAGGTTCCAGCTCATTGCTGTAACATCGAAGAAGAGGAAAAGGATGACCATCCTTGGTATCAAGATATATTACGGTATATGAGAAATCGTGAATATCCTGAGCAGGCAACTGAGAATGACAAAATAACTTTGAGGAGGTTAGCCTACGAACATGTACTATATGGGGACATCCTTTAATAAAGAAGGAAAGATCAGGTACTTTTGAGATGCGTCGATGCTATGGAAGCTAGGCAAATCCTGGAAGAAGTACATGAAGGTGTTTGTGGGACACATGCTAATGGCTTTACGATGGCAAGGCAAATCATAAGGTTTGGATACTATTGGTCTATATGGAAGGAGATTGTATCAGCTATGCTAAGAAATGTCATAAATGCCAGATATATGGGGACAAGATTCATGTGCCACCTTCACCCTTACATGTTTTGACTTCTCCGTGGCCCTTTTCCATATGGGGCATGGATGTCATTGGGCCAATATCACCAAAAGCTTAAAATGGGCATCGTTTTATTTTTGTGGTCATCGACTACTTCACGAAATGGGTAGAGGCAGCTTCATATGCTAGTGTTACCAAGTCAGCAGTAAGTCGTTTCTTAAAAAAAGAGATTATTTATCGGTATGGAATGCCTGAGAGGATTATATCGGACAATGCATTAAACTTGAATAACAGCATGATTACGGAAGTTTGCAGCCAATTCAAGATCAAACATCATAATTCATCTTCGTATCACCCAAAAATGAATGAGGCAGTGGAAGCTGCCAACAAAAATATCAAAAAGATAGTGGGGAAAATGACTAAAACCTACAGAGATTGGCATGAGAAATTACCATTTGCACTCTTTGCCTATCGAACGTCTGTCAGAACCTCTACTAAGGCAACTCCTTTCTCGTTGGTTTATGGGATGGAAGCAGTGTTACCCATTGAAGTGGAATTACCTTCTTTTCGAATTTTGTCAGAGATAAAGTTGGATGAAGCAGAATGAATTCAATCGTGGTATGATAAATTAAATTTGATTGAAGAAAAGAGGCTATTTGTCATGGTCAGATGTATCAGAAGTGAATGATGCGAGCTTATGACAAGAAAGTTCGTCCAAAAGAATTTCACGAAGGGGACCTTGTACTGAAAAAGATTCTTCCTATACAGAAAGACTTTAGAGGAAAGTGGATTCCAAATTAGGAAGGGCCGTATGTTGTGAAGAAGGCTTTCTCTAGTGGTGCACTAATTTTGACAGAAATGGATGGGAAGAGTTTACCCAATCTAGTGAATTCAGACTCAATCAAGAAGTACTTTGTCTAAAAGAGAAGGGAATCCAAGGTGAAAACCCGCAAAGGGCGCTTTGAGACTTCTAAAAAAAAATAGAGAGGCCAAGGTGAAAACCCGCAAAGGGCGCCTTAAGACCAAAGGCATTTTGAGTTGAAAACCCGAAAAGGGTAGCTTAAAATTTGGAAAGCATGCAATGATCTTGCTATACCAGATTTAACAAGAAGTGGAGTGTGTTACATACTGGGGCATCAATAAAGTGCTTTGGATCTTCTAAACACATGTTAAACTCAAAACATGCTTCGTGGAGTTTGTATACAGAAGCCCAAGTTGTGATTTGTAGGGCAGCTGATTTTTGTCCTATTTACTATCTTTGGATTCTTTTTTCTTCTCAAGGATATATTTTCAGATTAATTTCCTTTTTGTATTTTTGATTTATCTAATTATTCTCAAGACCAAATTATTCATCTTCCATTAGTCATAAAGTGTGTTCCATTGAAATAATGATTGATGAACTAAATATTTTTACAAACGAAGTTTTGCATATTACTCTGGAAATATTTAGATAATACGAGAAACTAAAATAGAACAATTGTTTGAAGTATCCCCATGAGTAAAGGTCAGAGATACTCGAGAAAATTTCTCCTTCAGTCCAAAGGATGATTGGACAATTCAAACCATCCAATCCTAGGAGAGGATCATTTCTAGTAGTCGTAATATTCAGAGAATGGTACAATAGGATCAACTTGATTCAAAGCATACGAGTAGAGTATGATGGATATTTCGAGTGAAATAAAGATGAGACTTTGATGGATGAACAAGTAAAGACATCCGAAATAGGAGTCATTTTCATAACATTTTGCATCATAATATGTCTAACTAGGAGTTTTTGACTCATTTCGATCATGCCATCCTAATCATTAGGCATAAGAACATATGCATTCTATAGGTTATGTCCTTTAAGGGGCAATGTAGATCAAAGATGACAGATTTGGCGTCTCTGTATTAGACGGGGGGCAGATTAAAGATAGCAGATCTGATATTCGTGTGTTTACATCGAAGTAGATCGAAGATGACAGAGTTGGCGTCTCTGTATTAGACGGGGAGCAGATCGAAGATAGCAGATCTGATATTTGTGTGTTTACATCGAAACAGATCGAAGATGACAGATTTGGCATCTCTGTATTAGACGGGGAGTAGATCAAAGATAGCAGATCTAATATTCGTGTATTTACATCGAAGCAGATCAAAGATGACAGATTTGGCGTCTTTGTATTAGACGGGGAGCAGATCGAAGATAGCAGATCTGATATTCGTGTGTTTACATCGAAGCAGATCGAAGATGACAGATTTGGCGTCTCTATATTGGATGGGGAGCAGATTGAAGATAGCAGATATGATATTTGTGTGTTTACATCAAAGCAGTTTGAAGATGACAGATTTAATGTCTCTGTATTAGACGAGAAGCAGATCGAAGATCGCCAGATTTGACATTCGTGTGTTTACATCGAAGCAGATCGAAGATGACAGATTTAGCGTCTCTGTATTAGAAGGGGAGCAGATCGAAGATAGCAGATCTGACATTCGTGTATTTACACCGAAGCAGATCAAAGATAACATATTTTGCGTCTCTGAATTAGATGGAGAGCAGATCGAAGATAGCAGATCTGACATCCGTGTGTTTACATCGAAGCAGATCAAAGATGACAGATTTGGCGTATCTATATTAGATGGGGAGCAAATCAAAGATTTTAGCATGGCGTCCCTGAGTTTGCAAGGAGCATGTTGAAGATAGCAGATTTGGCATTTCTAATTTACAATGAAGCTGTTCGAAGCTATCAGGATATCTTTAAAGAAGATAAGGGTCAAGATTTCGAGACTTGTCCAGGCTGGGCAAAATTAGGTCCTTTTATAGTCTTTGCTCTATTCCTATTACACAGTAATGAGCAAAGAGGGGCAGTTGTAACAACCTAAATTTGCCCGGCCCGTAAAATAAATAAATAAGGAAACAAAACAAAAATAATAAAAGTCCTTTTACAGTCCAAATGGGTAGCCTATGTACAGAACCCAATTAGTCTAAGAACCCAAATACTCGGTTACACCCAACCCAACAAGTAAACACGACCCAAGAGGCCCAAACCATAAACAAAGGATAGAAGACCTAGGGTTTCTGAAACCCTAGGCGCCGCAAGCACCAGACGAAGACCCCAAACTCGCGCCGCAATCGGTGCACCAATCCCACCACCGACAGACTCGTGCCATCATCGCCTCAATCAGCGTGCCAGTGAATCACCATCAACACCCCATCGTCGCCGGATTTCTCGCTGGTACCTGCAAAAAAAAAAAAAGAAGAAAGAAGAACAGCAGAGACAAATGCAAATATAGCAAGAAAATCAAAGATTGTAAATATTATTTTTCAGTGGCTATAAAAGCCCGAATCGAAATGATGTAAGGGGACAGTTTTTTTGATACGCACATATACAATAAAAATACAGCAGTTTATCGAAGAAACAGAGGTGATTGGTTTTTATCTTTTTCTTTTCTTTTATTCTGTATATATATATATATAAACTCAAAAATAATAAAAGATTATTACCTCTCTATTCGCTGTAAAAAGTGAAACTTTTCGAATCCCGACTGCCGTACATGGCGGAATCGGCGACGGCGCGTGGGCGCATGGGAGCCCGATGACGGAGGCACGACAGAGCTCCGAGGGTCTACTCTCTGTCCCCTTTCAGAGCTTTCTTTAATTTTTTTTTAAAAAACAGGTTAAAAATGAATTTTTGGGGGCTAAATTTGGCTTTTATAGCCTCATGGAAACGACGTTGTTTTGCTTAAAACGATAAGCTTCAAAACGGCGTCGTTTCAAGGTTGAGGATCTGCGTGTTGACCCGTGACCCGGGAAGGATCCGCGTGTTTTTTGCTTAAAGGGCTAATTGCCCAATTGGTCCTTTCGCATTTTTAGAATTTCTAATTTCGTCCAATTCGAATTTTATTTTGCTTTAATTTGGCCCTGACCTTTTATTTTCGTTTCAATTTAATCCTATTTACTATCATAAAGCCTATTTCGAGATGACGTCATTTTAGGATTAGGGTCAAATTGCCCAGTGAGTCCTTCAACTTTTAACGCGTGTTTCAATTGGGTTCAAATTCATTTTATTTATTTAAAATTAACCCCAGATTTTTATTTAAATTCAATTTTAATCCTTTTACATATATATACATTTTACATACAATTTATTTATTTTTATTTTTATTTTTATAAACATTATTTATACATGTAAAAATTATTATATATTATTTTTATTTATGTATTATTTATCATGCTATTTATATTTTATTATATATTCTATTTATATATTTTATTATATATTATATTTTATTGTATATATTATTCCCTATATTATCTTCATTTTATTATATATTATTATATTATTGATTATTTATTAGCACATATAATTTAAAAAAAATTGTAAATAATGCATATATCATTATTAAATATTTAGTATTTAATATCTAATATTTTTAAATTTACTATAAAATTTTGTTCCTATTTAACATATTATTATTTTATAAATATATTAAGTTATTATATTATATAGTATATTATATATATTAGCCATCTCTAAAAAACTCTCCTTTATCATTTATACATTGTTTTAAACATTTTATTTTTTAATACCTCATCTATTATTAAATTGTTTTTTTTATCTTTATTTTTGATTTATTTTTATATGTTCATAATTTGTTTATTTATTTTTGTATCTTTTTGGTATTTATTTAGTATTGTTTTAGCATGTTAATTTTATCACACCAATTATTTGTTATTTTTATGTTATTTATTGTTTATTATATTTGCGTGAAAATTGATTATTTATGTTATTATTTTAAGTTATATTTGCATGAAATATTCTTGTATATATTATGTATTTTATATTGTTATATTCATTGTTTTCTATGATTATATCTGCATGAAATGTTAATGTATATTGTGCAATTTATGTCATCATTTATCATTTTCTATATTATATTTGCATGAAATATTAAAATATGTATCATGTAGTTCAATTTATTCAATACTGATCTTTTTGCAATATGTTAAATGCATCATTGCTTTTAAAAATTTTATGTTTCATTCAATCCAAAAGAATTTTAAAAAAAATGAGGCAATGTTTTTATATTTAGAAATCCGAGATGGAGTGCCCTAACATGCTGGGTTGCTATTTCCCGTTTGTCTAAATGTCTAAAGTATCCTTTTAAGTAGATTTTGTAAATCTCGAGATGATTTTAGTTACGAAAGTTTAAGAATATCGTGTCCAATCATGCTGGATGTGATGTTTGTACTCTTTTGGAGCGAAAGAATCTCAATTTTCAGCTCAAATTATTTCGGTTTAAAAAGGATCCTACTTTTAAATTCCTTCAAACTTTTGACATCAAAACAAAAAACTATTAAATTGGTACCAATTTTGGGTGTTGCGAGGGTGCTAATCCTTCCTCGCACGTAATCGACTCCCGAACCTATCTTCTCATATTTTCGTAGACCAAAATGTTTTATAAGGTGATCCAATCACACCTAAAAAGGTTGGTGGCGACTCCCGTTTTCAAAATTCTCGCTTTAAAACGGGGGCTTCGACAGTATGTATGCCTTGTTTTGACACGGCCTAGACACACGGGTGTGTCTAATGCTATGTAAGGCACACGGCCTGTTCACACGGGTGTGTGACCTGTCCAACTTTGAAATTGTTTAAGTTTCGAAAAAAATTTGTATATGCTCGGTTTAGTCCTGACCCCTTTCTAAAGCATGTTTATGGTCTCGTTAACCTTTATAACGAACACTATATTGATGTTTGATCTTTGATTCTATGATGTTTATGAAATGAATGTTAAACGTTCCGTTTTGTTCGGTAAGGCCTTTAACCTTAGTCTGGCGACAGATACGGGTTAGGGGTGTTACAACAAATTCGACGAGGAAAATTTTGTTTTTATTATATTTTTATAGTCTACGATTTCACAGAACGGCTTTGTGAAAATTTCATTCAAAAATTTCGACGTTTGGGCACTCAATTTAGTTGAAAGGACCAAATTGTAAAAAGTGAAAAAGTTGAGTTCTACATGTTAGAGGTGTCCAATTGTTATGAAATTTTAAATTGGAGGTATTTAAATGGTAATTAGACCATTGGTTAAGTTGGTTGACAAAAATGGACATGGTTTGGTATATTTCTAAAGTTTTTCATTAAGGGTAATTTGGTCATTTGGTAATTAAAATGAATTAAAAACAAAATTAAAAGCCAATTTTTGTCCATCTTCAACCGCTTTGCCGAATTTCACATGAGGAAGACATAGCTAGGGTTTTTCAAGCTTCCACGCTCGATTGTAAGTCCGTTTTAGCCCCGTTTTTAATGTTCTTTACATTTTTTAGATCCTCGTAGCTCAGTTTAGCTATTTCCACCATTATTTTGAGTTAGGGTTTGTGTTTAATAATTTACCCATGGATGACATACATGTTTTTTTGATGTTTTATGGAAGAATATGAAATTTTGGGGTGTGATAAACAACTTTTACTAAGTAATTTTTTATAAAATTGCATAAAAGGACCTATTTGTAAAAGTTGTAAAACTATGTGTAGAAAATGTGATTTAGTGAAACATGTGAGCTGCTATAAGAGGGAATATGAATCGGCTAGGCTTAGAATTTGAGAAAAATAAGTGCTTTTCATCTTACGAGCCTAGGGGTAAAATTGTAAATATGTAAAACTTTAGGGGCAAAAATATAATTTTGTCATAGTGTGATTTTTGGACTAAATTGAATAATGTGAGTATTAAATGAGTTAAATGTGTTATTATAGATCAAGAAAGACGAGGGATTGACCTTGATCGGGGAAAAGAAAAAGTTATGGACTAAATTGCAAATTCGTCATATTTTGCACCGAGGTAAGTTTGAATGTAAATAATGCATCGTTTTCACTTACGTTATCACATTTTATTATTTTTTATGAAATGTGGCTGAATATTGAATGAAATTGACAAGTATCGAAACGAGAAAAATTTCCCTGTTGGACATTAGGAACAGAATAGGATACAAGTGACATGTCACTAATGACACAAGTGTGGTACTATGTGAAGGCCCCTTTGTGAAGAAAGGTAGCTTTGGTCACAAGTGTAGTACTATGTAAAGACCACTTTGTGAGGAAAGATAGCTTTGGTCACAAGTGTGGTACTATATGAAGGCCACCGGGTATTCGTTATTATTCTGATGTGTGCAACGGGAAATGACTAGGTGTAATTGAATATGACTATGTGATGAATAAGTGCAGGTACGTGTGTGTAAAATTATGAGCAATGTTCTCGATATGTGATCGAACTTTGGTAAGATTGATATGGAGAAAGTGGTACAATGAAAGTTACTAGAAAGAAAACATGAAAGAGTGAAATTTAGTAATAAAATAGTTTTGGACAACAGCAGTTGTGTGACTTTGAAAAATCACCAAAAATGGTGTAAATTGAATTAGAGGTTGAATAAGATATGAAATTAAAGCTTATTGAGTCTGTTTTCATATAAAGGAAAAGCTGTATGCAAAATAATTTCATATTATGAGATATTTGAATGTTTATGAGATAGAGTCAGAATGATTTCGGAATCCCCTGTTCTAATTTGGTAAAATCATTAAAATTTGTAAAAAAATAATTATGGGTTATAATTTATATGCCTAAAATCCTTAATGAGAATATTTTCAAAATAAACAAACAATAACATCAGCAAAATCCCATATGAGGAGATAAATAATTTTTAGTGAAGAGGGATCAAAATTGTCAGATAGTGAAATAGAGGTGACTTTAAAGAATAAACTGTACTTATTGGCTAAACCAAAAATTCTAAAAATTTTATGGTAAGAATATATGTGAGTCTAGTTTCTAGAAAAATTATTGGATCTTAATTTGGAGTTCCATATCTCTAGATATAAATAATTTAGTGAATGTGACGCGAATAGATAGCTTGTTTTGAACTTGAGTAAATAGTGGATCTATGTGTCATTATAATTATTTTATTTTGAAAACATATTTTGAGGATTTATAATATCATGTTAATAATTTTTTATTATTTACATACCTACTTACTAAGCTATATGCTTATTCCTCTCTCTTTTCCCTTGTTTTATAGTGTCACCAAGCTAGCTTGGGTACAGAGATCGTCGGAGATCCATCCACACTATCATCATTCTTTTGGTATTTTGAAATTCATATTTTGAATTATGACATGTATGGAGTACTTGGTTATTTTGTTATATGTCATAATTGATTTGGCCTAAAATGTTGGCCTTTAATATTTGGTAACTCATTTTGTATAAGGCCATCAATGTTGGCTAATATTAGTTAAGTTATATGTTATGATGATGCATTTTGTGAGAGGCATGAGTTGGTTGAATAAGTGTGTAATGACTAAGTATGGAAAATGTGGCATGTGAATGGTTGTGTGAAGGACACGGCCATGGGCACGAGTGTATGCCCCTATTTTCAAGAAATTTTCTAATGTTTTCCAAAATTCTCGATTTAGTCCTGGATAGCTTCTATAGTATGTTTTGGGCCTCGTAGATCCATATCAGGGACTTAGTGAATAAAATTGAAAATTTTAATTTGGATGTAAAAATTATGTCTCAGTTTTGTACGATTGCATGTGTATGTTCCGGTAATGCCTCGTACCCTGTTCCGATGTCAAACACTAGTAAGGGGTGCTACATGTTTGAAAATAATGAGTTACATAGCCTGGACACATGCCTCTGTCCTTCGCCCGTGTGAATCCTACACATCATACAACCACAAACTATCTGGACACACGCCTGTGTCCCTAGCTCGTACGTCTCCCACTCATGAGCAGTGAGTTACATGGCCTACCACACAGTCGTGTGGCATTGACAACCATGTTTTTTGGCATCCAAAATTCACAGAAAATTGGGTTTTCGATATGCACCTGAAGTAGTTTCGAAGTAGGAATAATATAGAATACCCCCGAATCCTAAAACGACCATTCAATAACTCAATTAAACAACTTAATTGACAAAATACACAATTACACGTAGAAAAACTATGTCAAAAGTTTTAGCGCAAAACCTTCAACAAATCCAGACTTACTGACAAAATCAATAGCAATTACTCAATTTAGTGCACTGAGGATCGTTGCTTTCGATCCCCACATAAAAAAAACCCAAACGATTGCTTAAAAGAAGGATTAAATAATTCAATTTGAAAGCAACTCCGACAAAAACAAATGAACCATCGTATAACGGAAGTTCTACTATCAACGAAATTTATGCAATTAATGTTTCAATTGGTAGTAGTGACATGCATACTTACTTGATCACACAACCAATGTTACAGTCGCAATTCTAAAGCAGAGAAAAGGAAAAAAGTAAAAGAATAAAGAAAAAGAAAATGGAAGAGAAAGACGGAAGGAAGGTGATAAAAAAAGAAAGGGGAAAATTTTAATGTGGTTAATTTAAAAATATTTAACTAAATGCATTCAAGAAAATGACAAAAATATACAACTCCACTTTATTTCTACAGAGACTCGAACACAAGACCAAAAAGAAGAGAAATGCTTAACCAGTGAACCAGCAATCTCACTCTTGTCACAAACTTACACCGAATTAACCTTAAGTCAATACTTCAAGGGTAAGGATTTAGTCAAATCAAAATAGCAAGCCTTAACCAAAGAGACCTTAAGTCAATACTTCAAGGGTAAGGATTTAGTCAAAACAAAATAGCAAGCCTTAACAAAAGAGAGACTCGAACTCCTAACCTCGAGCACATAAGCAAAACACATAGCCACAAATATAAAGACTTAATTACAATGAAATTCAATAGTTAATTTTTAAACTTTCGAGGTGTTACAACTGTCATGTAAAAAAATAGAGGGATTAGAATTTATATTTGGCACAATTGATAAACTACATCACAAGTCACCCAACTATGGGCCATTTCTTTTTTTTGAGTTACTCAATTATGATTTTTTTTTTTTTTAAAATTGGTCACTCAACTATGGATTTGTTTCTTTTTTGGTGACCCAATTATGATATTTGGCCAATGTGCAATACAAACAACCTATTTATCGGCTTTAAAGTGGTCATCTATCTAAAATCTAATAAGCATTTATCTTGAAATTATCAAGACCAATCTAATATATAATTTAATAAACCAAGATTTGTCATGTTCAATTATCAAGATCAAATCAAGACCAAAACTAGATGCGGAAACATACCTCAATCCACTGCTGGAGATTGCTTAGAACGTTTTGATCTTCCAAGAAAATAGTTTCTCTTTGTATATCTCTTTGATGGGGATGGAAAAGAAATACGAGATATATATCTATTTATTGGAGACCACTACCTCTTTTTAAATAACTAATTATTAAATTAGTTTTTGGTATTTATAATTTGACCCCTAATCAAATTATAAATATAGCTTATGGTATCCACACATCATTTTCGTGATACTTTAATACCTATGACATTTATAATATAATTAGTCACTTAATTTTGTATCACACTTTATAATAGCATTATACATTATAAATATGTGCCCATTATTGAGGATTTTAATCCAACATTATATTCATAAGCACTATGTAAATGTATCACTCCATCTTTTTTTAATTATTTATATAATATGCTTACTATCAAGAAAATATAAAAAAATTACTATTGACAATGATTTAGAGTTCACATATACAAAACAAAATCTTGTTTCAAAAGGATTAAAAAAAACTTACAGGTTTTACTATTTAGATATCAAATGATTTAACTAATTATATTATTTCATAATATAAAAATTTATGATGTTCATGCATCATAAAATAATAAATATCACAATAAATTATTACAACGACAAGTCTTATTATGGTGAATGATGAATTCAACATGAGTCATGACCGTGTGCTCCATAAGTTTCATCACCAATCCTCAATGTAACTGATTAATTGCGAAATTTGAGAAAATAGAAATAGCTTGAGATGGTCGAGAAGATGTAACATGATAATTACCTCCTTTCACCGTTAAGAATTTTAGTAAGTCTCCAAACTCATACTTCAACCCTCCTTCCTGTTAAATATTTATCATTGATTATATTAAATTAAAAATGATAATTTATAAATATAAATAGTATTATTTTGAGTCGGGTTATTCTATCCAAAAAAAAAAACTCATTTCAATGTTCAATATATATGAAATGCTGCAAAATTATTTTCGTTTAAAATACTTTTAAACTACCGAATCTTAGCTTAACTAAATACTTAGAATGTATACATTAAAAATTTCATATTTCAATAAAAATTCAAGACAAGTTGTCTAAAATTTGTGAAAAATATTGTCCACAGCTTAGCGTGTATTGGTGAAGCCTATTGATCTAGGTAGATAGTGTGAGCTTGCCTTGAAAGTGCTAATAAAGCCAATTGAGTCAACACTTAAAATTTCTTATTCAAGTTTAGACCTGAATTGGGTAATCATATGGAAGGGATAGTTTGATACTTAAATATATCTAATCATAATATAAAAAAAGAAGTTAATATATATAATTAAATGAGTAAACATAAAACCTTGGTTCTAAAATTCCATGTTTCCTCTTTTGTTAACTTGATGTTTAACTCCTCGGCCAACTTTTCCAAATGTTGTAAGGTTCCCTCTGTCGGTATTATACCATCTTGATCTCCACTATAACATTGTAATCATATTAATAAAATAAAATAAAAATCAATCAAATGGCATGAGAATTTCTTTTCAAAATCGTTCACTTTGATTCTTCATACTTATTTAACTTAATTCAAGAAAGTATTGGAAAATAGTATGGCATACAAATACAATACCAACCTGAATATTGTAATGGGAACAGATTGTTGAAGAAGATTTTTAAGCCCAGGAAGCATGTCAAGGTCCTTATCAGCTTCGTTGTATTTAAAATTAGCTCTAAATAAATAAGATGACATATAATGAAAATTTTAAGGTTAACAATTTTTACACAACTTTCACCTCAATAAGCAAGTAATTTAGTTATTTATCTTAAGAAAGAGGTGACAATATGGAGATAGAAAATTTTACCACGAGTCTTAAATCTTGAATTTAAAATAATTTCTAAAAGTCATTATATGAACATATAGGGAAAAAGAGTTCACTTTGTTTCAAATTTTAGGGGAAAACTTACATGAAACAACCTTGCCATCTATACGACAAGTTGGTTTGGTTCCCGTGAAAAGCTTTTTGAACTTCTGGGATATTAAAGTAAAATTGCACCCTTAATGGAAGGCACATATCTACTTCTGTGCTAACTATAGGAACCTGGACCAAAATAATTTTGCACTTTTGATATAACCAATAAAAGAAAAATAACACAAAAATTAATTTTACTCAATTCATTAGTTAATTTGATTCTATAGGAACTTATGTTAGTTGTAGTTTCAAATTGAAGTAAAGTAAGAGGAATGTACAAAAATAAATGAAAACATGTTTTCTTAAGTTCAAATTTAGCTCATTTTCAGCATAAGGAGGGCGAAAGGCATCAAATAGTTTCTGTGGGTAGTACTTATGAGCATCGGTCTTGAAAGCAACCAAATTGGCCTCGAACACAAGGTTTTTTCATTTTGCGCTCCAAGTGGTTTTGATGCTAGAAATGTAATTATTTTCATCAAAGGCATTGCATTCTTCCTTGATTTTGTTATACAGCGAGCTGTTTATCATCTCCCGAGAGAAAAAGAACTCAATTTTTTGCAATATCGTCTAGCTTTTTACGAAGCATTGGGTTTCCCAACTGTTAAAAATAATTACAATTAGAAAAAAAAAAATTTCACAATAAGATCTTTAAGTTAACATTGAATTGAACCTAAGCATGTTTACTGGAGAGTTGACCTACAACACATGTTATTTTTGTTCTATCTAGGACCAATAAAGTTCCTAAAAGTATTTCAACATGATTTTAACTTTTTTATGTTAGTGTCAATACTTAATTTAAATAAAAATTTACTCTCTATGATGTTAATAATGAACAATAATCAAAGTCATAATGATTTGATCCTAAATGTAGAAGTCGGTATCCTAATCCAATCTAATAAATCTAAGCCTTCTTGAATTAGGCAAGTTGCTCAACCATGAACATTTCTAACTAATCCTTCTATGCAAATATATATGAAAGTGGGAATTAAATTTGATTAATTAGATACAGTTTTACTTACAACCAATCCTTTGAGGTTAAATTTGGATTGCTTGGATTGCTTGTTTTCGTCGAGCAATGCAATAGCAAGATTTGGTACGAAGTGTCCTAAAAATAAAAATCCACAAATTTAGTTGAAGTAATGAACATGTTATATTGTTTGTATTGTTATATAGAGACTTATTCATAACTGGTATTAAGTGGAGATAATTTGATTGTTATATTTCTATTCAATAATTAATTTGACATATTCAATTCAAGAAGTATGTTAAAAAAAATTAAGAATTCATTTATATATTTTGAATTATTTTTAAAAAAATTATTAATTTAATAAGAAATTTGATTAATTAATTGAGTTTGAATCTAAAAAAATAATTTTGCAAGCTTGATATGTAAATAATAAAGTACAATATATATTAGAGAAAAAAACTATATGCTAGAGATCACATTATATTTTGTTTCGTTAGTCATTAAGTATATTCTTGTGTATTAAAAATATGTTGATATACAACTAAATGAGAGAAAGAAAAAAAAAAGAAATTGTTCACCTGCAAAACTTGATCCAACTATATATAGATCTTTGGACTTGAAGACGGGATATTTTTCATACCATTTTTGCATGAATGTAAGTAATATTTTATCTGTACGAAACAAATAATTGGAAAATGTCAATATTTATAATACCCAAACTATTTTATTTAATAATGAAGAATATACATTCTGATCTTACTAGTGTTATCATCTCCGTTATTATAATCACTACTTGAGTTTGAATATGACCACCCAGATCCAATAGGGGAGTCGATGAACAATAGATTTGACACTGAAACATATATTAGACAGATATGGAAATAGAAAAATATATAAAAGAAAGACAATTCAATTCATTTAAACACGATGAAAACTAGACGTTTTGTAATATTTTATGGTTCTAACACATTTAATATTTTTTGATAAATTTATATGGATATGAAAGGAATAACTATGAAACATGATATACATACACACACAAAAAATCACTAAAAAAATAATCATAGGAAACTAGACAACCTTTGTTCCAAGAAAAGGAATTTGTTTGGAGACCATGAGCATCTTTTGTAACAATGAAAGGACCAACACTTACAAAGGCATCTCCAACTGAAGAACACCCTGGTCCTGAATAGTATTACACAAAAGATTTTACTGTATGTGAGTAATCAAACAAACTTGTTGGCCAGGCTTAAATAAAGCTAGAAAAATAGAGTAATGGTTTAACCTAACGTAATGACTAGTATAATTCGACAACTATTTAGTATGTGTTTAAAGGTATGGTTTTTCACATGAGTTAAAAAATCATAGTCAGATCAAGGCTATAAATTTAGTGTTAGGGATGGATATAAACCTAAAACCTTTGAATGGAAATGGGCTAATTGAATCATTACTTTCTAACGAGGGTAAAAAGTGATAATTTTTCCATTTGAAGGGGCTAAAGGGGTTTAAATTTAATTATAAATTTTTAGGAGAGGCTAAAAAAAGAAATTGTAACATTGAGCCGATGGGACCGAAGCCCTAGCTTCCCCTTAGCTTTAACTTTCTTATAGTGAACTTTTTCTAACTTATTCATATAGGATACCTACTGGGAAATCTGCATAACATTAGAAACTACAATAAAAGGAATTTAAAGAACTTAACCTCCAGTTAACCAAATTGTGAGGGGTTAAGTCATGGGATCTTTCTCAGCTTCAACAAAATAGTAAAAAAGACTTCGACTGTCAACATTTTAATCCACTTCAATATATCCAGCAAATTGCATGAAAGTAACATCTGGTTGTCCTAGCAATTTTCTTATCAAATCATTCATTGGGAAGGCATTGGAATCAACTCCAAGTAGAAGAAAAAGAAAAAGAATAAATATTACTCCTCGAAATTTCATGTGAAATGATTCTAATATCAAAGAAATAAGGGTAACTAATGTTTATTGAATTCTTTACTTTCTAATGCTCAAAATTAATGGAGAGAGCTACCTTATATATAGTGTTTGTCTTTTTTAAACTAAATATATTGTTTTAAAAGCTAACATTTTGAAACCGTGAAACATAGGTTTCAAGTTGTCATTGTTTTTAGGCACTATTTTGTTTTGTTAGTTTTCCCAATAATTTTTTAATTTTGAACTTAATAGTGTAAGATTTTTTTAGTAATGACAATGCATGCGTATATTAATAGAAAATGGTAGTATTATCCATGCAAGGATTGGCGTAAGAGAGTTTTATGTTGGACCCATTATGCTTTCCCTTTAAAGAAGATCACATTAGAGTTAAACCTAAATTGTTTAAAATAATATAATTATAATATATTTTACGTAGAAAAACTCCTCAAAAGAGGGTAAAAAGCCATAAACAAAAAGAGATTATACTATAATAAAGGAAAGTACAAAAGATGAAGTGAATTAAAAGAAAAACTGGAAACACCACAAGAAAAACCGTCGAAACAAAGAATAAAATTCTCTCAATCTAAATATTTTTTGTTGTGTAAAACCTAGAGTAATTAAAACCTATTTGTAGACTGAAATTCATATCATCTAGGTTAATTAGAATTTAAGCGGGAAACTAAAAATAGAGTTTAACTAACAGAATAAAAACCAAAATAAATTTTGGTCAAATAAGAGGTATTCTCCCACAAAGGAACTTGCAATCTAAAATGTCACATCAACATCTTTATCATTTAGGGTCCATTTGTTTGCATATAAAATGTTTTTCGTAAAATATTTTCATTGTTTTATTGTAACACCTTATACCCGATCCGGTCATCGAGCCCGAGTAACATGACTTTACACCACTGTCACACATCATGCTCATTATAGATTGTCTCATTATTAAGCGAACATTTTCATTTTAGCATTTTGTAAGAATTTTAAGTCAAACATACTCTAATAATCATTAAAACATGCTAAACACTCACCAAGTGAACTTAAAAAAAAGAAGTTAAACATGCTTTTAAATCACTAAAAAATTTTATGAATTAATCACGTAGGTAACGACACTAAATCAATGGTATCAATTGCAACCTCCAAATCCGGCCTAATCATTATGGCTAGATTGAGAAGGCTACATTAGCCACCAAAATGGCTAAGCTAACTTACGTTACTTTTGAAGACCTTAAATAAACTCATTTTAGAGAAAACTGTAGTTGTACTTTGAGTTAGTTTAAAAGCACTCATTCATTAGGCCGTGTATATTTAGGATTCATTTTATTGTTGATAGTGTTGTTTTAGAAAAATCGTTTGCTTGTCGCTCTTTAAAAAAAAAAAACTCAATGTTAAACTAATACAGCGGAAAAACCATTTTTCAAGTCATTTTGGAAACTTAGTTGCCTTATCAATTTGTTTTTCAAAAATAGTTCCTTTGCAATATAGTGGAAACTAGGGAATAGTATCAAATTTTACTTAAGCCTGGTATCATGCATTATCCAGTTATTATGCTTGACTGATTCATGCATGCAAAAATCCCCAAAAGAAAAGTTACCAAGCCACAGATCAGAAATAATTAAAAATTACAAGTCAAAACCAATAAAGACTTAATAATAATTAATTAAAAATTTTAATAATCTGAGGTCCAAGTTGATTCTCTGAATGCTGAGTCCAGTCCTAATTTTGAGGTTTACCTAAAAAGTTAAACACTATTGGGGGTGAGCTTATGAAAAGCTCAGTGTGAGTCAAATAATTATTTAAATGGGCAAAAACATCAAATACAGTGAAACATATTAGAATTAACAGAAGAAAATAGAACCATCATAGGAATTTCATGTCATTACATAGCCATTATCAAATTGATGTCAAACGGTGTATGAGCATAGGTCATTATTCATTCGAGTAACAATCATTAATTCTGATACCATTCAATACAACAAAATATAATACGTAGCATAACTCAATAACATTCGAATATGTTGTGCACATGATGCAATGCAAAAAGGTTCCTACCCATACCATCCGCTACACACCACGAGTTCTCCAGAACCCTTCTGCCAAACTCTAAAACATTATGAGCATAGCTCGATATGGTAAAACCACCAAATAATCAATAATGCAAAAAATCTTCCGTATATCAAATAGTGCGATACAATAGCCAATAACATATAATATGCAATAAAATTGCCAATCCCCTTGTTACTCTAGGTGCAATGCACTGACTACGAATAATGCAGACTTAATATGCCGCCGGTACTCCACGGAACTCCTTCATCAACCACAAAATCTCAACCCAATTCATATGTAATATGTCACACAATCTCATACATAATCATATCTCAATACTTTTCACATTTATTTTACATGCTCAACATGTCTTCAATAATCACATACTTTAAGTAAATGGAAATAGTGTTCTAATCTTTTAAATTACCATTGTGTTGGTATCAATCAATATCGTTCAATTTCACAAACTTTATGGGTTTTCTTTGTGCATGAATAGCACCCTTTTCAATACACAATATAAAAAATATCTCATACATTTAAACCATACATAAGCTTAATATCTTAACACATTATATCATTCAGTCAAACATTCTCATATCTCATAATTCAAATATGCAATTACTAACTTAATCAAACATTCATACTATCAAACTAGCAATTTTGCCAACATGCCAATCTTTTAAGGCTCGAAACATACCTAGTTCGGCCACTCACAAAATCAATAATTTGGAAATTAAGACAATCCAATAAAAAATTTAATTTTTCAAATATAACATGATATTTAACATTTTCAAATGATTTTATGAGTTTAGGACCCACACCTCATTTCTCGCTTCCTCGCAACACACTAGCGAATCTTCCAATTTTCCTTAATAATTCCTTAAACGAACCTAAACCAAAATTCAATATAAATTCAATCAATTTACCATTAAACCAGCCCCCAAACACCCACTTATGAGTTAAAACCAATGGTTGAAATTATAACTATTTTATGAATCCAAACTAGTTAGATTCCTTACACTGTATCGATGCAAACCGTACGTACAATAGTTCTTTGCCTTTACTGATGATTCGGGCCGTTTGGGTCAGCACCTAATTCAATAATATACTGGAAAATTAGTATCTAAGTAATTATTAAATTCCTTATTTTAATCAATTCATAATCTTTACCCAACAACAATGTCGAACTAACAAACTAGTTACCCTTAATTGTACTTACGATTCACGATTTGTGGGTTTCGAATGACCAATTGATCAAGAACATTTTTCCCTAATAGAAATGGGTTTAAAAGCTGACTAGGAGGTTAAAGAACTCAAATTAGGGCTGGAAAAATATAAGCAAGAACCAAGAAACAAAACAACCCCTTTTCTTTCCAATAGGCGCATGCACCACCACCATGGTGGCCAAAATTGAGGCTGAATTTTAAAATGGTTTGAGATCTCATTAAATTCTGCAAAAATACCTTTGAAATCATTTGAAATCCCCCAAATTCCAGATCTGGAAATTTAGGATTTTAATGGACAAGATTAATTAAGAAATTGAAGAGAGAATAGACCTTACCCAAGCTAGTTGAGAGAAATGGCAATGGCACTTTCTTGGTAATGATCGGGATCGATCTTGGAGCTCAAGATTTCAGATTTGGGGCTGATTTTAATGAGGAAATGTAACACCCCCAAACCCAGCCTAGATGCCATGGCCAAATCTGGCGACATCACATGTGAGTGCTTTTAGGGAAAATCTTAGCAAGTTAAAAATCATTTAGTTTGTTATATTTACTTAAATCATAAAATCTCTACTCCAATTATTAAGTGATAACGTTTCATTAACATAGAAGCTAAAACATCATTAATTCATAAATCAGTAATTTAACAATTTAAATTTCCAAAATAAACCAAGAATAGTTCGAGTCCAAATACATATTAACCCCAAAAATAAATATTTTAAACAAAGCAGACAAAATAAAGTGTTATTCAAAAATCCGTAAATGTCTACCAATGGTCACCATCGAGCCCTCCGTCACACTGATCCATCTACTACTGAGGATTACTTGACAGACGAAATAAACAAAGGGGTGAGTTTTCACAAACTCAATGTGTACATCCCCACAAGCAACATGTGTAACACCCTTATAACCCTATCTGTCACCGGAATGGGTTATGAAGTGTTGCCAACCCAAAATACCACATTTGTACAATCACATTGATATAAGAACATTAACTTTTATATGCATTCAAAAACTTTATACAAACATTCAAAAGATGCGATATTTGCATGGCCCATATACAACAACATCTCAAAAATACCATTCACTTAAGTCTATTCTATACATGCCATACTAGCTTCAAAACATAGTAATACCAAAATGATAGATAGTGTGACGAGTTGGTGACGATCCCTTTCCGAGCAGGTGACTGGAGTCAACAATCTATAAAACAGAGAAACGTAACAAACGGAGTAAGCTTTCATAAGCTTAGTAAGTTTTAAGCAATGCAACAAATAAACTCAATTATACATCGATTATTCAATTTCTCAAGAGGTCATTTTCTAGATATATTACCATTTGGCCGAATATACACAAGCACATAATACACAATTAGCATTCTTATTTCATTTAATCTGAATTCATATAGCATAAATAAATGGAATATTTTCACATACTTTCACACCTTGACCGAAGGTATCATGATCATAGATATAGTTATAACATTTATTCACATATGTATCACATTATACACTTATGATTCAATTCAAATCAAACTCACATTTAAGTACATAATACGTATCTGGCCAACTTATCGTATTGAATGTATTCATTTGTCATTCTAACACGAGGTATCTTAGTTTTAGACTTTTATCAAATCACCGGCATTCAGCCTGCTAGGTTTAAAAAAACCCGAATTCATTCACCGGCATTTCGCCTGCTAGGCTCGAAGCCCGATATCATTTCACCGGCATTATAGCCTGCTAGGTTTAAAACCCGAATTCATTCATCGGCATCTCGCCTGCTAGGCTCAAAGGCCCGAATAGTATCTGTACGATATTCAAATCAACAAGTTTCATATAACACAATCACACCAAATTAGGTACCAGCATCATTCAAATATATCATCCTACATTTTATTCACTTTTATTTCATTTCATCACTCACATTTATCATTTGATAGTTTACACGTAATACCTTACTCATATTCATCTAACACTATTATTTGATCATAAAAGCATATCACCTTTTACTTCCATTACAAATGCCATTCAGCCATATACTTATATGACAAGTAATACTTAATTCTCATAATCTGTCATGTCATTATCGAATATTATTCATATTTAACTACTTAAAACTTACCTCGAATATTTTCAAATAGTCTCGGATTGGCTATTCAACTACTTTCTCTTTTCCCCTGTCCAACCTTGGTTCTCTATGCTCTTGAGCTAATTCAAACAAAATTTAACTTATTAAAGTCCCATCATGCTAGCTTATGGCCGAATATGACAAGAAATTTAATAGGCCATTTAGCTACTTTTAGCTCAAATACAAAATGGTCATACACATTTTTTTAATCACATTAAGCAATTTAATACAATTTATTTAACATTTTCTCATGTACACCTTTATGACCGAATACATATATCAAATAAGTAACTTGCCTTAACTCATAACTCACATAGCCTAAGTACATATAACCCTAATGACCAAATATGTACATTACCAAAATTCCTATGACTTAACCTATAACCTTCATAGCCGAATATTCATTGTATACTTAGTTCACATACACAAACACAAAACTCATATTTTCATGTACATATCTTTACCATATAGCTAAATATATATATATATATATAGCTCATCAAATAGGTATTTATTTACGTTTCCCTTTTAACACATATTGATCAACTAGTCCATGCATTAGCCTTTGACACATTCGGTCATTAAAGCAATAACCTATTTAACATTCAAGCATTTTATACCAAAATTTCTCCCAAGGCCGAATTCATCTACAACCTTTAGTACATATACAAAGTTTATATTAATTTATACACACACCATTAACCTAGTATCAATTAACTAAGTACTTTAAGAATTTTCTTTAACTAAGTAACTTATCTGGAAATAATAAGGACAAATTTAACAAGCTTAACTAAGTAACTTATCCGGAAATAATATGGGCAAATTTAACAAGCTTGACTAAGTAACTTATCCGGAAATATTAATGGCAAATTTAACAAGCTTTAAATTCAACTTATAATTTGAGCATAACACATCAAGGCATCCACACTAATTTATTATCCAAACATCCATAGCCGAATACACATATTCTTTCATTCATTCTTAACAAAATTCTATCAAGCTTAAATCTCCATTTCATCATTTTAAAATGCAAAATTACTCAATGTTATCTAAATTCACATTTGGCAACTACACATACACACACATTCTCATCTAATGCACCTATATGAACATTTAACTAGCTCAAACTTCACTCATCCACAATTTCTCATTAAAACCTAGAGACAACAACCAAATCCCTTTAATTTCTTCCATGGCCGAATGCTCACAACACAACAAATTTTCAAAATTTAAACATGGGTTAACCAAGAAATGTTTTGACCATGCTAATTTCATAAGAATTTCAAGAAAAAATACATGAGCATACCTTTGAATCATGTAGTAAATGACTGAATGTTCCTTGAGTTTCTTTTCCTCTCCTAATTTTGGCTATGAAGAGCAAAGATGAACAAGCTTTGTCCTTTTCCTCATTTTGTTATTTTATTTAACTTTATTTTATGATAATAAAGCCATTAAATTTATTAATGCTAATTTAAAATGCATATTTTATTTATCACCATCATTATGGCCGGCCACTACACATTAAAGTGGGAATTTTAACATGCAAATCCACCTATTTTACACCATAAATTATTTGGCCACTACAAATTAACCTATCGCATTTTCAAAAATTTTCACATAAGTCTTATTTAATAATTTCACATACAAATGACAAGATCAAAGCATGAAATTTTCACACATGCACTTTCACATATAATAAACACATAACATAACATTTAATAATTTTTGTGACTCGATTTTGTGGTCCCGAAACTATTTTCTGACTAGGGTCAAATTAGGGCTGTCACAGCTTGCATACAAACGGATAACAGAATACGGATTTTCAGCCTTAGCCTTGCAGATATCACATGCATAATAGATCAAATATCAGAAATATCATGCCCACCAACCCTGCACACCATCTCTGTCCAACCCAACACACCATGTGAGGATAAAATTGACCCACCCAGCCCTACACACCAAGTATGGGGATATAATCAACCCATCCAACCCTACACACCAACTGGTACCGTAAAACAGTACATAATAAATATACACAACATGGCTGCCAGATAATAGACTAATCGCCTCTTAGACTTCCTTCTCTTCACAACAATCCCATCCCAATGCACTGCAACATAAATAGTATGACATGCTTATATGCAGTTGTTAGATCATATGTCATGTCAGAACAGATATACAAAATCAGACAGATATACATGCTTGTATTAACATACTTTCGCATACAATGTAGTAATCAAACAGAGTATATGGTCTAAGTAACGCTTACCGCCCCTACAGTCAGGTCACAGACAACTTAGGCGACCCATGCAACCTTACAGAACATTTCAAACAAATTGGGCTTACACGCCCATGTGCTCTGCCTGGGTGGATCACACGGCCTGGCCCAAACTTCCACACGCCCGTGTAGTTCACCCGTGTGACTCACATGCCCGTGTGGCCTACATGGCCCAAATGGCCGAGCTCGTGCCTCGTACACGACCTCGCCAGCCTCACACACCCATGTCTGTCATGCCCATGTGGCGCACGCATGGCCTAGCTCGTCAGTGACACACCCGTGTCTCGTGACGCATGCTACCACACGGGCAAACCATACGCCCGTGTGGCGTCAACAGGCCACTTTTTGGCTTTCGCCGAAACTCATTTTCTACATAATCGAGGTACACACCTAATTCATTTTTTGCTGCTAATCCAACCACGAGCACTCTAAAGCCTAAAATCGACAATACCGAACCCAATATCAGTCACTTAAATCGACTTCCTTAAGAATTACCAAATCCCGAAAGAGAGATCTACTTACCTTCTACAAATACGATGATTCCTCACAGTTCAGAACCCCGATTAATGATCCATAGAACCTTGAATATCCCCTAAACAGCAAACAAAAACCCTCTTAAATGATCTCCAAAGAAGATCACGCAACTTAATTAAGCGATACTTACCAAATCGACAGAACTGCTAGCAATACACCTAAGCTTATCGAAAAAGAAGAAAAACGAAGGAGAGGGGGAAAAAGAGAAGAGAATTTTTGGCAGCAAGGGAGATTTAGGGAAAATGAGAAGATGACAGAGATAAGCTTTTGTTAAAATAAGGAAATAAGCCCTAATTTTCCCTAAAACCCCAACTCAGAATTCTGATAAAACCCAACTCTTAGCCAAACTTACAGCAAAATAATTCCAAAGCCACTGCAAGGATTCAAACTCCGGACCTTGAGTAGAGTGACACTCTTCTTAACCATTAGACCAGCAGGCCCATTCTGTTAAGTTTTACCAACAATTCCTTAAAAGCCCACTAACTTAAAGTCAGCTTTATTCAAATAAAAACCAAAATTTAGCCCAAGTTAAAACGTGAACTTGGGACCTCCCAAAAAACCCCAGAGCACCTAACCACCTAAACCCACAAATCTCTTAAGCCAAAATATCACAAAACAAGAGTTCAGATACTTCCATGCCCAACAATCACAAAATTCGAAACTATAGAAATTTAGGGCGTTACAGGAAAAATGACAGCAATATGATGTAGAATATTTTAACAAATATTTGGGCAAAAAGAAAAAGAAAAAGAAAAAGAAAAGAAAGAGATGGTAAAACCTGGTGTAGGTGACGACAACAATTGAGGAAAGGAAAAAAATTAAAATCAAAGAGATAGAGAGGAGGAGAGGAACGGCTAGAGCAATGAGGAGGAGGACTAAAGGCTGATTATTAGTGAAAAATAAATATTTATTCCTAGGTTAACTAGGCTTGGATGGCCCACACATTAAAATAAGGGGTTTTTGTCAAAAAATTAAATTATTTGCATGGGAAGGGAATTGAAGTTAGGAGCTCAAGGATAAATTCACTAATGTTTAACCATCAAACCAATAATTCATTCTTGATATAATTTGAAATATTTATTTTAAAAAACAAGGCATGTCACCTACTAGGGTTTAAGGCAAAATTTACAAAATAATAAAAATGATGCGAGAGAAGGGATTTGAACTTGGGTTTCAAGAAACGTTACACTTACACTTAACCAACAAACCAATACCTCATTTATTTCCTAAATATGAATAGATAATTTAAAAAATTAAGACATGATCACTCTCTCTCGATTCACAAACCCGATTCTACAAACCCCCGATTTTTGGGATGTTACATCGATAATACTCATGGATGGTATCGATACCACCCTAAAAAGTGGTACCAAATCAGCATTCTATTTCAAAAAGCATATGTTTTATTTCCCTGAGTAACGATACTCATGATATGGTATCAATACCAAATTGTGTTACTAACTTCCTGTACATTTGAAATATCAAAAGGTAACATTTTAAAAACTTGAATATTGATACGTCTGCTCCAGACAACAAAAATACAACATAATAAGGCATTGAATTCATTCTAAATAATAACTATTCAACATGCATCGAGTACCTCATCAAAACCACCGTCAAAATGACCAAAATGACAATTCAAAACATCGAAAATATATCCAAGCAAAAATCAACCGGACAGGGTCCAAGTCCTTAAGTCCTAAGAGCTAATAAGTTACGAAAATATTCAATACATCATGGAAAAACTCAGCTAAAACATCATGGCAATGAAAAACCCAAAATTCTACCATATTGCCTTATTCCCACAATTCAAAATAATAATTATAATTCACCTATTCAAATTCTAACAACTTGGATCAGTCCCTTGGAATACTTCACACCGCTCACACCGTAACACTATCAACCTTTAAAGGTTTAAAAAGGAGTGGATGAGCTTTACAAGCTCAGTGAATGGTCAGAATAACTACCAAGTAAACATGAAATCAAACATTAAAGGAACACAAAAAAGGCACATTCACATGCTAAGTTTACCATATCAACATACTATAGTATTCATGCAATACCTAACAACTTATTCAACATTATGACCACACATTTATGCATACATCACATTTTACAATATTACATTTAATGCTACATTGGCACTTAAGGTTATGAGACATAAGAGTGGGCTCTATCACCACACATCAGATACACGAATCTTCAACACACCAAATGACTCATTGAGTCGAACATATCCTAAAAGTGTAGCACATAGCTAACACTCTCCAACCCACCAAACATGTCCCAGTGAATAGAGCTTAGCTAACATTCCCTTATGTCTCCAAACTATCCCGAGCTTTAACTGTAACCCCAAACTCAGCCTGGATGTTATGGCTGAATCTAGAGTGATTACGATAAAAGGTTTGAAATCTAGTTTTCGCCTATTTAAGATCAACGTGAACCTTTTTTACCCAGAAAGACGGTTTTTATTTGGAAAACATTTTGCCGTACTCTATTTAATTAAAAATCATTTTTTGTTTACATCTTTCAAATAAACTAAATATTTTTTGCAGCAAAGTTTCTTAAAATAATGTATTTTGGTAAATGGAGTTTGTTTTCACAAAAATAGTTGATTGCAGAAAATCAGTCATTTCCATAAAGTCATTTTATCAATTGTCAAACTAGAAATCCAAAAATTAAAATCTAAACCAAAACTAAGTCTCAAAAGCTCGGAGAGTCCAAAATATAAAAAACTCTCAAAATAAAAATTTAAATAAGTCAAAATTTAAGTAAATATAATTTACGGAGGAATGAACATAACCGAGCTCCCGTCGCACCGACCCGCCTAAGTTTGAGGGTTACCTAAAATTATTAGACAAACAGAGAGTGAGTTTTTATAACTTAGTGTGTAACTTGTAAGAAAATAGAGTTTCAAATTTAATCACATGACAGAACATATACAAACATACATCTTATACAAAATCAGAATCATATCAGAGTAGTACAGATGCAGATATATATAATCCTACCCCCATCCTCTACAGACCAGCTCTGACCATCCCATCATACCATGTGGGGTATAACATACCCAACCAGCCCTACACACCACTTAGTGTCCTTACGACACTTTTTAGAATAATCGCAACAGTGTTGTCAGTATAATGGCCAGATATCGCCTCATAGAGAACACTTCCTTCACATAGTTTATCTCCCATCCCATAGTCAGATATAAATAGAAATAACAGAATTATCAAATACCAGAATATACATATCATACATGCTCGTATAACAAATGTAGAACATGCTTATACATAACAGATCATACATATTTCATCACAATACATGAATTTAAACAGTATGTACGTCATGTTCCATGCTAATAGAAAAATAGGATTCCTACTTTATAGCTTATATGACCACATATCGACCCCATGGAAGGCCCAAATTTGATCGAGATGACATGTACAACCCAAGGGAATAATTATGAATTTGTGGCCCACATGCTCGTGTAGCCCACACAGCCTAAATTACCTTGCATGTGTGGCCTACACGGCCAAAATTACCTTGCCCGTGTGACCCACCTACAATTTTTCAGGTTTCTTGTTGCACACCTGGGTCAATTTCGACAAGAACGCAACCACAAGACTCTCGATACTTAAATACAACAAATAAAATGGTTAATTGCAGTATTTAGGCACGAGATAGCCAAGAATCAAACTCTATCTATAACACCCCTAACCCGTATCTGTCGCTGAAGTAGGGTTGCAAGGTATTACCGATCAATACACATCACTTAACATACATAACTCATACATTTATATATTCATAATCAAATACCATTCAACACAATCATATTGTCACTTATAAGGATTTACAAGTCCTTAAACATGCTTTAAGAATGATTCGGGACTAAACCGATAACATATGAAAATTTTAGAAACTTAGAAAAATTTTAAACATTTCAGGGGTCACACACCCATGTGAATAGGCTGTGTGTTTCACATGGCTTCAGACACGCCCGTGTCCCAAGTTGTGTAAAAATAGAGCATACATACTGACTTGGGTCACACGGCCGACCACACGCCTGTGTGTCTATCCCGTGTGCCCTTCGAAGTGGCCACACATGCCCGTATGCCAGGCTATGCCAAAACTATAGGGTATACTGACTTATGCATCATGAGTAAGTCACATGCCCGTGTGCTAGGCCATGTGCCAATTAGGGGACATATTGACTTGTACCATACGGCTGGTCACACGCCCGTGTGTGAGACCGTGTGGAGCATATTGACTTCATTTGAACAACAACACTAGGGGACACACGGCCGTGTAACATGACCTTATGTCACACACAGCTGAGACACACGCCTATGTCTCTACCCGTGTGGACAAAACTAGGCTATTTGCAAAGCCATTATGCCACCCTATTTTCACATGTAAACACAAGCATTAATGATAACATTTTTACAACACAATAAGCAGCCATTTCATAACATTTCATACACATATAATGCCAATTCCACATAGTATTTAATTGCTTAACTAATATCATACATTTTCCATTCATAAGTTTACCTTATAACAAAACACATTTGTATATTTCCATACCATCAACTACTTTCCAAAACATACCAAAACATAATATCAAGTTTAGCCAAATCACATGGCTTAGACTTATAACACAAAATGTACCAAAATCACAATCTCAAGTAGCCATAACTATCACCATTATAACTAGCCTATACAAGTCATATTTACAATTATACACAAGTTCAATAGTACCAATTGGCAACTGGATAGTGTGATATGTAACTCTGACTTGTCTGAAACGAGCGAGCTATCAAACCTCTATAAAATATGGAAAAAGAAACAGAGTAAGCTTTATAGCTTAGTAAGCCTGTTTAATTCAGAACTAAACTTACCATTTATACATAATCAAGGCAATAATTAAAGTGTATTCAATTTAATTACCAAATACCTAAACACAAACATTCATCACAAGTTAGTCATCTAAATACATGAAATCATCCATAATCTCAATGTAAATACTCAATACATTGTATCGCATCAAATTCACATATATCATAAACATCATTTGTAACATTTTACTTTCAATAGTATAACAGTAATTCGTTCATATAAACATTTCTTTGCCAAATTACAGAATTTATGCCATTGAACCTATTAGAATCTCGAGGGATACTCAGGTGAAATACATTACATATGAATTAGTAATCTGTCAATTCCTTATCATTTTTGCTCTTTCGGGCTATGAACAGTAAGCTCCTCCTAAGCTGATGGACAGTAAGCTCTATTAAGCTGAAACGATAAGCTCTAACGAGCTGAAAACAGTAAACTCATACGAGCTGAGAACAGTAAGCTCTCACGAGCTAATATATCGATAAGCTCATACGAGCTACAGTGAGTCCACAACACATGCATGATCTCAACCAAAACGGTAACCCTAGTGACATGTCACTTGTATCCTACGAATTCATACAGTTCAAACAGGGTTCGGTAACTATCAGTCTATATCAATAATGCATTCATAATCCAAGTATATCAATTAACCAATTATATACATACATTTCAAATAATTATAAGTATTTAAAAGTTCGATTCTAATTATACGAACTTACCTCGAGTTGCACAGATGAAAACTATCGACTATTCATTTACTTTTATTTTTCCTCGATCTAATTCTGATCTCGGCTTATCTTGATCTATATATTATCGAATTTAATACATTCAGTATTCAATCAATTCAATTTAGCCCATAATTCATATTTTGGCAAATTTACACATTTACCCCTAAAATTTCATATATTTACAAGTTAGTCATTTTCATATAAATTTGCAAATCCATGCAATTTAGTATAATTACATGCTTAGCCGAATTTACCTCATATTACTAGCAGCTTATATTCCTAATTTATTTACACTTTTACCCATATAATTTACAATTTATCAATTTAATCCCTTTTTGACATTTTTTGTCAAAAACCACTTTACAAAACTAGTTTAACTATCAACAATTATCCAAAATCCGTAACACCCTAATTTTATGGACTTCTGTGAATTTTGGTGAATTTTAGAATTTCTGTGTTTTGACTGCTAGGAGTAGATCTGAGTATGTTAGTGGGCCTCTAGAAGGCCCAAGTCTAAGTTAAAATCGGGTAGTTTTAACTAATTTTAATTCTAAAAGGAAAAGGAATTCTGGTATATTGGGCTTTTAAAATTCCATGGGTGAAATAAGCCACAAGAAGGCCTGTGGTAAAGTGGCATGTGACACCACTAGGGTGCTAAAAAAGTGGCGTGTGGATGATTAGGGGGAGGTAAGGTTCAAGTCACAAGGTAAGCAAATTATAGTATTATTTTTGTGAACAGAAAGGGGATGTAATGGAACTCAAGTGGAACTCTGCTAGGAAGAGTTTGAGCTATTCAGGAGATTGAGTAAGGAGGGGATAAGGGAGAAGATTTAGGAGCTGATTAAGGAGTGTGGTATTGGCCGAATGGTGGACTCTTGAGGGGCAAGAGTTGGCCGGCCAAGGGTTTCTAGTATAGGGAAAATTCGGCCAGGAAGAGGGGGAATTTCGGTATATGGGTAGTGTGGTTTCTAACAATTCTTTTCCTTCTTCTCTTCTCCTCTCTTCTTCTATTTTCTCTTTTTCTTCGTTTTCCTCTCTAGCCGAACCATCCCTACCATTCTACTTATCCATTCCCAATCTTTCTAAACCTCCATAATCGGTTGCCATAAAAGTTGAATTCCCGAAAACCTATTTTTTTGTGTCGATTTCTTCTAGCCAAACCCTCCTATCTTTCTTTATCTTTTTGGCCGATTCTCTCATCCTCTAAACCCCAACATCTATCGACAATATCATTTCAAAATCCCCATATCTAATAATCTTTTTCTTCACAGTTTCAAAAAGCCGAAAACACCATAGTCTTAGGGGCATATAACCGAATCTTTAGATCTCTAAGATTCAATTTTTGCTAGTGTTTGAGGGTTAGATCTGCATCAGAACTGAATAGAAACTGAAGTGGAATCGTGTTGGCTGAAAGAATCGGTCGTAAGTATTCAGATCTATTCTTTATTTCGAGATTTAGAAAAGTCAAAATCCCTAAAGGCATAGGGAGGCTGTCGATTGGAGCTTAAGGCTCTAAAGAGTTGTAACAATTTATTTTTTTTGGTGTTAGTGTGATCTAGAGGCTACTGATCGAAGGCTTGGACAAGCGGAATGGCTAGATCTAAACCTAGTCGCTAGTTTCGGCAAAGGTAGGATCGCTAGTGCCTAAAGTATTAATGGCTGATTTTTGGTAAGGGGTTTTGTACATAAGTTGCTATTGGATTCATAGTTAACATATTAGTAATTGACTATAGGCAACTCGTGTGTGGAACTCGTCAGTGTTTCATCGTAAACAGTTGTGTAACTGACACCCTCTCATAGACTAGATCGGAAAAAGCCAAAAAGTCGAAATGCCAAATAGTCGATATTTTATGAACTTGTGAGTGTGCGAATGCTCGTGAGATAGATTGATTAACAATTTTGGTAATCGAAGTGATAAGACTGCAGTACGCGCGATTTTGTGCACTTCGATATATTTGGGCTTAATGGGCCAAAATCGGGATAATGGGCTAACGGGCCCAATTCAGTAAGAATACTCGGTAAGTGTTTCTGTTAGTACGTAAATGGCAAAAATATGCATGAAAACCCTAAAATAGTTAAATTACTAAAATACCCCTAAGTATGGGAATTACCATTATACCCCTAGGGTTAATTTTTGACTGAAATGCATGATGATCTGATTCTGTATGTTGTAAGCCATGACTTGTATATCTGTTGCATGGGGACATGGGTTATATTTATGGAGGAAGCGTCCTGGTGGCTATGCCACAATTATCTGATCTGGTGGCTCTGCCACAATTATCGGTTCTGGTGGCTCTGCCACGATTATCTGTATCTGGTGGCTCTGCCACATTAACTGTTTCTAGCAGCCATGCTACAAATTCTGTGGCGTGTAGCGGTTGGGTGGGTCAAGTAGTCTCCTCACATGGTGTAAGGTTGGTACGGGGGTGCATATGGTTGGATATGGGTTGGGTTCTGCATATATATATGAAATATCTGTTCTGTTTCTGTTATGGGCCTATGGGATTCATTCTGAACTCTGTTTTGGGTTAAGGCCCAACTTAATCTGTTTCTGTGGTTTGAGCTGAATTAGACTATGGTTGGGTTATTTTACACCTGAGTTTCCAAACTCACCCCTTATTTTCATCCACGCAGGTAATCCCCAACCATAGTGGGCTTGGAGCTGTGAGGGATTCAGAGTGGCCACACGTTCTGCAAATTCAGTTTTCTTCTGGTGAATTGGACATCTTTTCATTTACTTTTATGGTTTGGGTTTTAAGTTGTAATAAGCCGCTTTAATTATTTTTAATTGTTTTAATATGGTTTGCTAGAATAGATATGATATTATCTTAATCGTTGAAATTGAATGGCTTTAAGGCGCATTTTCAAAAATAGTACTTGACTTCAAAATATCATGACAACAAAGCAAAACTTTCGCAACGGAAACGTTTTCCAAAATTAATAGCCTTTTTAAATGGATTAAAACAAATTGATTTTCTACGAACATTCACTGAGTTAGGGTGTAGCAATGGTGGTGTGCATGTCTAGGATTGGATCCAAAGGGAGCTTAGTACTTAAGTATTCTAATGGACTCACCTCCTCTTTTCTGGCATCCTACCTGGTGCACAGCTTCCATTCACTTTAACCCGTAGTGAAGTTATTCTTTAAGACACTAGAAGAGTTTTTAGATTAATAATATAAAAATGTTTTTAACGCTTCGATGTGGCACGTTAGATTCGGCTATAACGTCTAGGCTGGGTTTGGGGTGTTACAAAATCCATCATCAACCATCAACTTACTCAAGCATTCAACAATGGCAACATGATAAATCTTTAACAATTTCAAACTCTAAGGTATGGGCTAGCTAGAATACGAAGCAACGATCTCAAAAACATAAAAATCATTAAAAACAGATCACAAATCGTACCTTAATTTCTCAAAATAGCTTGGCCGAATGAAGAAAGTAAAAATGGTGTTTTATTCACCCAAATTTCGATTGATGATGATGAATGGAGAAAGAATTTTGTTTTGTTTTATTATAATTAACCTTAATTACCAATTTACCTTAATAATGTTCAAAAATATTATAAATTACACCATTTGCCATGCTATCATCATCCACTAACCTATAAATGGCCTATTTACCACTTAAGGACCTTTATTTCAATGTTTTATAGCTATTAAACACTTTTAGCTAATAGAACACAAGTTTTACGCTTTACGCGATTTAGTCATTTTTATCGAATTAAGCAGTCAAACAGTAAAATTTCTTTACAAAACTTTCACATAATAATTCTATCATGCTATAAACTATAATAAAATAATAAAATAAATATTTTGACTTTGGATTTGTGATCCCGAAACCACTGTTCCAATTTGACTCAAAAACGGGTTGTTACAACTCTCCCCCTTAGGGATTTTCATCCCCGAAAATCTTACCAAGAAATAAGTTAGGGTACTATTTTCACATTGCGTCCTCGAGTTCCCACGTAGCTTCCTCAATTCCATGTTTATGCCAAAGAACCTTTGTAATATCCTAATTTTGGGCCTAGTCGAAATAGTGGTTTCGTGACCACAAAATCCAAGACAGGAATAATTATTTTATGATTATTTTGAGGTCTGTGATATGATTGCATGATTGTGTGAAAATTTCGTGAAGAAATTTTATGCATAAAGTGCTTAAATTGAAATTATGGACTAAATCAAATAATTTGCAAAACTTGCATTCTAGAAGTTTCTAGTATGAAATTGTTTTGAAATATTAATTAGGAGGTCTAAAATAGCAATTTTACCAATTTCTAAGTCTATGGACAAAAATTGGACATGGATGGAATTTTTGGAAAGTTTAGTAATAAGGGCATTTTGGTCATTTGGGGGTAAAATAAATTAAAATACAAAATTAAAAGCTAATTTTGCTCATCTTCAACCCCATGGCCGAATATAGCAAGGAGAAACCATGGCTAGGGTTTTTCAAGCTTCCAAGCTCGATTAGCAAGGAAAACTGAAATTCAGGCTAAAATGGGGAAAATACTAAGTTGTGGATGAAATGGTAAAAGTAGCCATTTTCACATACGAGGTAAGTTCATATGTAAATGTTGGTAACGTAGTTATTATTTTAAATGTTTTTATGTTATTTAAATGATATGATAATTATTATGAAATATTATACTCGTGATAATTGTTTGATAATATGTCAAATTATGTGAATACTTGGAAAATGTGAAATACTATCGAGTATCAGTATCGGTATTCCGTAGAAGATGGTTGAGACACATGATTGGGGAAAAGGTCCCGCTGAACCTTAGGAATGGATTAGGATACAAATGGCATGTCACTGGGATATTTGGGCATCTGAACTCGTTGAGTTGAGTCTGAGTTCACTTATGGATGCGAATGTCCGAACTCGTTGAGTTGAGTCCAAGTTCGAGAGATGTAACTAGGCATCCGAGCTCGTTGAGTTGAGTCCGAGTTCACTTATGGATGCGAACGCCTGAGCTCGTTGAGTTGAGTCCGAGTTCACTTATGGGCGGGTTACATGGTAGCTTGGCTACATATGTGGCACTTATGTGCAAACTTTTCGTGTATCCGAATTATATTCCAATGTGTTCAACAGGTAAAATTCTACTCAAATGGAGGAATACTCGAGATGAAAAGTGACGTATTGGTAAGTTTTGTGAAATGGATACTTTGAACAGGTATGTACTTAACCCTCGGGTTGAAAACTCGATATAACAACAATATGGTAAGATGATAAATGAAAATGTGATATGAATGTCTCGGTGATGATTATGCAAATGCCGTTTATGTTTGCTTATATAGTTGTGTTACTTGCTATTTGCATGTGAACTTACTAAGCATTTGTGCTTACTCCCTCCTTTTCATTCCTTGTAGTGTTGACAAGCCAGCTCGGAAATCAGAAACGATCGGAGGCACGCTCACACTATCCGTATACCATCTTGGCATAATGGCTTGTATATTTTGAGTATGGCATGTATAGCATTATAATCATTTTGTATATATGGTCTTATGATATGGTTATTGAGTGGTATGGAAATGCTTGGTAATGATTAGCTATTGGAATGGCTAATCATGATCATATTTGGTGTTATATGCTAAATTGCTAGCTAATCCATGGGAACCATGAAATGGGTAAAATTTACCATAAAATAGATTCAGACAGCAGTAGTGACGTGAATTTGAAAAATCACTAAAAATAGTAGAAATGGAATTAAATAATGAATAAGTTATGGAATTAAATAGGTATATGAGTTATATTTTATGAGATGTTTAAATTTTTGTGAAACAGGGCCAGAGCAATTTCTAGATCCCCTGTTCTGACTTTGAAAATTCACCATAAATTTTTCAAAGATAATTAGAAGTCATGATTTATATGTACAGATTCCTTATTGAGTCTAGTTTTATTAGAAATAAACGGCATAGTCATTGAAACTCTGTACAGGGAGATATCTGATTCGTAATACACAGAGGTCAGAGCAGTCAAACCCCAAAATAGTGGAGACTTTAACTAATAAACTGTACTAATTTGCTTGACCAAAAATTATATAAAAAAAATTATTAAATAGATATATGAGTCTAGTTTCAGGGAAAATTTACGGAATTGGATTTCGAGTTTCGAAACTCGAGATATGAATTTTTAAGCGACTGTGACACAGATTGCTAGCTTGACTGAAAATTTTAAAAATAGCTTGTTTGAGCTGTTTAAAGTAATGAATTAAGTCTGTTAACACCTCGTGTTCGACTCCGGCGATGGTCTCGGGTACGGGGCATTACATTTGGTGGTATCAGAGCAGGTTTAGTCGGTTCTCGGACTAACTTAGCATGCGTAAAAATTTAGCTATACATGCCACTGATCTGTGATAGTGTGATGTCTTCCGACGCATATGAGTACCGTCTTATTTAGACAGGGTACTCTCCAACCGAACTGCGCCGACCATGTTCAATGTTATGTGAAGGTATTTGAGTAAAATTATGATTATGATAAGTCTCGGTTCAGAAAAGTATGAATAAAAGTTTATGATACATATGTGATAAATATCCATATTTGCTTAATGCTCATATGATGTAGTGTATATGGCTTACTTGATAAGATGAACGGAATAAATAGAAAGTAGTAGAGGTATGAATAAAAGTCATAATATTATGATATGAATGAAAATGTCCTTGTCTTGATTTGGACGTCGAATGTTGATGAATGCTAATGATATATAATTTTTATGAGATAAAGGATTATAATGAAATGAACTTATCTATGTTAAATTGTTGGGTGAATTATATGATTGTAATGACATGTACATGATGCACGAAATGAAAGTTGTGATTGTGATGCAAATATCTATGTTTGTTTGGCCCTATATGATGTCATGAGCATGAATTAATTTAATTAAATGAATGGATAAGTAAAGCTATCTAGAAAACATAGAATGTATGCATAAGTATATTGTCTAAATGGGACAGTAGGAAAATTTGTGTAAGCCAACATGAATGTTGCATTGCCTGAATGAATGACATGATTTTGATGATGTTGCTATGATGATAGAAGTTGTGTCTTATGTGTATGTCTAAGAAAGTCGAGTCAAAAGTCCTACAACCCCTCCCCCTTACCGAAGTGGTACTTATAATGGAATTTCATGAGATTTTTATTGAATAAGTTTCCAGTTGAGAACCCAAAGAATTCAGTGATTGAATAATTATAAGTATGATCAGAGATTGAAAATGAGCTGATAAGTAAAGTTAGAGCCAGTAAAGTATCGGATTGACGTAAAGATTATTGGAGTTATGCACTGTTCCAATTAGAGAAGGAATTCTCTTTGGTAAATCGAATTACTCAGGTGCAAGGACGAGAAAAGTGTAAATCAAAATTTATTCAGAACTGGCCTTCTTTAGTGAATGGTTTAATATGAATTTTGTGACGGCAGAACTAGTTGGGGAACTGATATTTGAAATGCGAACTATCTGAGTGTGACAGTTATGACTGGACAGATTTAGCAGTCTCTTTTGAGATGTTCTATGTGTTTACCCGTTCTTAGAAATATTTCTATGGCTATTGATCTTCTGAATAAATTCTTGTTATATGGGAATGTCTTCTAATTCTGGTGTTGGATGAAAGCATTGGTAGTCTGACTGGTTTATAATTTATATTGCTCTATTTCATCGGGTATTCTATTTCATTTTAAATCGATAAGAATTGATGAGAGAATACATATGATATTATAATCCTGTTTCTTCTACTTGATGCTTCATCTGATATATATGTATGGGAAGATATATTGATCTTGTTATATTTTATTTCAGTGGGATTAAATGATGTTTTCTTTTGGACTTTCTTTCTTTGAAGAATTATCGGGTATTCTATATTTTCTCTATGAGTTTGGTTTTCGATTCTCTCGGCATAGTATCGTATCTTGGGTTTCTTTATCCCGGATCTTTTATTCGGATTTCTTTATTCCGGTTTCTCTATCTTGGATTTCTTTAGTCGGTTTTCTTGTTATCTTTGTTCCATAATTTGTCAATTACGACTCATGTTCGAAGTGCGTTCTTCAGCTCGTGATAATCATGTCAAATATGTCTATACTTCTAATTTGATCTTAGTAATGTGGTGATTTTAGTATTGGGATTTTTTTTCTAATTTCTGTGTAAGGATTTGACATCAGTAAAGGCATAGGTGATAAAAGCGCGAGTTTCAATCGGTATGGTGAATTATTTATTTGAAAGATTTCATGTAACAATTATGTCAGGATTATTTTTCTCAAGTCTGATAATAGAATTTCATTTTTGTACTGGTAAAAGAGTAAATAGTCTGAACGAGAAGTGTATATTTATTAGAAAGAGTTGGATATTAGTTAAAGTCACTACGAATGATAAGGTTTTCATCTTATGAAAGCTGAAAAGTTTATTACATGTTGACAGAGTTCGGATAGATGAGAATATTGGTAACCGAAGCGTCTGAACTAGACTAGTCTACATTGAGCAAAGACTTCCTGACTTTCAATAATGTACTGTTGTATGAATTGTGATGTGTTTCAAGATAGTGAGGTAATGTGATAGTTTAGAGCATTCGATGTTACATAAAATCAAAGAGGTTAAAGCTTAGCATTGGGATCTATCAAAATTATCCTTGTCAATGTTGATATTGCGATGGAAATGAGAAGGATTATTCTTGAGGCCATATCAGAATTATTTCTATGGCAGAAAGAGGAAAATGTGATGTATCCTATTCTTAAATGTTTGGAGAAATCTATAAATCATATCGGTATTGAATGAATTCCTACTCATCAGATTCATGGAATTTCAGGTCTCTTTGATTGTTGGATTTCTTGGAATTCCGGTCTACATTAATCAAGTTAATATCCTGGTTTTATGTCATGATATCATGGGAAACTGAGAAGGGTTGAAAATTTAAGAACAGTTGAGAGTTGAGACTGTAAGCTTTTAGACCATATGAGAAATTAAAGAGATGTATTGGAGGTACAGCCTAAGTGAAAGTTCTTCAGCACCGAATATGAGATTAAAAGTGAAGACCACTTTTTTGGTAAGATTTTCGGGGACGAAAATCCCTAAAAGTGGGGGAGAGTTGTAATATCCTAATTTTGGGCCTAGTCAAAATAGTGGTTTCGTGACCACAAAATCCAAGATAGAAATAATTATTTTATGATTATTTTGAGGTCTATGATATGATTGCATGATTGTGTGAAAATTTCGTGAAGAAATTTTATGCATAAAGTGCTTAAATTGAAATTAGGGACTAAATCGAATAATTTGCAAAACTTGCATTCTAGAAGTTTCTAGTATGAAATTGTTTTGAAATATTAATTAGGAGGTCTAAAATAGCAATTTTACCAATTTCTAATTCTATGGACAAAAATTGGACATGAATGGAATTTTTGGAAAGTTTAGTAGTAAGGGCATTTTGGTCATTTGGGGGTAAAATGAATTAAAATACAAAATTAAAAGCCAATTTTGCTCATCTTCAACCCCATGGCCGAATATAGCAAGGAGAAACCATGGCTAGGGTTTTTCAAGCTTCCAAGCTCGATTAGCAAGGAAAACTGAAATTCGGGCTAAAATGGGGAAAATACCAAGTTGTGGATGAAATGGTAAAAGTAGCCATTTTCACATACGAGGTAAGTTCATATGTAAATGTTGGTAACATAGTTATTATTTTAAATGTTTTTATGTTATTTAAATGATATGATAATTATTATGAAATATTATACTCGTGATAATTGTTTGATAATAAGTCAAATTATGTGATATACTTGGAAAATGTGAAATACTATCGAGTATCGGTATCGGCATTCCGTAGAAGATGGTTGAGACACATGATTGGGAAAAAGGTCCCGTTGAACTTAGGAATGGATTAGGATACAAGTGACATGTCACTGGGATATTTGGGCATCTGAACTCGTTGAGTTGAGTCCGAGTTCACTTATGGATGCTAATGTCCGAACTCGTTGAGTTCAGTCCGAGTTCGAGAGATGTAACTAGGCATCCAAGCTCGTTGAGTTGAGTCCGAGTTCACTTATGGATGCGAACGCCTGAGCTCGTTGAGTTGAGTTCAAGTTCACTTATGGGCAGGTTACATGGTAGCTTGGCTACATATGTGGCACTTATGTGCAAACTTTTCGTGTATCCGAATTATATTCCGATGTGTTCAACGGGTAAAATTCTACTCAAATGGAGGAATACTCGAGATGAAAGGGAATTGCTAAGTGTTGTGAAATGGATACTTTGAACAGGTATGTATTTAACCCTCGGGTTGAAAACTTGATATAACAACAATATGGTAAGATGATAAATGAAAATGTGATATGAATGTCTCGGTGATGATCATGCAAATGATGTTTATGTTTGCTTATATAGTTGTGTTACTTGCTATTTGCATGTAAACTTACTAAAAATTTGTGCTTACTCCCTCCTTTTCATTCCTTGTAGTGTTGACAAGCCAGCTCAGAAATCGGAAACGGTCAGAGGCACGCTCACACTATCCGTATACCATCTTGGCATAATGGCTTGTATATTTTGAGTATGGCATGTATAGCATTATAATAATTTTGTATATATGGTCTTATGATATGGTTATTGAGTGGTATGGAAATGCTTGGTAATGATTAGCCATTGGAATGGCTAATCATGATCATATTTGGTGTTATGTATGCTAAATTGCTAGCTAATCCATGGGAACCATGAAATGGGTAAAATTTACCATAAAATAGATTCAGACAATGATAGTGACGTGAATTTGAAAAATCACTAAAAATAGTAGAAATGGAATTAAATAATGAATAAGTTATGGAATTGAATCTTGATGAGTCTATTTTCATATGGATGGAACAAAACAGGTATATGAGTTATATTTTATGAGATGTTTAAATTTTTATGAAATAGGGCCAGAGCAATTTCTAGATCCCCTGTTTTGACTTTGGAAATTCACCATAAATTTGTCAAAGATAATTAGAAGTCATGATTTATATGTACAGATTCCTTATTGAGTCTAGTTTTATTATAAATAAACAGAATAGTCATTGAAACTCTGTACAGGGAGATATCTGATTTGTAATACACAGAGGTTAGAGCAGTCAAACCCTGAAACAGGGGAGATTTAACTAATAAAATGTACTAATTTGCTTGACCAAAAATTCTATAAAAAAATTAGTAAATATATATATGAGTCTAGTTTCAGGGGAAATTTACGGAATTGGATTTCGAGTTTTGAAACTCGAGATATGAATTTTTAAACAACTGTGACACAGATTGCTAGCTTGACTGAAAATTTTAAAAATAAATTGTTTGAGCTGTTTAAAGTAATGAATTAAGTCTGTTAACACCTCGTGTTCGACTCCGGCGACGGTCTCGGCTACGGGGCGTTACAACCTTTACTAGGGCTATGCGCTTATTTTTCAATTCTTTAATTTCATGAGCTAAAACCCTGATCGGTTCTTCGTTATAAGTCAAATAAGCCTATATCTCAACATCTACCGGAGAAATCACATGTGACGGGTCAGATGTATCGACATAGCATGGAAACGTGAAAGACATTATGAATCTTTTCAAGTTCTGATGATAAAGCTAGTCGATACGCTACAGGCCCTATTTTCTCAATAATCTCATACGGCCCGATGAAACGCAGACTCAATTTTCCTTTGCGGCCAAATCGAAGAACCTTTTTCCACGATGACACCTTTAGAAACACTCAGTCCCCGACTTGAAACTCAATTTCTTTACATTTCAAATCCATGTATGATTTTTGTCGATCTAAAGCTACTTTTAAATTTTCACGAATCGTTTTAACTTTTTCTTCAGTTTCTCTGATCAGTTCAACCCCGTGAATCTTTTTCTCACTTAATTTAGTCCAGTATAACGGAGTTCAACATTTGCGACCATATAAAGCTTCGTACGGTGCCATCTTTATACTCGTTTGAAAATTGTTGTTATACGCGAATTCTATCAATGGTAAGTATTTTTCCCAACTGCCCTCAAACTCTAAAATACAACATCTCAACATGTCTTCGAGAATCTGAATAACTCTCTCGGTCTAATTGTTAGTCTAAGGATGAGAAGCAATACTAAAATTCAACTTCGTACCTAAAGCTTCTTGCAATTTCTTCCAGAATTGCGACATGAATCTCGGATCCCTATCAGAAGGTAGCACCCCGTGTAACCGAACAACATCAGAAACGTACAATTCAGCTAATCTATCAAGTGCGTAATTTGTAAATACTGGTATGAAATGAGCAGATTTCATTACTCGATCAATGACAACCCAGATAGCATCGTTCTTTTTCAGAGTTAGGGGTAATCCCGACACAAAATTCATTGTAATTCTATCCCATTTCCACTCAGGAATCATCACATGTTGCAGTAAACCAGATGGTACTTGATGTTCAGCTTTAACTTGCTTACAAATCAAACATTTAGAAACAAACTCTAAAATATCCCATTTCATTCCTTACCACCAGTAAAACTGTTTAAATCATTGAACATTTTAGTACGTCCCGGATGAATAGATAAGCAGCTATAGTGTGCTTCGTGCAAAATCTTCTAAATGAGTTTTGAATTTCTCGGTATGCAAATTCTATTCTGGAACCTTAAACAATCATCAACTCCAATCTGAAACTCTGAATCAGGGATATTCTCACATTGAGTTCATTTAACTTGCAATTCGCGGTCAACCTTCTAAGCTTCACAAATTTGTTAAAGAAATACTGGTTTAGTTTTTAATTTAGCTAAAATAGACCCATCATCACAAATCATCAACAGGGTATTCATTGCTTGTACTGCAAACAAAGATTTCTGGCTCAAGACATCAGTAACAACATTAGCTTTTTCCAGGTGATAATCAATCACAAATTCATAATATTTCAATAATTCGAGCCATCTTCATTGTCACAAATTCAAATCCTTCTGTGACATCAAATATTTTATGCTTTTGTGATCCGTATAAATGTGGCATTTCTCACCATACAAGTGGTGTCGCCAAATCTTCAACATAAACACAATTGCAGCCAACTCTAAGTCATGTTTTGGATAGTTCTTCTCATGCGGTTTCAATTGTCGAGAAGCGTAAGCTATAACTTTTCCTTATTACAGTAGAACACATCCCAGACCGTTTAATGACGCATCGCTATAAATTACAAATTCTTTCCTCGATTTCGGTTGAACCAAAATTGGTGCTTCAATTAATAGTACTTTCATCTGTTTGAAACTCTACTGGTATTTTTTCAACCATTCAAATTTCACATCTTTTTGAAGCAGTTGAGTCATCGGTGTCGCAATCATCGAGAATCCTTTCAAAATCTTTGGTAATAGCCCGCTAAACCCAGAAAAATACGGACTTCAGACACATTTTTTGGAGGTTTTCAATCTATAATAGCAGAAATCTTACTCAGGTCAACTCTAATACCGTCAGCTGAAACAATATGCCCTAGAAATTCAACCTCATGGAGCCAAAACTCACATTTGCTGAACTTTGCAAATAATTGCTTATCACATAAAGTTTGTAACACAATTCTCAAATGCTCGGTATGTTTAGATTCATCTCGTGAATAGATCAGAATGTCATTAATGAATACAACGACAAATCTGTCTGAATACGATCTGAATATTCGGTTCATTAAGTCCATAAAAACTACAGAAGCATGGTTAATCTGAAAAGCATAACCAGGAATTCATAATATCCATACCTCATTCTGAAGGTAGTTTTCAGCACATCTGACTCTTTAACTCGTAACTGATAATAACTCGATCTCAAATCAATATTTGAAAATATTGTAGCCCCTTTCAACTGATCAAATAAATCATTAATCTGTGATAGAGGGTATTTGTTCTTTATCGTCACTTGATTCAGCTGTCTATAGTCGATACACATTCTCATCATGCCATCCTTCTTTTTCACAAATAATACCAGTGCACCCCAGGGTGAATAACTCAGTCGTGCAAAACCTCTGTCTGTCAATTCCTGTAACTGAGCTTTCAACTCTTTTAATTCTATTGGAGCCATTCTGTACGGAGCTATCGATATCGATGTTGTTCCCCATTCTAATTCAATACCAAATTCAACCTCTCTGATCGGTGGCAAACCCGGTAATTCTTCTGAAAATACATTGGAAAACTCACAAACAACAGGTACATATTCAATCTTTGATTCAAACACCTTTTTATCCAATACGTATGAAAGATATGCATCATAGCCCTTTTTCATATATTTCTATGCTATCATAGATGAAATCACAGTAGGTAATTCATTTGAATCATCAGACTTAATCTGAAGAATCTCACCATTTTGACATTTTAATTCGATAGTCTTTCGCCTACAATTCACAATTGCATCATGCATAGTCAGCCAATTCATACTCAGAATCACATCAAACTCATCGAACGGTAGAACCATCAAGTTAGCCTAAAAAAAGTAACCCCGAGTCATCAAAGGACAATTCTTGCAAATTTTATCAACTAAAACAGACTTGCCTAAGGGGTTCCATACTTTAATTACAAACTCCATAGACTCAACATGTAAACTCTTTTTAAATACTAAATTCATACAAATATATGAATGGGTTGATCCAGGATCTATGAATGCAACCATATCAGTATCAAAAAGAGAAAAAGTACCGGTAATAACGTCTGGCGATGATGCCTCCTCCCATGCATGGATAGCATAAGCTCGGGCAAGTGCTCATGCCTCAGATCTTACAATAGAATCTCTCGTAGCACCTCAGTTACCATCCATATTTCTAGTGTTTAAGGGTGGTCTCCCTCTAATAGCTGTATTACTTACTTTCGTCGATTGATCTCTTTCAGCTACAAACTTTTCTGGATAGTCTAAGAGATAATGATCAAGAGATCCACATTTAAAGCACACTAATCTACATTCACCGTAATGTCGCTTATTACAATGTTTACATTCAGGTCTAGCATTTCTAACACTTCCCACACTGGCAACGGATGTCGCCTAAGGTTTAGGGCTGAAATGTCTCGCATCTCTATATCTAATCAAAATTCCCGCAGAAGCCATAGAACGAGGATGATATTCTCTAGATTTCTTTGATGCTGACTGATTTGATTTGCCTACAAATATCTTTCTAAAATCCCTAGCCTCAAAATCAGCTTTTATTTTCTCTTTATAAAGCTCTTCGGCTTTACAAGCTTTGTCCAATAGAACTACAAACTCTTTCAGCTCAAGAATTCCAACTAAAAGTCTGATTTCTTCATTCAATCCATCCTCGAACCTTTTACACATTATAGCTTCAGAAGAAATACATTTATGAGCATATTTACTGAGTCATATAAACTCTCTTTTATATTATGTTACTGACATAAAACCCTATTTCAATTCAAGAAATTATTTTCTCTTCTGATCAATAAACCTTTGGCTGATGTATTTCTTTCTGAATTCAATGACCCTAATTTCGGTTGATGATGATGAATTGAGAAAGAATTTTGTTTTGTTTTATTATAATTAACCATAATTACCAATTTACCTTAATAACCTTTAAAAATATTATAAATTACACCATTTTCCATACTATCATCATCCACTAACCTATAAATGGCCTATTTACCACTTAAGGACCTTTACTTTAAGGTTCTATAGGTATTAGACACTTTTAGCTAATAGAACACAAGTTTTACGCTTTATGCAATTTAGTCCTTTTTACCGAATTAAGTAGTCAAATAGTAAAATTTCTTACGAAACTTTCACACAATAATTCTATCATGCTGTAAACTTTAATAAAATAATAAAATAATTATTTTGACTTTCGATTAGTGGTCCCGAAACCACTATTCTTATTTGACTCAAAAACGGGTCTGTTGTACTTTCAAACTCTAAAATTACGATAATCAGACCGCAACTGCACTAAATTGCGATGTTGAATGAGTGTCAAACTCTCATCTAAACACCACAAACTAGTTAATCAATGATAACAAAATTTCACAACACTAATTGCATCCCAAAACCCCTAAATTAAACAATCAATAAACTAACTAAAACATTACCTAATAGGAGCAAAATTTAAGACCCAACGAACAGCAATCCAATGTTTAAAAAAGATTCCCAAAAAAAAATTGAAAGGACAAATGAACAGATGAAAACAAGAAAGCAAAATTTTGCAATTTCAAATTGCGGCGTAGCTTAGGGGAAAACAATGGGAAATATGGGTTTTGGGTTTCTTTCTTTCTTCTTCTTTTTTATTAACTAAAAATAAATAAAACCAAAAGAAAAACATAAAATGGAATTAAACATAAATTAATTACTTGTTTTATTTATTTCAAAATAAGCCTAAAAGATAAAACATTTAAAAGTGACTACTTGATTTATTATTAATATATTTTATTTTTTTCCAATAAACTCATTTAAAATCCACTCCAAAATTATTTTGACGACAAAACATATTTTATTTAAAATAAAATAGGCTTGGGAACAAAACGATTGAACTAAGACTTGAACATAAGACCTTCGACACAGAATTAAGTCACTTAACCACTGGTAAAAATACTTAATTTATGAAAAAATTTGTAAAACAGACTTTAGTAGATTAGGACGTTACATTAGCACCCCAAAACACAACACAAATATGAGTATGCCTAATCTTATGACATGCCAACTATATACAATGGTCCCATAGAATCACAAGCCCAAAGTATCCACATTAAACCACAAAATCAATTACCATTTTTCTACACTTTCTCATTGCATATTCACATTATAAACATAACATTATCTCTGTCAATCGGTAGGTACAACATGCCCACAATTAACACTTTCGCAATAGCTATCACAATCATATTTCACATGTCACAATATCACGTTATAATTCTTATTACACAACACATAATCAGGGAATATAAGAAAGCTTACTCTCGAAACTTAGAGTAGGGATTTAGGCTACTCTTAAGTTCCCAATTAACGCAATGAATCGTGTCTGTAATAGTCTGATTTAGACCCTAGTCAGAACGGTGGTTTCAGGACCACAAATTCGAGTCAAAATTTTTTAAAATTATTTTCTGTGTTTATTTTGTATGAATTTATGCCTGTAAAATTTTTGTAATTTAATTTGGACGTTTGAGTGTCTAATTAAGTAAAAGGATTTAATTGCATAAATTAAAAATTTGGTGGTTAAATGTGTAAGGACCAAATTAATATTGTCTTTTTAAATTGAATTGCTTGTGATGTAATTAAACCAATGGTTTTATGCATGGACACATTCGTTCATGGGTTAGTGGAGTTGAAATAATATTACAAAGGTTATTTTAGGTATTAAACAAGTTATTTAGTAATAATAAAACATAAAACAAAAACAAATGCTTTTATTCTTGGTGTTAGCCGATTGTTTTAATAAAAGAAAAGGAAAAGAGCTTTAAAGGGTTCGGCCATTAACAAGCTTGATTAATGTATGTATTTAGCTCAGTTTTTGATAATTTTTACGTTTTTGAGATCGTTGCTTCGAGTACTACCCGATCCATGCTTGAATTTTTTATTTTGATGAATATTTTAAGATATGCCATTGATGAATAATTGTGTTTTATGGTGTTTGAAAATGAAATATGGAAGATAAGTTTTGGGTTAATATGTATTTTATTTCAAATTTTGATAAATTGAGTAATTAGGGCTTAATTACAAAAATAATAAATTGAAGGACTAAAATGCAAAATAAATTAAATGTGTGTATTTGTATGTACTATAGGAACATTCGACCTAAGCATGTTGCATGGAGATTTTGTGTATTTTGAGTTTTATGCAATTAGGACTAATTTGTAAAAGTATAATATATCAGGGGTAAAATGGTAATTTGCCCATTTATGTGTTGTTGGATTAAATTGAATGAAATTGTGTTTGAATGAGATTAATTTAAAATTTTATAGATCAAGAACAAAAGAAATCAGACTTGGACCGGGGGAAAACAAAAATAGTCGAATAGTCGATTTATATTGTTCGTCGATATCCGAGGTAAGTCTATAAGCAATAAACGTCGTTAAATTAGAATGTATATGATCTTTATATGCTGAATTTAATTGTGTGAATTTGTATTAGTTATAGTCAAATGTATAAATGTTTATGAGATTTGGGAACAAGTTCGATTCAATTGAGATAGGATGTTTGAAAAGCTTCGTATGAACCTTAAGGATTAATTAGGATTTTTGAAATATGAATTATGTGTAAAACTGACTTTCTATCAGTGAAATTCGGGCTTTATGCCTAGCAGGCTTTGTACTGGTGTATAATATCGGGCTTTATGCCGGTGTATTATATTAGGCTTATTGCCTAGCAGGCTCTGTGCCAGTGTATTATACTAGGCTTTATACCTAGCAAATTTCATGAGAGCAACGGTAAAAGTAATCAAATGTGTTAAATGAGCTAAAGTGACCAGGTATGTGAATGTGGTTTACTTATTTGAAATGAAGGTAAATTGATTGAAAGATATGTGATAAAAATGTTATGTGATGCTATTGAAAATGTATGTAATTATGGGTAGTGTATTCGGTCTTATGATAGGTATAAGTATGTAAATTAAAAGCTTGATTTATGAGTATGTATATATGAATGCATATGTATAATAAATTATATATGAAATTATGACTTTGAAATTGGAGAATATATTGATAATTTATATATGTGTATATTCGGCCATGGTATATTTTGAGTATAAATATATGTTTAATATGGTTTTTTTTTTTTTTGGAATGGAAATGTCTATATATATATGAAATTGATAGTCTAATTCGGTTTTATTTTATTGATTTATCAAGGTCATTAATTTGTTTAAATTGCTTATAACTTACTACGCTACGATAGCTTATTGTGCATATGTTTATTCTTTGTTCTCATAGATTTTGGAAGTTAGTTATGGGCTCGGGGATCGTCAGTGAAGTCATCCACACTATCGTCAACCTTCGGTAATTTTAAAAGTTTTAATTCGAACTTATGGCATGTATAGGCTAATATGTATTTTTGACCGATCTTGGATATGTATATAATAAGCCATGCGAAGTTGGCTTGTCATTTTGTAAATCTTGAAATTTATGCTTTGGCCTGATGATTATGTATTGTTGTGGTTTGATTGATTTTGTTTTGATAATTGGAAATTTTATTGTGTTAGCCAAACGGTTGTTAAGTCATTTGTTTAGGCACATAGTATTGATGTTCTTTTTTTATTTATGACATGAAATCTTTGCATAATATATGAATTGGCTCCATGAAAAAAATTATATGCTTGGAATGAGAATGAATAAGTTGAAAATGGTCATTGAATATGCATGAGTATATACATAATTAAGTTCGGCTAAGGATTTTGTAAAGTACCAAATGAATAGTGTTTTTGGTTTAAATATGCATATTTGTTAGCATACAAAGTTGACTTGTGTGCATAAATTTTATGCTTTTGAGAAATGTATTATTTCATGCTCATTTGTAATTGGTTTAAATGGGTAACAGGTTTAAAAACGTGATGTATAAGCTATATGGTGAAATATATATATTTGACATTAATTGCTCGTGATTATACATAGAATATTCGTATTGTAAAATTTTATAATATAGTTCGTAAAGTTATTAAGTTGATTAATTATGCATAAATCTACTTGGTAGTTGAACTATATGCTTGATTATGTTTGTGATAGTCTGAAAGCCGTATCTTGTCTGGTACTACCTCATAAACCATTCTAGCGACAAACACGGGATAGAGGTGTTACAATTTTATTGGTATCAGAGCTACGGTTTAGTCAGTTCTAGGACTAACGTAGCATGTGTGAGTCTAGCTATACATGCCATATTATATACTGCGATAGTGTGATGACTTCTGACATTTGAAAATGTGCTTTCATATAGTAAATGGATCCCGACAGAGCAGTAGATGATGATGTTGAGAGTGTAGCGCCTGCTCCAGCATAAGGGATAGGGCCAATTAGTTCTCAACTGACTTTAAGTAACCAAGAGGGAGAGGCTAAACAAGCCTTTTACCAAATGATGAACGACTAGTTTACTCAATATATCCGGACTAATCCAGCTGCACAACAACCTCTACCCCAACTAATCCATCTTCGATACCTGCTATACCTCAAGTGAGTGATCTGTTGAGATTGCCTAAGCCACCTGTTGATAAAATCAGAAAACATGGGGCTGAAGAATTCAGAGCTACTAATGATAATGATGCTAGGCGAGCTAAATTCTGGCTTGATAATACTATTCGTGTGTTTGATGAGTTATGTTGTACCCCGGATGAGTGCTTAAAATGTGCTATATACTTACTACGAGACACCGCATATCACTGGTGGAATACACTAGTATCGGTGGTTCCGAAAGAGCGAGTGACCGGGGAATTCTTTTAGACTGAGTTCCTTAAGAAATATATCAGCCAGAGATTCATTTATTAGAAGCGCATCGAATTAAAACAGGGTCGTATGACTATGATAGAGCATGAGCGAAAATTTGTGAGACTCAGTCAATATGCCAGTGAGTATGTTTCAACCGAAGCTATAATGTGTAAAAGATTTGAAGACGGGTTGAATGAAGATATCAAATTGCTGGTTGACATACTTGAAATCAAAGAGTTCATGGTACTTGTTGAACGACCTTGCAAAGCCGAAGAGCTCGAGAAAGAGAAAAAAAAAGCTGATTTTGAAGCCAGATATTACCGTAAAAGATCATCAGGTAAGACTTTTCACTCAACATCGAAGAAGTTCAGAGATGATTCTAGTCGATCTAAGGATACTTTAGACTTTTCTAGACGAGATCAAGATCGACCTCCTGTGAGTTTATGAGCCACTTCAATTGCTAGTGTTGGCAATGTTCGGTAGAATAGACTTGAGTGTAAGCATTGTGGTAAATTACATTCTGGAGATTACAGATTGCATGAACGGTCTTGTTTTAAATGTGGGATCGATGGATCATTTTATCCGAGATTGCCCGATGTTAACCGTGCAAAACACTATTTAGAATGCGAGACCGAGTAATATGTTAGTGCGAGGTAGACCACCCAGGTATTCGGGTAATGTGAGTGGCATTCAGAGAGGGACAAAAGATACAACAGTTCGATCTAAGGCTCGTGCACCTGCCAGAGCATATGCTATACGTGCTCGCGAGGACACTTCTTCCTCAGATGTTATTATCAGTACTTTCACTCTTTATGATACTAGTGTTATTGCATTGATTGATCTTGATTTGACTCATTCTTATGTGCGTGAAACATTAGTATCCAGTAAGACTTTGCCTGTTGAGTCTACTGAGTTTGTGATTCGAGTATCAAACCCCCTGGGCCGGTGTGTTATGGTTGACAAAGTGTGTAAGAATTGTCCTTTAATGCTTCGAGATTCGTGTTTTCCGGCTGATTTGATGTTGTTTCCATTCGATAAGTTTGACATAATTCTGGGCATGGATTGGTTGACTTTGCATGATGCTGTCATAAACTTCAAAAGAAAGACTATTGATTTATGATGCCAGAATGATAAGATTATTCGAGTTGAATCTAATATTTGAACGGTTTACCGGTAGTGATTTTCTCAATGTTAGCTCGGAAATATGTAAGAAAAGGTTGCGAAGCTTACTTTGCATATGTGCCTGACAGTAAAGTAACTGAAAGAAAGATTGAACCAATACCTGTTGTGTGCGAGTATCCGGATGTGTTTCCTGAAGAATTATCAGGTTTGCCACCTATCCGAGAAGTAGATTTTGGTATTGAGTTAGTACCGGGGACGACTCTGATTTCAATAGCTCCGTACAGAATGGCACCTACTGAATTAAAAGAATTGAAAGCTCAGTTGCAAGAGTGGACAGATAGAGGTTTCGCGCGACCGAGTTTCTTTCCATGGGGTACACCAGTTTTATTTGTGAAAAAGAAAGACGAAACTATGAGAATGTGTATCGACTATAGACAACTCAATAAGGTGACTATAAAGAATAAATATCCATTGCCATGTATTGACGACCTATTCGATCAGTTGAAAGGAGCTACAGTGTTTTCAAAGATAGATTTGAGATCAGGATACTATCAGTTACGAGTTAAAGACTCCAATGTGCCAACGACTGTTTTCTGAATGAGGTACGAACATTATGAGTTTCTGGTTATACCTTTCGGACTTACTAATGCACCTGCTATTTTCATGGATTTGACGAATCAGATCTTCAGACAGTATCTAGATCGATTTGTGGTTGTGTTTATAGATTACATATTGATCTACTCCCGTGATGAAACTAAGCATGTCGAACATTTGAGACTTGTATTACAGACTTTACGAGATAAATAGTTATACGCAAAGTTCAGTAAATATGAGTTCTGGTTATGTGAAGTTAGTTTTCTGGGCCATGTTGTATCAGCATCGGGTATTAGGGTTGATTCAAGTAAAATTTCAGCTATACTTGATTGGAAACTTCTAAGAAATGTTTCCGAAGTCTGAAGTTTTCTGGGACTTGCTGGTTACTATAGACGATTCGTGAAAGGTTTCTCTATGATTACGACCCCGATGACGAAGTTATTATAGAAAGATGTTAAGTTCGAGTGGTTAGAAAAGTGCCAAAAAAGTTTTGATCAATTGAAAGCCCTTTTGACAGAAGCTCTAGTGTTAGTTCAGCCAGAATCGGGTAAAGAATTTGTTATCTATAGTAATGCATCTTTAAATGGTTTGGGTTGTGTTTTGATGCAAGAAGGCAAAGTTATAGCTTATGCTTCGAGAAAGTTAAATCTTCATGAAAAGAACTATCCGACGCACGATCTAGAATTGGCAGCTATTGTGTTTGAATTGAAAATATGGCGTCACTATTTGTTCAGCGAAAAATGTCATTTTTATTCCGATCACAAATGTTTGAAGTATTTAATGACCCAGAAAGATCTGAATTTCAGACAGCGTCGATGGTTAGAGTTGCTAAAAGATTATGAGCTTGTGATTGACTATCATCAAGGAAAGGCTAATGTTGTTGTTGATGCTCTAAGTCGACAATCCCTGTTTGCTTTGCGTACAATGAATGCACATATGGTTATGTCAAATAATGGTGCGGTAATAGCCAAGTTAAAAGCAATACCGTTATTTATTCAGTAGATTTTTAAAGCTCAGAAGGTCGATAATGATTTGATAGTAAAGCAGGCTCAATGTGATTCGAACATTGATTCAGAATTTCAAGTGGATGCAGAGGGTTGGTTGAGATTCAGAAACTGATTATGTGTTCCGAAAAATTCAGAATTGATTCAGATGATATTGAATGAAGCTCATAATAGCCAGTTATCTGTTCACCCAGGTAGCACGAAAATGTATAATGATTTAAAACAACACTATTGGTGGCATAGTATGAAACGAGACATTTCTGACTTTGTTTCGAAATGTTTAATATGTCGGCAAGTAAAAGCTTTGCATCAGGTACCTTCTGGATTGCTTCAACCGATCATGATACTTGAGTGGAAATGGGACAGAGTCACGATGGATTTTGTATCCGGTTTATCGATGACACCGAGCAAGAAAGATGCAATATGGGTTATTGTGGATAGATTGACTAAATCGGCTCATTTTGTTTCGGTTCATACAGATTATTCACTTAACAAGCTTGTTGAGTTATATGTTTCTCAGATTGTGAGATTACACGGTGTGCCTATTTCTATTGTTTCGGACAGAGATCCGAGGTTTACATCGCGGTTTTGGAAGAAACTGCAAGATGCACTAGGTAAAAAATTACATTTCAGCACTGCTTTCCATTTACAAACAGATGGTCAGTCCGAACGAGTCATTCAGATACTTGAGGATATGTTGAGATGTTGCATTCTCGAGTTTGAAGGTACGTGGGAACAATACTTACATCTGATTGAATTTGCGTACAATAATAGTTTTCAATCAAGAATCAAAATGGCACCTTACGAGGCTTTGTACGGTCGTAAATGTCGTACACCATTGTATTGGACTGAACTCAGTGAAAACAACATACACGGGGTCAATTTGATCAGAGAGACTGAACAGAAAGTGAAAGTAATCCGTGAAAGTTTGAAAACAGCATCAGATCTTCAGAAGTCGTATGCTGACTTGAAACATAAAGATATAGAGTTTCAGATCGGAGAAAAAGTGTTCTTGAACGTCTCACCGTGGAAGAAAATACTCAGATTTGGTTGTAAAAGCAAATTGATTTCGAGATTTATTGGACCGTATGAGATTATAAAACGTATTTGGCTGGTTGCTTACAGACTATTATTGCCACCTGAACTAGAAAAGATCCACAATGTGTTCCATGTTTCGATACTTCGTAGATATCAATCTGATCCTTCTCATGTGATTAGTCCGACTAAAATTGAGATTAAGCCCGATATGACGTACGAGGAAGAACTGATTCGTATTCTAGCTCGTGAGATTAAAGAGTTGCGAAATAAGAAAATTTCATTGGTTAAAGTGTTGTGGCATAAACACATAGCTGAGGAAGCAACATGGGAGATAGAAGATACAATGAAAGAGCATTATCCGAACCTATTCACGGGTAAGATTTTCGGTGACGAAAATCCCTAAAGGGGGAAAGTTGTAACAACTTGATTTAGACCCTAGTCGAAACGGTGGTTTCGGGACCATGAATCTGAGTCAGAAAAATTTTTAAAAATTATTTTCTGTGTTTATTTTATGTGAATTTATGCCTGTAAAATTTTCGTAATTTAATTTGGACGTTTGAGTGTCTCATTAAGTAAAAAGATTTACTCGCATAAATTAAAAATCTGGTGGTCAAATGTGCAAGGACCAAATTAATGTTGTCTTTTTAAATTGAAGTGCTTCTGATGCAATTAAACCAATGGTTTTATGCATGGACACATTCGGTCATGGGTTAGTGGAGTTGAAATAATATTACAAAGGTTATTTTAGGTATTAAACAAATTATTTAGTAATAATAAAACATAAAACAAAAACAAATGCTTTCATTCTTGGTTTTAGCCGATTGTTGTAATAAAAGAAAAGGAAAAGAGCTTTAAAGGGTTCGGCCATTAACAAGCTTGATTAAGGTATGTATTTAGCTCGGTTTTTGATAATTTTTACGTTTTTGAGATCGTTGCTTCAAGCACTACCCGACCCATGCTTGAATTTTTGATTTTGATGAATATTTTAAGATATTCCATTCATGAATAATTGTGTTTTGCTGTGTTTGAAAATGAAATATGGAAGATAAGTTTTGGGTTAATAAGTATTTTATTTGAAATTTTGATAAATTGTGTAATTAGGGCTTAATTGCAAAAATAATAAATTGAAGGACTAAAATGCAAAATAAATGAAATGCGTGTATTTGTATGTACTATAGGAACATTCGGCCTAAGCATGTTGCATGGAGATTTTGTGTATTTTGTGTTTTATGCAATTAGGACTAATTTGTAAAAGTATGATATATTAGGGGTAAAATGGTAATTTACCCATTTATGTGTTGTTGGATTAAATTGAATGAACTTGTGTTTGAATAAGATTAATTTGAAATTGTATAGATCAAGAACAAAAGAAATCAGAATTGGATCGGGGAAAAACAAAAATAGTCGAATAGTCGATTTACATTGTTCGTCGATATCCGGCGAGGTAAGTCTATAAGCAATAAACGTCGTTAAATTTGAATGTATATGATCTTTATATGGTGAATTTAATTGTGTGAATTTCTATTAGTTATAGTCGAATGTATAAATGTTTATGAGATTTGGGAACAAGTTCGATTCAATTGAGATAGGATGTTTGAAAAGCTTCGTATGAACCTTAAGGAATAATTAAGATTTCCAAAATATGAATTATCTGTAAAACTGACTTTGTATCAGTGAAATTTGGGCTCTATGCCTAGCAGGCTTTGTGCCGGTGTATAATATCGGGCTTTATGCCTAGCAGGCTTTATGCCGGTGTATCATATCAGGCTTATTGCCTAGCAGGCTCTGTGCCAGTGTATTATACTAGGCTTTATGCCTAGCAAATTTTATGAGAGCAACAGTAAAAGTAATCAAATGTGTTAAATGAGCTAAAGTGACCAGGTATGTGAATGTGTTTTACTTATTTGAAATGAAGGTAAATTGACTGAAAGATATGTGATAAAAATGTTATGTGATGCTATTGAAAATGTATGTAATTATGGGTAGTGTATTCGGTCTTATGATAGGTATAAGTATGTAAATTAAAAGCTTGATTTATGAGCATGTATATATGAATGCGTATGTATAATTGATTATATATGAAATTATGACTTTGAAATTGGATAATATATTGATAATTTATATATGTGTATATTCGACCATGGTATATTTTGAGTATAAATATATGTTTGATATGGGTTTTTTTTTTAGAATGGAAATGTCTATATATATATATATATATATATATATATGAAATTGATAGTCTGATTCGGTTTTATTTTATTGATTTATCAAGGTCATTAATTTGTTTAAATTGCTTATAACTTACTAAGCTACGATAGCTTATTGTGTGTATGTTTATTCTTTGTTCTTATATATTTTAGAAGTTAGTTACGGGCTCGGGGATCTTTAGTGAAGTCATCCACACTATTGTCAACCTTCGGTACTTTTAAAAGTTTTAATTCGAACTTATGGCATGTATAGGCTAATATGTATTTTTGACTAATCTTGGATATGTATATAATATGCCATGCGAAGTTGGCTTGTCATTTTGTAAATCTTGAAATTTATGCTTTGGCTTGATGATTATGTGTGGTTGTGGTTTGATTGATTTGGTTTTGATAATTGGAAATTTTATTGTAATAGCCGAACGGTTGTGAAGTCATTTGTGCGGGCACATAGTATTGATTTTTTTTTATGACATGAAATCTTTGCATAATATATGAAAAAAATTATATGCTTGGAATGAGAATGAATAAGTTGAAAATGGTCATTGAATATGCATGAGTATATGCATAATTAAATTTGGCTAAGGATTTTGTAAAGTACCAAATGAATAGTGTTTTTGGTTTAAATATGCATATTTGTTTGCATACAAAGTTGACTTGTGTGCATAAATTTTATGCTTTTGAGAAATGTATTATTTCATGGTCATTTGTAATTGGTTTAAATGGGTAGCAGGTTTAAAAACGTGATGTATAAGCTATATGGTGAAATATATATATTTGACATTAATTGCTCGTGATTATACATAGAATATTCGTATTGTAAAATTTTATAATATAGTTCGTAAAGTTCTTAAGTTGATTAATTATGTGTAAATCTGCTTGGTAATTGAACTATATGCTTGATTATATTTGTGATAGTCTGAAAGCCGTCTCTTATCTAGTAATACCTCGTTAACCATTCCGGCGACAAACACGGGATAGAGGTGTTACAGTGTCTACAAGTGGCGATTCTAAACACTCACCGTTCACCCTTTCTCCTAGTCGTCAAAAGGTCAAACTAATTTTTCCTTGCCTTTCGCTTTACTCGTAAAAGCTCATAACAAATTCTAAGCTTCAATAAAGTAAATCACACTACAAAACAATCAACATTCCACCAAAGACTCTCCCAAATCAGTCAAAAACACTAGTCTGAGGTAAATTCTCTTGGAATTTCGACATAGCAAAGTTGAAACCCAATTAATTCGGCCTATACTTAATATTTTTGCCTAAAATTGATTCCTTTCATCTAATTATTCACCTAAGACTGATTTTCAAACTTTAAACTACGTAAAACTACTCAATTCATGGTATCAAAATTTTTCAACATGCTATGTCAATTTTCACGAAAATTCATAAATCCTTAAAATTCTTCAATAAAACTTTAAAGTGGGTTTAAAATCCTTATAACCACTTCAAAATTAATTGAAAAACACTTTGAACCCACATTTTTACACAATATCCTGAAATCCACCGTTAACAACTCAATTTTCGACTTTTATTCAAAACATGTGATTTAATGGCTAAGAACTCAATTTAAAAAACTAGATAACATCTAAAACTAATAGAGAGACAAATTGTTATCTTCGATGGAAGAGAAATGGAGGTTTAGTTAGAAAACTAAAAATCCCACAAGCTTGAGAGATGACAAATCCAATGGTGTCCTGGGTGTTTTTCTTAAAATTCTATGAAGGTTTAATGTTGTGAGAATGAAAGAAATCAAGGGAATGGAGTTTGGGAATCAAATTTTGAATGGGAAGAGCTTGGGAGAGCAAGGGAGGACAAACAAAAGAAAAGACAGAAAACTATCATGAAATTTATAGGTGGGGGGAAGATATTAGGTTGATTTTAATGTTTTGGTTTAACTACCTTATAAACACTCAAAATTTAGCCCCTTTTACAAATCAGTTCTTATTTAAAAATTAATGATCTTTTGTAACACCCCTACCCGTATCTATTGCCGGAATAGGTACGAGGCATTACTGGAGTTTACTGATAATTCAGAGTCATTTATTATTCATATTTTGAAAATAATCATAACGTCTCTTTATTGGGCCCCCGAAGCCCCAAACATACATTAAAAACCAACCAGAATTAAATCGGGATCATAAAAAAATTTTGCAAAATCTTAAATTTTATTTTCATCTAAGTACTTACCATTTCATTGCTTCCTGTAATTAAACATGTTACCATTCAATCAATAGTTTGTCCTTTCTCTAAGTCTCAAGCCACATCATTGTTAGTATACTTGCATATATTTCATATAAATTCAACATTGATATACTTATTTTCTCGACATGTCATACTTGAGTTTAATAATTGTCTTTACTTACATAATTTCCATGTATCAACGTATCAAAGATAATTATATATGTACATGTCATGAAACATATTATTCTATTACCGTTTCTTTATAAGTATATATCAATCATTTCATTATATCAATATTTCATGCTTTATCATTTTCATATATTTTAAGTATATTTATTCCGGTAAAGTTTATATCTAACTTAACATAAATTATATTCTATGTACTTATTCTTATTTTGTTTATCTATCTTCATAATTATTTCATACAACTATTTTGTACATATATGACCAGTTCTTGTAAACATTTCACACAACCATTTTATGTAACCATTCATCATCTAATACGTATTACCTGAATATCAATTGTTCAATAGATATCATAGCGTCTCCCATCCACGGTCTTGTTTATCTTTGACATGATACCATAGTGTCTTTCAACTATGGTCTTACTCATTTTCTGTCATGTTGCCATGGTATCTTTCAACCATGGTCTTATTCTTTTCATGTCACGTTGCCATGGTATCTTTCAACCATGGTCTTATTCATTTCCTGTCATGTTGCCATGGTATCTTTCAACCATGGTCTTATTCGTTCATATCAAAGTTGCCATGGTATCTTTCAACCATGGTCTTATACATTTCATATCAGTTGCCATGGTATCTTTCAACCATGGTCTTGCACATTTCATATCAGGTTGCCATGGTATCTTTCAACCATGGTCTTACACATTTCATATCGAGAGCACACTCTCGCTGAACCTCATCCTTACAAAGTGGGATTACCGATTCAGCTAAATCCTCGTAATATAAACTCATAAAGTATTGTCGGGATTACGGTCCAGGCTAAATCCTCGCAACGACAATTACTCTAATGAGCTTGGATCCGAATTACGGTCCAAAGCTAAATTGAGACCTAATTTGGATTACCCGTCCAAGCTAAATCCATTTTACACATATTCTTCGAGAGGGCTATATCAGGATAGGATCACCCGTCAAGCTAAATCCTTTTACCGTCAAGTCCTTTTCGAGAGATCCATTGAATTTTCCTTTCATTCAATCGGGATTTTCTCATTGCTTGTTTGTGTTTATAATTTCATTAATCCGATATCTTTTCTTTTCCACGATCAAGTCTCATATTTGAGTCGTGCGGATCTTTATAAATAAATTTGATCATTATTTTCATTCATTTCATATTCTAATGCATTTAATTAATGCTCTAGGAAAAGTTACCATTTTGCCCCTAAACTTTTAATTAATGACGATTTCATCTTTAGGGGCTGAAAAATATAATTCTTGCAATTTAATCCTTATTTCCAGCTATTATTCTCATACATATTGATAACAATCCATGAATTCTGTAAAATATTAGAATTTTTCCATAATTTCAACACTTTTCAATTTAATCCCTAAAACATGTTTTTCCCCCTATCTTGAACTAAATTAATAATTTCATTCAATTTTGTAATTTAAATAATAAAATTAATCCATTTCATGCAATTTGGTCATTTTTGACATTTTTACAAAATTGCCCATAAAGTTTTACTTTTATTCAATTTAGTCCTTAAGCCTAAAACATGCAAATTAGCCATGCTTGCTGAATATTCATATATATATTTTCCTCCTCCTCCTTTCCATTCCACATCCTTAAATTTATATAATATGCTTATAAGTAACATTATCAATAATTTCACTATTTACTTAAATGTATATTCAAAGCTGTCCATTTGAGTCATAGTCACTAAATTATTTATTTCTTGAGTTAAAGAACTTAAAATTAAGATCTGTAAATTTTACCTAAAACTAGACTCACATATATTCTTACCATAAAATTTTCAGAATTTTTGGTTTAGCCAATTAGTACAGTTTATTCATTAAAGTCACCCCTGTTCTGTTGTCTGACAGTTCTGACCCTTATTCACTAAAAATTAATTATCTCCTTGTACAGAATTCAAATGATGTTCTAGTTTATTTCTATTAAAACTAGAATTATTCAGGATTCTATACATATAAATTTAAGCCCATAATTATTTTTATTCATTTTTTTATGATTTTTCAAATTCTGAATAGGGGAACCCGAATTCATTCTGACCTTGTCTCACAAAATTCATTATATCTCAAAATTTACAAATCCATTGCTTACACTGTTTCTTCTATGAGAAACTAGACTCAATAATATTTAATTCCATATTTTTTTCATCTTCTAATTGGATTTCTATAATTTATGGTGATTTTTCAAAGTTAGACTACTGCTGCTGTCCACAACTGTTTTAGTGCAAGATATTAATTACCATGTTATAACACCCTTATTTTCTTTTTCTACACCATTTCTCATCACTTTCTCTTATTTTCTCTTCACTAACATATCAAGAACATAGGACCTTATGTAAGAAAACTCCACTATAACATTATTTCCATGCTTTGTTAATAATAACAAACTTAAAAACATATTGAAATCTTGATGTACTTACCTTGTTCTCTTGATACCAATCTTTAACTTGATTTTCTCTCTCCTCCAGCTTCTATTTCTTGAATCCAACTTGATATTCTTGCTCCCCATCATCTCTTTGCTATCTTTCTCTCTTGATGGCTATGGAAATTCTTTCAATTTTTAGGTGAAAATAATCAATTTTTGGAGGAAGGACTAAATTGTAAGAAAAGGAAAACTTTCTTTCTTCTTCTTCTTCTCACGTTAGTTGCATGAGAATGGTGGTCATCCTCCCCTTTCTTTCCTTACATATATATATATATTAAATAAAATAATAATAAAATAATAAAATATCATTTAAAAATTAATTTAAATTATTAATAAACTAATATTTATTTATTTAATTTATCTAAAATATCTCCAACATCATCATTGTCTCTAGATTTTCTCTCTTCCAATTGACCATTTTGCCCTTTGTGATCTTTTAAAATTCCAATCTTGAGTCATCACTTAATTTGGTAAAATTGTAATTTAGTCCCTCATAATTCTTCACCTATTCAATTTGGTCCTAATTCATCAATTTTCCTTGGTTTCTAGATCATTCCACCCTTAAAATATTTGCACTATTAGTCCTTTAACTTTTCATATTTACACTTTAATCCTTCAAATTTTGAGTATTTACTCTTGGGCCACAAAACTTTTCTCACTTTTACAATTTAATCCTTTCTTGAATCAATATGTCATAATATACTTCCCAATATTGACATAACTCAAAATTCCCTTTTTGTCACTTTATTTCCTTATTTTACTATATCACGGATTATATTTTACTATAAAAATTTTCGGGGTATTACATCTTTTACACACAATTTTCAAAAATTTGTTTAATTTTATAAAAGCCGTAGACGAAAACATTTTCGGTTACCATGCCTACAAAATTCTCGAGCACACTAAAGCTAAAATCCCTAAAATACCTTCAAAACTCCTAGGCCCAATTTTGGGGTGTGAAATTTACGGTGTTTGTTCGGTAGAAAATTAATTACCATCATACCAAGTTTATCCAACAAGGATCTCCTGACAATGTGCTACCTAGGGATTTTTTAATAAATGTCAGACAGGACCACTCTTGTAGTCGTTAAAGCTGGTGATTTTTTATTGTGCAGGTAGTATCATTGACAACAAAGTATGTCATCCAAAGAATAATGATTTTTACAATCATCAATCAACAAAAAATAGAAACAAAATTATTGAGACAGTTGTAATATCAATCATCAATCAACTGAAACAAAATTATGTAAACTTACAATCATTCCAGCATGAGCACAAAGGTAAAAATCATTGTTATTTGGATGGCATATTTTGTTGGGCAATTTATGATGATTCAGATACATTGTCGGGCCATGGTCTCCGGGAGCCATTTCTATTCCTCAGCTTCCCAGATTGTAGGATAATGTCAGTAGCTCCATGTTCTTCTGCTAAAAACCCTTATTGGTCATGGGTTTTTAAATGCACCTTAATATTAAAAACACTAATACTCTACTTATTGGTCATGGGTATTACCCACATTGTGAGTTTGAGTTATAATAAAGTGGCAAGTAAATGTCGAGTTATCGTACCCACAGGGTCTGTGAAAAGAATTATTTATGAATGCAATTTAAAACACTTTGGTGAAGAAAAATATTTTAATTTGAAGTGGTGATTGAAAACTAAGATTTTTAACTAAAGAAGAATAAATAAAAATAAAATAAAAGTTCCAATGCACAATTTCAAAAGATGATTTTAATCAAGATGACATAATTGTGCTAGATTAATTACATTTCTTAACTTAGAACTATTAAACTCATGTTTATGTTGTTATGAATAAATTCACAGCAACTCGATAATTTGCTAACTTATGAACATACTTACCTACCAAAATCCATTTATCTCTTGACTATATCTCTATGTCAATTCAACCGATTAAACAAATTTTAATAAGCAAATGTGTTAATGCACATACATACTTACGAAATTAAAATAATCTCTTGTACATATCTCTATGACAATTCAAACAATTAATTCAATCTCATAAGCACATAAAAGATTACTTAAGGTAACAATGTATTTCTACCTTGAAACAGTTTAATCACAATAATATTGCAAGTTATGCAAGGCTAATGTATCGTTAGATACCATTGCTAACTTAACCCTCAGCTACCTTAGATGATTAAACATGCACTGATTAAGTATCATGTCAATTAATTACAATTTCAATATGTTTAAATAATTAATTCATTAGTTACCTTAAAATTGTAATGCAAGAATAACTTAGTCATGGTTTTACTTAATCAAACATCTTACCGAGGCCTATAACAACACAACACGAATTAAATTTAAGCCATATTAATTAAATTAAACATACCAACATCACAAATACTCATAGACATGTTCATAAAAACAACAATAAAATTAAAAGGACAAGGAACAAGAATCAAATCCAGTGTTTCTCCAAGGCTTGACTAGTTTGCTTTGCTCCCCCTTCTCCGCTTGTTCTTGTTGAACCGAGGCTTCCACGAACACTTGAATGCTGCTCCAAATGGTGGTTGTATGACTCTTTTTCAAGAGGTGAAATCGCAACGGAATAGAGGAAGAAAATGAAGAACAATGGAAGGGAATGAAGAGAGAAAAGTGAGAGAGAAGTGAAGAAATGAATGGGTTTGAAATGTGTTTGAAGTGATCAGCCAAGGGGGCATTTATAGGTTGAGAAGGCTTCTAAAAATAGCCAAAATCAACAGCCAAAGACTCCCCCATGGCCGGCCACACATGTGGCATGTTTGAAGATTTCAAACATGCTATTTTAAGGTAGGGGCAAATCTAGAAAGGCATAAATAGTGGAGGGGTTTGAATGCAATTTGAAGGAGTCTTCAAGGGCCATTTTGCAAACCAAATAATCTTCCAATCAAGCTGATTGGATCAGCATGTGGGATGGTTTTGGGCTGCCCAGTGCTCGATTGGATCGGTTCAGCTCAACTGGGCCACTTTTCATAATTAATTAATAATAATTTATTTAACCCAAATTAAATTGCACTAAAATTAAAATTAATTATATTATGAATTAATACACATAATTTGGACAGTCTTAGGCTAAAGAATTAATTCGCCTTGATACTTTAAAATTGCTTCTCGGTTTTGCGCTTCTAGTAGTGTCTATCAAGCCAATTTTAGCCCTTTGCGCAAATCTGTCGAAAATAATCAAAATTAATCAAAATTTGACATAAAATTAATTAAAATTCAACATGTAACACCCCTAACTCATATCCATCGCCGGAATAGGGCTACGAGGTATTACTCGATAATACACATCATTCACATACAATTATGCATTCATAATCAGCATCCATTCAACTCATCCACATTGCCCCTGATAAGGTCCTACGAGACTTGAAAACATGCTTAAAAGTAGTTCGGGACAAAAACGACAACATTTGAAAACTTTGAGAAACTTAGAAAATTTTCATACATTTAAGGGTCACACGCCCATGTCATAGGCCGTATGAAAACAAGGCATACATACTAACTTGTACCACACGGCCGAGGACATGCCTGAGTGCCATGGCCATGGAAAAACTGGAGGGGTGACTGACTTGGGTCACACGGCCCCCATGTGCCAGCCATTGTGCCACACATGACCAGTAGACACGCCCGTGTAGCATGACCATGTGTTACACACAGCTGAGACACACACCCGTGTCTCTGCCCGCGTGGACAAAAATAGGTTGTTTGTAAAGCCAATTTGCACCCTTCTTTCATGCACACAAAACAACTCATATGGTACAATTTCAATACATATTTTAGCAACCAAAACATGCTATTCCATTCACATATCATGCCATCTACCACCACCATTTCAACTACTCAATTCCATATTCAAAAACATACCAAATTAATATGACAACAGACTTACTTAAGTTTTAAATGCATTTCTTCATCAAATTATCATCAACTAAATCATGCCTCTCAAACATATCAAATCATCGTCTATAAACCATACCATAATATAACATTCCTCAAATATTTATAACTAACCAAATGAACAACCATTTAGCTATATCAACAACTATGGCAAACATACCAAAACAAGCCAACATATAAGGCATTATATACATCACATATAATTCAAGCCAACTTATATGGCCATACACACCAACATTTACAAGCCAAATGTCATGACATACCATGTTGACACTAGCCTATACATGCGATATACCATATATACAAAGCTCCCAAAAGTACCAATGATATGATCGATAGTGTGATGACGTTTCCCGATGATCCCTCAATCTGAGCTAGCTTCGATAATATATAAAACATAGACAAATAACATAGAGTAAGCTTCATAGCTTAGTAAGCTAGTAAGTGATTAACTCAATTCATCAAATAAATATAATTCAACCATTTTCACATTACCAAATCAAAATCACTTTAACTACAAACCTTTCTCATGTCTCAAAACATGATCCAATATACTCTCATTGAACTTTCTCAATATAATATTCAAATAGATTTCGTACGTACCTGTACCACCTCGTACTAACCTCTTTCTTGACTACATCATTCATTACTCGTTGAGCTATTTGGAATAGAAGTCAGATACTCAAGATCTCAATCGATAAGTACCTATACCATAGCCCGTAGCCAAATCAAGGTAACTCCTCTCTAAATACCTATACCATGGCCCGTAGCCAAATCAAGGTATCACTATCACCCGAAGTGTCGATATCATGGCCCGAAGCCAAGACCACAGCTTAATGACATGTCATTAGCATCTTAACTATTCCTAAGGTTTAACCGAGCTTTTACCCCTTTCGTTTCTATCATCAAATGCATTCGTAGAGTCATTTTCACTATTCAATAATATACGTAATCTCGTAATCACATTTTATGCGATATCAAAGCATTTAACATGCATATATACTGAAATTATCACATACGAACTTACCTCGGTCGTAGAAACAAAGAAACTAGCCTATTAATCGAGTACGTTGTTCTTGCCTCGATCTAATTCCGAGCTCCTCTTTTCTTGATCTATATAATATCAAATTCAACTTTTTTATTCATTGATTCATTCAAATCAATCCACAAACACATATTTAAGCCAATTTGCGCTTTGGCCCTAAACTTTCACATTTTTTACAATTTACTCCTTATTTCACAAATACATAAAATTTCACAATTTCTTTCAAATACATGCTAGCTGAATTTTCTTAGTGCTCATATCAGCCCATATTTATCATCTATTTCACAATTTAAACCCTCAATTTACACTTTTCACAATTAAATCCTTATTTGACATTTTTGTCAAAAATTACTTAACAAAACTTTAAAATCTATCATCAAAGTTTCATATTTTATCATCAAACATCCAAAAGCTCAAGCACTCATCAATGGCACTTTACAAAATCATCAAAAAATTTGAAAATTAAAGCACGGGCTAGCTAGTACCCAAAGCAACGATCAGAAAAACATAAAAATCATCAAAAATTGAGCTCAAAACATACTCTGAAAAACATAAAAATCATCAAAAATTGAGCTCAAAACATACCTCAATCACAAACACAAAAAAAACATGAAAATCGCTTCTTCTTCCTTCTATTTTTTGTTCAAAAAGATGAGAATATAAGCTTTAAATTATTTTTCTTTTATTTATTCTAACTTAATACATAATTTACCATTTTACCCTTGATTAATAAACCATTTAATCATCAAATATAAGGCCACTTATGACCATTCCCACTATCAATGGTCTAATTTCAACATAAGGACCTTTCATTTAATAAGTCATAGCAATTAGACACTTTTAACTTATAGCATGCTACTTTTGCATTTTAAGCGATTAAGTCCTTTTTCTCAAATTGAGCTATTAAACGATAAAATTAGCTCACAAAATTTTCACAAATATATATTCACACGCTATAAACACCAAAAATAATATTAAAATAATTTTTTTACTTTAGATTTATGGTTCTGAAACCACTGTTTTGATTTAGCTAAAACCGGGCGGTTACAAGTCTTCCCCCTTAGGGATTTTCGTCCCCGAAAATCTTACCAGTGAATAGGTTTGGATATTTCTTTCTCATAGCATCCAAAGGTTCCCACGTAGCTTCTTCAATCCTGTGTCGATGCCATAATACTTTCACTAATGTTATTCTTTTATTTCTCAGCTCTTTGTTCTTACGAGCTAGAATTCGAATCGGTTCTTCACTGTACCATAAATCTGATTGAATCTCAAATTCGGTCGGAGTAATAACATGTAAAGGATCGGATCGGTACGTCGAAGCATCGATACATGAAATACACTATGTATCCTTTCTAACTCAGACGACAATGTTGGCCGATAAGCTACTGGTCCAACTCGTTCAATAATTTCATATAGTCCGATGAATCACGGATTCAATTTTCCTTTTCGACCAAACCGCAATATCTTTTTCCACTGCGATACTTCAAAAAAACTTTATCCCCGATCTAAAACTCAATATCTTTTCATTTCAAATCTGCGTATGATTTCTGACGATCTAACGCTGCTTTCAGAATATCACGAATTACTTTCACTTTTTCTTCTGTCTCTTTAATTAGATCAACCCTGTGAATCTTATTTTCGCTGAGCTCCATCCAATACAATGGTGTTTGACATTTACGTCCATATAGAGCCTCGTACGGTGCCATTTTAATACTCGATTGAAAACTTTTGTTATACGCGAATTCAATCAACGGTAAATTCTTTTCCCATGTACCTTCAAACTCAAGAATACAACATCTCAACATATCCTCAAGTTTCTGAATAACTCACTCAAATTGGGCATCCGTCTGCAGATGAAACGCGATACTAAAATGTAGTTATGTACCCAGTGCATCTTGCAATTTCTTCCAAAATCTCGATCTCTATCCGAAACAATAGAAACAGGTACACTGTGCAATCTCACAACTTCGGAGATATACAACTCAACTAACTTTTCAAGCGAATAGGTCATTCTCACCAGAATGAAATGAGCTGATTTCATCAATCTGTCAACTATAACCCAGATCGCATCTTTCTTACTCGGAGATAAGGGCAATCCTGACACAAAATCCATAGTCACTCTATCTTATTTCCACTCTGGAATCATAATCGGCTGTAATAAACTAGATGGTACCTGATGCTCAACTTTAACTTGTTGACAAATTAAACATTTAGAAACAAACTCTGAGATATCCCATTCATGCCATGCCACCAATAAAGTTGTTTCAAGTCATTATACATTTTCGTGCTTCCCAGATGAACAGATAAATGACTACTATGTGCTTCGTTCAAAATCATCTGAATCAACTCTGAATTTCTCAGAACACATATTCGGCCTCTAAATCTTAAACAATCATCGAAATCAACTTGAAACTCTGAATCGGGGTTCAAATCACATTGAGCTCTTTTAGCTAACATTTCATTATTAATCTTCTTCATAAATCTACTGTATAAACAACAATCTCACTTTCAATTCAGCTACAACCGAGCTGCCGTCAGATAGAGCTAACTGAGTATTTATTACACGTAGAGAAAACAAAGATTTTCGGCTTAATGCATCAGTAACAACATTTGCTTTTCCCAGATGGTAGTCAATTACTAGCTCGTAATCTTTTAGCAATTCTAACCATCTCTGCTGTCTCAAATTCAAATATTTCTGAGTCATCAGATATTTCAAACTCTTTTGATCTGAATAAACATGACATTTCTCACCGAACAGATAATGCGCCAAATCTTCAATGCAAATACCATGGCTGCTAACTCTAACTCGTGAGTCGGGTAATTGTTTTCATGCGGCTTCAACTGTCTCGAGGTATAAGCTAGTACTTTGCCTTCTTGCATCAAAACATAGCCCAAACCATTCAATGATGCATCACTAAAGATCACAAATTCTTTACCCGATTCTGGCTGTACTAACACTGGAGCTTCAATCAAAAGAGCTTTCAGCTGATCGAAACTTTTCTGACATTTCTCTAACCATTCAAACTTTACATATTTCTAAAGTAATCTCGTCAACGGAGTCGCAATCATCGAGAAGCCTTTCACAAATCGTCTATAATATCCCACTAGTCTTAGAAAACTGCGGACTTCAGAAACATTTCTCGGAGGCTTCCAATCTATAATCGCAGATATCTTGCTCTGATCGACTCGAATACCTGATGCTGACACAATATGTCCCAGAAAACCAACTTTGCGCAACCAAAATTCACATTTGCTGAACCTTGCAAATAAATGCTTATTACACAGAGTCTGCAATATAATTCTCAAATGCTCGGCATGCTCGAATTCATTTCGTGAATATATCAATATATCATTAAGAAACACAACAACAAATCGATCTAGGTACAGTCTGAAAATTCTGTTCATTAAATCCATAAAGACTACAGGAGCATTTCTTAGTCCAAAAGGCATAACTAAGAATTCATAATGTCCATACCTCATTTGGAAAGCTGTCTTTGGCACATCAAAGCCTCTAACTCGTAACTGGTAATAAGCCAATCTCAAATCTATCTTTGAAAATATTGTAGTCCCTTTTAACTGATCAAACAAATCATCTATTCTGGGCAGAGGATATTTATTATCTTTGTTAAGCTGTCGATAGTCTATACACATTCTCATTGTGCCATCTTTCTTTTTAACAAACAAAACGGGAGCACCCCAGGGCGAGAAAATTGGTCTTGAAAACCCTCTGTCAATTAATTCTTGCAACTAAACTTTCAATTCTTTTAACTCTGTCGATGCCATTCTGTACGGAGCTATCGATATAGGAGTCATTCTTGGCACTAATTCAATACCAAATTCAACCTCTCGAATCGGTGGTAAACCTTGTAACTCTTTAGGAAACACATTTGAGTATTCACACACAGCTGGAACTGATTCTATCTTCTTTTTAGTCACTTTTATATCAAGCACATCAGTAAAATAAGCTTCGCAACCCTTTCTCACATATTTTTGAGCTAACATCAAAGAAATCACCACTGGCAAGCCATTCAGATCATTTGACTCAATCCGGATAATCTTATTATTCTAACATCTCAAATCAATCATCTTTCGTTTGCAATTCACAATAGCATCATGAAACGTTAGCCAATCCATACCCAAAATTATATCAAATTCATCAAATGGCAACAACATCAGATTAGCCGGAAAACAAATATCTCGAATCATCAATGGACAATTCTTGGACACTTTATCAACCAACACATACTTTCCTAAGGGGTTCGATACTCTAATTACAAATTCAGTAGACTCTACAGGCAAAGTCTTACTAGATACTAAATTCATACATATATACAAATGAGTTGATCTTGGATCTATCAATGCAATAACTTTAGTATCATAGAGAGTCAAAGTACCGGTTATAACATTTGGCGAGGATGCTTCCTCTCGTGGATGAATAGCATAAGCTCAGGCAGGTGCTCATGCCTTAGATCTCACAGTAGAATCTCTTGCAACACTTTGGTTACCACTCGTATTTCTAGTGTTTCTGAACACCATCTTTTTCCATCAACTTTGGGCAATCTCGCATAAAATGATCCAATGATCCACATTTGTAACATGATTTATTTATTTTGTTCCAGCATTCTCCAAAATGTCATCTCCCACACTACTGACATTCGGGTCTGTTATCTCTCACATTGCCAACACTCGATACTGAGGTAGGTTGAGCTTTAAAACCAGAGTGTTGTTTAGCACGATCCTTGTTCAGATATCCAATCGAAGTATTCGGGCGAGTATATGAATCTCTGGATTTCTTTGATGAAGATTGATACTGCTTATTTATCGATCTTTTTTTGATATCTCTAGCCTCTAAATTTGCTTTCCTCTTTTCTTTGGTGAGATCTTCAGCTTTACAAGCCCTCGCAACTAAAACGAAAAATTCCTTCAATTCCAGTATCCCTATTAACAATTTTATATCTTCATTCAGCCCATCAACAAATTTTTTACACATTATTTCCTTAGTGAAAACATATTCCCGAGCATACTTGCTCAATCGTAAGAACTCTTTTTCATGCTGTCACAACCATTCGACCCTATTTCAATTCTAGAAACTCTTTATGTTTTTGATTGAGAAATTGCTAACATATATATTTCTTTCGAAACTCAGATTGGAAAAACTCCCAGGTAACTCGTTCCTTCGGAACTATGGATGCTAACGTTTTACACCAATTATATGCATTATCTCTCAGCAAAGATACAACACACTTCATACATTCAGCTGGAGTACAGGACAATTCATCAAACACCCTAGTCGTGTTCTCGAGCCAGAACTCAGCTCTCTCAGCATCATCATCGTGTTTTTGAATCTTATCAACAGCTGGCTTACTCAATCGAATCGGATCTATCACTTGTGGTACAACTGGAACTTATTGAGGAATAGGCAGGGGTGGAGGTTATTGAGTAGCCGGATTGGTTCGAACAAATTCCATAAACCACTAATTCATTATCTAGAAGAAGGCTTGCTTTGCCTCTCCCTTGTGACTACTAGTAATCGGCCTAGAATCAGTCAGCGCTGCCACTTGAGCGGGAGTAGGCGCATTACTTTCCACATCGTCAGCTACGGCTCTTTGGGGTCTATTTTTTATATAAAAACACATTTTAACTAACAGGAATCATCACACTATCATAGTTTATATATATGGCATGTATAGCTAAACTCTCACTCGCTACGTTAGTCCTAGAATAGACTAAAACCGTAGCTCTGATACCAATTAAATGTAACACCCCTAACCCGTATCCATCACTAAAATAGTGTTACGAGGTATTACCTGATAATACACATCATTCACATACAATTATGCATTCATAATCACTACCCATTCAAATCATCCACATTACCCCTTATAAGGTCCTACGAGACCTGAAAACATGCTTACAAGTGGTTTAGGACTAAATTGATAATATTTGAAAACTTTGAGAAAATTAGAAAATTTTCATTCATTTAAGGGTCACACGCCCGTGTGAACAAGCCATGTGCCTCACACGGTCACCAGACATGCCCGTGTCACAGGCCGTGTGAAAACACGACACACATACTGACTTGTAAGCTCGTAAGTGATTAACTCAATTCATCAAATAAATATAACTCAACCATTTTCACATTACCAAATCAAAATCACTTTAACTACAAACCTTTCTCATGTCTCAAAACATGATCCAATATACTTTCATTGAACTTTATCAATATAATATTCGAATAGATTTCGTACATACCTGTACTACCTCGTACTAACTTCTTTCTTGACTACATCATTCATTACTCGTTTAGCTATTTGGAATAGAAGTCAGATACTCAAGATCTCAATCGATAAGTACCTATACCATGGCCCGTAGCCAAATCAAGGTAACTCCTCTCTAAATACCTATACCATGGCCCGTAGCCAAATCAAGGTATCACTATCACCTAAAGTGTTGATATCATGGCTCGAAGCCAAGACCACAGCTTAATGACATGTCATTAGCATCTTAACTATTCCTAAGGTTTAACCGAGCTTTTACACCTTTTGTTTCTATCATCAAATGCATTCATAGAGTCATTTTCACTATTCAATAACATACGTAATCTCGTAATCACATTTTATGCGATATCAAAGCATTTAACATGCATATATAATGAAATTACCACATACGAACTTACCTCGGTCGTAGAAACAATAAAACTAGCCGATTAATCGAGTACTTTGTTATTGCCTCGATTTAAGTCTGAGTTCCTCTTTCCTTAATCTATATAATATCAAATTCAACTTGTTTATTCATTGATTCATTCAATTCAAACCACAAACACATATTTAAGCCAATTTGCGCTTTGGCCCTAAACTTTCACATTTCTTACAATTTAGTTCTTATTTCACAAATACATAAAATTTCACAATTTCTTTCAAATACATGCTAGTCAAATTTTCTTAGTGCTCATATCAGCCCATATTTATCATCTATTTCACAATTTAACCCCTCAATTTATACTTTTCACAATTAAATCCTTATTTGACATTTTTGTCAAAAATTACTTAACAAAACTTTAAAATCTATCATCAAACTTTCATAATTTATCATCAAACATCCAAAAGCTCAAGCACTCATCAAAGGTACTTCACAAAATCATCAAAAAATTTAAAAATTAAAGCACAGGCTATCTAGTACTCAAAGCAATGATCACAAATACGTAAAAATCATCAAAAACTGAGCTCAAAACATACCTCAATCACAAACACAAAGTGTCGAACCCTAAAACATGAAAATGGCTTCTTATTCCTTCTATTTTCAATTCAAAAAGATTAGAATATAAGCTTTAAATTGTTTTTATTTTATCTATTCTAACTTAATACATAATTTACCATTTTACCCTTGATTAATAAACCATTTAATCATCAAATATAAGGCCATTTATGACCATTCCCACTATCAATGGTCTAATTTCAACATAAGGACCTTTCATGTAATAAGTCATAGCTATTAGACACTTTTAACTTATAGCATGCTACTTTTGCATTTTAAGTGATTAAGTCCTTTTTCTCAAATTGAGCTATTAAACGATAAAATTAGCTCACAAAATTTTCACAAATATATATTCACATGCTGTAAACACCAAAAATAATATTAAAATAATTTTTTTACTTTAGATTTATGTTTCTGAAACCACTGTTTTGATTTAGCTAAAACCGGGCTCTTACACAACATGCTCATAATTTGCGTGCAAATTATTTATTTTATAATAATTACCGGAAAGAATTTTATCGAAACTGTATGAATTTGAGTTAAAAAGGACATGAAAAAATGTGTATATTTTCATGTTTCCAGTACAAAAAAAATACATTAAACTGGTATGCTTACTACCCATGTTTCTTGTCGGGGAAATTATTTATTTTTTTGACTAAATTATGGAGGAAAATTTAAAAGTTGTAATATTCTTAAACTTCTTGTACTCTTTTTATATTTGGAGTTTAATTTTTATACTTTTATTTTTAGGGATTTGATCCCTCTACTTTTCAAATTTAAAAATTTATTTTTTTGTTAACACTATTAAAATTTTTGTATTAAATTTGTTGGTGTGATATTTGATTTTTTTTAAAAAAAAAAAACCTACACTAGATATACATGTAACAAAAAATGACATTATAAAAATTTTTGTATTAAATTTTTGTAATGAAGTTGAATTTAGTTGAAAATGTTAATAGTGTTAACAATTTTTAAAAGTTCACATCACTATTTTAATTAGAGTAAAGTCTTTAGACTAACTAATGATATTATAAAAATTGAGGTACCAAATTATGTCAAAATTAAAGTATAAACAGTAAGTTTAAAATATGAGCAAAAAATAGGGATTAAATGTAGAATTTAACCATTCTTGTAGAATCTACAAAAATTAAAGGAATTGGAATTGATAATTTGGCCATTAGCTTCTCATATAGAAAAACAATATATATTGGACAAGTGTTATAACAACCCATACGCAGCCTAGACGACACAGGGTTAGAAGAAATTGAACTTTGAAACCAATAGTGGTCATCCCTCAATTTTGAGTTTAGATTTTGAAAAATTTTGATAAGAAAATCGATATAGCTCAATGGTTAAGTGTTCTAGTTATGTGTGTGAGGTTCGTGGTTCGAATCCTGTCTCTTGAAATTTTGCTACTTTTGATTAAACCCTATCTTCGAATATGTGGGTTATAAGTTAAATTCAATCAATTAATGATAAGAATAAGCCTACTGGTTCAATGGTTAAGCTTCTGTGTATCCTTCAGTCTTGTGTTTGAATCCCCGTAAAAGTAATAGGGAATGTTTTATTTTTGAATCACTTGGCATGGTAGTTATTTTTGGTTGATTAATTAAACTTCTAAAAACCTCCTAAGCACTTAGATTTTCCCATTTCTTTTTTCTCCGTTCCCCTCTGTTTCTTTAATTTTTTCTTTGTAATGATTTCTTCTCTTCAAACTTCATTTTCTTTATATTTTACGTTACACTGATTCTGTACAAGGTAAGACTTCTTTCTAGTTCAATTCGTTGGCCAATAAGTTCGATTTAAATTTTTGGTGTCAAAATTTCTTCGATGTAACTTTGATTTTAGAATGTTAGTTTTTACAATGTGACTACGAATTAATCGTTTGATTGGAAATTTCTTATCGTTTAAGGACAGGATTCCATCATTGTTGCTTCTACATTGAATCCATATCAGATGGGTACTGAAAACTTTTGTTTTGAGTTTAGTCATTCAAAAATAAACTATTGACTCCACATGGCCGTGTGGTAGGCCATGTGAGCCACACAACTGTGTGCCAGGACATGTAACTCACTGTTCACAAAACTGTGAGGCACAGAGGCGTGTGCCCAAATTGTATGTGGTTATGTGATGTGCAGGTTTCACACAGACCAATGACACGGGCGTGTGCCTAAGCCGTCTAACTCACTGTCTGCGAATTAGGACCACACGGGCATGTAAATGTTTTTTGTAAAACATTTTCATTATTTTATTGTAACACCCTATACCCGATATGGCCATCGAGCCCGAGTAACAGGACGCTACACCACCGTCACACATCATGCACATTATAGATTGTCTCATTGTTAAGTAAACATTTTTATTTTAGTATTTTGTAAGAATTTCTAAATTAAACATGAAGGTCACGATACTGAATCAATGGTACCAATAATACTCATGGATGGTATCAAAACCACCCTGAAAAGCAGTACCAAATCAGCATTCAGTTTTTCGGTTAAAACCAAAACCCAATAATTTATCGATACATTTTAAAAAGCAACTATCTTATTTGCCCAAGTATGATACTCGTGATATGGTATCGATACCATATTGTGTTACTAACTTCCTGCGTGACAGCCCTAATTTGACCCTAGTCGGAAAGTGGTTTTGGGACCACCAAAACTGAGTCATAAAAATAATTAACTGTTAAATTCTATGCTTATTATATGTGTAAATGCAATTGTGAAAGTCTCATGCTTTGATTTTTGTCATTTGTATGTGAAAATTTTAAATAGGATTTAAGTGAGACATTTGTGAAATGTGTTGGGTAAATTTTAAAGTGATCTATTAATCATGTTGTTAAAAAGGTGGACTTGCATGTCAAATTAGCCATTTTTGGATAGTGGCCGGCCATGATATTGATTAATATATATTATATGTATTTTTTATTTAACATTTTACTTACAAAATGAATTAATGAATAAAGAGAATTAAAATAGTGGTTAGTGGGAGGAGAAAACAAAGTTGGTTCATCCTTGCTCCTCCATTGCCGTAGCTTGAAGTAAGGAAGAAGAGAAATTCTTGTTTGATTTTCGGCTTAGTTGATGGCTAGAATGAGGCATGTACTAAGTAATTCTTGAAAATTTTTACATAATTGAGATGATTAGTTTGAATTCTACCTATTCCATGGATTAAATTTAGGTTTTTGAGGTTTGAAATTTCGGCCATGAAACTTGAAACTCTTAGTAGATATTTTTTAATGTCATTAAAATAGATGGTTTATAGGATATGCCGAATTGGATTTAGGAAGAAAAATAGGTAATCGGTCATGCTAGATTCTTGATGAAAAATTGTTTAATGTTCTATAAATGAGCTTGTAAGTGAATTTGAAGATTTGTATAATGGTGGATGAGAGGTGCCGAATGTGGTTTTTGGTTTTGGCTTAAGGATAATAATATGGTGGCTTGAGTTTAGTAACATTCGGCCAAAGATTTTAGGTGCTAGAAAATTTGATAAAAATGTTTAGATGTTTTGCATTTTTGTATTGGATGTCTTGATGAATGAAGTCAATTAAAACGAATGTTTAAACAATGTATGTGATTGTATCTTACAATGGAATAATTAGCTAAGGTGGTTCGTTAATAAAAAGAGGACTAAAATGTTAGGTTTGTACCTTAATTGTGGTTCGGCAAGAATGTACATTAGGTCAATGTGGGTTCATCTATATGATAATGCTATAATGGTAGATTTAGTTGGACTTTGGCTATGTGAGTTATGTGTTAAGTAAGCTATTTATTTGATATGCATATTCGGTCATTGTTTGGCAAGAATGAAACCTATGTGCAATTTGCTACATTTGATCATGAAATTGAGATTTTATATGAAAGTAAGTTTGAGTGGTCAGGGCCGATTGGGGTATATAAGATATTAAGGCATGCTATAATTATATGTAGTTGTAAACGTGGTTGTGCATGAAGCGAGTAATCGATTAAATTGTGATAGTCACACATAGGTATAAATATATATATACCTTATGTATGCACCTTGTGTCATAGAGACATTCGAATATATATGTACAATATATATAGTTAAATTCATGTATAAGGTAGTATAATAAGTTATGTACATTTTTGTTGAGCATGCGAATTAGATAGAGAATAAATAAGCATGAAATTGAGTCATGGCATATTTTATAGAATATGATATGTATTGGAGTTATATATGATTGTTAAATATGACTACTAAGAAGTATAGTTGAATAAGTAATTAAATAAATTCATTGTTTAAATTAAGCTCAAGAGCAAAGAGGAACTAGATCAGATAAGCGAAAGGAGAAAGCAATCGAGTAGCCTATCCGCAACTGTTCAAAATATCCGAGGTAAGTCTTTGAGTAATGGAACTTAGCTTATGATTTGATAAAATAATGATATATAAGCATAATATATAAATTGTGACCTAATGGTTCTACTTGAATTACGTAGTAAGATAAATAATTTGTGCATATGACTTGGAGCCGAATGGTTATAGAAATCGTGTTGGATAACGAAACGAAATCGTGTTCTTTGTATGTGGCTATTGAGCCGAAAGTGGAATGGTTGATAAGCATGTTGTGCTTGTGTTCTAGTAATTTAAATGAAATGCTAATGTGTTATGATATATATATATATATATGTGCATGACAATTGAGGAATCTATCCGGGCTAAGTCCCGAAGGCATTTGTGCTGGTGTTATATCCAGGCTAGGTCCCGAAGGCATTCGTGCTGGTGTTATATCCGGGCTAAGTCTCGAAGGCATTTGTGTTGGAAATGTGTGATCTTGCTGTAATAATTCCAATTAATGTGCTCACAACCTTAAGATGGTCAGGTATGTACTGTATATACGTTGTAAAAGTTGATTCGGTTTAAATTGTGATTATTCATTTGGATAGTGCTCTTCCGACCATTGCTTAGGCTTGTATGAAATATATAGCTTATTCAGGATACATGAATTTTGATTTAAATGGAAACATGTTAAGATTGACTCTGAGCATGTGAGTATATTGGTTGAAGTGTGAAGTAACATAAATATGTGATTATGTGTATAAATATATAAATATTTATTTAGCCTTGTAATTGAATTATATGTATTCAGCCAAATGATGAAGTTGGTTGGATAAAAAGAAGTTATCTACGTGATATGAATTTGTGTTTAAGGAAAAATTTAAAATGACATGCACGAACAATAGTGGTATTTTTAGTCATGGTTACATTCGGTCAGAAAAGATGATAAGCCTTATGAATGCTATACTTTAATTTTAAATGATTTCATTACTTAAAACTTACTAAGCATTGAAATGCTTACTCTGTTGCCTAAATTCTCTGTTTTATAGATCTCGTTTGTTAGCTATCGGTCTCAGGATTCTCAAAGTCGAAGTCGTCCACACTATCTAGGCCCATTCGGTACTCTTGTAGCTGAACTTTGATAATGGCATGTATAGGTTGACTTTTTGTTGTTAAATAAGTATCTTTTTGATGATGATATATATATGTATATATGTATAGCCATGCGAAAATGGCTTGTCAAGTTACTATATGTGTTCCACATAGTTAATATGAATATGTGGTTGATATTCGATTAATGTTTTCTATGTTTTGAAGTGAATTGAACTTAAGAATGAATCAATGTACTCATTAACTTGAGATGACTCTATTGTATATTGTATAATTGAAAAAAAAAAAACAAGTTGGAATTCGGTTTTATAAGTATGCCAACGGGAGTCATTCGAATAAAGTTAAATGGAATTTCATGCTTGTATGGTAATACTCCTTAACCCTCCGGCGACGGGTACGGGTTAGGGGTGTTACATTTTTATTGGTATCAGAGCTACGGTTTAGTCGATTCTAGGACTAACGTAGCATATATGAGTCTAGCTATACATGCCATTCAGTGTTAATACGATAGTTTGATGATTTCTGACAATTAAAAATGTGTTATCGTATAGTAATGGATCCCGATCCCAATCGAGCGGTAGCTGATGATGTAGAGAGTGTAGTGCCTGCTCCCGCGCACGGGACAGCACCGGTGGACTCTCAACCTATTGCGAGCAATCAAAATGACGAGGCTAGACAAGCCTTTTATAATATGATGAATGATTGGTTTAACCAATACATTCGAACTAATACGGCTGCTCCACAACCCCCACTTCCGACTAATACATCCCCTGTACCCACGATACCTCCGGTAATTGATCAAATGAGGTTGAATAAGCCCCCAGTTGACAGAATTTGAAAGCACGGGGCTACTAAATTTAAAGCTATAGACAGCGATGATGCCGAGCAAGCTGAATTTTAGTTGGACAACACTATTCGAGTACTTGATGAACTATCTTGCACACCCAATGAATGCCTAAAGTGTGCTATATCTTTGCTACGTGATTCTGCCTATTATTGGTGGAATACATTAGTTTCTGTTGTACCCAGAGAGCGGGTGATGTGGGAATTCTTCCAGACTGAGTTTCGAAAAAAGTATATCAGTCAGAGGTTCATCAATCAGAAATGAAAGGAATTTCTTGAGCTTAAATAGGGTTCCATGTCAGTTACTGATTATGAACGGAAGTTTGTTAGACTTAGTAGATATGCTCGGGAATGTGTATCGTTTGAGGCTATCATGTGTAAACGCTTTGAAGATGGGCTGAATAAAGATATAAAAATGTTTGTTGGCATTCTTGAAATACAAGAGTTCGTAGTACTTGTCGAGGAGCTTGCAAAGCCGAAGAACTTAGTAAAGAGAAAAGAAAAGCTGATGTCGGAACTGGAGAATTTTGTAAAAGATCTTCAGGAAAGTCTTTTGAGCAATCATAGAAGAAATTTTGAGATAATTCAGGCCGATCAAAGAACACTTCAGGTTTTTCTAGATGAGACCGCGATCGACCCCCTGTGAGTTCACGAGCCACTTCAGTTGCCAGTGTTGGAAATGATCGACGGGATAGGACCGAGTGCAAGTATTGTGGAAAATGGCATTCGGGGAGCTGTAGATTTCATGATTGCTCCTGTTATAGATGCGGATCAGTCGACCATTTTATCAAAGACTGCCCAAGAGTATCCGATCAAAATGTGAACCAAAGTGGGAAACCGAGTACTACTACAGCACGAGGTAGACCACCTAGGAATACGGGGAATGCTAGTGGCGGTCAGAGAGGGTCTAGAGATGCTACAACTAGATCCGAGGCTCGTGCTCCTGCTAGAGCTCGTGCTCCTGCTAGAGCTTATGCTATACGCGCACGCCAGGATACTTCTTCGTCAGATGTTATTACCGGTACTTTCACTCTCTTTGATACTGAAATGATTACTTTGATTGACCCTGGTTCTACTCATTCATATGTATGTAAGACTTTAGCATCCAGTAAGACTTTACCTGTTGAGTCTACTGAGTTCGTAATTCGAGTGTCGAATCCCTTGGGTCGATATGTGCTTGTCGACAAGGTGTGTAAGAAATGTCCCCTAATAATCCGAGGTTCCTGTTTTCCGGCCGACTTGATACTTTTACCGTTTGATGAATTTGATGTTATTCTTGGTATGGATTGGTTGACCGTACATGATGCAGTTGTAAATTGCAAAAGGAAGACCATTGATTTGAGATGTGCAAATAATGAGATAATCCGAGTTGAGTCTACTGACTTGAACGGATTGCCAGCAATAATATCCTCGATGTTGGCTCAGAAATATGTGAGAAAGGGGTGTGAAGCATATCTTGCGTACGTACTTGATAGCAAAGAGTTAGAAAAGAAACTTGAATCAGTACCAGTGGTTTGTGAGTATTCAGATGTTTTTCCTGAGGAATTACCGGGATTACCACCTGTTCGAGAGGTAGAATTTGGCATCGAACTTGTACCTGGGGCTACACCAATTTCGATAGCTCCGTACCGTATGGCACCAATAGAGGCACCAACAGAATTGAAAGAATTAAAAACTCAGTTGCAAGAGTTGACGGATAGAGGTTTCGCTCGACCGAGTTTCTCACCTTGGGGTGCACCAGTATTGTTTGTGAAAAAGAAAGACGGAACCATGAGAATGTGTACCGACTATCATCAATTGAATAAAGTGACAATAAAGAATAAATATCCGTTACCACGCATTGATGATTTGTTTGATCAGTTGAAGGGAGCCTCAATGTTTCCAAAGATAGATTTGAGATCGGGTTATTATCAGTTGAGAGTTCGAGACTCAGATATACCCAAAACTGCTTTCAGAACGAGATACGATCACTACGAGTTCTTAGTGATGCCGTTTGGGCTCACTAATGCCCCTGCGGTATTTATGGACTTGATGAATTAAATTTTTAGACAGTATTTGGACCAGTTTGTAGTTGTGTTTATAGACAAGATCTTGATTTATTCACGCGATGAAACTGAACATGCCGAGCACCTGAGATTAGTGTTGTAGATTTTAAGGGATAAGCAGTTATATGCTAAGTTCAGTAAATGTGAGTTCTGGTTGAGAGAAGTTAGCTTTTTGGGACACATGGTATCCGCATCGGGTATTAGAGTTGATCCGAACAAAATTTCAGCCATACTCGATTGGAAGCCTCCGAGAAATATTACTGAAGTTCAGAGCTTTTTGGGACTTTTTGGTTACTACAGACGGTTTGTAAAGGGTTTCTCGATGATAGCCACGCCAATGACGAAACTACTTCAGAAAGATGTTAAGTTTGAATGGTCAGAAAAATGTCAGAAAAGTTTCGATCAACTGAAAACTTATTTGACTGAAGCTCCAGTGCTAGTGCAGCCTGAATCAGGTAAAGAGTTCGTCATTTACAGTGATGCATCCTTACTTGGGCTGGGTTGTGTATTGATGCAAGAAGGTCGAGTTGTAGCTTACGCGTCGAGGCAATTGAAACCGCCTAAGAAAAACTATCCGACCCATGATCTCGAATTAGCTGCCATCGTATTCGCTTTGAAAATATGGTGACATTACTTGTTTGGAGAGAAGTGTCATGTATATTCGGATCACAAAAGCCTCAAATAGTTGATGACTCAAAGAGATTTGAATCTGCGACAAAGGCATTGGCTTGAGTTGTTCAAAGATTACGAGCTTGTCATTGACTATCACCCGATAAAGGCTAACGTGGTTGCCGATGCTTTAAGTCGCAAGTCACTGTTTACTTTACGAACAATGAATGTACACTTGTCCGTTTCATCTGATAATATGTTAGTAGCAGAATTGAAAGCAAACCATTATTGATTCATCAAATACGTGAATCTCAGAAATTCGATGATGAATTGGTTGCTAAACGAGCTGAATGTACTTCTAATGTGGAATCAGAGTTTCAAATAGACGACAGCGATTGTTTGAGGTTTAGAAGGCGATTGTGTATTCCAAGAAATTTAGAACTTATTTCGATGATTTTGAGCGAGGCTCATAGTAGCCGAATGTCAATCCACCCGGGTAGTATGAAAATGTACAACGATCATGATACCCGAATGAAAATGGGATGAAACAAGACATTTCTGACTTTGTTTCGAAGTGTTTGATATGTCAACAAGTGAAAGCGGAACATCAAGTACCTTCAGGGTTACTTCAATCGATCATGATACCCGAATGAAAATGGGATCGTGTCACGATGGATTTTGTATCTGGGCTGCCATTGTCGTCAAGCAAGAAAGATGCGATCTGGGTTGTTGTTGATAGACTGACAAAGTCAACTCATTTTATTTTCGTACGTACGGATTATTCACTTGACAAGCTAGCTGAATTGTATGTTTCTCAGATTGTAAGGTTACACGGGGTACCTATTTCTATTGTGTCGGATAGAGATCTGAGATTCACATCGCGATTTTGAAAGAAATTGCAAGAAGCATTGGGTACCAAGTTGCATTTTAGCACCGCTTTTCATCCCCAGACTGATGGTCAATTCGAGCGGATAATTCAGATACTCGAGGATCTGTTGAGATGTTGCATCCTTGAGTTTAGTAGTTCATGGGAACGGTATTTACCTTTGATTGAATTTTCTTACAACAATAGTTTTCAATCAAGTATTAAGATGACACCTTACGAGGCTTTGTACGATCGTAAATGTCGTACACCGTTGTTTTGGACCGAGCTTAGTGAAAGTAAAATCTTTGGGGTTGATTTGATTAAAGATGATGAGCAGAAAGTAAAAGTAATCCGTGAAAGTCTGAAAGCAGCTTCAGATCGTCAGAAGTCTTATGCGGATTTAAAACGAAAAGACATTGAATATCAGGTCGGAGACAAAGTGTTTCTTAAAGTTTCACCTTGGAAAAAAGTGCTCAAATTTGGCCGCAAAGGCAAATTGAGTCCGAGGTTCATCGGGCCGTATGAAATATCCAAACAAATTGGGCCAGTCGCATACAGATTGATTTTACCCCCTGAACTTGAAAAGATTCACAACATTTTTCATGTCTCGATGCTTCGACGTTATAGATCCGATCCATCGCACATAATTAATCCATCAGAGGTTGAAATTCAATCTGATTTGTGTTACGAACAAGAACCGGTTCGTATTTTGGCTCGTAAGGTAAAAGAACTACGAAATAAGAAAATCTCATTAGTGAAGGTACTGTGGCTTAAGCATGGGGTTAAAGAAGCTACTTGGGAACTGAAAGACACTATGAAGGATCGATATCCTAACTTATTCACCGGAAAGATTTTCGGGGACGAAAATTCTTTACGTGGGGGAGAGTTGTGACAGCCCTAATTTGACCCTAGTCGAAAAGTGGTTTCGGGACCACCAAAATCGAGTCATAAAAATAATTAACTGTTAAATTCTATGCTTATTATATGTGTAAATGCAATTGTGAAAGTCTCATGCTTTGATTTTTGTCATTTGTATGTGAAAATTTTAAATAGGATTTAAGTGAGACATTTGTGAAATGTGTTGGGTAAATTTTAAAGTGATCTATTAATGCATGTTGTTAAAAAGGTGGACTTGCATGTCAAATTAGCCATTTTTGGATAGTGGCCAGCCATGATATTGATTAATATATATTATATGTATTTTTTATTTAACATTTTACTTACAAAATGAATTAATGAATAAAGAGAATTAAAATAATGGTTAGTGGGAGGAGAAACCAAAGTTGGTTCATCCTTGCTCCTCCATTGCCGTAGCTTGAAGTAAGGAAGAAGAGAAATTCTTGTTTGATTTTCGGCTTAATTGATGGCTAGAATGAGGTATGTACTAAGTACTTCTTGAAAATTTTTACATAATTGAGATGATTAGTTCGAATTCTACCTATTCCATGGATTAAATTTAGGTTTTTGAGGTTTGAAATTTCGGCCATGAAACTTGAAACTCTTAGTAGATATTTTTTAATGTCATTAAAATAGATGGTTTATAGGATATGCCGAATTGGATTTAGGAAGAAAAATAGGTAATCGGTCATGCTAGATTCTTGATGAAAAATTGTTTAATGTTTTATATGTTCTATAAATGAGCTTGTAAGTGAATTTGAAGATTTGTATAATGGTGGATGAGAGGTGCCGAATGTGGTTTTTGGTTTTGGCTTAAGGATAATAATATGGTGGCTTGAGTTTAGTAACATTCGGCCAAAGATTTTAGATGCTAGAAAATTTGATAAAAATGTTTAGATGTTTTGCATTTTTGTATTGGATGTCTTGATGAATGAAGTCAATTAAAACGAATGTTTAAACAATGTATGTGATTGTATCTTACAATGGAATAATTAGCTAAGGTGGTTCGTTAATAAAAAGGGGACTAAAATGTTAGGTTTGTACCTTAATTGTGGTTCAGCAAGAATGTATATTAGGTCAATGTGGGTTCATCTATATGATAATGCTATAATGGTAGATTTAGTTGGACTTTGGCTATGTGAGTTATGTGTTAAGTAAGCTATTTATTTGATATGCATATTCAGTCATTGTTTGGCAAGAATGAAACCTATGTGCAATTTGCTACATTTGATCATGAAATGGAGATTTTATATGAAAGTAAGTTTTAGTGGTTAGGGCCGATTGGGGTATATAAGATATTAAGGCATGCTATAATTATATGTAGTTGTAAACGTGGTTGTGCATGAAGCGAGTAATCGATTAATTTGTGATAGTCACACATAGGTATAAATATATATATACCTTATGTATGCACCTTATGTCACCGAGACATTCAAATATATATATATACAATATATATATAGTTAAATCCATGTATAAGGTAGTATAATAAGTTATGTAGATTTTTGTTGAGCATGCGAATTAGATAGAGAATAAATAAGCATGAAATTGAGTCATGGCATATTTTATAAAATATGATATGTATTGGAGTTATATATGATTGTTAAATGTGACTACTAAGAAGTATAGTTGAATAAGTAATTAAATAAATTCATTTTTTAAATTAAGCTCAAGAGCAAAGAGGAACTAGATCAGATAAGCGAAAGGAGAAAGCAATCGAGTAGCCTATCCACAACTGTTCAAAATATCCGAGGTAAGTCTTTGAGTAATGGAACTTAGCTTATGGTTTGATAAAATAATGATATATAAGCATAATATATAAATTGTGACCTAATGGTTCTACTTGAATTACGTAGTGAGATAAATAATTTGTGCATATGACTTGGAGCCGAATGGTTATAGAAATCGTGTTGGATAGCGAAATGAAATCGTGTTCTTTGTATGTAGCTATTGAGCCGAAAGTGGAATGGTTGATAAGCATGTTGTGCTTATGTTCTAGTAATGTAAATGAAATGCTAATGTGTTATGATATATATATGTGCATGATAATTGAGTATTCTATCCGGGCTGAGTCCTGAAGGCATTCATGCTGGTGTTATATCCGGGCTAAGTCCCGAAGGCATTCGTGCTGGTGTTATATCCGGGCTAAGTCTCGAAGGCATTTGTGTTGGAAATGGGTGATCTTGCTATAATAATTCCAATTAATGTGCTCACAACCTTAAGATGGTCAGGTATGTACTGTATATACGTTGTAAAAGTTGATTCGGTTTAAATTGTGATTATTCATTTGGATAGTGGACTTCCGGCCATTGCTTAGGTTGTATGAAATATATAGCTTATTCAGGATACATGAATTTTGATTTAAATGGAAACATGTTAAGATTGACTCTGAGCATGTGAGTATATTGGTTGAAGTATGAAGTAACATGAATATGTGATTATGTGTATAAATATATAAATATTTCTTTAGCCTTGTAATTGAATTATATGTATTCGGCCAAATGATGAAGTTGGTTGGATAAAAAGAAGTTATCTACGTGATATGAATTTGTGTTTAAGGAAAAATTTAAAATGACATGCACGAACAATAGTGGTATATTTAATCATGGTTACATTCGGTCAGAAAAGATGATAAGCCTTATAAATGCTATGCTTTAATTTTAAATGATTTCATTACTTAAAACTTACTAAGCATTGAAATGCTTAGTCTGTTGCCTAAATTCTTTGTTTTATAGATCTTGTTCGTTAGCTATTGGTCTCAGGATTCTCAAAGTCGAAGTCGTCCACACTATCTAAGCCCATTCGGTACTCTTGTAGCTGAACTTTGATAATGGCATGTATAGGCTTGACTTTTTGTTGTTAAATAAGTATCTTTTTGATGATGATATATATATGTATATATGTATAGCCATGCGAAAATGGCTTGTCAAATTACTATATGTGTTCCACATAGTTAATGTGAATGTGTGGTTGATATTCGATTAATGTTTTCTATGTTTTGAAGTGAATTGAACTTAAGAATGAATCAATGTACCCATTAACTTGAGATGACTCTATTGTATATTGTATAATTTAAAAAAAAAAACAAGTTGGAATTCGGTTTTATAAGTATGCCAACGAGAGTCATTCGAATAAAGTTAAATAGCATTTCGTGCTTGTATGGTAATACTCCTTAACCCTCTGGCGACGAGTACGGGTTAGGGGTGTTACATCCTGCACATTTGAAATATCAAAAGGTAACATTTTAAAAACCCGAATATCGATACATGTTCTCCAGACAACAAAAGTACAACATAATAAGCCATTGAATTCATTCTAACTAATAACTATTCAACATGCATCGATTACCTCATCAAACCATCATCAAAACGACCAAAATGAAAATTCAAAACATCAAAAATATATCTGAGCAAGAATCAACCTGACAGGGTCCAAGTCCTTAAATCCTAAGAGCAAATAAGTTACGAAAATATTCAATGCATTATGGAAAAATTCAGCTAAATCATCATGGCAATGAAAAACCCAAAATTCTACCACATTGCCTTATTCCGACAATTTAAAATAATAATTATAATTCACCTATTCAAATTCTAATACTTGTATAAGTCCCTTGGAATACTCCGCACCGCTCACACCGCAACACTATTAGCCTCCAATGGTTTAGAAAGGAGTGGATGAGCCTTACAAACTCAGTGAATGGTTAGAATAACCATGAAGTAAGCATGAATTCATACATTAAAGGAACAAGACAAAGTCACATTCACATTCTAAGTTTACCATATCAACATACTACAACATTCATGCAATATCTAACAACTTATTCACCATTATGACCACACATTTATGCATATATCACATTTTACAATATTACATTTAATGATACATTGGCACTTGAGGTTATGAAACATAAGAGTGGACTCTATCACCACACATCGAATACATGGATCTCCAACACACCGAATGACTCATTAAGTCGAACATATCCCAAAAGTGTAGCACATAGCTAACACTCTCCAACACACCAACCATGTCCCAGTGAATGGAGCTTAGCTAACACTCCCTTATCTCTCCAAACTATCATGGGCCTTAGCTGTAACATCCCAAACCCTACTTGGACATTATGGCTGAATCTAGAGCGATTACGATAAAAGGTTTGAAATCTAATTTCTGCCTATTTAAGATAAATGTGAACCTCTTTTACTCAGAAAGCCCGTTTTATTTGGAAAACATTTTTTCGTACTCTATTTAATTAAAAACTATTGTTTTTTTTACATCTTTCTAATAAATCAAATAGTTTGCAGCAAAGTTTATTAAAACATTGTATTTTGATAAACCGAGTTTGTTTTCTCGAAAACAGTTGCTTGCAGAAAATCAATCATTTCCATAAAGTCATTTTATCAATCGTCAAGCTAGAAATTCCAAAATAAAAACCCAAACCAAAAATAAGTCCCCAAAAGTCCAAAAAGTCTGAAATATACAAAACTCTCAAAACAGAAATTTAAATAAGTCAAATTTTAAGTAAATGTAATTTACGGAGGAATGGACATAACCGAGCTCTCGTCGCACTGACCCACCTAAGTTTGAAGGTTATTTGAAATTATTAGATAAACAGAGAGTGAGTTTTTATAACTCAATATGTAACTCTAAGAAAATAGAGTTTTAGATATAATCACATCACAGAACAAATACAAACATACATCTTATACAAAAGTAGAATCATATCAGAATAGTATAGATGCAGATATATATAATCCTACCCCCATCCTCTACACACTAGCTACGACCATCCCAACACACCATGTGGAGTATAACACACCCACCCAGCCCTACACACCACTTAGTGTCCTTACAACACTTTCCAAAATAATCACAGCAGTGTTGCCAGTATAATTGCGAGATACCACCTTACACAAAATAGTTCCTCGACATATTTTATGTCCCACCCCATAGTCAGATATAAACAGAAATAACAGAATTATCAAAAACTAGAATATAAATATCATTCATGCTCGTATAATAAATGTAGAACATGCTTATACCTAACATATCATATATATTTCATTACAATACATGAACTTAAACAATATTTACGTCAAGTTCCATACTAACAGATTAACAGAATTCCTTCTTTATAGCTTATATAACCACATACCAACCCTCAGAAGGCCCACAGTTGATCGGGACAATATGTACGACCCTAGGGAAAATTTCTAAATTTTGGGCTCACATAGCCTACATTGCCTTGCCCGTGTGGCCCACGCGGCCCAAATTGTCTTTCCCATGTGGCCCAAATTGTCTTGCCCATGTGGCCCACATAGCTTGGCACACGGCCAAAAATGGCTTAGACCATGTGCCCCACACTGCTGTGTACCATCAACAAACCACAATTAACTTTTTGTTGTTCGTTATTTTTCAGGTTTCTCATTACACATCTGGTTTGATTTTGACGAGAACACAACCACAAGACTCCGAGAATTAAATACAACAAATAAAATGGTTAATTGCAGTATCTAGGCACAAGATAGAGAAGAATCAAACTCTTTCAAGCACCAAAAACTCCTTCATACTCTTACTTATAATCAGACCACAACTGCACGAAATTACGATGTTGATGGAGCGCAAAACGTCTCATGACTCTCACCTGAACGCAACGAACAAATTAATCAATGATAAAAAAAATTTCACAACACCAATTGCATCCCAAAACCCCTAAATTAAATAATCAAAGAACTAACTAAAACGTTACCTAAAATCAGCGAAATTGAAGACCTAACAAACAATAATCCAATGTTTAAAGAGAACTTCTCTCTAGAAAAGAAAGTGTAGAAAGATTGAACTCAGAGAAATTCGAGAACAACAACAGATCACTGAACCAAACATTTAATAACAACAGGTTCTATAAGTTGTTGCAGTACAATCAACTGTTGTGGAAACACAACCTCCATGAAGATCCTTAAGAAAATGTCATGTACCTAAGAGATATGGACTTCTCATTACAACATAATGTGATGTTCTGCATATGGATCAAGATGAGCCTAAGAGTTATCAAGAGACTGTAGCGAGCCCAGACTCTGAGAAATGGTTAGAGGCCATGAGGTTTGAGATGGATTCCATGTTATAAAACCAAGAATGGATCTTGGTTGACCCACTTGAAGGCCATAGGGTGCAAGTGGGTTTTCAAAAAGAAAACCGACATGGTTGGTAATGTACAAACATACAAAGGGCGATTAGTCACTAAAGGTTTTCACCAAGTTCATGGTGTCGACTATGATGGAACTTTTTCTCTTGCTGCTATGTTTAAATTTATCTGGATCTTGCTCAGAATAGCTGCATTTCATGATTATGAAATCTGGCAGATGGACATCAAAATAGCTTTCCTTAATGGGGAACTGGAGAAGGATGTGTACATGACACAACCTAAAGGTATTGTCAATCCAAAAGATGTTGGAAAGATATGCAAGCTACAAAGATCCATTTATAGATTGAAGCAAGCTTCTTGAAGTTGGAATTTTCATTTTAATGATGCAATCAAAGAGTTTGGTTTTATCAAAAACGAAGATAAGCCTTGTGTTTTCAGGAAAGTTAGTGATAGCACTATTGTTTTCTTAGTACTGTATATAGATGACATACTTGTCATCGGAATGACATACATACCCTATAGTCTGTTAAGGCTTGGTTAGGACATTGTTTTTCTATGAAGGACTTGGGTGAGGCCACGTACATTTTAGGAGTCAAAATCTATAGAGATAGATCAAGGTGACTCATAGGTCTAAGTCAAAGTATATATATAGATAAAGTACCGAAATGGTTCAATATGGAAGAATCTAAGAAAGGATTCTTACCTATGAGACATGGTATCTCACTTTCAAAGGAAATGTGTCATTCAACTCCACAAGGGAGAGAGTGAATGAGTAAGATTCCATATACTTTGGCTATTGGGTCTATCATGTATGCCATGCTATGTACTCGTCCAAATGTATCATATGCTTTAGGCATGATGAGTCGATATCAAGTAAATCCTAGTGAAGGCCATTGGGTAGCAGTTAAAAATATCCTTAAGTAATTCAGAAGGAATGAGAACACATTCCATAAATATGGAGGTGAGAAAGAGCAAAGTGTAAAAGGTTACACTAATGCTAACTTCCAAACTGACCTGGATAATTCATGATCGCAATCGGGTTTTGTATTTTTCCTTAATGGTGGCGTTGTGAGCTCGAAGAGTTCAAAGTAAGGTACAGTTGCTGATTCTACAACAAAGGTCAAGTATACTGCAGTTAGTGAAATTGAAAAGAGGCTATTTGGATCAAGAAGTCCATATCTGAACTAAGGGTTATGCCTAGCATATCAAATACTATAGAACTTTGTTGTGACAAAAATGGAGCCATTGCACAAGAAAAGGAACCCAGATCTCACCAACGATGCAAACATATACTTAGGCACTTTTATCTAATTCAAGAAATCATTGATCGAGGAGATGCGGAAATTTGTAGAGTTCCTACATATAATAACATTGTTGATCCACTAACGAAGCCTCTTACATAGCAGAAGCATGATCATCAAACTAAGTCACTTGGTATTAGATATATGAGTGATTGGCCTTAATGCTAGTGGGAGATTGTTAAAGTATGACCAAAAACCAATCGTAAGATGATTGTAATCACATATTCATTCTACCTTGTTTATTAATAAAAGGCATTGCCATTTTTATTTCAATTTCACTTTATGTATGTGTAAATAAACTAATTTAAAATAACGTCTTGAGAAAAATATGATTATTCTTAAAAGGCCATTAGTCAAGTATTATTGTAGGCTTGGATAACAATAATGCATTAAGACTAATATGTAGTTGATTGATGACAAAAGTGTTATCATTGACATAAGGAGGTCAAAATCAATACATGAGTATATATATAGAGAACGGCATATTGGACTGACGTGTTATGAGTATGTTTCTTGGATTATTATATAATAGTCACAACATTACTCATAGTGATAGCTATGTATACGATTTAGAATTGAGATCATCATTATCCCAACATTGTGAGTCATATATTTTGATACAGTCAAACGTACTTAACAAGCTATACTATAAAGACTGATGTTAAGTGTGCCATAACCTATGTAATGGGATATGACTGATCAATAAAGGATTTGTCCCTCTTACATAATGGGAGCAATATCTTAGGCCACTTGATGGAGTGAGACTATAAATGCATAGCCATGCTTAAATAAGTTAATATGAGATATTACCCTTATTTGGCTATTGCTGTCTACTTCGGGTATCAAGAAACATGAGATTGGACTTTGCAAGTGTGACTATTCCATTACTTGTGTTCAATAAGATATAAAGGACAAAAGGATATAATACATGAAAAATTTATCACAGAAAGGTTATGTCGAACCATGACTTATTGTAGCTTGGATGGCGATAATGCATTGCTAGATGCCACTCATTACTTGTAACGTTAGAAGTGTTCCAGTGTTACTACCAATGTTACAAGAGGCTACAAGGTCACACCCTATGGTTGAAACGAACAGAATCAAAACACAGTTGGTATTAAATTTAACTGTCACGAGAATTATATTAATTATTAATTTAATTTAATTTGATAATTAAACAATAAACACAATAAATGTACAAATTCATTGTACAAGAATAGAAAACATAGTTAAAAATAAATGTATGAATTTGATTCATATAAAATATTAATTATGTATTGTTTACCAAAATTATTAAAATAAAGTGTTATAATAATAATTTCGGTCAAACATAAAATATATGGAAATTAATATCTTTTTAGAAAGAATATTATATTATGATATTTTCATATATCTATTTTCTGGCACCAAAAAGGGGTGATTCCAGTTTTAATATGGATATTAAATAAAAGCGAATCATAAAACCCTAAGGTGAGAGTGTGTTACCAATATATTAACCATGAAAAAGAAAACAAACAGAGGTCTAGCAATTGTATCTTTTTCATAAAAACTCTCTGAGACATTTAAAGAGAGTTTTTGTTCATTAGTTTGCAACTGGGTGGACTAAGTATAAGCCAGGACAATTCTGTTACAGATTTGGATCGACAGCGTGTGAAGGGGATTAAAACAGTAGTGGTTCCTTCATATTTTTCTTTAGATTTTGAAAGGTATATTAACAACCTTTCCTTCTCGATTTGTTCCTCGTGCATGGATTCCTGGTTTGGATCATCAGAATATTTTTTATGCTGCGCCACAGGGCGTCCCGGCGACTCAACAACAACGTGCGCCAGAAAGGAAACCTCCTACAACCAAAACTCACACTTGCTAAACTTAGCGTATAATTATTTTTCATGGAGTATTTGCATAACAATACGAAAATGCTCGCCGTGCTCAGTATTAATCTTTGAATAAATTAGTATGTCATCAATGAAAAATACTACAAACTGATCCAAGTACCGTTGAAATAGTCGAGTCATTAAATCCATAAATGCAGTTGGGGCATTCATCAAACCAAATGACATAATCAGGAACTCGTAATGTCCATAACGAGTCCTGAAGGTAGTTTTGTACACATCAGTCTCATTAACCTTGAGCTGATGGTAACCAGAACAAAGGTCAATTTTAGAGAACAAATATGCTCCTCAAAACTGATTGAATAAGTTGTCGATCTTCGATTCTTGATACTTATTATTTACTAAAAACTTGTTCAATTGATGATAATCTGTACACATTTGCATCATACCGTCTTTCTTCTTGACAAATAATACTGGTGCTCCCTACGGAGACACACTCGACCTAATGAACCCTAGGCCGAGAAGTTCCTGAAGCTGAGCATTTAGCTCCACAAGTTCCTTCAATGCCATGCGATAGGGTACAGTGGACATAGGGGCAGTACCTGGTAACAGATCAATACTGAACTCAACCTCCCTATTCGAAGGTACTCTCGGCAACTCCTGGGATAGACATCCAAAAAGTCTCTCAAAGTACGAATATCCTTTATAGAAAGCCTTACAGATACAGAATCAGACAAAAAGGCCAAGTAAGCCTCGCAACCTTTCCAAACTAGCCTTTCAGCTATAATGGTGGAGACTACGTTAGAAAGGTAATCTTGATGCTCACCAACCATAAAAATGTCATTGTTTTCATCAGTTCACAAAGTAACCCTCTTAGAGGTACAATCTAGAATGACTCGATGTTTCATGAGCCAATCCATACCTAGAACCAGATCAAACTCACCGAAAGGCAGTTCTATCAAATTGGTCAAAAAATACCATACCCTTAATTTCTAATGGAATTCGTCTGTAAACTTTCTCAACTTGAATCGATTGACCCAAACGACTAATTACTGAAATCTCTCTAGCAGTACACTCAACAGTAATATCCAGTTTTACAGAAATAGTACTAGCTATATATGAGTGAGTAGACCCGATATCAATCAGATCAAAATATGGAGCAAAATGAATAAGAACGTACTTGCTATAATGTTAGTGTCGTCATTGTCCTTACGACATCTCACCGCATAGACCAGTATAAGCTATCGTGCCTTAGTCTAACCCGCACCCTTGCCCAGTGCTCTCTGACCCCTATCGAAACCATTACCACCCCTGACCACACCACGACCCCTAGGTGGTTGCTGAGCTACTCTCAGGGGCTAAACGAGACCTGGAGCTGGAGTCTATGCCGTAGCGGGAACCTGCTCTGGTTGATGAAGGTAATCTCGAACAGGATGCTCCATTGATCCACAATGGAGACAAGCTCCTAATTTTCTCCAGAACTCACTCGGATGGCGCCTCCCATAATCACTACAGAGCTGAATCTTAGTAATTGTAGCTAGTGCCTCACTCCTTGAAGGCCCGTCGTGCCTCACTCGTTTCTTAGGGACCTGTCCAGAACTAGAGGGACTACAATCCCTATTCAACTTGCATTGACTTCTCTCTCGATCTCACCTCCCGCACATACCAGCTTAATTTTAGAAACTCGGCCACATATCTCTCTCCCCAAACCAGATTTATAAACTCGCGTCGGTGAGCCCCCACGTAACTTGCCCCCACATGCTTACTCTAGAAGGTATTCTTAAAGTAGTCCTAATTAATCTGTTTAGGCTAAGTACCCTGCTCAATCATCAGCCACCACTGACAGGCTTTGTCCTGGAGCAGAGATACAGCACCCCTCAGTTTTTGAGCAAGAGTGCAATCGATATCAGTAATAATATGTTCAGTGGCCTCTACCTAATACTCAACCACGGTAAGGGTGACTCCAATGACACCCCTAAATAGCTCAGCACCTTTTGACCGTAGTCACTCCATAACCAACCCTCAGCCTCCAGATCCAAAATGGATCCCAATGACCCTCTCTAGTGCTCGAATCATAGCCTGGGACAGTGCGTCGTCCCTAGCTATCGGCATCTGAGGCCCAGTCTCAATAGTAGGAGTACCTATAGTCTCGCTAGTCACCAGATTGGGCATACTGGCCATAGAGGATGACTCTACTCGAGCTCTTCCATGGCATCCACGACGCCAATGGGAACCACGTCCACGGCTACCATGCAAACGCATAATACCATTTTATCTACAATATTAGAAGTGCACAGATCAGTTCAAAGTCTTTATCATATTTCTAATACAAATTCATCTCAGAATATTTCACCAACCAACAGTTTCAATTCCTATATTATCTCAACTAATCACAATAACTGAACAAAAATACTTATAGGTTTGGTGTCAAAAAATCAATCTTTTATAAAATCTATTTTCAAGGTTACCATTCAAACACTGTACACAAAAAAGGAGCCCAGAACATAGCCCCAGTGTTGTAAACCTGACTCTGATGCCATTAAATGTAACAACCCATACCCAGCCTAGACACAAGGCCAAGTCTGGAGAGTCACATCGAACATTTCTCAAACATCACTTTCATTTTAAACAGTGTGACCGAGGTTCCGATCCACTAACCTACTTAAGACTGTGGGTTACCTGTAATTCATTCAACAACAAAATGAATAAAGAGTCGAACCATTTATACATTCAAATAGAGTTATGGATAAACTAATAAATTTTTAAGTTCGAATGTTGAATGAGATTCAGGAGATAATTTGTTCAATTTAACAAATCAAGATAGTTTAGACAAATAACAAATCGAATCATTTTAAGATACAGAATAGATTAGGACAGATGCAATTTTCCTAACCCCATCCACTACACACCATCTCCAATAAAACCAACACACCAAAATAAGGTATTTAATACCCATCCAACCCTACATACCACATAGTGTTGGTCTAACACATTTCAGTAATTGTAGACTAGCTGTAAGATCAGAATAGAGATACCATTGGTTTAATCATTGTCTCAAAACAAAATACTTCCTCCTTTTCTCAATTTCCACCTAATACAGATGCAGATTTCAAATGATAGGTAATACAGAGGCCTATACGACCACTCGATACAATTCATACTCATACAAAATAAATCAATATCATTAACAACTTTCATACACAATACACGCACAAATTTTTAATACTCAATCTTGGGTCACAGAATAACAGTTTATATAGTTTAATTCAATTCATACGAACCGTACAGAAAGCCTGCATTTCGTTTCAAATGACACTTGTAGCCTAAGGGGAAATTTCCAAATATTGGTCCACACGCTCGTGTGGTTTCACACGACCTATATAGTTGGCCCTTGTGGTCCTAATTCGAAAATAATGAGTTACACAGTCTAGACATACGCCTATGTCCTTAGCCCGTATAGATCCTACACATCATATAACCATAGATGATACGAACACATGCTTGTGTCCCTAGCCCGTACGTCTCACATTCGTGAATAGTGAGTTACACGGCCTGTAACACGGTCATGTGGCATTGACAGCTATGTTTCTTGGCGTCCAAAATTCACAAAAAATTGGGTTTTCGATACGCACCTTAAGTAGTTTCAAAGTAGGAACAACGAAGAAGACTCCTGAATCCTAAACGACCATTCAATAACTTAATTGAACAACTCAATTGACAACAATACACAATTACACATAGAAAAGCTATGTCGAAATTTTTGACGCAAAACCTCCAATGAATCCAGACTTACCGACAAAATCAACAGCAATTACTGGAGTTAGTGCGCTGAGGATCATTGCTTTTGATATCCTTGCCTAAAAAAACCAAACAATAGCTTAAAAGAAGGTTTAAATAATTCGATTTGAAAGCAACTCCGACAAAAACAAATAAACAACTGTATAATGGAACTTCTACAATCAACAAAATTCACACAATTAATGTTTCAATTGGTAGTAGTGACATGCGTACTTACCTGATCACACAACCAATGCTACAGTCCCAATTCCAAAGCAGAGAAAAGGACAAAGAACAAAGAACAAAGAAAAAGAAAAATGGAAAAGAAAGAAGGAGGGACGGTGACGGAAAAAGAAAAGGAAAAATTTTAATGTGGTTAATTTAAAAAGATTTAAGTAGACGCATTAAGCAAAATGGAAAAAATATACATCTCCATTTAGTTTCTACAAAGACTCGAACACAAGACTAGAAAGTAGACAAATGCTAAACCAATAAACCAGTAACCTCATTCTTGTCATAAACTTATGCCGAATTAAACTTAAGTCAATACTTCAAGGGTAAGGATTTAATCAAAATAAAATAGCAAGCCTTAACAAAAGATAAACTCGAACTTTTAACCTCAAACACATAAGCAAAGCACATAACCACAGATACAAAGTTTTAATTACAATAAAATTCAATAGTCAATATTTAAACTTTCGGGGCGTTACAACTATCATGTAAAAAAGTAGAGGGATTAGAATTAATATTTGGCCACAATTGATAAACTACATCACAGGTCACCCAACTGTAACACCCCTAACCCGGATCCATCACCGAAGTAGGGTTATGAGGCATTACCGATCAATTCAAAACATATAGCATACATTTATCAAACAGAAAGCATCCATTCCCATAAATCATTCAACACAATCACATTGTCCCTCATAAGGGCTTACGAGGCTTTAAACATGCTTTAGAAGTGGTTAGGATTAAACCGTAACATATGAAAATTTTGGAAACTTAGAAAACTTTCAACCATATAGGGGTCACACGCCCATGTGAACAGGCTGTGTGCCTCACACGACTCGAAACACGCCCGTGTCTCAGGGTGTATGGAAACAGGGCATACATACTGACTTGTATCACACGGTCAAAGACACGCCCGTGTGCCAAGCCTTGTGAAAACTGGAGGGTATACTGACTTGGGTCACACTGCCGACCACACGCCCGTGTGCCTAATCGAATTGGCCACACACGCTCATGTGCCCAGGCTGTGTACTTCACACGGCCAGTAGACATGCCCGTGTGTCTAGGCCGTGTAACTCACTGACTTGATTTTAAAGAGAGCTTCATGGGACATACAACATTGTACCATAACCGTGTGTTGCACACGGCTGAGACACACGCATGTGTCTCTACCCGTGTAAATAAAAATAGGCTATTTGCCAAGCCATTTTGCCACCCAACCAATTATACCTATAAAAGAGCACATGGTACCATTTTATCATACAATTAGGCAGCCAAAATCATGAACCAAATGCAAAATTCATACGATTATAATTTCATCTATTCCAAATATCAAATCATTACCATTTACTTAGCCAAATACATGCCAAAACAATATCAAACAATATGACTCATTTACCATAATTTACACATACATAACTTACCTTATAAATAACCAACACAACATCTAAAATCATATCTCATCAAGGCATTTCTCAAGTATTTAAACTCCACAAATCAATTAACCATTTGAGCAACTATAAAACCATCACTACATTCATACCAAAACATACCAAAATAAGTCATCACTCATGGCTATATATACAAACCAAAACATATACATTTACGAGTCATTTTAAATGGCTAACTTCATAGGCTTCACATATACCATAATGATCAAAGTCCGTATATATGCCATTTACTCAAAACTTAACTCAAAAGTACCAACTTAGATGTTTGATAGTGCGATGATGTTCTCGACGATTCCTGGATCCAAGCTAGCCTTGAATCACTATAAAACATAGAAAAACAACACGAAATAAGCTTCATAGCTTAGTAAGCTCGTATGTGAATAACTTAATTCATCGAATCACTGCAAATCAACCAATTACACATGACAAAACCATATACGCATTAGCTACAAACCTTTCTCATGTCTCAAAACATGATCAAATACCATCTCATCGAACTTTCACTATTTAATACTCGAATAGGTTCTGTACATACCTGTATCGCCTCGTACTAACCTCTTCGTCAATCACATCATTCGTTCACTCGTTGAACCATTTAGAGTAGAAATCGGATACTCAGGAGTCTTGTATGATAAGTACCTATACCATGGCCCGTAGCCAAATCAAGGTAACTTATTCGAAGAACTATTATCATGGCCCGAAGCCAAATCATCAGATATGCATGGCCCGAAGCCAAATTGGTAAAATACGCACCCAAAGTGCTAATAACATGGCCCGAAGCCAACTAAACGTATCACTTACTGACATGTCAATAGTATCCAAAACTATTCTTACGGTTCAACTGGGCTTTCACACTTTTCGTTTCTATCATCGAATGCACTCACAGAGTTGTTTTCACACTTCATACATTATTCATAATCCCGTTTTAACAATTTATGTAGTATTAAAGCATTTTAACATACATTTATAATGTAATCATCACATACGAACTTACCTCGTATTTAGAATTGACGAATCAGGTCGACTACTCGATAACTTTGCTTTTCCCCCGATCTAAATCCGAATTCTTTCTTTCTTGATCTATATGATTTTAAAATTAACTTATTTAATCAACCATTCATTCAATTTAGTCCAAAACATACATTTAGGCCTATTTGCACATTAGCCCCTAAACTTTCACACTTTTAACAATTTAATCCTTATTTCACAAAACACATAATTCACATAATTTCAATAAACCCAAGCTTGGCTGAATTATTTATAGATCCCTAGCAGCCCAAAAATTCCATTTATTTCACATTTCAACCACACAATTTGCACATTTCACAATTTAATCCCTTTTTGACATTTTTGTCAAAAATCACTTTACAAAACTAGTAAATCTATCAATAAACCTTCATAATCTATCATCAATATCAATTTACTCAAACATTCAACAATGGCAACATGTTAAGTCTTTAACAATTTCAAAATCTAAGGTACGGCCTAGCTAGAATACGGAGCAACGATCTCAAAAACGTAAAAATCATTAAAAATTGAGTCAAAATCACTTACCAATTTAGAATTACAAGTGCCAAACCCTAAAACTCAATCAAATGATTTCTTCTTCATCAACATTCGGCCAAAAGAGAGAAAGATGGACAAAAATGCATTTTGCTTTTATTTGTTATATGTTAATTATGCTAATTACCAATATAACCTTAATGAAATACCATTAATATCATTCATTTAATGTCCAATATTGTCCACGAACCATTTTAATGATATAATTACCATTTAAGGCCACCATAATTAAAATTCAAAGATATTTGACACCTTTAACTAATAGAACATGCATTTTACAATTTACGCGATTTAGTCCTTTTTACCTAATTAAGCATTTAAACAGTAAAATTTCTTTACGAAACTTTCACACATACATGTTATCATGCTGTAAACACATAAAATAATATTAAAATAATTTTTTGATATCATATTTTTGGTTTTAAAACTACTGTTCTAAGTTAGCCAAAACCGGGCTGTTACACCAACTATGGGCCATTTCTTTTTAGGTCACTCAATTATGATTATTTTTTAAATTGTTCACTCAACTATGGATTTGTTTCTTTTTTTGGTGACCCAATTATGATATTTGGCCAATGTGCAATACAAACAACCTATTTATAGGCTTTTTCAAGTGGTCATCTATCTGAAATCTAATAAGTATTTATCTTCAAATTATCAAGACCAATCTACAGGATCTGTCATGTTAAATTATCAAGAACAAATTAAAGCCAAAACTAGATTCAAAAACATACCTCAATCCATTGCTGGAGATTGCTCAGAAGGTTTTAATCTTCCAAGAAAATAATTTTTCTCTTTGTATATCTCTCTGATGGGAATGGAAGAGAAATACAAGATATATATCTATTTCTTCGAGACCACTACCTCTTTTTAAATAACTGATTATTAAATTAGTTTTGGGTATTTATAATTTGACCCATCATCAAATTATAAATACAAATTATGGTATCCACACATTATTTCTGTGATACTTTAATACCTATGACACTTATAACATAATTGGTCACTTAATTTTGTATCACACTTTATAATAGCATTATACATTATAAATATGTACCCATTATTGAGGATTTTAATCCAACATTATTCATAAGCACTACATAAATGTATCACTCCATATTTTTTTAATTATTTATATAATATGCTTATTATCAAGAAAATATATAAAAAAAATTACTATTGACAATGTTTTAGAGTATGTATCTAATATATTCACATAAACTAATTATACAAAATGCATATAACAAAACTATAAAAGGTGTTTGGAAACGTTCAAGCATTAATCAATTTATTTGCTCCAGCAAACCATAACATTAGGAAACAAAATCTTGTTTCAAAAGGATTAAAAAAAAATACTTACGGGTTTTGATATTTAGAGTTCTCTTTATTTGTTGATTTCATGTATGAAATTTGAAAAAAAAATTGATGAATGATTTTATTAAAATAAGAATTATTTTTTAGATATCAGATGATTGAACTAATTATATTATTTCATAATATAAAAATTTATGATATTCATGCATCATAAAATAATACATATCACAATAAATTATTACAACGACAAGTCTTATTATGGTGAATAATAGATTCAACATGAGTCATGACCATGTGCTCCAAAAGTTTCATCACCAATCCTCAATGTATCCAATTATTTGCAAAATTTAAGAAAATAGAAAAAGCTTGAGATGGTCGAGAAGAGGTAACATGATGATTACCTCCTTTCACAGTTAAGAATTTTAGTAAGTCTCCAAACTCATACTTCAATCCTCCTTCTTGTTAAATATTTATCATTAATTTTATTAAATTAAAAAAGAAAATTTATAAATATAAACAGTGTTATTTTGAGTCGAGTTATTCAATCCAAAAAAAAAAACTCATTTCAATGTTCAATATATATGTAATGCTGCAAAATTATTTTCTTCTGATATTTTTACTTTTTTATGATTAAGTTTAAAATACTTTTAAACTACCTAATCTTAGCCTAAGCCAACCTATTGGCTCAACTAAATATTTAGAAATTATAAAATATGTATACATTAAAATTTTCATATTTAAATAAAAATTCAGGACAAGTTGTCTAAAATTTGTGAAAAATATCGTCCACGGCCTAGCACGTATTGGTCAAACCTATTGGACTAGGTAAGTAGTGTGATCTTGCCTTAAAAGTGCTAATAAAGCGAATCGAGTCAACACTTAAAATTTCCTATTCAAGTTTAGACCCAAATTGGGTAATCATATCGAAGGGATAGTTTAATACTTAAATATATCTAATCATAATATAAAAAAAGAAGCTAATATATATAATTAAATGAGTAAACATAAAACCTTGGTTCTAAAACTCCATGTTTCCTCTTTTGTTAACTTAATGTTTAACTCCTCAGCCAACTTTTCCAAATATTGTAAGGTTCCCTCTGTCGGTATTATACCATCTTGATCTCCACTATAACATTGTAATCATATTAACAAAATAAAATAAAAATCAATTAAATGGCATGAGAATTTATTTTCAAAATCATTCACGTTGATTCTTCATACTTATTTAACTTAATTCAAGAAAGTATTGGAAAATAGTATGGCATACAAATGCAATACCAACCTGAATATTGTAATGGGAACAGATTGTTGAAGAAGGTTTTTGAGCGCAGGAAGCATGTCAAGGTCCTTATTAGCTTCATTGTATTTAAAATTAGCTCTAAATAAGTAAGAGTGACATATAATGAAAATTGTAAGGTTAACAAATTTTACACAACGTTCACCTCAATAAACAAGTAATTTATTTATTTTTCTTAATAAAGAGGTGATAATAGGGAGATAGAAAATTTACCGCGAGTCTTAAATCTTGAATTTAAAATAATTTCTAAAAGTAATTATATGAACATATCGGGAAAAAAAAGTTCATTTTGTTTCAAATTTTAGGGGAAAACTTATGTGAAACAACATTGCCATTTATATGCCAAGTTGGTTCGGTTCCCGTGGAAAGCTTTTTGAACTTCTGGGATATTAAAGTAAAATTGCACCCTTAATGTAAGGCACATATCTACTTCTGTGCTACCTATAGGAACCTAGACCAAAATATAAAATTTTACGCATTTGATATAACCAATAAAAGAAAAATAACACAAAATTAATTTTACTCAATTGATTAGTTAATTCGATTCTATAGGAACTTATGTTAGTTGTAGTTTCAAATTTAATTAAAGAAAGAGGAATGTATAGAAATAAATAAAAACCTGTTTTCTTAAGTTCAAATTTAGCTCATTTTTAGCACAAGGAGCGCGAAAGACATCAAATAGTTTTTGTGGGGAGTAATTATGAGCATCGGTCTTAAAAGCAGCCAAATTGGCCTCGAACACAAGGTTTTTTCATTTTGCGCTCCAAGTGGTTTTGATGCTAGAAAAGTAATTATTTTCATCAATGGCATTGCATTCTTTCTTGATTTCATTATACAACGAGCTGTTTATCATCCCCCGAGAGAAAAAGAAATCAATTTTTGCTTTTTACGAAGCATTGGGTTTCCCAACTGTTCAAAATAGTTAAAATTAAAAAAATAAAATAAAGTTCACAACAAAATCTTTAAGTTAACATTGAATTGAACCTAAGCATGTTACTGGAGAGTTGAGCTGTAACACATATTATTTTTGTTCTATCTAAGCCCAATAAAGTTCCTAAAAGTATTTCAGGATAACTTTAACTTTTTTATGTTAGTGTCAATACTTAATTTAAATAAAAATTTATTGTCTATGATGTCAGTAATGAACAATAATCAAAGTCATAATGATTTTGATCCCAAACATAAAAGTCGCTATCCTAATCCAATCTAATAAATCTAAGCCTTCTCGAATTAGGCAAGTTGCTCAACCTGAACATTTCTAACTAATCCTTCTATGCAATAGCAATTAAATTTGATTAATTAGATATAGTTTTACTTACAACCAATCCTTTGAGGTTAAATTTAGATTGGTAGGATTGTTTATTTTCGTCGAGCAAAACATTAGCAAGATTTGGTACAAAGTGTCCTAAAAATAAAAATCCACAAATTTAGTTGAAGTAATGACCATGTTATATTGTTTGTTTTGTTGCATAGGGACTTATTCATAACTGGTATTAAGTCGAAATAATTTGATTGTTATATTTCTATTCAATAATTAACTCGACATATTCAATTCAAGAAGTATGTTAAAAATAATAATTTTAGAATTCATTTATATTTTTTGAATATTTTTAAAAAAAGTTATTAATTTAATAAGAATTTTGATTAATTATTTGAGTTTGAATCTAAAAAAATAATTTTGAAAGCTTGATATGTAAATAATAAAGTACAATATATATTGGAGAAAAAACTATATGCTAGATATCACATTATATTTTGTTTAGCTAGTCATTAAGTATATTCTGGTGTATTAAAAATATGTTGATATATAACCAATGAGAGAAAGAGAAAAAAAAAAAAGAAATTGTTCACCTGCAAAACTTGATCCAGCTATATATAGATCTTTTGACTTGAAGACGGGATATTTTTCATACCATTTTTGCATGAATGCAGGTAATATTTTATATGTACGAAACAAATAATTGGAAAATATCAATATATATAATACCCAAACTATTTTATTTAACAACGAAGAATATACATTCTGATCTTACCAGTGCTATCATCTTTGTTATTACAATCAGTACTTGAGTTTAAATATGACCATCCAGATCCAATAGGGGTGTCAATGAACAATAGATTTGACACTGAAACATATATTAGACAGAATTTTATATAGATATTGAAATAGAAATAGAAGTGTGTATATATATATATATATATATATATATAAGAAAGACAATGCAATTCATTTAAGCACAATGAAAACTAGACGTTTTGTATTATTTTATGGTTCTAACACATTTAATATTTTTTGATGAATTTATATGGATATGAAAGGAATAACTATGAAACATGATATACGTACAGACACAAAAATAATATGAATAAAAAAATAACCATAAGAAATTAGACAACCTTTGTTCCAAGAAAAGGAATTTGTTTGGAGACCATGAGCATTTTTCGTAACAATGAAAGGACCAATACTTCCAAAGGCATCTCCAACTGAAGAACACCCTAGTCCTGAATAGTATTACACAAAAATTTTATTGTATGTGAGTAATCAAACAAACTTGTTGGCCAGGCTTAAGTAAAGCTAGAAAAATAGAGTAATGGTTTAATCTAACGTAATGACTAGTCAAATTCGTCAAGTATTTAGTATATGTTTAAAAGTATGGCTTTTCAAATGAGTTAAAAAATCATAGTCAGATCGAGGCTATAAATTTAGTGTTAGGGATGGACGTAAACCTAAAACTTTGCATGAAAATGGGCTAAATTGAATCATTAATTTCTAACGAGAGCAACAAGTGATAATGTTTCCATTTGAAGGGGCTAAAGGGGATTAAACTTAATTATAAATTTTTGGGAGACGCTAAAAAAAGAAATTGTAACATTGAACCGATTGGACCAAAGCCCTAGCTTCCCCTTGGCTTTAACTTGCTCATAGTGAACTTTTTTTAACTTATTCATATAGGATGCCTACTAGGAAATCTGCATAACATCAGAAACTACAATAAAAGGAATTTAAAGAACTTAAACCTCCAGTTAAGCAAATTGTGAATTTAAAGAACTTAACCTCCTTTAACTTGCTCATAGTAGGGTTGTTGGAGTCAAGGGATCTTTCTCAGCTTCAACAAAATAGTAAAAAAGACTTTGACCATCAACATTTCCATCCACTTCAATATATCCAGCAAATTGCCTGAAATTATCATCTGGCTGTCTTGGCAATTTGCTTATCAAATCATTCATTGTGAAGGCATTAGAATCAACTCCAATTAGAAGAAAAAGAAAAAGAATAAATATTACTCCTCGAAATTCTATTTGAAATGATTCTAATATCAAAGAAATAAGGGTAACTGTGACAGTCCTAAATTGACCCTAGTCGGGAAGTGGTTTCGGGACCACAAAACCTAGTTAAAAATTTTGTAAAATATTAATTTTAGTGTTTTTGTTATGTGAATTACCTATTGTGAAAGTTGGGTGGTCTAATTTAGTTAATTGGATGCTAAATTATTTAGTTGGGATTTGATTGTATAAAGGAAAATTTTAGAAGTCTTTTTCTTAAAGTGGCCAATTGTTAACATGGCTAAAATGTGGGGCTTGCATGTCAATTAGACCCCTTTTATTTTAGTGGACGGCAATGATGAAGGGAAATTTGTATCTTTGTGCTTTTTATATTAGTAAAATAATGATAATTGGTTTTATAATATGAAATGAATATAAATATTATAATGAACACATGGTGATAAAAAAAAAAGATATATGTTATTTCTTCTCACCTTTGCCGAGAATAAAAGAAAGAAACTAAGGAAAGAAGGCTTTGGATAATCGACCATAGAGGTCTAAAATTCAAGGTAATTTCTTGATTATTTGAGCTTCATCTTGATGAATTGAGTTCCTTGCTTGGTACCCTCCTTGACCCATGTTTCTACTTATTTTATCTTTGAAAGTGATGTCTTGGGAACATTCGGTTATAGGGGGGAGTTTTGAATGTGAAAGCTGTACTAGAAATGGAATTTGGAGTGTTTAATGGACTTCATGTTGCTAAAATTTACATGAATAGAAATTTCTAAGCTTAAATTGTAAGAATTTGAGTTGTGTGGTTTAAATTGTCAAAGATGCATTTGGCAATTGATTATAATTTGTTAAAGGGTGTAAAGTATTGATAGTTCTAAATGGTACATAGTTAAATGAAGATGGAAGCTTGATAAAATTTTATTTAGAATGAAAGTAGGAGAAATGTGTATTCGGCCATGTTGTGATGAGTTGAATTTGAATGGTTGATGCTTTAGTTTATAAATGGTCATTAGATGAGTCTTAAACTTGTTAAAGTTTGATAATTTGGGGGTGTTAAATTGGGGAAAACGTGTAATAAAAATGGGTTGATAATGTTTGTTTGTTAATTGATGTTTGCGCCATTGTCGAATGTGCTTAACATTAAGGCATGATTTAGTTAAATGCAAACTAATGGAAGAATGGAATTTAGCTTTGCCGTACATGTGTTAAAATGATGGAATTAGTAGGAAATGGGTATGAGCTTGTCAAATTTTTGAAATTAGGACCTTGTGAACTAAATGATATTCGGCAATGGTACTTTTTACATGAGGAATTTCGGTGTTAATTGTATTAAATAAGGTTGAGGTAGTTTCCGAATGTGTTTATAATTAAGTAAGGTTAATAATAGAGCAATAAGTGGCTAGTAGAATCTAGTTAGTCTTCTTGTTATATTCGGCCATGAGTTTGTATAATTGGTTTGTAATAGATTAAATTTGTTTATTCAAGCTCAAGAGCTTAGGGAGTCTAATTCGGATAAGAGAAAAAGCTACCTAACCGAATAGTCGATCAGAATCGTTCGACAACTTCCGAGGTAAGTTCTTAAGTATTTGAGTTTGATTCCTTTGTAAGTTTTAAGTTTTTAAATGGGATGAATATGAATTAAGTATATACGTTAAGGTCAATGACTTTTCTAAATGATGGCATATATGATATTATGTTTTAAATATGTGAATGAGAACTTTTCTGAGTAAATTTGTATAAATCTGCTTGGGTCAGCAGTGAGTAGTGTGTTTTGGAAAAATTACCATAAATTGTGGGAATTGAGTTAAACTCTGAATAGATTATGTAATTAAAGCTTGATGCGTCTAGTTTTAGTATAAAAGAAATCGTGTAAGTAAAGGGGTTGCCGATAATAAGATTTTTAAAGTTGTGTGAGACAGAGTCGAATGGCTCTCAAATCCCCTATCGATATTTGGAAAATCATTATAAATCGTACAAAAATGATTATAAGATAAGATTTATATGCTTAAACTCCTTAATGAGTCTAGTTTCAAACAAAATAAACGAAAACATATTTTGAATTCTGTACAATGAGAAATTCAATTCTTAGTGAAGAGTAGTCAGAATAGTCAAGCGATAAAATAGGGAAACTTTAAGAAAAAATGGTGAAAATTTTGTGGATAGAAGATATACGAGTCTATTTTCATGGAAAATTAACGGCACATCATTTGGAGTTTCGTAGCTCGATTACAAATAATTTAACGATCGTTGCTTAGGAAAATAGCTTGTAGAGAATATGTGATTATGTTGTAAACATTGATAAAACTTGTTTTAGTTGTTTCATAAGCTATTGATTAAACCCAAACGTGAATTCTAATTTGTGACATTATAAAATGATATATGAGTGTTAGATGGATCTTTGATATTAAAATTGTGAAATTGTAAGTTTATAAGTATTCGAATATGAAATGATAGTATGGCTTGAAATTGAATTATTCATTTGAAAATGATAGATGTAGATTCAGCCAAGACAAAGTGTATACATGAAAGTTTATGTGGTATACTGAAGTATATTTGGATAATTGTGATGTGAATATATGAAAATTTATATTTTGATTCAGAATTTTATGTGATGAATGTGAATGTGTATATATGAGATAAGGCCGAATGGCCAATGTGATGAACGTGAAAGTGTATATATATATTGTGACCAAACGACAAACTGTGGAAAGTGTGTTTTATTAGATATTTGATGAGGCAAATGAATTACAAATATGATAGTCGATGTGAATGCTGTAACATGTGAATAAATATGCATGAAACTTTGTGATGTAAATCCAAGGATTTAAGACCCGATGACTATATGTGGTGACTATGTCAGGGTTAAAACCCATTGACTTTAAATCTGGAGATTTCATCTCGAAAGCTAAAGGTCTCGTACGATAATCCGAGTAGAGTTTAAAGCTATAAGACTTCGCAATAAGAATTGCTTATAAATATGTTCAATGCGAAAGGTTAAAGCGGTATGTACTCAGAGTTTATATGTGAGCTTGATTAGAACTAAATCATAAGGTAGTTATGTGATGCATACGTGAGCAATCTATGAGACTATTCCTATGATTATGTGGCATCGGATCGAGTGTGAAAGGTTATGTGAAATTATACAATATATCTATGTTACATGAGCTCACTTTTATGTAAAAGTTTATATCGCCTATTGTATATGATGAGATAAGCATATTCGGTAAAGGGATGATATACCCAAAGGAAGAGTGAAATAAAAATACGAACAACCATGTTATAATTTGATTGTTATCTGTTGACACTGCTTAAAACTTACTAAGCATTGTAATCTTACTCCGTTTACTTTGTTTCCTCTGTTTTATAGATCTCATTTGGAAGCTCTGGACTCGGGGATCATCAGCAACTTGTTACACTATCACTATCCACTGCTTGGTACTGTTATGTTTTGGGTTATTTTATGGCATGTGTAGAATAGACTAGTGGCAGAAGAATATTTTGGTTAATGTATATAAGCCATGCGAAAATGGCATCTTTTGAATGTGTACTTATAGAAGTTTAAATTGTATCCCTGGCTGTCTTTAGTATTTATCTAAAGGAATGTTCTTTATTTCAAAAAAAAAAATTCAAAATTTTTACTGTTCTGATATGAGTTTCAAGTCCGGTAATGCCCCTTTACCTATTCCAGCGACGGATACGGGATAGGGGTGTTACAGTAACTAATGTTTATTGAATTTTAATGTTTATTGAATTTTTACTTTCTAATGCTTAAAATTAATGGAGAGAGCTACCCTACATATAGTGTTTGTCTTTTTTAAACTAAATATATTGTTTAATAGCTAACATTTTGAAACCGTGAAATATAGGATTCAAGTTGTCATTGTTTTTAGGCACTATTTTGTTTTGTTAGTTTTCCCAATAATTTTTGAATTTTGAATTTAATTGGATAAGATTTTTTTAGTAATAACTATGCATGCGTATATTAATAGAAAATGGTAGTATTATCCATGCAAGGATTAGCGTAAGAGAGTTTCATGTTGGACCCATTTTGCTTTCTCTTTAAAAAAGATCGCATTAGAGTTAACCCCAAATTGTTTCAAAACAATATAATTATAATATATTTTATGTAGAAAAACTCCTCAAAAATGGGTGAAAATCCACAGACAAAAAGATATTTTACAATAATAAAGGAGAGTACAAAAAATAAAGAGAATTTAAAAAAAAAACCTGAAAACCACAATAAAAACCTTCGAAACAAACAACAAAATTCTCTCAATCTAAATATTTTTTGTTGTGTAAAACCTAGAGCAATTAAAACCTATTTGTAGACTGAAATTCATAGCATCTAGGTTAATTAGAATTTAAGTGGGAAACTACAAATAGAGTTTAGCTAGGAGAAGAAAAATCAAAATAAATTTTGGTCAAAATAAGACGTATTCTCCCACAAAGGAACTTGCAATCTAAAATGTCGCATCAACATCTTTATCATTTAGGGTTCGTTTGTTTGTATGTAAAATATTTTCCATAAAAGATTTTCATTCTTTTATTGTATCACGCTATACCTGCTCGGTTCGTCGAGCCCGAGTAACAGGACGCTACACCACCGTCACACATCATATGCATTAAAGATTGTCTCATTGTTAAGCTAACATTTTTTATTTTAGCATTTTGTAACAATTTTAAGTCAAACATACTCTAATCATCATTAAAACATGCTAAACACTCATCAAGCGAACTTAAAACAAAAGTTAAACATGCTTTTAAATCACTAAAAAAATTTCTGAATTAATCACGTAGGTAACGACACTGTATCGATAATACTCGTGGATGGTATCAATACCACCCTGAAAAGCAGTACCAAATTAGCATTTTGTTTTTCGCTTAAAATCAAAACCCAAAAATTTATCGGTACATTTCAAAAAGTATCTATTTTATTTCCCCAAGTATCGATACTCGTGATATGGTATCGATACCACATTGTGTTAATAACTTCTTGCACATTCGAAATATCAAAAGGTAACATTTTAAAAACCAAAAAATGGATACGTCTGCTCCTGACAACAAAAATACAACATAATAAGGCATTGTATTCATTCTAACTAATAACTATTCAACATGCATCGATTACCTTATCACAACATCATCAAAACGACCAAAATGACAATTCAAAACATCGAAAATATATCCCAGCAAGAATTAACCTGATAAGGAGCAAATAAGTTACAAAAATATTTAATACATCATGGAAAAATTCTGCTAAAACATCATGGCAATGAAAAACCAAAAATTCTACCATATTGCCTTATTCCCACAATTCAAAATAATAATTATAATTCACCTATTCAAATTCTAACTACTTGGATCAGTCCCTTGGAATACTCCATCACATTGCAACACTGTCAACTTGTAACAGTTTAAAAAGGAGCCTATAAAGGTTTAAAAAGGAGTGGATGAGCTCTACAAGCTCAGTGAATGGTTAGAGTAACCACCAAGTAAACATGAAGTCAAACGTTAAAGGAACACGGCAAAGCCACATTCACATGCTAAGTTTACCATATCAACATACTATAACATTCATGCAATATCTAACAACTTATTCAACATTATGACCACACATTTATGTATACATCACATTTTACAGTATTACATTTAGTGATACATTGGCACTTGAGGTTATGAAACATAAGAGTGGGATCTACCACCACACATCGGATACGCGGATCTCCAATATACCAAATAACTCATTGATTCGAACATATCGTAAAAGTGTAGCACATAGCTAACACTCTCCAACACACCAAACATGTCCCGGTGAATGGAGCTTAGCTAAAATTTTCTTATCTCTCCAAACTATCATGGGCCTTAGTTGTAACACCCTAAACCTGGCCTGGACGTTTTGGGCAAATCTGGAGTGATTACGATAAAAGGTTTGAAATCTAGTTTCTACCTATTTAAGCTTAGCGTAAACCTCTTTTACCCAGAAATTCCATTTTTATTTGGAAAACATTTTCCCGTACTCTATTTAACTAAAAATTGTTGTTTGTTTACATCTTTCAAATAAACTGAATATTTTGCAATGAAGTTTCTTAAAACATTGTATTTTGGTAAATCGAGTTTGTTTTCTCGAAAACAGTTGATTGCAGAAAATCAATCGTTTCCATAAAGCTGTTTTATTAATCGTCAAGCTAGAAATCCCAAAAATAAAAATCCAAACCAAAAATAAGTCCCAAAAGTTTGGAGAGTCCAAAATATACAAAACTCTAAAAATAGAATTTAAATAAGTCAAATTTTAAGTAAATGTAATTTACGGAGGAACAAACATAATCGATCTGCTAACGCATTGACCCGCCAAAACTGAGGGTTACCTGAAATTATTAGAAAAATAGAGAGTGAGTTTTTATAACTCAGTTTGTAACTCATAAGAAAACAGAGTTTCAGATTTAATCACATGACAGAACAGATACAAACATACATATTATACAAAATCAGAATCATATCAGAGTAATGCAGATGCAGATATATATAATCCTACCCCCATCCTCTGCACACCAGCTCCGACCATCCCAACACACCATTTGGGGTATAACACACCCACCCAACCCTACACACCACTTAGTGTCCTTACAAGAATTTTCAGAATAATCGTAGCAATGCTGCCAGTATAATGGCGAGATATCGCCTTACACAGAACATTTCCTCCAGATAGTTTATGTTCTACCCCATAGTCAGATATAAACAAAAATAACAGAAATATCATATACCAGAATATACATATCATACATGCTCATATAACAAATGTAGAACATGCTTATACATAACAGATCATACATATTTCATCACAATACATGAATTTAAACAGAATTTACATCATGTTCCATACTAACAGATTAAAAGAATTCCTATTTTATAGCTTATATAACCACATACCGACTCCACAGAAAGCCCACAGTCGATTGAGGCGACATGTACGACCCTATGAAAAAATTCTAAATTTTGGGCCCACACACCCGTGTGGCCAACACGGCCCAAATTGCCTTACCCATGTGGCCCACACACTATTTTTCGAGTTTCTCGTTACACACCTGATTTGATTTCGACAAGAATGCAACCACAAGACTCCCGAAACTTAAATACAACAAATAAAATGGTTAATTGCAGTATTTAGGCGCGAGATAGCCAAGAATCAAACTCTTTCAAACACCAAAAACTCTTCCATACCCTTACCGATAATTAGACTACAACCGCACGAAATTACGATGTTGAAGGAGCACCAAACGTCTTATGACTCTCACCTAAACGCAACGAACTAATTAATCAACAATAACAAAATTTCACAACACCAATTGCATCCCAAAACCCCTAAATTAAACAATCAGAGAAGTAACTAAAACGCGCAGATGAACTGATGAAAACAAGAAAGCAAAATTTTGCAATTTCAAATTGCGGCGTAGCTTAGGGGAAAACAATGGGAAACGTGGGTTTTGGGTTTCTTTCTTTCTTCATTTTTTTTATTAACTAAAAATAAATAAAACTAAAAGAAAAACATAAAATGGAATTAAACATAAATTAAATACTTGTTTTATTTATTCCAAAAACAAGCCCAGAAGATAAAACATTTAAAAATAACTACTTGATTTATTATTAATATATTTTATTATTATTTTATTTTTTTCAACAAACTTGCTAAGTTGTACCTATCTTAATGTTATTTAAGCATAAATATGGAAAACATGTGTATTTGATGTATTATTTTTTTATTTTTATATAAAAATAATAATATAAAAATTTAATACGGACCCGACCGATCTTGAGTTTTAGTATTTTTATCCGAGTCGGGCTTGAGCAAAAATTTAGCCCTATTTTTTGAGTCGGGCCCGGGCCTAGAAAATGAGCCTAAAATTATGTTGAGACCAGGCCCGACCCATGATCACCTCTAGTACAGATACCGTTGCTTTAGACCGTCACATTTCACTATCATTCCCATGAAAGGGTCTCGGATGAACCTCGATTGCATCCAAACTTTAAAGCAAGTTTAGAAATGGTCCAAAGAGCTTTAAATGACCTTAAAAAGACCTAAAAAGTGAGAACTTGAAATAAAAATATGTATTCAAAGTGAAGTGTTTGTCCTGAAATGTAGCATTTCTTGCTCGATTTTAGGTACGAGCTCGGGTAAGGGGCATTACGATATTAATTTAAGAAAGCAGTCGATGATATGATTACATCACATTCAATTTTATCTAATTGCTCTAGCATTTCATATTTGTTAGGCTATTCCATCTTTACCATTTAATATATACTCCTTATCAACATTTGTTGGTCCTTGACCGAATTCATCATCTGAATTTATATCATTAAAATTATCAAAATCTCTTTCTTCAATGTACCCTTCAAAGTATGGATCATCCCAATTCAACCTATAAATAAAGTTATGAAGTATGCAACATGCTAGTACAATCCAACATTGTTTTTTATTCTATACCGAGGTGATGTTGTTAATATGAGAAATTATTTATAGAATAACGAATGGCCTCTCAACCGCATTTCAAAGTTTTGAATATCTCAATTCAAAGAGTTCATGAGATGTCTCTAGTATTTATGTCTAGCTCTGCTCTCTTAATGGTATCATATCCTCGTGATATGGTGCCAAAAAAATCATTTTGTATTTGAATAACTAGTGTTTACCACATAATATTTGGGTTCACGATACAAAGAGTTTATAGCTTTTATTATAAAAACTTAAATAAACTCAATTTGGAGAAAGACTTATATTGAACTATAACCTTTTTTATAATACGTAAAATAAGTTTAAAATAACATTAAATTTATAATATATAACCTTCATAAAAACTTTATAAAGTATCCAATAACTTTCATTAATATAATTTTTTACCATAACTTTAGAAAGTTATTTTTTATAAATAAGTTACAAAAAAATATATAACATTTTTATAGATAAATATATTATTTTTATAAAATATAGCATGAACACGTAAATAAGTTATATTCATTTTTTTGTCATCACTTTTTATAAATGAGTATTTTATAACACTTTTATAACATGTAAATTATTTTTATAATATACATTGCGACCATAACTTTATAATTTTAGGATTTAAATAATATAATTTTTTGTTATAACTTTATAAAATACATATAAATTTTTAAAATATATACTTTTTAGGATTTATAATATAACTTTAAAAAAATTTGTCATAATCATCTCAAGCATTTATATGTGTTCATCCTTGTAATATAATATTCATAACATCAAATTGTATAAAAAATAGTTTTTAAAAGTTAAATCATGTATGAGTAATGTTGTTTGAATCGGATCAAACCGACAAAATCGATTTGAAAAAGGGGTTTTGAACATTGAATTGGAATTTTTTTAATTTTTAATAATTTTTTAATCAAACCGGTTGAGTCGATCAAATTGATTGGACCGACGAATCGGTGATTTGACTGGTTTGATTATCGATCCGATTTAAAAAATATTGTGTATAAGTGTTTAGAGAACTATTGGGCAATTGGATTTGAGTGTAATTACCCATGTAATTACTCTAATTCTCACCCTCCCCTAAGAATTGGATTTGGATGTAGTTACCCATGTAATTACACACCCAATTCAATGGGACCTACAAATTACAGTGACTACCCAAAAACATGTCAGTTTGTGTAATTATACACAAATCCAATTATTAAGTGGCTTCCCAAACATGAACTAAATGAAGATATTAGATTCATCATGTAAGGTATAACTAGAAAAAAAGAAAGAAGGCGGGCTACAAGAAAAAATCCTGCAACTACCGTAGTAAAAGCATGTATGTAACCATTCGTGAAGAGGAAATTGCGTAAATTTAGCAGTTGGACCAACAAATAAAAAAGAGGCCCATAAAGTAACAAATAAAAAATGAACTTCATTATTATAAATCAAGTTATTAAATATTTTGTACAAATCTTGAAATTCGAAACTTCCCACTATTTAATAAAAATATAAATTCTTAATAATAAACCAAAATTATCTATCTGATTAGTTAAAAACGCTTTTTGACAAGTATTTACCGCAGCGAATTGTGTGAACTAAAATCTTATTAATAAAAAAGAACGCATTCTAACTAATTCCCAAGAAAAATATTAGCTTGTATCAATTAAAAGTAATAAATTATCCCATCTTTGAAATATTGAATAAACTCATATAAGCAAAAAAAAATCTCAAATATCTTTGATCACTATAAATAAAAACAAATAACCCAATGATAATGCTTAATGTGGAGAGAGAAGTGAATCAATAAAGTAGCTAAACTCAAACAAACAAACTAAATTTTGCATATTTTATTTAATAGTCTAACAAAATTTTAAAATAAAAAGGCAATATTTATAGAAAGAAACTGAAAATAAAAAAAAAAGGAAAAATTATATTTAAAAAGAGACATGTTTAATCAGAAGCAAATACAGGAAGAAAATCAAATCAAATCTTTCCATTAATGTTTCTATTTATCTCCGTTACTACTTGCTCAATTCCTTCCCTTCCATTTCAATGAAAAAGAATTCAACCATGGTTTACCATCCTATTTATTTAGAAAAATAAAAAAAAGAGAGAGGAAATCAGGTATATTTAATTGTTTAATTTGGGTTACAAACTTTATCTGTTTTTTACATGTTTATCCCACAAATTTTCTTTTATCTGTTTTTTACATGTTTATCTCACAAACTTTGGTTTATCAATTGTTTTACCTTCACTTTTTTAATGTGTTTCATGTGTTTATCGGCTAATTTTGCTTCTATTTATTATTATTTCCACTGAGAACAAAACTTGAGGGATTCATTTATTATTATTATTTGATTCATTGCACTGTGATCTTTGGATGGAAAACAAGTTTAATCAGGGTGGCTTGGTGGTAAGGTTTAATGGTTGCTCATGAGATTGAATTATTTATGATTAATTCATATATACTTTTACCAGACATCGTAGCGGGTTGTATGCTAAATATGGTTTTCTTTTGGTACATATCTATCGTTATTTAATAAAAATGATGAAATTCATTTCACATTTTGTTCTTCCCAAACTTTTATCATTTTCTTTTGTAATTGTTATAGTATTTAATTTCAGGGTTAGCTTGTTTTAATCGTGTTTTCGTGTTTAGGGTCATTTCAATGGTTGGATGAATGTTAAATCTCTCTTAGATGTGTCATTTTAGGGCTTCTTTTTTTTCCTTTTTAGCATAGGGATTTGTTTTCATAATGATGGTTTTACTTATGTGTACAGTGTGTTTAAGCATGAAAGTGGTGTGGAATTATGCAGGCACATATACCTCCTCCCCCTGGCTACTTTGTGCAACTAGAAAATTCCGACGGTCTGTTTTTGAAGAAAAGAACGAGGATGCGTCGGTGGCTTTGCTGTTCGTGTCAGGTCGAGGAGAATTACCAATCGCGTGAAAACGAGCATTTGAAGTGTAATTCAGATGGTCTCAACTTCTTCTTCGTATTTCTGATTTACTGTTTGGAATCTCTTGTAAAGTGTGAATTGTATAGTTACCTAGCATGGTTGGAGTTGGAACATTTTAATAGTTTATATTTTTATAATTTTTAATAGATTAAATCAAAATTTTATCATTTGGAACTAAAGTGCGAATTTATCATTATTAATTTAAAATTTTATAAATTACAACAGGATTAAAAAGAGAATTTGTCATTTAGGGGGGCGGGGCCTAGTGTGATTTTCTTGCAAATATAGATGTTAATATTCTTGTTAGACACTTTTGTGGACATAGATATGGAGATATGACCCTTCAAATACATATTCCTATCAGATAAATGATAATGACATCCGGGTTTGAGTAACATAGAACTTCACTCTTTTTTTCTTTTTTTCTTTTTTTAAAAACGAAAAAGAAAAAAAGTAAACATAGAGTTTACTTAGTGAATGCAACTCAGGCATATTATATATTTGTTAGCATTGGTCATCTCCTAATTCTTTTACTTTCCATAGGAAGTCTTAATACTAATTTCTATATATGTTAGGCAAGAAATAGGGGTTGATGTAGATTGAGTTGATTGTTTTATATATGGCTTTTACTTGATAATATATGAAGATTATTTTTAAGATGTCAATCTGGTATTTTGAAATATGAATTTCTCTGTCAAAGGTTCTATATAAAGATATTTTCTTATTATGGTTTAATTTGTTTTTTCTTGTTAGCATGGTTGTGTTATCTTTGCTATGCTTTCAGGACATCAAAAGAACTCAAAGGTGGTTTCTCCTATCAAACCCGAAGAGCGAAAATCGTCGTCACTTATTGAAGTGCCTGCATTATCATTGGAAGAACTGAAAGAAAAGACTGACAATTTCGGTTCTAATGCTTTAATTGGGGAGGGTTCCTATGGAAGAGTTTATTATGCAAACTTGAATGATGGAAAAACTGTGGCTGTTAAAAAGCTTGATGTTTCCGCTGAGCCTGAACCCAATGTAGAGTTTTTAACCCAGGTGCGTAAACAATTTGAAAGTTCTTATACATAAACATGTTCTTATTGGTAAGAAAATTCAGGTTGTTGTTATGTTGTGTTTCTCCTTGTTTATTAACAATGCCACTCTAATGATTTTCTTTGTTTAGGTTTCCATGGTTTCAAGATTGAATCATGAAAATTTTATCCAGTTGCAAGGTTACTGCATTGATGGAACTATCCGTCTGCTTGCATATGAGTTTGCAACAATGGGATCATTACATGACGTATTACATGGTTTGTGTGGCCATCATTTTATATGAGTTCCTGATTTAGATTTGTCCTACAAATAGACTATTAGTTTGACTCATTTTGTTTTTTCGGAACTACAGGAAGGAAGGGAGTTCAAGGGGCGCAACCAGGTCCGGTGCTTGACTGGATGCAGCGGGTAAGGATTGCCATTGATGCGGCAAGGGGGTTGGAGTACTTGCATGAGATGGTTCAACCCTCTGTTATACACAGAGATGTAAGATCAAGTAATGTGCTTATCTTTGAAGAATTCAAAGCCAAGATTGCAGATTTTAACATCTCAAATCAGTCTCCAGACATGGCTGCTCGTCTTCATTCTACTCGAGTTTTGGGGACATTTGGCTATCATGCTCCAGAGTATGCATGCTTTCTAAGCTTCTCTATATCATGTTACCCGTCATTGGCTGTTTTGGTGTGTTCGCTTGACTTCTTGTATATGTTAGGTTATGTTTAATGCATTGTCAGTGTTGCTATAATGAACTATTATGTTGCTCGGACTCTAGGGTGAGTGTCGGATACAGTTATGCATTCGATATGGGTATACTCTTTATTTTTTTTCCTAAGTTTTTCCATACATTTAGATATTTATACTTATATACCTCTGTCCAAATATGGGTCGTATCAGACGTAACTGATTTATTGCCATTTTCCAGGTATGCGATGACGGGACAGTTGACACAGAAGAGTGATGTTTATAGCTTTGGGGTTGTTCTTCTAGAGCTTCTAACTGGGAGGAAACCGGTTGACCACACAATGCCTCGCGGACAGCAGAGTCTTGTTACCTGGGTGAGGTTATTGTTCTGTTTTCAGTTGAGTAGGACAAAGTCTTAAACATTTAGTTTTGTGGATATAGGCTACTCCAAGACTGAGTGAAGATAAAGTTAAAGAATGTGTGGATCCAAACCTGAAGGGAGAGTATCCTCCTAAAGGAGTTGCCAAGGTATTTGCCGAGTCTGCATAACATTATACAAGTTAAATCTGGATTGGATTGGGTTCTTATTATATGTGTATATATATTGTGGATGTAGTTGGCGGCTGTAGCTGCATTGTGTGTGCAGTACGAAGCTGAGTACCGTCCCAACATGGGCATCGTTGTTAAGGCTCTCCAACCATTATTGAAGGCTCAAACACCGGCAGCATCCCCAACATAAGAGACTTGAAAATCAAAAAGCAGATAGACATAATTCCATTTTCTTCACTTTTCATCAGAAAATTTCTGAAACCTATGCACAGTTTGGTTTCATTTCATTTTCATTGCACATTTCATTATATCACAGAATATATAATTGGGTTATTTTATTTATTTATTTATTTATTTGTTAAAAATATTTCTTTGAGTTGTAGTTATAAATTAAAAGGGATTGTGGGTTGTTTTATTTTCTCTGCTGGATATAAATGTCAGTATTTAGTATTTGTTTGCTTTCTTTGGGTCAAATTTGACCTTAGTTCCTATACTATAATCAAAATTGGGATTTAATCCTTGGATTTTTTGGGGATTCAGCTTAAAGTATGAGGCCAACCGTTTCGATTGACAATAATAAAGATATTACATTAAATATTATAAAATATTAGTCCAACATAACCTACTTATATTAAAATATTTTTAGATGGGATTCACAAATAATAGGATTTTTAAATCAAAATAAAATTTAAATAACGATTACACATAATTTACGCAAAATGGGATTCGATCTTGGACACTAAAACTCCGAGGTTAATTAGTTGAACTATTTAATTTAAATTGTTAATGGCATTAAAATTTCTAATAACTATAAGGTTAACTTTAATTTAAATTATGAATTTGATGCATGTATTATCTTTAAATTTGGGACTTTTTTTTTTTTTTTTTTTGTTAATAAAGCTTCAACCTTAATCTCAGTGTCCTTTTGGTTTGAGTCAATTTTATGAAAAATTTTATTTTGGGGTTAAATAAATCTTTAAAATTGTGATTGCTTTCTAAAGTCGAATTCCAACTCAAAATCTCTAAATTATTGAAGCCATAAATCATTCAGACTCTCTTGAAAGTAATGCTTAAGAAATTGCTAGGAATCAATTAAATAAGTAGTCGCAGCAAGATTTCTTTTTTAAAATTAAATTTGATTTTTTGTTTTTTAAATTTGTTGCTATCTTTCTATTACAATTTGTTGTATAAATTCAACTTTTTTTTCATTCAATAAAATTGGTGTTTAGTGAAAAATATATAAAATTTTCTTGTTTCCTAAGTGTTTTTTTTTTTACCAACAGTTTGGCATCAGAGCTTTTTGTTATCTTGAGGGACCTGTGAAAAATGGAAGAGAAAAGTTTTACAGTGGCATCGCCACTCTTCAATGGAGAAAATGATAAAACTTAGGTTGTTAGGATGGTTATTCATTTCAGGCTCTTGACATTTGGGAAGTAGTTGAGGATGATTATGTAATACCTCCACTTCCAGCAAATCTAATATTGGCATAAATGAAGAATCATAAGTACAAGAAGATAAGGAAGACCAAGTCGAAGGCGTGCTTATCTTTGTTGTTTCACAATCAATTCTCACCAAAATCATGAAATTTGAAACTATTACAAAAATCTAAAATTACCTTAAAGAAAAATATGAAGGGAATCAAAGGATTAAGGATATCCAAGTGATGAACTTGACTCAAGAATTTAAAATGAAGAGAATGAAAGAGTTTGAAGCAATTAAAGACTATGTTGATCAATTGTAGACAATGCGAGACTTCTAGGTAAAGAATTCTCTGATAAAAATATTGTTGAAAAGATATTGGTTACATTTCCTAAAAGATATGAAGCTACAATTTCTTCCTTGGAGAATTCTAAAGATTTTTCAAGTATTACCTTAGCAAAGCTACTGACCGCTTTGCAAGCTTTAGAACAAAGTAGACTTATGAGACAATAAAATTCTATAGGAGCTTTTCAAGCTAGCATACAAATAAATGGAAACAAAAAGAACAAAAAGAACATTAAAAATCCTAGCAATAATAATAACCAAAGAAATGGATCTTATATACCTTGTCCTCGTTGCAAAAAAAAAAAAAAAATCATCCTTTGCAAAAATGTTGGTAGAGATCATATGTGAAATGCGACAAATTTGACAGGCGAGGACATGTGGAAATGATTTGTAGAACACAACAACAACAAGAGGAAACTACAATAGTGGCTAAGAAATACCAAGAGGAGCAATTGTTTGTTGCAACACGTTTTGCAAGTAGAAGAACTTCTGAGATTTGGTTGGTGGATAGTGGTTGTACAAACCACATGACAAATTATCAAGATCTTTTCAAGGAATTTGATAAACAATTACCTCCAAAGTTAGAATTGGAAATGGTTAGTATATTCTAGAATAAGGCAAAAAAATATAGCCATAAAAAGCCAAACAAGTTTAAAGCTAGTTTCTTTTTTTTTATTTGTGCCTAACATTTATCAAAATTTGTGAAGTGTTGGACAATTGTAGAAAAGGGATTCAAAGGCTCTTTTGAAAATAGATATTGCTTGATTAGAGATGTAATAGCCCATTTTCAGTCAAATTAGAACAGTGGTTTCGGGACCACAAATCCAAAGTCAAATATTTATTTTATTATTATTTTAATGTTTACAGCATGATTGAGTGATTGTGTGAAATTTTCATTAAGAAATTTTATCGTTTGAATGGTCAATTTGATAAAAAGGACCAAATCGCGTAAAGAGTAAAACTTGAGTTCTAATAGGTATAGAACCTTAAAGTTAAGGTCCTTATGTTGTAATTAGACCATTTTAATTGTGAGTGAACAAAGATGGGCATGCATTATATGGTTTTAATGAATTATAACTAAGGTTAAAATAATAATTTATAAAATAAGTTAAGTAAAATAATTAAAACACAAAGTTATCATCTTCCTTAGTTGCTTTGTCCACCGAAAATAAGAAGAAGAAACTCCATTGTTATACTTTGAAGCATTTGGCTATAGTACCTAGAGCATGTAAGTTAATTTTGACCCGGTTTTTAATGATTTTTATGTTTTTGTGATCGTTGCAGCTTAGTCTAGCTAGCCTAGGGACTAATTTGCAAAATTGTTAAAGATTTTAGATGTTTCCATTGATGAATAAGCATGTGTTTTGAAGTTTCATGATAGTTTATGAATGATTGTTGATAGATATACAAGTTTTGTTAAGAGATTTTAGTGAAAATGCAAATTAGGGGCTAAATTGTGAAATGTGTAAATTTAGTGGTTAAAATGTGAAATAAATGAAAAAATGGGCTGCTAGGGACTAATTGGTAAATTGGCTAGCATGGGTTGGTATTGAATTTCATTAATTTGAGATTTTGTAGAATAAGGACTAGATTGTAAAAGTGGTGAAACATTAGGGGCAAATGTGTAAATATGCTTAAATGTGTGTTTTGGATTAAGTTGAATAGAGAGATGATTAAATAAGTTAATTTTGAATATATTTAGATCAGTAAAAGCAGAATTCGGATCTAGATTGGGGGAAAACTAAAGTAATCTATTAATCGACCAATTTCATTGTTTTCGAACTGAGGTAAGTTCGTATGTGATAAATTTCATAATAAATGTATTTTAAATGCTTTGATACTGTATAAGTTGTGAATACAAGACTTTGGATAAGTTCGACATTGACTCGATAGAAATTCGGCATTTGAAATCCCGGTTGAACCTTAGGAATAGTTTAGGATACCAGTGACATGTCACTAGGGGATACATTGAGTTCGCTTCGGGCCATGAATATTGACTGATTTGGCTTCGGGCCATGATATCAGTACTTCAGATATAAGCTACCTTGATTTGGCTTCGGGCCATGGTATAGGTGCTTAGTGTACGAGACTCCTGAATATCGGGCTTCTATTCCGAATGGTTCAACGGGTAAATGAAAGAAGAGAATGTGTATGAGATTGATACAGGATGGTATAGGTATGTGCATAAACCATATTAGCTTTGAATTGAAGAAATGGTGAAGAAAATATATAGTTTGGTGAATGAGTAATTGAAAGGTTTGTTAGTTGATGTGAATTCATGTATCTTTAATCAATTGTTGAATTATGTGATTATGATGATATTGAGTTTATTTCATACGAGCTTACTAAGCTTTATAGCTTACATCGTTTATTTTTCCCGTGTTTTATAGTGTTATCAAAGCTAGCTTGGATTTTGGGATCGTCAGGGATCGCTTCACAATATCTACCTATCTCTTAGTACCTATGAACTTTGGTATTTTAAGTATATGGCATATATAGGGACTTTGGTCATTTTGGTTATGACTTGATAATGATTTTGGTCATATGAATTGGCATTGTAAATGTTTATGTTTTGACATGTATATTTAGCCATGTGTGATGGCTTATTTTAGTTTATTTGGTATGTTAGAATCATGTACATATATGTATGATTATGTATTGTGAATTGAGTTAGTTGATGGCTGTGTGATGATTGATGATAATAGGTATTATGAGTGTTAAATTGATGATTTGTGAATGTTGGTATTCTTTTGAAATTAGGCCAAATAATGCATATTTGAGTTTGGTCATTTTGATGTTTGAAGTAATTGGTATTTGGTATGTTTTGAATGAGTAAATCATGAGTTTATAAGCATGTTGGTTGTTAGTATTGAAAATGGTATGATTTAGCCTTGATTATGGTTAATATAGATATTCATTTATGCTATGAATTTGTACCATTGGGTTGTGTAGGTACATACAAATTTTGGTGGCAAATTGGCTTGGTAAATAGCCTATTTTTGTCTATACGGGCAGAGACACAAGCGTGTGTCTCAGCAGTGTGTAACACACAGTTAAGTACACAGCTGTGTGTCCCTTGGTCTTGACTTTGAAATCAAGTCAGTACGCTTCACACGGCCTCACACACGGGCGTGTGACTTGGTCATGTGGCATAAGTCAGTATACCCTACAGGTTTGGCACGGCCTAGCACACGGCCTGGCCCACTGGCATGAATGGCCAATTTTAGGACACACTGACATGTGTGTTGGCCGTGTGACCCAAGTCAGAGATTTACACGGGGTCAGGCACAGGCTGGGACACAGCCATGTGCTCCCATTTCAAATGTCCACATGGCTTGTGACACGAACGTGTCTATGGCCATATGAGACACGCGGCCTGGCCACACTGGCGTTGTTCCCTGTTTTGAGAAAAAATTTATAAGCGTTCCAAATGTTTCCAAAGTTATCGGTTTGGTCCCAAACCACACTCAATGTATTTTTAGGGCCTCATAGGCTCGTATTAGGGACAAATTTATTGTGTAACAGCCTATTTTTCAGTGAAATCGGAACAGTAGTTTTGGGACCCCAAATCTGATCCAAAATACATTTTATTTTTATTTTACCATATGGCCCGTAATATGATAGAAATGACGTGTAAAAATTTTGATATGAAAATTTTATCGATTTAGTGCCTAATTACGAGAAGGACTAAATCACGTAAAATGCGAAAGTTGAATTCTAGTAGCTATGAGGATCAAATAGCTATGGAATTCAAAACTTAAGGTCCTTATATGGTAATTAGACCATTAATAAAAGTATGTAGAAATTTATGGTAGAAAATGGAAGATTATTGATAGATAAACAACTTTTGCAAGGTGATTTTTGATGAAAACTTGATTTAAGGACTAAAAAGTAAACTTGTAAAATTTGATGAAAAATTTTGAAATTTTATGTAAACATGTGCTATTAAATTTGAAATGGAGCTTTGGTTAGGCTTGGAATAGGGAGTAATTTGTACAAGTTTCATTTTCCGGGCCTAGGGACAAAATCAGAATTTCTGAAAAAGTTAAGGGCAAAATGGTAATTTTGCCTAGGACATAAATTGAGTCCGTCTAAGTATGAAATGTATGAAATTAATGATTAAATTCATTTATATAGATTCGAAAAATAAAAACTCGAGGTTAGATCGAGGAAAGGAAAAGATTTTGGATTAGTAGATTTTTACGCGAACAAGTGTTGAGGTAAGTTCGTGTAACTTAATCGGATATGTAATTATGTCAATTGAATGTTGTATTGTATGTAATGTGATTTACATTAATGTGCCTTACTTGCATGTTATGATGGAAAATTATACATGCTTGAAATGGTGATAAAGGGTTAAGTTCCGATTGAATATTAAATTCCAATGAATGTATATGTTTTCTCGAAACTAATAAGGTCCTGCATTTATTGTGAACGGGATTTAGCTTGGATGAGTAATCCCAATAACATTGTTATATAAAGGATTTAGCCCAGATAGGTAATCTCGATATAATACCTCTCGAGCACGCGTTATGATTAGGGTTTAATCTAGACTGGTAACCCTAATCGAGCTCTTGTGGGCATACGTTATTTAAAGGATTTAGCCTGGACTGGTAATCGTATTATATGACATGTGACTCGTGAGTGTGTTCCTTGTTTAAGTACCCTAAAGGGTACCCTTGATAAGAATTGACGGATTAATAAATCGTACACCTCGAGTGTACTACTTGAGCCTTCATCGGGATTTCAATAATTCAATAGACATAGAACTCTTGACTTGGCATGAAAATCTTGAGATAAAATGATAATGACTTGAAAGAACATTGCTTGATGAGCTCATCTGTAACACCCCTCGCCCACATCCGACGCCGGGACGGGGTTGGAGGTGCTACCTGACTTTTACTAACACTTCTATACTAAACAGGGCCATGAAATCTCAAACAATTAAAAACTTTTCTTTTCACATGCAATCTGTCCCTTATAAGGGCTTACGAGGCCCAAAACATACATTCGGGGTGGTTCTGGACCCAATTGAGAACTCATGAAAAACTTAGAAAATCTATTGCATCAAGGCTCCACACGCCCATGTGGGTATAGAGCACATGCCCGTGTGCTAGGGACATGCCCGTGTCCTGAAACCGTGTCCAAAAACCTGGACATTTTGCCAAAACCACACGGTCAAGGCACACGCCCGTGTCCTATGACCATGTCCTTCACACGGCTGAGACACATGGCCGTGTCTCTTGCCCGTGTACCACTACCATGCATACTGACTTGAAAAACTTAGGTGCAGGGGACACACGGCTAGACAAAGCGGCCATGGGGGTAGAACGTGTGTCACACACGACCTAGACACACGCCCTTGTGTCTACCCATGTGGACAAATACAAGGCTATTTTCCAAGCCATTTTGTCACCCTCACAACACATGCACTCATACTTATACAATAGCATACAACATGGCAAAATTAGGCACTTAAACATCCATAAACATGTCATGATCATGACTATTTCTCATGCAATATATATATCATAATTCATTCATACCAAATCATTGTAATCATGCACAAATTACTACCTCAATATAACCTCTGGTATACATGCTATAAGCCACCTCACAAGAGATAGTATCATATATATATATGAATAATCATATAGGCTCATAACATCATTAGCCGACATAGGCCAATTTACATGGCTACAAAACTTTATCAATACAAGCCGACACTTTTAGCTAAACCATAATATCACATACTCAACATTAAAACCCTATACATGCCATAGACTCGAATCACTTGGATTTACTTACACCGATAGTGTTTATTGACAGTGTGATAATATCTCTGACGGCCTCCAACCCGAGCTAACCTGGAAACCTAGGAAACATGGGAAAGATGGGGGTAAGCTTTCGCTTAGTAAGTTCATATGAAAACAATAAGCAACTCATTAACATGTTTTATCAATGTTTACAACATATTCTCAAGTTCACGACAAGCTGTCTTCCTGAGCAACAGTAACTAAATTATTTATATCTGGGGCTACAAAACTCCGAATTAAGTTCCATTAATTTTATCTGAAATTAGACTCATTTACCTTTCTACCATAAAATTTCCAGAATTTTTTTCTTAGCCAATTAGTACAGTTTATTCCTCAAAATTACTCTTTATTCACTGTCTGACAGTTTCAACCCTTCTGTACTAAAGTTCAATTATATCATAGCACAAGACTCGAATAATGTTTTCGTCTATTTCTCTTGAAACTAGACTCATTGAGGATTCTAAGAATATAAATTATAACTCATAAACATTTTTATATAATTTATAATGATTTTCTCAAATCAGAATAGGGGATCGCAAAGTCATTCTGACTCTGTCCCATGCAACTTCAAATATCTCATTATAGGAAATTCTTTTGCTTACACGGTTTCTTTTATAAGGAACTAGACTCATTAATATTTAATTTTATATTTTATTAAGCCTCTAAATCATTTTTCACAATTTTTAGTGTATTTTCAAAGTTACACTACTGTAGTAACTTAAATCTGTCAAGGCTAAGTTACTCATTCATGATCATTATTCACAAAATTAATACAACATCATTTCATCCATCATGGTAAGAACTCATATTTATGCATCATAGATCATCACATATCAAGGCATTCTCATAGGCTTAGTGTACATACTTGCACAACTCGTAACATAACTCAAGTGCATACTCACCAATGACTTACCTCATTGGGACCATCATCAACTCTTTCCTCGAATTACCCGTTGAACACTTGGAATACTAATTGGATACTCGGAAAAATCTTTGCACATAAGTGCCTCAATTGTAGCTAAAGCTACCTCATATCTCATGACATTTCAATGCTCACTCTCGAGCTAGTCATCTAGACTCATAATTCCTAGTGATATGTCACTCGTATCCTATTTTATTCCTAAGGTTCAAACGGGATTCTTCCTCGCCTATCAAGGCTTTGTCTTATCATATTTCTATTAATCGCATACACATTAATATTTGTACAATTCATGTAATGATAACATTTAAAATACATGTATAGCATGTTATTGTTTACATACGAACTTACCTCGATACCACAAAGGTGAAAAAGACGTAATTATCCCTTAATCGATTTCTTTCCGTTCTAGGTCCAAATCTCGATTTTCATCATCTAAAACATCATATTCAACTTATTAAAACAATTTACTAATCAAATTAGTCCATTGACACACTTGGGCAATTTTTACAATTTTGCCCCTATATTTTGCCAAAATTACCAAATTACCCCTAGGCTCGTAAAATGATTTTTATCACATTTCTTTACTCCTTAAGCCTAGATGAACCATTTTCATAACTATAGCAACTCACAAAAATCATTATTACACACCTTTTTAAGTTATTTTCATGCAAATTTCCTTCACAAAAGTTGTTTATTAGACAACTACAACTCATATTCTTCCATAAAAACTCAGAAAACAACACATATACATTCATGGCAAAACCCTAGACTCTTTATAATTTTGCAAAATAGTCCCCTCTTATGAAAGCTCATGCTTTAGGGGTTACAAAAATGTAAAAATCTTCAAGAAAGACATTAAAATCACTTACTTGCTAAGGCTCAAAGTTGCTGAAAATCTGAAGCTTTCAAAACACATTTCTTGGCTGGAAAATCGGTGGAGAGAAGATGAAGAAAAGATGATATCTTTCTTTTCTTTATTTTATTTTATTTTTAGTCAAACTAGTCACCTAAAAGCCACAATTTTTGGCTTTTTTGACCAATTTGTCTCCCTTGGCCGGCCATCACACATTCAATGGCCTAATTTCACTTTAAAGACCACCAATTCAAGATACAAAGCAATTTAATACCTTTAGGCATCAAAATACAACTTTTATCTTTTATGTGATTTAGTCCTTTTTCGAAATTGGACTAGAAATCGCTAAAATTAACTTACCAAAATTTACATGCACTTATAAAATTATATTATAACACATAAAATAACACTAAAATAATTTTCTCTAGCCTTAGAATAGTGGTCCCAAAACCACTGTTCCGACTAGGCCCAAAATCGGGCCATTACATCATCTATGTTATTTAATTGATATGAAGATTTTGGTGACTAACATATTTGATTGATTGTATGTGTCTAGGAAATTTAACCAAATGGATGGAAAACATGATATGTATGCTTAGATTTATTAAACAAGATTGGTAAGTTTAGTTTCTGTTATAAGAACTTACTAAGCATGTAATGCTTACTCCTTTTATTTTTCCCCTGTTTTATGTGCTCGGAAGCTCGTGAAGGTTGGAAGATTGTTGGAGCATCGTCACACTATCAACCTAGCATTTTGGGTATATTTAGTGAAATCATTTTGGTATAATGGCATGTATAAGGAAACTTGGCCAATAGTGGCTTGAAGTGTCATTTTGTAACCTAGCCATTGGAATGGCTAGTGATGGTTCATTTTGGGACATGATTTAGTAAACTATTATGATATATATATCCACATGTGTTATGCTAAGTTCATGTGACCCAATGTTGTGAATGTCTAATTTAAGATACGGTGAGTTGGTAACTATGTATGCATGAAATGGTATGCCTTGTTTAAATGATGGAATGGCTTACTTTAAATACTTGAATCGGTTGGAATTAGTTGAGTGTTTTATGTGTAGTTTTTTGGGTGATTTTAGGTGAGAAATGAAGCTAGGAAATGGCTTCATTTTGTCCACATGGGCAAACACAAGGGTGTATGTCTAGATTGTGTGTGACATACGTCCTGGTAACACGGGCGCGTGGTTAGGTCGTGTGCCCCCTGCATCTAAATTCTGAGAAACAAAATGCTCAGAATTGGGCACACGGGCATGTGTCTCAGTCGTGTGTGCCACACGGCCTGGAACATGGGCGTGTGTCCTGGCCGTGTGAAACCTGCATCTAATTCGAATTAAATTAATTAACCACATGGCCTAGCACACGAGTGTGTTGCATGGCCATGTGTGCCAGTCAAAGAGTTACCCGAGGTTGAACACGGCCTCTAGAACGGGCGTGTCACAAGGGCCTCTAGAACGGGCGTGTCTCAAGGCCATACGGGCGTGTCCCTTGGACCATACAAGTGTGTGAGCCCTGCACCTTGAAAAAAATTTTGTAATTTCGCGAAAAATTTTTAAAGGTCCCGATTAAGTCCCGACTTGATTCTAATGCTCGTATTGGACCTCGAGGGTCCAATTAAGGGACACTATGAATAATCTCAGTTAATGAATAGTAATTTGCATTAATAAATTGAAAAATGTTCTGGATGTTTTGGTAATGCTCTAAAACCCTATTTCGGTGACGGGTTCGGGTTAGGGATGTTACAGATTGAGATTGAATGATGAATGCTTGAATTGTGGAAATGTATGCTAAGTAGTGGTTTAATTGTTTTATAAGTCTGTTAATGCTCCGTAACTCTATTTTGGCATTGAATACGGATGAGGGGTGTTACAAAAGATGCTAAAGGAAAAGAGGTGTTCATCTTAAAAAAGCAAGGAAAAGGTTTTTCCTTGAATATTGTGAAAGATAAGTGAGTTTTCATTTCACATGAGAGTAATATAGTGCTCTGGCAAAAACATCTTTTCACAACATGAATCTTCCAGGAATCAATCAAAGATGTGTAGTTGTATAAGATTTCTTTTCAAATTTAAATTTGATTTTCTATTTTTTTTAAAATTTTGTTGCTATCTTTTTGTTACAATATGTTGTACGAATTCAACTTTTGTCATTTAATAAAATTGGTGTTCAATGAAAAATATATAGAATTTTCTTGTTTCCTAGGTGTTTCCTTTTTAGCCACAAACTCCTTAGTTTTTTAGCCTCATACTTTAATATCACTTGAAATTTTTAAATTGCTTGAAATCATCATTCATACCATTATAATCTCTAAATTCTTTTAACTCAAACACTAATGATGCATTTGATTCACTAAAATAGAATTATCGATACAAAAAATCAATAAAGAGGAGACAAAGGAGAGAAGGTGATGGTTGTTTGGAGGCCAGTTCACTTGTGATAGGTGGAGAGCCGGAGTTAAGAACTAAAGAGGGAATAAAGGAGAGAACGAAGAGGAAAGGACTATGTTATCAAACGGAACACTTGGGGAAGAAGGAGATCATTCATGTCCCATGTGTTGGGATATATATATATAGAGGAGGTCCCCTTGTCATGTAGTGCCACGTCACTGACAACATGGATGTAGGTTACTCGAATAGTCTGCTAGGTGGAAGGTCCATTACATTTTTAGTTGTTGTCAAGTGTAATACTATGTGTTCTTGATCTAGCAATACCCTTACCAAGGTTGTATGAAGTTGTTATGCCTTGGTGATCCTTTAGTGTTCCCCATTTGGAGGATCAAAATGGGTGGCCAAAAGCGGGTGGTTGACCATAGAGACCCAAAAGTGGGTGACCAAAAGCAAGTGGCTGGACATGGGTGGCCAAAAGAAAGTGCTCTGTGTGAAGGGGACTAAAGTCGATCCCGACTTTTAATTGAACAGTCTTCTTCGCTATCCTTAAGCCATAAATTGCGTCAAGTGTGGGCTTAGCAACACAAACCAAATCACAAAATGAAAATTTTTTATTTACTTTCAATAGGAAAGTAAATATCTCTCTATAATCAATAATTGTTCGTTTTTCCCAGAAAATAGTGTAATAGTGCAAATTTAACCCGGCCTTAAAACCAAATAAAATAGATAAATAAATAAATATTTATTTATTAAACAGTCCAAGTCCAGGTTACAAAGCCCAAACAGTAGGCCCAAAATCAAATACCTCAGACCCATTACTCGTGTACCCGGTTACTACCCAACAGGCCTAAAACTACCCAGGAGACCCATTTACACCCTTGACCCAAACAGAATACCAATAAACCAAACCCAAATAATAGAGGCCCAAAACTTAAGTTACCATCTAGGGTTTCTAACCTTAGCTCTTTCTCCTCGCGCCGCAAACAGGAGATTCCAGAAGACATCCCCACAGATGCGTTTGCTCACGTCATTCCAGCTACCCTCCAGCAAGGCCACGATTCCAGACTCCGAGTCACGCCGAGATCAACGCCGTCGTTAGACCATCGTCAGGCCTTCCTCATCGACGGATTCCTCGCGCTCACATGCAAAAAAGGGAAGAAATCGCGACAGACAAGGAACAAATATGGAAAGAAATACAGCAAAAGCAAAACAAAGATAGAAAGAAATAAAAAGTTCTCTTTCCCCAGTTTATGTAATAACAACAGTGGCTATAAAAGCCCGAATAAAAACAGTGTAAAGGGTACTTACGTTCTGAAAATACACACAGAGAAGCAATAAAAAATATAGAGATTCAGCAAAAGAATTTATTCTTGCACATATATACAGAAAGCATCACAATCGATTGAATATACAAAGGTGAAATTTTCTTTTAAATGCATGTACATATATATATATTGCGAATGAAAAGGGAGATGAACCTTTTTCGATGCGTCTTTGAAATGGGAAATTTCGATTTCCGATCGACAGCGCGCATGGCGACGTACACGGTGGCGCGTGAATGCGTGAACGTCTGAGAACGGTGGCTTGATGGAGCTCTGGTGCTAGTCCCAGATCCTCATCCAGAGGATTTCACTCTTTCTTTTTTGAACCGGATGCAAAATGAATTTAAAACCAAAAGTTTGGCTTATATAGCCTTGGTGAAACGGCATCATTTCTGCTTAACCTAATAAGCTCAAAACGGTGTCGTTTTAAAGCACAGGATCCGCGCGTTGACCCGTGACCCGGGGAGGATCCGCGTGTTTTTGAAAAATGGGTAAATTGCCCAATTGATCCTCCTACATTTTCTGAATTTTCAGTTTGATTTTATTTTATTTTTTAATTTGACCCTAATATTTTATAATTATTTCAATTTAGTCCCAACGGTTATTAAATTACATTCTGGGAAACGGCGTCGTTTAAGATTAGGGCAAATTGCCCAGTGAGTCCTTTGTCGTTTTTAACTCTTGCAAATCAGGCCCAGAATTTATACTATTTTGCAAATTAACCTTATAATTTGTTTAAATTCAATTTTAATCCTTTCTTTATTATTTTTAAATTTTGTTATTTTATTTTATATATATAATTTTTTTTAAATAGAACTATACATATATTATTATTAAAATACCATGCATACATTTAAAATCTTTTATCATATATTATTTTCCTATATATATTATATTTTATTATATAACATTTATTATATGTTATTATTTTTATATGTTATGTATATTATATATTATCTATCATATTATATATGTTTTATATTATTCTTTATATTATTTATAATTTTAAAATTTGTAAATTATTATTATTAAATTATATTTTAACTTATATTACATATATATTTCATTATTAGTTATTTATTATGTGATATCTTTATTTACTATATAATTATTCTCAAATTATTATTTTATATACTTTCTATTTTATATATTATTTTTCTTAAAAACAAATATATTTTATTTTATATATAATATTTATTATTTTGTAAATTTTTTTATATATTGTATATAAGATATTATTTTTAAATTATTAAATATCATATTTGTATTATAAGTATATTTCGTTAACAATTACTCACTTTATTTTATATTATTATATATACTAATTCTTTTATATATTTTGTATATATCATTTATGTATTAAATGTTATTTTATAATTATTATTTAATGTTATATTTTATGAACATGTACATTGATATTATACTTGTGTATCATGCATCATTTCTTAATTATTACTACGTATGTTTGTATGTTTTGCTTATCCATCTTCAATATAAACTATATGTATCTTTGTATATATGATTTTAAGCATGTATGCACTTAGTATATGATTTTTGTATTATTGCCATTGTATCGTTTAAACGCATGTTTTATTCGCTTATTATAGCAATATTCTATTCCATAATGATAATGTGATTCCTCATGCATTAATTAAAAACAAAATTCCAAAGTTTTCAAAAAATATAAAGGCAATGCTTGGTGTTTGGAAATTTCGATAAAAGTAGTGCCCTAACTTATTGGGTTGCAACTTTTCTCGTTGAGTTCAAATAATCAAGTACCCTTCTAAGTTTTTAAAAGGTTTTCAAAATGCGAGCAACTGTCTTGAAATTTCAAAGCAATATGTCCTAACTTACTAGATATGGCGTTTTGTTGTTTCGAGATTGGGATTTCCAAAATGGCTAACTTAGTGCAAATATCTTAAAAATATTGTATCCTAACTTATTGGATGTAATATTTTGATTCATTTGATACAAGCAAACCATAATTTTTAAAATCAAAAATATTAAAAGAGGATTGCATCTTAAAACTTTCAAATTTCCGACATTAAAGACATTTTGATAATTAATTAGGTACCAATTATTGGGCATTACGAGGGTGCTAACCCTTCTTATAAATGCACGTAATCGACTCCGAACCCATTTTTTGATTTCGTAGACCAAAACTAATGATTTTAAAACAAAATATTTTATAAGGTGATCCAATCACACCTAAAAAGATTGGTGGCGACTCCCGTTTTCATTTTTCTTAAAGTCGATTCTCATTTTCCAAAACTCGATTTAAAAATGGTCTCGACAAATAGAATTTAATCATAAAAATAAATTTATGCTACTTTATGGTAGAATAGTGGTGTATGAAAGATGTGTAAATAACTTAATGGTGGTTCCTATTTATAAAGAAAATTACAAGAGTTTTGTTTAAATAATGCTTGATTAAATAATAATATTTTTGTACCACCTCTCACCCGACTTGATCTTCGGGTCCAAGTTACGGAATGCTACATTCATTGTCAGAGAAACAGCCAAATTCACAGTAAAATAATCATTCACACATGCAATTCAATGTGAAATAAATTCATTTCAAGTTAAAAAATCAATTCTGAGTCTTAATCGAGCTTACGAATGCTCTTTTGTCAACCTGGATACGAAACAAAACCAAATTGCAAAGTTTTAACAGTTCAGGGTCGATGTCGTGACATGATCTCTTCCACGTCGTGATGTAGCAAAACAGTTTATCACGTCACGACCTCAGGCCACTCGACATCACGACGTCACTTACTTTCGGCCGACGTTGCGACAAGGAAGATTGGTCGTCCGGACGTGGACCCTGTTTTTGGTAAAAATGAACCATTTGGTACCTATTGCAATGTTTCAAACAACAACCATTCAATATGCTCAACAATCACCACTTTTACTTGATTCAAAACTTACCAAATCATGCTAAGCAAGCTCAAACTTCAACTTCAACTTCTTAACGAAACAATCAACACTTATTCATCAATTAAACCTAAACATTTTAGTGTCATTAAGGCATACCAACCAAATCACTCAAACACCTATCTTTACTTATACCATACCATATTAACACATACCATTTCACCTTAACTTCATACACATATGTTCATTTTATACTTTAATAGCTTATGTGCTTTAGACATAAACCTAATTTGAAAACAAAATATACTATTTCAACTAGGTATCAACCATTGTCAAATCATGCATTTCTAACTCACATAACATGATCAACATTCAAGCTTATCATATACCATACTCATCAAAGACTTTTATACATTAAAGTTTACACCAAAACACTTATATACCTGTCACAATCCTGAACTCAAAATGATCAAGTAGCTACTAATTTGGTGTCAGGATAATGTGAGCTTCAAGTTGATCCGACTTGACGAGTTTTGCAAGGTGACAATCTACAAGGAAAAGGGAAAACAAACTAGGTAAACATATAAAATGCTTAGAAATTTCATAAACATTAAAAAAAACTTACCTTATCTTTCAACTAAATATAATAAGCTACCATAAGTTGGTATAGTTTGGCTAGACACAAATCACAACATCAATAAGGTGAGCATTAGCTTATAATCAAACCACATATAATATTACAAGTGCATAATATGAGAATTCATGACACGATAGATAACAATTTCAAATTCATACTCATTCAATAGCCTTACTCAAATCAATATTTCTTGCACCATTCATTCAATAACTCACCATTTGATAGTCAATTTCATTTTATTCCATTTCAATTTCTCATTTCATATAAATTGTTTCACCCGATGAACCCTAATAAATGGACTCAGATACTCAAGTATCTACACCACACCAATTTCTCATCCAAGCTGAATATATATACATGTCAGGTTACTTGTCTGAGGTAAACCTTTAAAACGAAATATTACGCTACTCGTCCGAGCTAAACTTGTGTCAGATGTAATTGAGAATCCACAACAAATGTTGGATTTCGGTAACATCTATAATCAATCTTGTACAAACATGCACAAGACCCTATTGGCATGCTAATTGTATCCTAACATTTACTAAGTTCACATGGGCATCTTTTACACATATAAACATTTCTTTTCAATTTAGTCCAATTTTAGCCTCTGAATCCAATCCACATTCAATTCATTCACAATCAAATATATATATATATAAATCAATACCATATGAACTTACCTGGCCAAAATAGCAAGGAAGTTGAATCTTGATGGACTAATCAACAATCTTGGTTTTTCCTCGATTACTTCCGGTTTGATCCAATTCTTTATCTATATAATTATTTCAGTCAATCCATCAATACCAAACATTCATATATTATGCCATGTAATGAATAAACCTATGAAATCTCATTTTTTTTATACCTTAAAGTTTTACATTTTATTCAATTTAGTCATTGAAATCGAAATAGTCATAACTTTCAATTTTCAACCTCAGTTTAAAATCTAACTTCAATTACATTCATTATTGACCCTTTACTATTTATTTATACTGAAATTCCATCTTAATTTATTATTTTATTCACTTTAGTCCCTATGTACAAAACTATCAATTAAACAATACAATTTAGTCCTTTTTCATAATCTAAGCTTAGAATCTATCAATTTAACACCAATTTCTTCAAGAAATCAACAATGGAAACGATAAAAAAAAGTTAAAATTTTTACAAATTGGTACTCGGCTAGCTAAATCAAGCTCCCATGACCTTAAAAACATAAAAATTACAAGAAAAAGACTTAATCGAGCTTACCTAATGTTGGTTGAGTGTTTGAAGCTTTAAAAAGGGTTTTCTTCCTTTAAATTTTTGGAAAGATGAAGAAGATGAAGAAAAGATGACATGTTTTACCTTATTTTGTCTTCGATAGTTAGATTTGGGACTAATTAACTTAATTAATTAAACTAATCAAGCATTAATTGACATTAAACTAATCTTAATTAAAAAAGAGTCGAAGATGTCATCATAAGCCACTAATTCATGATACAAAATAGTTTAATTACCATTTTGAACCCTTGGCTAATTTCAATTTAAATCCCTAAGTCTTTGGCCAAGTAAAAACTTATAGTAATTGGACTTTTACAATTTAGTCTCTGCACCTAAATTAACTATTAATTCAACAAAACTACTGAACCAAACTTTAATATAATTTTATAACAACTCCGTAGATATTCATTTTTAATATTTACTGGCCCGATTTATAGAAATGGGATTTCGAAATCACCTTTGTCAGCACATTGATAATCAAGCTGTTACAATTTTAATAGAAAATACAACTTCTACTTGAATTGTAGGAGTAAGGGGCGGCAACATGCCCTATATTTTACTAGGTTTTCTTGCCCCTATGTATTCCATAAGGCCTAGTTGTGTCTTTAATGTATTGGGTCCAAAATTATATGTATTTCCTAAACTTTTGCCCAACACTTATAATTTATCTAACCCAATATTTATTTTATATTACCCAAAATATTATTTATTTAATAAATTAATTAATTAACTAAATTAATATCTCAATTAAATAATTTTCTTAACTCAATTCTAATTTCGTTAAATTCATAGCAACTTTGTCGTAATAGAATCTATAAGGAAATATATTTAATTTCCTTATTTAGCATATCCAAAATGACTAATTATTTATCATATCCAAAATGACTAATTATTTATTTCCACATTCAAACTTAAATTATTTAATTATAATTAATTAAATAATAATTCGAAGAACCTTAAATTAATTCCTACGTCATTTTTGTACTTAGCAAGAAAATGCATTCACTGCAGATAGTGATATATGTAGTTTATTTCTCCTACTTTATCATTTTCATTCATTTCATGTTATTGGTTCTACATGCAATTCGTTTTTGGTTGTCTGTAATACCCCTCGACCGAGCCGATCATCGAGTCCAAGTGTCAAGATGCTACATTCATTGCTAGAGCATCTACAGTCAATCAAACATCATACAATCATTTATACATGTAATGCAATGACAATCATATTCAATTAATATTAATCAATCTATTTTTATTCTTAATCAAGCTTACGAAAGTTCTTTTGTCAACCCAAGGATGAAACAAGACCAAATTGTAAAGTTTTAAAATTTCAGGGCGGACATCGAGATGTCATCACTTCCACGTCGTGACTTCAAACCACTCGACATCGCCAAATTTTGGCCGTCGAGACGATGCCCCTATTTTTGGAAAAAACCACAATTTGGTACCTATACCAAAGTTCCAACCAAACCTATACCAAATCTATCAAAACATTGACATTTCACTTTCAATACATACACCACTCATTCATCAACACTTTTAAGACATTAACCATGAATCAAATCAACAATTCATCAACATATACCTCAAACATACCATTATAATGCATACTTCAACTTAACCATATCATAACATTCCATATTTCATTCATATAATTATAGATCATCACATCATTAAGTATGAAATGCATATATGTTCATCTCCATATATGAATCAAAACACCAAGTCATCACAAGTTACCAAACTTATCAAGACATATTATACATTAAGGTATATACCAAAACACTTATATACATGCCACAGTCTTTAACTCAAGAATGACCAAATAGATATCAAACTGAGGATGGTGGGAGCTTTAAGACAATCCGACTTGACGTATTCCACAAGGTGACAATCTATAAGGAAAAGGAAAAACAAACAGGGTAAGCATATAAGATGCTTAGTAAGTTCATATGTATTAAACAAAATTTACATCATCTTTTATCTATATACAATAAGTAATCCTAACTTGACATAATTTGGCTAGACATGGCAAAGCAAAGCATCAATAAGGTGAGCTTTAACATGTAATCAAATCATATAACAATTTAATCACTTATCATACCAATTCATGTCATTTTGTAAAACAAATTTTCAATTTCATTCAATCAAGGGTTACTGTAATCATATACATGTTCATGACTTTATCCCAATACATTATTCAAGCTCAGTTCTATATTTCTCTAAATGAACATCAAGATCATTATATCTCATTTCAATTTCTCATTTCATATGAACTATATCGCTTGATGAACCCTAGTAAATGGACTTGGATACACAAGTATCTATATTACACCAATTGCTCGTCCGAGCTAACTATATTCATGTCAGGTTACCCGTCCAAGCTAAACCTTTATAACAACACATTTGATTGCTTGTCCAAGTTGTATAAATACATATCAAGTTACTCGTCTGAGCTAAACCTTTAAAACAACATCAAGTTACTCGTTCGAGCTAAACTTCTGTCATATGTATTTGAGTATCCGCAACAAATGTTGGACCTCAGTAATCATCTGTAATCAATCTTGTACTAGTGCACACAAAACCTAATTGGCATGCCAACTGTATCCTCACTAAACCTGCTCTGATACCACCAAATGTAATGCCCTCATGCCTGAGACCGACGCCGAAATCGAGCTTGAGGTGTTACCGAACATAATTTATCAATTTAAGTACTTCGAATCATTTGTTTCTACATTTACGGCTTTCCAGCTATCTACGTCACAGTTACAAGAAAAATCATATATCGAGTTACGAAACTCGAAATCAAGATCCATAAATTTTACCTAAATCTAGACTCATATATCTATTTACTAATTTTTTTTCTAGAATTTTTCGTTGGGCCAATTAGTACAGTTTATTAGTTAAAGTCTCCCCTATTTTAGGGTTCGACTACTCTGACCTCTGTGTATTACGAATCAGATATCCCTCTATACAAAATTTCAATTACTATGAGGTTTGTTTCTCTTAAAACTAGACTCAATAAGGAATCTATACATGTAAATAAAAACTTCTAATTATTTTTTTAAAATTTATTATATATTTTTAAAATTAGAACAAGGGATCCAGAAATCATTCTGGCCCTGTTTCACAAAAGTTTAAATATCTCATAAAATATAGTTTATATACCTGTTTTGTTCAATCCACATGAAAATAGACTCATTAAGCTTCAATTTAATAATTTACTTATCATTTAGTTCCACTTATACTATTTTTAGTGATTTTTCAAATTCATGTCATTGCTGCAGCAATATTCTGTTTTAAGGCAAGTTTCATCTTTCCATGAGTTCTTTTTTTTATGAACTAGATAACCTATTAAACTTCCATGATATCAAACATGATCTAATCAGCCATCACCATGACTTATCAATATCAAACATTTTCTCAACCAAACATGGCCATATCATAAAATTATTTACACAAAATAGGTACATTGCTATACATGCCATACTTAAGTTTTACAAGCCATTTACCAATAGAAATCCTTCGGATAGTGTGATCGAAACTTCGACCTGTCCCGATTCCCGAGCTGACTTGTTCAAAACTACAATGAATGAAAAGGAGGGAGTAAGCATAAATGCTTAGTAAGTTCATATGCAAATAACAAGTAACATAACAATACAATTATACCAAACAACCTTAGCATGGCATCACCAAAACATATATCACATTTCTAAACATCATTCATCATCTTACCACTTTATCGTTGTTGTATCTATTTTTAACCCAAGGGTTAAGTACATACTTGTCCAAAGTGCCCATTTCACAACACTTACCAAAATGTCACTTGCATCTTAAGTGTTCTTCCATTTCATAGAAATTTCCACCCGTTGAACACATCGGAATATAACTCGGATATACGGATAATTTGCACATAAGTGCCACATATGTAACCAAGCAATCATGTAACCCGCCCATAAGTGAACTCGGACTCAACTCAACGAGCTCGGGCGTTCGCATCCATAAGTGAACTCGGACTCAACTCAACGAGTTCGGATGCCTAGTTACATCTCACGAACTCGGACTCAACTCAACGAGTTCGAACATTCGCATCCATAAGTGAACTCGGACTCAACTCAACGAGTTCGGATGCTCAACCATCCTAGTGACATGTCACTTGTATCCTAATCTATTCCTAAGGTTCAAACGGGCTTTTTCCCTCGATCTGACATTTTTCGTCTTCCACGGAATATCGGAACCGATACTCGGTAGTAATTCATATTTATCAAGTAGTAAACATAATTTGCATATTACTCAACATTAACCACAAAGCATAATATTTCACGATAAAAAATCAGCATATCATATAATTAACATCAATAACTTAAAAATAACAATTATGCTACATTATTTACACATGAACTTACCTTGGTACCAAAATATAAAGATTTTGCAATTTTAGTCCACAATCTTTTCTTTTCCTCGATCGCGACTTGATTCCTGTTTCTCTTGATCTTAATACCAAATTAATCTTATTTAATACATACATTCATCAAAACAGCATTTAATACGAACTTTGGAAAATTACACTTTTGCCCCTAAACTTTTGCATAATTACACTTTTGCCCCTAGGCTCGAGAATTAAACTTTATTCCTTATTCTTATGTTTTATAACATGCTGATCACTTTTCCCTTCTATGGCAACATCAAATTCACACTCTAACATGTACTTATGACTATTGAGTATTTTTACCGATTAAGCCCTTTTTACTCGTTTTCACTCAAAACCGAGTAGCACAAGTTGTCTAACATAATTTAAAACCTCATATTCTATCATAAAACATCAAAATACACAAATTTCACCTATGGGTATTTTTCCAAATATAAACCCTAGGTTGAATTATTGCTAGCATAAGCTTAATCGAGCTTAGGGATTCCAAAAACGTAAAGAACATTAAAAGCGGGGCTTAGAATCACTTACTATGGAGCTTGAAAGTTGAAGAAACCCTAGCTATGGAGAGAGCAAAATTCGGCAGCAACCATATGAAGAAGATGACTATTTTGTGTAATTTTTCCCTTTTTATTTCATTTAATATCCAAATGACCAAAATGCCCCTCCTTACTAAACTTTCAAAAATTCCTTCCATGTCCTAATTTTTTCCATGAACTTAAAATTGGTCAAATTGCTATTTAAGACCTCCTAATTAATATTTCAATGCAATTTCATACTAAAAACTTCTAGAATACAAATTTTGCAACTTATTCGATTTAGTCCCTACTTTCAATTTAAACACTTTAGGCATAGAATTTCATCACGAAATTTTCACACAATCATGCAATCATATCATAATCATCAAAATAATTATAAAATAATTATTTCTATCTCAGATTTGTGGTCACGAAACTACTATTCTGATTAAGCCCTAATTCAGGATATTACAACTCTCCCCCCTTTTAAGGATTTTCGTCCTCGAAAATCTTACCGGTAAACAGGTGTGGGTATCGGTTTCTCATAGTTTCTTCAGGTTCCCATGTAGTCTCTTCTACCCCATGCTTTTCCCACAATACTTTCACGAGAGCGACACTTTTATTTCTTAGTTTCTTGACCTCTCGAGTTAAGATCTTAATCGGTTCTTCTTCGTAAGTCATATCCGGCCGTAGTTCAATTTCTATCGGTGAAATTATATGTGAAGGATCCGAACGATACCGACGTAACATAGATACGTGGAACACATCATGAATCCTCTCTAATTCGGTGGTAATGCTAGCCGATATGCTACCTGGGTCCAACTTTTTCAATTATTTCATACGCCCAATAAAACGCGGACTTAACTTGCCTTTCCGTCCAAATCTAAGGACTTTCTTCCATGGAGACACTTTCAAAAATACCTTATCACCAACTTGAAACTTGATTTCCTTTTCGTTTTAAATCCGCATAAGAGATTCGTCTATCTCAAGCGACTTTCAAACAATCTTGAATCACTTTCACCTTTTCTTGGTTTCTTTTATTAGATCAACTCCATAAATCTAATTTTCCTTGAGTTCAGTCCAATACAAAGGCGTTCGACACTTACGACCATATAATGCTTCATAAGGTGCCATTTTCAAACTCGTCTGATAACTATTATTATAAGCAAATTCTACCAACGGTAAGTACCTTTCCCAACTACCTTGAAATTCCAATACGCAACATCTGAGCATATCTTCAAGAATCTGAATTACTCTCTCTGATTGTCCATCGGTTTGTGGATGAAAGGCAGTGCTGAAATTTAACTTTGTACCTAATGCTTCTTACAACTTTTGCCAAAACCGTAAAGTAAATCTCGGATCTCTATCCGAAATGATTGACAAAGGTATTCCATGAAGTCTAACAATCTCACGGATATACAATTCAGCCAACTTATTAAGAGAATAATCTGTACGTACCAGAATAAAATGAGCCGATTTAGTCAGTCTGTCATGTAACATCCCGAAATAGGGCCTAAACGGAACAGTGGTTGCGAAACCACAAATCTGAGGTAGAAAAATTTATTTTATTATTATTTTGAGGTCTATGATATGTTTGCATGATTGTGTGAAAAGTTCGTGAAGAAATTCTATGCATAAAGTACTTAATTTGAAATTAGGGACTAAATTGAATAAATTGCAAAACTTGTGTTCTAGAAGTATTTTGCATAAAATTGAATTAGATTATTAATTAGAGGTCCTTAAAGAGTAATTTTACCAATTTTAAGTTCATGGACAAAATTAGGACATGGAAGGAATTTTTGAAAGTTTAGTAGTAAGGGCATTTTGGTCATTTAGTTATTAAAATGAATTAAAAACAAAATTAAAAGCCAATTTTTGTCCATCTTCTTCATTAGGACGAAATTTCAAGGGTTCTCCATAGCTAGGGTTTGTTTCAAGCTTTCAAGCTCCATGGTAAGTGATTCCAAGCCCCGTTTTTAATGTTCTTTACGTTTTCGGAGTCCCGGTAGCTCGATAAAGCTTATGCTAGCAATAATTTAAGTTAGGGTTCATATTTGGAAAAATACCCATAGCTGAAATTTGTGTATTTTGGTGTTTTATGATAGAATATGAGGTTTTAAATTATGTTAGACAACTTGTACTACTCGATTTTAAGCAAAAACGAGTAAAAGGACTTAATCGGTAAAAATACCTAATAGTCATAAGTGCTTGTTAGAGTATGAATTTGATGCTGCCATATAGAAGGAAAAATGACCAGCATGTCATGAAACATAAGAAAATAGGCTGAAGTTTAATTTACGAGCTTTTGGGGCAAAAGTGTAAATATGCAAAAGTTTAGGGCAAAATTGTAATTTTGCCAAAATATGATTTTGGGTCAATTTGAATAATTTGAGTCCTAATTAGACTATATTTTAAATGATAGAGCAAGGAAAACTGAAATTCAAGCTAAAATGGAGAAAATACCAAGTTGTGGACGACGAAATGGTAAAAGTAGCTATTTTTGCATACGAGGTAAGTTTCTGAAGAAATAAATGAAATGTTCTTTTATTTTACATTATTATTGTTAATTTCAGAATTTATATACTTATTTTATGAGGATATTTAAAGTCGAATTAAAAGCGAAGTGACAGAGAAAAAGCATTAGGAAGCCCCGTTTGAACCTTAGGAATATTAGGATATTGGGGTTGACAGACAGACAGAGGAGAAATGAGCCATGTAAGTCCATATCAGTTATATGGCTTTGGAGGCAGGAATGAGCCATGTAAGCCCATATATATATATATATGGCATTGGAGACAGGAATAATTCATGTAAGTCCATGTCGAAGACATGGCATTGGCGAGATATTGATAGAGCAGAGACGACTCAAAGTATCCTTAGTATTCCGATTGGTTCAATGGGTCATTGTACACGTTAAATTACAGTGAATTATCAGCAAAAGGGAAGGTAGATTATATTTATGAATAGTGAAAGGTCGGGTAAGAAAGAAGGTAAGTAAGTAAAGAAGAAGGTAGAAAATGAGAAGTAAAGAAAGTTTATGAGGCTAGGTGACATTATGTTGAATGTTGTAATTTATTTGCTTGTAAGCTTACTAAGCCTAGTGCTTACTCTCTTTATTTTCTTTTTCTTATAGTTTTTATCAAGCCACTCGGGGATCGAAGGAAACGTCGGAGACCCGATCACACTATCGAAGAAATCACATTGGTATAGTTAGACGTTTAGTTTTGTGTATGGCATGTATAGGAACTTGGTTTCTTTTGATATGATATGATCAATGAATGATGTGTAAATACTTGCTAGTGATTAGTTAATAGAATGGCTGATGATATACATGTTTAATTGTATGTATGAATAAGTAGTAACTATCACATGAAAACTAAGAAAAATGTGAAAGTAACTTAAAAACAGATTCAAGTATCAGAAATAATGTGATTTTGAAAAATCACTAAAAATCGTAGAGACATGGTTTGATGGTTAATAATATATGAAATTAAATCTTATTATGTCTATTTTCTTATGGAATAAGCAAAACAGGTAAAGGTATTATATTTTATGAGATATCTGAGTTTTAGTGAAACAGGGTCAGAGAAAATTCTAGATCCCTTGTTTCAACTTTGGAAATTCACCATAAATTTTACAAAAATAATTAGGTGGTTTAATATATATTGTTAGAATCCTTATTGAATCTAGTTTTAACAGAAACAAACGGTATAGTTATATTAATTTTTTATAGGGAGAAAAGTGGTTTGTAGTAAGTAGAGGTCAGTGCAGTTGAATTCTGAAACAGGGGTAACTTTAACTAATAAACTGTACTAATTGGCTAAGTCAAAAATTCTAAAAAAAAATTAGTAGATAGATATATGAGTCTAGTTTCAGGAAAAATTTACGGATCTTAATTTCAAGTTTTGAAACTCGAGAAATGAATTTTTAAGTAGCTATGACGCAGAAAAACAGTTTATTCCGAAAATTAAAATAAGTGGTTTAGAGTTGTTTAAAAGGTAAGATAAGTTTAGTAACACCTCAAGCTTGACTCGGTGACGGTTTTGGGCGTGGGGCGTTACATTTATTGGTATCGAGTAGGTTTAGTCGGTTCTCGGAACAGTTAGTGTGAGTAAATGTCTAGCTATACATGCCATACACCGTATTTTGATAGTGTGACGACTCGGCGATTTTTAAATATTTTGTTTTATTGTAATGGATCCCGAGCGAGCTGGTGATGATGATGTAGAAAGTAATGCACCTGCTCCCCGAAGGGGTAGCGCCATCCGAGAATAGGCCGATGTGATTAGCTTAATCGGGAGGAGTGACTCGAGAAGCTCTCTTCCAAGCTTTGAATAATTGGTTTGCCGAGTTCGTTCGTGCGAATCCAGTAGTTAGACCTCTACCCTCATGACTCTCGGGCTACTCATGTAGCTCAAGCTTCCCGATCCACAGGTACAATGATAAGAGAAAAGCCACGATTGATAGAATCGGGAAACAAGGGCGAGAAGAGTTCGAGCAACAAAACATGATGATGCAGAAAGAGCAAAATTTTGGTTAGAAAATACTATCGAGTCTTTGATGAATTATCTTGTACACCCGAGGAATGTATGAAATGTGTAATATCACTTCTTAGAGACTCGACCTACTAATGGTGGAAGACACTTGTATCAGTTGTACCAAAGGAGAGGATCACTTGGGATTTCTTTCGGGAGGAATTTCGTAAAAAGTACATCATCGGGGTTTATTGACCGTAAGAGAAAGGAATTCTGGAATTGAAACAAGGTAATATGACGAATCGATGAGATTGTGCATAAATTATCAAGCAACTTAACAAGGTAACATGAGAAAGAACAAGTATCCATTGCCTAGAATTGATGATCTGTTTGATCAATTGAAGGGAGCTACTGTGTTCTCCAAGATAGATTTGAGATCCGGATACTACTCGGTTGCGAGTTAAAGAGTTAGATGTCTCAAGATCGCTTCCGGACTAGGTATGGTCATTATGAGTTCCTTGTGATGCCATTTGACTTGACTAATGCTCCTGCCATTTTCATGGACTTAATGAACCGAATTTTTAGACCGTACTTGGATAAGTTTGTAGTTGTGTTCATTGATGATATCTTGATTTATTCTCATGATGAGACCGAGCATGCAGAGCATTTGAAACGATTTACATATTCCGAGAGATAATCGGTTGTATGCCAAGTTCGAGAAAAGTGAATTACAGTTACGAGAAGTTGGTTTTCTAGGACATATTGTCTCGGTGAAGGTATTAAGGTTGATCCGAGCAAGATTTCAGCCATTGTTAATTGGAAGCCTCCTAGAAATGTATCGAAGTTAGAAGTTTTCTTGGTCTTGCCGGATATTATAGGCGATTTGTAGAGGGCTTTTCCATGATAGCTACCCCATCGATAAAATTGCTGCGAAAGGATATCAAGTTTGAATGGGTGAGAAGTGTGAACAGAGTTTTGACAAGTTAAAAGCATTATTGACTAAAGCTCCTATTTTAGTACAACTAGAACTGTGTAAGGAGTTTGTGATTTACAAGTGATGCGTCCATGAATGGACTTGGTTGTGTACTTATGCAGGAAGGGAAGGTAATTGCTTATGCCTTTAGATGACTAAAGCCACATGAGAAGAACTATCCGATACATGATTTAGAGCTAGCTGCCATTATTTTTGCGTTGAAGATTTGGAGACATCATTTGCACGGTGAGAAGTGACACATATTCACTGATCACAAAAGTTTGAAATTGAAGCAAGGAAGATGGCTAGAGTTGATTAAAGATTATGAGCTAGTGATCGATTATCACCCAGGGTATGTGTATCGAAGAATGATGAGCTTATTCAAAAGATCTTACAGGAAGCACATAGTAGTTTTTTGTCTATTCATCCAGGTAGTACAAAGATGTATAATGATTTGAAGAAATGTACTGGTGGGTAGGAATGAAAAGGGACATTTCAGAGTTTGTTTCTAGATGCTTGATCTGTGAAAGAAAGATGCAGTATGGGTTGTGATTGATAAGTTAACGAAGTCGGCTCATTTTATCCCAGTTCGTATGGATTTTTCACTTGACAAGTTGGCCGAGTTGTATATTTCAGAGATAGTCAGACTACATGGGGTAGACGAGGCTACATGGGAACTCGAAGAGGCTATGCGAAAACAGTACCCAAATCTCTTCACAGGTAAGATTTTCGGGGACGAAAATCCCTAAAGGGGGGGAGAAATGTAACATCCCGAAATAGGGCCTAAACGGAACAGTGGTTGCGAAACTACAAATTTGAGGTAGAAAAATTTATTTTATTATTATTTTGAGGTCTATGATATGTTTTCATGATTGTGTGAAAAGTTCGTGAAGAAATTCTATGCATAAAGTACTTAATTTGAAATTAGGGACTAAATTGAATAAATTGCAAAACTTGTGTTCTAGAAGTATTTTGCATAAAATTGAATTAGATTATTAATTAGAGATCCTTAAAGAGTAATTTTACCAATTTTAAGTTCATGGACAAAATTAGGACATGGAAGGAATTTTTGAAAGTTTAGTAGTAAGGGCATTTTGGTCATTTAGTTATTAAAATGAATTAAAAACAAAATTAAAAGCCAATTTTTGTCCATCTTCTTCATTAGGACGAAATTTCAAGGGTTCTCCATAGCTAGGGTTTGTTTCAAGCTTTCAAGCTCCATGGTAAGTGATTCCAAGCCCCGTTTTTAATGTTCTTTACGTTTTCGGAGTCCCGGTAGCTCGATAAAGCTTATGCTAGCAATAATTTAAGTTAGGGTTCATATTTGGAAAAATACCCATAGGTGAAATTTGTGTATTTTGGTGTTTTATGATAGAATATGATGTTTTAAATTATGTTAGACAACTTGTACTACTCGATTTTAAGCAAAAACGAGTAAAAGGACTTAATCGGTAAAAATACCTAATAGTCATAAGTGCTTGTTAGAGTATGAATTTGATGCTTCCATAGAAGGGAAAAATGACCAGCATGTCATGAAACATAAGAAAATAGGCTGAAGTTTAATTTACGAGCTTTGGGGCAAAAGTGTAAATATGCAAAAGTTTAGGGGCAAAATTGTAATTTTGCCAAAATATGATTTTGGGTCAATTTGAATAATTTGAGTCCTAATTAGACTATATTTTAAATGATAGAGTAAGGAAAACTGAAATTCAAGCTAAAATGGAGAAAATACCAAGTTGTGGACGAAATGGTAAAAGTAGCTATTTTTGCATACGAGGTAAGTTTCTGATGAAATAAATGAAATGTTCTTTTATTTTACATTATTATTGTTAATTTCAGAATTTATATACTTATTTTATGAGGATATTTAAAGTCGAATTAAAGCGTAAGTGACAGAGAAAAAGCATTAGGAAGCCCGTTTGAACCTTAGGAATATTAGGATATTGGGGTTTGAGATGATGACAGACAGATGTGAAATGAGCCATGTAAGTCCATATCAGTTATATGGCTTTGGAGACAGGAATGAGCTATGTAAGCCCATATTATATATATATGGCATTGGAGACAGGAATAATTCATGTAAGTCCATGTCGAAGACATGGCATTGGCGAGATATTGATAGACGAGAACGACCCAAAGTATCCTTAGTATTCCGACCGGTTCAATGGGTCATTGTACACGTTAAATTACAGTGAATTGTCAGCAAAAGGGAAGGTAGATTATATTTATGAATAGTGAAAGGTCGTAAGAAAGAAGGTAAGTAAGTAAAGAAGAAGGTAGAAAATGAGAAGTAAAGAAAGTTTATGAGGCTAGGTGACATTATGTATAATTATTCATTATGTTGAATGTTGTAATTTATTTGCTTGTAAGCTTACTAAGCCTAGTGCTTACTCTCTTTATTTTCTTTTTCTTATAGTTTTTATTAAGCCACTCGGGATCGAAGGAAAGCGTCGGAGACCCGATCACACTATCGAAGAAATCACATTGGTATAGTTAGACGTTTAGTTTTGTGTATGGCATGTATAGGAACTTGGTTTCTTTTGATATGATATGATCAATGAATGATGTGTAAATACTTGCTAGTGATTAGTTAATAGAATGGCTGATGATATACATGTTTAATTGTATGTATGAATAAGTAGTAACTATCACATGAAAACTAAGAAAAATGTGAAAGTAACTTAAAAACAGATTCAAGTATCAGAAATAATGTGATTTTGAAAAATCACTAAAAATCGTAGAGACATGGTTTGATGGTGAATAATATATGAAATTAAAGCTTATTATGTCTATTTTCTTATGGAATAAGCAAAACAGGTAAAGGTATTACATTTTATGAGATATCTGAGTTTTAGTGAAACAGGGTCAGAGAAAATTCTAGATCCCCTGTTTCAACTTTGGAAATTCACCATAAATTTTACAAAAATAATTAGGTGGTTTAATTTATATGGTTAGAATCCTTATTGAATCTAGTTTTAATAGAAACAAATGGTATTGTTATATTAATTTTTTATAGGGAGAAAAGTGGTTTGTAGTAAGTAGAGGTCAGTGCAGTTGAATTCTGAAACAGGGGTAACTTTAACTAATAAACTGTACTAATTGGCTAAGTCAAAAATTCTAAAAAAAAATTAGTAGATAGATATATGAGTCTAGTTTCAGGAAAAATTTACGGATCTTAATTTCGAGTTTTGAAACTTGAGAAATGAATTTTTAAGCAGCTATGATGCAGAAAAATAGTTTATTCCGAAAATTAAAATAAGTTGTTTAGAGTTGTTTAAAAGGTAAGATAAGTTTAGTAACACCTCAAGCTTGACTCCGGTGACGGTTTCGGGCGTGGGGGCGTTACATGTCAACTATTACCCAGATGGCATTTTTTTCCCCGGAGTTAACGGCAACCCTGATATAAAATCCATGGTAATTCGATCCCATTTCCATTCAGGAACCATGATAGGCTGAAGTAATCCCAAAGGTACTTGGTGTTCGGCTTTCACTTGTTGACAAACTAAGCACTTTGATACAAACTCTGAAATATCTCTTTTCATTCTACTCCACCAGTACATTTTCTTCAAGTCATTATACATCTTCGTACTGCCCGGATGAACCACCAAACAACCATTATGTGCTTCATACAAAATCTTTTGAATCAACTCATTATTTTTCGGTACACAAATCTGATTTTTAAACATCAAACAACCATCAGAACCGATTCTGAAATCTGATCCCGTATCAGCTTCACACTGTTTTCTTTTGGCTAGCAAGTCTTGATCATTTTTCTAAGCTTCAGAAATCTCTTGTAAAAACATCGATCTTGCTCTTAACTCTGCTAGAATCGAACCGTCATCTGAAATCTTCAACTGAGTGTTCATAACTCTCAAAGCAAACAACAACTTTCTGCTTAAAGCATCGGCAACCACATTCGCAAGTCTTGATCATTTTTCTAAGCTTCAGAAATCTCTTGTAAAAACATCGATCTTGCTCTTAACTCTGCTAGAATCGAACCGTCATCTGAAATCTTCAACTGAGTGTTCATAACTCTCAAAGCAAACAACAACTTTCTGCTTAAAGCATCGGCAACCACATTCGCTTTTCCCGGATGATAATTAATAACAAGCTCATAATCTTTCAATAACTCCAACCCTCTACGCTGTCTCAAATTTAAGTCTTTTTGTGACATCAAGTATTTAAGAATTTTGTGATCAGTATATACTCGGCATTTTTCACCATACAAATAATGTTGCCAAATCTTCAAAGCAAATACCACCGCAGCCAATTCCAAATCGTGAGTAGGATAATTCCTCTCATGAGGTTTTAATCGCCCTCAAGCATAAGCCACCACTTTTCCTTCTTGCATGAGTACACACCCCAAGCCATTTAGAGAAGCATCACTATACACCACAAATTCTTTTTACGATTCGGGTTGTACTAACACTTTGGTGCTTGATTAATAACTTTTTCAATTCTTTGAAACTTTGTTGACATTCTTCCGTCCATTCAAATTTAACATCCTTTCGGATTAGTCTAGTCATAGGAGCAGCAATTATAGAAAATTCGTTTACAAACCGCCGATAATACCCAGCTAACCCCAAGAAACTTCTAACTTCAGTTACGTTTTTCGGTGGTTTCCAATTAATAATGGCTAAAATTTTACTAGGATCAACCCGTATACCATCACCTGAAACAATATGACCCAAAAATCTAACTTCCCGGAGCCAAAATTCATTTTTACTAAACTTAGCATACAGCTGTTTATCTCTCAAAGTTTGCAAAACTATCCTCAAATGCTCAGGATGCTCTGTCTCATCTTTTGAATAAATTAAAATATCATCTATAAACACCACAACAAATCTGTCCAAGTATATTTGAAATATGCGATTCATTAAATCCATAAACACAATAGAGCATTTGTCAACCCGAATGGCATAATTAAAAATTCATAATGACCATACCTTGTTCTAAAAGCAGTTTTAGGCACATTTGACTCTTTTACTCGCGGTGATAATACCCGGATCTCAAGTCAATCTTTGAAAACCATGTCGCTCCTTTAGGTGATCAAACAAATCATCAATTCTCGGCAATGGATACATGTTTTTTATTGTCACCTTGTTTAACTGCCGATAATCAACACATAATCTCATAGAACCATCCTTCTTTTTCACAAATAACACAGGAACAGCTCAAGGTGAAAAACTCGGTCTTACAAAGCCTTTATCAGTTAACTCTTGCAACTGCGACTTTAATTCTTTCAACTCTGTTGGTTCCATTCTATATGGAGCAATCGAGGTCGGAGCTGTTCCCGGTATCAAATCAATACCAAATTCTACTTCCCTGACTGGAGGCAAACCCGGTAATTCTTCTGGAAATACATCTACAAATTCACACACAACCGACACTTATTCAACTTTCTTTTCAACTTCTTTTGTATTAATTACATACGCCAAATCAGCTTCATAACCCTTTCTCAAATATCTCTGAGCCGACATCGAAGAAATCACACTAGACAATACCTCTGATTTATCTGATTCAATCCATAGAGTTTCACCGTTTTCACACTTTAATTTTATAACCTTTTCTTTGCAATTTACTATAGCATCATGCAATGTCAACCAATCCATACCCAAAATAACATCAAATTCATCAAACGGCAGCAACATCAAGTCGGCCAGAAAGTAATGACCCCGAATCATTAAAGGGCATTTCTTGCTTATTTTATCAACTATCACACATTTGCCTAACGGGTACGACACTCTAATCATAAATTTTGTGTTCTCAATAGGTATATTCATACTAGACACCAGTTTCATGCATACATATGAATGAGTAGAACCAGGATCAATCAAAGCAATAACATTAATATCATAAAGAGAAAATGTACCGGTAATCACATCGGGTGAGGAAGCATCTTCACGCGCTTTAATAGCATAAGTTCTAGACGGAGCTCTTCCTTTAGGTCTAACTGCTGCATCTCTGGCTACATTCTTACTGCTTGTTTCACTTCCAGCTTTTCTCGGATACCTTCCCCTCAAGTCTATACCTCTAGCTTTTACATTCTGAAATTTTTCTTTCTCAGCTCTCTCTGGGCAGTCTCTAATAAAATGATCCGGAGAACCATATCGAAAACATTCATTTGCTCTGCACGGACCAAAATGATTTCTACCACACCGCTGGCACTCAGGTTTAACAAATCTCGAGTTCCCTACACTGGCTGTAAAAGTATTCTGAGATTTAGGACCCACATTCTGCTTCTTAAAATTTCCATATGATTGCCCAGCTAAAACTTGGAAACGAGGATTCATATTTCTTGACTTTCCGGATTGCTGTGAAGGTGCCTTACTCATTGGCCTTTTCTTCCAATTTCGTGTCTCAGCCTCTACCCTTCTCTTCTCTTTAAGTAGTTCTTCAGCCTTGCAAGCTCGATCAACCAGTACTACCATTTCTTTCAGTTCAAGGATCCCGACAAATACCTTAATGTCTTCGTTGAGCCCGTCTTCAAATCGTCGACACATATTGGCTTCTGTAGGAACATCTTCCTTGGCATACTTACTCAATCGAACAAACTCTCTTTCATATTCTGAGACTGTCATATTACCTTGCTTCAGCTCAAGAAACTCTTTACATTTCTGATCAATAAATCTTTCACTAATATATTTCTTCCGAAACTCTTCTTGAAAGAATTCCCAGGTTACCCTCTCTTTCGGTACCACCGAAATTAAAGTCTTCCACCAATTATAGGCTGAATCTCTCAACAAAGATGTAGAACATTTCAAACATTCTTCAGGTGTACAAGATAATTCATCAAATACCCGAATAGAATTTTCAAGCCAGAACTCTGCTTTCTCTGCATCATCATCAATATTTGCTCTAAATTCTTCAGCCCCTTGTTTACGAATTCTATCAACAGGGTTTCTGTGAAATTTTATCATATCCACTCCTTGAGGCATCGGAGGCATAGGTTGAGGAATTAGAGGAGGTGCGGGAGGTCGTACATTTGGGTTTGTACGAACGAACTCAGTGTACCATGCACTCATCATTTGGAGAAAGGCTTTCCGATCCTTTTCTCCTCCTCCCTGACCAACAGTAGGAGGTGGGTTTTCAGTCGGTGCTGCCCCTTCAGTCGGAGCTGGCGCATTACTCTCTACTTCATCTGCCACAGCTGGATCGCGATCCATTTACTATATAAAAAATCATTTAAAAAGGTCAGAAGTCGTCACACTATCACAATTTATACATATAGCATGTATAGGAAAAATCTGTACATACAACACGTAGTCCGAGAATCGACTAAACCTATTCTGATACCACCAAATGTAATGCCCCCATGCCCGAGACCGACGCCGAAATCGAGCTTGAGGTGTTACCGAACATAATTTATCAATTTAAGTACTTCGAATCATTTGTTTCTACATTTACAGCTTTCTAGCTATCTGCGTCACAGTCACAAGAAAAATCATATCTCGAGTTACAAAACTTGAAATCAAGATCCTTAAATTTTCCCTAAATATAGACTCATATATCTATTTACTAATTGTTTTCTAGAATTTTTGGTTGGGCCAATTAGTACAGTTTATTAGTTAAAGTCTCCCCTATTTCAGGGTTCGACTACTCTGACCTCTGTGTATTACGAATCAGATATCTCTCTATACAAAATTTCAATGACTATGAGGTTTGTTTCTCTTAAAAATAGACTCAATAAGGAATCTATAAATGTAAATAAAAACTTCTAATTATTTTTTTAAAATTTATTATATATTTTTAAAATTAGAACAAGGGATCCAAAAATCATTCTGGCCCTATTTCACAAAAGTTTAAATATCTCATAAAATATAGTTTATATACCTGTTTTGTTCAATCCACATGAAAATAGACTCGTTAAGCTTCAATTTCATAATTTACTTATCATTTAGTTCCACTTATACTATTTTTAGTGATTTTTCAAATTCATGTCATTGCTGCAGCAATATTCTGTTTTAAGGCAAGTTTCATCTTTCCATTAATTTTTTTTTTTATGAACTAGATAACCTATTAAACTTCCATGATATCAAACATGATCTAATTAGCCATCACCATGACTTATCAATATCAAACATTTTCTCAACCAAACATGGCCATATCATAAAATTATTTACACAAAATAGGTACATCGCTATACATGCCATACTTAAGTTTTACAAGCCATTTACCAATAAAAATCCTTCAGATAGTGTGATCGAAACTTCGACCTGTCCCGATTCCCGAGCTGACTTGTTCAAAACTACAATGAATGAAAAGGAGGGAGTAAGCATAAATGCTTAGTAAGTTTATATGCAAATAACAAGTAACATAACAATACAATTATACCAAACAACCTTAGCATGGCATCACCAAAACATATATCACATTTCTAAACATCATTCATCATCTTACCACTTTATCGTTGTTGTATCTATTTTTAACCCGAGGGTTAAGTACATACTTGTCCAAAGTGCCCATTTCACAACACTTACCAAAACGTCACTTGCATCTTAAGTGTTCTTCCATTTCATAGAAATTTTCACCCGTTGAACACATCGGAATATAACTCGGATACACGGATAATTTGCACAGAAGTGCCACATATGTAATCAAGCAATCATGTAACCCGCCCATAAGTGAACTCGGACTCAACTCAACGAGCTCGGGCGTTCGCATCCATAAGTGAACTCGGACTCAACTCAACGAGTTCGGATGCCTAGTTACATCTCACGAACTCGGACTCAACTCAACGAGTTCGAACATTCGCATCCATAAGTGATCTCGGACTCAACTCAATGAGTTCGGATGCTCAACCATCCTAGTGCCATGTCACTTGTATCCTAATCTATTCCTAAGGTTCAAACGGGCTTTTTCCCTCGATCTGACATTTGCCGTCTTCCACGGAATATCGGAACCGATACTCGGTAGCAATTCATATTTATCAAGTAGTAAACATAATTTGCATATTACTCAACATTAACCACAAAGCATAATATTTCACAATAAAAAATCAGCATATCATATAATTAACATCAATAACTTAAAAATAACAATTATGCTACATTATTTACACATAAACTTACCTTGGTACCAAAATATAAAGATTTTGCAATTTTAGTCCACAATCTTTTCTTTTCCTCGATCGCGACTTGATTCCCGTTTCTCTTGATCTATAATACCAAATTAATCTTATTTAATACATACATTCATCAAAACAGCATTTGATAAGAACTTTGGAAAATTACATTTTTGCCCCTAAACTTTTGCATAATTACACTTTTGCCCCTAGGCTCGGGAATTAAAATTTATTCCTTATTCTTATGTTTTATAACATGCTGATCACTTTTCCCTTCTATGGCAACATCAAATTCACACTCTAACATGTACTTATGACTATTAAGTATTTTTACCGATTAAGCCCTTTTTACTCGTTTTCACTCAAAACCGAGTAGCACAAGTTATCTAACATAATTTAAAACCTCATATTCTATCATAAAACATCAAAATACACAAATTTCACCTATGGGTATTTTTCCAAATATAAGCCCTAGGTTGAATTATTGCTAGCATAAGCTTAATCGAGCTTCCCAGATTCTAAAAATGTAAAGAACATTAAAAACGGGGCTTAGAATCACTTACTATGGAGCTTGAAAGTTGAAGAAACCCTAGCTATGGAGAGAGCAAAATTCGGCAGCAACCATATGAAAAAGATGACTATTTTGTGTTATTTTTCCCTTTTTATTTTATTTAATATCCAAATGACCAAAATGCCCCTCCTTACTAAACTTTCAAAAATTCCTTCCATGTCCTAATTTTTTCCATGAATTTAAAATTGGTCAAATTGCTATTTAATACCTCCTAATTAATATTTCAATGCAATTTCATACTAAAAACTTCTAGAATGCAAATTTTGCAACTTATTCGATTTAGTCCCTACTTTCAATTTAAACACTTTAGGCATAGAATTTCATCACGAAATTTTCACACAATCATGCAATCATATCATAATCATCAAAATAATTATAAAATAATTATTTCTATCTCAGATTTGTGGTCACGAAACCACTATTCCGATTAAGCCCTAATTCAGGATATTACAGTCTGCACATTTTTTTTTGGTTAGGACGGACTTCTCCTTGCAAAAACTGGCTAGGCTCTACATTTCTGAGATAGTGAGGTTGCATGGGGTTCTCGTTTTGATCATCTCCGATAGGGATCCTCGTTTTATGTCTCGGTTTTGGCAGAAACTTCATGAAACTTCAGGTTCTCGTCTGGATTTTTGTACTGCTTTTCATCCTCAGACGGATGGTCAGTCAGAGAGGGTGATTCAGATATTAGAGGATATGTTGAGGGGTTGTGTCATGGATTTCCAAGGTAGTTGGAAGGAGTATTTGCCGTTGGCAGAGTTCGCTTACAATAACAGCTATCAGTCTAGTATTCAAACGGCACCGTATGAGGTACTTTATGGTCGTAAGTGTCGCACTCCTTTGTGCTGGACTGAGGTAGGTGAGCGGCGTGTTCTGGGTTTGGAGTTGGTTTTAGAGACTGAGGATAAGGTTCGCTTGATTCGAGATCGACTGAAAGCGACTTCTGATAGACAGAAGTCCTATGCGAATTTGAAAAGGAAAGACATCGAGTATTCTGTGGGAGACATGGTTTTTCTTAACATCTCGCCATGGAAGAAGGTTTTGAGGTTTAGTCATAAAGGCAAGCTGAGTCCTCGATTTATTGGGCCGTACCAAATTCTGAAGCTAGTGGGGTCAATCGCCTATCAGTTAGAGCTACCTCCAGAGTTAGATCGTATGCATGACGCATTCCACGTATCGATGTTGAGACGGTATCGCTCTAATCCTACTCACATTATACCTGTGGAGGAGATTGAGGTTAAGTCGGATCTGACGTTCGAGTAGGAGCCAGTTCAGATTTTAGATCGCGACGTCAAGGTTCTGCGTAGAAAGTCTATTCCCTTAGTGAAGGTGCTGTGGCGGAATCATAGCACTGAGGAGGCTACATGGGAGCCAGAGGATTCGATGCGTCAGTAGTATCCTCACCTTTTTTGATCAGGTAAAATTTGAGGATGAATTTTCTTTAAGGGGGTGGAGTTGTAATGCCCTAAAATTTTTTTTATTTTCGGCTTTTGTGAGTATTGGGCTTGGAAGTGTCTGAATTTTTTATTCGTGTTATTTTGGCTTAATTATGTGTTGGGTTAAGTGACTATATGCTCTGGGGTGTGTTTGAGAGGTCCTAAGTTCAAGCTGTAATTTGGGCTAAATTAAGGTTTTATTGGAAAAAAGCCTGACTTAAGATCAGTGGGCTTTTAAGGAGTTCTTGGTAAAGACTTAACAAAATGGACTTGCTGGTCTAGTAGTTAAGTGGCAAGGGATTATGCTTAGGGTCAGGGGTTCGATTCCCTGTAGTAGCAATGGGATTATTTTTCTTTGCAAGTTTTTGAAGTTGATGGGCTTGATGAAATTCTGAGTTGTGGGCTTAAGGGAAAACCTAGGGTTTTCTTCTTTTCCTCTTTGCTGTTAACAGTTGCTTTCTCTACCATTTTTCTCTTTTTTTTAATTTTCCCTTGTGCCGAAAATTCTCTGCTTCCCTTCCCTTCCCTTCTCTTTCGTTTTTCTCTTTTTTCGATAAAGCTTAGGCGTGTTCAAGCGGATCTGTCGACTCGGTAAATAACGTTTAACTAAAGTTATGAGATTTTATTAGAGATTACTTAAAAGGGTTTTGGTTGCTGTTTAGGAAATATTCAAGGATCTGTGGATCATTAATCGGGGTTCTAAACAGTAAAGAAACACCGTTTTTCGTCGAAGGTAGGTAGATCTCGTGTTTCAGGTTTTATCCATTCTTAGGTAAATCGATTAAGTGATTGATTTTGGGTTCGGTATTGTCAATCTTAGGCTTTGGAGTGCTCGTGGTTGAATTTGCAGTGAAAACGAACCAGGTGTGTACTTCGATTGCACAAAAAATAGTTTCGACGAAAGCCAAAACTGAAACTGTCGATGCCACACGGGCGTGTGGACTGCCCCTGTGGAAGCCTTGTGGCTTTACACGGCCGTGTGATCGACGAGCCAGGCCGTGCGCGTGCCACACGGGCACGACGGACACATACGTGTGATGGCTTGTAGGCCGTGTGCGAGGCACGAGCTCAGGCAAATGGGCCGTGTAGGCCACACAGGTGAACCACACAGGCATGTGGGAATCTGGGCCAGGCTGTGTGATCCACACCGGCAAGGCCAATTTGGGCCGTGTGACCCACACGGGTGTGTGGGCCCACACGGGCAGGGCACACCGGCGTGTGAGCCCAATTAATTTGAAATATTCTTTAAGGTTGCACGGTTCGCCTAAGTTGACTATGACTTGACTGTAGGGTCGGTAAGTGTTACTTGGACCCCATACTCTGTTTGATTGTTGTATTGTATGCAAATTATGATAATTCAAGCATGTATATCTGTCTGACTCTGTATATCTGTTCTGACCTGACATATGATCTGATATCTGCATATTAGCATGTCATACTATTTATGTTGCATTGCATTGAGTTGGGTTGATATGAAGAGAAGGAAGTCTAAAAGGCGATTAGCTTGTTATCTAGCATGACTATGCTGCGCGATATCTCTGATATGTCTTTATCGCTGAGTATCATTTGAGTGTGTGAAATTTGGATGGGTTGATTATATCCCCATACTTGGTGTGCTGGATGGGTCAATTTGATCCCCACATGGTGTGTTGGGTTGGACGGAGATGGTGTGCAGGGTTGGTGGCATGGTTTCTGATTCTGATATTTGATCTGTTATGCATGCGATATCTGTATGGCTAAGGCCGGATATCTGTATTCTATTATCTGTTTGTATGCGTGCTATTTGTAGGGATGTACACACTGAGTTTGCAAAAACTCACCCCTTTGTTTATTTGTCTGTCAGGTAATCCTCAGCAGTAGATAGATCGGTGCGATGAAGGGCTCGATGGTGACCACTAGTTGACTTATAGAGATTTATAAGTAACATTTATTTCATCTGCTTTATTTTAAATATTTATTTTTGGGATTTATATGTCTTTGGTCTTAACTGTTTTTAAGCTTATTTTAGGATGTTAAACTATTAAGTTATTGTTTTATGAATTAATGATGTTTTAGCTTCCGCGTTAATGAAATGTTTTCACCAATAAATAGAATAGAGATTTCATGACTTATATGAAGATAATAAACTGAATGATTTTCAACTTGCTAAGGTTTTCCAAAAACACTCACATGTGACGCCGCCAGATTTGGCCATAGCGTCTAGGCCGGGTTTGGGGTATTACTTAAACATTTTTTTGTCACAAGTGATACCTAAAAACTATTCTTCTGTTACCCATTTTACACTAAAATGTTATATCGGTTAAAAATTACAGTCAATAATATTTTTCCACCTCATCTAAATTTAAAAGAAGATTTAATGTTTTATTTTCATTCTTTTCCTTTTACATTATTCTCCCTTTAGTTTTTTTTTCTATTTTTTTCCTTTTATTTTCCCTTTCTTTTTCCTTTATAATGTTGGTTAAACTATACAAATGGTCACCTAACTATGCTCACGTTCCTGTTTTGGTCACTCAACTTTAAAAATTTTCAATCTAGGCACTAACATTTGAATTTGTTCATGTTTTGGTCACCTGCCGTTAATTTGTTAACAGAAAGCCTTTTTCTAACTGGTATAATAACACTTTTAGTCCTCGATACTTACATATTCTATCAATTTGATCCTAATTCTAGATAATTCAATTAATTTAACCTTTTACATTTATAAATTCTATCAATTTGATCCTCAAACTCCCTAACCAAAGCTTTTAGCTTTTTAAAAGAGGCATTCCAAATCTATTAATTGTTTTGTTTATGGTTGAAATTAACTAAACACCATTAAAAAAAAACAAATTTTAAAAATATAATATATATATATATATATAATAAAATTATATAAATAAGTTAATATTTGTTAAAAATAAATTTTCACTCTAACTAGCATAATTTTAATTTTTAATTAATTTGATAAATGATTTGACACTAAATTAGACTATTAGTGATACCTATTGCTTATTGTGGATTTAAAAATTAAAAATAAATAAAACACATGATAATCTCTTAATCAATTTATAAAATTAAAAATTTCATTATTAATGTAACAAAAGAAAATTCAATTAATTCTTTCAAATTTTTTTCTTATGAAAAATTAAATGTTTATAATTTTTTCTTATATAATTATTGATTGAACAATTGGAATTTTTAACCCATATCTTTTTTTTAACTCTGGATTTAATTTTCAATTTCAATGGCCAACTTTGAGGACTATTTTTATGTACCTTGAAGGAAATATCATACTGTTAACAACAAGAGTAAAAGTTTTTTTTTAAGGTTTTTCCATTTTCTTTAGCCAAAATTTTATCAAGCAAAGGGATATAAAATATTATATTTAGAGGAAAACTAATAAAAAAGAAAAAGAGAAGGAAATAAAATTTCAAGATAAACTCATTGGTATCAAAAATTGACTCAAAAAATGACTCGTTAATTGTGAGAAGTTTTTTTTTTCTTTTTTGGTTTTACAAATTTATAGACGTGGAATGCCTCTGTTTTAAAAGCTAAAAGTTTTGGTTAGGAAGTTTGAGGATCAAATTGATAAAATTTGTAAATGTGAAGGGTTAAAATTATTGAATTTTTGGCATTAGGATTGAATTAATAGAATAGGTCAGTATTGAGGACTAAATGTGTTATTATACAAGTTAGACAAAGGCTTTTCGTTAACAATTTAATGGTTGTTGACCAGAATAGGAATGAATTCAAATGTTAGAGCCTAAATTGAAAATTTTAGAAGTTGGGTGACCAAAACAAGAACACGGGTATTGTTGGGTGACCATTTGTATAATTTACCCTATAATGTTTGGTAATACCAGCAATGCTCGAAATTCGCCCTCCCGAGGTCAAGATGTTGGTGGTTAATTATGTTTTCGAACTTCAGTGTTTACTTGTTCGACCTAACAGGATCGAAAAAGTTGTTTTCATCAATTAAATGTGTGTTCTCAAAACCAGATCGAATCAGTCGGTTAGACCGAGAACTAGTCAGGGGACTAGTGCGGAGATAAGAATTGAACCGATATAGATCAGTTAAACCGATTTTCTCTATTTTAAAATATTTTTATTCTTATAATTTTTTAATAATTTATTTGATAAAATCAGATGAATTGAGCAAATGAAAAGTCGATGACTTGATCGGTTCAACCATCAGTCCGGTTGTAAAGAAATAAAAAAATAAAAAAAAGGATATATATATGTAAGAGAAAATTATATTTTTGTCTTTTTTGCACATGTCGAATTTTAATTATTTATCTTTTTTTAAAATAAACTTAAATGCTTCACGAATGATTAAACTAACAAAGGTTAAGAAAAGGTAGTTTAGATACTACTTGTGACAAAAAAATGTTTAGGTACCAAAATAGGGAAAAAAATATAGTTTAGGTATCAATTTGTTGGCCAGGTGGCATGTTCATTATATGTTGGCTGTCGTCAAGCATAGTACCATGTGTCTTGCTCTGACATTTCCTTTGTTGAGGTAGTACAAGGTTGTTATGCCTTAGTGGCCTTTAGTGGCCCCCATGGACATCTTGTACTGAGTGGCCAAAATTGGGTGCTCTTGGAATGAGGTATGTGTGTGGCTAGTCATGAACGACCAACCAGATTCATGACTAGTTGAACAACCATTATTGATGGAATAAGATGGAGAGTCGTCCCTGAAAGCCTTTTGTGCTGTCATGCATCCAAGCTAAGATAGAGGTATAACAATTGTCCGAGCGCCCCCACTTGCAAGTGGCATGAGGTGTGCGAGACCATTATTGATGGAATAAGATGGAGGGCCATCCCTGGGCACCTTCTGTGCTGCCACTTGCCCAAGCTGGGATAAAGGTAAAACAAAATTGTTAAAATTGAATTTTTGTTAATTTCATAACTGGGCTAGAACTCATTGGATGGGTGACACTAATTTTGTCAAACTTTTGGATATGGTAAATTAGATTTGCATTTTTCTAGGTTTTCTATAAAAAGATAAAAACACCTTTAAATAATATTTATTACCTTGTAAAAATAATTTTTTTTGATAATTTCATAATTGAATTAAAATCCGATTAATAAAATAGTGAAATCAACTCGATAAAATTCCTAAATATCTATCAGCTTTTACCATATGAGTGCATATTTTCAATACAAATATGAAATCAATATTATGTATTTTTTATCATACAATATTGAAAAGAAAATTTACAATTAAAGTTTGATGCCAAACTATTTCAACGGCAAAACTCATTATATATTAGTTAATACTACTTATTATTATTTGGTACAACCGATATTATAATTTTGTTTTACAACCATTTACTATTTTTAATATTAAAATAAATTATACTAATTTAATTTTTTTAACAAAAATATATTTAAAAATTAAATTAAATGACCACTTTTTTCATCAGTTAAAAAAAATTAAATACACTTTTTAAATTTAAAATATTTAATAATCAAATCTTTCTGTTATTTAATTTTTTTTTTTACCTTTTCTACATATATTAAAATTAATCACATAAACAAGAAAAAAAATTAGACTTTAATTTATCATTTTGAGAATTTAAACTCCTTAATTTTTTTCAATAAATAAATCATTTGACTGTTAAAATTAATGGTCAATCATCAAAGAAAAATGATAATTTTTTTGGTTTATTTTTGTCACATGGTCTTTTTCATCATGTGACACGTAAAGATTGTGTCATGTAGTGAAAAGTGATATTATATTTAAAATAAAAATTTATAAAAAATAAAAAATATATAAAACTAGTTTTTCTCCCAGTGCAATGCACGAATTTGTTGTATGTATTAATTAAGTTACATTTAATTATTTTTTATTTTTTAAAATTTTATAATGTTTTACTAATAATTTGATTATGAAATTAAAACATAATAACATATAATTTCAATTCTAAATTATTAAAAATTTATTAAAAATAGCCCAAATTTATTAAAATAAAAAAATTTAATATTATGAAAAAATAAAAAATTATGAAAATATTTTAAAAAATAGAAAGTACAAAAACTTATTAAAAATATATAAAATTAAAAAGTTATTCTAAAAATAATAGAAAATTAAAAAATATAAAAAATATGTACAATTTTATACAAAGCCATGATTGCCACTTGCCTTCACAACCCATTTCCCTTACTTTAATTTACATCTCAAAACAGTCTCTTGTCATCAACGATAGACCAAGGGGTGCAAGCTCTAGGGTGATCCATGGTAGACGAGCACAATAGATAACTTCAAGGATCAAATAAATATTTTATAATTTTTAATAGATGTTGTAGTGTTATAACAATGGCTAGTGTACAAATGAAATATATTTCTAATTGTTTTATATTTTTTATGATTTTTATAACATTTTATAGTATTTTTTAAATAATTTTTCTATATTTTTACAATTTTTAAATTTTTTTTGTAATTTATATGATTTTTTATAATTTAAATAATTTTTTATTTTTAATAGTTTGCAATTTTTATTTATTTTATAATTTATATTATTTTTTCCATTTATAATAATTTGATATTTTTGTATTTTTATACTTGTTTTCTGTATTTTCTGATTTTTGTAATTTTAAAAATATTTTTATATAATTTTCATTTTTTTATTTTTATATTCTTTAATTATTTTTAATGATTTTAAATAGTAAAATATATTTTTTATCACATGACATGGCATAGGGTGAAAATAACCGTTCAAAACGATGTTGAGAGTTTCTCATATGGGAACTCAACATGTGATGTAGGTGCAAAAAAAGCTGTTAAGATGATTTCCATATACCTGAAAAGCGCCCCTCCAGGATGAAAGTCGCTACCCATGATGATAAATGAAATTTATTTATTCCTGCAGTTTTGACATTACAAATGTTGAACAATTTTATTACTTGTATGCTTTTTCATACATTTAACACCTCCTAATTATGTTTCATATATCATTTCAAATATTACTCTCAATCTGCCTTTAAAATATTAATTTTCCCTATTTTTAAAAACCAAGTTGCAATTATTATTCTCACTTTACAATTCATTTAAAAATTAAATAATATAGACTTGCTCTTCGGTGGAGTTACTCGGCCCACTCAAAAAATGGGTTTGGATAAAAAATTAGGCCCGTTTAGAAAATAAGTAGGGCCTTGAGTGAGGCTTTTTTTACTCCAAGCCTAGTCCAGCACGAAATGTAAAAAATTGTTGTTTTTTACTCTCTTTTTGTTATTTCCTTGTTTTTTCACTATTATGTTGTTATTGTATAACTCTTATTTTATTGTTAATTTTGTTACTATTTTAGAGGCATTTCCTTGTTAAGTTGCATCTATCTTAGTGTTATTTAAGTATATATATTTTTTAATTTATTTTCAATTTGTTGGAAAACATTTATTTTAATGTTTTTAGTAATTTTGATGTATTATATTTTATAAAAAATTAATATAGGCAGACTAGACCTGAGTTTTAGCATTTTTATCCGGACTAAACTTGATCAAAAATTTAAACCCATTTTCGAGCTGAACTAAACCTAGACCTAACAAATGGGTTTAAAATTTTAATTAAACCCAGCCCAACTCGTGAGATGCAACACACGGACATAAGAACTAATTATTTTAATATAAAAATGTTGAAGTGTGATTCAAATGGGATACTCACTTGTCACAGATATAAACGTGTGACGTTGGAATGTTTTCTTAAATATTGTTGTAGCTTGTAATATAATAGAATATAATATATTTCGGATGTACAATTTTCCTCCATTTTGTGGGAAAATTTAAAAAGAAAATCAAAAATTGTAGTAAAATCTTATGTATAATTACAGAATATAGTTTGAGATTAATTGTGTTGGAGCGGGAGGAAAGCATGAAGAAAAAATCCACTTGTATATATCATTTTAATTGGCCTGATTGTCTTAAAATTTTGGTGCTGACAGCATTTAGCAAAGCTCTGGAATATTGTCGAGAAGCCATTTTCCAGTCCATCCCTGTTAGCATCATTGTCTTAAACTCTGCGTAACTGATTTTGCCATCCTACAAAATCAAACATTGTTGTTAATGAAAAAGTGAGCAAAGGTGGCGATGAGTGGAAGGGAAAAGGTACCTTATCTTTGTCGATTTCGACCATGATGTTCTGGATAAGGTGAGGATGAAGGTTGTCATGGAGCAAAGCTTGTTCCAGTTCTTCAAATTCGATGTAACCACTTTGGTTCTTGTCGAACACATTAAATGCTTCACGCAAATGCTCGTCGTTGCCGATCCTTTTCAGGTGAACCGCCATTATTATAAACTCATCACAGCTCAGTGTTCCATTTCCATCCATGTCCGCCTACGTACACCATTTTCATGTAAATAATATTCCAATATTATTATTATTATTATCCATTAAAAAAGAACTTACTGCTTGCATCAGCATTTGAACCTCAGGATGATCAACAGAATGTCCAAGCTTTTGAAGTCCATCTTTAAGCTCCTCCAACGATAATTGCCCATCTTCATCCTTGTCCATCATATGGAACATCTCTGTAATTGAATCGATTTGTTCATTCGGCAAGTTGTCTGCTACCACCTGCAAGTTTTTACCTCTAAACACAATTTTTGCATCAAGAGAGCAGCATATTAAAACAAAGAGGTAGGGAGAGTCTTACCCTAAGAACTTCCTTCTTGAACTTATTCATCAACGAGAATTGCTTGATCCTTGTACACACGTTTTCTCCAAGATCAACATTTCGACCATTTTCCAAGTTTTGAATCCATGGATGTTCTTCATATAACAAAACATGCCCATTTTACATTTTTATTTACACATAACTAAATGGATGTAACATAAGACAACGTACCGAGAACCTGGTGAACGGCCATCCGGGATTGAGGATTGGGATCAAGCATTCTCTTAACAATATCCTTTGCTTCAGTAGAAACTTTAGGCCAAGGATCCCTTCCAAAGTCTATCTTTCCTCTTATTATTGCTTGCGCTATGCCTTCCTCAGTGTCTGCAATTCCCTTTCAAACTCTTAGCAACAATACCATGTCAAATACAGTATCCTAGAATTAAAATTTACCAACCAGCCCAGAAGGGAGGAACTCCACAAAGCATGATATAGAGGATAACACCAGCACTCCAAATATCAACTTCTTTCCCATAGTTTCTTCTTAAAACCTCGGGAGCCATATAATAAGGACTCCCAACAATGTCACTGAATAGCTGACCTGCCAATTCCATTCATTTTCTTAATTTTGTTAAAAGGGGAAAATTACTCATAGGTGGTCAAAGGTCAACAATAGAACAACCCCCAAGATACAGGGGGCATTCATGAAATTATCCCTTTTAGGTTCACATAAGCTCACCGGGTTTATAGAATGTAGATAGGCCAAAGTCAATTGCTTTAATTGGGGCAGTTTCACCTCCATCTGCTAACAAGAAATTCTCTGGTTTCAAATCCCTATGTATGACTCCATGGTCATGGCAGACCTGCATATATTTATAAGTTAATTTCATGTTTCTAAGATAATTTCCTATTTTTCATGAAATTATATATTCAATCATTACCTTTATAATCTCCAAAATGGTTTTTACAATTTTAGCGGCGGCTCGTTCCGTATAATGACCTTTAGCGACGATTCTATCAAAAAGTTCACCGCCATGGCAAAGCTCCATTACAAGATAAACAGCTTCTTTATCTTCAAAAGCTTCCCTAAAGGCCACAATATTTGGGTGCTTAGGCAAATGTTTCATGATCTCAACTTCTCTCCGAACGTCTTCCACGTCGATCTCCGTCCGCAGCTTGGCTTTGGATATCTTCTTGCAAGCGTAAGCTTCGCCCGTTCTTATGTCGAAACATTCGTTGGTGATCCCAAACTCGCCTCTGCCCAACTCTTTTCCCATCTTGTACCTTCCCAAGATGTTGTATCCCGATGATTCCTTCAAAACCCTAGTGCGTAGGTTTATACATTTCCCCGTATTACCATCCTGACAAAAACGTGCAGCTTTTGCTTTCGCCTTCCCTTTCGCTTTGTATCTATACTCGCATCTCTTTGATATTATACCTACTAGCTTTCTTGGTGCCGATATGCAACTTCCCATTGGACGAAGACGGCGGCTGCGGTGTGGCGGCGAGGAAGGCAATGAGAACCGTGGCAATCGATTTTATTATGTTTGGTTTGGTTTCATCTTTGAATCATAAACATCCCGGGAAAGAAATATAATTATTTTTTTTAATATTTTAGAAGGAAAATTGTAAACCCTAACAAATTGCAAAGAAAAAAAAACCCACTAAATTTGGGGTTTTTTTTAAAAAAAAAATTAAAATGATTAGAGAAGTAGAAAGAAATTGAGAAGAAAGTTAATGGTTTTTGTTAGATTTGTCCCCGACATTTTCTTAGGACAGTTTAAAATATCGTGGATTATGGTTTTCAATACATCCAAATTTTGGATTTCTTTTCTTTTTTTAGATGTTAGTCTCTACTACTTGTAGCAACAAATTCAATGCATGTCTTGTCTTTATCTCTCAATCCTGCATTCCTTTTGCTTTCATACATATCCGCTCGTTATATATCTTTCACCATTTCCAAATTTTTGGTTTTTAAACACATTTTTTTTCTGATTTAAGAGTCGTAAATAGAAGTAATTATTGTATAAAAAATTTAGTTTTTGACTTAAACTTGAATTTAATGTTTTTAAGCTTCGAATGAGTTGTTACTTAAGTATCTATACTATTAAACCTTTAATTGAAATGGTGTCACGAGTAAACTAAGCTCCAACTCAATTGAATAATAACTAAAATATCATTGTTTTATAAAGTAATTTACATTATTTCGAGAATATTTTTATCTTTTTATATAATAAAAAAAAATAAGAATACACCCACATAATGGATTGGAATTTAAGACACTATGATTTTTAATAATATTACTTTTTTAACTATAATCTCATTTATTTTGTATATCAATTTTTATAAATATATTTATTACATCATTTTGTTTTTCACTCGTATCATGAATGTGTGATTTGTATTGTTAACTTTCATTTAATTTTGGTCTTCTGACTTCAATAATGAATTCGTTTTCTAAAGGTTGTTTTTTATTTAAAAGAAATTCTAAAAATATTTTAAAAAAAAATTATAAAATACAAGAGTTTATTTTTTTAATTATATTATTTTTTAAAAATTATAAAAATAAAAATTACTAAAAGAACATTCAAAATGAATTGGATAAACGGTTTCAAATGAATTTAGACAACATTATGTTCAGGTTGATTATGCATGCAAAATATATAAAAAAAAATTCCTATTTTTAATTCTTTAAAATTTTCAAGAAATTTTTTATTATTTTTATGTTATGCGTCAACATTCTATTGGCTTCCAACCTAAAATCTAATGGTATTCAAGGGCGAATCTAGGAGGATTGGTAGGCGCCTTGACCCCTTTAAAATTTTTAAAATTTTAAATTAGTAAAGGTAAAATTACACGTTGACCCTCTAAAAATGATAAAAATTTGATTTAATCCTTTAAATATTATATATATATATAAGCTATTAAAATTATGAAATTGTAGTTTTACTATCATAAAAATTATAATTTAATTTCGACCCTTCCTAAAAACATTCCTGACTTCACTCCTACGGTATTAGTCAGGTACCAATAAAAAGTACCAACTTGACTTACAATTTTTAAGTTTATGTACTAGCTAGATCTAAAAAAAAAAAAAAAAAAGATAACAAGTAGGTACAATTTAAGTAGCTTCGTATATATTAAGCTAAAATTATATATTATGTTGCGTGGCTTTTTAAAATCAGAGATTAATACTATAATTGTATTTCTTACTCAGACTTAGCTCTGATAAATATCCCTTACTTATGTTCATCTAATCCAAAAATTAAGTTATTTTCAGCACTTTAAAAAGAATGGTGATTTGGTTTATTTTGCAGCAGCGATCAGTTTATTGATCAACTTATCGTTTATTATCGATTTATTTTACTAGTAATGTCTAGGGTTATGAAAGAGAAAAATAAAATAAAATAAACTAAACAAGAATTTTGCTGCAGGTTAGTTGGCGAAATGAAGTTTGACATCTACTGCTTAAGGATTTTGTATCTTTGAAGCGCCTCCTCCAAGGCTTGGTAGAATGTTTCCTAGATTGGTTGTTAAGAACTAGATTAGGGACTTCAATTTTGTTTGAACTCACAATATCTTTCAATTATATCATTAACAACAATTGATGCTTTAATGATTAAAATGTAACAAATTGATAATATTAATAATTTTTTAAATTTTAATAATTAAAACATAATTTACTACATTCTTTTTTTGGTGATAATGAAAATTAAAACAAATACAAATTACAAAAGATAGTCCGTTTCCCAAGTGGGAAAACTTTATCAATTCATAATTCATGGCTTCCACATGTCCCAACTTGACCAGGCTATCAATCGCTATCGATCTCTTGATTGTCCCCTCTAGAAGAATATGCAAAATACTCCAATGATCAAACTGTAATAATAAGTGAAAAATCCTCCTTATAAAGGTAGAGTTAAATCCTTCCCTATGACTCTTCCGAATAACCTTAGTAGTCTCAAGACTATCAATCTAGATTCTCACGTGATCATAGACCCGATCAATTAAAATACCTCAACTATCCAAGATAACCTAAATTCAACTTCAAACACCCCCAAATATGGATGTATTCAAGAATGTATATATTTAAAGGGTATCATTATGAAATTCTTTTATACGATTATATTTAACAATTTAACCATATATCGCATTATTTTGCGTTAACTGCAGTGCGGAGGATGATGAGGATATTCATATATATATTTTATATCAGGCTTGAGACAGAGAGAGATTGCTTCCACTCACTAATATGAATTGAAAAGAGAAAATTCCGACTTGACAACAGCCTACCTACTAAAAATAAAAACATGTGAAGAGGACAAATGAGATCAGAAATTTGCCTCGTCCTCTGCAAATTGTATTAAAAACTTCAAAATTGAAGGCTTGGGATCATCTCCGACTCCTTTCTCCCTAATTTCAAAAATGCCTTTCATAATAAAACTGTACAGTCTTTCAAGCTCCGGAATCCCGTAGTTTTCCGTTCGCTCCACAAACAGTTGCTTTACAGTTTCTACTTGCTTAGAAAACTCGCCACCCAACATTCTAGCCTCCTTAGATCCACTCCCATCAATTACATCACACCATTCTGTACAAGTTTCTTGCTGGTTTCCATCTCCGATACTACACTCCGGCCTCTCACAGTTCTCATTTGCCTCTAGGGTTTGAGATGCCAGCTTTGTTTGTATTGAATCCACGTTCCGTAATTTGTCTTCTGCAGGACAAATTAAATGACAAGTCAAGTCAAGCAATCGCAACACTTCCGATGAAAAATTGAAATGAATCAACAGTGCTACAAATGTGACATATGCTGCAGAAAATCTAGGATGATCAAAGAAACTACAATTTGATAATAATTTTCTTTATCAATGCTGATGTCTGCTTAAAAGGATGGTTTTCATTTATGTTCACTGAACAAGGACATGCGTAAAAAATTGATATGTCCAACACGAGAATGCTCAAAAAAATTTCTTCAATATGTTCAGATGATCATACTCTTATACTCATGTCCAAAATATATACCGCATATGATAAAGAACATAAAAGAGTCGAGGTAACATAAGTTTACACAAATCATACTCTTTTGGTTGGAGGAATTCTAAGAGTGAAAATAACATATTCAACACTTCATAGAATTAGAGTATGGAATGGGATGATGAGTTTAGATTTCTAAAATAGTGCTAGCTGCTTTCCATGATAGGATAAATCAAAACCTTCAACTTTTACAATACTCTACATTAATCAGCAAACAAAATTCCCACTAGAAGAACTAAATCACCAACCAAAACAATACTAATAATATATCCTTGACACAGCTGCTTTGAGAGCCAGTCGATGGGTACACTCCCACTTGTAACTGATTCCAAGATGTGACTTCAAAAATAATGAGAATTAAGGTTGAGTGGAACTTTTCGGAGGAAAAAGCCCCTTCAAATAAAAATGTAAGCATATGCCTATCCAGGTATCGGATGCCATCTGATTCCTAGTAATAGATTTATGTTATGAACTAAAGCCTAAAACCCACCTCATCATAACACCACGTTAGAGCTGGCTAAGCTAATCTATGTATACACACATAACAGACATCAAAATACCTGAAAGGGCAGTATCGGCGTTCTTTTTTGGCCTTTTCAAAGTCTCATAACTTTGAAGATTGGCCTCTGGCTGGACATTTCGAAGTCGGGCACTTGCTCGAGTGATGGTTCCTTGCTGCACTACAGGTACTGAGGGGAGAGTAGACACACATATGCCATCCGGCATATTTGCTGGACCCCCTTGGGCAGCAATTTTGTCACAATAAGCAACCAGTGAAGGGTCCATCTGAGACAGCATACCATGTACCTGAAAAATTATTTTAAATGTTATGCAAAGAATGAAAAAGATGAGCCCTAATAATGAGAATAAAATTCAAGAGCAAATGAACAAGTAGACGTACTGAATCCCGTAGTTCATAAGCTCTACTAACAATTCTAGAACCATTATAATCATCTCCGTTATAAGCCTGCAATTCAAGAAAGCAAAGCAAATCAGGCATCGGAAAGGTGGAAAGGCAGGAACAAGAGAAGAACAAGATAACACACATGATGTTCATTAGTCTTTTGACACATTTTCAGACTTGGACTTTAGATTGCTAAAACATTAGTTTCCATTCAGATAATCAAGTTTTTTGGTAAATTTGTGATGATTAAATGAAAAGAGAACAATGGGGGGAAACACACACGCACACACACAAAAAAAAAAAAAAAAAAAAACACAGTGCTAGAAACCAAAGCATTCAACACAAACATATAGCCTATTAATGAATATTTTTCAAGTATGTTGCCTTCCACACACACCCATCAAGTGGAAAAATATACTACTGAAGCTCAGTAGTTCATGTTATATACAGGAAGATTAGTCATAAAATTCCAGCCCTGGCATCAGTAGAAGATTCATTTATGGACTATATCCAGCAATAAAACAGAACTTCCAAGTTATCTCTTGAAGTAGCATGAAAATAATATCTAATATTCAAGTAAACGTGAAAGATGACTACAAGAATACACGGCATGTGACAGTCAATATTTTACTTAGAAATTAGGATTTTATATTTTAGGATTCAGACTCATTTTGTCAATGGTCAGAAGAACACTTCTCAATTCCTCTATCCTTTGCTTAGTCATGTTACTCAGAGGCAAGTTTAGATTATTATAGCATTTTAGAGGGGTTAAAGTTTATTTTCTTGGTGTCTGAATTGGTTGTTTTACATAATTAGTAGATATTGTCATGTAACAAATTGTAAACCTATTGGGGTTGCATAGGTTGGGTTCTTCAGGCTTTGATATCAACAAATATCTCATGCTCCCCTTCTTCTTTCTTCCTTCTTGAGAGTAGGAGCTCCATTTTCACTGTCAGGTGTCGCTACTCAATCCTAGATCCTACCCATTCTATTAACTACTTCAGATACCCTCAATCCACAAATTTATTACTCTCATTGGATTGGGCACTAAAACCAGTTCCAAACCCACAAACTTGCTGCTGCAAAAAATTCTTCCAAATCTCTTTACTTGCAGCCAGCCACTCTTTTTTCCCTTAAGTTCCAATCAACTTGACCCCTAAATATAACAATAAACTCTAAAATCCTCCAATTTTTAGCCCTAGGCATCTATCTAGTATATCATAAAAACTAAGCGAGCGAATTTCCCCTATTCTTTCCTATGATACATGTGTAAATGTTTTCCCTCCAAACAATGCTCAATGCACCATCCATTAGTAGCAAGGTAAATGCTCAACTAAGTTTAAAAAAGAATGGAACTTGGAATAGATCGCATCTAGAATTTGACAGACCCACACCTTTGCATTGGCTACAACCAGGTCAACATCTTGCAGAAAAGATGAACAAGTAAGATATTGCCCAGAGTCAACCCGCTGCAATAATGTAGCAATGTCCATAGGGTTCTGGATTATTGAGTGGTAGTTTGGGGCATCCTCGTCAGTGACTGGATAATGAAAGGCACTAAATCTTTTATCATACAATATCCTGCAACATGATCAACCATTATCTAAAAGGCTTAATAACTATTTAATAAGAAGCAAAAAATCAAAAACCAAATAACCCCATTTTCGTTCATGATCAAGGCCTAAATATCTTGATTACATAGGCTTATAAAGATAAGAACAATCAACAACAAATTAAAACATAAAAGCCCATGCTAGAAGTCATCTTTGAAATACTGAGGTTTTCTCAACTCTATCAACTTGGGAGATAAAGCAGGAAAAAATAAAGGGGAAGGGGGGGGGGGGGGCAACCAGTATAAGTTAATATAAAATCACATCTTATGAGCCAAAACAAATTTCTGAATCATCTTAGAAAGATCCAACAAAGATATATGAAGGAGCCAAAAACCACACTGAATGGAGTGATACAAAAACCAAATTTATTGCATGTCAACTCTCTCTTTTCTTCTAGTCTCATGGTTTCAAATTGTTTCACAACTCTTTTATTTTCTTTAAAACACAATTTCTCTCAAGGTCACCCAACAGAACAATTCTACAGAATTACATCGAGTATTTCTTTGGAACCTTTAGATCTTCTTCCAATCTTAGTTATAGCTTTTCCATTTGAGAAATTCTAACTCAACATTAAAACCAGAGTTCCAGTTCCCTCAACTAATGTCCTAAACTCCCAACAAATCAATTGAAATATGCTTAACAAGGGAAAGTGATAGAAAGGAAGCTGAAAGGGTAGAGGGACAAAAAAAAAGACTGGAGGCCTAAGTTATAGAGTATAATGTGAAATGTAATAGTTTCTGATAGGACCATGTAACCTTACCGATTGCAAACATCTCTAAGGCACATCCGTAACCGGCGAAGAGCATGTTGCTCAGCTTCTACTTTGGCCTTCAATTCTGAGACCTTTGGTCCACTTGCCACTTTTGGCACTTTGGGAAGTTCAGGAAGAGATACTGATTCCTTGAGCCTTTTGGTCACAAACTCCAACAATACTGACATAGCAGCTTCAATTAAATGGTCAAAAAACAAAGATCTGTCTTCAGTTGATGGTTTGTCCACTTGATAGCTGGCAATAAAAATTAAATACAGGACTGTTCAACTAAGTTTTAATCAATAAAAATATAAGTAAATAAACACCTATGCTGATTTAGCTATGGGATAAAGTAAAGGCAATACAGTAATATCACCAGAGGAGTTGATGCATAAGAGGTTACTTTAATGGCAATTCCCAATGGTAAAAATTATACCCAAAAATCAGAAAAAAAATGGTACAAATGCATAAGAGGTTACTTTAAAGGCTAATTAGACATACACACTACGCTGAGGAAATATTGAATATGGATTCCCATCGAATTCGGCAAGTGAAATGGAGGATGTTCCAAGCAACAATATAGGTAAGTCTGAAGGCAACTCTTCTAAAAGAGTAAGCAAAACAGCCCTTAGCTGTTCATGTGCCTGCAACACCAAATACATTGAATTCAGAAGTGTTTTACAGAAATATACTAACAAAGTAAATCAGAAGTATCCAAAAACAAAAAATAAACCTTTGAATAAGTGCACCCACTTGAACTAATATTTAATTAGTATCAGATATGAAAAGTCAGTCAATGAAAGGAAGCACTCACAGTATCCCACCATAGATTAAACTGAGGTATATAGAGTATAGATGGTGTTGCCCTTCTTGCTTCACCAAATATATGCACCACTGCTTCCTCTGGAGTCTTTGCACTAGGATCCGAAAGCAGAGATGGAAGACCAAGAGAATGTACAGGAAATTTCTCAAGCTCATGCAAAACTGCAGGTCCAAGATGATCCTGTAGAACTAGATCAGTAAGTATATTCAGTTTTTAGCTTCGATATTTACAGTTACTAAAATCAAGTGGATGCAAAATATTTACCAAGCCAAAACCATCACCACCACAAAGCAGAAGCCGAGGCCTATAAACAAGAGGAATTGCAGATCCATATGAGAGCATTGATAGCTTGGTCAACTCAGATGACACTGTTAGGGGAGGAAATATGTCAGATATATAATTCATGACATTCTGGAGATGTCTTTGCAGGCATGGTGCAACCACCAAAGACAACGGTCTAGATTGCACAATGGAACCTCTGTGAGCAGCAGGAGTAATTGTCGACATGGCCCCTATAAAGTGATACTTTTCAACCTTTACCGAGTCAACATCTATCAGAAATTTGTCATCACTTGTGTACACTTGAGGGTATTTTTCACGGAAAGCATGAATGGCAGCTTCAGTGCATAGGGCTTTCAAATCTGCACCACAATATCCCACACAGCTAGCTGCAAGTTCCATTTTAAGTTCCTTAGAAGGAGGTTGCTTCCACTTCCGAGTATGAATATCTAATATTTCAGCACGTGCTTCACAACCAGGCAAAGGAAAGTTGAATTCACGATCGAATCGCCCAGGGCGTCTTAAGGCACCATCAATAGCATCAATCCTGTTGGTTGCTCCAATCAAAACAACTTGCCCACGGGAATCAAGACCATCCATGAGAGCAAGCAAAGTGGACACAATAGAATTGTGAATCTGCTCTTGTTTACTAGACCTTACAGGAGCAAGCCCATCTATCTCATCAAAGAAAATGATGGAAGGTTGATTCCTTTGTGCCTCTTCAAAAAGAAGTTTCAATTGTCTTTCAGCCTCACCAACCCACTTGCTAAGCACATCAGCACCCTTTCGCATGTAAAAACTGACTTTCTGCCCTGCCTTTGAAGCAGCACATGCTAATGCTCTGGCGATTAGTGTCTTACCAGTGCCAGGAGGACCACACAACAGGACACCCCTAGGTGGGGTGATGTGATAACTTGCAAAGAAATCTGGATACAACAAGGGGAAGAAAACCATTTCCTTCAAAGCATCAATATATTCAGAAAGCCCACCTATTTCATCAAAGCTTACACTTTCATCAATCTGTAAGGGTTGAATATCTGCCCCTCCTTTAGAGCTTGGTCCAGCAGTCTGAATCCCAGAAGTCAATGTAGCAAAAGCATCACTTTGATGACCCCAACCAGATGCAGCAACATTTAACCCCCATGCTGCGGTCCCATGCATGTCTAGTCCCCCAAAAAGCCAAGGTTGTCCTGATTTGCTTCCACCTCGGCCCCAAGGAATAGCAGGGCCCTGATCCAGCTCATCCACAAGAAGAGAATCATCAGAGTCCTCTGTTCTTGTTAGACGATGACGCTTATGAACTCGTGAACCACCCTTCCTAACATCCCTACTGACCTTAGTTCCCATTCCTTGATGTAAAACCCTCCGTGGAGATCTGGCTCTTTGCTTGCTCTCATTCATGGAAAGCCTGCGTACATCAGCACGATTTCGAAGATCATACCGCCTCCTTCCTTCCTGCTCTTCTTCACCCTCTTCATCATCATCATCATCCTCTCCTTCATCTTCACCCTCACCCTCAGCCTCTCCATCACCCTCATCTTCAGCATCACCCTCACTCTCATTTTGACCATCATCTGCAGCATCATCATCTAAATCATTCCCATTTTCAGTTTCATCTTCACCAACTTTCTCCTCCGAAGTCTCTTGCTCAGCATGATAATCCAAATTTATCCGCTTAACTGCAACTGCTTTTGAACGACGAGGGCGCAATCCTTCACGCCGAGGAGTTTCTGCAGTCTCCATGGTCTTTTTGCGTTTGGGAGAAGGAGACTCATCTTGACTTACAGTGTTACCAACACGGTTGCTCAAAGGCTGATATGAAGACCTCTGAAAAAAAAATAGCAAGAAGTTGAAACAGAACACATTTCTGTGATGTGAATACGACGGCATCAAATCCGAGAAAAGTAATTGAATTCCAAAAAATTTGCATGCTTGGAAGGTACCATCATGTCTTCATCCCCTGAACCGGAACTATCAGTAAAATTGTTAAGGCTCACAGAAACTCTCCTCTTTCTAGATGAACGCCGAAGATTGGGTGCGCCTGACTGCAACAAGATAAAAAATTAATCAGATTCAGAACACAAGACATCACTAACAAAATGAATCATCTGATACAATTAGCTTCAAAAGAAGAGGCGGTATTACAAGAAGCATACAAAGATGCAACTTATTCAAGAAAACCAACATGAAACATAATCTCAAATAGGAATGCCTGAGATAACTGAGAAAAAGGAGCCTATAACTTGATCTAAAAAACTGCAGAACAACGAACTTGTAATGAGTGTAATATGATACCCCTCACAAAATTAATGTACAAGTGTCAAAAAAGAATGAATGCATGCATTCATACTAATAACATAAAAAGCTCCATGCCAGGTTAGGAATATAGTTGGAGCACCAGTAAACAGTTTAGTAGGTTCACCTCAACAATGCACGGACCATCCTAGGTTCAAGAGAAGTATACACCTTGAAAGCAGTCAAAGGTTAAGATAACAACAGTAGGTTATATATATATGGCACAAAGATGAAATAAGTCATTCCAATTTTAAATAGTCTCTCAACAAGCTGCAACCCTAAGCATTTCAAATAAGTGCTTGTTGATAGTCTTTTGCAAATACAGTATTAGGAAACAAATGAAGCCGTTTTCAGTACTATATAAAAGCATCCGCTAATACATTCCTTAGCTTTAATAATGGCAGCAGAAAATCACCTAAAACTCGTTTTGGCGGTTGCTTATTCTTTCTAAAGCAAAAGGCATGTTTGGATATGAAATTAAACAATAATTTTCAAGAAAAATAAATGAATTTTTTTTATTTCTTTAGATAACAAAATGCAAGATCTTACTTTCTTATAGACAAATTATGTTATCTTGGTGTCTAATTTTAATAAGTTGTCATGTTAAAATTATGATTCAACTTGTTAATTTTTACATTTTCTTCGCAGCAGCTTTTCAAGAAGCAAACAGCAAAAGGAAGTATAGCAAAAGCCACAAACACATCAAAGCTTTAATATATGCAATATACTTCAAAAAAATGCTATAATCACATGGGCGAAGAAGATTCAAACGGCATCAGGTAAGAATTCTCCCTCAAACTGTGTAAAAGACTGTCAAAATGGTATATATAGTAGATAAGAGTCTGAGAGTTGCCTTGTTTTTTGAAGTCCGAACAGACCGATCCCCCGAGCTCAACATTTTAGCAATGCGAGAAGCTGCTGTCCTTGTCTTTGTCTTGCTTTTCTTAGTCCGAATGATGGTTGGAGTGTAATACAAATATGTGCGGCCATACACTTTTGGCCTTCTCCTGAGCCTATCACTAGTGCGCACAGGCCCAGAAACTGGCCCATCTCCTTGACCAGATCTTTTTGAATACATTGGCAAACACTAGCTTTGATGACTGTATTCTTCCATAAATATTCAAAAGTAGCTATACCTTGAAGGAAAAAAAAAAAAAAGCAATAGCCATGATAAGAAGAAGAGATTCCAAATTGCTTTACCTAAATTTTCATGCATGTATAACTTTTCATTTATCCAACTTAAATTGAATTGTTAATAGCACATGATTCTAGACAACTATCAATAAATAATATACTTTTCCAAGAATAATCTCAATAAACATGAGCAATTTTGATGGCCCTACCTACCTAGAAACAGGAACCTTTGTTACATAGTAGATTACAAGATCAGAATATTTTAAAGTTAATATGCCATCTTTTTAAGCTAAACGCAAGCAAGAATGCTCTGTATGGACGAGATCATCATTCCATTTTTGAAGAACATTCTTAGTTCTCAGTATATGTTTATCAATCAAGCATGCTGACAATGCAGATTCGTGGTAGACACTGCACATTAAGAAGACTTTCAGATGCTATATAAACAGAGTAACAAGAAAATTCAATGAAATTATCCATCAACATCTTTGTTTTAAATGTTAAGAAAGAAAATCAAAAGGTCTGATGAAAAAGATCATGGGATGGTAAAAGCATCTCTTCTAGAACTCATACTACTTCCTGTTAGTAGTTACACATTTGCTTTGGAGCATATTGAGTTTGGGGACCAATGATATTTAGTAGAGGCAAAGGAGCTTCTTAGACAAGGAACTAAAGATTAGAAGAACAGTATACAGACAGTGCAAAGAACCAGACTTTCATAAAGGCATCTTTAATAGAAAGAGAAAAATGGCTTGTTGTCACTTTCCGACCTTATATGCTTGAGCGCATTTAACACTTCTCTCCTTTCAAAATACATTCAAAGTCTAAACAAAGAAGATAGGTTTGACTAAAACAAATCCAATTCTTTCTCCACACAGAGATCAGCGTGGCTGTAATGTAGAATAAAGAAACGGGTTTCAATCCTTCAAGATCTTATTTTTGAAAGTTTTCCTGCTCCATTTGTTTTTAGAAACTTCAACAATAACATGCTCCAATTAACATAGTGAAATCCAATTTCCATGTTTAAGATGCAAAATTTTCGTGAACAGCTCAAGGTACAGTACATGAACAATTTTATCCACAGTCAATTAAGTTGCAAACCAGGCCTAAATAAAATCTTCAGTGTTCACTTTCCCAGAAAAAGTTCAAAACTAACCTAGAGAAACAGAAATCTTTCAGTTATAGCAAATTGAAACCCAACACTAATTAGAACAAGGAGAAAAGGATCACACCAAACAAAGCAAATGTCTCAGGTAATTCCAAATTATTAGAGTTCTTGCTTCGAAAATATTCACATTGAACCAACAAACTAACAAATTGATCAAAAGTAAACAAAGCAACATGCACATGCAGTTGCATGATATATGTACGTATATATAGACACACACACACACACATACAGAACCGCGGAAAATATTGAGAAAATGCAAGTAAATGCGAAATGCAAAATCCTAAATAAAACAAACATAAAACAAGAAAAAAAAGAATATTCAAATTTACTAATAAAAACGAATTACTTTCGACATTTGCTATTTAAATTGAAGAATAAAAATAATTTAGTTTTTAACAACAGAGAGAAAAGGAAATTAAAGGCGGAAAAGGGATTACCGAATCAGAGATCTAGCTAGGAAGAGCTGATGAAAGGCTCGAACATAGAAGAGAAAACGCGAGAAAGTGTGAGAAAAACAAGGGATTAAAAACCTCGAGGACTTTGAAAGAGAGCTCAAACCTTAAACTCCAAAGTATATAAACAAAAACCTAGAAAGGGAAAACGAGTTCACTCCATGTTCGTTTCGACTCAGTGAGTCTCCTGCCCAACTTCTTATTTCCCCTAAACGGGACCCATTAGTTTAAAAAGTAGGTCCCTGTCTGACACGAATAAAAAATTTGTTTATGACATTTTTCTGTTACAAAGTCAAACAGCCAATTAAAAACGGCCACGTAAGCAATCGTGTTCCGTTTCCTCTTACGACGTCGGTAAGACGGTGGTTTTATTCTGTGGAGTTTGGCTAATAATAATTGGTTTTGCACTTGGGAAAGTATAAATGCTACACAGATTTCCTTCTACCACCCCCTGTGATGTAAAAATCGGAACAATTGTCTCAATTTGTTCACCTCCGGCATGCCCAGAATAAAAAGACTTCTTATTTTTTCAATTTATATATTTTAATTCAGTTGGTATTTTTTGAAAAAATCTGACAACCTCAATTATATATGATAAATTTTGACAAAAAAATACTTCTAATTTAAATAATAGAATTGAAATTTTTAAATCAAAAATAATTGGACTTTTTAAAGTATAGGGATTAAATCTTAAATTTTATCAAAATATAGAGACTAACCATATATTTTATCCAAAAGAGAATTACTTATGGTGAATCTTGGCCAGAACTTCAACTTCGTATCGTACAATAAAATTGAAGGGTGAACCGAAAGGGAGAGAATGATATCCGTAAATGGTGGTTATATTTCATGGGAAGAGAACCATTAACAGCAACTGAGAAATTTGGGTAAAGTTACCGTAACGAGAAGATTTTAGGTTTTAATTTTTTTAATAAAAAATAATTTAAAAAAAAACACTTTCAATGTTTCAATTTTCTCATTATAGTGCTTGGTAATCAACTTAGCCTTTCAACACTTAAAAATATTTGGGTTACAAGAGTTGAAGGTTGACTTGGAATCGTGATGAGGTGTATAAAAGGATTGATTGGACTGCTTAAGATGATTATTTATAAGATTCGATCGTCTTTTATATGCATCACATGAAATCAAATCATAGACCACTTAGTTGACTATTGATAAAGTGGTAAATCGGGATTCCAATAGGCCTTTTAGGTTTTTCCAAGGGTGGAAGTTGCATGAGACTTTTAGAGACTTGGTTAGTGCTTCATAGGACAATCATCGACCAATATCTGAGTTTAGAATCTAGAATAGAGATACTTTTGGCTTTATTGGTACTTTTAAACGAAAGATTTTATCAAGACTTAGGGGCATCTAAAATGTGCTTGATCAATATAGATTTGAGAAATTTATTACTTATATGACCCGGGGCCATGATGAGCAAACCTCACAAGATTGTGAGTTTAAGCAAATCCATATTGCAAACAAGGCAGTTCACTTGGGGTGCTTGGGTGGCATTCTATTGGCTTTGTGGCGTATTTTGTATGTTGCCTTTGTCGCATACCCTAATAACCTTAGTGGCATATTTTGTATGTTGCCTTTGTGGCATACTCTGATAGCCTTAGTGGCGTACTCTGATAGCCTTAGTGGCATATTTTGTATGTTACCTTTGTGGTATACTCTGATAGCCTTAGCTGCGTATTATGTATATTTCCTTTGTGGCGTACTCTGATAGCCTTAGTGGCATATTCAATATGTTACTTTTGTAGCATACTCTGATAGCCTTTATGGCGTATTCTGTATGTTGCCTTTGTGGCATATTTTGTTTGGCCTTTGTGGTATACTCTGATAAGTCTATGTTAAGGATATGATCTGTCCGAAGTTATTTAATGTGAGAAGTTCTATGATTAAATAGAATAAGTCTTAAAGGAAGTTTCTTGAAAGGAAGTATGAATTAGTATGTTCAAAGAGGGTATCCATTATAGTTATCTATTAGTTTAGTATATGGGCGTATCCGATATAAGAGTCCGTAAGTTTGAGTTATTCGTGCTATTAAGGTGGAATCCTAAGTTATCTAATAGTCATTGTATCTGAATAGTATCATGTCTTGATTTATGATATGATGGAATTTGAGTTGTTCGTTATCATGGGGGTCTTGTGCCCTGTCGTAAAGTTGTGTGTAATTCTTTTGAATGATTTGGAGTGTTTCTCATTAGTATTAGTAAGTATTAGGTAGAATCAAGATATGATTCGAATTTTAATTTGATTTAACAAGTTCAGTGTGGGAACCCATCGAAAGTATGAACAGTAAGTGGTATTCTTCAAGTATAATTCTTGCAATCAACTGTTGTAGAATAATTGTTAAAAGTTGTCCAAAGAGAAAATGAAAATGGTAGTATTGTTTGTTAAGATCTAGAGTCAACCGAGCAGTTAGATGAAGATGATATGTCAAGAATGATAAGTGGCATATATAAATGTAATTATATAACTAATAAAGTGAAGGTATCCGCCAAAGACATATATAGGGAAATCCAAATATTCAATATGAAGAATATATTAGGATTGTTAAAAGGTATGTGGTATTCAAAACTCACCAAGTTCTTCTGAACTTACGAGAATCATGTTTATGTTTCAGGTATTGCTGTTCAAGAGAGTTGCTAGGAGGGTCAATGCTAGGAACGCGCTAGAGATGCGGTGTACGGCGATATTATGCATACTATAGATGTTTTGAAAAAACTAGTGTTTAGTAGGACTACGCCCTAAGAGTCTATCTTTTGTAAGCCTATGTGTTGTAATAATTTGTAACAAGTCTAATGTAATATGTATTAATTTTTAAATATTTTCCTATATTCTTTAATATGGATTCTTTCAATATAATAAGAAAAATGTTTTAAGTAAGGTTCACCCGAGATTCGGGCCTGATGAATCGGGTCAAGTTAAGGGTGTTACGAAGATGCTATGGCAACCAGGTACTGTAACATCACGGGATCGGGCCTGGAATTTTGCCTCACAAGTGAGGGTCCGCCAGTACTTCGGTGAACTGGGGAGTTCGCTAAAAAGGTATCAGTAAGAAGATCGCCAAGTGTTTCTGTAACACCCCTAACCCGTACCCATCGCCGGAACAAGGTTTCGGAGCATTACTAGAACATTCAGAACATTTCTCAATTAATTCATGCAAGTTACTATTCATTAACCGAGATTATTCATAATGTCCCTTAATTGGACCCTCGAAGTCCAATACAAGCATTAGAATCGAATCGAGACTTAATTGGGACCTCTAAGAATTTTTCACGAAATTATAATTTTTTCCAAGGTGCAGGGCTCACACGCCCGTGTGGTCCAAGGGACACGCCCATGTGACCCTAGGACACGCCCGTGCTAGAGGCCGTGTTCGACCCTGTGTAACTCTCTGGCTTGCACACACGGCCATGCCACACGCCCGTGTGCTAGGCCGTGTGGTTAATTAATTTAATTCGAATTAGGTGCAGGTTTCACACGGCCAAGACACACACCCGGGTTCCAGGCTGTGTGGCTCACACGGTTGAGACACACACCCGTGTCTCTACTCGTGTGCCTAATTTTGAGCATTCTGTTTCTCAAAATTTAGGTGCAGGGGACACACGGCCTAACCACATGCCAGTGTTACCAGGCCGTGTGTCACACACGGTCTAGAGACACGCTCATGTGTCTGCTTGTGTGGACAAAATGAAGCCATTTCCTAGCTTCATTTCTCACCCAAAAACCTGCACATAAAACACTCAGCCAATTCAAGTATTTAAAGTAGGCAATTTCATCATTTAACAAGACATACCATTTCATGCATACATGGTTACCAACTCACCTTAGCATAACTTAGGCATTAATAACATTTGATCACATGAACTTAGCATAACCCATGTGGAAATATATGTATATGCCATAATAGCTTATTAATCATATCCCAAAATGAGCCATCACTAGCCATTTCAATGGCTAGGTTACAAAATGACATTTCAAGCCACTATTGGCCAAGTTTCCCTATACATGCCATTATATCAAAATAATTTCACTAAATATACCCAAAATGCTAAATTGATAGTGTGACAATGCTCCAACGATCTTCTAACCTTCACGAGCTTCTGAGCACTATAAACCAAGGGAAAATAAAAGGAGTAAGCATTACATGCTTAGTAAGTTCGTATAATAGAAACTAAACTTACCAATCTTGTTTAATAAATCTAAGTATACATATCATGTTTTCCATCCATTTGGCTAAATTGCCTAAACACATACAATTAATCAAACATGTTAGTCACCAAAATCTTCATATCAATCAAGTAACATAGATGAGCTCATCAAGCAATGTTCTTTCAAGTCATTATCATTTTATCTCAAGATTTTCATGCCAAGTCAGGAGTTATATGTCCATTGAATTATTGAGATCCTGATGAAAGCTCAAGTAGTACACTCGAGGTGTAAGATTCATTAATCTGTCAATTCTTCTCGTGGGCACCCCTTGGGGTACTTAACCAAAGAACACACTCACGAGCCACATGTCATATAACAGGATTACCAGTCCAGGCTAAATCCTTTATATAATGTATGCTCATAAGAGCTCGATTAGGGTTATCAGTCCAAGCTAAACCCTAATCATAACGTGTGCTCAAGAGGTATTATATTGGGATTACCTGTCCGGGCTAAATCCTTTATATAACAAGGTCATTGGGATTACTCGTCCTAGCTAAATCCTGTCCGCAACAAATGCAAGACCTTACCAGTTTCGGGAAAGCATATACATTCATCAGAATTCAATATTCCATCGGGACTTAACCCTCTATTACCATTTCAAGCATGTAAAATTTTCCATCATAACATTCAAGTAAGGCACATTAACATAAATCACATTACATACAATACAACATTCAATTTACATAACTACATATCCGATTAAGTTACACAAACTTACCTCGACACTTGTTCGCGTAAAAATCTACTAATCCGAGATCTTTTCCTTTCCTTGATCTAACCTTGAGTTTGTGTTTTCTGGATCTATATAAATGAATTTAATCATTAATTTCATACATTTTATACTTAGATGGACTCAATTTACGTCTTAGGCAAAATTACCATTTTGCTTCGAAAAATTCTGATTTTGTCCCTAGGCCCAGAAATTGAAACTTATGCAAATTACTCCCTATTCCAAGCCTAACAAAAGCCCCATTACAAATTTTCCAGCACATGTATATGTAAAATTTTAGAATTTTTCATCAAATTTTACAAGTTTACATTTTAGTCCCTAAATCAAGTTTTCATCAAAAATCACCTTGTAAAAGTTGTTTATCTATCAATAGTCTTTCATTTTCTACCATAAATTTCTAATTTTCAGCATAATACATCCATGACCCATTTTCATACCTTGATAAATTTTCAAATTAATCCTTCAAATAGAGAGATTAAGCTATCCCGGTTCCAAAAATTCCAAAATTACTAAAAACAGGACAAGGAAACTTACCCAATTAGACCTTGAAAGCTTATTTTCTCTCTCCTAGGGTTTCTATGTGTTTTTAGGTTGAAGATGATGAAAATAAGATGATATACTTCTTTTCTCTCTCCTAAGGTTTCCATGTGTTTTTAGGTTGAAGATGATGAAAATAAGATGATATAATTCCTTTTCATCTTTTAATTAATCATGTATTTTGGTATTTCCAATTTAGTCCCTTGTCTTTTTCTATAATTCCATGGATGAGTCACCATAAAAATATGCATACTTTTATTAATGGTCTAATTACCATATAAGGACCTTAAGTTTGGAATTCCATAGTTATTTGATCCTTATAGCTACTAGAATTCAACTTTCGTATTTTATGTGATTTAGTCCTTCTCGTAATTAGGCACTAAATAGATAAAATTTTCATATCAAAATTTTTGCATGTTATTTCTATCATATTACGGGCCATATGGTAAAATAAAAATAACATATATTTTGGATCGTATTTGTGGTCCCGAAACCACTGTTCCGATTTCACTAAAAAATGGGCTGTTACAGTTTCGGCGAAACAGTGTACACCAAAAGATGAGGTAAAGGGGTTCGCCATATTCATTGCTAGTGGGTTTACTAGTGTGTTTGGTGAAAATTAGCTCAACAGTTGAGTTATGAATTGGGGATTTGCCAAGTAAGTTGTGAACTGGGAGTTTGCCAGTCAAAGATTAAGTCAGACTCGAATTAGAAAATAAAGATATGGTGTATCTAAGAATACTTTATGTGTAAGTAACTTCTTTCCTAAGTCAAGTAGAGTATCCTACTATTTCCAGGACACTTAGGTCTATAAATACGAACCTTATTCTATGGGAATTCTCTCATCGAATCTTCTGCCGTCAAGTCTATGTTTTGAGTCAAGTTCATAGCACCCAGGGTAAGCCTCTGTCCTGTTAAGGTTAATTGTCCATAAAGCTATGTTCGCTTGCATGTGTGAATTTTGTAAGTTTTGTTTGTTTAAGTAATCTGTGTGTTTAAGTATGTGTATCTAGCCGGGCCATCTACCAGCAAGGATAAAGGTAAAGCCAAGCTTATTTAGTTTTTCAGTTTTTCGGTGAGTGATCTAGGATTCATCATAAGTATGTTCACTATTATGTTTTCAAAGTGTGAATGGTTAAGAAATTTCTTTAAGTTTGCTGTCTGTTATGATTTTCAAGAAATTTGGTTTCAAAATTAAGTTTTCTGCAAAACCCTATTTTTAACTTTGATACTCTGTTTTCAAGGTTAATTTTTCAACCAGTGTTTTAAATATATGTTTTGTATGGGCTCCTAAGAGAGCCTATGTTTTTTAAAAAGTGTTTTTAAAAACTATTCCATAAATTGTATTTTCACGAGCTTTTGTGCGAGCTCTTACAAGTGTTTTCCAGTGAGCTCCCTATGCAAGCTCTCTGTAATAAGTAAGCTCCTTATACGAGCTCTCTGTGATAAGTAAGCTCCCTATGCAAGCTCTCTGTGATATGTCTCTATTTGTGCTCCTTTATAAGCCATGTTAGATATATTGGTATATGATGTGAGTCTCAAGGCCCAAAAATCAAGCTTATGAACGTGATGGGCTCAAATTTCTTCAAAACCCAATAATGAGGTTGAAGGCCAAACAAATCCAAGCAAGATTGAACGAGACCATCCAAGACTTTGTTACCAAGGCCCTAGATGCACACACGACCGAAAAAGAAAATCAAGATTCACTTTCTTATTTTCAAGAAAATCAAGAAACCAAATCTTGGTCAAATTTTGCTGTTTTAGAAAACTTCAAGAATCAAGAAAATCAAGATTTCAAATATTGGAAATCTTGGTCCAAGAAACTGAATCTTGCAACCAAGGCGCATTGGATTTCATGTACGAGCTTGAACGAGCCAATTTCGGTAGCAAACGGATCACAAGACCAAGTTCTTGGAAAAAATGGTCCATTAAGATGTCTAAAAGCCCATTCTAAAGTTTGGAAAGTAGTTTAATTGAATATCAAGCCAAGTTATCAAAGTGGCCCAAATTGTAAAATATTTAAACTATAGGTCCAATTTTATTTTAATATGTGGATCATCATGTAAGAATTCAGTCCAAGGAGCCTATTTATTCCTTTGGATGAATTCCCATTAAAAATCCACACTTAGAATTTTTTTTTATTTGATGAGTTGTCATGTTAGTTATTCCATTAGGGTTAGGAAAACTTATTTTGGGGGCCTAAAAGTAGCATGGTCATCCACCCTTATACACACACAATTGATTTCTGTTTTTTTTTTAGTTAATAATAATTCTCTTTGAGTTTTTCTTCAAGAATTGCTCTTGAGTTTCTTTAATAAGCTGTTTTAACAATCTTTCAGGTTGTGGGAATCATCTTCAAAATTTTTCTTGTAAAGATCTATTTTTTAAAGGGGGAATTAGAGCCATTGAAAGGAGTTGTGGATTCTTAATGTTTCCAAGGCTTCTTAGGTTGTCATCTTCTCTTTTCTATCCTTAATTTACATTTCTTGCTTATTTAAGTTAGTTCTTGTTGTTTTGGCTTGCTGATTTTATTGGTTTTTGTTCTAGGTTAAAGTTGCTTCAAGAAAGACATTCTCTTATCTTGTTCCATCAAGAAACATATCAAAATTAGGATTTTTAATCTTTTCTTGTTGTTTCAAACATTTTTGCACAAAATAATTTGCTTTTGTCCTTAAAATCACTTCTAACAAATTTGTTTGTGTTTTGTTTTTCTAGATTTGGTTGGGGCATTTTCTTGAGGTCCAAGGGCAGTTTCTTTCCATCCAAGAAACCCTAATTTGTTCTCTATTAGACTCTTTACCAATCGGTTCATCTTTCTTTTGTTTTAGTTTCGTTTGACTCTCTTTTGTGACAACTAATCTATTTTCATTGTTTCTCGTTTCAATTTACGTTCGTCTAGAGATCTAAGTTAAATTCGCAACTTAGACAAGCTACGATCTTGTTTTGCATGCATTCTGTATCATTCTTTATTAGTATACCAAAGGACTATGAGTTCTCACCTCTCTATTTCTGTGATTTTGGGTGTTGAGGCCTTGGGACATGTGGAGAGATAAGGGAATATTGAGCTATACTCCATTCACTGGGACATGTTAGTGTACAGGAGAGTGTATTGCCTCACACTACACTTATTAAGCATGTTGTAACAACCCGATTTTAGCTAAATCGAAACAGTGGTTTTGGAACCACAAATCTGAGATCATAAAATTATTTTAATATTATTTTTGGTGGTTACAGTATGTGATTATATATGTGTGAAAATTTCGTAAAATAATTTTCTCGTTTAAGTGGTTAATTTGAAAAAAAGGACTTAATCGCGTAAAATGTAAATGTTGCATTCTATTTGATAAAGGTGTCAAATTGCTATGGCTTATTAAACGAAAGGTCCTTATGTTGTAATTAGACCTTTGATAGTGGAATTTGACATAAATAGCATTAAATGGATGTTTTTATAATGGTTTTATTAAGGGTAAAATGAGTATTTAATTATTAAATGATATATTATCATAAAAAAAAGAAAATTCATATTATCATCTTTTTCTTGGCTGAATATCAAAGAAGAAGAAGCTAATTTAGGGCTTGAACTTTCAGCACTTGCATTGCTTGATTAAGGTATGAATTTGATTCAATTTTTGATGATTTTTACGTTTTTGTGATCGTGGTATCGAGTACTAGCTAGCCCAGGGACTAATTTGCATAACTGCTTAATGTTTTAAAAGTTTTCATTGATGAATCCACGAGTTTTATGATGTTTGATGATGAATTATGCAAGATTGGTGTTTGATATACATGTTTTGTAAAGTGATTTTTGACAAAAATGTCAATTAGGGATTATATTGAGAAAATGTAAAAATATGTGGTTAAATGTGTGAATAAATGATAAATATGGGCTGATATATACACTAGAAGAATTCAGCTAGCATGTATTTGAAAGAAATTGTGTAATTTTGTGTATTTGTGAAATAAGGACTAAATTGAATAAATGTGAAACTTTAGGGACTAAAGTGAAAAAATGCCTAAATATGTAATTGCGGATGAAATTGAATGAATAGGTGATTAAATAGTTAATTTTGAATGTATATAGATCAAGAACAAAAGAAATCAGACTTAGATCGAGGCAAGAATAAAGTACTCGACTCATCGACTAGTTTCGTCATTTTTACGTCCGAGGTAAGTTCGTACGTGATAGACATTGTTACAATTATATTTTTAATGCTTTCATATTGCATAAATTGTATATACGAGACTACGATAATGTTCGGCAACAAATTGGCTATGTTTGGCACTTAATGTGCGTTTCAAGATAGCTTTGGCTATATAGAGCACTTAGTGTGCGATTCGGAGTAGATTCGGCTATATGTAGCACTTAATGTGCGAGACCAGGATAGATTTGGCTATGTGATTCACTTAGTGTGCGAGATTATAATAGCTTCGGCTATGCTTTGGCACTTAGTGTGCGAGATATCAAGTATTTGATAGTATCATGTAAAAGGTATGAGTTTGGTATGAAATTGTACAGGTATGTACATATAAAGCATGAAATTCAAATGGATGAAGTAATGAATTTGTTCATAAATACTTGCGTAAGTATGAGAAAAGTTTGTTGGTCATTATGATATAGATATGAATTAGTTCAAATTGATGATTTGTATATTATGAACTGTTAAGTATATTTAGTACGAGCTTACTAAGCTTTTAAAGCTTACTTGTGTGTTCTTTCCATGTTTTATAGATTATCGAAGCTAGCTCAAACATCGGGGATCATCGGGAACCATCATCGCACTATCGACTACTTGTTGGTATTTTTGAATGCTTGTAAATATGGTATATGACATCTATAGGCTAGTGAATTAATGATATGTTTTGAATTATGATTTAAGCCATGAGATTTGGCTTACTTTTGGTTTGAAAATATTGGTATGTAATTGGTCATTTAAGTTGGCCTAAGTGATGTGCATAGTGCCTTATATATATTGGCTTGTTTTGGGTATGTTCGCCTTAGTTCTTAATATAGTTAAATGATGTGTTTTGTGATATGAAATAGATGATAATATGATGAATTAATGTATATGGAACTTATGCAATTTGTAATGATTTTGGTATAATGATTTGGTAGGTTTTGAATGTGGAACTGAGTAGTTGAAATGGTTGATGATAGATGGTATGATAAGCGTGTGGATTTGGTATGTTTTGGCTGCTTATAAGTGTATAGAAATGGTTCCAAATTGGTTGCTATGTGTACATGAGTGTAGGGTGGAAATTGGCTTTTCAAATGGCCTATTTTTGTCCACACAGGTAGAGACAGGGGCTTATGTCTCAGCCGTGTGCGACACACGGTCATGTTACATGGCTGTGTGTCCCCTGGGGTACCCTTTCGAATTAAGGTAGTATACCCTACAGTTTTGACACTGCCTAGACACAAGGACGTGTCTACTGGTCGTGTGAGACACACGGGCTGGCACATGGGCATGTGGCTAGTCGTGTGACCCAAGTCAGTAACCTTCCTAATTTTCCCACGGGCGTGTCTTCGGCCGTGTGGTACAAGTCAGTATGTATGCCCTATTTTCACACGGTCTGTGACATGGGCGTGTCTAGTAGCCGTGTGAGGCACACGACCTGTTCACACGGGCTTGTGACCCTTAAATGTTAGAAATTTTTATAAGTTTTTTAAAGTTTGCATATGTTATCGATTTAGTCCTGAACCACTTCTAAGCATGTTTTAAGGTCCCATAAGATCTTATCGGTTTAGTCCCGAACTACTTCAAAGCATGTTTTAAGTTTCTCAAATTGAATGGATTTTGATTATGATTGCATAAATGTATTTGAATGATGTGTGTAATCCGGTAATGCCTCGTAATCCTATTCCAGCGACGGATATGGATTAGGGGTGTTACACATGTTATAAGGGCTCTTTGAGTCATTTTGAGGTGTTATAAGGAGATCCGTATATCCAACATGTCACACCTAAAAATTGGATCTAGAAGTTTCAAGGGTAATATGGGAATTTTAGCTCTAGTGAGCTCAGGAATTTTGTTAGCATGGTATTCAGAAATGTTTTTGTCTATGGCATTTTTGGAAATGAAAACAATTTTTGAAAATAATGTTCAAAAGACTTTCAATTTTGAAATAAGGATTGATATGTAAAAATGTCTAAATTATGAGATTTGTAAAAATTTCATTAGTATAATTTTCATGCTTCACACACTAGGTTATCAATCGCTTTCTTATTAAGCAACAATACACCGTAAATCATTCAATAATTAAACTCAGACATGCCTCAAAATTATTATAAAACCATCCAAAATAAATGCCCAATGTCCAATGTACAATGTCCAATTACAACCAAAATCAAACTAATTCTCGGGAATTCCACATGCCCGGTTACAGTCTCTAAAATGTGTAATAAAGCCTCTACCAAGCCTAAATCACTTGGAACTCCCTTGCTCTATTCCTCAGCTCCTCAATCCCGATGATTATTTGCACAAATTTTGAGGGTGTGAGCTTTAAAAAGCTCAGTGAATGTTAATAAAAACGACAAGTAAATTAACATTCAATTCATGCTTAATTCACCACCAATCAATCACCAATTATTAGCTAAAATAATAAAACATGTCAATTAAATTTTCCATAAGCATTTTCAATACCAAAAATCATTTATTCATGGCATTCAATCATCAATTAATATAACAACAATCATACATAAATACATATATTGGCATACACTTTTCATGGCTTAATCAGGTGATCATACATCGGATAAATAGATATTTAAACTCTCATAAATATCAAATACAGTCTACCGAGTTGAGTAGGCCGAAGCACGCACTCCCTTATAGCGTCTCAAATAACCTATTGAGTGGAGACTCATGCTCAACACTTCCTTATCTACTCCAAAAAATCAGTCCACCTAGAGCCATATGCTCACAATGTCACCAATAATGGTGAGTACCCACAAATCCTGTAACACTCCTAACCCGTATCTGTCGTCGAAATAGGGTTTCAAAGCACTACCAAAACTTTCAGAATAATTTTTTAAATAATTTATGTAAATTACTATTCATTAACCAAGATCATTCAAAACATCCCTTGATTGGACCCTCGGGGCCCAATACGAGCATTAGAATCAAGTCGGGACTTAATCGGGAGCTTTAAGAATTTTTTGCGAAATTTCAAAAATTTATCAAGGTGCAGGGCTCACACGCCCGTGTGGTCCAAGGGCCACGCCTGTGTTGGAGGCCGTGTTCGACCCTCTGTAACTCTCTGACTTGTGCACACGACTATGCCACACGTCCGTGTGCTAGGCCGTGTAGTTAATTAATTTAATTCAAAATTAGGTGCAGGTTTCACACGGCCAAGACACATGCCCGTGTTCTAGGCCGTGTAGCACACACGGCTAAGACACACGCCCGTGTCTCTGCCCATGTGCTCAATTCTGAGCATTCTATTTTTCAAAATTAAGGTGCAGGGGACCCACGGCCTAACCACATGCCCATGTTACTAGGCCGTGTGTCACACACGGTCTAGACACACGCCTGTGTTTCTGCCCGTGTGGACAAAATGAAGCCATTTCTAGCTTTATTTTTGACCCAAAATTTCACCCAAGAGCTGCACTTGAAACACACATCCAATACCAACCATTCCAAGCATTCAATTAAACAATTTCATCATTCATCATGGCATACCATTACATGCATATGTGTTTATAAACTTACATTGGATTAACTTAGGCATTAACATCATTTAATCACGAGCTATTTACCATAACATTCGATCTAGATGTTCCTATAACAATCCCTAACTCTCTAGTTACATTTCTCAGGATAAACGACCTCGTCGCACCAGAATCAACTAAAGCTAGCAGAGGAAAAGACTGTAGCGTGAAAGTACTTATGGTAACATCAGTGGCCTCTCTAGTCCGGGGCTCCCTCACTACATAAACTCTGGTTGGATCATCATTACCACCTTGAGCAACACCATCTGACCAACACCTCTACCACCATCACTTTTGCCACGGCCTCTCCCACGAGCCGGAGTAGGTTTAGCAGCAACAACAGTGATAGATTGGTCGTGTATAATAATGGCTTTCCTCGGGCAGTCACTCACACGGTGCTCTATCGAACCACAGACAAGACAAGCATCCGTCATCCTCCAACACTCACCATGATGAAGTCAATTACAATGCTCACATATCAGCCATGCAGCAGCCCCCTGATCAGCAGAGCCAACCTAAACTCTCGTAGCCTGTCTATCTTGACCATGACCACTAACAACATGTCGTCCAAATATACCGAAATGACCTCTCTTACCCTTACGACCAGAACCACTAGCAGCCTCAGTCGACCTCTTAACAACTCAAGACAAAGCAACTTTGGGCTCTTCCCTTAAAGTCTCCTTTAACGTATGAGCCTTCTCAACTAACTCATCGAAGACCCCAATATTCTGAGCAACCAAGTGGAGCTTAATCTCACGATTCAGCCCGAACCTAAACCTCTTACAACGGTTCATGTAACAGCACATTTTCAGTAAAATTGGAACAGTGGTTTTGGGACTACAAATCTAACATGAAAATATTTATTTTATTATTATTTTAATGTTTACAGTATGCTAGTAGTGTCATATAAAAATTTCGTTAAGAAATTTTATCGTTTGCATGCTTAATTAAGTAAAAAGGACTAAATCATAAAATACACAAGATTAGAGTTCTATAAGTTAAAAGTACCAAATGACTATGAAATTAAATGGCTAAGGGATTTATATGGTAATTAGACCATTAAGTTAAATAGTCGACAAAGATAGACATTAAATGGGTGAATTTTTAAGTATTAAACAAAGGTGAAAAAAGTAATTTCATAAATTAGTTAAGTAAAAATAATTTAGCTAAAAGCTATCATCTTTGTTTTGTCCATCTTCCATAAAAAATTAGGGTGAAAAACACCATTGGGTAGTCTTGAAGATTCGACCAAGTCTTCTTTGTGCATGTGAGTGAATTTTCATCTAGTTCTTGATGATTTTTATGTTTTTGAAGTTGTTGTAGCTTAATCTAGCTAGCCCAGGGACTAATTTGCAAAACTGTTAAAAGGTTAAGGTTTTTCCATGATTTTTTTCATGTGATTTTTTATGTTTGATGGAGGGAAATGAATCTTTTGATGATATATAAACAACTTTTGTAAAGTGATTTTTGTTGAAAATGTCAATTAGGGATTTATTTGTAAAATGTGTAAAATTCATGGTGAAATTGAGAAATAATGATTTGTATGAGTTGCCATGGGTTTATAGTGAATTTGGGTAGCTTAGTATGTGGATTAAATTGCATGGTTTTCAATTTACGGGCTTAAGGACTAAACTGTAAAAAAGTTAAAATATTATGGGTAAAAGTGTAAATTTGCAAAAGTATGTGTTTGGACTAAATTGAATAGAATGAATATTTAATGGATTGAATTTTCTTATTTAGATCAAGTTAAGCCTTGTACGGATCTAGATCGAGGGAAAGATAAAGTATCGGTCTAGTCGATCCTATTTCGTTGTTTTTGTGATCGAGGTAAGTTCGTATGTTTAAATAGCGTTGTAATGTATTTAATTTAAATGTTGTTATGTTATTCATCACATCATGTCACAATGGAAATCCAACAATGTTACGACGAATATCGAGTCCCGTTTGAACCTTAAGAATATATAGTGTACCCCTGTATGTGTTGCAACATCGACGAAAGTGGCCCCAACTCCCAAAATTTCAAGGTGTGTCACGACATTGCACCCCGACGTCACGACATCGGCACATTACTAGGGATGTCGCAACACAGAACCCCTGTGTCGCGTCATCAATGCAAATCTTTTCAAGGTTGACCTAACCTATTACACAAACCCAATAGCCAAACCCTTATTTTAACCGGTTTCTAACCTAAAAACACCACTTTTAGTCAAATTTAAACACTCTAACCCTATTTTTAAACAACTTTTAACTCTAAAACATCTCAAAAACCTCTCAAATTCTTTTAACTTTAAAATCCCCCATTCTCCTAATCTTTTCTCATTATTCTTGCTTCAATCTCTATTTCTTTCTTTGTTTTCTTTTCTTTTGCATGTACAAGCTCTACATTGTAACGCCCCCACGCCCGAAACCGTCACCGGAGTCAAGCTTGAGGTGTTACTAAACTTATCTTACCTTTTAAACAACTCTAAACCACTTATTTTAATTTTTGGAATAAACAGTTTTTCTGCATCATAGCTGCTTAAAAATTCATTTCTCGAGTTTCAAAACTCGAAATTAAGATCCGTAAATTTTTCCTGAAACTAGACTCATATATCTATCTACTAATTTTTTCTATAATTTTTGACTTAGCCAATTAGTACAGTTTATTAGTTAAAGTTACCTGTTTGAATTTGACTGCACTGCCTCTACTTACTACGAACCACTTGTTTTCTCCTATACAAAATTAATATAACTATACCGTTTGTTTCTATTAAAACTAGATTTAATAAGGATTCTAACCATATAAATTACACCACCTAATTATTTTTTACAATTTATGGTGAATTTCCAAAGTTGAAACAGGGGATCTAGAATTTTCTCTCGACCTGTTTCACTAAAACTCAGATATCTCATAAAATATAATACCTTTACCTGTTTTGCTTATTCCATAAGAAAATAGACATAATAAGATTTAATTTCATATATTATTCACCATCAAACCATGTCTCTACGATTTTTAGTGATTTTTCAAAATCACATTATTTTCGATACTTGAATCTGTTTTTAAGTTACTTTCACATTTTTCTTAGTTTTCATGTGATAGTTACTACTTATTCATACATACAATTAAACATGTATATCATCAGCCATTCTATTAGCTAATCACTAGCAAGTATTTACACATCATTCATTGATCATATCATATCAAAAGAAACCAAGTTCCTATACATGCCATACACAAAACTAAACGTCTAACTATACCAATGTGATTTCTTCGATAGTGTGATCGGGTCTCCGACGTTTCCTTCGATCCCGAGTGGCTTGATAAAAACTATAAGAAAAAGAAAATAAAGAGAGTAAGCACTAGGCTTAGTAAGTTTACAAGCAAATAAATTACAACATTCAAACATAATGAATGATTATACATAATGTCACCTAGCCTCATAAACTTTCTTTACTTCTCATTTTCTACCTTCTTCTTTACTTACTTACCTTCTTTCTTACCTGACCTTTCACTATTCATAAATATAATCTACCTTCCCTTTTACAATGACCCATTGAACCACTCGGAATACTAAGGATCTTGGGGGTCGTTCTCGCCTATCAATATCCTGCCAATGCCATGTCTTCGACATGGACTTACATGAATTATTCCTGTCTCCAATGCCATATATATATAATATGGGCTTACATGGCTCATTCCTGTCTCCAAAGCCATATAACTGATATGGACTTACATGGCTCATTTCTGTCCTGTCCTGTCCTGTCAACCCCAACATCTTAATATTCCTAAGGTTCAAACGGGGCTTCCTAATGCTTTTTCTCTGTCACTTCGCCTTTAATTCGACTTTAAATATCCTCATAAAATAAGTATATAAATTCTGGAAATTAACAATAATAATGTAAAATAAAAGAACATTGCATTTATTTACTGTAAACTTACCTCGTATGCAAAAATAGCTACTTTTACCATTTCGTCCACAACTTGGTATTTTCTCCATTTTAGCCTGAATTTCAGTTTTCCTTGCTTTATCATTTAAAATATAGTCTAATTAGGACTCACATTATTCAAATTGACTCAAAATCATATTTTGGAAAAATTACAATTTTGCCCCTAAACTTTTGCATATTTACACTTTTGCCTCAAAGCTCGTAAATTAAACTTCAGCCTATTTTCTTATGTTTCATGACATGCTGGTCATTTTTCCCTTCTATGGCAGCATCAAATTCATACTCTAACAAGCACTTATGACTATTAGGTATTTTTACCAATTAAGTCCTTTTACTCGTTTTTGCTTAAAACCGAGTAGTACAAGTTGCCTAACATAATTTAAAACCTCATAATCTATCATAAAACACCAAAATACACAAATTTCACCTATGGGTATTTTTCCAAATATGAACCCTAGGTTGAATTATTACTAGCATAAGCTTAATCGATACCGAGATTCCAAAAACGTAAAGAACATTAAAAACGGGGCTTGGAATCACTTACTATTGAGCTTGGAAAGCTTGAAAAACCAAGCCATGGCTTCCCCCATGCTAATTTCGGCCTCCATGAAGAAGATGAGCAAAAATTGGCTTTTAATTTTGTATTTTAATTCATTTTACCCCTAAATGACCAAAATGCCCTTACTACTAAACTTTCAAAAATTCCTTCCATGTCCTAATTTTTTCCATGAACTTAAAATTGGTCAAATTGCTATTTAAGACCTCCTATTTAGTATTCTAATTCAATTTTATGCAAAATACTTCTAGAACACAAGTTTTGCAATTTATTCAATTTAGTCCCTAATTTCAAATTAAGTACTTTATGCATAGAATTTCTTCACAAACTTTTCACACAATCATGCAAACATATCATAGACCTCAAAATAATAATAAAATAAATTTTTCTACCTCAAATTTGTGGTTTCGCAACCACTGTTCCGTTTAGGCCCTATTTTGGGATGTTACATTTCTCCCCCCTTTAGGGATTTTCGTCCCCGAAAATCTTACCTGTGAAGAGATTTGGGTACTGTTTTCACATAGCCTCTTCGAGTTCCCATGTAGCCTCGTCTACCCCATGTAGTCGACTATCTCTACGAAATATACAACTCGGCCAACTTGTCAAGTGAAAAATCCATACTGAATCGGGATAAAATGAGCCGACTTCGTTAACTTATCAATCACAACCCATACTGCATCTTTCTTTCTCGATTGTAAACGGCAATCCTATCACAAAATTTATAGTAACTCGATTCCATTTCCACTCGGGGACTAGCACAGTCGCAATAAACTGAAGGTACTGATGTTCGGCCTTTACTGTTGATGGATCAAACATCTAGAAACAAACTCAAATGTCTCTTTTATTCCTACACCACGGTACATTTTCTTCAAATCATTATACATCTTTGTACTACTGGATGAATAGACAAAAAAACTACTATGTGCTTCTGTAAGATCTTTCGAATAAGCTCATCATTCTTGGTACACATATACCGGGTGATAATCAATCACTAGCTCATAATCTTTAATCAACTCTAGCCATCTTCTTTGCTTCAATTTCAAACTTTTGTGATCGGTGAATATGTGGCACTTCCCACCGTACAAATGATGTCTCCAAATCTTCAACGCAAAAATAATGGCAGCTAGCTCTAAATCATGTGTCGGATAGTTCTTCTCATGTGGCTTTAGTTGTCTAGAAGCATAAGCAATTACCTTCCCTCCCTGCATAAGTACACAACCAAGTCCATTCATGGACGCATCACCAGTAAATCACAAACTCCTTACTGGTTCGGTTGTACTAAAGCAGAGCTTTAGTCAATAATGCTTTTAACTTGTCAAAACTCGTTGACACTTCTCAATCCATTCAAACTTGATATCCTTTCGCGAGAAATCTTGTCAACAGGGTAGCTATCATGGAAAATCCTCTACAATATCCAAGCAAGACCAAGAAAACTTCTAACCGATACATTTCTAGGAGGCTTCCAATCAATAATGGGTGAAATCTTGCTCGGATCAACCTTAATACCTTCACCTAGTCAGGAAAATGTCTTGGGACATCTAACTCTTTAACTCATGCAACTGATAGTATCCAGGATCTCAAATCTATCTTGAGAACACACAGAGCTCCTTGTTTCAATTCCAGAATTCCTTTCTCTTCGGTCAATAAACCCCGACGATGATGTACTTTTACGAAATTCCTCCTGAAAGAAATCCCAAGTGATCCTCTCCTTTGGTACAACCGATACAAGTGTCTTCCACTAGTAGTAGGTGAGTCTCTAAGAAGTGATATTACACATTTCATACATTCCTCGGGTGTACAAGATAATTCATCAAAGACTACGATAGTATTTTCTAACCAAAATTTTGCTCTTTCTGCATCATTATGTTTTGTTGCTCGGAACTCTTTCGCCCCTTATTTCCGATTCTATAAATTGGTGGCTTTTCTCTTATCATTGTACTGTGATGGGAAGCTTGAGCTACATGGGTAGCTTTGAGAGTCATGAGGGGTGGAGGTCTAACTCTACCGGATTCGCATTTAACGAACGCAAACCAATTATTCAAAGCTTGGAAGAGAGCTTCTCGAGTCACTCCTCCTAATTAATCATTCATCGCCTATTCTCGGATGGCGCTACCCCTTCCGCGGGAGCAGCACATTACTTTCTACATCATCATCACCAGCTCGCTTTCGGGATCCATTACAATAAAACAAAATATTTAAAAATCGTCGAGAGTCATCACACTATCAAAATACGTGTATCGCATGTATAGCTAGACATTTACTCACACTAACTGCTCCGAGAACCGACTAAACCTGCTCGATACCAATAAATGTAACGCCCCACGCTGAAACCATCACCGAGTCAAGCTTGAGGTGTTACTAAACTTATCTTACCTTTTAAACAACTCTAAACCACTTATTTTAATATTCGAATAAACTGTTTTTTCTGCGTCATAGCTGCTTAAAATTCATTTCTCGAGTTTCAAAACTCGAAATTAAGATCCGTAAATTTTTCGTGAAACTAGACTCATATAGCTATCTACTAATTTTTTTCTAGAATTTTTGACTTATCCAATTAGTACAGTTTATTAGTTAAAGTTACCCTGTTTCAGAATTGATCGTGACCTGACCTCTACTTACTACGAACCACTTTTATCCCTATACAAAATTAATATAACTATACCGTTTGTTTCTATTAAAACTATATTTAATAGGGATTCTAACCATATAAATTACACCACCTAATTATTTTTTTACAATTTATGGTGAATTTCCAAAGTTGAAACAGGGGATCTAGAATTTTCTCTGACCCTCTTTCACTAAAACTCAGATATCTCATAAAATATAATACCTTTACCTGTTTTGCTTATTCCATAAGAAAATAGACATAATAAGATTTAATTTCATATATTATTCACCATCAAACCATGTCTCTACGATTTTTAGTGATTTTTCAAAATCACATTATTTTCGATACTTGAATCTGTTTTTAAGTTACTTTCACATTTTTCTTAGTTTTCATGTGATAGTTACTACTTATTCATACATACAATTAAACATGTATATCATCAGCCATTCTATTAGCTAATCACTAGCAAGTATTTACACATCATTTATTGATCATATCATATCAAAAGAAACCAAGTTCCTATACATGCCATACACAAAACTAAACGTCTAACTATACCAATGTGATTTCTTCGATAGTGTGATCGGGTCTTCGACGTTTCCTTCGATCCCCGAGTGGCTTGATAAAAACTATAAGAAAAAGAAAATAAAGAGAGTAAGCACTAGGCTTAGTAAGCTTACAAGCAAATAAATTACAACATTCAGCATAATGAATGATTATACATAATGTCACCTAGCCTCATAAACTTTCTTTACTTCTCATTTTCTACCTTCTTCTTTACTTACTTACCTTCTTTCTTACCTGACCTTTCACTATTCATAAATATAATCTACCTTCCCTTTTACAATGACCCATTGAACCACTCGGAATACTAAGGATACTGGGGTCGTTCCTGTCTATCAATATCCTGCCAATGCCATGTCTTCGACATGGACTTACATGAATTATTCTGTCTCCAATGCCATATATATATAATATGGGCTTACATGGCTCATTCTGTCTCCAAAGCCATATAAGCGATATGGACTTACATGGCTCATTTCTCTGTCTCTGTCTGTCTGTCAACCCCAACATCTTAATATTCCTAAGGTTCAAGCGGGGCTTCCTAATGCTTTTTCTCTGTCACTTCGCCTTTAATTCGACTTTAAATGTCCTCATAAAATAAGTATATAAATTCTGAAATTAACAATAATAATGTAAAATAAAAGAACATTGCATTTATTTATCAGTAAACTTACCTCGTATGCAAAAAAATAGCTACTTTTACCATTTTAGTCCACAACTTGGTATTTTCTCCATTTTAGCTTTGAATTTCAGTTTTCCTTGCTTTATCATTTAAAATATAGTCTAATTAGGACTCACATTATTCAAATTGACTCAAAATCATATTTTGGAAAAATTACAATTTTGCCCCTAAACTTTTGCATATTTACACTTTTGCCTCAAAGCTCGTAAATTAAACTTCAGCCTATTTTCTTATGTTTCATGACATGCTGGTCATTTTTCCCTTCTATGGCAGCATCAAATTCATACTCTAACAAGCACTTATGACTATTAGGTATTTTTACCAATTAAGTCCTTTTACTCGTTTTTGCTTAAAACCGAGTAGTACAAGTTGCCTAACATAATTTAAAACTCATATTCTATCATAAAACACCAAAATACACAAATTTCACCTATGGGTATTTTTCCAAATATGAACCCTAGGTTGAATTATTACTAGCATAAGCTTAATCGATACCGAGATTCCAAAAACGTAAAGAACATTAAAAACGGGGCTTGGAATCACTTACTATTGAGCTTGGAAAGCTTGAAAACCCTAGCCATTGCTTCCCCCATGCTAATTTCGGCCTCCATGAAGAAGATGAGCAAAAATTGGCTTTTAATTTTGTATTTAAATTCATTTTACCCCTAAATGACCAAAATGCCCTTACTGCTAAACTTTCAAAAATTCCTTCCATGTCCTAATTTTTTCCATGAACTTAAAATTGGTCAAATTGCTATTTAAGACCTCCTAATTAATATTCTAATTCAATTTTATGCAAAATACTTCTAGAACACAAGTTTTGCAATTTATTCAATTTAGTCCCTAATTTCAAATTAAGTACTTTATGCATAGAATTTCTTCACGAACTTTTCACACAATCATGCAAACATATCATAGACCTCAAAATAATAATAAAATAAATTTTTCTACCTCGGATTTGTGGTTTCGCAACCACTATTCCGTTTAGGCCCTATTTCGGGATGTTACATACATTAACTGTTGATTTGCAACGAAGTTATAAAAGGGTCAACGAACATTTGATATAATAAGGTTAAGGGTTTCTTTTAAAGTTCTACTATTACATTACATTATCGATTTAAGGAATATATGGCTTGAATCTTTAGTTCACTAGCTGAATATCTTTGAAAAGTGCCTCATAGGAAAACTAAATGAACTAATGAACAACAGGCACTGGTGGTTGCAAATCTCTCCAACTTTCTAAACCCGAATATCAAAATTTTTTTCTTATAACTTCAAAGGAAGATGTTCACACAACAAAGGGGTTTCGAACCATTGATGGTCTTGTGTAAGGAGATATTGGCATTGGTTTGATACCATAGGTGGGAGCATTTTTGTGTAACCTCCAAAGAACCTATTGTAATCCCGGTAGTACAAGAATTTTATGCATCATGCAGGGATAGAGAGTCTAGAAGACCATATGATGCTGTTTGGGGAAATGTACCCATACAGGGCATAGATGTGCATGTCACCCCTGGGAAATTTGTGAATTTTATAATGCTCCGTATTATGAATCCGATTTTGTCGAAAATAGTGATTTAGAATATTTTAAGGATATTAATATGGATAACTTTATGAACTATCTAACAGATGGTAGAGGTGATTGGAAGCACCACTCCAACATTGATGTTCCCACTTCCTTTACTCAAACAATAACGTTTCCTATCGCGAAAATGTGGATGAAATTTTTATGCAATAGAATTGCACCTTGTAACACCCCTTACCCATATCCAACGCCGGAACAGGGTACGAGGCATTACCAGACTTAAACTCAAACAACATTCAAAACTGAGACATGAATTTTCACTTAAATTTAAAACATTTCGAAAATATTCATATTGTCCCTTAAACGAGCCTACAAGGCCCAAAACATGCATTAGGAGTGGTTCGGGACTAAACTGAGAAGTTTAGAAAACTTCCCAACACTTAGAAATTTTTTCACCAAAACAGGGGTCACAAGCCCGTGTGGCTTTGGGACACGCCCGTGTGGGTAGGCCGTGTGGATACACACGCCCGTGTCCCTAACCTGTGTAACTCTCTGTTTATGATGTCATCAACAAATTGAAGTCACACGGCCAAATCACACGCCTGTGTGATAGGCCGTGTGGCAAATTTAATTTTCAAAATTTTTCATAAAATAGGTGCAGACTTCACACGCCCTAGGCACACGCCCATGTCCCTAGGCCCTATCCGTCACACGGTTGAGATACATGGCTGTGTATTTGCCTGTGTGGACAAAATAAGGCTATTTACCAAGCCATTTTGCCACTCTTACTTGCACCAATCTACACAACAACAAGCAACACCAATCCAAGCAGATACATACAACCAAATGAGCCATAAACAAGATATCAATACATCACTTACACATACCAACAACTATCATGCATAAACATCACATACTTTCCTTTCCATTCATGCTAATTTCATCTTCATGATAAGCATCATCACATAAACATTCCAATAACCAATAAGAATAATATTAGCCAACTTCCAACGGCCATATACAAAATGAATCATTAACCATTACAATGCCAACACACTTGGCTAAACCAATATGACATGTAACAAAATGACCAAGTCCCTGTACATGCCACACTCAAAATATTGAAACCAAGTATACCTAAAACAATCGCTTGATAGTGTGAATCGAGCTCCGACGTTCCTCGATCTCTAAGTTAGCTTGGCGACACTATAAGGAATGGAAGGAAAAAGGGGACTAAGCTTTTAAAGCTTAATAAGTTTGCATGCAAATAATAAACAACATAATCATACATTATTCATATAACTACTAAACATAAATTAGCACAATTATCATCAAGTACTTTAGGCTTAGCTTACTCATTAGCATTCTTACCAAGAGTTCATCTCATATTAAAGTCCATACTCATGAGTTTTACATACATATCTGTACCAACTCATAACATAGTTACACACATCTTTAACATATTCTTCGGATTACCCGTTGAACACTTGGAATACTATCGGATACACGGAAGTCTTGCACATAAGTGCCAGATATGTAGCCAATGCTACCTTATATTTTATAACACATAGGGCTCACACTCGAGCTAATCACGGGCCTGTTCATACAAGCTGTCAGTCAAGACATAGCTACAAGGGCTGCTCACACAAGTTGTCAGGTATCCGCAACATATGCCGGACTACCCAACCACTGATAGGACGTACATGACCAGCAACCGGATTCACATAAATCACATAACTCATGGTTTCCTAGTGACATGTCACTTGTATCATAAATTATTCCTAAGGTTCAACCGGGATGTTTCTCATCGTCGAAACTTCATTGAATATTTCCATAGAAAAAATCGTACAATTTATGCAATATTAAGCATTAAATACATAATATAACATTGCATTATTTACACTCGAACTTACCTCGGTAAAAAATGGTAAGAAATGGACCTAATCGTCAATAACCTTGTTCTTCCCTCGATCAAGGTCCATACTTCATTTTTCTTGATCTATAATAGCAAATTTAACTTATTTAATTATCACATTACTCAATTCTGTCCAAAAAGCAACTTATGGAAAAATTACATTTTTGCCCTTAAACTTTGACATATTTACAAATTAGTCCTTAGGCTCGTAAAATGAAATGTATCTATTTTCTTTGTTATCCAAGCCTAGCCGAACTTAAATCATGCTCATACCAGCCCACATTTTTCATCAAATCATATTTCTACTACCCATTTTTACAACTTTTACAAATAAGTCATTTTTATGCATTTTCACTAAAAATCACTTAGTAAAAGTTATTTATCACACCTTAAACATACAATATCTTCCATCAAACATCAAAATACATGCATTCCACACATGGATAAATTTTTAAACATGAACCCTACTTCAAAATAATAGTAGAAATAGATAAATCGGGTTACGAGGACTTTAAAAATGTAAAGAGCATTAAAAACGGGGCTAGGATGTACTTATAATCAAGCTTGAAAGATGACAAAACCCTAGCTATGGACTCCTTGAAAAATTTGGCCAAGGTGAAGAAGATGGACACCAATTTTGACTTGATTTTCCCTTTTTATTCTTTTATTTACCAAATGACCAAAATGCCCTTTTTGCCAAACTTTAAAATTTTATCTCACCATGTCCATTTTTGTCCACTAACTTAACAAATGGTCTAATTATCATATAAGGACCTCTAATTTAAAATTTCATAGCAATTAGGCACCTTTAACAAGTAGAACTCAACTTTTGTACTTTTTACGATTTAGTCCTTTTGACTAAATTGAGTGCCCAAATATCAAAATTTTCCAACGAGATTTTCACAAAATAGTTCCATAAAACTGTAGATAATAAAAATATAATAAAAATAGATTTTTTTATGTTAGATTTGTGGTCCCGAAACCATTGTTCCGATTAGCCCCAAAATCAGGCTGTTACACACCTACTCTAAATGTCTCTAATGTAAATACTTTTTGAGAAATGTTGTATGCAATCTTGAAGAAAAAGCAGGTAAGTATCGATACGTGAATCTACCACTATATGAAGAGGTGCATCAATGGCCAGAAAGTTAGGGTCTTATTCCCTCACTTAGTAACGACCTTGTGTAAAAAAGTCGGAGTTCCAATGACCGCAATAGAACAATCTATGAAGCGAACTAAAAGTGTAATTGGAGGTTTGATGTACACACAGTATACAGAGATTCAGAGAAAATAAATATGAGATTGGAACAAACGTAAAAAAGAAAAGATGGTCGTCCCAACTTCATTAAAACAAAAAACAACATCGACATCCTGGAGAGACTTAGAGGGAAGTTTGATTTTGCGATGTCATAATGTGGTTAAGATTAAAAATAATAATGTCTTAAATGTTAATGATAAAATTAAAAAATTAACAAGATAAAAGTGGAGTGATTGGAGTATATAGGTAATATACTCGAGGCCCAAATTCATAAAGATCCAATAGCCCATTCTATAATAATATCCATTATAATCATTTGGAATCCGAATCAAAGAAGAATTGGAAAGGAAAATAAAAAAAACGAGCCGAACATTGGGTTCCGCTTCTCTTCTCTTCTCTTCTCCTCTTCTTTATGCTTCAGTTGTTTCGCTAACAGAGATTGCCGTTGAAGACTTAAAAAAAATTCAATAATGGCGAACTCAATGGCAAGGTCGTTCCTTCAGGTTGCGGCAACGGAGGAGGTTGCTTCCCCTCTTCGAGTTGTTCAAATCGAAGGCCTGGTGCTCTTTCATTCCCTCTTCTAATTTATTTTTAACCTAATTTTCTTTTGATTTCGATTATCTTATCAGTAAATGTTTTTGAAAAACTAGGTGATATTAAAAATAATCAAACATTGCAAGGAGTTTTCACCTGCACTGGTTACAGGCCAGCTTCTTGGATTAGATGTTGGCAGTGTTCTTGAAGTTACTAACTGTTTTCCTTTCCCGGTAATTTGGCAAATCTCCTTTTGTTTTTGAGAATTTTTTTATTTGAATTAGGAAGTCTCATGTTTTATTCGTTGAGGCAGATCCGCGAGGAAGACGAGGAGATTGAAGCTGATGGAGCTAATTATCAGCTTGAGATGATGAGATGTCTAAGGGAGGTTAATGTTGATAACAACACTGTTGGATGGTAATGTCTTTCTGCTTTATTTAATTTTTTGGTTGTTTGATTTTTACTTTTGTTAACTGTTTTTACGTGGTACTTTGAATTCAAGTATCAGCGTCGTATTTGTACCTTGTCATGTAAATTTTTAATCATGTTTAATGAGTTCTCTTATTTGATACGTGAATAATTTGTATTATATCGATTTTGAGGCATTTGTGTGTTTCTTGTATTCATGTTATTTTTCATCTTCTTGTTATTTTTCTGCGTGTTATGTTTGTATGGTGTCTAGTATTTCCAAGTTTGGTAGCGGGTAAAAGTTAAACTCGAATTTGATTGAATCAATGGTCTATGGTAATGAACATCCAAACGTAATCTTTAATAGTATTGCAGCTATTCATTGAAGGTAACTTTTTGGTTTCTTTGAATACTGGTGTTTGCTTTTCTGTAGTTTTTTCTTTTGGAAACAGATAACAAACACCACATCAAGCTCAGCCTAACATTGTGTAGTATTTGATGGATGCGTTTCTAGATTTATGAAATTGGGCTTGGGTGTGAGTGTTGGATACTGGTATTTCCCAAGATGGGGGGTATGTTCTATTTTTTAGGTTTTTCCATGTATTTAAAGGGTTCTTGGAGGATCATATCTCTATACCCATATCCGATTATGTATTAGACATGAGTGCATCAAGAAAAATGCGGAGTCGGAGCAACATAGTCTTATATGCTAATGGAGTTAGGAATAACAGAACTGTATATATGATTTCTGAGTCCTAATAGCTCCAGTAAGTTAAGAATTAATTGTGAATTCATAATACCATTATGGCAGCATCCATTGTATTAATCTACCTTAAGTTATGCTTATATTATGAACCTTTCTGCTTTTTATTTCATGGTGTGATCTTTTCCTTGTATATTTTTAGGTACCAATCAACAATTTTGGGTTCATACCAAACGGTGGAGTTGATTGAGACTTTTATGAATTATCAGGTATTTTTGAATTTTAGAGTGCCTCTTCACCTTTGTGTTATTTCCACTCAATGTGGGAAATCTTTGCTTCAGATTAATGAGCCTTCCGTCCCAGCTTCTTTTAACTCAGCAAGAACAGCAGAGCTAGAATTAAAATGTAACATGGCAGACATGTCATTGCCTGTTAAAAGGAACTTGTCCGGTTGTCCCTGCTTTACCATGAACTGGAGTAAATGAAACATCCTTGTCACCTATGTTGACTTTTTATTTTCCTTCAACTATCCCTATCAGACATATTTCGACATGCCAAATATATGGAAGAACTTTTTAAAAAGTAAAGAATGGCCATGTCATGCATATCTGTATTTGACCCTCTTCCTTGAGTTTGAGCAACATAGCCTGATTGACTCGTTCCATGCTAGAAATAATCTTGGGAAATCTTTTGATAACATGGATTCCTACTTCTTATTGATGTTCCGTGGTCAAGAATATTGGCTGATTCTCGTGAAACCATTACATTCATTCAACACCAATTCTTTTTATCCATTAACGTTTTAGAGGATTTCACAAAACCCTTATTATTTAGTTTTCAACTTTGTTTCTTGAAACTCCTGAATTTTGTATAAATTTGTGCCTAATGTTGAGCATGACATTTTTCTTCAATCAGTGGATAAAATTTTAAAATAAAACCAAATGGTGAGGCTCTATGCCTTTTCTTTGAACTTGCAACTTTGTGTTGCTTTCCATTTAAATTCACTTGTCAACTATAATTTCATTATTTTATTTGTATTTTGGAGTATTTATTTATGTGCTTATTTATTAACCCATGCAGGAGAATATTAGGAGGTGTGTGTGCATTATCTATGACCCTTCAAGGTCAAATCAAGGTGTCTTGGCTCTCAAGGCTTTGAAGCTATCTGATTCTTTTATGGAACTTTACCGAGCTAATAACTTCACTGGAGAGAAGTATGGTTTCTCCTTGCTATCAAAAGCTATAAATATCAATTTCATATTGTCTGATATTAGTAATGGCCTCTTTGTTGTTATAGGTTGCGGGAGAAAAACTTATCATGGGTTGATATTTTTGAGGAAATTCCTGTAAGCTTCTAGGGCTTCAACTATTTACTATTTCATTGAAATAATGCAATTGATTGTAGAGCTTCCATATCCATTAGCATTATCTTTTATTAAATAACCATGATGCTCAGGATTCAAATAAGAGATGCATTCCTGATAATTATTCTGCATATGACGAATGACTGATTCTTTCAGCAGAATTAAAATATGCTGTAAGTAGGGATAGCAGCACTTGATATATGCATTTTTTGTAATATCTGAATCCGAATCTTCATAATTGCCATAAAATGTGTTTGAGAATCCTTGAGGTCGTCAGAACTTTTATTTTATTACACTCAGAATTGATATGTAAAATTGATTGGATGAGTTGGTAGATTAGGATCTCTTTACGTTCACCCAAAATAATGCAATTGATTGTAGAGCTTCCATATCCATTAGCATTATCTTTTATTAAATAACCATGATGCTCAGGATTCAAATAAGAGATGCATTCCTGATAATTATTCTGCATATGACGAATGACTGATTCTTTCAGCAGAATTAAAATATGCTGTAAGTAGGGATAGCAGCACTTGATATATGCATTTTTTGTAATATCTGAATCCGAATCTTCATAATTGCCATAAAATGTGTTTGAGAATCCTTGAGGTTATCAGAACTTTTATTTTATTACACTCAGAATGGCATTGATATGTAAAATTGATTGGATGAGTTGGTAGATTAGGATCTCTTTACGTTCACCCAAAATAATTTATTTTGCAAATGTAATAAACATGGTTCCCACTTTTATGTTAATGCCTGTGCTGCTTTTTTTTTTTTTGTTTTTTGGACAGATCAAAGTCTCAAATTCTGCACTTATCAGTGCCTTTATGACTGAGCTGGAATCTGATACACCGGTCACACAGGTGAAATATAAATTGTTGATTGAATAATTTTCTGTAGTGCTGTTGTAAAAGAGTTTGTACCATATCTTATTTGTACTTTGGGGTGGGTGTTGAATATTGGTGTCTGAGATGGGTATGATATATATTTCTAAGTTTTCCTATATATTTGGAAGATTATCCTCCTATATATATGTTTCAATATGTGTCGGGCGTAAATGTCAGATATGGATACTTGGGGAACATGAAGAACTGAACTAACATACTTTTTACATGTGAAATTCGCTTTCTTTTGACGGTAATTCTCTGTTTTAGTGTGATTATGACCGTCTGCAATTGTCAACTAAACCATATATGGAGAGGAATGTGGAATTTTTGATCGAATGCATGGATGATTTGTCAATGGAACAACAGAAGGTATGCATTTGGCATTCCCCTTTATCTGATATTGTACTTCTACCATTAGTTGTAATTTTATGATTTAACATAATTGCCTTTTATTTTATTTGATTATACTTTTTTCTCTTTTTGCAGTTTCAATTTTACTATAGGAGTCTGTCACGACAGCAAGCCCAGCAACAGGCATGGCTCCAGAAAAGAAGGTAGTGTACTTAAGCTATCCATGTTATTCAAACAAACTCTTCTAACCTTTTAAATGGTTTTCCTGGGAAGAGGGGGGAAATGTAGAACAAAATCGTCTAGTAAATTTAATGGAATTGTTATCTAATTTCTGCTCTCGAATTTTCTGGGGCTCAAAGCTTTCAAGTGGAATTAGTGGAAGATTGTTCTTTTTTTAGGATTTTGTGGACCATAATTATTAAAAGTCAGAAAGATTAAAGTTCTCACCTCTCTTTTCCGTATTATATGGTCAGGCATTTTTTAGAAAATAAATATTGTTATGCATGTTTGTTTTGTATCTATAGGACAGAGAACATGCCTCGAAAAGCTGCTGGGGAGGAGCCTCTGCCAGAGGAGGACCCTTCAAATCCGATCTTCAAGCCAATCCCTGAACCATCACGTTTGGAGAGCTTTCTCGTAACAAATCAAATTGCTAATTACTGCAACCAAATCAACGGGTATGTTTGTGTATTTTTGGTTGGTATTGTCTTTTAGGATATAGCCAAGGCTTACAAAAATGGATTAGCAGTTGAACCGGTCAGATAATCAGTTGAGTTGTAGATTCATACCTGAAGAAAATGAGTAGAAATGATGTAACCTAGTTTCTTTGGAAGCTAAAAAGGATAATAAAAGATTCTCTGTTTTTATGTTTCTTTGCAGGGTTGGCGGCCAAAACTTCAACAGATTGTATTTAATGAAGTCCTTGCACGATAATTGATGAGGAATCAATCTTTTGAAGCATTTTGCAATTCGAGTAGAATTTTTATTTCATGGGTAGCTGTAATATTCCTTTTTATCGGTGAACAACATAATTACTTGTGGTTTTTTCTTAAATCACTTTTTTTTTTGTTTTTGTTTTTGGGGTCATTTGTTTAGCTTTTACCTACTAATGTAGGTGTTCATGGCCAGGCTTGTTTTGTCTGTGCTCCAAAAATTCGTTAGTTCTAAAAAGAGATTACGGTGTTTGGATTTTTCAACATTTTTAACATTTTGATCATATGGTCATCTTATAATAGGGGGAATAATTTTATTATAGTCTATTCATTAAATAATTTTAGATTATTGGTGTAATCTTAAATTTTAGACTAATTTGCTTTTTTTGTTTATTTAATCTAATCAATTTTTTTTCTTAATTAAAGTTTAGATTAATTAAAAACAAAAAATATTTTGAACTCATACATTATAATTATAATCATGGTATTTTATTTAATAATTTATATATTAGATAATTATAACTATATTTATAGTAGTAATCACTTTTCAAAAATTCTTACAATTAAGATTTATAAATTTATTTTTACATAATTTTTTAAATAATATATAAATTATAATAATAAGAAAAAATTGTAATAATTTATCATAATTTTATAGAAATTGAGACAAAATAAAAGAAAATAAACTTGTTTAAAACTTTTTTTATTATAACAAGGAAAATTAAGTGAAATGTAGGCCTGCCCATGGGTTGAGTTACTTAGCTCGGCCCAAAGATCTGTTCGAAAAATAGGAGAGTTTGGACAAAAATATAGATTTAAAAAATGAGTTTAGGTAAAAAAAATTAAGGCCTATTTAGAAAATAGGCTAGGTATTGGGTAAGATTTTTTTGGCCCCAGCTTGGCTCAAATATACAAAAAAAGTGTTTTTTTTAAACTGTTCTTGTTGTTTCTTATTTTTTGTTATTTCACTATTTTGTTACAATTTTACTATAATATTGCTATTATTTTATTGTTATTGTTTGGATATTGTATAATTTTTGTTTTACTGTTAATTTTGTTACTATTTTAGATGCATTTGCTTATTAAGTTGCACCTATCTTAGTGTTATTTAAGTATACATATTTTTTTTTAATTTGTTGGGAAACATTTATTTTAATTTTTTTAGTATTTTTGATGTATTATATATATTTTAAGAAAACCTATATAAAAAATAATATAAAAAATCAATACAGGCCAGGCCTAGGTTTCAACATTTTTATCCGAGCTGGGCTCAGGCCTAACAAATAGGCCTAAAATTTTGGTTGGCCCGGCCCGAACCCAGTCCGGCTTATGGACACCTCTAGTGAAATGTGCTTCTAGATAATTTTATGTTATGTCAACTAAACACCTAAATCTTACATTCTAACCAAATGAACCAAACAAAATAATCTCACATTCTACTCATAATGTTATATTCCCTTAATCTTACTACAGAATGTAATATTAGATTCGAGGAATTAAACATCCCATTAGGATGTATTTGGCTGAGAGGAAAAACGGAAGGATGGAAAAATGGAAAGAAAATAAATTGAGCGATTAAGAAAAAAAAAAAGAGAGGGATATGTTCAAACTAATGTAATTTTTTAAAAGTTTTAGTTTTAACTTTATCAAGCAATTGAAAAAGAAAAATTATTTTTTCTTTTAGTTTTTTCATCTTTTATATCAAACACATCTATGGAAAGAAAAAAAGAATTATTTTCTATATTTTTATATTTCAATCCTTCAAAATTTTCTATCTTTCTAATTTTTTTCACTCTTCCAATCAAAGTGTTAATAGTTTTTTTTTTAAATAAAATGAGGCGTTTGACGTGTTAATGAAATAATTCATTTTAAGGGTTTATTTTAACAACTTTTGTAATAACTAGACGTGTTCATGGGTCAAACTACTTGTCCAGGTCTAAAGGCTCGCCCGTAATTTGAGAGGGTTTGGATCAAAATATTAGATCTGACAAATAAGCTTCAGTAAAAAATAAGGTCTATTTAAAATCTGAGTCGAGCTCGAGCTTGAACATTAAAGGATAATGGAGCTGATTTGGTTATGATGGCTTTGGAGATGGGAGTAATAGATCCTATAACCAAAAATGTCCTAAGTTTGATGGGCATAATTTTTGGGGTTGATGGTGGGGAAGCAGTGCCTGATATTGCTAAGGTTCAAATAATGATGCTTGAGCTAGAGAGGAAGACATTAGATCGGTATCATTTTTGCACACAACAGGGGTGGATTTCACATGTTGGAGTGAGATTCATAGCTGGAGCAATTGAATGAATGATTTGGATCTGACTTTTCTCAATAGAGTGATGAGTTTGTTAGTATTCTTCATCAGTTGCAACTATTAGAGTCATATGGTCTTAGCATATTTTCTAGCAATTTGAAGAGATTTCTCAATATTTGTGTTTATTTAAGCCTAAGATATTGATTAAAGGTTTTCTTATGGCTAGACAAGTGGAAAAGTATCTTGATTTTGAAAACTAATTTTAAAAAAAATAAAATTGAAATATCTCTTTATTAATAATATTAAAACTAAATTGTTTTTTTTAAATGTTTTAAAATAAAATTTCTACATTCATTTAAAAAATGATTTTAAAATTATTAAACTATTTAAAAAAAAGATAAATTAAATACATTATAAGAAATATTTTATAAAAAATTGCATTTTAAAGTTTCAAATTTGAAACACTACTTTTTAAAATAATTTAGAAAGCTTTTAAAGTTCAAAATATTGTTTATACAATTTTCAAATAAATATTTTAAAATTAAAATTAAAAAATTTACATAAGTTTAAAACATTTTTTTTAATGATTGTGGCTATTAAATATTTTTAAATATATTTAAATAATAACAATTTTATAAAACAGACCAACAACTCAAGCATTACAGGATAAAAAAACTAGCAAGGTTTGAGCCCAAATTAGACAATTTTCAGTTTTAGGAAGTTCACAAGCCACCATATGTCACCAACAAAGATTTGACGGAATGCAAAATGCATAAATTAAGTATAGGTGTTGTGTATTATTGGCTATATATATATTTTTTACTACACAATTTATGGCAATGTATATGTTGTTTAATGATATTGGTAAGATATTTTTTTTTAAGTTTTGGATAATAGGTTTAATTGTTATAAATATATATAATTAATATAATTATTTTTTTATAATATGATATATTTGGCTCAGACAAAAAAAATAAAAATTCTGTTAAAAAAGTAACATTGCACCTTAATTCAAAGGGCCCTAAGCTATAGTTAAAATTTTCTTAATAATAACTGTAATCTTTTTATAAAAAATATGAAAAAAAAAAAATAAATAATTGTAAATTTTACAGCTAATTTTTTCACATCCAATCTCATAAAAAAATCAGTCTTTGAACTTTCATAAAAAATAAAAATAAAAAACATTAAATACCCATTCACTTTGATCCTATTTGTTTTTTCATTTGCTATGTTGTTTTACACTCTCTTCATTTTCATCTTTCTTTGCATTTTTTGTTCTCTTTTTTCATGCATATCGACATTGACTCCACTCTTCCCAAATAATTAAAAATAATATATATGTTTTATTTATAGCTAAAAGTAAAATTACTTATATAATAAAAATTGCAAGAAATGTTAATTTAAAAGGTTTTTATTTTTAATTTTAAGATTTTTTATATTTATACATATTTAAATAAAATTATATTTTTTTAAAAAATTATGAATTTTTAATTATTTTTATAGATTTTGTTAGAATTAAGTGACTCGAATCCTTATTTAAATAAAATACAGTGGTAAAATAAAATAAAAGAAGAATCCGTGTAGAATTACACTTCTTTTATTTTATTTTAGAATAAGGTTTTTTAAACCTTATTAAATTCCATCTATTTGATATTGATTAGAATAAGGTGTTTCAGTCTTACTAGAATATAGCTTTACAAGCCTATAAATAGACATAGTCTATTTCTCTTGTAATTAAATTTGAATTCGACATAGTAAATTTTTTTCTCCTCTACCCGTGGTTATTTCCCGAAAGGGTTTCCACGTAAATTCTGTGTGTTCTTTATTTTTATTTTATTTTATTTTCACAGATTTTTTAAATAAATTTTAGCCTAAGATTTTTAAATTTTTTTACAATTATTGCTAAGAAAATTTTAAAAATATGAAAATAATTTTTTAACTATAGGACCAAATTAACTATTAATCCTTTGAAATAAGATGTAAGTTTATTTATTTATTTATTATTTATTTATCGAAGCTAACAGCCGAGTGACAAAAATGTAACAAATTAATAACGTTAGTGACTATTATGTTTAAAGGAAAATTTTATTATATAAGTTCCGGCAATGAAACCAAAATGAAAAAGTAAGGATTACATAATTTTATGTTATGATAATGTAAAATATTTCTAAGTAATAAAATGATGAAACATAATTTTAGGTTATTTTTATTTGATGATTTAAAGTAGTTGAATTACGAAAACTGAAAAGAGCAGAAGCACCTGCCTGCTCGGTTTCCCACCGGCCTTGACTTGTTTTAATTTAAAGTGGGGTTGATATGGGTACAACACCGACCACTCCATTAGGATCAGAAGCATGCCTATATTGATCAACTTCTTTCTCAACCGTCTCAATTATCTGATTCTGTCGAGCAATGGTGTCCAAAAGCCTTGAATTCTCAACCCGCAGTGCTTCAAACTGGCAAACGATTGCTTCAATCTGTGCTTCAATGGCTTCATCACTCAACTCCAAAGCACTTTCCACCACCCTCACTACCCTCCATAAACTCACTACCACAAGCAACCCTCCGCCTTTCGCCTCCCAAACAGCTTCCAGAACCAACGCCCCGATGACAACCACGCCGTCAACAACATAGCCTGGCCTTCTTAAGAACCCACCGATGCCAAGCGCCACCGCTAGAGCCGCAATCTTGGTTGAAAGCAACGTCAGGATCGAAATCCCCACCCAATGAAACCAAGATTTCTCTATGGTTTTACTACAGGAAACTAACGTTGATGATAGTTCAAGAGTAGTGAGAATGAGGTCGAAAAGAAGCAATGATATTGCGAGAATCCGGATTTGAACCGATTCAAGGAATTTGGCTAAGTGATTTCTCCAGGGTGCTTTGCTTGATGGTGATGATGATCTTGGGTTTAAAATGTGTTGCCATTGCTGCCTTTTGTACCAGTTTTTAATGAGATTTTGAACTGATATTTCAACGGATTCAATGGCGATTGATTGATGAGAGGGGCCATTGGTGATATTATTTGGGTTCATTAGCAGGAATTTTTAAGCGGCGGAAATGGGTATATAGGATACATAATAAAATCAATGATTATTATATAATTTGGTGGGAGGGAGATGACAATGGCCATAGATGTTTGGCTTGTATCACAAGGCAAGTTAGGTTTTCCGGTATTGTTTGCTTTGGAGTCACGTCGATAGCCACTTTATTGTATATATATATATACATGTGGTCATTGAAGTTAAAGCTTCAAGTAAAATCAGACTGCCAAGCGACTTAAACTATGGCGGCTCCTTATGCTCTATGGAAGTCCAAATGGCACCCAAAATCTCGATAAAATAATGTTTCAAGCATTATAAAGCTACACTTTCCAGCATTTCAGTTATAAACTTATGCGGTGGGAGGCTTTTTCATTTTTTTTTTTCTAAATGTAAAATTCTATAATTGATAGTACTCGGAGTGTCATGCGCGGGTTTTGATGGGCTGGCAGAAGTGAGGATTGAGGGTGGGTTATTCTTGCATGGGAGATTATGCGCAAGCCAAAAATGCATGGGAGGACTTTGGCTTCCAAGACATCAAACTATTTAACTTGGCCGAAGACACTTGACAAACCGTCGTTGATTTGGATGAGTTTGCGTATGGCCATAAGGAGGTTGACGCCGGACTTCTATTGAAAAATTGGAGATAAGGCGATTTGGGATGATATGTGGGACTCAAGTGATATTGATTGGTCGGCTTTATCTTTTAATGGGAGATTGCTGGGGTGCAAATGTTGACAAGTGCGGATGGAAAAGAGTGGGATTTGGGTTTCTTGGATCTAGTATATTAAGCGTAGTATATTCGTTTTGTTTATTTATATTTTTCGAATAAATTGGTTTAATAAAAATATTTAATAATTACATGAATACTCTTTGTATATTATCCTCAATGTTTTGCATGCAAAGCGAAATCACTACAGGAAAACAGACTTTTAGCGGCGTTTTTAAGCGCCGCAAAAAACGTCGCTATATGCAACGCCGCAAAAATTAGTGGCGTTTTTTCGAAAAAAAGGCCGCTAAAGACCCGCTAAAGACCAAGACCTTTCGCGGCACTTTTATAAAAACGCCGCTAAAGACCAGGACCTTTCGCGGCGCTTTTATAAAAAACGCCGCTAATGACCAGGACTTTTCGCGGCGCTTTTTTAAAAAACGCCGCTAATTTGCCCAGTTTTGTAATATGTATTTTTGCACCTATATCTAACCCTCCTGCAAGAAATTCAACCAAAAACAGCAAATATACCATGAAATCCAACCAAAACCCGTAAATTTAAATAATACAAAATTATACGAAAAATATATTATATAAATTGTAAATGAATATTCAAAATATTCTTAAAATAATGTTAAAAGTTACAAGAAAACAAATGTTTAAGATGGCGGATTTTGAAATTGCTAGAACATAGTAATCATAGATTGAAGCTGTAGCTGGAGTTCATTGTATTTTCTGTTCTGCTCCGCCTCCCTCGCTGCTGCCTCCGCTCTAAGTTGAGAAATTTGCTCATCTGTGCTAGCTTGTATCTGAACTATCTGATCTTTTAGCCTCTGAACTTCAGCTTGACTTTGACTCCTGGAAGGCATGTATTGGTGCGAGGTGGATCCAAAATATTGGGTCGGGTTAACACCAGATCCTTGAATCTAACCCGACCATACCTTTCAACACCCAAACTTCATTAATAATTCTATTATCAATATCCTCAAAATTAATGAACTATCGATGAAGCGATCGCTTCATACTTTGCCTTCTTATCTTTTAGTTTCTCCTAATAAATCAGTCAAAGAGTTAGAAACGAAATATACAATAAAAAGAAATACAACATAACATTATTTAAATTAAACTAATAAAAACGACGAATTAAAACATTATAATTAAATATCATAAATATTTATAATGAATCAATTTTATTAAGTAAATATACCATAATTTCGTGACCTCGGATGTCATCGAGTCCCATCTTTTTCTCATGCGTAATGTCAAAAAGTCAAGGCGCCCAACTTTTGACAGACGAGGCTTCCTACAATATAGTAGTAAAAATATTATTTAATAGTAAAAAGTCATTAATACTTGATAGAATTAATAAATCCATAGTATCTGCTGGCTTTGAGCTACACAAGCAAAACTTCTCGACCTGCATTGTATGCGTAAATTTTTATTTTTGCGTGCGTTGCTTGTTCCAAACTCGCTCACGGTCCTACATAATGAAATTATTATTACGTATATAGTAAATACTATAAACCGAAAAATTTATAAGAGTTTGCAAGTACATAATACCTCTCCTTTCTTCAAATTCCAAAATCGAACCGCATCTTCCCATTGGTACCTTAGCATTCCCGGTGGGACATTTTGCAATTTTTCTTCGAGGCTTATGGGTTTTTTAAAATATTCTTTTTTTAAAATGCTTTTATTGTCTCTCCATTTTTGACCCAATGCCTTTTTGATATAGGCGTCAGAGACCTCTAAAGCAAACCTCTCCTAAAAAACACAAGTTTAGGAAGTAAATATAGATGAAACTTAAACCAAAGTATTATAATTACATTAACGTTTTGTTACCTTAATATTAGAGAGAGCTTGATTTTTATTGCTATCAGGCATGTTATGCCATGATTCGTAGTTGATGGGCAACATATTGACATTTCGTGCTATAATGCCCAAATAGCCTGCTAAAAGTCAAGCTTCTTGTCCAACAGGCTGACCATGGCTGTTTCTAGTTACTTTGACACGGTCGGCAGAATTTAAGTTATATAAATCTGTTAGGAGCGTACGTCCTCGACCTCTGCGCGTCCCACCATTTTCAGCTGAAAAATAATATATTATTACTATATTGAAATTTAAAAATAAATCAGTAATAAAATTTAATACAATTTGTAAAATAAACTTAACATTACTTTGAAATTCCTGGACTCGTCAAGTGTCTCTAAACACGCTTGAAGATCCAACAAATCTCATTATTCAAGACTTACTTCTTCCGAATTTGTATTCTATACAATACTAAGATCTCTTAATCTTCTTCTAGGCATTTTTCCTGCAACACATAAAATAGTTAAAATTTTAGTAAGAAATAACAACAATAGCAAATATAAAATAGTTAAATTATATAACATGACCAATGTTAAAATTATAACATTACATATAAATAAAAAATCATAAAATCTTACTACATCATAAATCATAAATATCTTCGTCCATATCCTGACGAACCCATTGAAATTGTGTACTAGTACTAGGGATATTTTCATTTAAGTCTTGTTCTGGAAAAGGCAAAGTTTCTGATCTTTCAACGATGTCATCTCTACTTCCATTCCCCATGTCAAACAAGTTTCTAGGGGTGTTTTGGAGTACAACATACCAACACTTATCAATTGGATCTTTCGAGTAAAAAACTTGTTTAACTTGATAAGAAAATACATACGGCTCGTCTATCAAATATTCTCCAGTGTGAATTAATCGAGAGAAATTCACCATTGTAAAACCAAACTGATCATTTTTAATTCCGCGAGCAGTATTAGCATCAGCCCAATCACATCGAAATAAGACAACCTTCCATTTTCCATAGTAATCTAACTCAATAATGTCGGTTAGAAGTCCGTAATACTCTACATTTCCCTCGACAAGATTACTGTCACTAGCACTAGCGTAACTTGTAATTAAAGAATTAACAACTACTCCACAATTTTGAGTTCTCCTCAATCTCTCGCGATGTTTGGTATGAAATCTGAATCCATTCATGATGAAGCCACTATATATTTTAACTACTCGATTCGGACCTTACGAAAGCCATTTAACTTCGTCATTAATGACATTCCCACTCTAAACCTATTGAATCGAAAGTAAATTGAGTAATTATAAATATTATGAGAAAACATTATTATTTGTCAATAAAATGTTGAGTTGCATACCGTTTGGCTTAACCATTCATGAAAAGATTCTGCGAATAACCTATTAATCTCGCGATGTTGTAATCTTCGTGAGCGTGAACGAGATCTTAAGATTTGTTTGTACTCACTATGTTAAAAACATGTTTAATTCGTTAAAAAATAAACAAATCAAAAAAAGATGAATATTGATCATATTCTAGAACTTACTTGCGTAATTGTTCAAGTGTATCGTGGCGGAAAAGAACATATCTATGTGCTTGTATCCAAGATCGGTCATCTGATTCTGCAATTTCAACTTTGCCGATTGGTTCTCCATAACATTGAAATAAATAAGTTTCGGCCAAGTTAGGATCATTGAGTCCGGCATTTCTACTTAGTCTATTCAATCTTGTTTCAACATCTTCTAAATATCTAGAACAGAATGTCATACACTCCTCTGCCAAGTAGCCTTCAGCAATTGATCCTTCTGGATAACGCTTGTTACGACAATAAGACTTCAATTTGCTTAGGAACCTAAACACCATATACAACATTATCAAAACTGGTAACTATAGGTATAAAGGTGAATGCCTTTGAAATAAATTAGCACCTTTCAATTGGATACATCCAACGATAGAAAACCGGCCCACCAATTATTGCTTCACGAGGGAGATGAATGACAAGGTGCACCATAATAGTGAAGAAGGAAGGTGGAAAGATCTTTTCCAAATTGCATAATGTCAAAGCGGCTCAATCTTGTACTTTTTCAAGTTCTTCAATATTCAGAATTTTGCCACAAATTGCTTTCATTATATTGGACAGTTCAATTATACAAGACGTTACCTTCTTTGACATACAACACCGTAAAGCAACTGGAAGTAGATCTTGCATCAGGATGTAATAGTTATGTGATTTTAATGAATATAGTCTTCGATCTTTAAGACTTACAGATCGAGATATATTTGATGAATACGCATCCGGAACCTTTATATCCTTCAACACCGTGCAGAACATTTCTTTCTCTTCCTTTGACATTGTAAAAATTGTAGGCGGCAACCGATATTTTCCATTAGGAAGTACTTGGGGATAAAGATCACGCCTAATTCCCATGTGAACTAAATCAAGTCGACTCAGAAGATTATCTTTTGATTTACCATCGACGTTCAAAATTGTCCGGATGATGTTCTCGCAGACATTCTTCTCAATATGCATCACATCAAGATTGTGGCGTAATATGTGATGCTTCCAATAAGGCAACTCAAAAAAAATACTTCTTTTCTTCCACAAGTCCGCTTCATTAGGGTCATCCTCCTCGTCAGATTCATCATCAGATTCATCCCTCGATCGTCTATTTGTTTGCCTGTTAGATGGTTGATTGCCTTCCCATGAATCGAAATCCATATCTTTTAACATGAATAAGATTTCAGATCAATGGTTCGCTCGGGAGATTTTTCAACTCTTGATGCATCAAATAAAGCCTTACGAAATCTATATATATGATTTTCATCTAACCACCAGCGATGCCCCATATAGCGAACTTCTTCCCATTATATAACCATTTGTGAACACGTTTGAGCAAAGCACAACAAGGACAAGCATAACGCCCCTCGGTACTCCAACCAGATAAATTCGCATATACCGGAAAATCATTAATTGTCCACAGCAAAGCAGCACGTAGGTAAAAGTTCTCCTTTCTCAATACATCATACGTCTCAACACCCGCCCATAATTGTTTCAACTCTTCAATAAGTGGCTGCAGATATATGTCAATATCATTTCCGAGGCCTTTCTCTCCGGGGATAATCATAGATAATATCAAAGAAGATTGCTTCATGCAGAGCCATGGAGGCAAATTATAAGGAACAAGGACCACAGGCCAAGTACTATACGAGGTGCTCATGATTTTAAAAGGATTAAATCCGTCAGATGCTAACCCGAGCCTTACACTCCGAGGATCACTTGCAAAGCTTGGAAATTTATTTTCAAATGATTTCCATGCTAAAGAATCTGCAGGATGCCTTAATAATCCATCATCCGTTCGTTGATCATGATGCCACGTCATAAACTCGACTGTCTTTGACGACATGAATAGCCTTTGAAGCCTTAGGATTAGCGGGAAATATCGCAAAATCTTGTTCGGCTTCCTTCTTGACTGTGGCCTATATTCATCCTCATTAACATCTTTTGCATCTTTATTCATCCAACGAGATTTACCGCAAACATGACAAGACTGTTGATTTCTCCGATCACCCCAATACAATATGCAATCATTTGGGCAACTATGAATTTTGTTGTACCCAAGGCCTAAATCTTTTATCACTTTCTTCATGTCTTTACATGATTGAGGGATTTTTGCAAACGGGAACATTTCTCTCAAAAGCTCTAACAGCATTGTCAAAGAGTTTCCGGTCCACTTTCCCAAACATTTTAAGTGGAAAAGGTGAATATAGAATGACATTTTCAAAAATTTTGATCCCTCATAAAGTTCTTCATTCATTTCACCAAGTAACGTGTAGAACTTCGCCGCTTCTTCATTCGGTTGTTCATCCGGTACACTTCTTCTCGTTTCCATAAAAGTATTCCCACCGATATTATAATCATTGGATGCAACATAGTTTGGTGGAAATGATTGGAAACCTTCACTCCGCATATTAAATGCATCCCGCATCATACCTTCCATGTCATCTTCTCTAACATACTGACGGTAACCACTATAAGGATAATCCGGATTAATCGTCGAAGAGGCTCCACTAAGTGTACACTCTCCATGGAAAATCTATTTTTTATGCCCCCGAATGAAGCCATCAACAATTAGATGTTCGTAGACAACTTCATGATAATGCCAATAGATATTGCCACACTTCTTACACGGGCAAAGAATCATATTCTCTTGGCTTGAATTGTGAAATGCAAAATCTAAAAAAGATTGCACTCCATTTTGATACTCATTGCTTGCCCTTGAGAAATTCATCCAAGTCCTATCCATTTCGTAGTTGTTGAAATCTAAAGTTGGCAATAAGTTACACGGGTAAGTTGTTTATTATGTAGGTCTTGATATGATATATATTTATGTTTTATGTAAGTTATGTAGATTATGTAAGTTATGAAATTTGAACTTTAAACTATATGCTTTTAAGGAAATTATTAGATTAAACTACATGTATTAGTTAAGTTATGTAAGTTGTTATGTACGTTATGTGAGTTATGTAATTTATTTAAGTAATGATCAATATTAATACTATATTGATAAAAATTAGTTCTAATATATTTAAACAATGATCAATATTATTATATTGATAAAATTATTTATAAGTGGCCCTTCAGTCGTTGAAATTTTTAATTCTTTTTTAAGGTCGATAGAATTATTTATAAGCTCCATAGAACTTTTTTTGAAATCTTTTTTTGTTATACAGATACATTTAAAAATATTAAATATTAAAATCAAACATTATTAATATAAAAAAAAGTAATTTGAATATAATAATATCAAAAAAAAATCGTAGTTTAATTTTTATAAGTAAATTGGAAATAAATTAAGGTTATATAAATATTCAATAGTAAATGAGCTCGATAGAACTTTTTTTCAAGTCTTTTTGAATTTTCTAAGATTCATCATACGTGGCGTTGTTACAGCTAGGAGGATCCATTATATCTTGCAGCTCGATATAAGGCAACTCACCGTCGGAGTTTCAAAACCTATATACTTTGAATCTTTAAAATATTTAAAATAAGGTTGGAGAGAAGGTCAGCTAGTGTTGTAATTTTAATGGACAAGCAAGCTACATGGTAATAAAATTAATTCATACTTATTCATACTTATTCATACTTAAGTTGGATCAAATAATAATTAAGTTGAACCAAATATAAAAACTTATTCATAATTATTCATACTTCAAATAATAATTAATACTATTTTGATAAAAATTAGTTATAACTTTTAAAGACATTTAAAAATATTAAATATTAAAATCAAACATTATTAATATAAAAAAATAGTAATTTGAATATAATAATATCAAAAAAGAATCGTAGTTTAATTTTTTATAAGTAAATTAGAAATAAATTAAGGTTATATAAATATTCAATAGTAAATGAGCTCGATAGAACTTTTTTCAAGTCTTTTTGAATTTTTTAAGATTCATCATACATGGCGTTGTTACACCTAGGGAGGATCCATTATATCTTGCAGCTCGATATAAGGCAACCCGTCAGGTTTCCCGCCTATATACTTTGAATCTTTAAAATATTTAAAATAAGGTTGGAGAGAAGGTCAGCTAGTGTTGTAATTTTAATGGACAAGCAAGCTACATGGTAATAAAATTAATTCATACTTATTCATACTTAAGTTGAATCAAATAATAATTAAGTTGAACCAAAAATTTAAAATTAATTTGGAAACAAAATAGTTCTGCTCCAAACAGAACCAGCAATTAAATCTTTACAAAATCGCAACCCCAAAATATTAATTTTTCCAAAATCATCATGATAAAACTATTATTGATTAGAATTTTGAAATAAAACGTACTTTAATAAAACGTACCTGGTCTACTCCACTCTCACCAGCAAACAGAGGCTGGAGTCAAAAAAGTAATATTTGTTAAATAATTTAAAGTGAAAATGCATAGAAATAAGGAAAAAAATTTAACAACGAAACCTGTACGTACCTAGAACACATGTCAATGGCTGTGGTGTATTTAGTTGCACCAAATATTAATTCAGGTGCTCGATAATACCTAGAACAGATGTAAGATTATAAGAGTAGCACCAAATATATTTCAATTTAAGCAAATATAAAAACTTTATCTATATCAATACCAAATATTAATTCGAAGATTAAATGGCAGCTTCAGTTGAACCAATAGTTGCAGGAGGAGCAGGAAACAGTAACTGAAATACTTACAACATTAATTCACTGATATTACAACTTTTAAAGACATTTAAAAATATTAAATATTAAATATTAAAATCAATTGCTTCAACCCCAATCAACTGGAATTTGCCAATGACCATGAAAAACATCATAATATATTGAGTCTTGCTGCAATTTACTATATCCAATATAAGCTTGCCATTCTAAATACCATTATCAGTGCCATTTTCTTCCTTCACACTAAACACATAAGTTGGATAGAAACATGAAAACAGACCAAAAGAACATCTAAAAAACCAAAATGGAATCACCATTATTATGTAAACATGAAAATGCACAGCTTTAAACAAACCAACTTTGCATGAGCAGAATCATACTCCACAAAACTCATAAACATTAACTTCTCCTAACCAGAATACCAACTTTATGTTTACAGAGGCCTTGAAGAAAACTAACATAACTGTTGATATATAACTTATCTAATAAGAATCACAAAATATGCAGAAAGTACCTAGTATTTAGTATCAAGAGAACCATGTATTCAAAGGAAAAGAGCCAGAAAATGATCAATGTATGCAAAACTTGGTCTATATTTCAAAACTGGAGTAAAGCTTTCATCTAGTACCAAATACATACATATATAGAGACACAAACACACAGGCATACATCTTCCATTACCTAAATGTGTTTCTTACAAATAAAAGATAAGTAAGCTTCTACAGGAAACTTAACGAAGGAAGCCAAATTGAGACAAAACACAAAAAAGAGTGGATGAAATAAGCTTAAAAATTTAGGAATGTAATTAAAATGTTAATTAAATAAAATTCTAAAATTAAAAAAAAATTAATAAATATTGTAAACCATTCTTCAATAACATACCAAAAACTTCTAATTCAACCTTAGTTAAATTGACAACTAGGATGGCATGAATTTAAACACCCAGAATTATGATTAGAAGAAGGAATTATCCATCTAATAGTTGTGCACCAAAGTCAAGGTTTCAACACTTTCATTCTATAAATTCAAAAGTCTACATTCTCACTTTCCAAAGGAACCAAGGCCTAATAATAATCATTTACATACATCGTATGATTATTCCTTCGATGGATCCACGCATTGACCATAGTATAATAATCGTAGTTTATTTAATGCATTTACCAATACTTATTCATACTAGATTGCTAATCCTAGCAGAAAAAATTCATGATTTAGTTTCTAGAGATGTTGAATCTTTCATCATAAACATTAAAAACATAAAAGGAAAAACATGTTGAAAGAAACATAAATGTTAGGGAAGATAATGTTTACCTTGATTGAATTGGAAATGTTTTCTTGAGGGTTTATTTGGAGATGCTTGGGATTGATCTCTAATAATGTCGAGAGACTTCCCTACTCATTGCATTTGAAGCTACAAGAATTACTAAAAATAGATGTATAATAGGATAAATGCATAATGAAATTTACGTTATTTGAGTTTAGACCTTGCCCGTTGCAGGTAAAGGTTAGCAGCCTTCACTTCAATGCAGCCCCTCAGATTATTTTGTAGAAACACCAACTGATCAACAGCAGCTAGATGCAACCTTACAGTAATAGGGTGTAAGAGTTTCAAATCATTAGAACAAGTCCTGCCTGAAATCAATGACAGCAGTAACAATCAGAATAGCAAAAATGGAACCATGTTTTCCAACTGTTGAGAAAGGCAAGAAAAACGAGAGTGATCTTTTCCGAGAGTCAATGCATATAATGAGTTGATGACACTCCACAATTTTTAAGGTTTATTTTTTTCGATGCTTACTTTTAACTAACCCAATCATAAATTGATTTGACAAATTAACCATCTCTTTAAAATTGAATACTAACATTTTTTAGTTCCTTAAACAAATTCAAAGATTCCATTGACAACAAGAGACAAAGCTAAAAGGACTACTCCTTTTCTAGAGAATTCATTTGAGATCAATTAGAATCTTATTACTTCCAATTTTTTTATGTGTAGTAGCCTTTTACAAGTAAGATTGGGGGGTTAGGTGTTTTTCAATCATATGATATTTAGTTATCAGCATGCATATACGCTTATACATACAAACAAACATAACATGTACGTTGTAATGTGAAGGCATTAAGTATCTTAGGTTTGTCTAATGGCCTAATATAGCCTAATTGCATCTTTTTGAAAACAAAAGATGAGGTAGTATCTTAGGTTTGTCTAATGGCCTAATATAACAGAAGCACGCCCATCTGTTTATAAATTCACATTTACAATAGCCTATCCACCAAATGAAAATTCTTATTGATCTCCAAAGTTCACTAAATAAACCATATTCACTCTTCAGAATTTAAAATACTTAATAAATAGCCTACAAGCTTCATGTGCTTTACTAGTTAAAGCTGGATGCATAAAAGTAGAATGAGAAAGCACCCATACCTTGTGATCAAATTCAGACATCTTCAGAACTATGGGTATTATTATTGGTTTAAGGCCAAATTTTTCTTTTCTAGCACTACCATTTACTTCTGGTCCTTTAACAGTTTCACCTGCATGCACATAAACACTGTTAATAAATAAACTGTCCTATTGCACCTTCACATAGCCTCTAAAACCGACACATACACTATGCTTAAAATGGAGTGAGATGCTATACCAAATAAAAAGCATTTAGAGCAGAAATCCACCTTTATTGTCAGAAGCAGTTTCTAGAGAAATGCACATAATATGAATGATTTACGTATGTAGTCGAAGTTTAACACTATATATGCTCCACTGCTAATAGTTAGCCTTCATAGTAAACCTTTTATTTCATGGGATTTGCATTATACTTTGAGGAAAAGAAGGAAAAGCAAGACTTTTTTTGAGAACCGAGAAGAAAATGGGTGAAAGAGTTGAGTGAGGGTTTCGGCTTACCAATTGGTTCGGAAAGAGGAGTGCGAAGGTGACGCACCAGATGGTCGGGTCCGGTGATGGTCGAGTCGACAGCGACATAACAGATGGTCGGGTCCGGCGATGGAGAGATGGTTTAGGGATCGATTTGCTAAAAATTTAGGGTTAGGGAAAATTTTTAAGGGAAAAACACTTAAGGTTTTTCGGGTGTAGTTTTGGGGATAAAAAGCTGGAAAAAAAACGACGCCGTTTAGTTAGAAAACTGAATACCGTTTGTGGCATTTCAACAAAGCGCCACTAAAAACAAAGTAAACGGCGACGTTTTACTCACGAATAACACATACTTGTTGTAATACCCCTACCCGTATTCATTGCCGGAATAGGGTGCGAGGCATTACTGGAGTTTACGAATTAAATTTTTTTTTCTTTTTATTCAATATAGCCCTTTTATAAATATCTAAACTTCCCTGTAATATTAAATCGAGACCAATCCACATCAATCTAATCAATTTAACATATTTTCATGATAGATTCATGCATTTATATAAGATAACGTCATCACATATCTATAACCAGGTTTGTTAACCATACTAATGGCTAACTTTACATTCATTTCACGTTAACATTTACTTTGTTAGCTTATACATGCCATTGATTCCCAAAATAAAGTTCCTTTATTTACGAAATCCCGAGGTTGATAGTGTGATGTGTCTCCCACCAAATCCGACCTCCGAGCTCTTAACACTACAAAGCAGGAGAAAAGGAAGCGTGGTAAGCACTTTGTGCTTAGTAAGCTCATGTAACAAGAATTATACTTACCTAATATTTTGGTACAATACAATAAACATTACATATATCCATTCAATGCATCATTACCCTAACATGCACAAACTCAACATTCAAGTTAGTACAATAATTTCCATGTATCAATAATATATATCATGATTGATGAGCTCATCAATACTATGATTTCCATTCCCTTGTTGTTTTTCCATATTTATCCCGTTGAATTACTCGAAATTTCGATGGATTTTTCAGAGGTACACTTTTAGTGTACACTTTCGGGTCCGTCAATTCATATTCATGTACGCACATTTCCATTTCAGAGAGCACACTCCCGCGAACCTCAACCTTGCAATGGGATTACGGTCGAGCTAAATCTCGCAATATAAACTCATAGAGTATTGTCGGGATTACCATCCGAGCTAAATCCCTCGCAACGACAATTACTCTAATGAGCTTGGATCGAATTACAGTCCAGGCTAAATTCAGACCCTAATTCGGATTACACGTCGGGCTAAATCCAATTTCCACATATTCTTCGGGAGGGCTATATCAGGATAGGATCACCCGTCCGGGCTAGATCCTTTTTACCGTCAATTCCTTTTCAGAGATCCATCGAATTTTCCTTTCATTCAACCGGGATTTCTTCCCCTTTATATCAAATATATCAATGTTTCATCAATTTTCATATAATGGACATTCAAATCATATTCACATCAATAACATACATTTCAAGTATTTAAGAATATAATTCAAGTTACATGAACTTACCTTGATACTTGTTTGTAACAAAGCAAAAATCTACTAATCCCGAACTTTTCCTTTCCTCGATCTAGCTTCGTATTTGAATCTTCTGGATCTAAATAAATAAATTTAATTATCAATTTAATACATTTCATGTTCATATGCAACATTCTCTATAATTCAACTATTATTTATAGTTCATTCAAAGCTGTCTACTTGAGTCATAGTCACTAAATTATTTATAACTTGAGCTAAGGAACTCCAAATTAAGATCCGTTAATTTTCCCTGAAACTAGACTCGTATATCTTCTTACCATAAAATTTTCAGAATTTTTGGTCTAGCCAATCAGTACAGTTTATTCTTTAAAATCACCCCTGTTTTGCTGTCTAACAGTTCTGACTCTTCTTCACTAAAAATTAATTATCTCATTGTACAGAATTCAAATGATATTCTAGTTTTTTTCTATTAAAACTAGACTCACTCAGGATTCTATACATATAAATTTAAACTCCTAATTATTTTTCTTCATTTTTTTATGATTTTTTCAAAGTCAGAACAGGGGAACCCAAATTCATTCTGACCTTGTCTCACAAAATTCATTATATCTCAAAATTTACAAATCCATTGCTTACAATATTTCTTCTATGAGAAACTATACTCAATAAGCTTTAATTCTATATTTTTTTCATCTTATAATTCGATTCCTACAATTTTTGGTGATTTTTCAAAGTTAGTCTACTGCTGCTGTCCAAACTGTTTTAGTGCAAGCTGTTTATTACCATTTTTCCCCTAAGCTTTTAATAAATGATAATTTCGTCCCTACTCAATTAGCCTCTAAATTGAGCTGATTTTTCTCAATTAACATTTTATTCTATCACCTTAAACTAGTTTACAACCTTTAGGAATCATAATTTCAGCAATAGACTTTAATTCCAAACATTTTCACAATTAGGTCCTAAAAATCAATTTCTATTGAAATTGCCTAATAAAATCATATCATAAACAAATTAAAGCTTTAATTTCATTCTATTTCATCATAAACTTACAGAACTCAACCATGGTGATTTTCAATTTCATTTATGAAATCAAAAACTAATGAATTTAATAGTAGGACCTAGTTGTAAAAGTCTTAGAAACACAAAAATTACAAGAAAAAGGCAAGGATTAACTCACTTGGTGCAAAAATTATGAAATACCAGCTTAGACAACCCTCCTATGGCGTTTTTAGCTGCTGGAATTGAAGAGAAATGAAGAGAAATCTAGATATTTCCTATTTAGTCCTAGTTTTATTTAGTTAATTTTGCAATATTCCAATTTTACCCTTAATTTATCAATTTTTCTGCTGATTTCATGCCCTTGCCGTCCAGCCCAAATAAATTTTGGGTCTATTTGCCTTTTAACTCCTCTCTCATTAGACACTTAAGCTATTTAATCATCCTACCCACTTTTACACCTTTTACAATTTAGTCCTTTTCATTTAATTAACTGTCCAAACATTAAAATTTCCTAACGAAATTTTAATACCACATTAATAACATTTCATAAATATTTATAAAATTATTTTCGACTCGGTTTTTACGAGATAGAGGTCTCGATAACTTATTTTTACCTAATTTCTTCAATAAATTTTTTTTTAACTAGCCACTAAATCGATAAAATTTTTCTATCAATATTTTCATACGACTTTCCTATCATATAAATTTTCATGCAAAAATATTAAAATAAATTTCTCTTTAAATCGGATTTGTGGTTACGAAACCACTGTTCCGATAACCTTGAATTTAGGCCATTACACTTGTGGCGTTTTTAAAACAAACGTCGGTAACGCATAGCTTATTGCGGCATTTTGGAACAAACGCCACTAACAACAATGATAAAACAACGTCGTTTCAAGGATTTGTAATACAAATTTTCGGCATTTTATTACAGCGGCACTAAATAAAAATGATAAAACGTCGTCGTTTTGCTAACCACTTATCTGTTTTTGGCGCGTTTTGAACGCCGCCTAATAACAAGAGTAACACGCTGCCGTTTTATGAAAGCATAACACATATTTGCGGCATTTTCTACTAAAACGCCGGTAATAAGTACCCTATTGCGGCGCTTTATAAAAACCGCCACTAATGCCTTAAAAATTTAGATTTATTTAATATATAATTTAAAAATAATATAAATTAAAAAACAATAAACTATATACCTAAAAAACTTTAAAATTATTTTAAATAATAGTATTTTAATTTTTTCCTTTTAAATAAATAATTTTTTAAAATTTAACTATTATTTAAAAGAATTAGATAAAATTTGAAATATTGAAAATTATTCTAAATTTGAAATCTTGAAAATTATTCTAAATTTAAAATCTTTAAATTTTGAATTTATTTAATATATAAATTAAAAAAACCAATCATATACCCAAAAAAAACTTTAAAATTATTTTAAACAATAGTATTTCAAATTTTTCACACTAATTAATTATTACCTTAAACCCCTAACCCCTATCCCTTTAATCCTATAATCTTTAAACCCTAAACACCTATCCATTTAAGCCTTAAACTCATAACTCATAACCCCTAACCCCATAACCCCTATCCCATACCCTTTAAACCCCAAACCCTAAACAATAAAACCTTAATCCATGATTAACCACTAACCCCTAAATCTTAAACCCCAACCCTTAAACCATAAACCAAAATCCCTAAATCTTAAAGTTAACATTAACTCATAAACTATAAACCCCTTTCCCATGTCCCCTTAACCATTAATTAAACCCCTTAACCCCTAACCCATATCTCTTTAACCATAACCCATAACCCTTAATCCTTAAACCCTTAATCCATAACCTTAACCTTTACCCACTAACCCCTAAACTTTAAACCACAACCACTAAACCCATAATCCCTAAACACATATATAATCTCTAAACCTTAATTAAAATACTAGCTCATAAACTATAAACCGTAAATCCTAAACTATAATGATAATGAATTCAATTAATATTTTAAAATTAATATTATGTCTTTTATGATCATATAAGAATTTCTTTAATATATATTTTGACGAACAATCAGTCATATACCCAAAAAACTTTAAAATTATTTTAAATAATAGTATTTTAATTTTTTCCATTTTTAACATATATTTTTTATTTTCAAATTTTCAAAATTTTTCTACATGTCATTAGTTTTTTCTGAAGAATTTAAATATTCAATTGAAAATAAATTGTATTTTAATCAATATAAATATAAATAAATTGTATTTTACATTTTTTTATAAAAAATAATGGCCTTTTGCGGCTTTTTTTAGAAAATGCCAGTAATTCTCAGATTTTTTGCGGCGTTTTCCCTAAAAACGCCAGTATAGCTCAACTTTTTCCAGCGCTTTATCTAAAAACGCCACTATTGCTTAAGTTTATTTTTTTTATTTTTAACATATTTTTTTCTATTTTTTTCTTTCAAAATTTTTGTGTTGAGATTATCATTTTTTGGATTTTTTTAAATTTTGAATATTGAACTTTTTAACTAAAATATGGACTAAAATTTTAAATTTTAAATTTTAAATATTAAATTTTTAAGTTTTTTATTTTTGATTTAATCATAGAGATTTTAAAAAATAAATACATCAATATATTTTTATATTGAATAAATATAAATATTTATGTATGCAATATATAAATATAAAATGATGTTATATCAATAATTGTGTTAATAATTTATAAGAACTAGATTAAATTAAAGTTCATATATACAATTGCACCCTGATCCCCATATTTATCCCTAAACACTGAAAACTAAACCTTAAACCATAAGTCTCAAACCATAAACCCTAAACTATAAATATAATTAACTTAATATTTTAAAATTAATACTCTCTTTTATAATTATATAAGAAAATATTTATCATATATATAAATTAAAAAAAACACTAATTAATCTAAACCCTAAACTCTTAATCCCTAAACCATAAATCCTAAAACATAAACCCTGAATCATGAACCCCTAATCCCTAACACCTAAACCTTAAACCCCAACCCTTAAACCACACTTAAACCATAATCCCTAAACCTTAAAATAGTAACTCATAAACATTAAACCCTTAACCATATACTGTAAACCCTAAACAATAATGATAATTAATTCAATATTTTAAAATTAATACTATCTCTTTTGCAATTATATAAGAAAATATTTAACATATAAATTAAAAAATAATTAGTCATATACCAAAAATAATTACGAGGTATTGAATGGAAGGCCGGTGGGAGGGATGAATCTTGGGGATTTCAAATCGGGGAAAAATCATTAGGGATTTGGGATGTCGAATTCAGCAATGGGTGATAATACTTTAGGGATTTGGGATGAGGAAAAAGGGGGAAATAGAAATGGGAAAAAAGGGGAAAATGATAGATGGGATTACGGGATATTAACTGGAAGGCCGGTGGGAGGGGTGAATCTTGGCGGTAGAAGGGTTTAGGGTTTTAAGGGATATAGTTTAGTGTTTAGGGTTTTTAAGGTTTATGGGTTTACTCTTTTAGGGGTTATAGATTAGATTTTTATGATATTTTTGGGGGTTTAAGATTTTAAGGGTTATATGAATTTTAGCAGTGTTTAACCAAAAGCGCCGCTAATGCTCTGGTTTTTAGCGGCGTTTTACCAAAGCGCCGCTAATGCTCTGGTTTTTAGCGGCGTTTTGCCAAAAGCGCCGCTAATGCTCTGGTTTTTAGCGGCGTTTTACTAAAAACGCCTCTATTTCTCTGTTTTTAACGGTGTTTTTACAAAAAATACCGGTATTGCTCCATTTTTAGCGGCGTTTTACCAAAAACACCGCTATTGCTCTGTGTTTTACAATTTTTACGGCGTTTTTTGATAAAACGCCGCTAAAAACGCCGCTAAAGCCCTATTTTCCTGTAGTGAATGGAAGCAAATATTGACTCACCGGTTATCTAACGTTTAGCTAATACTAAGCGTCAGATCGTAATAGAGAAAGACAACTTGTGTAGCGACGTGAAAATTTTAGCTTGGTCGCTAATTGTGGCGATTTATTGAAAATCTAAAAATAGAGTCTCGATTTTATAAAAAAAGGGGGAGTCGCCACCGATCCTTTCTCCTAGGTGTGATCGGACACCTAATAAATCATCTTTTTTTAAAAGACATTTATATTTTATTTTATTTTTTTAAATGAAGGCCAAATTTAGGTCTACGTGAAAATCCAGAGAAAAATTAGGGTTCGGGAGTCGGTTATACGCGAGAAAGGTATTAGCACCCTCGCGATGCCCAAAATTGGTATCTTATAAACATGTGTTGTCTTGATTTTCAAAAATATGGGTTCAATATAAGATTTAATAGTGATCCAATTGAAAAGACGAGAAATTTCAATTTTTGATTTTTGAGAAGGACATACCGTTTTGACACGAGTTGATCGATATTCACCCAACATAGCGATGAAATCGACGACTTAATGTTAAATCGGTATGTTGCCTAGCTTATTGAAATAAATAAAAAACAGGAATAAACATTTAAAATAGTGAACAACGAGGCAATATACAAAAATGGGCGGGAAACGAAAGATAATAGTTGGACATACATCGAGGCACATAATACATATGACAATAATATTAAAGACAATGACAATGCACGTGACATTAAACGTAATACGAGAATTAAATATGAAATGGAAGCGGTGTATATACATACATATGCATATAATAATGGTATTTAAAGTATGTACGTAATATAAATAAATATATATATATAATAATAGTGTCAGAAATACATCATATATAGCATTTGAAATATATACATAGAATAGTAAAAGAATATATAACTAGTAATGTTAAAGTATATACGGAATAATATATATATAAAAATATATATTGAAAAAACGTATGTACATGACATATATGAAAAATATATGCATAATAATATAAAAATAAGATAATAAGTTATAATAATGAAAATAATAGGTGTAATAAATAATACAATGATATATGAGAATGATACTATATAAAAAGTATATATATACACACATAATAAAATATATGTACTAATATCGATAACAATAATAAGGATTATATAAAAATTCCTACATGAAATAGTATGCGAAATACATACAATTAATTAAAATACATACATATGCGTATTACAATATATATATAATAAAAATAGAAACACACCATTAAAGATACATATATACATACACTCGATATATAAAACACATGCTAATATTAATAATGATGATAGGAGTAATGAAGATATATACACGATATGGTATAAAAATATATACATGGAATAGTAAAGAAATAATATATATATAATATAAACATATACAATATATACATATATTAGATATAATAATATGAAAAAAAAGAAAAGAAAAGAAAATTATTAGTACAATACATAAATACATACACGTAGACACATACATAAATATTAAGTGAAAATATATATTAGTACTAATAATATTATTAATAAATATAATAATAGTATATTAAAAACAACAATAATATAATAATATGGTAAAATAATAATAATAATATAAATAGTAATATTGAGATACAAAAAGTTGCTATAATAATGAAATTATAAAAATAAGGTAATAGAACATTACTACATATATACATATATACATACACTAATATATAATAATGATGATAATAATAATAATAAAAATAAAATTATAAAAATAATAAAATTAAAGTAGAATAATGGAAAAAGTAAAAAAGGACGAAATTGAATTGAAAAACTAGTTATTGGGGCTGATTTGAAAAAATAAAAAGAAAAGGACGAAATTACAAAATGCGCCTAACCTGGAGGGACTAAAAGCACAATATCCCCAAGCATCTAAAACGCAACGTATTGAACGGGACTAAATTGAAAAGTACTGAAAATTATGGGGCCAAATCGCAAAATCATATGAACTTAATTGCGAAATCTCAGAAAAGCGGAAGGGCCATATGCGCAAATTGCCCTTCCGCTAAAAAAAACACGCGGATCCTGACCTGGAGCGGGTCGAGTCGACCCGACCCGGGTCAAAATGACTTCGTTTTAATTAAAAGGGGGGGACCAAAACGCACCGTTTTGGTCCCTATATAAGACAAAATTTTTTAAAAAAAGATCATTTGAACGGTGAAAGGGAAAAAAAGAGAGAAAAGGAGAGGAAGGGGAATCGGCGGCGGGGGTGGTCACCCACGGCGATCGTCGGCCGCCATCCGTCGTTGCGCCACCACCGCACTGATGGCGGAGTTTCAAAAGCGAGTAATTTTCTTCTTTTTTCTTGTTATTTTTATTTAATATATATATGTGTATGGATTATGTACGAAATATAGATTATATGTACACACAGATTCGAAAAACGAAAAGAAAAAAAATAAATAAACCTTGATTCCTCTTTTGATATCTTGCTGCGACTTTGATATATGTGTAGAAACCTTCTGATATTATTTGCTTTCGTACTGCTATGGTATTCTTTTGAAATATTGATTTTGTTTTTTTTTAAATCGAAAAAATAAAATCCCCTTTTTACAAATTTCATTCGGGTTTTATAACCCTTTACATCCATTATTATATTATTTCTGTCTCTTCCTTGCAGGTGAACGGCGGTGGAGGTGACCCTGGGGCAGGTGGCAGAGGCAAGTGGCCGGTGCTGATGTCAGAGGGCAGGTGGGCAAGTGGGGGTAGGTTCGGCTAAGGGTAATTAGGGTTTCTGTTTTTTGATTTGGGTATTGGGCTGTTTTGGGCTTAGGGTTAGGTATTGGGTTTGTTTTGTATTGGGTTAGTGGGTAAGGGTTGGTTTAGGTGGGCTAAGGTTAGTTGGGCTAATGGTTGTAAATGGGTTTAGGGGTAGGTTTAATTTAAATGGGCTTTTGTAATGGTAGGCCAAAATTGGCCTGCAACAACTTGTATTAGTAAATAAACTTAAACATGTCTTTAGTCTAATCGGAAATGAACAAGTCGATTGAAAGACTAATATATCGCCTATCAACTCCAACTAAGGATATGTTTTGTTTTAAGCATAAGAGTAGATAACTCCCAGAAGATAGAGACATAGTTGTGACTAATTGGATTAACAGTACATTAGACAAGACCTAAGTAGAATAGGTCCTAGATCCATTTATGGATTTATTCACTTGTGACTTTCATAGTGTAGCATACCTTAATCTTGAGTGGATGATAGACTATGTATGCATGACTCGTATACTTTGATGTAAATAAAAGTTTGAATTCAAATAGATAAGAAGTCGAAAGCTAGTGCGTTGAGTATATGACTTCTGTAGTATGTAATATCATTCACAATAGTGGAATTTTAAGCCCAACTAATGGGTAAATTGTAACCATTAAAGTAACCATGTCAAGTAAGTGTCATAACACCCTATGGCCTGTGTTGTGGCACTGATGACAGTTTACTCCTTAGGGCGTATCTTCAGGGCTATGTCGCGACACTGATGGTAGACTGCTCCACTAGTACTCTATTTGCTGTGTTGCAACATTGATGGCAGTCCACTGTCTTTGTGCCTACAAATAATGTCCTGCACACTCACCAAACATATTAGTCGACCTTTAGGCCTACCTTGGCCCACAAGGTCATATGAATCACCGAATTTGCTCATTTTATTACCTAAGTGTTACCGGTAAAAAGTAAACGAAAACATAAAAAAAATTGCTTTCCTACGAGCTCAGTAAGTACAAAAAGTAGTTTAATATTCTACAATTAATCACGACAGATCACAGACGCAATTGAAAAATAGGATCTAATGAACCTACAACATGGACCTATGTGCGATATAGCGGATTCGAGAAAAGTAAGATTTGAAATATATCTTTAATTGATTTGCATTCGTGTTAATTAGAGCTTCGTAAGGAAAGTCTAATCGTAGCTACAACTACTTTGCTCTGACTTCTAATATATCAATCAAGCGACAACGATTAGAATTCTTATGAACTACTGATAAATTTATTTCAAAATCACTTTTGTATTAGACTAAGTATTTTGAGTAAAGTGAATCAAAGAAGGAAACAAATGATTCTTTTATAATAGACCTGCAGATAATCAACAACATAGGGATTGTCATCGTAGTGGGAGAGTTTCCAGGAAATCGGATTTCTTCATGTATAATGGTAGTGCTTATAACACAAAAACTGTTGAATAAAAAGACAATGATTCGTTCACCTACAATGATGCTATGCAAAATATTGGTTCCAAGCTATGTAACATCTCTAAAATTCCCAAAGTCATAGGTAGTGTTATTTTGGAAATATGCGAGTAGGGTTTTTAGAGTAAATAAAATGTGATTTATCAGTGATAGATAGTTGGATATCGGAGGAAGTTGAAAATAATGATATGTTGAGAAATATTAATTTAGGGTATAGACTAAATTGTAAAGTTATAAACAGTGTAGGGTCAAAGTGTGAAATTTAAAATATGAAAGGATAAAATTAAATTAATAAGAAAAAGTAAAAGAATTAGAAGTATAATTTTATCAAAAGTGAATACTGATTCAAAGGGTGGATTGTAAAGATTTTTAAAGGGCAAAAAAATTCTTTTGAAAATGGATAATTATGGAATTATTAAAATAAGAAAATTAGGAATATGTTGGCATGATTTTTAGCTAATGGATTTGACGAGAAATTGAGATTAAATCCTAGCCATTGGATTTAAATTATTATAACTAGAATTTTATATTAATTATATTATATTATTATTAAACCAATTAGATATTTTTATGGAAAGATGGAGAAACTCTCCAACGTGCTTCATTCATACCCCAAAAAATAGAAAGAAAGAAGAGAAGTTTTGTTTTTCTTACAATTTCATCCCTTTCCTCCATTAATGTCAAATCCTAGCCAAAAACCTTTGAATTTTCATTAAAATCCTTAGCAACCTAGCAAGCTTGGTTTATTTTATATTCATGGAGACAATGTACGGATATCACCATCATCTTTATTTCAATTAGTAATGCATCAAAGTGTTTTGATTATATATATATATATATATATATATATATATATATATATATATATATTATCTTATTGATATGTTAATAATGAGAAAGACTAAGAAGTGAAAGAAGGTAAAGAAAGCTAGGAAGCATTTTCAAACCAAACAACAAGTAACTACTCTTACATTTCTTCTTACCATAAATAAAGAAATTAAGTATAAACATATAGAAATTGTAACCTCCCAAAATTTCCAAATAGACACGTGTCACTTTTCTGGTAATAAATATAGTAAATTTTCGAGAATTTTTTTGAAAATTATTGATTCTGGATATGAGAATTAATGGAAAGATTTTTTGAAGTGAAAATGTGATGAATTGACCAAACTGTAATTTTAAAAAGTTCAAAGACTAAAATACAAATTTGACCGAAATAGGAAAAATGAATTATTATTGATTACTTGGCATGGAAACATATTAGATTATTTTTTTTAGTGATGAAAATCACCTTTGGACTAAATTAAAAGAAATTTAAAAGTATAGAGACTAAATTATAAATTTCTCATTTTTGACGAGAGGGGGAAAAAGTATAATCTTTAGTACTCAAGGATGCGTATTAAGTATTAAATGAAACTTATAATTTGGGTTGTTTAATAAATATTTGTTGTGAAGAAATTAAGTTTAAAAGCATAAAGGAACAAAAAGATTATTTTGCCCCGAAAAGATATTTTGATCAATTCTCAAAAATTTTATGATAAAATTATTATTTTTATGAAATATTTGGTTGGGCAATATACTAATAAAGGCTCATTTCTAAAATTATTTACGAAAATGGGCCGTTTCTAAAAATAATTACGAGTATGGACCAAAAACCCAAAAACGCGCTAGCGTGGACGCATTTTCAGGGGATAAAACAGAAAAAATGCTTCCACATTAGCACTTTTTTCCTTGTGTCAGGCAAAAGCATGCTGACATTGGCACGATTTTCCTCGTGCTCGTACTAAATTTTCAAACAATGTCATTTTTTTTAAAATATTACAAAAATAGACCAATTTTTTTAAAAATTTACGAGAATAAGCCTTTATAAAGACCCAAAGTGGCAGCACTATTTTTTTTTATGCCACCAATTAATATAAAAATAAACCTTACAAAACAGATCTTTATATATACTAGAGGTGTGCAAGGGCCGGGCTACCCGACCTGGCCCGAAAGCCAGCTCGAAAAATGGGAGGGTTCGGGTAAAAATATAAGCTCGAAATATGAGTTTGGGCAAAAAAAGAGGCCCGTTTAGAAAACGGGCCAGGGCTCAGGTAAAACTTTTTTGGCCCAGGCCCGGCCCGACCCGACCCGAATTATATACTAAATATATATATTTTTATTTTTAATCATACTTACATTTTATTTTCAATTTTAATATAACCATTTTTTATTATATTTTTAATTTGTGTATTGTTTTAAGAATTGTTTTAGTCCCATTTTTTATTTGTTTCTTATTTTAATATTTGTTCTTATGTTTTTAAATGTATTTGATTTATTATGTTTTAAAATTTTTTATTTAACGAAATAAGCTAAAAAAAATTTGATATGGGCCGGGCCTGGGCTCAGGCTTAACAATTTTATTTTGGGCCAGCCTTGGACAAAATTTTAATCCCATATTTCGGGCTGGGCCAGGCCCGAGCCTAAAAAATGGGCCTAAAATTTTATCTGGACCTGGCCCGGCCAATGCACACCTCTAATATATACCCAAAGTCTCATTTCCTTTTTTTTCTTAAACAATGTGAGATGTGAGATATGTGTATACTCATGAATAGGTTTACAGCTTGTTCCTAGATAATGTGAGATTCCTTCATCTTTTAACTAACAACATAATATTAGTGGCTACACTATATTTTTATATATATATATATATATATATATATATATATATATATATATATATATTTACTTATAGAGTTTAATTTTTTTTACAAAAAGTTAACATTTATTACATTATATGTAAAATTTTTAAACTCTATAAGTAAAAAAATTATAAAATATAAAATGATGTGGGATTTGGTTTCTTCTTGTTTGAAGATGACCAAATGGGTTTGAAATAAAGGTGTTTGGAGGATGTGTGGAAGATTATATAGTATTTGCCATTAATGCAATCTTGTTTTGTTGCAATTGTTTTTTTAAAAGCAATTTCATTTTATATACTTCAATACCAATATTATTAGATATCCACCAAAAAGATCATATAGATTTATTTACTGGACACTAAAATTTGATGCAAACAATCAATATAATGTGCAGGTATGAAACTATTAATGAATCAATTCATATATGTTTGTTTTCTTTTCAAATGAATGAAAGTTATATTGAAACAAAAATCATTCACGTATAAACAATTTTATACATATGTAATATAAAAATTAATTATGAAGTTGTCTATTCTTATGTATTTAAGGTAATTTTTTTATCACTTAATTATAAAATGTTATAAAATAGTCATTTAATTATGTTTTTTTTGAATCATTTGTTTATGAAAAGTTACAAAATTGTCATTCAACTATTCAAATTTGTCGTCTTCTTTTTTTTTGTTACATACCATAAAATTCAAGATAATTGAGTGACCCAAAAAAAAGTTACTAATAGTTGAGTGATCATTTTGTAAGTTTTTATAATTTGATAGCAAAAAAATAATAGTTAAATGACTATTAATGTAATTTAATCTAGATATAAAAATATGAAAAATAATTATTATATTTTATGTATATTATATATTTCTATAAAAAAAACTTATTTAACATAACTGTATACTATGTTTAAATAGATTATCTATCTAGTCAAAATACATCTGAAATAAATTTATCAGCATTGATTAGGTGATGAAAATTAAATTAAAACTAGGATTAAAAAATTAACAAGTATAGTAAAATATTTAAAAATAAATATTTAACAAAAGAGATATCAATTTTTTAAAATTACAAAAAAATATATCTGAGTACCAAATACTCACCATTTATTTATTAATCAAACATTCATAATATAAAATAAAATAAATAATAAAAATATTAAAAGTATAACTTCTAAATTGAAATAATGGAAAATTATTTAAAAAAATTAGAATTGCATGGATATTAACTTCAAACATTTAAAATTGAATAGAAGATTACTACATGTACGAGTTCCATATGTACAATTTGTTCTCTTTTTTTTTTAATGGTCCTTTTGTATATATGTTAACAATTCTAAAATGCAACAAGATTAAATATCTCAAAAGATAATTTTATAATAAGAGAAAATATTAACAAAATATAAAAAAATAGAAATTGTTTTGTACAAAAATTATAAAATATAGTGTAGTCTTTAATCTTATGTTGTTAGTTAAAAGATGAAGGAATCTCACATTGTCTAGGAACAAATTGCAAACCTATTCATGAATCTATATATACACATAGCTCACATCCCACATTGCTTAAGGAAATAAGAGAAATGAAACTTTGGGTTTATATAAAGATCTGTTTTGTAAAATTTGTTTTCACATTAATTGGTGGCACCAAAGAAACAATTGGTGCTGCCATTTTGGGTCTTTATAAATGTTTATTCTTGTAAAAAAAAATTTTAAAAAAAATCTATTTTTACAATATTTTAAAAAATGACATTTTTTGAAAATTTAGTTCGAGCACGAGCAAAAGTGCATCCATGTTATCACGCTTCTGCCTGACACAAGGAAAAAAAAGTTGATGTGGAAGCGTTTTTCTGAGTTATTCTCTGAAAACGAGTCTATGTCAGTACATTTTTTGTCCATACCTATAATTATTTTTAGAAACGGTCAATTTCCGTAAATAATTTCAGAAATGGGCCTTTATTGGTATATTACCCTATTTAGTTTAAGTAATAAATTTGGATACTTAATATTTGAATGATGTTAATGGGTCACAATATTCAAAACTATGAGCTTGGAATTTGTTGGAATTGGGCCTTTGGACCCACTTGTGTAATATTAAAGAGGAAGAATGGATGAAGCCAGCCCCATCAGCCCCTCCTCCCCTTGCTGCTGCCGTTTCCCCCCACTTCCATGGCTTCCCTCTTCTCTCTTTGCTTCTTTAAAATTTTTAAATAAACTTTGAGGTTTTGCTAAAATGTTTCAGAAAACAACCTCCATGCTAGTTTTCCACCATCATCTCCTCAAATTTCAGTAGGGGTTTTACGGAGTTAGAGAGAGAAAATGAAAGCTAGAGGGACTAAATTCGAAAAGTAAAATTAAATTTTTAAAAATAAAAGTATGAATTACATTCCAAATATAGGAAAGTAAAATAACTTTGATTATATTGTAACATTTAAAGTTTCTATTTAATTTAGCCAAATAACCCAAGACAAAGCTAGATGAGAATCATGTAGTGCCTATAAATGGATTGCTCCATCTAAAATCTAAAAGCAAAGTGAAAATAACAAGAAAAAAATACCTGTGATCTAAGGGGAAGATATACAAATCATTCTGATATGGACGCTTTTATTGTGAGAGGAATTTTAGTTTTGTTTATTTATTATATCAGGTTTTATTAAGAGTTTTAGTTTTACTTATTTTCTCTATTATATTAGGTTTTTGTTTCTTCAACTCTAAGTTAGGAATTCTATTTTATGACAATTAGGACTCTTTCCTTTGTTATTAACAGTCTATAAAAGGCTGTTAATATGAAATAAAGAGGCAAGCAATTATTCTATAAAAAAGAAATGTTATTTTGAGAAGGGGTTCAGTCAATGACGAATCTGCCTTTTGAGTAACCATGTAGAAGCAAGAATTCTTTCTCGTCTAGACCTGTGACTAGATCCTACGTGAAGGCGCATAATAACTTGGTAACAAAGCCAGCTGTAATGGGTGACAAAAAGACTTTGACAGCCAAGCTGGAGGCTTTCATGGAACAAATGGCTACAAGGCAACAAACATTAGAGGAGCAGATGGTGATATTATCTCTTTCGGTCCAAAAGATAACGAAGGGAGATTCAAAGAAGAATAATGAAGAACAGGGCAGTAACAAAGGCAGGAAAAAGAATTTAGACTTGCAACACGGTGGGTGCATGGTGCCACGATACTCTAAGATGGAATTTCCCACTTATGATGGTGTTGGAGATCTTTTAGGGTAGTTGAAAAGATACGAATTTTTTTTGGCAATCAATGAACTAACGAAGAAGACAAAGTAATCTTAGCATCATTCCATCTTTTAGGAGAGGCACAATTGTGGTTTGATCAAATGGAAGAAGAGGAGATAAATCTTGATTGGGGGTGTTTTAGAGAGTGTTGTCATGTAAGGTTTGAGCCATCTATGAGTAATAACCCCTTGGGAGAACTTGTCAACTTGAAACAAACTGGGACTATAGAGGAAGATCAACGCCAATTTCAATCACTATTGGTTAGGGCTACTGATCTTAAACCTCGACAACAAGTAAACCTCTTTACTGCCGGGTTGATAGAGGAACTTAGAATTGATATTGAGATGCAACAACTGGAAAACCTTGGAGTTGCAATGAATATGGCTCGAACATTGGAACGTAAACAAAATGTCTCTTCCAAACTGTCATCTCGAGCCATCTAGAATTGGCCAACTTCCCAAAACATTGGCAGCAATTCAATCATTCCAACGGCTAAAAGCATTGCAAAAGAAGGGGGACAAACAACAGAACCAACAGGGAACAACGGCAAAATAGGTTCTTCTGCACCATTTATTAAAAGATTGACATAGATAGAAATGGAGGAAAGAAGGGCTAAAGGGCTATGTTATAATTGTGACGAGTCTTATTCCATGAGACACAAATGTAAAAAGTTATTTTAGATAGAAGTACCATATGTTGAAGGCAAGCAAGATGATGATGAGATGGATGATTTTGGATAAGTTCTGAAGTTTATTCTGAATTTGAGCTTGAGGGCAAGCTCAACTCCGAGTAGGGGAGTAATGATATGAACACTTTTATTGCAATAGGAATTTTAGTTTTATTTATTTATTATATCAAGTTTTATTAAGAGTTTTAGCTTTACTTATTTTCTCTATTATATTAGGTTTTTGTTTCTTCATAAACTCTAAGTTAGGAATTCTATTTTATGACAATTAGGACTCTTTCCTTTGTTATTAACAGTCTATAAAAGGCTGCCAATATGAACTAAAGAGGCAAGCAATTATTCTATAAAAAAGAAACGTTATTTTGAGAGGGGGTTCAATCAAGGACGAATTTGCCTTTTGAGTAACCATAGGTCGAAGCAAGAATTCTTTCTTGTCTAAACCTGTGACTAGATCCTACGCAAAGGCGCATAACACATTCATTCAACTCTTATGAAATTAAAGAATCAGAATTTGATTACAAAAACCAACCAAGATACAGTGGTCCCCCTTGATCGGCAAGAACTGTTGTATCCAGATTAACAACAAAAGAAAGCTGACTTTGGACCTACATGACACAACTTATATGAAATAGTACGTGCGTATACATACATACATACATAAATACATACATACACTGTTGCTGCAGTTAAAGGTGATCTATATATTGCATCGATCATATCCAAAGAACCATGATGAGTTTTCTGCAAGTTTTGATGATAACTCACCATCCTCACCGTTGTAGAATGGTTCAAATTCTTCTCGCCATCGCTGGTCACCTGCATCATATTTGGCAATATCAATCTTGTCATAAGAAGGTCGTTTGGCTTCTTTAGGTAGACGCGATTCTGCTAGCAGTTCTTTAAGAGTGCTAATCTCATATTCATGTTTTCGCTTTAATTTATCAATCTTTTTGTGAGCCTTATCAGTTTCTTGTTCTGCTTCCATTGCTCGCTTCTGCAATTATTTTAGAACAGAAGGAAATGAGAACAGTCTAAAGGCTTCGAATACCATCAAAGATTACTTTCATTGCCCCCTGGGAAATCATATAGATTCCAAGCTCATCCCAAAGCAAAAAAATTAAAATTTATGAGCTTTGCTTGTAAAGGTCAACAAATGGGAAAATTTTAACCAGAAGCCCTAAAGACTTCTTGGGAAAGCATACTAAAGGAAATTTTTTATGAGAAAGGAGAAATATAAAATACAGAAGAAGCTTACTACTTACTAGGTCTAACAAGTCTAACTGCAGTGTTATTTAATATTCTCTGATTTCGAAGTACAAGCATTCCATCTGGAAAGCATCTTATATATTGCCTCATCCACATTTACTTGGAAAATCAATAAATTGAAAGACAATGTTACTTGTTACTCTTCCAGCAAAAAAACATTTAAAATCAATAAATTAGAAGACTGAACAGACACTACAACATCTAAAATCAAATATGAAAGCTATCTTAGTTACCAGTTATGGCCTTAAGCTCAAAACTGAATATGTAGCAACAATCATAAGCAAGCAGTGAAGTTAAAAGTGCATGAAAACATATCAATAAGTTAGCTTACTTGAGCAGCTGCTACAGCTTCCTCTGCTTCTTTTAGCCGTACAAGCAATTCGCCTGCAGCCTGGACTGCTTCAGCAGTATCCCTCAGTTGAGCCTGGAGTCCTTTATTTTCATCCCTAAGATATAGTCTCTCCTTTTCCGTTTGCTCTTTCAATGCAGAAATTTCAGCAGCAAGTGCATTTACGAACTTAGATTCAGCACCCCTGACTCCTGCCCTAGCAGCTGCCTTTTTAACATCATCTATTCCCTCTCGAATTCGTCTATGCCTTGCAAGCAATTGAATATGTTTTTCCTCAAGATCTGCATACTGTTCAAGCATTCTTGCATGTCCCTCCATAGCCATCTGCATTGCTTCCTTTAATTCTTCTGCACATTTTTTCTCCATATCTAATTCCTGCTTCCTTCTTTCAGCCAGCAACCTGGCTGCATCAAGTTCAGTCCTCAATTCTTCTGCAAGAGAAATCCATTTACTTTCTGCCTCAGTCCACCGAATTCTCTCTTGTTCAAATTTTGCTTCAGCACTAACCTCACTTGTCCCTGGTATTGCACTAAGAGGTGGTTGCACATTTGGATCACATGAATAAGTCAACTGCAATAGAGAATTTTGTCTTCTAGCTAATGTGGAAGAAGAGTCTATATAATACCGTAACTGGTTTCTTAAATCCTGAATTTCCTCTAATAGTACTTCCCTCTCACCCAAATCATGAAAATTTCGGAACTGCTCCAACTCATCCTGAACTCTTTTTAACTCAATCTTCGTTCTTAAAACCTCAGGATGATTATCATATTTCTCCTTCAAGAGCTGAAGGCAAATAGGTAAGTCATAGATGTATAAAAGATGTTTAACTAAGAAACGCTTAAAGCCCAAGCATATACCTTGTGCTCATGTGCAAGGGAAGCTAGCTCTGCTCCCAAGAATTCCTCAGTAGGTAAAACACCATCCATAAGGCTCTCAAGGCGAAGAATTTTATCTTCTCTTGTCTGCCCAATAATAGCATTGCATTCTCTTTCATGTTTGTACTGTTGCACCTGTAAATAATAGCCCAGTAAATATAACATCAATAGTTGACAATGAAGATGGCCACAGTCTGCTAGTACAATTACAAAGGAACCTACCAAACGGTTTAGCTGCATTATCTCGGAAGCTTGTTTGGCACAGAACTCTTCAAGAGCCATTTCTCTCCTGATAGATCCAGCCAAAACCTTCTCCACAGCCTGTGCAACAAAAAAGTAAGAAATGTCAATTATGCTGAAGATCTGAATCTGCAATGCCATAACCTGGACCTCTTACCTTTGGAACTTGCTTCTTGGTTTTCTCAGAAGACTCTGATTCATCAACAGGTACTAACTGCAAGTTTGAGCTTTCATTGTTCTCTTTGCCCTCCAGATTTGTTCTCTCTTTACAATTAGTACAAAGAAATCCTAGCGGTTCTTCTCCTTGAATCTCGTAATCTTGAGGGAAAGTTTGAATTCCAACATCAACTTTGAAAGCAGCAATGGTTGGCTGGGAATCAGCAGGTTTTAATGAAAAATGATATGATCTCCTCAATGCTAAACTCCGACCAATAATCTCAAGACCTCGATGAAGGCTAGCTGCCAAGTGTTCTGCTGGTGTGATAGCCTCTGAGCCATCATTCTTAAGACCTTTCTGCGAAGCAGTGACCACTGATGATGTCCTCAAACTCTTTGTACTCTGGTTAACTTTAGGTGAGACACTTGATGTTGGGGATTTAAGAATCCCAGGGGAATTTCCATCAGTTGTTTCAATAGTTAGACAGTCTGAATTCTCTTGGACACTTTCATGAGCAGGAATAATGTTTGGGGGTCTTGTAGCAGGTTCAACACAATCAACAGTCATAATTTCAGAGGTTTTAGGCTCTTCAGATATTTCATCTTCAATGTGAGCATCAGTATCCTCAACATTTCGTGCTTTGCCATATTCAGATGCATTAGGCCCTGGATCACTAGCACATCCTATCTCGGACATGGGATTTCCGGAATCTGATTCAATTATCTCTAGTTTGGTCACTTCATTTGAATGGTTATATATATCAGATGATCGCAAATCTATTTGAGCACAAAGATTCTCAACAGCTTCCTCATCTATTTCCATCTCCTCGTCGCCATCTTCATCAACATGAGGTAATACCCTTGGATGATTGAGGCTAAATTTTAACAAATTCAAGCTTCTGCGGGCATTCCATCCAGTTGAGTAACCTGCATTTGGATCAGCTTGGTTGTTACCATTAGCTTTCATTCGATGGAGTTCATCCTGTATGGTTCCATCACCATTTGTTAGATTCACATTTATTGCATAACTGATTTTTTTTTTTTTTGGGGGGGCGGGGGGGGGAGGATTATGAGAATATACCTTGAGCTGTCGAATCACCTCACGTAGAAATTTTACGTCATCCTGCATTACTTCATTAACAACAGCCTTGTTCTTGACTGCCTTTGCACGCTGAGCAAACCGTAGTGTGCTGAATGTTTCACTTTTACAGCTGCATTATTACTTGCGTAAACTTCCCTTCCAAAAAGTAAAAAGACTAAGGGGGGAACTTAAGTAAAATAGGATGTCTTCTTATTTACCTTTGAGATGGAGAAATTGCACAGACCATTGCTAATTTTGCATTGCCACCAAGAGATTCCTGCAATAAAAATGTCAACTTGGAGTCTCTGTAGGGGATATGCCTTTGTTTTCCAGTTTGGGAAACTTCAGCAAGAATGTTTATCAAGTTCCTGAACTCCAAATATTATGTAAAATTAGCAAAAGGTGCTAGCTTGTAACACAATTAAAACAACTGTTGTATGCTTTTCAGTGTAACTGGAAACCTACATCAGTAAAGATGACATGTTCAGTACTATGTTTTGCCAACTCTGTCAAATAAGAATTGATCCAGAGACTAGAGTTTCAAGTAAGGATGCTAGGAAGGAAAGGATGAAAAAAGCATACCCAAGCTGTGAGAGTGAACGGTTAATATTGCCTGCCTCCTTTAAGCGCTCCCCTGCAGCACCAGTTAACTTTTGTCGCTCTGAGCCAGCTAGATCAACAAAATTTATCCGGCTTGTTTTAAAGCTACTTACACCGTCAGCCACACTCTGTAACAATAAATAGTACTTCTGAATCCCTCAAGTATAATTGAGAGAGGAAACCCAAAAATAGGATATATTTTTCAATTGTTGTGCAGATCATTAGATACTTGTATGTTTATTATTTACAGAAATTAGAAAATAAACAATGCCATTGTACTTGAGAAAATTTCTCTTTGTAGAGCTGCAAAATTAGTAATTTGATGCCACCAATTCGTAACTGGAAGAGTTATATTTGATCAAACAAACATTAGAAACACAAAATTAACCACATGAAATTCAAAGCATTATTACCTTGCACCGAGATTCAACAACACAAGTAAAAACACTATGTGAACGAGAACTTTCAGCATTGATACTAGTCGCACCTGTTCTTCTATTCGATAATCCCTACATTCAAGAGCAGCGTGTAATTTTAACACCTTAAAAATTGGCCTATTCAAATAGTCATGCTTCCAATTCACTTTTATCTCCTGGAATAAATCGATCAAGCTGATTGGAAAATTAAATCATACATAAAAATTTTCTATTTCTCGGAAGAAAAAGTTGAACATTGGCATTGTAAACATAAAAATTGAAGATTTTCTTCACGAGCGTCTACAAGGAAGAAAGCAATGAAAAATAAGAATCTGAAAGAAAAAAAAAAACCTTTAGCAATAGCTTAGTCACATCCCTCATCGAATTTACATACTCTTCTGTCAAATTCTCAACATAGACGCCAGATTTTACATCTTCTCTGATCTGGATGAAAATGATAGAACATTATAAGCAAACCCAATCTTTTCGTCTGGTAAGAAAATGGCAATTGAAAAGTTAAATAACTATCCATTCTACCTGCAGGTTTCCTTGATTTGGATCCAATAAATCTGTTATTTGCTCATTATATATCTGCAAAAGGAAATTGGGAATCAAGTGATAAGGAACAAGAATAATACAACTCTAAGCAGTTCAATTATGTCAAAACTAAGAATCACAATAAGTCATTTAACTGTACCTCAAGAAAAGAACAGCGACACTGATACTTGAGCTGTTTATCAGCATGCTTAATTTGCTCCTATAGAATAAAAAAGGTCAAAACACAAACTATTGAAAATGGTTCCATCTTAAAATAAAAAAAAAAAACCAGCAAATTCACTGATGAACATAAATTCAAAAATTTTACCTCATTGATGCGAGCAAACAGTCGCTGAAACACACGAGGAGTTAAGCCCTGTTGATCACTTGATAAATTTTCTTCTAACAAGGCATTGGCTGGACCCCAAATCGTATAAGTCTTTCCACTTCCAGTCTAATGAAATCATATCATTCAGATCCAGAAATTGAGAAAGGTTATAAAGCAAATAAAAAAGTAATTCAAACATAAAAATCAAAGAAAATGAAGAAGCAAGTACCTGACCATAAGCAAACACGGAGCTGTTGAACCCAGCAAGGCAATTTTCGACAACAGGCGCTCCTACGAGCTGGAAGATATCTAGCTGCAGTAAAATTTTAAAAATTCCAAAAATTAGGCCATTTCAGAAATAATTGAACATACGGAAATTAAAAAAATAAGCTTATTAGTGCCTGAGTTGCATCCGAGTTGGCGACTGAGTCAAACGTGAAGGACTGTCCACTGATGCTCAAAGAATCACAGGTAATTTTCTGGACAATCGTTTCCCCTTCTTCCTCTTCTTTAATAGGTGGTCGCATCCGTATAATCACCTTGAAAGAAAATTAATTAAGTGTTTTTTTTTTAGATTTTTTGACCCTAATAATCAAATAATTCAAAATTATGAAAAGGAAATACCTTGACACCGGAATCGGAAGCTCCCGAGACGGAGTTTTCGGAGAGGGTTTCAGTGAAAAGTTTGCGTTTGAGAGGGTTGGAGGAGGGGGGACGAGGGGGTAGTGGACACTTGCTCTTAGCCATTGAGGTGGCGGAAGCGGGGGAAAGTTGAGAGTTGGGATCTGGAGGCGGAGTGTTCTCTTTGGAAGATTTTTTATGTTTTCGCTTGGATTTGGGAGGGGTAGGGTTTGGGGAAGAAGAATTCTCCATCGGATCTCTCAAGTTTGTGTTTCTTGGTAACATGAAATGCTTCATTTTTGCTATTTTCTTTCTGTTGTTTGGTTTGAAAAGAAAAAAGAGAGAGAGAGACAGAAAGGTGATGCAGTGAGGGAAAAATAGCCGTTCATAAAAGAGAGAATTTGAATTGGGGATTTGAAATTACACGTTGGATCTGGAGCGTGGCTCTGTTTACAAGACTGGCGAGTCGGGTTGGCCCAAACTTTTCTTTTAATTTTTCTTTTTCTTTTTCTTTTAAATTTTGGTTTAATATTTCATTTGGTACCTGAACTTGACACGTTTTTCTAATTTGGTACTTAAACTTAACATTTTTCCCTAATTTGATACCTGAAGTTGAAACTTTTTCTTAATTTGGTATTTAATCTTTTTTTTAGTCTAATTTGGTAACTGATCTCTTTTTTTGTCTGATTTGGTACCTAAACTTGTCAAACGTTATACAAATTACTCCAATATATTAATAATGTTAACTTTTTATGAGGTAGCAAAAATAAATAAGGTATGATCGACATGTGACAAAAGAATGGTATTTCTTTTTTATATTTTAAATGTTCAATTAATTTTTTTTTATTTATTTATTTCATTTTATTAATTTAAAATAATAAATTTCTTTTATTTTGGGTTTTCAAAATTCTTGTTTTCTTATTCAGAATCAATTCATTAAGCATAGCTCAATGCATACTTTTTTTAACACAAATTTCATCTAACACATGACATTTTTGTAGCGTAACACAAAGTTTTTAACACCGTTAGCATTTTGGGTAATTTGTATAACATTTAACTTAAGTAGCAATTTGTATATCAAAAAAAGCTTAGATATCAAATGTAATTTATATAACATTTAATAAGTTTAGGTACCAAATTGAACCTAAAAAAAGCTTAGATACGAAATTAGAAAAAGAAATTTTAAGTTCAAATACCAAATTGGACCTAAAAAAAACTTAGGTACCAAATTAGAAAAAAAAAAATCAAAGTTAGGTACTAAACTAGGCCCAAAAGGTTTAAGTACCGAATTAAGAAAAAATGTCAAGTTCAGGTACCAAATGTTATAAGCCATAAATTTTTATTTGCTTAGACTGACTTGTCCACATGCAACTGCCTCAATTTCTTGTTGGGTAAACTTTATAAATAGTTGCCAACTATTAGATTACTTTTGTTTTGGTCATTTAAGTTTAAAATTTTCTATTTTAGTCACTAACGTTATCAAAATTTAACATTTCGGTCACTATTTGTTAAATCACAAATAGATTGTTGACGCGGCCTTTTTATTGTTGGTATAATAACAAATTTAGCCTATAATATTTATAGATTATATCAACTTGGTCCTAATTCTAAAAAATTCAACGAATATAACCTTCAACTTTACACATTATGTCATAGTCTTGATTCTTAAAATTTTAAAATTAAAAATAAAAAAATTAACAAAATTATTTAAACGTTCATTTTTCGATAAAACATGAATACAAAATTATAAAAATATTTATAAATAAATGAATATAAATTTTTCTCATTTTTCTAACATGACATTTATTTATTAAAATAATAATTCTATAAGTAAGGCAATCTAAAGGCGGAAATCATGAAAAAAACTTAAGCATATTCAACATTTCCATTTTTCAACATTAACAACTACCATGTTTAGATTGGATCAAAAACTACAGCCTGATGTCAAATGGGATAAGAATTGATGTCTTTAGGTTCGCCCAAAATGAGTTTGTTACATTTGAGATTGTGCCTGAGGGCAGGCATATTATTGGGGATATATAGGTGAAGATGAGATATGGGAGACCCAACAGGTGGAAGGCCATGTCGGCAACTCTACAATTGATTTGTAGCTTAATAGCACAATGACGGAGTATATAGAAATCAAGGAGTTCAAAGTAAGGGTTATTGGTGATGATGGTTGTGGGTAAAGACGAAGCCAAGCGCTCGACAAATTTAGTGAGGAATAAGTAATAAGGCCAAATGTAAAATAAATAAATTATTATTTATAAAAATAAAACTAAAAACAAAAGAGAGAGAGAGAAAAGTTTGAATATGGTTTAAGTCTTGTTTGTGGGTTTTAAAATAAATTATTATTTATAAAATAAAATTAAAAAAAGAAAAGTTTGAATATGATTTAAATCTTGTTTGTGAATTTTTAAAAAATATTTTATTTGTAAAATTATTATTTTAACAAAAAAATTCATTTTAGAAAAAGAGAGAAATGGATATTCATTTATTTATAATTTTGAATGTATTTTATAAAATTTTATGTATTTTTATCGAAAAAAGGACTTTTAAAAATCAAGACTAAATTGACATAATGTGTAAAATTGAGGGTTAAGTATATTGAACCTTTTAGAATTAGAACTAAATTGATAGAATCTGCAAACATAAGAGGACTAAACTTGTTATTATGACAATGAAAAACAACCACATCAGCACTTCGTTAGTAATTCAATGGATGAGTGACCAAAATATTAATTTTCAATAACATTAGTGATTAAAATAGAAAATCTGAAACTTTGGTGACCAAAACAGAATCACGCTAATAATTGGTATTTTTTTTTTACTTCTTTTACCTATTTATTAATTATGTTATGTTCTTTGTCGATCACTTTTTGTCTCAATTAGTATTTACTTTTGACTTTTTTTATTTTTTACCGATAACTTATTAACTCTTTTTGTAATGAATCATTTTTTAGAAATGTTGAAAACTTCGGTTTTGAGGCCAAACAACCTAAGTCAAGTTAGTTCAAAAAAAATTAATTGAATACTTAAGAATATAATTAGTTTGTAATTAATTAAACACATTAATTAGAATAGTATGAGGACTAAGTTGTAACTGACTTCAACTAATGAAATTAGATTAGGAGTTTTATCAAGCCCTTAATGTGCAATTAAACCAGGGATCAAAAGGGTAATTTACTCATATTTAAATATGGTTAATGGCTTAAATAAATCAAAGACATCATTCTCCACTATCTTAAGACTATGGAGATAATGGTTATTGATTAATGGCATTATTATTATATTATATTAACAAGGAACAATATATGGGATAGGGGAGAGATAATAGCATTTTCTATCATCTTTCTCCCATAGCCGAAAGTTGAGTACAAGAAAAAGGTTAAGCTCATCCTCCATAGTTAGCCAAAAATATCAAGGTATATAAACTTATATTTTAAAAATTTCATGGATTTCTAATTTATTTAGCTTAGTAAAGTTGATTTATAAGCTAGATTGTTCAATTGTTAAAAGTGATTCAAGTTACTATTAAAAGGAGTAGAAGGATTAAGTTAAAATTATGAATTACTTAGTTGATTGAGTTTAAGTTAAGTGAAAATCATGTTAGAAGTGTAGAGGGTAAAGTTGTGATTAAGTTAATTTGGATAATTGTTAAAGAAACTTCTGTTGTATTACTAGGGACTTAATTGTAAGAGATGAAAATTATAGAACTAATTAGTATACAATCATAGTTTGAGACCCCTAAAAAAATTATGGAATCGGATTTCAACTTGATTGAGAGAATTGAAAGATATGGGAATTTCAGATATTAAGGTCCAAAGGATTATTAGAAGACTTTGCATTCCATGATATTATCATAAATTCATGATATTGATTATAGATTTGCATGAATTATTAGAGAAAGTATGGGAGGTTATTTGAGCAAGTAGAGGAAAGGATAAAGTTGTTGATTAAGCCTTGAAAGAAATCTAGTCATTTTGTGTTTTGAAAGGTAATTTCTCATGGAACTCACCATCCTTCCTTGTTAGCTATGTATACTTGTATGTACCATTATGTTTATAATGTTACTAGCTCTTTAACATGTTTGTTATTTAATGAGCTTAATATTCTTGGCAGGAAGATACTAATGAATGAGATAAGTGGAATGAATATCATTTGATTTGTGAAAAGGAAATCATGTTTATATGGAAAGTGATATACTTATTGTAATGAGCCAAAATAAATGATTAATGATTTCTTAGGAGTTACATGAGAAATGTGTATTTTGTATTAAGCTATGACTTGTAATCAATGAATTATGGGATAAGACACATAATTTTCAAAACTTGTATATGTTTATAAGTGTTAAATGCCCATGTAAACTTATAGAAAGGCTAAGATACAATTGGCATGTCAATAAGGTCATATGCGCATTTCTTTACGGGTTTTGATAGTAATGCGAAGACTATGTTATGTCATTGTAGAATTTAACATTTGTTATAGATTGTCGAATATGCATTGCCTATACGGAGACCTTGGTGTGGTGGAGGGATGTGCTTGCATATGTATATGCATTTGTTGGCTATGGGCTTTGCACTCAAGTGCTTTGGTATGGTGTAGTTCATGCTCTTTTGAGCTATCTTGGTGTGGTGTAGTTCACCCATGTGTCTGAGTTTGTTTTTACTAAGGTTACATTGGGCAAATGTTAAATCGAAAATGAAATCAAATGATGAAAAATGAACTTGATTTGCTATGCTAGGACCTTCAATAAATGTAATTATTATGGTATAGAAGAGTAGTTCAATGGAAAGAGTTGAGAATTACATAATAACATAAGAAATAGTATGGTTCCTTGATACTTACGATTGTGATTATGATTTTTGACACTTGAATATATATATAGACACACACACATATGCTTACCTTGCCTTGTAATGTTACATGCTTCGTTTAGCTACATTGTGCTTCGTTCACTTGGCATTGAATATGCTTACTTATGATCAAGATAAGTATAGTGAATTCCATTTGAATTTACTAAGCATTGAGTGCTTACCTGCCATTTTTTCTTTATGCGTTTCAAAGCCTGCTAGGGGTGGATGCCACACTATCAATAAGGTGATAAGAGTATGCTTAATTTTGTACGGCATGTACATAGGGTGTCTTTTGTAGGTAATGGTCGAACTTATATATATTATATAAGTGTTAAGTGAAATCTTGTTATGATGGAACTAGAGAATGTCCAGTTCTTTATTTTATGCTGTTGATAAAATACTTTTGCTTTTATAAGCCCTATGATTCTCTTGTGCTTAGGTTTACATGTTTTCGGTATGAAATTGAAATGTGGTAACTAGTTAATTAGATGATTAGTTTCTTACTTGTCAAGTTAGTTAGTTGGCGAGAAAGTTTAGTATTTATCAAGTATGTGAGTCATTATGGTGAATGTATGTATTGAAATGAGTATGTATGATGTTTTAAATATGATCTTTGAGTCCTATAAGTTATGGTTTTAATTAAGATGTTGTTTGGGGTCATCTTTGACCAAATGGGATTGGTGTTTAGTAATATTGTAAGAAACAAAACATTTTTTAGTAAACTATCCCCCAAGGTTGCGACAATCCCCTGTTGAAGTCGCGACATCAATTCGCTATCCTCAAAGTTGTGACATTCCTTTGCTGAAGTCGTGACATCAAGCTGTTGTTTCCAAAGTCACGACATTCCTTAGTTAGGTCGTGACACCATAAGTTAACTGTCTTTAATGTCTCGACATACATTCTTCACTGTTGTGATTTGACCCTGTTAGATAAGATCTTGTTCCAAATTTTCTTGCACAACGGAAAATATAATGATGAAGGAAGAATATGTGTAACAGTATGATTGGTGGAGAAAAATGGTAATTAGCGTTTAATAGATTTTTTTGACAGATAATTACACGGAAATATGTAGAAAAATATAGAAAAAGATGGAGAAATCCATCTATCTTTATATAGCCATTCAAATCACCATAATGGTTGCCATTTCAACTTTTCATTTTATTACAAATAGGTATTTTCCACCTTTAATAAGCCAATTAAGCTCAAACCTTCCAATTTCCTTGATGATTAGTGAGTGAAATCAATAGAGAAGTGTAGTAATTACTTAAATTTCATGAGAACCCCAACCATAGTTGTCTTGGAGGAGAGAGAAAGTAAAGATTAGTAGAGAATACAAGTAACTAAGAGAAATTGAATAAAAGTGAGAAATAAAGCAAGGAGGAGCTCAAGGAAAAAGAAAACTCAATTTCAAGTTGTAATTACAACAGCCCGATTTAGGGCCTAGTCAGAACAGTGGTCTCGGGACCACAAATCTGAAGTTGGGAAAATTATTTTTATTATTATTATTATCAGGTTATAACATGATTATATTAGTGTATGAAAAATGTGATAAGTTAATTTTAATGTTTGTGAGCCCAATTACGAAAAAGGACTAAATTGCATAATAGATAAAAGTTATATTTTAGTACCCAAATGTGTTAAATAGTTAGAGAATTAAAATTGGGGGCCTTTAAAGTGCAATTAGACCCCTAGAAACAAGGTGGCCGGCCATAGGAGACAAGTTTAGTCAAAAAGGTCAATATTAGGTGACTTGATGACATAATTTTGTGATAAAATAATGCCTAAAAGCCTAGCTATTATTTTCTTTCTTCTCCACACTTTCTCTCCACCGAAAATATCAACAAAAGAAGATTATTGAAGCTTTGAAATTTCAACAACTTATCACCTCAACAAGTAAGTGATTTCCATGTCCTTGGTTGATGATTTTTGCATTTTTTGAGACACTTGAAGCATGAGCTTTCAAATGAAGGGTCTATTTTGCAAAATGGTAAAGAGTTTAGGGTTTTTCCATGAATGAAATTGTGATGTTTGCTGAGTTTTTATGGAAGAATATAAATCTTAGAAGAGGTCTAAACAACTTTTGTGAAAGGTGTTAGCATGAAAACACCTAAAGGGATTATTTTGCATAAGTTGCAAATTAGGTGATAAGTGTGTGAAATAGTGAGATTTTGGGGTTGCTATAAAAGTAAAAAAGGGTTATATTAGGCCTAAGATAAGAGGAAATTCGATAAAAATTAATTTTCGAGCATAGGGGTAAAATGGTCATTTTGCCAAAGTCTAGGGGCAAAATGGTTATTTTACCAAAGATGTGAATTTATAATTGCCTAAATGTAATTAGTGACTAAATGAGTGCATTTTGTTATTATAGACAAGAATTGCCAAATCCGAACCTAGACCGGGGGAAAGCCAAGCGAATCGACTAAACCGACTAGTCGAATACATTTTGTAAACTGAGGTAAGTTGTATGTAAATAATACAACTATATTGATAATATATGTGTTTAAATTTTCATTGAATGGATATAGCATGGATTGCTTGATTGTGAATTGAGAATGCATAAGGATAATGAGATGGTAGAATTCCCGTTGGAACACTAGAAAATAAACCGGATATTTCAGCCGTAACATTTGGGTCACTTGTGTGAGCTAGTGTAAGACATGTCTAGGACATATGTCGGCCACATTATGAGAGCCAGTGTAAGACCATGTCTGGGACATGACATCGGCATTGAGACGAGTGTTAGTGTAAGACGTGTCTGGGACAGGCATCAACCTCGATGATGATAGTCAGTGTAAGACCATGTCTGGGACATGGCATCGACTTGAGATGTGAGCCAGTGTAAGACTATGTCTGGGACATAGCATTGGTACCTTACCCCAAGTTTGAGGTTTATAGAATGTCCAGTAGTGTTTCGAATGGTTCAATGGTGAAAGTATGATCGTGAGTTAACAAGGAAAATATGACTATGTTGTGAGTGGTACAGGTAACAAATTGGTACGTATGAGAAATGGACTCAATAGAGAGTATGTGACTTGTATGGATGGTAATGACTGAGTTATGCTTATACTCACCTTTGTGTTAAGAGTATGATTATTATGGATGAGTTTGTTGTTGTATATTTATTTATATGCAACTTACTAAGCTTTTATGCTTACCCTCCTTTCTTTCCATTTTCTTATAATGCTGCCTAGCTAGCTCAAGGATCACTAGAAGTCAGAGATATCGATCACACTATCGTCCAAAACCTTTGGTATAGTTGGATTTGTATTTTTGAATATGACATGTATAGGGCTTAGGCTTGATTTATTTTGTAACCTTAAGCATTGGCCAAATGTGTGGGCTTGGGATAAGTCCCACACTTTGTATTTAGCCTTGATGTTGACTAATACTCATTTTGATTATATGTAATAATGATATTTCCTTGGTTGAGTAAATTTCCTTATGAATGAATATCTATTGTGGCTGATTTGGTTGTATGGTATAGACTAGAATTTGTGTTGGTTGAATTTGTGTTAATTGATGTAAGTAAGGATGGAAAATAGGCTTGGTAAATAGCCTTATTTTGTCCGCACGGGCGTGTGTTTAGGCCGTGTGTGACACACGGTCAGCCCCATGGGCGTGTGATGAGGCCGTGTGTCCCCTGCACTTAAAAATTCAAGTCAGTATGCATGGTAATAAACACACGAACAGAGACACGACCGTGTGTCTCAGCCGTGTGAAGGACATGGCCTAGCATATGGACATACGCTATGGCCGTGTGACATGATGGGTGTATTGACGTCAGGAACAGAATACTCAAGTTTTTTCACACGGGCTAAGACACGAGCGTGTCAATGCCGTGTAAACAACATAGGCCAGGGACACGGGCGTGTGTCCAGGCCGTGTAAAGTATGTACTTGAATAATGTGAAATTGTGTAAATAAATTGACCACACGAGTAAGGGACATGGGCGTGTCCCTAGGTGTTTAGGTCGTGTGAGACACATGGGCCATCAGCACGACCGTGTTAAGATGGTCACACGGGCGTGTTACCCTTCCACACGGGCATATGCCCTATTTTAAATGCAAAGTTTTCATAGGTTGGATAAGGACCCGGAAAAGTTTCGAATGGTTTCCAATGGTCAATTTTGGCATCGTAGGCCTATATTAAGAGGTTTAAAATAAAAATTGAAAAAGTTTTAATTTGGACCGAGTCTTGGTGACTTAGGGTGGGTTACATCCATGAGATCAAGTTAGGTAATGCCTTATACTCTGCCCCGGCTTAGGTTACGGGTATGAGGTGTTATATTTAATGGTATCAGAGCTATAATTTAGTCTGTTCTAGGACTAACCTAGCGAGAGTACGAGTCTAGCTATACATGCCATAAATATATATTGATAGTGTGAGGATTTCTGACGATTATAAATTATGTTTTTATATAGAAAATGGATCCTGATAGAGCCACAGAGGACGACGTGAAAAGTAATACGCCGGCTCCCGCAGAAGGGACCGCGCCAGTAGAGAGCGAGCCATTGAATATGGGCCAAGGTAGAGGGGCTAGGGAAGCCTACCTCCGAATGATGGATGCTTGGCATACAGAGCTTGTTCGTGCCAATCCGAACACTCCACCTCCACTTCTCCCACCTCTTCTGATTCCTCAGTATGCCCCGGTATCTCCGCAAGGTGCGGACATGTTTAGAAGAGAGAAGCCTCCGGTAGACAAGATCCGAAAACAAGAGGGCAAAGAATTCTGGGCTGGTATAGATGATAACCCGGAGAGGGTAAAGTTTTGGCTAGAAAATACCATAAGGGTCTTCGATGAACTGTCATGCACACCTGAAGAGTGCGTAAAGTGTGCCGTATCACTTTTACGAGACTCGGCTTATCAATGGTGGAACACCCTCGTGTCCATGGTACCGAGAGAGAGGATTAATTGGCAATTTTTCCAGGAGGAATTCTAAAAAAAGTATATTAGCCAAAGATTCATGGACCAAAAGAGGAAGAAATTCCTAGAATTAAAGCAAAGCCAATTGTCAGTGACGGAGTACGAGCGTGAATTTGTGAGGCTCAGTAAATATGCGCGAGAATGCATGTCTACAGAAGCTACGATGTGTAAGAGGTTTGAGGACGGTCTCAATGAAGACATTCGGGTGTTTGTTGGCATCTTAGAGCTATGGGAGTTCGTAGCACTTGTTGAGAGAGCCTGTAAGGCAGAAGAGCTGATTAAAGAGAGAAGGAAAGCGGCTTTTGAGTCACGAGATTCAAAGAAGAGACAGATGGGGAAATCACATTAGTCCTCATTCAAGAGATGAAAGGAATTCTCTACCCGATTGGATGCTTCTGTGGGGTATTCGAAGAAAAACAAGAACCAGCAGAACAAGGCATCTAGAGCCCAGACCACTTCAGTCGCGAGTGTCGGTAGTGCTCGACCAAATAGCCTAGAGTGTTCGTAATGTGGGAAACGTCACTTCGGCGAGTGGCGAGGAAATGAAAGGGGCTGCTTGAAATGTGGGTCACTAGACCACTTTATCTGTAATTGCCCCGAATTGGATGAGAGAGAGAAAACAAGATGTGAAAGCAAGTAGTGCTCCCTTGAGGGGTAGGCCACAGAAGAACCTGGGTAGCGAGGCCAACAGCAAAAGTGCCCCTAAAGATGCTGCAGTGGGGTCCGAAGGTTGGGCTCCTGTAAGGACTTATGCGATACGAGCCCGCAAAGAGGCAAAGTCTCCCGATGTAATCACGGGTACTTTTTCTATCTACGATATAATTGTCATTGCTTTAATTGACCTTGGATCTACCCACTCATATATTTGTATGAAATTGATACCCCGAATGAGCATGATAGTAGAGTCCACTGAGTTTGTGGTAAAAGTGTCCAACCCTTTAGGCAAACATGTGTTAGTGGACCAAGTATGTAGAAATTGTCCTTTGACAATTAGAGGTCATTGTTTTCCGGCTAATTTGATGTTGTTGCCGTTTAATGAATTTGATGTAATCCTTGGGATGGATTGGTTGGCCTCCCATGGTAGTAGAGTTGAGATGTGAAGACGGGAATGTTCTTTGAGTTGGACCAGATGAATCAGATAGTTTGCCTATAGTAATGTCATCGTTGACTGCTAAGAAATATTTGAGAAAGGGGTATGAGTCCTACTTAGCTTTTGTACTGAATACTCAAGTGTCTGAGGTAAAGATTGAATCAGTGCTGGTAGTCTGCGAGTTTACAGACGTGTTTCTGGAAGAGTTACCCGGATTACCTCAAGTGAGGGAAGTTGAGTTTAGAATTGAGTTGGTCCCCGGTACGGCACCTATCTCGACCGCTTCGTATAGGATGGCTCTAACGGAGTTGAAGGAGTTGAAAGCACAGTTGCAAGATCTAAAGGATAAGGGCTTTGCGAGACTGAGCTATTCCCCGTGGGGTGCTCCGTTACTCTTTGTGAAGAAAAAAGACTGGTCGATGAGATTATGCATCGACTATAAACAACTCAACAAGGTAACAGTGAAGAACAAATATCCCTTGCCAAGGATTGATGATTTGTTCGATCAGTTGAAGGGAGCCACTGTATTTTCCAAGATCGATCTGAGGTCTAGCTACTATCAAGTAAGGGTTAAAGAGCAAGATGTGCTGAAGACTGTGTTTCGGACAAGATATGGGCATTATAAGTTTCTCATCATGCCTTTTGGTTTGACTAATACCCCGGCGATTTTTATGGATATGATGATCTGTATTTTCAGGCCGTATTTAGATAAGTTTGTCGTCGTCTTCATCGATGACATATTAATTTATTCGCGTGATGAGGGTGAGCACGCAAATCATCTGAGGGTTGTATTGCAAACCTTGAGAGACAAGCAGTTGTACGCCAAATTCAGTAAGAGTGAATTTTGGCTTAAAGAGGTCAGGTTTCTAGGACACATTGTGTCCAGTGATGGGATCCGAGTGTACCCAAGCAAGATCTCGGCTATTGTTGAGTGAAAACTGCTGAGGAATGTGACAGAGGTCTGAAGCTTTTTAGGTTTGGCCGAATATTATAGACGGTTTGTAAACGGATTCTCTATGATAGCTACCCTGATGATTAAACTACTACAAAAAGACATCAAGTTTGAATGGATGAAAAAATGCCAACAAAGTTTCGAGAAATTAAAGGTCTTGTTAACGAGAACCCCAGTGTTAGTGTAACCGGAGTCTGGTAAGGAGTTTGTGACATATAACGATGCCTCCTTGAATGGTTTGGGGTGCGTGCTTATGCAAGAAGGTAAGGTCATAGCTTACACTTTTAGACAACTGAAGCCACATGAGAAAAAACTATTCGACGCACGATTTAGAGCTGGCCGCCATTGTATTTGCCTTGAAAATTTAGAGATATCATCTATATGGTGAGAAATGCCAAGTATTTACCGACCATAAGAGCTTAAAATACTTGATGACTCAGAAGAAGTTGAATTTGTGGCAACGCCGATGGTTAGAACTAATAAAGGATTATGAGTTGATTATTGACTACCATCGAGGAAAGGCGAACGCGGTCACTAATGCCTTAAGTAGAAAGTCGTTGTTTGCCTTGAGAGCCTTGAATACCTAGTTGACAGTGTCCAACGATGGTTCGGTTCTAGCAGAGATGAGGGCTAGACCGACATTTCTACAAGAGATCCGTGAAGCTCAAAGGGGTGATAAGAAATTATAAGCTAAGGTGGCTCAGTGTGAATCAAAAATTGAATCAGACTTTAGTATTGATGCCGATGGATGTATAATGTACCAAGACAGAGTTTGTGTGCCCAAGAATAGTGGACTTATTCAGAAGATCTTGAGAGAGGCACATAGTAGTTGTTTGTCCGTCCATCCGAAAAGTATGAAAATGTACAACGACCTTAAGAAAATATATTGGTGGTCGGGTATGAAAAGAGACATTTCAGAGTTTGTGTCTAAGTGCCTAGTATGTCAGCAAGTAAAGGCTAAACATCAAGTACCTTCGGGTCTACTTCAGCCTATCATGGTCCCCGAGTGAAGTGGGATCTGATCACTATGAATTTTGTGACGGGTTTTTCGGTAACCCCAAAAAAGAAAGATGCAGTATGGGTTGTTATAGATAGACTAACTAAGTCGGCACATTTCATACCAGTGCGTACCAATTACTCCATCAAGAAATTAGCTGACTTATATATTTCCGAGATTGTGAGGCTTCATGGAGTGCCGTTATCAATTATTTCAGACAGAGACCCGAGGTTTACCTCGAGGTTCTAGAAGAAGTTACAAGAGGCTTTGGGAACCAAGTTGAGTTTTAGCACGGCTTTTTATCCGCAAACTGTCGGACAGTCGGAAAGAGTAATTCAGATTTTAGAGGAAATGTTGCGGTATTGTGTTCTTGAGTTTCAGGGAAGTAGGGAAAAATACTCACCGTTGGTTGAATTCGCCTACAACAACGGTTATCAGACAAGTCTGAAAATAGCGCCTTATGAGGCTTTGAATGGGCGAAAGTGTCAAACGCCCTTATACTGGACTGAGCTGAAAGAGAGTTAGATTCACGGGGTCGATTTAGTTAAAGAGACTGAAGATAAAGTTAAAGTGATTCGCGACTGCTTAAAGGCCGTCTCGGATAGACAGAAATCCTACGCGGATTTGAAACGAAAGGAAATTGAGTTTCAAGTCGGTGATAAGGTATTTTTGAAAGTTTCCCCGTAGAGGAAGGTCCTCAGATTCGGTAGTTGAGTCCTCGTTCCATAGGACTTTATGAGGTTACCGAGAGAGTAGGGCCAGTTGCCTACCGATTGGATTTGCCACCAGAGTTGGAAAAGATTCACGATGTGTTTTATGTATCCATGTTACGTCGGTATAGATCAGACCCCTCGCATGTGATTGCGCCGTCAGAGGTTGAGATTCATCCAAATATGACTTATGATGAGGAGCCGGTCAAGATTTTAGCCCGGGAAGTTAAACAATTGAGAAATAAGAGTATAACACTTGTGAAAGTTTTGTGGCTTAGACATAGAGTCGAGGAAGCCACATGGGAACCCGAGGAGATTATGAGAGATCAGTATCCGAACTTATTCGCCGGTAAGATTTTCAGGTATGAAAATCCCTAAGGAGGGGAGAATTGTAACAACCCGATTTAGGGCCTAGTCAGAACAGTGGTCTCGAGACAACAAATTCAAAGTTTGAAAAATTATTTTTATTATTATTATGAGGTTATAACATGATTATATTAGTGTAAAAAAAAATTGATGAGTTAATTTTAATGTTTGTGAGCCCGATTACGAAAAAGGACTAAATCGCATAATAGATAAAAGTTACATTTTAGTATCCAAATGTGTTAAATAGTTAGAGAATTAAAATTGAGGGGCCTTTAAAGTGCAATTAGACCCCTAGAAACAAGGTGGCCGGCCATAGGAGACAAGTTTAGTCAAAAAGTTCAATATTAGGTGACTTGATGACATAATTTTGTGATAAAATAATGCCTAAAAGCCTAGCTATTATTTTCTTTCTTCTCCACACTTTCTTTCCACTGAAAATTTCAAAAAAAGAAGAGTTTTTGAAGCTTTGAAATTTCAGCAACTTATCACCTCAACAAGTAAGTGATTTCCATGTCTTTAATTGATGATTTTTGCATTTTTGAGACCCTTGAAGCATGAGCTTTCAAATGAAGGGTCTATTTTACAAAATGGTAAAAATTTTAAGGTTTTTACATGAATGAACTTATGATGTTTGCTGAGTTTTTATGGAAGAATATGAATCTTAGAAGAGGTCTAAACAACTTTTGTGAAAGGTGTTAGCATGAAAACACCTAAAGTGACTATTTTGCATAAGTTTCAAAATAGGCGATAAGTGTGTGAAATAATGAGATTTTGGGATTGCTATACGAGTAAAAAGGGTTGTATTAGGCCTAAGATAAGAGGAAATTCGATAAAAATTGATTTTCGAGCCTAGGGGTAAAATGGTTATTTTGCCAAAGTCTAAGGGCAAAATGGTCATTTTACCAAAGATGTGAATTTATGATTGCCTAATTGTAATTAGTGACTAAATGAGTGCATTTTGTTATTATAGATTAAGAATTTCCAAATTCGAACCTAGACTGGGGGAAAGCTAAGGGAATCGACTAAACCGACTAGTCGAGTACATTTTGTAAACAGAGGTAAGTTGTATGTAAATAATACAACTACATTGATAATATATGTGTTTAAATTGTCATTGAATGGATATAGTATGTATTGCTTGATTGTGAATTGAGAATGCATAAGGACAATGAGATGTAGAATTACCGTTGGACACTAGAAAATAAACCGGATATTCCAGCTGTGACATTTGGGTCACTTGTGTGAGCTAGTGTAAAACATGTCTGGGACATGCGTTGGCCATATTATGAGAGCCAGTGTAAGACCGTGTCTAGGACATGGCATCGGCATTGAGATGAGTGCTAGTGTAAGACGTGTCTGGGACACGCATCAGCCTCGATAATGATAGTCAGTGTAAGACCATGTCTGGGACATGGCATCGACTTGAGATGTGAGCCAGTGTAAGACTATGTCTGGGACATAGCATTGGTACCTTACCTCAAGTTTGAGGTTTATAGAATGTTCAGTAGTGTTCCGAATGGTTCAACGGTGAAAGTACGATCGTGAATTAACAAGGAAAATATGACTATGTTATGAGTGGTACAGGTACCAAATTGGTACGTATGATAAATGAACTCAATAGAGAGTATGTGACTTGTATGGATGGTAATGAGTAAGTTATGCTTATACTCACCTTTGTGTCAAGAGTATGATGATTATGGATGAGTTTGTTGCTGTATATTTATTTATATGCAACTTACTAAGTTTTTATGCTTACCCTCCTTTCTTTCCATTTTCTTATAGTGCTGCCTAGTTAGCTCAAGGATCACTAGAAGTCAGAGATATCGATCACACTATCGTTCGAAACCTTTGGTATAGTTGGATTTATTTTTTTGAATATGGCATGTATAGGGCTTAAGCTTGATTTATTTTGTGTCCTTAAGCGTTGGCCAAATGTGTGGGCTTGAGATAAGTCTCACAGTTTGTATTTAGCCTTGATGTTAACTAATACTCATTTTGATTATATGCAAAGATGATATTTCCTTAGATGAGTAAATTTCTTATGATTGAATATCTATTGTCGCTGATTTGGTTGTATGGTGTAGACTAGAATTGGTGTTGGTTGAATTTGTGTTAATTGATGTAAGTAAAGGTGGAAAATAGGCTTGGTAAATAGCCTTATTTTGTCCACATGGGTAGGCACACTGGCGTGTGTCTAGGCCGTATGCGATACACGATCAGTCCCATGGGCGTGTGATGAGGCCGTGTATCCCCTGCACGTAAAAATTTCAAGTCAGTATGCATGGTAATGAACACACGGGCAGAGAAACGGCCGTGTGTCTCAGCCGTGTAGAGGACATGGCCTAGCACACGGATGTGCGCTATGGTCGTGTGACATGATGGGTGTGTTGATGTCAGAAACAGAATACTCAAGTTTTCTCACACGGGCTAAGACACGGGCGTGTCAATGCCGTGTAAGCAACATGGGCTAGGGACACTGGCGTGTGTCCAGGCTATATGAAGTCTGCACTTGAATTATATGAAATTGTGTAAATAAATTGGCCACACGGGTAAGGGACAAGAGCGTGTCCCTAGGTGTTTAGGTCGTGTGAGACACACGGGCCATCAGCACGACTGTGTTAAGATGGTCACACGGGCGTGTTACCCTTCCACACGGGCGTGTGGCCTATTTTAAATGCAAAGTTTGCATAGGTTGGATAAGGACCCGGAAAGGTTCTGAATGGTTTCCAATGGTCGATTTAGGCCTCGTAGGCCCATATTAAGAGGTTTAAAATAGAAATTGAAAAAGTTTTGATTTGGACCGAGTCTTGGTGACTTAAGGTGGGTTGTATGCTTGAGATCAAGCTAGGTAATACCTTGTACTCCTCTCCGGCTTGGGTTACGGGTATGGGGTGTTACATAGAGTATTATTTATTTTAATTGTGTTGTTAATAGTTAGGTTGAATTAAGGGTATAAATGCTTGAATATAATATTTTAAGTATAAGTTTACATGTTAAATGAATGAAGAATTAGGCATGATGATAATTAAGTATTAAGAATGTTTAATTGAGTGTGTTTACTAAATAAATTAAAATGGAGAAATAGAAAGAAAAGTGAGGAAACGACTAAAGATTTAAAAAAGGATTAATTTGTAAAAGATGGAAAATTGATAGGAATATTATTGTTAAAAATAAGTGTATACAGGACATAGAATATGTAAAAGATTGATATGAGAAATGCTATAGTAAGGTTATGAATAATACTAATGAAGTATGAATAAGAAATGATTAAGTTGAAAAGTCTGTAAAAGTGATGTTTGATAAGTATGATAAGAATTAATAGTGAATTGTGAAGATTTTGCTAAGTAATGTAAAATGCTATGTGTATTAAAGAAATTGAAATTCTAAAAATTTTATTATTGTTATAAGGACTATATTGTTAAAAAAATGTAAAAGTGATATGAAATATATATGATAAGGATTAGTAAAAATTATGGAAATTATATTTAGTAATGAAATATGTTATATGCATTAAAAAGTGATGAAAGTTCGATTAATGTCCTAAGGACAAAATTGCAATATGTGTAAAAGTGACATGTGAAATGAGATAATAAGAAATTATAGTGAATTATGAGAATATTGTTAAGTATTGAAATATGCTACATGTATTATTGAAAGTGGAAAACTTTGTCACATAGATTGTGGTTATAAGGACTAAACTGAAATAAATGTAAAGTATAAGTTCTGTTCTGAATTGAGAAAATGCAATTGATATTGATGAGAATACCCAAGTAGATGAGATAATAACTAGTGGGATATATTTGGCATGCCATGAAGGAATATTTAGCGTGACTAACGTATTTTTTATTCACTTTGGAGCTTATCGCTACGAGATTACACTATGTGCTTACCTTTACGTGATTGCACTTTGTGCTTATTGCTACGTGAAATGCATGTTAATACATTACAGTACCAATTTTGTATATCCTATGTGTTTTGTTTAGTCTACTCGGCCTTTGTTGAAAGGTAAAAAGTTTCTTTATTAAATGTTTAAATACCACGTCTGTTAAATGAAGAAACAAGAAAATAAAGTGTATTAAAGAATGACTAAAATGCAATAGGATAAGGCTTAAAGATGATTACAAGTACAAGATCTGAATACTATTAGATAAATAATTGAGATTGTAACACCCAGAAAGTTGCTACAGTAAGAAAGTGAGATATTGTCTTTGATACAGTAAAATAAGGAAATAAAGTGAAAAGAAAAAAAGGGGAAAGTTTGAGTTATGTCAACAAAATCTGTTTAGAAAGTATATTATGATGTATTAATTTAAGAAAATACTAAATTACAAAAGTGAGAAAGATTTTGTGACCCAAGAGTAAATACTCAAAATTTGAGAGGTTAAAGTATAAATATGAAAAAGTTAAAGGACCAATAGTGCAAATATTTTAAGGGTGGAAGGATCTAGAAACTAAGGAAAATGGATGAATTAGGACCAAATTGAATAAGTGAAAAAAGTATGAGGGGTTAAATCACAATTTTACTAAAATGAGTGACGATTCAATGGAAGAATTTTGAAGGATCATAAGAGGCAAAATGATCATTTAGCAAGGAAGATAATTTTGAAGAGAAATGATGATGTTGGTGATATTTTAAATTAATTAATTAAATAAATATTAGTTTATTAATATTTTAATTTGACATTTATTTATATTTTATTAATTTTTATTTAGTATATAAGGAAAGAAAGATGAAAAATTCTCTTCATCTTTCCATGCTACTAATGTGAGAAGAAGAAAAGAAAGAAAGAAATTTTCTTTTCTTTACAATTTGGTCCTTTTACCAAAAATCCATCATTTTCACTTAGAAATTAAAAGAATTTCCATAGCCATCAAGAGAGAAAAATATTAAGGAGACTATGGGGAGCTTGAGTATCAAGTTAGATTTAAGAAAATAGAAGTTGGAGGGGAGAGAGTCAAGTTAAAGTGTGGTTTCAAGAGAATAATGTATGGATGTTAAGGTTTTATATTATATTAAAGTTAAGTATTGATAGAAAAGCATAAAAATGGTGTTAAAGTAAACATTTCTCACGAGGAAATATTGTGTTTTTGACATGTTGATGGAAAGAGAAGTTGAGTAAGTGAATCAAGTGGTAGGAGAAGAGAAAAACAAGAGATTTTGATAATAAAAAAGAGGTAAATACTAAAGGTGTGAATGGGCCAGGCTGGGCCAGGTCGGGCCAGGCTCAACTAAAAATTTAGGCCCGTTTGCTAGGCTCGGGCCCAACCCGACCTGCCTATATTAATTTTTATATTATTTTTATATAATTTTAATATATCTATATAATACATCAAAAATACTAAAAAATCAAAACAAATATTTCCCAACCAGTTGAAAATAAATTTTAAAAAATATGTATACTTAAATAACACTAACATAGATGCAACTTAACAAGCAAATGCCTCTAAAATAATAATAAAATTAACAATAAAATAAGTTTTATACAATATCCAAACAATAACAACAAAATAGTAGCAACATAATAGTAAAATTGTAGCAAAATAGGGAGAAAACAATAAGAAAATAATATTTAAAAAATAGATTTTCTTGTCCTTTAGTGAATTCAAGCCGGGTTGGGCCTAGGCAAAAAATGCCTTACCCGATGCCCGACCTATTTTTTAAACGGGCCTTATTTTTTTGTCCAAGCCCATTTTTCAGGCCTATATTTTTGCCCAAACCCTCCCACATTTCGGGCGGGCCTTCGGCCCGGGCTAGGTGGCCCGACCCATGAACAAGTCTAGTAGTACCCATGAACTTTCTTGTTATTTAAGGATTAAAATGTGATTTTTTGTAAAGTAAGTGGTAGTTAAGTAATATATATAGTGTGAAATAATTTCTTAAGTGAAGCAGGAAATTATAATAAAAGTATAATAGTTGGGTTATGTGTTAGCAAAAATATAAAAAGTATTAGATAAGTAAAATTATGGGAAAATGTGAAATTTTATGGAAATAAGGACTAAATTGAAAAACTTGAGAAATATATGTGGTGTAAATAATACAAGTGAAATACATAGAATTTTGATGTGGAAAATGAGATAGTGGAATTAATTATGCGAATTAAGTGAGATGTCAAAGAAAAATTGTGTAATAATGAATAGAAAACATTTATGAAAAAAGGGTGATTAAATTGGAAAGTTATAAAAGTTTACAAGGAAATATTGATAATAAAGCATATAGTGAAAAATAAAAGAATGTATGAATTTTGTAATCCAAACTACAATTATTTCCTAAGTTGTGGAAATTAAGGGTTAAATCGTAAATTTGGAAAAATTTATATTAGAAATAAAAAAGTGAAGTGCATAACTCTTAGAATGAGAAAAATTGATATTGTAGTGAATTTTGGAATATTAATAAGTATTGAATTATGTTATATGTGGTATTAAAAGTAAAATATATTGCTGCACAAAATATTGTGCTAATGACTAAATTACAAAATATATAAAAGTGATATGTGAAATACATGATAAGAATTATTAGTGAATTATAGATGAATAATGAATTTAGAAACATATTACATGTATTAAAGATAGTGAAGATATAAGTATACGGATTATTGATACAATGATTAAATTGTAAAATATGTAACATCCCGATTTTGGGCTTAGTTGGAACAGTAGTTTTGGGACCACAAATCTGATGAAGAAAATTTCATTTTTATTATATTTTTATGGTTTACGATTTCACGGAATGATTTCGTGAAAATTTCGTTTGAAAATTTCGACGTTTGGGCACTCAATTTAGTAAAAAGGACTAAATTGTAAAAAGTGCAAAAGTTGAGTTTTACATGTTAGAGGTGTCTAATTGTCAAGAAATTTTAAATGGGAGGTCCTTAAATGAGAATTAAACCATTGTATAACTTTTTGGACAAAACTGGCCTTCGTTGGGTAAAATTTGAAAGAATAGTAAAAAGGGCATTTTGGTCATTTAGGGGTAAAATGAATTAAAAGACAAATTTTAAACCCCAAATGTGTCCCTTTCTTCTTGCTACAGCAGAATGTGCCAAGAGCAGCCATGGTTAGGGTTTGGCCAAGCTTCCAAGCTTAATAATCAAGAAAATCGAGATTTGGGCTTAAATCGGGAAAATACAAGGTTATGGACTAGAATGGTAAATTGCCATTTCTGGATCCGAGGTAAGTTCGTACGGTTAAATTATTAAATTTCAATATTATTTTATGAATGGTAATTAATATTTATGTATGTTAATTGTTGAAAATAAGTAAATTATGTATAAAAGTTACGAAATCGAACTGAGTATTTCGGAGGAACGGAATACAGGAAATGAGTACGATCATTCAGTGAAAAAGATGAATTGACGGTAAATTACCCAAGTAAACCTAGATTCAGTATTTGTTGCGAATTCTTGTGTTTGCTTTCCGTTTAGCTCTTACGAGCTAACTCATATGAGTTTCAATTAACCCTTTTGGGGTTTCAGTTTAGCTCTGATGAGCTTCAGTTAGCCTTCGGGCTTCCGTTTAACACTTGTGTGCTTTAATTAGCCTTCGGGCTTCCGTATAATTTGTGTATACCATATGAAAAGGAAATGTATACTTTGTATGCACCACCCGGAAAGAAACGTACACCTCGAATGTACAATTGGAAAAGAAAAAGTCCATCAGAAATTTAATAATTCAGCGGTAATGACATACATAGTGATATAAAGAAAAATGGTATGATAAACTCATCTATACTTAGTTGATACTAATATGATGCATATGATTGTCCTGTTTGCATGAGTGGTTGCGCTAAGAGATAGCACAGGTAGGTACTTGAAACTCATGAGTACATGTTTGACATGTGAAATGAAATGGATTTGTGAAGAGAGTGCAAATGAATGAGTGATATTTACGAGAATAATTTCTATGACAAGCTTGTGATAATAATCATTATATTGTACCAAAATAGATTTGGACAGCAGCATTAGTTCGACTTTGAAAGTCCACTAAAAATAGTGGAAATTGAGTTAGAAGCTTAATAAAATATTAAATTAAAGCTTAATGAGTCTAGTTTCGCATAAAGGAAACGGTGAAAGCAAAAGAATTCTGTATCATGAGATATTTGAATTCTTATGAGACAGAGTCGGAGTGATTCCAGACTCCCCTGTCTCAACTTTGGAAAATCACTAGAAATTGTACAAAAATAATTATGAGTTAAAATTAATATGACTGAAATCCTTAATGAGTCTACTTTTAGGAGAAAGATATGGGAACATTATCCGAGTCTCGTACTATGAGATAATTAAATTTTAGTAAAGAAAGGTCGAAGCTGTCAAGTAGCAAAATAGAGGAGACTTTAAATAATAAATTGTACTTATTGGACGGATAAAAAATTCTGAAAATTTTATGGTGAAAATATATATTAGTCTAGTTTCTATGAAAATTTACGGATCTTAATTTGAAGTTCTGTAGCTCCAGATATAAATGATTTAGTGACTGTGACTCAAGAAGATAACTTAACTAGAACATGTGTAAATGTACAATTGGGATAGTTTTACTATGGAAAGCATGTTAGTAAATTGCTTATTATTGTCATGCGAGCTTACTAAGCGTAAAGCTTACCCCTTCTTTCCATTTCTTTTAGTGTTGTCAGGTTAGCTCGGGGTTGGAGATCGTCGGAGGTAGCATCACACTATCAAACCAACACCTTGAGAGTATAAACACATATGCTAGAATTATCAAGTGAGTGGCATGTATAGGGACCTAGTTTTATAACATGTGTTATTATAATTTGGCCAAATATATTAGTCTTTAGTGAGATAATGATTTTGACTTATAAATCTAGCTATTCATGTTATGTTTGATGTTGGTGATGTGCATATGCTTGTTTGCCATGCATGGTTGGTAATATGTTATGTGTTGTTGTGAGAATGTCATGCTTATGTCTTGATTGTAGATATATAATTACTCAAATATGCCATGTCAATTGCTATGAAAATGTATAAGTGTATGTAGGTAATTAAGGGTGACAATTGGCTTGGAAAATAGCCTTGAAATTGTCCACACGGATAGATACACGGGCGTGTGTCTAGACCGTGTGTGACACACGGCTTAAGCACACCGACATGTGCCTTGGCCGTGTGACCCTAACTTGTTTATGACCAAATGGACAGAGAGCTCCATGGGCACAGGACACGGGAGTATCTCAAGCCACACGGACGTGACCACACAGCCCAATCCACACGGGCATGTGACTCTCCGAAGCAAGAAAATTAGTTAAGTTGCCCAAAAATTTTCAAAGTTTTTGGTTTAGTCCCGAACCACCCCAATGTATGTTATAGATTTCGAAGACCTATATAAGGGACAATATGCATATGTTCGAGATGTTTTAATTTTTGGTGAAAATTTTGTGGCCCGGTTTTGCATGTTGTGAATGTTTAAGTCCAGTAACGCCTCGAACCCTGTCCCGGCGTTAGATATGGGTGAGGGATGTTACAAAATATGTAAAAGCATTATGTGAAATGTGTAAAAGTGATATGAGTGCATGATATAATTTGCCCAAGTAGACGAGATTAGAAACTACTAGGATATTAGTGGCATGCCATTAAGGGACCCTAGCGCGCTCTCCGATTATTAGCACATTATTGCTCTCTGTATGACACTTTAATGCTCTCTGTTTAATAGGGCATAATAATGCACCTCTGTATCAGTTCCGTATATCCTAAGTGTTCTGTTTAGTCTACTGGGCTTCTACTAAAAAGGTAAACAATTTTCATTACAAGGTAAAAGTTTATCTCTGATTCATGTTTGAAATATTGAATTAAAAATAAAATTATGAAAGAAATAGTCAGAAAATCATGAAAATTTACACTAAATGATGAAATATTATACATGTATAAAAAGAGTAGTAATTTTTATAAGTTGATTTGAGGACTTAAGGACTATATTGTGAAATAAGTAAAAAGTTACAAATTAATATGATAAATAAACAAAGAAACGGGATATTGGAAATTAAGAAATTTAATAGAATTTAAATATAATGGGTACTTACTAAGCCTTCACCGACTTAACGTGTTTATTTTGAACGCGTAGGTAAAGTGATTTTGAAGAGTTGTAGTTGAGGTCGTGGACATCCATCTCATCACATATCCAAGTGCCAAGAGGGTATGTTTAATAATTTGGAATGGAATGACATGTACTTAGGAAGATCAAGTGTGTTCCAAGTAGTAGGGACTAAAATATAAGTTATGAAAACTTTTTTTTAATGTTCAAATATATTAGTGATTAGCCAAAATCACTTTGGCACCAAATGTAATATTCCTATATTACGTTCCTTGGGTTGAACAGGGTATAGGGGTGTACAGAGATATCGTACCTGTTAAATGAAATAGTAAAATGATTAAATGTGTTAAAATTGGATGTTGACAACAAATAAGAAGATAGAATAATGAAATGGTGAATTATAAGATAATGGGAATTACAGATCATTAAATAATTTTGTGTAATTTTAACATTAATTAAATTCTACGATAGATAAAAACATAATTTATTTCTAGTTTTAATTACTAAGCTTGCAAAGGCTTAACGTGTGTTTTATACTAGTAGGTAGAGTAAAGAAAAGAAGAGGATTCTGAAGATCAATAGCATCTCATCTCATCACATCAGCAAGCCCAAGGAAAGAGTAAAGTATTTTCTCTGTTCTATTTCATAAGTGGCATGTACCTAGGTATGTTTTAAGGTTGAAGTGTTTAAGGCGCTAAATCGTAAATGGTGATACTTGACAGAAATTATATGAAATACATTACATGTATATATATTATGTGTAAGATAATAAGGAATGGGTTTTGAAAATACATAGATTGAAGGTGAATTGGATTAATTTAAAATGTAAATTGTACAGGGGCTAAAATAGGTAAAATATGAAAGGTCATTTGTCGCTTAAAATAAAAAACAGAATGGTATTTTGGTATTGAGACCAAGGGTAAAGTATTGATACTTTGAAGAAAGTATAGATACTTTTAGCAAAGTGTAGATACTTTGAGCAAAATATATCGATACTTTGAGCAAAGTATATCGATACTTTGAGCAAAGTATATCGATACTTTGAGCAAAGTATATCGATACTTTGAGTAAAGTATTAGAACTTAAGGTATTTTTCCTAAATTTTTCAACATCAAAGCTCAAAACAATATGATACAGCACAGGGGTTGATGGGAGTCAAAAACACCAAATATAAATTCCTACTCTCTAACTTAATTAAAAAGTAGTATAGAGTAATAGGGTCAATCCCACAAAGACTAGATTACTAATTTTCTTGTTTCCATAACCAAATTTCTGAGTCTAGACAGCTGTCATGCCCTTAACCTGTGCATGAAAAACTATAAAATAAATGAAAGAGGGAATTTAGTTGATAGAGAAAATAAAATAAAAAAATATAATGCAATAAAAAAACAATATTTGAGATTGCAAAATAAAATTAAGTAAATTAAATTAAATCGGGGAACTAAATATATTAAAACTTAGCCTCAGCCTCGATATGCTCTAAACTTGAACCAATACTTGAAAAATGGTTCTTCCCTTCCAATCGATAAGTTAGTTATAGTGACTAAAGACGCTTCAACCGCCAACTTTCCTTCTTGTAGTTGATTCCGGTATGACCTGCAAACCGACCCTTGCCGAATTTCTAACCACATGACATGTACCCATAATTTAAGATTTTGACAGCTTTGCGATCTAGAAAGCCGAACTCGAATTAACAACTTCAATCGTGTGGGTCGTTTAAATCTGATCACTATCTACCTTGACAGAATCCAACTAGTTTTTCCCAATTGAACATGCCAATTTGTTTGTGGGAATTCTATAACACCCTAAATCTGATTTGGACGTTATGGCTAGATCTGGAGATGCTACGTAAAACAATTGTAAATCTGGTTCCAATATATTTTAAAAACATCGAAAACTTTTGTTACCTAAAACCTGTTTCATTAGAAAACATATTTGACATAACTATTTAATTGAAAACGTTGCTTATTTACATTTATTGAATAAGACGAATATTTTGCAGCGGAAAACTTAGATCATTATATTTTGGAAAACCAAGTTTGTTTCTCGAAATTGTAGGAAAACAGTCATTTTCGATAAATCGTTTTATTAATGTCATGTGAAAATTGAAAATAAAATCCAAAACCAAAATAGTCCCAAAATGTCCAAACAGTCCAAATTTTACAAAACACTTAACCCAATTTAAAATAGTTAAAGAAACGAAATACTAATATAACCGAGCTCCCGTCGCACCGATCCGCCTAAATCTGAGGATTACCTGAAAATATCAGTTAAACTGAGAGTGAGTTTTGAAACTCAAGGTATAATGATAAACTTAATACAGTAAAATACATATCAGACAAATTTATTAGAAACAGTTTGATAGCAGAGCAGATCAGAGCAAAGCAGATACAACACATAATCCTACCCCTAGCTGCTACACGTCAACTCCATCCATCCCAACACACCATATGGGTATAAAACACCCATCCATCCCTACACACCACTTAGTGTCCACAAGACACTTTACAGAATAGTAGCAGTTGAGCTGCCGGATCAATAGGCGATTTATTGCCTTTTACATAATCACTTCCTTCACATGTTATGACAACCCAACCTAGATGCAGATACAGAGTACAGAAAATATCATACATATTTAGAGCAGAAATTAAACATGACATAGCTTTTCATGCACAACATAACAGATACGAACTGCATACTTATCACATGTATTCAGATTTATTACTCATTTGACATTTCCATTATTCTTATGGATACCAGAACTTATATCAGCAGAAGTCCAGATTTCACGTCTTATGGTAGATTTAGTCTCATACCGACCTCACAAAAAGCCCACAGTCGTTCGGGACGACGTGCATAGCCTTAGGGGAGAATTCTAAATTTTGGGCCTACACGTCCGTGTGGCCTACACGACCCAAATAAACCAGCTTGTGTGGCCTACATGGCCTAGCACACGGCTTTCACATGCTCGTGTGGTCCATACGGCCCAAAATAGACCAGACTGTGTGTCACACATAGTCCAGCACACGGTCTGTCACACAGGTGAACACCCACAAGACTTTTCGAACCTATAAGCATCCATTAGAATCCAAATTAACGACGTACATGAGTGAATAAAAAATACACACCCTTAATTACTTCCTAGAACAAAACCAAATGAACCACTTAAATAAATTCAGAAACGTAATAACTCCTTATTGCAAAATGAACAACAACCACACATATGAATTAAGTTGTTGGAGGAAAACCCAATGATTCTCGATCTTCTCCTAAACAACACATCCACAGAAATCAAATTCCCAAACCACACCATAACTTTGCCACTCCAAAAACCCCTAAACCAAACAAACTTACAAAATCAAGAAATTAAAGAAGAGCAAACCGTACTTACCAAGCCGAATGAAGGAATAAGGGAAATCCAAATTGCAACGATTCAAACGAACAATTTTGTGGAGAAAATCAAAGAAAAAAAAAAGGGAGGAACCAAAAGAAAGATGTCAGAAGGGAATTGCAAAGAAAAAAAAAGATGGGAAAAAGAGGGGACTTTTGGGGAAAAATAAAAATAAAATAAAAATTAAAAAAAATGTTCCAAACTTCCCACTATCTTCACTAACAATCAAATCTCACAAAATTCGACACACTAATCCTCATCCCAACCACTATAGAATTTCAATTCCACCAAACCTCTACTACACAATCGGCATGCACATATAAAAGCAAAAATTATTGCCATTCACTCATGTGGGGATTCAAACATAAGACCTTAGGGCAAGCTAACAACTTACAACATGAACCAGCAGGCTCATTCTGACATGAGTTGATCGAAAATATAATATAAGCCAAACAATTAAGGATAAGACTAGGAATAAAAATAGAAATTTTTTTAAAAGTGATACTTGAACCCAAGACCTCAAACACATGCACAAATCACTTAACCACTGAGTAAGATGTTTATTAATGACGTAATAAAAAAAACCAGAAATTCATATTTTTAGGCGTTACAAATTCGAATACAGCATGGCCGATTCGGCTTCCCAACTGTACGCCAAACAATTCTAACCCAATGCACGCTTTTTGAATTGAAATCAAATTAACTTTTAGGGATATTTGTACTATCCCATATATCGAAAAGATAGCGAATGCCGTATTGAAAAATATTTAGTGTGTGTTCATATCTCACGATTATTTTTTCAGAGCGAAAATCGAACTAAGGCTAAAGAGGCTTAGTTGAGCATGAAATATATCATGCTGGTTGATGTATAGAAATGGCTTTTAGTGGAAATGGTGGTCAGTTAAAAGGGAAAGGGACTTAGGAAGCAAATTAGCCAATTTTCTGAAATGGAGGGAAAAAAATGGATGGCAGAGTGCTAAAACTTAGTGAGGCAGAAATGAAGAAAAAGAAAGGAACTATTTTATTCCAAAACCCCTCTGTATTCAAGTGTCACAAACACTAGGTATTTATACACATCCAAAATTCTAAATTTAGCAAGTTTATCCTAAAAAAAATCAACTAAAAATCAAATCTAAAAATCAAATTTAAAAATCAAATTCAAACTAATTATAGGATTTTGACAGTATAAAAAACAATCTAATCTTTATCCGGCCAACCACTAAATCTTCAATCCGTCAATTTATCCCTCCTTTTTGCTTTCTGTTCCAATTTAGCCCTTTTTGTATGATTTTGAATTTCGGCACACCGGTTTCATTCCTAATAAGAAAAACTCAAGTTTAGTAGCATCTTATTTGATAATTAGCCAAAAATAAATACATTAAAAGCACAAATTTATCTTGCTATCAGGGGTATTGATACCTAAGCAAAAATATTGGTACCTTAATGAAATTACTGATACCTGAGCCTTGTTTTGTATAAAATGTGATTTCAAAATGAATTTTTACCGAAAGTTTTACCCGATTTTATTCGGTACAACTGTAATATGAGAAAAACATATGAATAAGACCAAAATATGGTCAGAAATAGGATTAGTGTCTAGACTTAGCCAGGAATACTTTGGAACCAAATGTGACATTACTATATTTGACTCGGTAGTCAGGTCGAGTACAGGGGTATTACAAAAACATGTAATTTTAGTTAATGGAATCAATGGCTACAATTTTAATCAAGATTTAATTTCAAATTTTAATAAATATGAAGATTAAAAAGATCAAATTAAAGAACAATGATTAAATCCATAACTTATGCAAAAGTATGTGATTAATTGCAGAATTTAATCTAATAAACTTGCCTGCTATTATTTATGTTTGAATTGAAATTTTAAAATTCGAAAAATATAAAAACTAAAATTAATCAAATTAGAGTGTATGGATTAAATTTACAACTTACATTTAGTGTAGGTTACTAGTAACAAAATTTAACCTACATTATATATTGTCAATAATTTAAAATATTATATAATAATATTTGTTATATTATATAAATGAATTTAAAAATAAAAATAAAATGATTGATAAAATCAAATTTATTTGAGTAATCAACCGAAATAATCAAATAAATATATTTAGGAAATCAATCAATTTCAAAAAATAAAAATAAAAATTAAAATAAATAATAAACATATTATGGAGGTCTCTCTACTAGGATTCAGATTGCATTTTGCCCTAATAACTAAAAACATGTGCAAATTAGCTTATGTACATTAGAAAGAAAAATACAAAATTACCCTTTTGTTAAAAATTCTATCCATTTTACTGATGTGGAATTATAGGATGAGTTGGATTATGTAAAAGTACCGTAGAGGCCCCTGTACTATGAGACAAATTGCATTTTCCTCCTCTACTAAAAAAAGGGACATATTAATCCCTGTAATTAAGTTAAAGAGAACTGTGGTCATTTTGTTAAAATTTTGATACATGTCTATTGTTAACTGATGATTTCATGTGGTGTGCCATGTATACCTTATGCTGATGTGCATTCTGGCACGTTAGCAAATACTTTTGTGGTGACCAAAAAAATTGATTTCGAATAGTTTAATAATCAAAATAGAAAAAAGAAGAAGAAGTTTAGTGACCAAAATAGGACACGGGTAATACTTTAGTGACCATTTATGTACTTTACTCAAAACATTAAAGGTTAATATGTAGTTTACCCCCTGAACTTATCTAAAAGTACGTAGTTGGTACTTGAATTTTTTTTTTTGTACCTAGTTGGTACTTGAACTTGTATTTCGTCACCTAGGTTGGTACCTCCACACTAACATATTAGTTTATGCTAACGTGGCATTGATTGCCAGTCCTATAGTGACACACAACAACTTCTTAGTATGGCACATGATGGACGTAAATTAAAAAAAATTAAAATCTTTTAAAAAATATAAATTAATTTTAAAAAGTAGGTATCAAGGGTAAACTACATATTAACCCTTGAAAATTTAACTATGTTAACAAATTGAGACAATATATATGACAGAATACAAATTTAAGCCTAAGCTAAATAAAGAAGTTATCAATTAAGTAATTTTGGATAAATTTAGAGAGTTAACTTCGTATTAACCCAAAAATTAATGAAGGTGTGCTTATTATTTTGCCGCCCACACCCTAAACGCTACACTTTATCTTCACGCCAGATAGCTCTGGTAAACGACATCGTCTCTTCTCAAAGCGTTATCCATATTATCCGTCCCTGTTCTCTTCAAACTAAATTCTTTTCTTCTTCTTTTTTTTTTTTTTTGAATAATTCCTTTAACAGAAGAAATGGCGTGTACGAGCATGGCATCAATTTCTTTAAATTTCCAGCATTTTCGAAATCCTAGGGTAAGGGAAAAAAAAGCCCATATTTTCTCTCTAATTCAATTCGATATTAACTAACTTCATTAATTTTTCAGTTCTTTTTCCTTTTTTTAAATAAAATGGAAGCAGGTCTCTTTCAGTAGCTGTTGCTGCTTCCAACAAATTCTTAGTCGCAAGTGAGTCCCATTTTTACTTTTATTTTGCTAATAATTTTAACTGGGTTTTTTTGGGGCTGATTTTTTGAATTTAGAGTTATTAGGTACAGGAGGAAGCCAATATCTGCACTTGCCTCGGGTGAATTTCAACTTTTATATAATTTCCCTAGCATTCTTTTTCTAGGGTAATTAATTGAATAATTTAAATAATTCGGTGGTGTTGGTGTTCAATTTTAATATTTTAGGTTTGGAGGCATCTATTTCAGATGCAGATGACAAACTGATAGCCTTGAAAGATGCTAAGATCGTTGTTGAATCTAAAGACGAAAACAAGATCCAGGTGATGCCCTAAACATTAAATTTTTTTTCATCTTTTTTATACAACATTACATAATTAGTAATTTTAGAATAATATTCTTTTCACAAGTATAAAAAATTATTTGGTGTAGAATTGGAGTCGATTTATCCTTCTTGAACTTTCTATTACTTTTATATGAGACTTGAAAAACTTATAGTTTGATGTATCTTCAATTTTCGTCAATAAATTTGAACAATACATATACCATGATGTGAATTAGTTGATATGTCAAACTTTTTTTTTTGAGGAATAACTCGCACGGTATTGTACTGCCAGCTTCGAGTGGATGTTACTGGAATTGAGACACAAAAGGTATTTAACAAGGTTTTGACGGATTTGGCTCGTCAAGCGCCACCAATTCCTGGTTTTCGTAGAGAGAAAGGAGGTAATGCATTGACGCAATTACGCTCTCACTCCAAGTATTGATTAGATTAAGTTATTGTAATGTGTTTGCAAGAAATAGAAATGGATTTGGAACTTAGTTACTTTACTGACCACTGCCAGTAGCAATGTTTCATAGGCTTAGGTGTTGCTATAACCCCTCCCCAATCTTTAAATAAGAGAATAATGCGTTTCAGTGCATTCGAATCCACATGTTCTTGCACTGACAACACCGATACTAATTGAGTGAAGATTCAATTGGCATTTTGAAATTCAGAATAGACATTGATGCTTTCCTTTACTTACACGGGTTCAAGTAGGCACCAAATTTGTCCAAAGTCTAATTCTATTAAACCTAGCGGATCCAAGTCCATAGCCCAATTTCATCATTTCAATTGCAAGCCCGTTTAGGTCTTTTTCATTTCTTTAGTCATTAGGGTTAGGCTAGCCGCCATTTTTATAGTTTTAGAGTTGATAAATATTAGAGATAATAATATATTTGGTACCTATATTTGTATAAAATGTTTAATATGATACTTGTATTTTAAGAATGTTCAATGTGATACTTGGATTATCAATACATGTTTTATAATGATATTTGATGTTAACAACGTTAATGAATTGCTAAATTAGTTAATGAAGATTCGATACGTAATTTATTTATAATTGAATTTTAAATAATAATTTTATTTTCCATGTAAGTTTAGTATTTACTTTTTTATTAACTATATGTTTAGTTATTTGTTTTTTAATTTAATTTGTTTGTTTTATTTAATTTTATTATCCATGAAAATAAATATTTTCGCTAAACTCCTGCACATACTCCCTCACAATGCCATGTTGCGCGAGTTGACGCAACTTTGCAACTTTGCTCGAGCTTCATCCTTAGCATACTCTGGATAAAACTGTGCTTTAAACTCACTTTGGAACTCCTCCCAAGTCCCAATTTTGGTCCCACCACGTCTCACATCGGTGGACCTACGATGCCACCACAACCAAGCAATGTTAGTAAGATACATAGTAGCAGTAATTACCTTAGTGGCATCGTTCTTGATGCCTTTAGTGCGAAAGTATTGCTTGATTTCCCACAGAAAATTGTCCACATCTCTTGCGGACCTTGTTCCCTTGAACTCCTTGGGCTTGGGAATATCCACACTGGGCTTGGGTGCGACAACGACTAACCCTTCATTGCCCAAAGCAGCCTTATAGATTGTGAGCTCACCCTTGAGCTTCGCAATCTCTTCTTTTAAGGCCGTCATCATAGCCTCAATGGCATCATCCCTACTAGTCAGGTTTTCAACAGAGTCCAACACATAATCTCTAAGTTGCTCCTTCATGGATAGCAACCCATCATTGACCCTATTATCGATATCATAAATCCTTTCCTTGACATCCCCCACGGATTCCTCGAGAGTGACGACTCGATCTTCCAAAGTCGACAGTATGTCCTTCAAACGACTAGCTTTCCTAGCCCTCCCACGGGTCTCCATTCCCTCAACATTCTCAGCAACTTCTTTTGACATCTTTCAATGGTGCCTCTGAACGCTGGCTCGGATACCAACTGTCACAGACTTAAATTTTTCCCATGCGATCTGTGCGGCCTTAGGCAGTTTTCTTGCTAAAAAACGCCTAATTCAGCTTAACTCGCAACAATTGAGGATTCAACAGAATTCGTCTAAGGCACCAACGAAGAACAACAGAAGAACGAAGTAAGAACGAACTTGAAAGATGAACGAAAACCACAGAAAAGCAAGAACACTTGAGAGAAAAGTTTGAGTGAATGCTATCAAAATTCTATTAATAACTGAATGAATTACAATGAGGGGGAGAGGCATTTATTTATAGCTGAGCCTCCCAAAATCAACGGTAAGATCAAAGTACATCAATGGCTAAGATTAAAAGTTATCTAGATGTCCAATCTCTAAGATTATAAAATTGTATCTTTTAAAGATTACATTTAATGTCTAGGATCACATATATTTAAAGATCACCTTCCATATTTGTCAAGCTTCGGAGATGGGCTTTCAATCTCTCCAAGTAACGAACCAGTCCGATTGGGCCAAATGACCTCTTTTGAATATGATGGATCGTACAAGTTCGTCATGGTTGCGGGCTCCCATGCGCAACCCATGACACTTACACGGGTTCAAGTAGGCATCAAATCTGTCCAAAGCTTAATTCTATTAAACCTAGCGGATCCAAGTCCATAGCCCAATTTTATCATTTCAATTGTAAGCCCGTTTAGGTCTTTTTCATTTTTTTAGTCATTAGGGCAAGGCTAGCCGTCGGTTTTATAGTTTGAGTTTATAATTATTAGAGATAATGATATGTTTGGTACCTATACTTTTAATATGATACTTGTATTTTAAGAATGTTTAATGTGATACCTGAATTATCAATACATGTTTTATAATGATATCTAATGTTAACACCGTTAATGAATTGCTAAACTAGTTAATGAAGATTCGATATGTAATTTATTTATAACTGAATTTTAAATAATAGTTTTATTATCCATTTAAGTTTAGTATTTATTTTTTTTATTAGCTATATGTTTAGTTATTTGTTTTTTAATTTAATTTTTTTGTTTTACTTAGTTTTTCATATAGTGTTATATTATTCATGTTGACTTGATGATTTGAAAGAAAAGAAGTTCTGTGTTGAATCTTCATTAGCTGCTTTAGCAATTTATTAATGGTGTTAACACTATGTATCATAATAAAATACATACTGACATTGGACATTTTATGAAAGTACATGTACCATAACAAAACACATAATGATAGTTCAGGTATCAAATTAATCAATTTATGGAAGTGCAAGTATCAAATATGGCATTATCTCTAATTATCATAATTAAAATTTTTATTTATTCATATTCTAGGTTTGTATTTTTTTTATTATGGTTTTGCTTAATTTTTTTGGTCATGGCTAAGTGTTGATTAGCTGTTGCAACTGATACATGTATATTTGTAGGATGTCAATTTTCTATCATAATTTGTTCATTTATTTGCTGATCTTGCAATTTCCAAAGCCAACCTCTAATTCTGGCGTTTATATTTTATTTGCTGCTAATGCAGGTAAAACAACAAAGGTGCGAGGCTTTCTACCATTACACTTTTTCAGATTTTTAATTTGGCCTTGCTTTCTGTCATCATGTTTAGTTAGTAAGTTACTTTATTCTCATTTTTGGTTGAATAATCTCTAATCTACCATATATATATATAAATTCTTTCAAAAATATATAAAGAGTATTTTTTGAACTGAATTATATTATTAAGTTACCATTAAAAATAATTTATTACTATATTAATAATTATTATATGATAATAACATAAATAATATTAATTGAGGTGATAGTATATTGATGTGAAATTAATTAGTTTGGTTAATCTTTTAAAAGTTTTACTTAAAAAAATAAAATATATATTATTAATTAATAAAAATTTTAAATTATAAAATCATTGAATATAATTTGGTCAATTAAAAATAATAAATATGTATTTTTATCTATAAATATGATAATAATTAAATGATGTTAAAAATAGATTTTTTATTTGATATTTGATACTTTTATTATTATTATTTATTTTAGTAATACTGACACAATTGGGAATGTCTTTTATCATGGTGTTTTTGAAATATTATGAAAAAATCAATGGTTTTTTTAGAGAATTAAAGTAATGATTCTGAGATTTTGATTCATATTCAAATAATAGATTATTTTATCTGATTACCTAATATTTTATTCATTATTTTAAATGGTGACTGCGATAATAAGAACTTTTGTAATAAGAACTATGAGAATTAAAATACTTTCAGCCCATGTATCAGAGTGAGTCATTTTAAACCATAGATTTATATATATATATATATATATATATATATATATATATATATAAAAGTTGATTGAGTCTTAGTTTAGTTGACATCGGTATTATTGTTAATGTAAGAAGACGTAAGTTTGAGTGTGTTGAAGCATATTATTATTTTATTTAAAGGTTAGCGAGGAGTTATGGATAGTTTAGGTATTGTATCAAAAAATAAAAATTAGGAATCATTATGCTACACTTATATAAAAGAAGAAAATCAATATATATTTTAAATTTTTTTAATTCTAATTAAATTTGGTTTTCATAAAAAAAAAGAGTAAGAAATGAAAATTGCGGTGAATTTTGGTAACAGTGAAATTATGCAAGACCTTTGTGAACCTATTAGTAGATTTTTATTTTTGGCTACAATTCGCAACATGGATAAGGGAATGTCTCCAAATATCGAGATTCAAGTCCCAACCTATACAATACTACCTCTTAAAAATAATGCATAATGATATATTTTGTTGTCGAATTTTATAAAACTGAGTTTCTTTAATTTTTATTTTTTTAGTTATTAAATTTATGTTATTTATCAAATTACTCTAAAATGGATAAAAAAGTTATTGGTTAATTTTGATAATGTAGCGTACACGTGAATTGTCACGTGGATGCTAAGTTGGATTTAAACCAATTTTCCAAGATCGGGCTTGGTCTGACCCGAAAAATGGGTTTATTTTTTTTCCAAATTTAGCCTAATTTAAGAAAAGTAAACTCGAGTTTAATCCAGTCCACCCACATTTGAGTTCATTTAGATTAATTTTTATTTAAAAATAATTTTTTTAAAATATGATATACTAAATGCACTAAAAAAAAGGTTAAAATAAAAGTTTTCTAACACATTGAAAATATTTTAAAAAATATTTATATTAAAAAACACTACTTTAAATATAATAAATGTTTTCTTATATTAAAAAACACAAATAAATATAATAAATATTTTATTATATTAAATATTATTTTTATATTTTTATATTTTGGGTTGGGTTGGGTTGTTTATGTGGGCAAGTTTTTTTTTTTAGGTTTTACGTAATGGGTCTAATTGTTATTCGGTTAGTGATTTAATATAAATATATATATATATATATATATATATATATATAATTATTATTTAATATATATAATTAATATAAATATTTTTTTATAACATAATATATTTGGGTTGGGTTGGGCTAGGAGAAATTTTTTTTGCCCAAGGTCAGACTCGCATAGAAAAGGGGCCTTAAATTTTACCCAAGTACATTTTTCAGGCCTCGTATTTTCATTCAAGCCTTCTTAATTTTCGGACGGACCTTCAGGCTTGGATGGGTGGTCTGACTCATGAGTAGTTCTAAATGCCATGTAAACAATTAATTAATTAATTTTAATTAAAAAATTTATTTTTAAAAAAATTAATATTAGTAAAAGAGTATAGAAACTTAAAAAAAATTTAAATATTTTTAATTCATAAAAAAATAATGTGACATGCATGTGACAATCCACGTGTATCAGCAAATGTTATTTTCTCTATTTATTTTAGGAGTGATTTGACAAACAATATAAGTTTAAGGACTAAAATAGACGAAAAATTAAATGAAAGGCTAAAATAATTTTTTTTAAAAGATCTCGTAAAGTGATTGAACTAAGTATGGAATAGAAATTTGGCGGTTTTGTGTTTGGTTTTGTATTGTACAACAAGAGTCATTGTATGTGTTAGAATTGATCCGGTACGGACTATGCCGCACAAGTAGAATCTACATTAGTGAAATTTTTTTCTTCTACTTGTGTTGTTTTTCTGTTGTGTGTTTTTATTTTTATTTTGCGATCGTTCTATTACTATTATCGACGTCTATTATAACAATATAAATTTAGTAGGTTCCAAGGGAATTCCTATTACAAATTCTTGGTGAAGAGCGTGTTACCAAGTTTGTTGTACAAGAAATAGTTACCTCCACTGTAGCTGATTATGTCAAAGAGGTAAGTTATTTCCACCAAATTCTACTTTTCAACATTTCTGTAAATCTCAAAGCCCCTCTTCTAAACCAGGAAAATTTGAATGTCAAAGACAAGAAAGTTAGCACAAGCCAATCAGCTGAAGAGCTCAAAGTTTCATTTACTCCTGGAAAGGATTTTTGGTTTAATGCAGTGGTGGAGTTAGAAGAATCTGAAAATTCATAGCTTAAAAACTCATCTCATTATTATTATTATTATTATTAGGGGAAAGGGAATTCAACCCTGCGTCAAATATCATCATGTCCATGTAAGTACTTATTGGTTACATTTGTTCCGGTGGAGACATTTTTCTTTAGGTAGGAGTTTGTACCAGAAATTTATTTAGATTATAATTCACATTAATTTGAGCAGTCACAACCAAAAGAAAACTGTCATTCTAAACTAGCTTGAATTGCTTCACAGCTTGAATATGCAAAGGCAAATCTGTTAGAATTTGTGGCCTTCATGACCACACAAAAAATTTATTTATTTATTATTTAAGTAAATTAACCAAAGTACCACCAACATTAGTACATCGACTGAAATCATGTATTTTTAATGTCCAAGTATATTTATTAAGATTTAATAGGTATGTCAAAATTGATGAGGTATACTGATGCATGGTATCTTTCTAATCCTCATAAAGCTTGGCCACAAACAATTTATATTTTCACATATGGTGATATTGCTATCTCATGATAGTAAAACAAACAATCGCTGTTATTTCATCAAATCATTCAAAAATATAACGGTATGTTTGGTTCACTGGAATGGAATAGGACTGTAACGGAATAAAACTGTAATGGAATAGAGTTGTAATCAATAATTTAATTGTTTAGTTGAATGTAATGGAATACAACTGTAATAGTATTCTTTTGTTGGGTTGAATAGAATAGACTTATAATAGCATAAGAAAAAAAAATTAAAATGACTAAGATACCCTCAGTAGAATATATTTTTTTAGATAGACGATTATTCTTTTTAAATTTTAATAAGATCAATATTAAATATAATTTAATAAAAATAATATATAATTTAATGACATTCTTAATATAATTATTTTTATATTAAATTATATTAAAATATTTAAAATATAATTATAATGGGTCATATAGCAAAAGATTGTAATGCGGTGATTAGACATGGGAAAGTTTTAGGGGACGGTGAACTACCCTATTCAATAGCACTGAAAGCCAAGTCTAATTTAGTGGGTAGAGAAAGTTTGCAACTGGGCAAGGCAGATAAGAAATTCATGGAACAATGCTTATATACAGGGGAAGATGAATGGATTCTTTCTCTAGTTTCATTAATAGAAGAAAAAGATACAAGGGCAAAGGAGGAGATGGGGAATAAGATACATGCAAAATTGCCCACTAAAAAGATCAATGAAGAGGTAAAGACAACAAATACTAAGCAAGGAGTAGAAGCCAGAGACACCGATACTGGTTCTTGTTTCACAGAATCTGTATGCAAGGAAAAAACTGTGGCTGTTGGGACAAAAGTTAATACAGCTGAGATAAGTCATCTGGGGAATCACAAAAAATCAAGATGGACGAGTAAATGCAGAACAGGTCCAGTGGATGACGTTCAGATGGAGTCTATTACATGTAAAAGGAAAAGTTCTACATCCGAGGGGGAATTACATAGAAACTTGAACGATGATAGTAAAACCTACAAAAAGAGTAGAATGGAGTCTAATGGGGGTTAAATCTTCTATCTTGGAGGAAATGGGAGATCAATTGATGGTACCTCCATATATTGGATTGGCGGCTGCCAATAGGCAAGTCGATTGGAGTCAATGAAAATAATAAGCTAGAATTTTCGAGGATTGGGGAGTCCTCGAGCAACTAGACGACTTCGGTTTTTACTGAAACAACACAATCTCCAACTGGTATTCATTATGGAGGCAAAAGTGAATGTTACATGAATGGAAAAGATTAGAGGGAGTTGTGAGTATATGAATGGTTTTGATGTGCAAGTCGATGGCTCGAAAGGTGGATTATCATTGGCATGGAAACAGGATATTCAGGTAACGATAATCAGTAGTTCAAAAAACCACATTGATGGTCTGATAAAAGAATAGTAGGATAGCGAAGAATGGCATTTTACGGGTTTCTATGGAAACCCCTTCCCAAATGAGCGATGCAATACTTGGAATTTATTGAGACAACTGGGAAGAATCAGATCTCATCCTTGGATAGTCCGTGGGGATTTTAATGAAATTCTCTATTTATTTAAGAAGAGAGGAGGGGTTCCAAGAGAGGGAAAGAGAATGAAGGCTTTTCGTGCTGCTTTTGAAGAGTGTCAATTAATGGACGTAGGATTTTTGGGTTTATGGTTCACATGGGAAAGGGGTAATTCAGCTGCAACAAATATACAAGAAAGGCTCGACAGAGGGGTAGTGAATGAAGCATGGTTTTTGGCTTTCCCACATACACAGGTTCAGCATTTATCTTATTCACACTCAGATTATTGTCCTCTCTTTATGACTACTGAGAAGGAGAATAAAAAATTTCGAAAGGCTATATTTCGGTTTGAAGCATGGTGGTTACTTGAAAGCACTTTTGAAAAGATGGCAAAGGACGCTTGGGACAACACGCAGGGGTTGTTGCCGGATAAGCTGGAAGATCTAAAGTAGAAAATTAGTCAATGGGAATTTCAAATAAAGAAAGACAGACAGGGGTCCAACAGCACCTCCATAGGAAATTGGACAGATTATTGGAGGAGGATAGGATCGATGAAAACCTAGCTGAAATTATTAATACAAAAATACATCTTAATCAAGAAATTGATAAAGATAAAGTTTATTGGGAACAAAGAGCTCGTGCAAATTGGCTAAAATTGGGAGATAGAAATACCGCGTTCTTTCGTAGGTGGGCCACCTAGCGGAATAGGGCTAATGTTATCAACAACTTGTAGAACAATCTTGGGGAACACGTGTGTGATAAGGATGGGATGGCAACGATTGCAAAAAATTATTTTTAGGACCTGTTTATGTCGAGAGGAATTAGCAATCTAGAACCAATTTTAGAAGGACTGGAAAGATGTATCAATGAAGACATTAATGTAAAGCTCACGTCAGAATACACTGCAGAAGAAATATGGACAGCTCTGAAGTCAATGGGCCCTACAAAGGCTCTTGGTGATGATGGATTCCCAGTAATTTTTTTCTAAAAATGTTGGCACATAGTAGGAAGTGAGGTAACGTCTTTTTGTTTAGAAATTTTAAATCAGGGAAGGGAAGTTGAAAGGATTATTGTCACCAATATTGTTTTGATTCCTAAAATTTGACAGCCCAAAAATATGAAAAACTTTATAGATTTCAAAATGATTTAGAAGTATGTACTGATAAAGCATAGAGTGCCTTCGTCCTAGGCTGACTCATTACTGATAACGTGCTAGTGGCTTATGAGATCATGCATACACTTAAGAATAAAAGAATAGGAAAAAAAAGACACATGGCTCTCAAATTAGACATGAGTAAAGCCTACGATAGGGTTGAATGGGAGTTCCTTAGGGTTATGATGGAGAGAATGGGTTTTGCACATTCTTGGGTATCTTTTATTTTGAAATGCATTTCAACGATCTCTTACTCTATTCTTCTAAATGGAACTAAAGGAGACTGTTTTAGACCAATGAGAGGACTACGACAGGGAGACCCTTTTAGTCCATATCTATTTCTAATATACAGTGAAGGGCTTTCATCACTTATGCGTTTGGCTATTAAAGGAGGGGATATTAAAGGATTGAAGGCATGTAGGCGTGGTCCACAGATTTCGCACCTTCTCTTTGCTGATGATTGTATCCTTTTTGGGAGGCAACGATTCTAGGAGCTTGTAAAGTTAAAGAAGTATTAAAAGAGTATGAATCTTGTTCTGGGCAGTGCGTGAATTTTGAAAAGTCCATGATATTTTTTAGTATAAACACCTCGGAAGATGATCGACTCGCGGTTATGAATTTTCTAGGAATGCGATCAAATGACATTGAGAAGTACCTGGGTCTTTCCAATTTGGTAGGAAAGAAGAAAAAATCTTCCTTTCAGAACTTAAAGGACAGAATTAAAAAAAGAATAGATGGCTGGAGTCTTAGATTTCTGTTCCATGGAGGGAAATAAGTCTTTATCAAATCAGTGTTGCAAGCAATTCTGACTTATTCTATGATGTGTTTTCTGTTGCCAAGAACTTTGTGTGATGAAATGGAATCTATTATTGCCAGGTACTAAAAATGACATGGTCGGAAAGGAATACATTGGTGTAGCTGGAAGAAACATGTAAACTAAAACATGTAGGAGGGTTGGGTTTTAGAAATCTGGCAAAGCTTAATGTGGCTCTCTTTGCTAAACAGGGCTGGAGGCTAATTGACCAACCAGATTCTTTATTAGCACAAGTATTAAAATCGGAATACTACCCGACTACTAATTTCCTACAAGCAGAACTCGGAAGTCATCCATCTTATACGTGAAAAAGTATTTGGGTAGTGAAAGGTATTTTGAAAGAGGAACTGGGGTGGCGAGTTGGCATAGGCAAAAATATTATAATTAACAATGATACATAGATGCCCGGGACAGATAATTTTAGAGTTTGTCATTGTATCTTTAATACTAATATTACTATGGTTGTATCATTGATTGATGAAAATAACAGGAAATGGAGGGAAGAATTGATATGTACTACCTTCGAAATTGATGATGAGGATAAAATCCTGCATATTCCACTGGTGAAAGAAGCACATGCTGATATGATCATCTGGCGTGGGGAATACTAGGGAGAGTTTACAGTTCGTAGTGCCTACAAACTATTACAAACCCAAACTACTACTAGTAGCCCTACTGATATACAAATTACAGCCAATCCATTTTACAAACAACTATGGGAACTTCAAATCCCAAACAAAATTAAGATTTTGGCATGGAAAGTGTCGTGGAATTACATCCCCACGATGGCTAATTTGCATCAGAGAAGAGTGGCTCCAAATGATAAATGTCACAGGTGTAGAGTTTGTGCTGAAAACCTTTGGCATGTTTTTGTGGAATGTTCTGTATCAGAAGAATTATGGAAGAATTTAATTTCAGCTGGATTAGGCAAAGTGAATCACATGAATGTATTGAATGGCTTACTTGGATTTTCAGCAAATGTACCGAAGCACAACGTCAAATGTTGATCTGTAGAATCTGGGTGCTATAGATGGATAGAAACAAGAACTTACATGAGGGTAAGTCATATATAGGGAAATATGCAGCACATTATGTAAGGCATTACCTTGGCGAAATTGACGGACTAAATGAAAGAAAACTCAGAGAAGCCCAGCAACATGTCAAATGGAATGTACCTGAAAAATCAATAATCAAAATCAATTTTGATGCCTCTTTTGACGATAAGAATCATCAGTCAGCATCTGCGATAGTAGCTAGGAATTATAAAGGGGAAATCAAAATAGCCAAATCCTACCTCCATTCAACGGTGGCCACGACCTTTGAGGCCGAAGCTATTGCTTGCTATGAAGCTGTTCTCACAAGGAAATATATGGGTTTCACAGATATTATTGTCGAAGGGGACTCCAAAACAATTATCAACAAATGCATGGCACAATCCGGAGATAAATCACAAGTTAGTGCGCATATTAGGAACATATAAAGAGAAAAAGACAGATTTCAGGCTATTACTTTTCTTTTTGCTTCGAGATCGGCTAATCAGTTAGCCCACATCATTGCTACAACAAGTCTGAAAAAGAAGGAAGAGATTTACTTGCTTGGTGAGTCCCCTGGTTATGCCAAACGCCAATCGAAACTGGAAAGACCAAGAGAGTCAAACTGACATGAAGAGAAGGACAAAAGAGAAGGAGGGTGTAGAGAGGCCCTTCATCAGAAACGTTCAAAAACTCTTAGGCCTCATCTCCAATAAAACTGAATAGTCATTTGGAGAAAAGGAAGACAAGTCATTCACAACTATGAGGATATCAAAGTTTTATTCAATGCTCTTTATTTTTTGAGTTCTAGAGTTTTCCTTTGGTTTTTTTAGTATTTTCCTTGTTTTATTTGTCAGAAGTTTTTACTATTTTTTAAAAAGGTAATAAATATCCCTGGTTTGATTTCAAATAAAATAAAATAAAATACTACACTATTATTTGAATAAAGTGCTTATCAAGTTATCTCCATTATAGTTGGCACACAACAAACACATGGTTAGAGTAGAGCATTTGCATGGTTTATTATGATATTTAAACCTTCAAATCACAATTACTTGCACTACACCTACTAGAATAGGAGGTCAAGTTTATGACATAAAATGTTGTTTCATTAGAAAAGAAAATTCAAATTTAACATTACATATATTGCAGTTTATCAACAAGCGATATGAACAACTTCAATTTTACTTTTCTTCCTTATTAGTGTCTGAATCAAGGAGATAACAAGAAACACAGAAAACAAATTCTATGTTACTTAATCTGATTCATGTAAAGAAGGGTCTTGGTTATAGGGAAATGTAAACGAAAATGTTTAAAAGAAATCTATAAGGAAAATTTATTTTGTGCATCATCGAATTTCACCATTTATGTGTGAGATGTATCATTGTGTTTAGCTATCATTCGACTACTCAACTACGCCATGCGGAAGATACCTCCAATTCAACGTCCTCTTCCCACCAATTAGAAGTCTGCATCGTGATTTAGTTTGTTGGTTAGCTGATTAGATTTTCACGATGATCTCTACCATGTAATATATGTATATTTATGTATATAAACTGGATTTCCCATCTTGTTCCCTAAGTTCCATGGAATCAAATTCATCAAAAAAGAGGAGGGAAGGTGCAACAACAGCTGCTTTAGAGAAAATATCTCGAACCTGAGTTGCCTACTTGTCATTTGCGTCACTTAATTGCACGAAAATTTTCAATTTTATTCAGTTCAATGAGTGACTAACGTGAGAAGCTGGAAATATAAGGGAATTTAGTATGTAAGGGACAAAGGCTTGTGCGGCTGCAGATCACTTTAAATCTAGAAACTAACTGTAGATTCCATACAATATCTATTTTTCAGCTTCTAAAACTGACAGTCTTGCCTTGGAAGCAATAGACTTCAGAACAGTATCAGTTATGATCGTCATTTTTCCAGGCTCATTGCTATTCGCACTAGTCAAATGTTCATGAATCGTAGCGAACTGTGCATCTGAGAGAATAGCTTAGAGATCAGCTCCGCTAAATCCTTCTGTCATATATGCTATGGCGTCTAAATCGACATCACTGGCCAATGGCAACTACATTATATGTGCAAAAACAAAGTAATACAAAGGAAAGTAACACTAAAACATTCGATCATGGTAGTTTTTAGTTCGATATATATAACAAATCGCATTACGCTATTCTATACTACTTGGATTGTTCATTTATGTTCTACACATATTTGGACATGAATATACAAGTTATTTCTCCAAATATACAAAAAATTTTAAATTTTTGAGTAAATCAGTGACAGATGTACATCAAGATCCAAAGTTGACCACTTAATCCTGATAACAAAGCTGATACATGTGGTTAAAATTTTGTGCTACTTAAAAAGCTATCTTATTTGTGTATGCATCTCTTGTTAAAATCGATCACATGAAGATAACAATGAACCAAACTCAACATTGTAGGGATTAACCGAAGATTAAGAATAGATGCTAGCAAAATAATACAATTGGATTCCATGAGAACTAACCTTGTTGCAACAAACACAAATACCCCAATCAAAACTTCAACACCATCTAATTCAGTTAGGAACTATTTGAAAGCAAAATAACAATGAAAAAGACATCAAAAGGTTAAGGCAAAATAATAAAATGTAGCAAGCAAAAAGATACTAACTTGTATGACAACTCGATTAGTTACTCTAGTGTTGTCATGTCCTCCTTTAGGGGAAATGGAATCAAATTCATCAAAAACGAGGAGGCAAAGTGCAGCAGCAGCTGCTTTAGAGAAAATATCTCGAACCTGGAACAATATTGTGAAAGTATAACAACATTCAAATCAGCTCGTACCAAGATTCTACCTGGGAACCTTGTTATACATCTTTTTACAAACCAGACTAAATCTATCAAAAGAAAGTAATACAATGCCTTTGGAATAAAATATTAACAGTAGAAAAGGCACATGTTTATTTATCATATTCTCTTCACATGAATAAAAAAGATAAGCTTAGATACAAATAAGTTCACATTTTGGATTACCTTAGAAGCTAATCCAAATATTGATTAAAAATAATCATAAGAAATTTAGAAGCCCGAATGTCATTGAGACCACCAACATTGTCCCAACCAGAGTGACCAACATCAAGAGCTGATTTAGTTATGTCACTCATGGCAACTAGAAGGAACTCATGCATAGCATGTGACACATCATCCCTAACTAGCATGGGGATCATGTGTTCTTCATAACCAGAATCAGAAGGCAAAAACCAGCCAACAACGGCATGAACAACTCTATTAACCAATATTTTTTGAAATAATAAAATTAATTGGTATAAACTTTTACCTAAAATTTTAGGATAAACAATGGGAAGAGTATGCATTAATGAAAAAGTCGTGATATTTAGTAACAAGAAGGATAAAGATGCCAGTAATATATAGAAGTAACAAATTTATCTAGAGGGGAAAAAGAACATTAATGAAAAAGAGATATAAGATAGAAGTACATACACACACAAGAAACAAAAATTCTAGATCATACGCACATATCCATTACAAAAATACCAGTTCTATCATCTAGATTTAACCATTTGGTTAATGAAAAAAGTCCCAATACCAAAATCTACAATTTCTAACCCTATCCCCAAACTGCAATATTTGCAACTAAAAAAATTCCATTTTTCTTCAAAATTCAAGAAAATTATGGAAAATCATTACTTAATGTGAACTAGATTTCTCAATATTCTTCTGGGTCATTCTTATAACAATGATAATTCAAAAAAAATTCGAAAGAAAAGAAGAAAAACAAAACCAATAATACAAACATAGTTGAAATTATAAAATAAGAAAAGGAAGAAAAATGGGGAACTTACAGAGGTTCTCACAAAGGAAATGAGGCAGCTTTGTAGAGGCAGGGAACGAGTAGGAGATGAATCGATGGTTCTCAATAACAGAATCGACAGAGGCACCACCTTTACAACAATGACAAAATTGACGAACGATAGGTGAACAAATACAGGGTAAAATTGTGTGGGGGAAATTTTGCTATTACATCCATTGTTGAATAGGCTATTCTTAGCCCCTTTCACTAAATGATGATTCGGTAAATTAGATGAATAGGAGAGGAATAGCCATTCGTAGAATGAAGAAAACGGTAAAGCAAACTATACCTTAACTGTTCATCCAAGAATAAGGAGGAAATGGCTATTCCATTCCCTCCCACCAAACGTGGCCTAAGTCCTTTATGAAACAAGTCATGAATGCGTATGCTTACAGACTATGATTCAACATATCAGGAAAGCATTAGGATTGTTTGTTAAAAATCATAAGCCAATAATATTGCATGAAGATAATGTCACATGCATTTCACAAATTAAAGAAGGCTATATAAAGTGGATAGGACTAAACATATTCCTCCGAAGTTTTTCTACACATGAAATTTTGAAGGCCACATTGATATTTGCAAAATTTGCTTATGTGATAATATAATTGATATGTTCACAAAAGCATTATCAACTTCAATTTTCAAGAAGCATGTCCATATGTCATGGGCCGCGGATCAAAATTCGTGATGAATGCATACAGAATTTCCCATGGAAGTCAACTGATTAAATTGGGTTCACCTAACCTGATTCGTGGAACATGTAGAGAAATCTATTTACTTGAAGCCTTGGTAGCCTATTGAAACACTCCAGTAAAACTAAAGTTACCCTCATGAATATTGTAAATCCTAAGGGATAAGATTGTATAGAATTTAAATCTCTTAGGACTCTTATATTGTAAATAGGCTTTAATCTTGACTGTCGATGTAATTCAAACTATACCATTGGATCTGGGGAAGCTCAATTATAAATAAAGACATTCCCCCTCATTTGTAATAATTTCATTCAGAGTTATTAAATAGACTTTGAGAGCATTTACTCAAACATTTAGTTTTCTTTATAACAGCCCGATTTTCAGTGGTACCGAAAAAGATGGTTTCAGAATCCCATTTCCGTAAACCGAGTCCGTAAATATTAAAAATAAATATTTACAGTGTTGATATAAATGAATATTAAAGTTTGGTCCTTCAGTTTTATCTATTAATTGTTTAATTTAGGTCTAAAGAGTAAAATGTAAAAGTCTTATCGCTATAGATTTTTAATTGGCCAAAAACTTAGGAACTTAAATTGTAATTAGCCCAAAGTCCAAAATGGCAATTAAACCATTTTATATTATATGTTGGTGGATATTGGTGGCTTAAACATTAAATTTTGATTAGTAAGATAATTAATATGTTTAATTAGAATTAATTAAAATTTAATCATGGGATAAAAACCATGTTTCGGTGGAATGAAAGAGAATAATTTCTCTTCTTCCACCATCAAACCGAACACCAATGAAGGAAATAAGAAAAGCTTCCTAGGTTTCAAGCTTTCGGCAATGATTTGGTTAGTGCAATTAAATCCTTTTCTTCTATTTTTATGTTTTTGAGGTCAAGTGAGCTTGATTTCACTAACCCGTGTACCAATTTGTAAAGTTGTTAAAGTTTTTGAAAGTCGTCATTGTTAATTTCTTGAATAAATTGATGTTAAATTGATAGATTTTATGCTTAGATGTGAAAAATTACTAGATCGTAATATTTAATTATTTTTTGACAGAAGGACTAAAGTGAATAAAATGTGAAATTAATATGAAATTCTGGTAATAATAGATAGTAGAAGGTCTATAATGAATGTAATTGATATCAATTTTCAAACCGAGGCTCAAAATTAAAAGTTATGTCTATTTTGGTTTTAGGGACTCAATTAAATAAAATGTAAAACTATAGGGGTAACAAAAAATGAAATTATTTAGGTTCATTCATGTTGTGACATAGAGTATAAATGTTTCGTATTGATGAATTGAATGGAATAATTGTATAGATCAAGAATTGCATTAAATCAGAGATAATTAGGGAAAAGTAAAAATTGTCCATTAATCCTTGACAATTCAATTTGTTTGATGTTTTGGTCATGTAAGTTCATATGAAACTTGCTAGTTTATTTTATTTTATGTTGATTAGTGTTCTATAACACCTCTTACACGACTCGGTCACCGGTCTAAGCTACGGAATGCTACAATCATTGCCAGAGCAACCACCTTCAGATTTACAGAAAATAACCATTCAAACAAGCAACTACGCTTTAAACACATTTACATTTGTTTGAATGATTATTTTAAAAGGGGGAAACTAGCCAATTAATCACTCTAAAATTAAGTTGTTTCTATTTTGGTCACTCCGATTTTTTTTTTAATTTGATCACTGTTATTAATTAAATTGGAAGATTATTTTTATTTCTTATTTTTTTAAATTCCCCCTTTCCTTATTCTTTCTTTCTTTGTTTTTCATTCTCTTTATTGGATTGCTTTCAATTCTTGAAATATTCTGTTCTAGGCAAAAAAATACCTTAGAAATTAACTTAGAATTAGAAGAACTTGAACCACTGCAATACCCAAAAAAGTTTCCCCAAAAATCTTCTGGAAACCCCTTTTCTTTGCCTTCCGTTATGACTTTGACTCAGCCAGGAAACCCTTTGTGGCAACCCTCACCGCTAAAACTACCGTCCACCTCTGTGTAAACCATCAAGAAATATCTATTCTCTTCGTCTCCTGTAATTCCTCCTTGAAACCTGTCCACTACGAACCCTCCACTGGGTAATTTCAAATAGTCAACCCAACTGAGGTCTAATCTAAATTTGAATACACACGATCGATTTGGCTACTTCATCACTGTCAATGGCGGTAGGTAATTTATGGCAGAAAACAGGGCACATGTTTCATAAATGAAGCCATGGGAGTACGCAAATGAAATGGAACAGATAATCACAAAGGCATGGTATGAACTTTGCCCCCTACTCAAATTGCTCCTTGTAGACCGCGTAACGCAGTTTGTTATCAACATGGGTTTTGCTTATTTCCATCATCGGCAATGCTTCCGCCGCCACTTTAGATGCTGAAAGTTACTCGTTTCGGCTAGCGTTCTAGATTTCTATTTGAGATAACAGCCATTGCTTTTGTGTGTCAGATGTAGAAGGAGATTGATTTAAAGAACATGAGGAAAAGTAGAGGCAAAATGAAAATGAAAAAAATGAAAAAAATAAAAAAAATAAATGGATTTAACGCGGAATGACTAATTTGGTTAATTTAATTAATGGTGGTGATTAAATTAACAAAAAAACTCAAAGTGATTAAAACGAGAATGACCTAATTTTAGAGTGACAAATGAGATAGTTTACCATTTTAAAAATAAGTTAGTAGAATGAATTTATTAGAGAGTGAATACAGATTTTGAAAATTTGTTCACATGTCATGTAACACCCCTCATTCAAATCAATTGTCGAGTTTGAGTTACAGAATATTATATCCATTGCCGGAGCAACTACAGTCAATCAAGCAACATATAATCATTTATACACGTAACTTTGAGTTAATCACATTCAAAATTATGTTAAACAATCAATTTTGGGTCTTAATTGAGCTTATGAAAACTCTTTTGACAACCCGAGTACGAAACATGATGAAGTTGCAAAGTTTTAAAAAGTGTAGGGCCGATGTCGTGATGTCAACTCTTCCATGTCATGACATCGCCAAATAGTTTGTCACATCATAACCTTAGGCCACTTGAAGTCACGACATCACTCACTGTCGGTCGATGTTGCGACGATGTAGATTGGTCATTAGGATGTGGATATTGTTTTTGTTAAAAATGAGCCATTTGGTACCTATTTCATAGTTTCCAAACCATCCAACATGCTCACCTAAAAACATTCCAAACTCATGACATTTCATACCAAAACAAGTCATTTAGCCACTTCTAAGCAAACTAATTTGATATAAGTTCATCCTATTACAAAACCAATCCATTTCAAAACATTCCGTCAAATGCTATTCAAACAAACAAACCAAACCATTCAAATACCTATCTTTAACTATGCTACGCCATATTAAAACATTCCATTTTATCACAACTTCAAACACATGTTCATTTTACACCTTAATGGCTTATAAGACTAAATCATAGTCCAATCAACCAATACATATAATTAAACTTACTATTTCAACTAGACATCATTTTAGCCATTCTACTTACCTCATCATACCAACATAACATCCTAAGTTCAAATAGGTTCATATCTCACCTTCCTAAAAGCATTTTGTGGATTTAAGTATTAACCAAATCGCTTGTTATGAACAACATGAAAATCATCATATATGAAAATCAACATATACTAAGTTCATCACAAGTTACCAAACTCATCAACATTTTTATACTTTAATGATTACACCAAAACATTTATATACATGCCACAACCCTACTCTCAAAATGATCAAACAACTACCGATTCAGTGATAGTGTGAGCTTTGAGATGATTCGGCTTGACGAGTTCCACAAGGTGAAAATCTATAAGGAAAAGAGAAAACAATCTAGGTAAGCATATAAGATGCTTAGTAAGTTCATAGGTATTAGACAAAACTTGCCTTATCTTTTATCTAAATACAATAAGCTACCATAAGTTGGTTGTAACACTCTATACCTGACTTGGTCGCTGGATTCGAGTACCAAGTGTTACAAATTACCCAAGTTACTTAACAACCTTTCTAACGTGATTTATTAAAAATTTAAACAACATTAAAATTAATCCATATTTACCACATAATTTTACTCTAATCTCTTTAATTATCAACATGTTTCAAAATATAACTACAAATAAACTTCTTACAATTTATAAGGTTTTTACAATCATTTTACCTTACTAGGACCATATATATACACTTTCTTATACTCGAGACTTAAATTCAACCCCGAGGCATAGCCTCTATGGTGCCTCTCTATATGCATGACGCTGCTGCAACACCATTTGCATGGACTTGGCGATGTCTGGCTTGTCCTTCCATACAATCCACAAGTCATTCTGTGTCCCTATACGTAAGCCAAAATACCCATAAGTTCATGTGGACTTAGTGAGGGTCTATACAACAGTGTTCATAAGTGACTTTTGGAGTCTTGAGCAATAAGGAAAAGTAATACACATAATTATCTTGGTTTCATAAGGGATTCCGCAGTCTGACTGGCGTAGACGACGCCCATACGTTCCTCTCGATCAAGTCATTGGCGAGCATATCAGGCTAACTTAGTCACAACCGTGCTCTTGCAGACACCCCTTCTTAAAACTTGACTTTGTCTGGCTTTATCTTAAACTTTCATATTACCTTTCTGATTCGACTTAACAAAGGATAACCATGTAAGCAAATATGTGAATTGGTAACTACCTTTGGCAGACTTGCAGGTATCTCACCACAACGATAGATTCTTACCCTGATCCTTTTATTCCACATTGAACTCAACAATGACTTACTATATTATCCTGACATTTACCTTTTATAGCTAGTTTGTGTATATACCTTTCAAGAAGAAAAACCCGTTTACTTTCATCCTCGTATGTGGCCTTTGAACTATAAGTTTTGGCGGATAGTTTAAACACCACGTTTCCTTTGCAGAATTGTACTTGCAAGATAGTCCCATGAGACTTTCCCACTTCAAGCTGTCCGATAGATGTTTCCAGCAATAGATAGTCCTAAGGGACTTCCCAACCATTGATATTTCACTATAAGAGAACAGACTTTTAGCGGTGGTTTTTTTTTCCCTTTAGCGGTGCTTTTAAGCGCCACTAAAACTATTAGTGGCGTTTTCGCAAGCGTCGCAAAAAACGCCGCTAAAGACCATGACCTTTAGCGGCGCTTTTCCCAAAAACGCCACTAAAGACCATGACCTTTAGCGACGCTTTTTTACAAACGCCGCTAAAAAATATAAACTTTAAAAAATATATTTCAATTAAATAATATTTATTTTCTATGATAAATATTATATTTTATTTTATTTTTAAAATTTGAACTTTAAACTATACACAATTTTTTAAAAATCATTTATATGTAACTCAACAGAAATTATGTTCAAAGATTCGTTGTGTCACTAAACAAAGAAAAATGATTTCTACAAATAAATAAAAGACGAGAAAATGAAGGTTCTAATGAGCAAACTATTTTATAAGCAATCAGAAAGAATAGTACAGGAAATTCTTAGTATCCTACTTGAAGAAAGCATTGGAAAATATAAAGAGGATGAGAATGAGTACAAGGAAGCATCTTCAAGTTGAACCATTCTTGATGTCAGGTTCCTTGCCTATCTCAGGGAGAAAACACTTGCACACAATAAGGACATGATGTCCCTTTCTCCATTTAACTCAATCACCCACATTCTCTCATACCCTTTCTCCCAAGAGCAATTCTTCAAGTTCTTCTCTTCTTCTCTCCAATTCCTGCATATAAATGTCCATGAGATTATGGTATTTGATGAGAAAATTAGTTCACAATTTGTGATACTCAACTCAAAATCATGATTCTCAAGCCTTTGCTCAATTCCACCTCAAACTATATTTTACCTTCTACTATTGTTTAACGTTATATAGAAATTATTCTTTAGTTCTAATATCTAAAATTACAAGAACAAAAGGCAATATCAGGGTCTGCAGTTAAATTTGACTAAAATACTAGTAAATCGAATAAGCCCTAATTATAAATCTAAAAATTTGAAATCTAACTTTGGAACAAATTATAACACAAAACTAACAACAAAAAAACACAAAATAGACAAACAATCACGCAACAAAACTAGAGCAAATACAAGAATTTAAAAAAGAAAAAAAAAAGATGATAAATGGCAGCAAAGCTAAAAACAAGTAGCAAAGTCAAACTACGCAGGCGATAAGAAGAAAAGAACTAAAATTTTAAAATTTAAAATAGTACAGGGCCTAAAATTAACTAATTCGAAAAGTATTGGTCAAATTAAAATATAAGAACTAAATGATAGTAGGAGGAAACTTGCCTTCACCCTATATGTCTGAGGTTTTAGCTCCTTCCTTATTTCAACCATCTTCTGCTCATCACTGTTTAATCTCATAGACAATAAATACGGATGTAGGAGCCCTGGAGTATCATACATCTTTGCCTTGGCCAACAAAATTCCACCAATTCGCAAAATCCCAAGAGTTGTCCCAGGAACAGGAGCTTCTGTAAGCCTTGTTATATTTGCCTTTTCCCTCTTAGCAAATGCATTGATAAGAGTAGACTTCCCAGCATTTTGAGCCCCAATAACCCACACATTACCTCGAGGACCTGCTAATTCCTTTACCTCGACAATGAAGATACCAAAAAGGTGCTAAGTGCATGTGTCAGAAAGATGAAATGAAGCAGGAAAGGGTCGTTGTAAAGAGCAGAAATGTATCACATTACAGAAGAGAAGATGCATAACATTTGAGAAAGGAGAGACAAATTGAGAAGGTTGGTCAGTATTAGAAATGGACAAAGTGTTTGGCTAATAAAATAAAAAGGCTTATTGTAAAATCTTTACCTGAAGTTATAGCTTTAAAGCTTTCGGCCAATGGAAGCAAAATTCAAAGCTAATTAAAATTTTCTTGATCAAAGAATGAGTAATGATATTTCTTTGTTACGAAAGAAATAAAATAATAAGGACTTTTCATTAAGGCAAAGCAATAAATAGCAAACATCACATATGTCAACTTCAAAACATCATACCAAACAATCCCCCTAGTCGCTAATCCACACACCTCGATGACTTCAATACGATTACATACAATATCTTTACAGATTCAAACAACCTAATCAAGCTTTGTTACATACAATATCTCTACTTGATTGACTCACCTAATCAAGCTTTGTACATTAGGTCTCTAATTTTAGTTGCGGACATATTCACGATTTTGCTAATGCCAACAACATTTTCATTTGTTCGATTTGGAAGGATCTTCCAAAGTTTCAGCTAGCATTCCTGAAAGCTACTTAAACTCTAATCTATAATGAACTACCGTGCAAGCAAGCGGCGAAAGCAATCATGGATTCTCAAGAAAAGAAATGGGATTTTTTGGTGCCTTTGTCGACATTCGGTTCTCGTATATGGACCAAACTTCCAAGAATGTTGTGGTTTCTTCAACCATGGACATATCGAAGCATCCTGCATACAAGGAAACTATCAGCAACAGCAAAGATTCATTCAAGAAAATATTCAATAATGTCATGCCTTATACGTTTTATTTATTCTTAAGCGTTTCCCTAATGAAGTCTATCGATTAACACGCTCTTCCCCTTGTATACAAGTGATGAATCTTGTTTTGGAACATATGTGGTCATAATCAATTAAGCAAAAGGATGTGGCAATAATTTTTTGGAGTTGATAAGATCTTACAACATTCAAAGAATGCCATTGATCACTTGAAAAATGAAAAGGTTCCAACTACGGACAAGTAGGTTCAACCAATCATGCAATCAAATTTAGTACCTTAACTCGTCGTTAATATAAACATCTTTCAAGCAAATAAAGCAAAAGAGATGACAACGCCTATGTTAAAGCACAAAGCACGAGAATTCACAATCGACGGTAATAAACTAAATATGCCATTTACCTAAACAGATAGTATATTATTAAGAAGGAAACCACAAAGGTCATCACCAGTGTACACATTTTCCTGTTGGAATTCTTCTCGAACACCTATAGAGTAGCAGCCTCATAATATTCAGCCAATTTTTATCAGAAACAGATAGTCTATGCTTTTTCTGATAGTGATTGGGTAAGTCCCATACATTGTGTTCCAAAAAAAGAGAGGGATAATTGTGGTTTCAAACGAAAAAGAGGAGTTCATACTAACTAGAACTGTGACTGGGTGGTGCGTATGCATCAATTATCAGAAGTTTAATGACGTTACAAGAAATGACTATTTCCCTTTGTCATTCATTGATTAGATGTTAGATAGAGTAGCGAGGAGAGTTTTATTGTTTCTTAGATGGGTATTTTGGATATCATCAAATTTCAATTCACCTGGATGATCAAGAAAAAACCACATTCACCCGCCCATTAGATACTTATGGCTTTCGAAAGATGCCTTTTGGGTTATGTAATGCTCATCGACAAATTCATGATGTGTATAACCTCTATTTTTACTGATATGATCAAGGAAGGGTTGGACATATTTGTGGATAACTTTTTAGTATATAGAGATTCATTCATTGAATGTTTAGAAATCCTTGAGAAGGTGCTTGAATAATGTGAGGAAACAAATTTACTTCTGAATTGGGAAAAGTGCCATTTCATGGTTATGGAAGGCATTGTCTTGGGACATCGGATCTCTAAAAAAGGATTAGAGGTTGATCAGGCAAAATTTGATGTTATTGAAAATCTTCCATCCCCGTCCTCGCTGTGTGGAATCTTTAATTTTTGGGGCATGTTAGATTTTAGCGGTGTTTAGTCAAATACTTTTCACACATTTCAAAATCGTTGAGCTGTCTTTTGCAGAAAGAAAAGAAATAAAAATAGTTTAAAATTTGGTTAAAACTAACAGTACAGACCTTACACCAAAACGCCCCGTTTTCATTAAGGCTCATTGCACGCCGTTTCATTAATTCCAACTAAAATGCACCGTTTTCCCTTTTTCCTCTTAAGCTTCTATATTTCAATTTTGACATGTATAATAAACAAAAATTGAATATCAAAGAAAATAAAAAAAGGAAAGTCAATATTAAAGAATTACATTATTTTTTCCTTGTAAAGAACACGAAACATTATTAATGGAGATGATCAAGTGCAAAGTGATGACTTTGTAGTATATAATTTAGAATTTGGGTGTGTTGGATTCATTTCCGTGATGCTTGTAAATGCATGTTCCATCAAAAACCTTTCTTCCTTCATTTTTTTGTTTATTTATTATTGCTAATTGTATGTCGAGAAACTTTCATATATAAATGGCAATTTTAACTTTGAACTTCTTGGATTTTTGTGTTTTTGGGTTGTGTTTACAAGTATTGAGTGCTCCATATCTCCAAACCACACCAACAAAAAATATGCAGGTACAAACAACACGATGATCCAACTAGAATCTTCCCAAGAAGACAAAAAGTGTTTCAAATAACATGCTTTTTGAAAAAAATGGAGATAAAAACACCATTTCAGGAATAACATGATCTGCCTTCTTATTGCAAACCCTTTATTTATAGAACTAATTCAGTTTGATTTGTGTGTTCAAAAGTTACGGGTGGATTTGGATGGGATTAGTTTTTATTTTCCAGGATGTAGGGCATTACAACCTGAGAAACCGAGGTTTATGTCTTGTTCCAATCTCTTGTACTGTTGGAGTTGCTCGAAACAATGGTGCCGATATCTGGGCTCCCATCAAGACCACATCCAGGGGCGGATTTAGGGGGGCTGTGTAACAGCGTGTTTTAGGGTCAAATAGGAACAGTGGTTTCGAGACCATGAATTCGAAGTAGAAATATTTATTGTGATATTTTTTAAAAGTCTACAGTATGATTGAATGATTGTGTGAAAATTTTGTTAAGAAATTTTATTGATAAGGTGTCCAATTTGACTAATAGGACTAAATTACAATATGTGCAAAATGTGTGTACTAGAAGTTAGAGGTGTCTAATTGCTATGAAATTTTAAATTGGAGGTCTTTAAATGGTAGTTAGACCATCATAATTTAAGTTGGACAAAAATGGACATGATTAGATAAAATTTCAAAGTTTTAAGTGAATAGCATTTTGGTCATTTGGTAAATAAAGACAAAAAATAACTAATAAAAAGATGTCATCTTCTCCAATTTAGTCCCCTTGTGCTGAATTTGAAGAGTCACCATAGCTAAGGTTTTGGCCAAAGCTTCCAAGCTCGATTATAAGTCTATTCTAGCCCGTTTTTAATGATTTTCATGTTTTTAAGATCCTTGTAACCTAATCTAGCTTTTTCAAGGACTAATTTGAAAGAAAGATGAAGTTTAAAATTTTACCATTGTTAGATATTTGTGTATTTTGATGTTTAATGGTAGAAAATGCATGTTTGGTGTTAGATAAACAACTTTTGCTAAGTGATTTTCAGTAAAAATTTCAAAAATGACTTATTTGTAAAAGTTATAAAATGAGTAGTAAAAGTGTGATTAAGTGGAAAATGTGGGTTGATATAGGTATGAAAATGGTTTGGCTAGGCTTGAGGTTTGAAGAAGATGAATACATTTCATTTTACGAGCCTAAAGACTAAATTGTAAAAATGTGAAATATTAGGGGCAAAAATGTAATTTTTCCATAATATGATTTTTGGGCCAAATTGAATAATCTGAGTATTAAATGAGTCAAATTTTTTTATTATAGATCAAGAAAAATGAGGTTCGGACCTAGACTGAGGGAAAAACAAAGTGTTTAACGATTAGGTCCAATTCTACTATTTTTGTAGCGAGGTAAGTTCGTATGTAAATGATGCAATGTTATATTTATGTTTTAAATGCTTTAATATTGCATGAATTGTGTGATTGACCCTTTGGACGTATTCGACAAAGTTTCGACAAGCAATAAATCCTGGTTAAACCTTAGGAATAGAATAGGATATAAGTGACATGTCACCAGGAACCCCATATGTATATGTGTTTATGTGATCTGAGTGCTAGTCTTGTACGTCCTACCAGTGGCTGGGTATTTCGACGTATGTTGCGAATACCTGACAGCTTGTGTGAGTAGCACTGTGTAACTATGTCCTGACTTACAGCTTGTTCAAGCAGGCCCGTGAATAGCTCGAGAGTAAGCCCATATGTGTTATGAGATATGAGGTAGCTTTAGCTACATATGTGGCACTTATGTGCAAGATTTTTCGAGTATCCGATAATATTCCAAGTGTTCAACGAGAATGTTAAAGATGTGAAAGGATGTGGTTATGTTACGAGTTGGTACAGGTATGTACGTAAAACTCATAAGTAGTAAACTCGATAGGTGATGAACTCTTAGTAAGTTTGTCATTGAGCAAGTTATGACTGAGATTTTACTAGCATTTATGTTATCTCTGTAACGCCCCTAACCCGAATCCGTCACCGAAATAGAGTTATGGAGCATTACCGGAGTTACCGATTTATTTATCAGATATTTCATTTTATCTAACGTTCATATTTGGAACCAATTAAAATCAAACATATTGTCCCTTAACGTACTTATTTTTCTCGATATGTTTTACTTAAATTTATTACTCGTCTCAATTTAATTAATTTCCTTGTATTAACGTATCAAAAATAATCACCTATTTACATGTCATGATAAATATCATTCTCTTGCCATTTCTTCATAAACATAAAATCGTGGAATTCATTATATCGATATTTCATGCATTTAAAAATACAATTCAAGTTATACTAACTTACCTCGTTATTTATACATGTTTATAATTTCATTAATCCGATATCTTTTCTTTTCCACGCTCAAGTCTCGTATTCGAGTTATCCGGATCTTTATAAAGAAATTTGATCGTCGTTTTCATTTATTTCATGTTGTAATACATTCAACTAATACTCTAAACAAAATTACCATTTTACCCCTAAACTTTTAATTAATGACGATTTCATCCTTAGGTTAAAATAAAATAAAATTATTGCAATTTAATCCTTATTTCCAGCCGTTATTCTCAAACAAATTGATAACGAACCATTAATTCTATAAAATATCAATTTTCCATAATTTCAACACTTTTCAATTTAATCCTTAAAATATGTTTTTCCCGATCTTGAGCTAAATTAATAATTTCATTCAATTTTGTAATTTTAAATAATAAAATAATTCATTTCATGCAATTTGGTCATTTTGACATTTTTACAAAATTGCCCATAAATTTTTTTACTTTTATTCAATTTAGTCCATGAGCCTAAAACATGCAAATTAGCCATGCTAGCTGAATATTCATACATATTTTCCTCCTCCTCCTCTCCATTCCACATCCTTTATTTATATAACATGCAACAAGTAACATTATCAATAATTTCACTATTTACTTATATGTATATTCAAAACTGTCCATTTGCGTCATAGTTACTAAATTATTTATATCTTAAGGTACAGAACTCGAAATTAAGATCCGCTAATTTTCCTGAAACTAGACTTACATATCTTATTACCATAAAATTTTCACAATTTTTGGTTTAGCCAATAAGTACAGTTTATTCTTTAAAGTTACCCCTGTTCTGCTGTCTGACAGTTCCGACCCTTCTTCACTAAGAATTAATTATCTCATCGTACGAGATTTGGATCATGTTCCCGCTTATTTCTATTGAAAATAGACTCATTAAGGATTCTAAACATATAAATTTAAGCCCCTAATTATTTTTATCCAATTTTTGATGATTTTCCAAATTCAGAACAGGGGAACCCGAAATCATTCTGATCTTGTCTCACAAAAGTTATTGTAGCTCATGATTTAGAACTCCATTGCTTACATAATTTCTTTTATAAGAAACTAGACTCAATAAGCTTTAATTTCATATTTTATTCATCCTATAATTCGATTTCTACAATTTTTGGTGATTTTTCAAAGTTAGGCTACTGCTGCTGCCCAAAACAGTTTTAGTAGTGAAAATATTGATTTCCATTTAGCCCCAAATTTCATAGTTCATACAATTCAATCCTTGTTCAATTAACTCCTCAATTGAGATAATTTTTCTCATTTAATACTTTATTCCATCATTTTAAACTACTTCATAACCCTTGAAAACCAGAACTTTAACACTAGACCTTAATTCCAAACTCTTTCACAATTAGGTCCTAAACCAATTTTCATCAATTTTACTTGATAAAATCACCATATGTCAAAATTAAAACTTCAATTCTATGTTTATTCATCATATTATTCCAGTAATAATCCATAAAAACTTCAAAAATTAGCCATGGAATCAAAAACTAATGAAATAGTAAGTTGGACCCAATTGTAAAAGTCCAAAACATAAAAATTTCAAGGAGAAAGCAAGAATTAAACTTACATGAAGCTAGAGTATGAAAACCAGCTTGAACCCTCATCCATGACTGTTTTTCAGCTGATGAATATGAAGAGAAATGAAGAGAATTCTAGATATTCCAATTTAGTCCCATTTTTATTTAGTTAATTTTGGCAATTTTCCAATTTTGCCCTTATTTCACCCATTTTCTGATTTTTCTCAGCTATTGCCGCCCAAAATATCTCCTTTGGGCTTATTTGCACTTTAGATCCTTCCTCATTTGACAATTAAGCTATTTAATCATTTTAGCAACTTTTACACCTTTTTCAATTTAGTCCTTTTTATTTAATTAGCTTATCAAGATTACTTTAAAATTTCTTGTGAAACTTTAATACTAACTTATTAACACTCCATAAATATTTATAAAAATATTTATGGCTCGATTTAAATTTTTGAGATCTCGATACCTCATTTTTTTATTCTAATTATTTTAATATATATATATTTTTTTGTACACTATTCACTATTTCAAAATTTTTCCTAACTTAACATTTAACTTATACTCACTAGATTAATAATATTTCCTACTCATTTGTCGGATTTAGTGATCTCGAATCATTGTTCCGACACACCACTGAAATTAGGTTATTGTTACAACTCTCTCCCTTTAGGGATTTTCGTCCCCGAAAATCTTACCAGAAGAAGTTACTTTCAACACTCATAAACACTTTTACTAACTTCTCAGAATCACAATTTGATTTAACCTTAAATATCTTTTTCCTGTCACCTTTGAACTCTAGAACACAATGTTGGAACATACTGTCAAAATTCTAAATTACCCTCTCAGGGACACATATACTCAACTGATCTGTCAAAGGAAAACTCTGTACTTACTGAAATGATCATACAGATCTTTCTTTGTCAAATGAACAACCATAAACTAAATAACATTTTCCTTTCCGATGTTAATGACAATCCCAATTCGAAATCTATAGTCATTCTATCTCATAACACACTAGTATTATCACCGATCGCAATAATCCTAAATGTTCTTAATGTTCGAAACACTTGCTAACAAATAGACATCCGAATATGAACTCAAAAATATTATGTAATGCTCATACAATCACTAGTACATCTAACTCACAAAAAGATAATAAAGATCTTGATAATTTCTCAAAGAAAGCCAAAAGAAAAAAACATTGCTTACCGACTACGGACTTCCATCATAACAGAGATAATATATTCCCGCATGTATAAAACAAAATCATGGTCAGAGAAACATAAGAATAGTCTCACATTAATTTTTACCATTAACTTCATTTCCAACATATTAAAATAGAATTCCAAAAGATGAAGAAATGACGATCATAAACCGACCTGGACCAATAGAGCTTTCGCCTAACATCATAATTAACTAGCATTCTCAAAACATCGAACTCCACCGAGTGAATAACCACACACATATCTCTCGAGGATAAAAGAATATATAGAATACCAGTAAAAGATTATCATATTCGTTTCAATCTGTAACTATCACGCACAATCATCTTTACTACTCAATTATCATTTTTCTAACTAATTTCATCATCATGAACCCCGCATCATTCCATTCACTAACGAAAACCAATTCGGGAAAAATTTGATAAACACATACTTTGGATATCATATCTCGAATAAGTCGACTAGCCGAGGTTAACTTTTTCTTTAACCGTGTCATTACGTAATCTGAATGATCTTTAGAGTAATCTGATATTTTTTTTCAAAAGCGTATTTACTTGTCAAACTATTTTCAACTCCGACTACATTATTAATTATTCCATTATTGTACTCTTTAGTTTCCCATTTCTAAACTTATTCAACAATTTTTTTTTTTTTGTAAATTTTCGTTATAAAATACTACATTGGTAAGAGGGTGAGGTCGTAAGGCCTCTAACTGAAACCCTCATAAATACACACATATAACTTAGCATTTATCATCAATATCATATCATCACAATTACATAATTCACTTCAAACAAATTAACATACATAATTATGTTACACGAACTTTCAGTTATCCTTTTCAAACTAGTGTAATTAAACATACATTTCATGAATTTTGAGTAAATTTACTTATAGCATTTACTTAACCAAACAAGTCAGACACATAATATCATATGAATGCCATACAAACATAGATAAGCTTATCACAATTTAAACTTTCATTTCATTCACGTTTCATCATTTCTCAACTTTTGATTATCTCATTTCGTACATTATCACATACATATTATGAACTTCTATTCATACCTTTCTAAGTTCCTTCTCATCATAAACACATTTCAATTATCTCAATATCACTAACTCATACTTCTCTTACCATATACATAATTTAAATTTAACATTTAATAATAAATAATTTGAATTATAGTAATACAACCATACGTTGAGTACGTTTATACTCAGTGGTATTGCCATAATTCAAATTATAAAAACTATAATAAATAATAAACATCAAACATGTAACAATATAAGTCATATGTGTTAATTATGCTTTAATTTCATATCTCGACAATAGTCTTTCATTAAATAGCATCATATATCATCTATACTATCTTTAATCAATTCATGAACCTTTGGTTCAAGCTTTCAATCTCATATCTCAATTTCAATTCACATTTCAATTTTTAATTCCACTTTTTTTTTTTTTTCATACTTTCAAAAGTTCAACTGATCAAATTCATTTGATTTTCTCATTTCATTTATTCAACTGATTTCAATATCAATAATTCAATATTTTAGCAAATTCATGAACCTTTCCAAATCTCACATTTCATTTCAATTGAGAATTCAACTCATAATTTCTTTCTCATATATATATATATATATAATAGTACGAACAACCAAATTTATTTAATTTTCTCATTTCAGTTATTTACCCTATTAATAATCCGGACTTTGACGGATACACTGATTCCAACCCAAACACACGATGCGGCACATAGTGCCTCATGGTCGGCCAGAAAGCAGAAAGCGATATGATGGCGATGCGGTACATAGAGTACCTCATCGGAACAAATCCGGAACAGTAACAGTAATAGTACGATAACAATATCCGACACACAAAGTGCCGAATCGTTAATCTGATATAAAGAATCAAACACATAAGTGCACGATCGGTAAAGCCGATAAATCCGTACTCTTCCAATCCTATGGCATGCCAATTATATCCGACTAGCCCGACAAGTTAATAGGGAATTTAATTCTTATTTCAATTTTACTTAATATTCATATTTACCCCTATTAACAAGACTCGGACTTTGGCGGATATGCGGATTTCACCCAAACACACTAGAATATCCAGCCCAAACACACCCGGAATATTATAAATCCTCCATAACACACCAGTATAATATAGCCTCCCAAACACACGAAGATATCATATCCCCCAAACACACCAGAATGTCCAACCCAAACACACCGGAATATTATAAGTCCTCCATAACACACGAGAAAGGCATTTAATGCCTCTTGGATAAACAGAAGTTACAATAATGAAACATCTTCTCGGCCGAACTACAAATCTCCTCATCACATCACAAATCCAATGGCATGCCATTTGTATCCAATCTAGTCCGATACTGTTAATAGGGTATTTGATTCACTTTCTCAATTTAATAATTCCTTTATCAATATACCAATCTAATATTCATATATATTCACACATTTTCATAATTTCATACATTTTCATTTAATTCAATAAATATATTTCAATTATTCACATAAATTCATAATTCTATACAATTCAATTCACTTTTCAATAACAAATATCCAAATATCACAAATCTCATATTTAAAATTTTCAAACAATTTATATTTCAATTCAAATAATCAAATATACTCATAATTCAATTCAATTCAAATAATCAATATATATTCAATATATATATATACACCAATTCAATCAATATAAATTCAATAAATTCATCACATACTATATCAATCCATTTCAATTGCAAAACACAATAATTCTTACTTACCATACATAACAATTAAAAATTCAGCAATCAATAATATTTAAAATTTGAATTATAGTAATACACACTTCAATTAATCATAATTCCATTCCATTCCATTCAATTCAATTCAAATTCACTTTTTCACTTTCTAATCAGTATACAATTCAATACCAATACATATTTCAGATATTCACATATAATCATACTTCACATGTACTACATTCGGTCCGAGAACCGACTAAACCTTAGCTCTGATACCACTAAATGTAACGCCCCTAACCCGAATCCGTCACCGAAATAGAGTTATGGAGCATTACCGGAGTTACCGATTTATTTATCAGATATTTCATTTTATCTAACGTTCATATTTGGAACCAATTAAAATCAAACATATTGTCCCTTAACGTATTTTATTTTTCTCGATATGTTTTACTTAAATTTATTACTCGTCTCAATTTAATTAATTTCCTTGTATTAACGTATCAAAAATAATCACCTATTTACATGTCATGATAAATATCATTCTCTTGCCATTTCTTCATAAACATAAAATCGGGAATTCATTATATCGATATTTCATGCATTTAAAAATACAATTCAAGTTATACTAACTTACCTCGTTACTTATACATGTTTATAATTTCATTAATCCGATATCTTTTCTTTTCCACGTTCAAGTCTCGTATTCGAGTTATCCGGATCTTTATAAAGAAATTTGATCGTCGTTTTCATTTATTTCATGTTGTAATACATTCAACTAATACTCTCAAACAAAATTACCATTTTACCCCTAAACTTTTAATTAATGACGATTTCATCCTTAGGTTAAAATAAAATAAAATTATTGCAATTTAATCCTTATTTCCAGCCGTTATTCTCAAACAAATTGATAACGAACCATTAATTCTATAAAATATCAGAATTTTCCATAATTTCAACACTTTTCAATTTAATCCTTAAAATATGTTTTTCCCGATCTTGAGCTAAATTAATAATTTCATTCAATTTTGTAATTTTAAATAATAAAATAATTCATTTCATGCAATTTGGTCATTTCTGACATTTTTACAAAATTGCCCATAAATTTTTTTACTTTTATTCAATTTAGTCCATGAGCCTAAAACATGCAAATTAGCCATGCTAGCTGAATATTCATACATATTTTCCTCCTCCTCCTCTCCATTCCACATCCTTTATTTATATAACATGCAACAAGTAACATTATCAATAATTTCACTATTTACTTATATGTATATTCAAAACTGTCCATTTGCGTCATAGTTACTAAATTATTTATATCTTAAGGTACAGAACTCGAAATTAAGATCCGCTAATTTTCCTGAAACTAGACTTACATATCTTATTACCATAAAATTTTCACAATTTTTGGTTTAGCCAATAAGTACAGTTTATTCTTTAAAGTTACCCCTGTTCTGCTGTCTGACAGTTCCGACCCTTCTTCACTAAGAATTAATTATCTCATCGTATGAGATTTGGATCATGTTCCCGCTTATTTCTATTGAAAATAGACTCATTAAGGATTCTAAACATATAAATTTAAGCCCCTAATTATTTTTATCCAATTTTTGATGATTTTCCAAATTCAGAACAGGGAACCTGAAATCATTCTGACCTTGTCTCACAAAAGTTATTGTAGCTCATGATTTAGAACTCCATTGCTTACATAATTTCTTTTATAAGAAACTAGACTCAATAAGCTTTAATTTCATATTTTATTCATCCTATAATTCGATTTCTACAATTTTTGGTGATTTTTCAAAGTTAGGCTACTGCTGCTGCCCAAAACAGTTTTAGTGAAAATATTGATTTCCATTTAGCCCCAAATTTCATAGTTCATACAATTCAATCCTTGTTCAATTAACTCCTCAATTGAGATAATTTTTCTCATTTAATACTTTATTCCATCATTTTAAACTACTTCATAACCCTTGAAAACCAGAACTTTAACACTAGACCTTAATTCCAAACTCTTTCACAATTAGGTCCTAAACCAATTTTCATCAATTTTACTTGATAAAATCACCATATGTCAAAATTAAAACTTCAATTCTATGTTTATTCATCATATTATTCCAGTAATCATCCATAAAAACTTCAAAAATTAGCCATGGAATCAAAAACTAATGAAATAGTAAGTTGGACCCAATTGTAAAAGTCCAAAAACATAAAAATTTTAAGGAGAAAGCAAGAATTAAACTTACATGAAGCTAGAGTATGAAAACCAGCTTGAACCCTCATCCATGACTTTTTTCAGCTGATGAATATGAAGAGAAATGAAGAGAATTCTAGATATTCCAATTTAGTCCCATTTTTATTTAGTTAATTTTGGCAATTTTCCAATTTTGCCCTTATTTCACCCATTTTCTGATTTTTCTCAGCTATTGCCGCCCAAAATATCTCCTTTGGGCTTATTTGCACTTTAGGTCCTTCCTCATTTGACAATTAAGCTATTTAATCATTTTAGCAACTTTTACACCTTTTTCAATTTAGTCCTTTTTATTTAATTAGCTATCAAGTATTTTTAAAATTTCTTGTGAAACTTTAATACTAACTTATTAACACTCCATAAATATTTATAAAAATATTTATGGCTCGATTTAAAATTTTTGAGGTCTCGATACCTCATTTTTTTATTCTAATTATTTTAATATATATATATTTTTTTGTACACTATTCACTATTTCAAAATTTTTCCTAACTTAACATTTAACTTATACTCACTAGATTAATAATATTTCCTACTCATTTGTCGGATTTAGTGATCTCGAATCATTGTTCCGACACCACTGAAATTAGGCTGTTACAATCTCACATTATATAAATTGCATGATTAAGGTGTGGTTAAGATGCTTATTATTTGCATATGAACTTACTAAGCTATATAGCTTACTCCCCTTTCTTTCCCTTGTCTTACAGTGTCACCAAGCTAGCTCGGGTTCAGGGACCGTCGGAGATCCATTCACACTATGAACAATTATTTTGGTATCAATGAATTCAACATTTTGAGTTATGGCATGTATAGGGGATTTGGTCATTTTGTTGTGTCATAATTGATTTGGCCAAATGTGTTGGCTTATATTGGTTAAAAGTTCATTTTGTATAAGGCCATTGGAAATGGGTTAATATTGGTTATAAGTATATTCATATAATGATGTCTTTCATGAATGATGTGTTAATATCTTGGTTGTATATGTTTGGTTGTATGTATATGCTTGGATTGGTGCTATGTTATGTGGTGTAGGTGTGTGCATTAAAGGGTGGCAAATTGGCTTGGTAAATAACCTTATTTTTGTCCACATGGATAGACACACAGACGTGTGTCTAGGCCGTGTGTGACACACGGCTTGCCCCACGGGCATGTGTTTAGGCCGTGTGTCCCCTGCACCTTAGTTTTGAGAAACAGAATGCTCAGAATTGAGCACACGGGTAGAGACACGGGGGTGTGTCTCAGCCGTGTAGGCGACACAGCGTCAAACACGGGCGTGTGCCCTAGTCGTGTAAAGTCTGCACCTATTTTATGAAAATTAATTTTCCATACGGCCTAGCACACAGGCGTGTGACTTGGCCGTGTGATCTTAAATTATTCGTGAGTTACAAGTCAGAGAGTTGCACGGGGTCGGGACACGGGCGTATGTGACCACACGGCCTGCCCACACGGGCATGTCCTATATCCATACGGGCGTGTGATCTCTGTTTAATGAAAAATTTTCTAAGCTTTGTAAAATTTTTCTAAAGTTCTTGGTTTAGTCCCGAACCACTTCCAATGCACGTTTTGGGCCACGTAGGCTCGTATCAAGGACTTTATGATTAAATGCAAATGGTTTTATTTTGGATGCAAATTTATAACCTAAAATTGTATGTTTGTTTGTGTGATAAGTTCGGTAATGCCTCATACCCTATTCCGGCGTTGAATACGGGTAAGGGGTGTTACAGACTGGCAGGGGCCCCGGCCCCCTTAAAGTGTAAAATTTATATTTAACCCCTTAATTTTTTTTTTAAAAATTTTAAATTTGTAAAGGTAAAATTATACTTTGCCCCCCCTAAAATTATAAAAATTCGATTTAATCCTTTAAAAATTATAAAGATATAGACTATAAAAAAATTAAAATTTCATTCGGCCCCCTAAAAAATTTGTTCTGGCTTCGCCTCTGACCACATCCCCGAAATCTGGCTAAGCTATCTGGCAATTCTTTTGAGATTTCATTTCTCTGCAACTGCAAGGCTTTGAGATTTCACTAAATCAGTTTAGAAGGTAACCAACTTATTATCCAATGCACAGTTTTATCGGTTGTAGCAACATTTATTTAGATGATACACTAAGATAAGATGGTGGTAGGCAAAATGATTTGTTTTAGATGGGTAGAGTTATGAATATAAATTGCAATCTTGCATCTCTATAGTTTTATGCAGGTGTCAAACTTTCCACCAACAGACATGAAGCATAATCTGCAAAAACAAAGGCAAAAAGAAAGGGGAGGGGGAGGGGGTGTCACGCCACATATTTTTATTTATTATTTCGTCACTTTATTGGGTTTAATTTAAGTTTTAGACATCCTATGTTCAATTCCTATCATTTGCTTATTTTTTTCTATTTATTTTAGCATGTAAAAAGGGATGATCAAACCCCTTAGACATCTGCCTCACTTGCCTTATAAGTAAGATTTCTTTTCCTTTCCTTTCTAGTTAACTTACCTTACATAATCCCTTTTTCACTCCTATGACCCACTTTAGGTGTCTTTGTTCCCCTATTGTCATTTTCTCTCTCACCTATACACCTCCAAATTTTTATTTTTATCTATTATTCTTCTCCTCTCATCTCTTTCTCTCTTCTCCTCCTCCTTCAACCGCCATTTTTTTTTTTTTTTGCCACCATAACACCACCGTTGACCACCACTTCTTCACCAAATCACCACCACATCACTCCCAAAACCTCTCCTCTCTTCTACGCCTCCACCTCTCTTACCACCGCTACACAGAATTTCTTGTCGATTTTTATCTTCTATTCATTTCTTCTGTTAAAATCGAATTTTTAGCCCTCCTCTCTTATTTTTCATAGATTACACACGACTCATTATGAATGACGATTTCGCTAAATAATCTTCCATTGTAAACAAATTATTGTAGAACCAAGGACTCCTCTAATTCTAGAAACTTCAGTAAGTAAACTTCGAAGTTCTGATATCGATATTTTCCTTTCATCTCTTAAGGTCGAAACTAATAATGTTTTACGCGCTTATGAAGCGTTCATTTTCGTGCTGCTCGAATTCGTGTTCTTACCCTTAAGAGAAAGTACTCTCGCTTGGAAGATAGATATGAAGTCTACTCGTTCAACATTTGGAATGAGACTTCAATGGTTTATTTTTAGAGTTTTAACATATTATTAATTTATTAATAAAGGATTCAAAACCGGATTTCTTCCCTCGGAGTTGGAATTGGAATTAGAATTTGGGATCGAATTATTGAATCTACCAATCTTTGATAAAAGAAATTTTATGTGTGAAATGTTTGAGAGTACATTAAATATTTCAAAGGGATGCTAAATCAAAAAAGAAAAAAATGTTTTATCAAACATAAGTTTTTACGAGAATTAAACCTGTTTGTTCAAAATTCCAATATTTTATCCAACGACGATTTTTAATCAACAAACAACTTTTTGTTAATTTTTTTCCGCTGCTAAAATTCAAGTTAAGAAGTCAACTTTAAATATTCAAATTTAGATTTTTCTCTCAAAGTTATTCGTTTTCTAAAAATATCTTCCTAAGAAATTCAAAAGGTTTTACTTTAGTTTTTCACAAGCAAATCAACCCACTGATTTTTATATCAAAGGAGATAACAACATTAATCCAAAGTAACTACTAGTTTTTCGTGCCATTAACATGACAATTGTGATACTCGAAATTCGACCGTAATGCTTAGACCGGGTTTAAGGATAGGCCAATAAATGTCAAACCTTTCCACCAGGCACCAACCGGTCAAAGTACAGCTAATCCAATTCACTTAGAATTCTCTTTACGGGCATGATACATGAACGAGCTCTTAAATTATGTCACTTGGCTTATAGTGATACTATCTGATCAACTGTATACTCCTTTATTCATAATTATTCTCTTTAAAGACAGAAAATCAGTAAGCTCAAGCACATAATTTAAAACGACAAGGCTAACACGAATAAATAGTTCAATCTTGCTAAGTTCGGTTTTACTTTATCTTGCGATAACAGGAATGTGAACTACTGTCTATGAGCTTGCAGAATAGGGCTGAACTTTCTTCTGCAGGAATTGCAGCATGTGTTCACGTTTCCAATTGTCAATTCTGCAAAATAATCACAGGAGTAAAAAGCCTCATTGTTTTCGCCAAAATGTGAGCAGGAATAATGCAAACGGAAAAATTGATAAGACTCTTGTTTCCTAAGTCTTAAGAAAGGCTGAATTTTATATGATTTGCTTTTCTGCATGTATCCACATATATGTAGAATAACAAGGTCAAACTTAGTGCAGAAACAAAGATCATATTTATTCGTTTCTATCTTTCTAAACAGCTTGAAAGAAAGCATAGAGGGGGAAAACAAAAGGGGCTAGGTAACGAAAAAAAATGGTTGGATGTTAAGGACCAAAATTTGAATGGAGAGAAATATCATGAGTTTGGCCAAAGTAATCTGTCCAAGTATTCCTCTTTATTCAGTGGATATTATATCTCAAATATGAGCAAAAGTGCATTAATAGAAGGCACCTAACCTTATGGTTTCCTTATGTTGGCCCTCGTCATCCAACATGATCAACTTGGGAGGAGAATTGAAAAGATATTGAACTTTAACTGTTGGAAACTTGTCCTTCTCTTCTTCAATGAAACCAACAATTTCCGGATAGAATACTAGTTTCCTCATGCAAACTTCCAGTATTGCACCCGAATAAGTAATCTGCAATTGCAAGAATATATATGCAACTTTAGAAATTAGGAAAAGATTTAAAGAAAAAAAACACAGCATGCAATACCAAATTTAAGAAACTTCTATTCCCATTTAAAATGAGAAAGGTGATTGAGAACAACAAATATCTAGAATTTAGAAGCTTTTTGTTCTGCAATCCCATCATATATGGTTCGCTTCCACCTTTCCCCTTTCTTTTAGGGGATAAATGTCATTCCCTTTCCCCAAACAGAGCAGCAAAGAAAAATGAAATGAGCAGACTAAAGAAATGCAGGACTAAGTGCAAATCAGAAATGATCTTAGAATAGAGTTGTTGGTAAAAGGCATTTTAGAAAGAAGATAAGACATGATATATGTTTCTTACATGCAAAGTCCATGAAGAAACTTAATACCCTTAATATTATTATTTTTTTGGTGTAATACCCTTAATATTTAATACAATTAAAGAGTATCATTGTATCTGATGTACCTGCAGTACTCTTATATATGCTAGAGATTCAATAAAAATGTAAAAACCCATGAACTCTTTTGCTAAAACGCAACATCCTCCTTTTCACAAGTCTCAATATAATCTGGGAATTAAATGACGCACCAATATAGAGCAGGAAAATATTTTTTTAAAAGAAAAACAGGGAGGATAAAGTGTAAGAGAGATTTAGAAAAATTACATGAGTGGTTAAAAATCTACTAAAGCATAAAATTTTGAACCCCTCTCCTGTGCCAAAGAAACCCATCTCCAAAGCATGTTTCATACCTTACTTGTAGAATCATCAGAGTCTTCTGTGCAACATTTCAAGCAGTCAGATATCAACTCTGCCATCAAAACACATAGACATAGTTACAGTCAGATTGATGCATGTAATGCACATATCAATTATTTGGTCTTTATTGTTGAGTCTAATATTAAAGATAAACACACCAGAGCAGCTGTGTTGTTTAAATCTCCAGTGTCACTCATTTTTTGTTAATCAAATGCATTACACTTGGCACACAATTATGGTTCAGCATACTTGAAATAGCATCATCAAGCAGACGAAACACAAGGCAGTTTATTTTGTACTGAAGGCACAAAATAGTTCTATTTCTACATAATCAGTACAGTTAAAATGTTCCCAACTGCACAGGAAGATGACAATCAAATAGGTATCCATTCAGCTTTTTGGTGCTAGATACAGCTCACAGCAGCTAACTGGAGCTTAAGTTAAAATCCAAATGGAGCCTAAGGAATTTAAGGAGGCAGGGAAATTGAACACCAATGGAGCCTAAGGAATTTGATTACGCAAAAAGGAGACAGGGCAATTTGAATAACAATAAAACTCTAATACTTAAAAATTAACTAGGATTTTCCTTTAAAAAAAAAAAAAATGCTTCCAAATGGACATTGCAGATGTGGTATTGAAATGATAATCACTTTAGAAATTTTGAAATTTTCAATAGAATGGAGCCATAGCTTGAGAAATTTGAGAAAGCAACTGGCCTTTTTTTTTTTTAATAATCTCTTTATAAGTTTTGATCGTATCAAATCTTTTTGACACAATGCCTAATGCCTAGAACTACCCATTGCCCCTCTCAACCCATAAATAGCATAAATTGAGGGATAATGTGCTCCTACACATTCGAACACACCTATTCCTGTATTTGCAACAATGTGCCAATTAAGCTAAGATGGAACTGACCTTAAATTGGAAATTCTAAGTCATTTAACCACTTAAATTGTTGCTGCCAACTACAAAGATGCTTATATAGAAAATTATCATGATTATTTGAAAATTGACCATATTACAAAGAGATGCATTAGTGCCAACTGGAAAACGCATCAAAATCGATAAATAACCCCCCAATTAAAGATTAGACAAAGCCCTCTGATACCCTAAAATCAAAACCCAGAAATTAAAAAAAAAAAAGTAAACCCAGACTGAAAAAACCAAAATTAATCCAAAGAATTTACCTTAAATTTCCAAAATTTAATCAAGCAAACCGCTATAGCAGCATAAAAAGGAAATTTCAAGTTTGTTTTCCAATTATTTTTTGAAGAGGGTATTGATTCAGTACCTTTGTCCTTGACATACTCAGAAAAAGTGTTGCAATCAGAACAAAGGGCTAAACCCGTGAAACCCAGATCCTCACATTGCTTTGAACTTAGCTGTTCTTTCGATGATGATACAATCACGAAGGAGGCAGATGGAATTAAAATAACTATTAACACCCAATAGTATAATGTGAACCTCAACATCTCTATCTCACTTTCACAGCTTCTTTCCTTTAACAAGTCTTCCTCTTCAAAGTTGAAAGTCGCCTCCTTCGCTTCCGAACAGTAAAGAGTACTTCTGAGTTCCAACCTCTTAAAAATGCAAACCGGAACGCGAGTGTTGATAGTGAAATAGAAACGGTGTCGTTTGTTACTTTAACAATGTAAATACAACTAATGGACTTTCTTAACAGGTCGCTACATTTGTCCATAAGCAGGTCAGGTTTGGGTCGGACAAGTTTCTTACCCACTCAATTTTTTACGAGATGAACTTCAAAAGTAATTATCCAACTATTAGGTCATTTAGGTTAAATATTTTTATTTTAATTGTTAACATTATCAAAATTTAATATTTCAGTCACTTTTTCGTTAAATCACTAATGATCACCTTTTTCATGTTTACATAATAATAAATTTAACTCTCCAATATTTACAGATTCTATTAATTTAGTCCTAAATCTTAAAAAATTAACAAATTTAGCTTTTAACTTTACACATTCGATTAAATTAGCCCTGATTCTTAAATACTAAAAGAATTAAATACAAAAAAGAATTAAAATTTCATTATTCAATAAAAATACATAAGATTTATATAAATACATACAAAATTATAAATAATTATAAATAAATGAATATTTTTTCTCATTTTCTAACATGAAATTTATTTATTAAATAATAATTTTATAAATAAAATAATTTAAGGGGAAAAATTCATGAAGAAGGCTTACGCAGTTTCAACTTTTCTCTTTTTTCAACATTAATGAATCTTATGTTCAGGTTAGGTAAAAATATTACTTAAGGTCGAAAAAGATGAGTGTAACACCTCTCGCCCGACCCGATCGTTAAGTTCGACTTATTGGATGCTACATTCGTTGTCGGAGTAACTACAAGCATTTTACAGTGAAAATTTTCTTATGTATATGCACTTCAATGTCAATCATACTTATTTCGTATAAAACAATCAAATCCAGTTTTAATCAAGCTTATGAAAGTTCTTTTGTCAATCCAAGCTCAAAATAGGACCAAATTGCAAAGTTTTAAAACTTCAAGGCTGACATCGTGACATTATCACTTCCATGTCGTGGCGTCGCAAAATAGTTTATCACGTCACAGAGTCAGGTCATTCAACGTCGCAACGCCACTTACTGTCGATCGACGTTGCAATAAAGAAGAATGGTCGTCGAGATGATGACTCTGTTTTTGGATTAAAAAAACCATTTGGTACCTATTTCAATACTTCCAACCATACTTAACATTTTATGCACCAAAAATCAAACCTAATTGGTACAAAACATGCTCAAAACCATACCATTCAAGTTTAAACATTCAATTCAACTTTTTTACAAGATATTCAATTCACTTTCACCAAAAGCTTAAACAATTTCATTACCATTTGAGCATACTAACAAAATTCATTCAATTGCTTAACATTACCTATATCAAATTTATCAAAACATACCATTTTACTCCCATTACATACACAATTCATTATAGACATGTTTAATACATAAATCATGAACCAAATGAACCATTCACTATTTTACATCTCAAGAATTTCTAAATTCACATACCAACTAATAAGTTCATGTTCTAACTTACCAAAAGCATCCAATTTTGTTAAATTAAGTATTAACCACTTCATTTGTCGTGCACATCATTCAAAACATCATAAACCAAATCCATTTCCATGTTCAATTCATCAAGAGTTTTATACCATAAGGTATGTACCAAGAAACCTATATACATGCCACAAGCTTAAGTTCAAAATGATTAAACATTTACCAATCTGGTGACTGGATAGTTGTTAGAGTATACCCAAAGACCAATCATGAGATGGTTGTAATTACATACTCATTTTACCTTATTTGTTACTATAAGGCAATGTCATTGTTATTTCAATTTCTTTTTCCGTGTATATAAATAAATTGATTAATAACAAAGTCCTGAGAATAATATGATTATTCTTAAAATGTAACGCCCCGAATTTGGGTCTAGAAGTATTAGGTTTGAGCAGGGGTGCAGTTAGGAGACTGCACATAAATATTTAATTGTGCAAGAAAGTGACACAATTGAGTGTTTGGCTTAGTGGTTGTGTGCTCTAGAAGTATCTGAGAAGTCATGGGTTCAAGTCCTGGCTTCCACAAAATTTTGGTTTTTAAGGATAAAACCCCTATCTTTGGTCAGTAGGGTTATAAATAAAATTTAGTAAAGTATGACATAAAAAGCCTGCTAGCCTAGTGGTAAGTGGCGTGTGGAGCGTGCAAGGGATCTGAGGTTAGAATCCTTTCTTGAGCAAATGGAGGTTATTTTTGCTAAAGGCCATGGGAGGAAGTTGTGTTTGACTGAAACACCAAGAATTTGAACAGGTTTGAATAGATTTGTTGTTAGCTGAATTGAGGGAGTAAAAAGGGGGATTTTCGAATGTTTGAATTGGTGGACAGGAAGAAATTTAGGAGAAAATCATGGAGTGGATCAAGGAGTAAGGGAGAGGGAGTTGGTTACCGAAAATAGGACTCTTCTTGTGCCAAAATCGGTCATAGGCACTTAGTGTCGAATTTGGCCATTGTTTGCTCTCTTTTTCGGTAGCTGACTCATTTTGCTTCATTTCGTTCTTTTTGTTTATGCTGGTTTAGTAGCCAAAACTTGTTTGTGACAGTTTGGAGATGCTTCGTGCTAATTTACTTTGACTCTGCTCTACCGACCGGTACCTTGTTTAATCTACATTCTTCTCTCCATCTCGTCTCATTCTCTTAGTTTTCTTTGCCATAATCGAACCTTCCCTCCTCTCTTCTTCTTTTCTCTCAATCAACTTTCCCCTAGCCAATTGTACCCTCTTCTCCTCTCTATCTCATTCGATCTTAGCTTGTGGTGAATGAGTCATTCTTTTCCTTCTCCCTTCTCTTCAGTGCCATCGGATTCAGCTAGCTGAATAGTGCTTCTGCGTTGACCTTTCAGGAACTAATTCTTTCTGTTATTCCTCTCTGTCGATTTGGGTGGTAAGTACTATTTTATTGGATGTTGTCTCTGTCCATTATTGTCTCTTCTGTTGTAGCTATGATTCTCTTTTAACCTTGTCTTTTTTAATCGGCGTTGTTAGGGGAGTGGTGACGTTAGTTCTGCCTCGTCGTAGCGGATACCTTGTTGAGGTTGTGAATCGATTATTTTCACCCTTTAGAATCAGTGTCACAATTCTATTTGACGATCTGTAGTAATCTATAATCAATCTTCGTCAACGCCTAAGGGGTGATGGACCTTAAGTGTTCGATCAAGGTAAGTGTCGAACCATGATTTGGATAAGTATTATTATAGGATTTAGTTACCCATTTGTTAAAGGATTGACGTTGGGAATATGTTTGAATATAGGTTTGGTGTTCGAAGGAACTGCACTCTTTTCGCAACAGGTATGTATTCACACACTGAATATACCGTAGAACGGTAAAAGCCGAAAAGTTGAAAAGTCGAAAGACTGGCCTTTTGGCCACATGGGTGTGCGAACGCACATGTGGTAAGCCAAGCCTACGAATCATGGGTGTAAGACTGTAGAGGCCACCATGGGCGTTCCTATGGGTTCGAGCCGTTTTGGGCCTCGATGGGCCGTGTGGGCCCAATGGGCTTGTGGGCTCTACATAGATAAATTCCTCAATATGTGGTAAATACTAGACTGAGCTGTGTAGTTTGCATGGTCGTGGTTGTTTTTGGGCTTGTGAGCCACACGGGCGTGTGGGCCCACATGGGCCCCATAATAGGTTGTGAGCCCATTTGCATTGTTATGTATGTTGAGGTTACACAAGTCGTTCGAGACGGTTCTGGACCTTCTGATGGGTCGGTATGTGTGCCTAGAACCATTTGATAAACATGACCAAAATACCCCTATAGGGTAAAATGACTATTTTACCCATTGAGGGTAAATGACTTATTTGTGCTATGTTATAATGTTCTTACTGAGTATGACATTCTGCATACATGTATGATTTATGACACGACATTCTGCATGGGGTTGGGATACTATTACGGAGGAAGTGTACTGATATGGTCGCACGGGTCGCGCAAGACGACTGTGGACCTACTAATGGTTTTAAGCCTATTATACTGTACTGGTGGCATTGCCACATATTCTATTACTGGCAGCATTGCTGCGCTACTGATGGCTTTGTGCCACTATTGATGGCTTTGTGCCATATACTGATATTGGCAGCTTTGCTGCATAATTGGTGTGCTGGCTGGGTGGGTCGACTTTGTCCCCATATGGTGTGTGGTGGTACGAAGTGGTGTGTTGGCTAGATAGGGATGGGTTGCATTGTTGTATTGAACCGTTATTGTTATGGGCTTAGGCTTAGACTTGTTATTTACTGTTTGTTTATTATGGGGATTACACACTGAGTTTTCGTAAACTCACCTCATTGTTTTAACTGTACAGGTAATCTTTAGGTAGATCGGTGCTGCGAGGGACTCGGAGATGGCCACATTACTGCTCCTGTTTTCTTTTATTTGCTATTAGATTTCGATTTGGGTTTTAAATTATGTAATAAGGCCTCTCTAATTTTTTAGCTTTTAATTTGGGATTTATGTTTATTATGACTTATATCTGCTAGAAGTAGAACGCGGTTTTCCTAAACGATAACTGTTTCCAAAACACTATATTTTCGTAACACTTTTGAAATGCTTCCGCAACAAACAATGTTTTAAAAGTAATAACAATTTAAAATGAACAAAAGATAACTATTTCGTTTGAGTTCTAACAAAGAGGCCTTAAATTCCCGAACAGGTTTACATGACCAAGAGCAAATTTTTGAAAAAGCACTCCAATGTGACACCGTCAGATTCGGCCATAACGTCTAGACCAGGTTTGGGTCTTACATAAAAGGTCCTTAGTCAAGTATTATTGTGGGTTTGGACAATAATAATGTATTGAGACTAATGTGCAGTTGATTGATGACAAAGTGTTATCATTGACATAGGGATGTCAAAATCAATACATGAGTATGTGTTGAGAACAATATACTAGACTGGCCCACCATGAGTATGTTTCTTGGATTATTATGTAATAATTACAAACATTAATCATAGTGATAACTATGTATATGATCCTCAGGCTTGAAATTATCATTGTCCCAATATTGTGAGTTGTATACTTTGATACAGTCAAACGTCTACCATAACAAGTTGTACTATAAAGACTGATGTTGGATATACCACAATCCATGTAGCGAGATATGGCTGATCAATATAGGATATAACACTTTTTTTTAGTCTACTCAGAATATCAAGAAATATGAGACTGGACTACACAAGTGTGGTTATATCATTACTTGTATTCAATCTAGATATAAAGGATAAAAGGATATGATACATGAAAAAGTTTATCACAGAAAGTTTATATCGAATCATGACTTCTTGTAACTTTAATAGCAATGATGCATTGCTAGATGCCACTCATTGCTTATAACATTAGAAATGTTCTAGTATTAATATCAACGTACAAGAACCTACAAGGTCACACCCTATAGTTAAAGTGAACAAACTTCATGCCAATATAATAGGCATATACCTTCCTACATACAATTATGGCGGATTCTTATCATTGGCGGATGAGTATTAAGTGGCAGACAGTTTTGCCTGGTGGACAGTATTGCCCATAGGACAACATTGCCTGGAGAATAGTATCGTCTAGTGGACAGTGTTACCTGATAGATACGATTCCCAACTTCTTTCCAAAGTTAATATTCGTGGAAGTTAGTATTCTTTTGGAAAGAATATAATTTCAAATCTTCCATGATTTTTTCTGAAAAAAAGTAAAAGTGAATTATTTCATTTTTAATATACATGATATTATTAAAAAAAAAGAATACAATCTCGGATCATGTAGGTGTGGTTAAGAAAATCAAACTAGGTCTAGTAGCCAAAAGTTTGGATACTCTCTGAAAAATTCAAAAGAATTTTCTGTTCATGATTGACTGGGTGGACTACGTAGAGGCCGAGACACTTTGTTGTAGCTAGGATTAACATCGTACAAAGGATTTCAACCAACAATGTTATTTACTGTTTTAAGTTTTAAAAGGTATATCTTCAACCCTATTTCAAATTGATTTGTTCCTCATACATGGATCTGTGGTTGACAATTGCCAGAATAATTTTTCCACTATGCCACAGGGCGTACCGACAATTCAACAATAGTGTGATCTTTGAGCGATCCGACTTGACACGTTTTGCAAGGTGATAATCTACAAGGAAAAGAGAAAACAAATGGAGTAAGCATATATGATGCTTAGTAAGTTCATAAGTTATTAAACAAAAACTTACCTTATTATACAATCAAATACAATATGCTACCACAACTTGGCATAATTAGCTAGACATGGCAAAACATAATGTCAACAATGTGAGTCTAACATATAATCAAACTATATGATATCTCAATCATAAATCAATCCAATTCATTTTAAAATCAATCAATCCAATTCATTTTAAAATCAACATTTCAATACCATGATCATGCTCCATTCAACATTTATCCATTTGAACATCAAACTCATATCATGCACGAGTATCTTTAATAAACAAATTGCTCATCCAAGCTGAATATATATATTCGTGTCAAGTTACTAGTCCAAGCTAAATATTTAAAATGACATCAGGTTAGTAGTGCAGACTAAACATGTGTCACATGTATCTTCAATATACTAATTTCTCATGTAACACCCTTATCCCGTCTCTGTTGCCAAATTAAGGTTACGAAGTGTTACCAAGCTAAACATAACATTTAACTTCTATCGAAAATAGTTAACCAAATAAAGTACAAACATATAACAAATAAATTAATTCATGATATAAATACACTTATGAGACTTAAATCGTGTTTACAGGGCCCTAAAAATAGTTTGAGAACAATTGGGGATCAAATCGAAACAAATCATAAAATTTTAGAAAAACTTAAAATTTTGAAAAACAGGGGTCACACAGCCGTGAGGCTAGGACGTGAGACATAGCCCAGACCATGTAAACATTCGAAGTTAGGACACACAGTCGTGTCCTAACCCATGTGTCCTCTCGTGTAAATATTCAAAATAGGGCCATACGGTCGTGTCGCAAGCCGTGCGTTGGACCATGTGTGCCTTCGAAGTTAGGTAACATGGCTGTGTTAGGGGTTGGGTGCCAAATCTGTAATAAATTTTTTTGGGTCACACGACCGTGTGAGGTGACCGTGTCTAGCACATGGCTATACGATAGCCCGTATCCCAGGCTGTGTGCTCCATTTTAACCCCTAATTCAAGCCAATTCATGTACATTTCCTTGCACAACAAGACATGCTATCTCTAGCTCATTTTCATGGTTCAAAAGCACATTCAAAACACCAATTACATGCCAAAATTTCATCCATCTTATGCCTAACCAATATGCCCTTCAAAGGCACCACAAATAAAGATCATTAACTCAAATAACCAAACTAAAAATACACTTAAAATTGATCATCTATCCATGCTCAAAACATCAACCAAATTGACCAAATGTAAGCATTGAAATCAAATTACCATTCCAAAAATCATGAGCTAATTCTTAACATTACGGATTACCAAACCAAAACACTTCGAACATACGCATTCAAAACCAACCATTTCACTAGAAGTACCATTATAGTATAACATTTACATATTCACAAAAAATACCTATATACATGCCACATTCCAAAACGAATTACAAAAGCTACCAAATTGGTTGGATAGTGTGAGCTCCAAATCAATCCGTCCAGTCAGTCCGCAACCTTGACAATTACAAAAGATCATAAATGAAACAAGTAAGCTAAATAAGCTGAGTAAACTCATAGTTTAAACATCAAACTAACTTACCTTATTCGATATACATATTCAAAAATATAATTTACAATTCCTGATAGGCAAATACAAGTTCACAAATTACATTAGTTTTTGCTCACATATCTAAATATAGCATGATAACCTTTTATCGATTAACTTACCATTACTGTAAAGAATATTTCATCAATGTAATTGTCCATACATGTAAACAAGTAATTCATTGAAACATTTTACACTTACTAATGCCATGAATATGCATTAACATTTAAGTACATAAGTAAATTGTAATTTCAAAGAATACATAGCCCGTTAAACTAAGTAACTTGACTTAGATACTCGGGTAACTACACCACACCAGAGGCATCATAGATGCATAACAAAAGCACCAAAGTGTGGACAAAAGCACAATTGTGCAATCAAAGGCACCGTAGTGTGAACAGAGACACCGAAGTGTATATAGAGGCATCGAAATACAAATAGAGGCACGAAGTGCTACCCTATACAAACGCTCATACTGACCTTATTGGCTTGCCAATCATATCCTAAGCGTTTACTACGTTCTATTAGGCCTTATACGTAAATTCATTTCCTTTATAGATATTCATCATTCAGAGGCACGTCAGCATTTCCGTACACATACTATAACTTCAATGTATTAATGTCAATAACATGAAATCTCATGAATTGCTACCATCAAGTATTCATTTTCATAGGTACTCAATCGCAATAATCGATATTATATAGATAACTAATGAAATTTCACATACGTACATACACTAACAAGAAAGCAATGACATAATAACAAGAAATTACATTTACATAACAAAACACTATGAACTTACCTACGATCACTTCTGATTAAAATGCACAGACTACTACGTAATTTTCCCCTTTCTTTTGTTAATGTCTTTTTGACTTGTTTCATGATCTATATAATAATTAAATTCAATTTATGAAATTCACATACATTTCAAACTCAAATCAATGCATGAGACCCTTAAGTTTTCATTATTTACACATTTTCCTAAGCTTTTACATTTCTCACAATTTAGTCCTTAAACCTGAAATTCCAAATTTAACAAAATTTTATAACTACTCATGCTAACTGAAATTTACCCATTCATTTATAGTCCACAATTTTTCTAACTTCTCAAATATTCCCTATCAATTTTAACATTTAACCAATTTAGTCCTTTAACCAAAAACTAACAAAATTACTTTACAAATTAGTCATAACCAGTAACAAATGCTTTAAATCCATCCTTTAACTTCATGAACAATAAGAATTCATCAACGGTGAAATCTAAAATTCTTAAGAGTTTCAAAAACGAAGGTACGGGTTAGCTGGATTGTAACAGCCTGATTTAAACCCTAGTCGAAACAGTGATTTTGGGACCACGAATCTGAGTCAGAAAAATATTTTAATATTATATTCTGTGGTTAAAGTATGCGAATCGATATGTGTGAAAGTTTCGTATAAAAATTTTATCATTTGTGCACTTAATTTAGAAAAAGGACAAAATCACAGAAAATGTAAAAGTTGCATTCTATATGTGAAAGGTATTTAATTGCTATGGTTTGTTAAATTAAGGGTCCTTGCATGAAATTATACCATTGATAATAATAGTGGACAATGTTGAACATGTAGTAGTTAAATTTTAATGAAATATGCCATGGATAAAATAGTAAAATAATTAATAATGGATATTAAATAAAGAAAACAAAGTGGAAGTATGCAAAAACATTTGGTACAGCCGAATATTGAAGAAGAAAGAAAAACCATTTTAATTTTTTAGCATTCGGCACTTTGAAGATCAATTAGGTATGTGATTTTTATCCTTTTTTTTTATAATTTTTATGTTTTTGAGATCGTTGCTTCGAGTATTAGCTAGCCCATGCTTGAATTTTCGAATTTGATGATGATTGTGTGTTTTGCCATTGTTGAAAGCTTGATGATTTTTGTGTTTGATGATGAAAAATAAATATGTGTTAATAGATTTTCATATTTAATTAAGTGATTTTTAGTAAAAATGCCTATTAAGGACTAAATTGAGAAATTTGTAAATTGTGGGGTCAAAATGTAAAATAAATGAAATAAATGGGCTGCTAAGGGCCTTAATGAAATTCGGTCAAGCATAAGTGTGGTCAAATTTTAAATATTTTGTGTTTTGTGAAATATAGACTAAATTGCGAAAAATGTGAAATGTCAGGGGCAAAAGTGTAATTAGCCCATTTATGTGTTTTCAGATGAATTTGATTGAATATATGATTAAATAAGTTGAATTTGTATTGGATTAGACCAAGAAGTGAGAAAATCGGATTTGGATCGGGGAAAGTAAAAAATTATCGAATAATCATTTCAGTCCGTTCGTGTTAGTACGAGTTAAGTTCATAAGTAAATAAATGTTATTAAATTGAAATGTATGTGCATTATATGTGCTGAATTAAGTTGTAAAGGAATATGATTGTGAAGTTGAAGTATGTAAAATGTGAATTGAATTTGAGGCACTAAGTGTGCGATAAATGAAATAGCTACGGCTATTAAAATGGCATTGAGTGTGCGAGATTATAACAGCATTGGCTGAGTAAATGACACTATGTGTGCGATACTGATATAAGTTTGGTTTAATGTAATGGCACTATGTGTGCGATACTGATATAAGTTCAGTTTAATGTAATCGCACTAAGTGTGTGATATAATTATAGCTTCGGCTAATTAATTGGCACTAAGTGTGCGAGTTCGTTGAATGTTCAAGGATGATCGAATGAATTAGTGCTTCGAGCATTGAAGTGATAAATGTGATAGATAAGAACGTAATGGTACAGGTATGTACGAAACCTATGTGATTGATGATGTTAAGTATGAAGTAGATGAAAAAAAAGTTATGTAAATGAATGATGAAATGAGTTGGATTGAATAGCATTATTAATGCTATTTATAAGATTAAAGATGTGAAATGAAAGTAAGATATGGCTTTGAATAAGGATGAGTAATATGATGTGTTATATATACTCATCATATGAAATTGTGGTGTTATGTTTCGGATATGATATTTACAAAGCATGAAACATGGCTATGATGTATGATTATTTAGTTCGAAAACTTGAACAGATAATGAAATTAAAATGGTTGAGTAGGTTATATGATCCATGTATACGAATTTGGTTTATGTGAATAAGGAAATTATGGATATTCGAGTTTAGAAGTGTTTATAAAGAAGTTAATATAACTTTAGATATGATTTGCAATAAAAGACCATGGTTTGGTTGGCGATGTATAATGAATATGTGCAAGCTTGATTTATATGATTGAGATTTGTTAAATTCGGTTTAATGATATTGGTTTATAAATATCATTGAAATGATTTATTTGCTTATGGCTTATTAAGCTTTCAAAGCTTACTCTGTGTGTTTTTCCTATGTTTATAGAGTTTCAAAGACTCGCTCGGGTTGGAAGTCGTAGGAGACATCATCACACTATCCGGTTATCACTTCGGTAAATAAAAGCTTTGAGTTTTTAGTTATGTGGCATGTGTAGGATAATTTTGATATGTTTGGTTTCGAAATTTGTTTATATGTATATAGCCATGCGAAAATGGCTTGATCATGATAGTAATGTTGATATATATATATTCGGTCATGTTATAAGCTTAATATGGAGGTATATTTCATCATGAGATTTGGCTTATGAATATTGGCATGTATCGCCATGAAAGTTGATGTAAATTGTATTTGGTAAGTGTTATAATTGTGATGTATATGATGCCTTATATGTTGGCTTATTTGATGTGGTTATGTGCTGGCTATCTTGGTTAACTGTTAATTGATGTGTTAATGCATTTGGAATTAGATAAATTGTGATAGTTTGGGTTGATGATTTAGTATGTTTTGATATAGAGAATGAACATGAAATTGGTTGATGATATTATGAATTGATTGATACATGTTTGGAGTTGAATTTGGCTGAAAATGTTGTATATATAATGCTTGATTTTGGAATTGTAGGGAGGACCCAAATTGGTGGCATATTGGCCTTGTAAATGGCCTATTTTTGCCCACACGAGCAGGGACATGGGTGTGTGTCTCTACTGTGTTGCTCGATGGCCATTTCGAAATGAGCTTGGGCAAACTACATGGTCGCGCACATACGGGCGTGTGCCAGGCCGTGTGGCCAAGTCAGTTTCGATCACGGGTTAGACACACGGGCGTGTCTTGTGGCTGTATGTATAAGTTAGTATGTATGCCCTGTTTCGCCATGGCCTAGACACATAGGCGTGTCTAATGCTGTGTGAGGCACACGGCTTGTTCACACGTGCCTGTAACCTTTATAACTTAGAAAAATTGTTAAGTTTTGGAAATTTTTTTTTGCATATGTTCGGTTTAGTCCTGACCTCTTCCTAATGCATGTTTATGGTCTCATTGACCTAAGAAAAGGACTTAATGTTGATGTTTGACTATGATATGACGATGCATGACTTTTGATTGTGAAATGATTGCGAAATGTTTTGATATGTCCAGTAATGCCTCTTAACCCTAGTTCGACGATGGATACAAGTTAATGGTGTTACATTTATTGGTATCAGAGCTATAGTTTAGTCAGTTTTAGGACTACTATAGCGTATGTGAGTCTAGCTGTACATGCTACATTTAACCTGCGATAGTGTGATATCTCCTGACATTGACAAAAATTATTTTGATAAGACAAATAAGTTTTCCAACCGAGATAATTCTGATAGTACGGAATGTGTACTCAAATGTTTGAATGGAAATGTATTGATTATGAGTTGAAACTCATAAAGGTATGGATCAAAGAGTATGACATATTGTTATTGATAAATGTTATAATTGTATGAGCATATGGATTATGATTATTATATGAAATGTTTTGATCGTGAATTAGTGATTTGAGTTGACATATGAACTATGTGTTAAGAACAAAAGTGATTAAAAGCAAATGTTTCTTAAATGTTTTGAGAATGTGAAATTAGAAATGAATTGACTAGTTGTGATAGTATGTGTTAAGTGCATATATGAGAGAGTTAAATTTGAGGCTTTACTACTCTCACCCCCTTATCCGTAAAATGTTACAATGAAATCTGTAAGATTAGGGTTGAATAAGCTCATGAGTGTGGAGTTACAGAAGTCCATGTTTGGAAGATTAATAATGTGGTTAGAAAAGTGAATGAATCAGCAAAGAAAGACAGTTTTAAAAGAGATGTTGGATAGTTCTGAAGACTATTTAGATCAGCAAAGAAAGACAGTTTTAAAAGAGATGTTGGATAGTTCTGAAGACTATTTAGATTTTGCAAAATCACTGTTACAGACAAAGTTAACTCCGATTAAATAACCTATTTGTAACACCCCAAACCTGGCCTAGACGTTATGGCCGAATCTGGCGTGTTACATTGAAGTGTTTTAACGAAAACTGTGTTTTCATTGAAGCCCTTCTAAAACAAAAGAAACCTTAATTAACTTAAAAATAAACACACCTTTCAGTTGCGAAAGCCTTGTTTAAAACATTTGATTTAAAAAAATTTTATCATTTAAAAATTAAGTTGCAGAAACGTAGAAAATATACTATAATTTAGGAATCCCATGTTTAACTTCTCGTAATTACAATGAAAATGATAATAATCCAAATAATAGTAAGAAGGAGGCCTTATTACATTCCGGTCCGAAAAATACTTAATAAAATAAAGAACTTATATGCTTTTAAAAGAGAAACAAGTCCAAGTTGTCTTGCTAGATGGCCACCCAAAGTCTCTCCAAACATCGAACCTTCTACTGAGCATCACCTGAAAATAAAATAAAAGAGGGGGGTGAGTTTTCGCAAACTCAGTGTGTACAACCCTCGAGGAAAACAAGCATTCAAAAAAAAATCATCATTCATGCAATGTAATCCCATCCAAATTATCCATCCGCTACACACCAGTTCCGTCCCCTGTCACACCATGTGGGGATATAAATATCGACCCACCCAGCCTACACACCATGGTAGCCCGGTTGCGGAACTACTTTCATTTACATATTGGGCTTTAAAAGTCGTCGGTGGATCCACGATTGTCAAGCAACCATGCGATCCTCATATACTTCCTCCGTTCCATATTTCCCATCCCATATGCAACCTAAGAAGAATATCATATGTATGTAGCAAATAGGCATGTCACATTCAATAAACTTACATTTAACACATAGGGGTATTTTGGTCCTTTTTGCCCTTAGGGGCATTTCGATCATTTTCCCTTAATTATGGTTTTCACTTACCTTGGCCCGTTAATAAGTCCCGCGAGCTAAGATGAACGAATACTATGCACCAGGTAAGATTCTAGAGAAGAGGAGGTGAGTCATTAAGACTGCTTAAGTACCAAGCTCTCCCTAGATCCAATCCTAAAATGCATATATCAGTTGCCACACCTTAACTCTTTGACTTGTCCACGGTCGCAATATATATTAATTAAGTTTTATGTGGTCATCATATACTAGGCCCAAAACCCCTATATACATGTATATGGCCCTCTTGGCCCAATCTTATTCATATGGCCCATCAGGCCCAATTCACATTTATATGGCTCATCAGGCCCAATTCACGTTCATATGGCCCATTAGGCCCAATCTCATTTATATGGCCCACCCAGCCCAAATCACATTATATTCATGCTCACATATAAATTTCCTATCACATAGCATCGCTTATCAAATTTTACCTATTATGGGCCCAATAGCCCATCGGGCCCATTTAGCCCATTCCGGCCCATTTGGCCTATTCACAACCCAATTCCATAGAATTGCCCATGGGCCTCAGGCAACCTATCGGGTCTCCCCCTTAGGAGTATTTGGGCACTCGTAAGACTACCATAGCCAAACTTTCGGCTTTTCGGCATTTCGGTATTTCAGCATTTTGGCATTTCGGCTTTTGTCGATTTATAGTGTGTGTGCAGTGTATGTACGCACTTGGTAAGCAAGCGTGATGCAATCTCCTTAGCCCAAACCTACAATTGATATCACTCAAAGATTAATCTTACATACTTATTGAATACTTTACCAAAAGCTAGAATCTCACATTAACCTTACCTTGCGCGATAAGTATAACAACCCCTTCACTAACCACGATCAACTCCTAGATCTGCACCAATTGTAACTATTAAAATTAGAATAATAGGTGACTCGTATCCAACACAAGTCCCTTTACCTTACTATGGCTATTCGGCCAACCTTAGCCAATGGATGAGAAATACTTACCAAAATCGTAAACACCTAAAGAGCAATTCGGTAGAGAGCTAAGATACAAGATCCGATACTAATTCCATATCAAAGTTGATTAAAAGAGTGAGGGACAATAATTGATACCTAGCAAAGAAGATCGATTGGAAGAGCAACACTTACACTAGATTCGGTCAAAGAGTATTCAGCCCTTGAGAGATTCAGCTTGTCGGCTTTTCAAATTTAGTATGGTGAATAAGGTTTATTTGGTACAGATTAAAGAAGAAGAGTAGAAGAAGAAACCGGCTAAGTGAAGCAAAGAAAATTGTGTAGAGAAGAATAGAAACTGACAGGAAGAAAAGAAAGAAAAACAAAAGGGTTTTTGGCTTTTTGGATCTTGAAAAGAAAAGGGTTTTCGACTTTTTGGATCTTGAAAAGAGAAGGGTTTTTAGCTTTTGGAGAAAGGGGTTTCTGGCAACAGGGTGAAGAAGAATTTTAGAAGTAGCCTGGCAACCCTGTATTGGACCCCTATTTATAGCCCTTATAGCTGAATTTTCCATGCCCAATTCCCAATTCATCTCCATCACTTCTCCCTTATCATCTTTTCGTTTTTCTCCCTGATAACCCCTTGATATTTTTCTTAATTTTCTCTCCTGAACACTTCCCTTGGAGTCCTCTTTCATGCCACCACCATTCTTCTAGAAGGCCAAAATTAAACTTCAAAAAATATTAAGCTGGGATTCGAACCTTGGATCTCCCTGCTAGGTACTAACGCCACCTCCCTATTCTCTAAGTGGCATCACTTAGCCACTCCTCCACAAGACTTTTTGATGTTATTTTTCCCCTACTTAAAAGCCGAACTACTTGCCAACCCTGATTCTTTTAATAATTAAACTATAATTTCATTTTTTCCTAGGTTCGAACTCAAACCTTAATTAAGACCTACTATAATTATCACATGGATAGGAACATAAAACACAATTTTTATCAAAATCGAAAACAAAAAAATTTTAAGATTTCGGGATTCTTGGGTTTCGGGATTTTCAGGGCATTACACTATTCATGTATGATACTTAAAGAAAGGTATTAACTGAAAGTTATTTTGAATTGATTTCTATTATTGATGGGATAATATGGACTTAATGATGATAGAATTAGACAATTGAATAATGTTTGAATTATATTGATGGCTGAGTGCAGTGGTTATAGTCAGGCAGTTACTATGACTTCTTTTGGACATTCTATGTGTACATTTATCCTCAGAAGTATTTGTGATTGTTTAATTTTAGAAGGAATTCTTATCGTATGAGAACATTAGCTAAACATGCTAATAGACGAAAGTATCGTTGGTCTGTTTGAGTTATGTTCAATATTGCTATGTCTTTCTCTGGTATTTATTCTATTGTGTGGATATGAAAGTCGACGGTAAAAATCTGTATAATGCTAATCCTCTGTTTCTACTAGCTATTGTTCTATTGAAAATATGTGAAGATTATATTGCTTCTGTCATTGTGGATGCCAATATTTATGAGTAATATTGTTTTTTCTGGACATTTTCTGGGATATCATTGGAGTTGATATCATTCTATATGTGTTGTAATTTTTTGATATTCTGTGTAGCTACGGATGTTGAAAATTTCGCTATTTTGGTTTTCTTATGATTCTATGTGATTATTTATAAGATGTATCTATTTGACGGAAATGGCTATATCTGTTATAATCATAATTTCTGTTTTGAAATTTGGGAAGTACTGCAGTACCGTTATCAGAGTTATAAAAGTTGTGCTTCTGCATTAGTTGCGGTTCAAATCATATTTGATTTTCTTCTGGGTTCAAATGCTTTATTAACAGCCAGGATATTATCTATTATTATGGGTAAAATGTCGGTCTTAATATGACATTATGATTTCTATTTAATGATGGTGGCATCTGTATAATGATATGTCTAGGTTATTCTTTTTAATGAAAGGAAAGGATTTCTTCGAAAAGATCGAGTCAGTAGTTTAATCAGATCTGAAATTATTTGATTAAAAAGTTAACTGTGTTATATGTGTTTGAATCTATCCACCAGATTGGAAATAAACTTTGAGCGCTCATGTGTGAATTGAGGGATAATCTGGAGGAAGAATTCGTATTCTTGAAGGCTTGATACAAAATTATATCTATTGGAACAATTCTATATGAGAAATGTTGTGGTAAATTAAAGTTAGTTCGACTAATGAAGTTTTCTTTTTGCATTGAGATATTGTCAATTGAAACATCAGTACTTGCATCAATGAACGGTTTAAAGTGTGTTCTAATAATAGAGTGTATAGAGATATCTTGTGATTCCATACAATTAAAGTTGTATTAAAAGAGTTAAGTGACATATTTAATGATTACAAGTGTTTAAAATGTTTGATGTTGTAGAGTGAGAAAGCTACCTCGAATCGTCAAAAAATTTTTGAGTTCGTAAGTAAATATTATTATCCGAGAGGAATGATTACAGTTTCGAATGATCTAAATAAGAAACTTTTGTGTGTCTTACGAACGATGAATACGTGATTGATCTTCTTAGAGGATGATTATATGTTAACTGGATTAGAAGTTAAATTGCTGCTTACTAACTGAATTCGTGAAACTTAAAAATATGTTATCAAATTATAAGTTAAAAAGGGGTTCAACATAAATTGATTATTGATTCAGAACTTTAGATGTGGAATTGATGATTGCTTGTTGCTTTGAAATAGAGTGTGTATACCAAGAAGCTCTGAGATTGTATAACCATTGTTGCAAGAGGCTCACAGTGTCAGTTAGACTGTTTATACAAGAGTAACAAGATGCATGATAATCTGAGAAAGTGGTATTGATAAATGGGTATAAAACGTAATATTTCTGACCTTGCGTTAAATATCTAATCTATCAATAAGTTAAAGTTAATTATTAAGCGTCTTCAGGACTATTTCAGTATGTTTTGATATCTGAGTATTGGTGAAATAGAATTTTGATAAATTTTGTATCGGGATTATCTCTTATCATTGGAAAATATAGATGTTATTTGAATTATTGTTAACCGTCTGAATAAGTCTTTCCGTATGCATAGATTTCTCTTTTGATAAATCAGCTGAGTTATTCGTTTCAGATACTTTCAATTTGCACATGGTGCCAGTCATCATTGCTATTCATATGGTAATTCTGGGAGAAATTACAGTAAGCTATGAGTAAGAGGTTGTTTAGAAAATTCTCAAAATATTTATTTGTCACTGTGTTTTAGAGTTTCAAAGCAACTAAGAAAGATTGTTGCTGTTTGATAAACTATTAGGTGAGTATAAAAGTAACATTGTATGAGATATCGTATGTGGCAGTTACCTAACTCCGTTGTTCAGGATCGAGCTTTGTGAGTAAATGATTCATGAGATTAATATCATCAGCGAAATAAACTAGAAAATGAAGGTAATTTAATATAGCTAGAAGCAGTTTCAACTTGATATGACGTATAGTGAAAGACAGATCAGAAATTTAGTTGTGAGATTAAATAGATATGAAAAATTGAAGTCATGTGTGAATTTGAAATGTACTGTGTGGAAGCAAATCTTTAATCTACTTTTCAATAAGATTTTCAGGGACGAAAACCCCTAAGGTGGGGAGAGTTGTAACAGCCCGCTTTAGACTCTAGTCGAAACAGTGGTTTCAGGACCACAAATCCGAATCAAAAAAATATTTTAATATTATATTTCGTGCTTAAAGTATGTGAATTGATATGTGTGAAAGTTTCGTATAAAAATTTTATCATTTGTGTGCTTAATTAAGAAAAAGGACTAAATCGCAGAAAATGTAAAAGTTGCATTCTATATGTGAAAGGTATTTAAGTGGTTTATTAAAGTGAGGGTCCTTGCATGACAATTATACCATTGATAATAATAGTGGACAATGTTGGACATGTAGTAGTTAAATTTTAATGAAATATGCCATGGATAAAATAGTAAAATAATTAATAATGGATATTAAATAAAGAAAACAAGTGGAAGCATGCAAAAACATTTGGTACAGCCGAATATTGAAGAAGAAAGAAAAACCATTTTAAAGAAAAACCATTTTAAGTTTTTAGCATTCGACACTCTGAAGATCAATTAAGTATGTGATTTTTATCCGTTTTTGATAATTTTTACATTTTTGAGATCGTTGTTTCGAGTATTAGCTAGCCCATGCTTGAATTTGATGATGATTGTGTGTTTTGCCATTGTTGAAATCTTGATTATTTTTGTGTTTGATGATGAAAAATAAATATGTGTTAATAGATTTTCATATTTAATTAAGTGGTTTTTAGTAAAAATGCCTATTAAGGACTAAATTGAGAAATTTGTAAATTTTGGGGTCAAAATGTAAAATAAATGAAAGAAATGGGCGTTAAGGACCTTAATGAAATTCGCCCAAGCATGAGTGTGGTCAAATTTTGAATATTTTGTGTTTTGTGAAATATGGACTAAGTTGCAAAAAATGTGAAATGTCAGGGGCAAAAGTGTAATTAGCCCATTTATGTGTTTTTAGATGAGTTTGATTGAATATATGATTAAATAAGTTGAATTTGTATTGAATTAGATCAAGAAATGAGAAAATCGGATTTGGATAGGGGAAAGTAAAAAATTATCGAATAGTCGTTTCGGTCCGTTCGTGTTAGTACGAGGTAAGTTCATAAGTAAATAAATGTTATTAAATTGAAATGTATGTGCATTCTATGTGTTGAATTGAGTTGTAAAGAGATATGATTATAAAGTTGAAGTATGTAAAATGTGAATTGAATTTGAGGCACTAAGTGTGTGATAAATAAAATAACTATGGTTATTAAAAATGGCACTAAGTGTGTGAGATTATAACAGTATTGGCTGTGCGATACTGATATATAAGTTCGGTTTAATGTAATGGCACTAAGTGTGCGATATAATTAGAGCTTCGGCTAATTAATTGGCAATAAGTGTGCAAGTTCGTTGAATGTTCAATGATGATCGAATGAATTAGTACTTCGAGCATTGAAGTGATAAATGTGATAGATAAGAACGTAATGGTATAGGTATGTACGGAACCTATGTGATTGATGATGTATAGAATGAAGTAGATGAAAAAAAAATTATGTAAATGAATGATGAAATGAGTTGTTCTGAATAGCATTATTAATGTTATTTATAAGCTTAAAGATGTGAAATGAAAGTAAGATATCACTTTGAATAAGGATGAGTAATATGATGTGTTATATATACTCGTTATATAAAATTGTGGTGTTATGTTTCGAATATGAGATTTACGAAACATGGAACATGGCTATGATGTATGATTATTTAGTTCGAAAACTTGAACAGATAATGAAATTAAAATGGTTGAGCAGGTTATATGATTCATGTATGCGAATTTGGTTTTTGTGAATAAAGAAATTGTGGATATTCGAGTTTGGAAGTGTTTATAAAAAAGTTAATATAACTTTAGGTATGATTTGTAATAAAAGACCATGGTTTGGTTGGCGATGTATAATGAATATGTGCAAGCTTGATTTATATGATTGAGATTTGTTAAATTCGGTTTAATGATATTGGTTTATAAATATCATTGAAATGATTTATTTGCTTATGGCTTACTAAGCTTTCAAAGCTTACTCTGTGTGTTTTTCCTATGTTTATAGAGTTTCAAAGACTCGCTCGGGTTGGAAGTCGTAGGAGACGTCATCACACTATCCGGTTATTGCTTCGGTAAATAAAAGCTTTGAGTTTTTGGTTATGTGGCATGTGTAGGCTAGTTTTGATATGTTTGGTTTCGAAATTTGTTTATATGTATATAGCCATGCGAAAATGGCTTGATCATGATACTAATGTTGATATATATATATTCGGTCATGTTATAAGCTTAATATGGAGGTATATTTCATCATGAGATTTGCCTTATGAATGTTGGCATGTATCGCCATGAAAGTTGATGTAAATTGTATTTGGTAAGTGTTATAATTGTGATGCATATGATGCCTTATATGTTGGCTTATTTGATGTGGTTATGTGCTGGCTATCTTGGTTAGTTGTTAATTGATGTGTTAATGCATTTGGAACTAGATAAATTGTGATATTTTGGGTTGATGATTTAGAATGTTTTGATATAGAGAATGAACATGAAATTGGTTGATGATATCATGAATTGATTGATACATGTTTAGAGTTGAATTTGGCTGAAAATGTTGCATATATAATGATTGATTTTGGAATTGTGGGGAGGACCCAAATGGGTGGCATATTGGCCTTGTAAATGGCCTATTTTTGCCCACACGAGCAGGGACATGGGCGTGTGTCTCTACCATGTTGCTCGAGGGCCATTTCGAAATGAGCCTGGGTAGGCCACACAGTCGCTCACATACAGGCGTGTGCCAGGCCATGTGGCCAAGTCAGTTTCGACCACGGGTTAGACACATGGGCGTGTCTTGTGGCCGTATGGATATGTCAGTATGTATGCCCTGTTTCGCCACGGCCTAGACACACAGGCGTGTCTAATGCTGTGTGAGGCACACGGCTTGTTCACACAGGCGTGTGACCTTTATAACTTAGAAAAATTGTTAAGTTTAGGAAAAAAATTTGTATATGTTCGGTTTAGTCTCGACCTCTTCCTAATGCATGTTTATGGTCTCATTGACCTAAGAAAATGACTTAGTGTTGATGTTTGACTATGATATGATGATGCATGACTTTTGATTGTGAAATGATTGCGAAATGTTCCGATATGTTCGGTAATGCCTCTTAACCCTAGTCCGGCGATTGATACGGGTTAAAGGTGTTAAATGGATCTAGTTGTAATGATCTCAAAAACATAAAAATTATAAGAAACGAGCTTGAAATAGACTTACATGCAACACCCTAACTTGACCGAATTATCAAGCTATCTCCATGGCTTCTTTCTTTCTCGATTTTCGGCAATCAACCAAGGAAAAGATTATAGCCTTATTTGTTTTGTTTAATTTCACCTTAATTAGCTATTTACCATTTTGCCATTAATTGAACATTGAATTTACACAACCAATACTCATTAACCATCCACTATATATAAACATGTGGTATATTTACTATTTAGGTCCATAAATTTCCAATTCCATAACTATTTAATACCTATTACTAATAAAAACTAAGTTTTGCAACCTTTACAATTTAGTCCTTTTTAATTAATTAACTAACTAAAAATTAAAATTTCTTCACAAAAATTTAATACGACTCTAATGTAACTCTGTAAATATTAATTAAATGATAAAACACGATCACACCTATCAGAATTGTGGTTTTGAAACCACTATTTTCGACACCCTTGAAAAGTGGGATATTACAGCTCATTCGAGCTTAATATATACATTTGTGTCAGATTACCAATACAGGCTAAACCTTTATAGCGACACGTATGATTGCTTATACAAGTTGGATATATACATGTCAGGTTACCTATCTGGGTTAAACATTTAAAACGACATCAGGTTACCAGTCCAGGCTAAACTTGTGTCCCATGTATCTTCGAGTCCGCAACATATGCAAGATCTCAGTAACATCTGTCATCAATCCTCACATGTATGCACAAGACCCTATTGACATGTCAATAGCATTTTAACCTTTATTAAGTTCACCTGGGCATATTTAGCACATGTATAAATTTCTTTACAATTAGTCCAACCCTCTTCTTTATACCAATTTACCACAATCAAATCACAATCAAGCATATACACACAATTAAAATACATAACAATTTAAACACATTCTTATCATATGAAGTTACCCAGTCAAAATAACAAACAAGTTGAATTTGTAGGGACTAATCGATAATTTAGTTTTTCCCCAATTATCTTCAGTTTGATCCAATTCCTAATTAAAACAGTTATTTTAGACAATTAATCAATACCAAATATTTACACACTATTCCATGATATGTATGAACCTATAAAATTTTATTTTCCTGATTTTCCTTGAAGTTTTACATTTTATTCAATTTAGTCCCCAAAATCAAAATAGTCATAACTTTTAATTTTAAGCCTCAGTTTGAAAACTAATTTCAATTACATCCCTTAAGGACCTTTTACTATCTATTATTATAGAAATTTCACATCAATTTTAGATTTTATTCACTTTGATCCTTTTGTGCAAAGCTAATAATTAAACATTATAATCTAGTTCTTTTTCATATCTAAGCTTAAAATCTATCAATTTAACACCAATTTCTTCGAGAAATCAACAATGACAACTTTTAAAAACTTTAACAGCTTAATGGTCTAGCTAAATCAAGCTCTTATGACCTCAAAAACATAGAATTTACAAGAAAATAACTTAATTGAACATACCAATTGTTGACCGAAAGTTTGAAATCTTTTAAGGGTTTCTTTCTTTCTTTCTCATGGCATAAAGAAGAATATGAAGAGGAAATGTCATTTTTTTATCTTATTTTGAACTTATATACTTAGATTAAACTTTAATTAACCTTAAACATAATTAGTTAAAATTAGTGGATGACAACATTGATTTTTACTCCTGGATGAAACAAAATGGTTTAATTACCATTTGGAACCTTTATCTATTTAAAAATCTAAGTGATAAGGCATTTATACAGTTACACCCTAAATATTTAAATCTGTAAATTAGAGTGTTTTGACCAAATGGGATTGGAATGGAACTTAGTGAACACATTTGTTACACATATTTTTGGTCTGGCTATAATATTAGCCCTCTTTCCCATGTCTTCCACCTCGCTTATAGCGAGCTGTTTCTACTATTTTGTGAGCTCACCAATTTAGGAGCTCGCCAATTTGTGAGTTCTTCAGTCTGCAAGCTCATCAGTTGCCTTAACACTTCACGGTGAGTGTAAGACGTTTCAAGGCACATGTTTAGCCTGAGCATGGGAAACGTGTTACCATGCTTGGCCCATATAGGCCCTTAATTATAGAAATAGTTAGTGGATTTATGTTAGCATGATCTGTGATTGGTTAAAGAATATTTTAATTTAAAATTTTCTTCTAGTACAAATTAGGGAGATATGGTGAAGGAAGACTATTTCTTTCTTTCTAAGTTTTTCCTTTGTTTCCATTGACTGGTTTTAGTGGTGGAAAGTTCGATTGCATGTTAAAGGAATTCTGGTTTTTAGGTTCACTTATGTGTTAGTGTATTTTCTATTTGTTTAGTAATTGTTTGTGTATTTATGTATGTTGCAACCAGCAGGACCATCTACCAGCAAGGATAAAGGTAAAGCAAAACTCGTTTAAAATTTTTAGCTTTTCGGTGAGTGTCCAATAGTCGTCAAATGTGTGTTAACTATCACGTTTTTTAGTATGTGTGTGTTATTATGCTTCTAAAAACTTAAGGTTTTAAACTAAGTTCCAAGAGTAAACTTTCTATAAACTCTATTTTCAAGTTAAGTTTTCAAGTTATGTATTACATGTGCTCCTATGTGAACTTATGTTTTACAGATATGTTTTTAGAGATATGTTTTTAAAGTATGCTTTTATAAACTATGTTTTTACGAGCTTTTGTGCAAGCTCTATAAGAATAAGTGTTTTCAAGCAAGCTCACTATGAGAGCTGTATGTGATAAGTATTCTATACAAGCTCCTTTGCGAGCTCTATGTTGGATATATTGGTATACCAAAAGATTGTGAGTACTCACCTACAAGTTCTGTGATTTGGGCGTTGAGGCCATCAAAAATGTAGAGAGAGAGATAAGAGAATGTCGAGCTAGACTCCATTCAATGAGACATGTTGGCGTACAAGAAAGTGTTTAGCTTATGCTACAGTTATGGGACATGTAAGGGCTCTTTGAGTCTGTAACAACCCATTTTTTAGTTGTATTAGAAATAGTGGTTTCAAGGCCACAAATCTGACGAGTGAATCCATAAATATTTTTATTTAATATTTATGAGTCAAATATAGTATAATAATGAATATTAATTTGATTATTTATGTTATTTGAATGAATAGTTAAGTTCAAGTGGTTGTCCCTTAAAGTCAAGTGGTTGTCCCTTAAAGTCAAGTGGTTTTGAAAAATAAGGTTTTAGGACCTCATTTCTATAAACTGAGCCCATAAATACTTTTATTAAATATTTATGAAGTGACCATATAGGTGAATTGAAATTTGGTTCGAAAATTTTGATGTTTGGATAGTTAATTAAGGGAAAAGACTAAATTGTAAAAGCTACAAAAGTTAAATACTATCATGTTTTATGTGTTAATTGAGTATAATACCTAGATTTGAGGGTTTAGTAAGGCAATTAAACCTTAATTTGACTTAGTGGCCGGTTGGTGGTAAGGATATGTATTATTATTTGTTAAAAATATAATTAAATAAAAATAATATATGTTAATTGATGAAACAAAAGAAAAGAAACATGATCATCTTCATTATTTTTCTTCTAAAACTGATTCTACCATTAAAAGAGAACACCAAGCTTTGATCAAAGCTATTCTTCATTTCATGGTATGCAATTTAATCCCATTTTTAGTATTTTTTATGTTCTTGACATCATTGTAACTTAATCTAACTAACCCAAGGACCAATTTGTAAAACTGTTAAATGTTTTGAATTATGTCATTGATGAATTGGTCATGTTTTCAAAATTTTATGATAGATTATTAAGCTTGATAGTTAAATAAGAGTATTTTGTAAAGTGATTTTGGTTAATTTTAAAGTTTAAGGACTAAGTTGTTAAAATAGTAAAATTATATGAAATTATTGTGAAAATTTGTTAAATATAGGATGTACAGGGATTATAGTAAATTTGGCTAACATGAATTGGGATTAAATGTGGTTAATTTGAAAGTTCTGGGTTTAGGGACTACATTGAATAAAAAGTAAAAGTTTAAGGTAAAAGTGTAAAATGATGATTAAGGGTCGAATATATGAATTTCATTATTTTATGATATTTGAATTGGTTAATTGAATAAAATTATTATATTTAGATTAAGAAACGAGTCAACCTGACATTAATTGCGGAAAAGGAAAGTTAAAAGAGAAATTGTTGGTGTTGCGCTCATAATTGTTTTTGATTAGGTAAGTTTGTAAATTGATTATATTAATTATTTATTTTTTGTGATTTAATACATATATATATGTTGTAATTGAGTTTAACTGCTCGAGATTGGTATGTGATTAGTTAGACTAAGTTGTGATGATATTTAAGTTGAGTGCTATGTTTGGAAAATGTGAAATACATGGATGTGAGTTTGAAATGGTATAATGGAAACGAAGTTAAAGGATTCAAATATGAAATGTGTCCCATTTGAACCTTGTGAATACTTATGATACAAATGATATGTCATTAGGAGGTTATTTACAATTTTGGGTGCTGGTCTTGGGTGTCCTACCAATGGCTGATGTCTGCATTTGTTGCGGATTCTCCATAGCTCGTATGAGCAGCATCGTGTGATACCTACTAATATGTATATATATGAAATGTTATATGGCCAAGACATGTGAATTGGAAGATGTTGATATAAATATGTGAAATGGGAAGCTATGTTTATCGAACATATGATGGATTTAATATGTACTTGTTATGTTATTATTACATGTTCCATTAATTTTTGGAATTATATGTTTCTTTGTGATACCTACTAACTTTGTGAGGTTGTGTTGTACAAGAAAGAAATGTAAGTACAAGATTTAATGAATGACTATGTGTTATATGGTAAAATGAAATGTTTAGAAGAAATTGTTATATGAAATGTTTTTATGAAAATAGATATATGAAACTGATATGTGAAGTGTTTATATGAAATATTTATAAGAATATAGATATGTGAAAAAGGGACATTTGAAATATATACTTGAAATAAAGATGTTAAATGTTAAATGAATATGTGATGGTTGGTTTATGTATCAAATGTGTTTTTAGGTATATGTTTGATGACAAGATAAAGTTACACGTATTATATATGAACTCACTAATCTTGTGAGACTTGTGATATGTATAGGTAATTAATGAAGTCATGATCAAGATATTGAATTATCTTGTAAAATGTTTTATTACATCCTTTTTGGTAAGTTAAAGTCTAAGTTTATTACAAACTTACTAAACTTTAAGCAAGCTTACCTCATTTGGGTTTTTCTTCCTTGTAGATCGTCAGATACGAGTTGCAGATTGGATTGCTTTTGGAGATCACACTATCCGGTAACTTATACGATAACTAATTGTTTATTTTGGTCTGGTTACTAGGGGTGAGCAAAATTTGATTCGATTCTAAAAACTCGATAAAAAATTCAAATTTTGAATTAAATAGTTCGAGTTATTTAAGTTAATCAAGTTATTTGGATCAACTTGAATAAAAAATTAAGTTTTTCGTTTTAACTCAAATATGAATTACACAATTTGATTTATCCAAAAATCTGAATAAGAAAAGGCAAAACTACGTCGTTTTGATAAATGTTTACGCATTAAGTTAAAAGGCAAAACTATTATATTTGTTTATGTAGTTAAATAATATTGTACTTTGTGTACTAGTTAAATAATCGGTCCATGTAAACACATCATTGAGTATAAATAATAGGATTCATTAACTCGACTCGACTTGACTCAAAATTTTTTGACTCGATTTGATTCAATTCAAAAATAATTCAAATTGAGTTCGATTTCTAAAATAGTATTCATCAACTCGACTAACTTGAAATTTTTTCACTCGATTTGACTTGACTCGATCAAATACTTCCCCTACCGGTCATAAGTGGCATGTAGTTAGGATGTTGTCTATATGTGTTATAAGCATTATGGATATGTTTTGTATTATTTGAAGTATGAGATGTATATATTGATATAAATCTTAATTAGTATTTTGGTTGTTTGTGGTGTGTGATGGCAATGGTATGATTTTGGTTTTAAATGCATTTTGAAAGGCTGATTTAGAATGGTTGAATTGATGCAAATGCTTAGGTAACTTGGTAAATCTTGGTTGATAATTTTGGTATTAATAAATGAGGTATATTTGATAGTTGAAGAAGTATGAAATGCTAAGTAGTTACACTTTAATGGATTATGTTTTAATGTGTGAATTATGGTGCCAAGTGATGGCATATTTGTTAGGCACATAGGATGAATGATTTGGCATGTTTTAGGCATGTTTGAATGTGTTTTAACCATGTAAAAGTGATTGGAAAAGGTTTGGTTTGGTGTCCGAGAATGGATGTTGATTTGGCTTGCATTAGGGGTCATTTTGGGTGCACACAGCCTGGGACACGGGCTACTACATGGTTGTGTGCCACACACGGCCATATTACACGATCGTGTGCCACACACGACCATCTCACACGGTCGTGTGTCTTATTAATTTTAGGAGCAAGATTTGTCACACGGTCACAGTTAGTTACACAGTCTAAGTATATAGGCGTATGGTAGCCACATGGGCATATGGGGTAGCCACACAGCCATGTCTTTGAGCCACACGGGTTGGCCACATGGCCGTATGACCCTTATTTTCAATTTTTTCCACATTTTTCTATTTTGTTTTAGATTAGTCCATGTTTGTTTCCAAACTATTTCTAAGGTTCGGGCTCGATTTAAGGTCGTTTTTGTATGAATGTTATGATTACTTATTAGAAATTGATTTATGATTTTTAAATTTTGTTTAAATATTTTTAGATACATTAATCATCATAATATCCTATGACCCTATTTCGGTGACAGAGACGGGTTAGGGGTGTTACAGAGTCATTTTGAGAAGTTATAAGGAGATCCACTTATCTAGCAGTAAGTTAAGAGAAGTGTTAAGAACATGTTTCATGTTCTTCAACTATTTTGATAAGACAAGTATAAAAGCCTGTTCCATGCTATATGAACAAGAATAAGCCAAGTTTTTAAGTATGATTTTATAAACTTATATTTTTTCTAACAAGTAAGATCTTCAAACTAGGTTTCATATCTTCACAGTGAACCCAGCACGTGAAACGCTTTCCATACTAAGTTTCTTTCTATTTTAAATTCTCTATTTGAAGCGTACTTTTATGTTTGCTGAATATTTATTGAGTTTTCAATAAACTCACCCACTCCTTTCTTATTTCGCAAGTAAGTAAGTCACGTATGGCAATGATGAGGTAGATAACTTGGGTGAGGTTAATTCCTAAACAGGTACCAGCAAACCCGTGAGAACAGTGATGGGATTAATTGTGTGGGCTTAGTCTTATTATAGTTGCTACTATTATTGGAACAATTTTTCTAAAGTATGGATACCAAGTTACGTGTGTTTGATGTCTTACCTAAGCTAGTATCTCATGTGCATTTAGAGTAAGCCAGAATGCCTCCCCGTAGAGTAAATGTGAATTGTGAGTGAAGCTGCTAACCCTTCTAAAGGTGATAGGACCTTGGCTACTTATGAGCGACTCACAGGGCAAATGTTCTGGAAGATGGCATGGAGCCATTAGTGCAAGCTATGATTGGGCTTTTCAAGTAGCTGTTGTTGCCAACATTGCCTCTGCGAATCGTGGATTGCCATTAGAGTGTCTGCAAGCTCTAGATGGTAAAGAATATTGGTGTTAGAGGATCTGATCCTACCAAGGTTGAATATTGGCTTGAGGGTGTTGAAAAAATCCTTGAACAGATGGCATGTTTTGATCATAAGAAGTTGGGATGCACTATGTCCTTACTCACCGGCAAAGCCCATCATTGGTGGAACATTGTGAAGTAAGGAACTACTGCCAATTGGTTAACATGGGAGTTCTTCTTTGGATATTTTTAGAAGAATTTCATGGGTGAGTAGTATATGAAAGCTCGTAAACGTGAATTCATCAATTCAGTACAAGGTGAGTTGCTTGTGGCAAAGTACGAGGCAAAATTTGTGTGACTAAGCCAGTATGCAGCATAGATGGCTCGCAGGAGAAGGTTTGTTGTTAGAGTTTTTACTTTGGATTGCATCATGGTATGCAGCTTTATTTGGTGACTTATGATGCTGCAAACTTTGACGAATTGGTTGACAAAGCCAAAGCCATTAAGGAGATTAAGGCTATGGAAATTAAAGTTAAAGTAGGAAAGCAAGTGTCTAGACGAGCATCCAAAAAGGATCGTGACTTGTAAAATTTTGATAGGAATGTTAAGCGAAGTTTCAGATTGGATCATTCACGACAACAAAACAACACCCAAGATGGAAATGAGGGTTTACACAAGTCTACGAGCCAGCCACTTTGTGAGCAATATAAGCGAAGACATCCTGGTCAATGTCGTAAAGTGACCGGGGGCTATTTTAAGTGTGGTTCCAAGCACCACATAATTGAGGATTTCCGAAAATGTTAGGAGAGATCGTAGGCTCAAATTGCGATCGCTACTCAAGTGCGAGCTAGTGCTCGTGGACAAGAAAGGGGCAATGGTGGTGAAAGAAAACAAGTTGGGCAATGAACTTTGGCTCACATTGTTGCGACCCAATATAAGACTCGAGGCCTCGCACAACTCTATGCTGTGAGGGAACTACATGCGCAAGGTGCCATCGATGTCATTGCAGGTACCTACACTTTGAAAACTATTATATTGTGATTGACTCTGGTTCCACACACTTGTATGTTTTGAGTGAGCTAGCTTCTGAGTTGGGAATCTTTGTAGGAACCATAGATAAGGGCATGACTGTCGCTAGTTCGTTTGGTGAGAGTATATTGGTCAATAGAGTGTACCATAGGTGTTCGTTAGTGATCCAAAAGTAAGTTTTCTTCGTGAACTCAATGGAGTTGCCATTTTATGGGTTCAGCGTGATCTTGGGGATGGATTGACTGACTGAGCATAAAGCCAAGATCGAATTCAAGTTGAAAAGGGTCACTCTACGAAGCTGTAAAGGCAGGGAAGTTGTGGTGGTTGGTGTGTAATGGCCTAAATTCAGGGTTATCAGAACAATGGTTTCGTAACTACAAATCCAATTTAAAAAGAATATTTATTTTTAAAATTATTATTGCATGAATATTAATATTAAAGGAAAGTCGTATGAAAATATCGATAGAAAAATTTTACCGTTTTAGTGGTTAATTAGAAAAAAAATTATTGAAGAAATTGGGTAAAAACGAGGTATCGAGACCTCGATCTCATAAAACTGAGTCAAAAATATTTTTATAAATATTTATGAAATGTTGGTATTGTGGTATTAAAATTTCGTTAGAAAATTTTAACGTTTGGGTAGTCAATTAAATAAAAAGGGCTAAATTGAAAAAGTTGTAAAAGTTGCTAGAATGATTAAATAGCTTAAGTGTCTAATGAGAAAGGATTTAAAAGGCAATTAGACCTAAAATAATTTGGGCTGGACGGCAAAGGCATGAAATCAGGAAGAAAATTGATGATTTAAGGACAAAATTGGAATATTGCATAATTAACTAAATAAAAGTTAAGACTAAAGTGGAAATATCTAGATTTCTTTTTATTTTTCTTCATTTTCATCAGCCAAAATGCCATAGGAGAGGTTCTTTAAGCAGGTATTTCACAATTTTTGCATCAAGTGAATTAATTCTTGTAACACTCCTAACCCGATCCGTTGCCGGAATAGGCTTACGAGGCGTTACCGAACAAATTACATCATTCACATACATTTATACATTTATAATTAAAATCCATCCAACACATTTACATTGTCCCTTATAAGGCTCTACGAGACCTTAAAACATGCTTAGAGGAGGTTCGGGACTAAACCGATAACATTTGAAAACTTTGGGAAACTTAGAAAATTTTCATACATTTAAGGGTCACACGTCCGTGTGAACAGGCCGTGTGCCTTACACAGCCTCCAAACACGCCCATGTTACAGGCCGTGTGAAAACAGGGCATACATACTGACTTCCACCACACGACCGAGGACACGCCCGTGTACTAGGCCGTATGAAATCTGGAGGGGTTACTAACTTGGGTCACACGGTCAACCACACGTACGTGTTCCAGCCCGTGTGCCAGACACGGCTAGTAGACACGCCCGTGTGTCTAGGCCGTGCCAAAACTATAGGAAAGGGTATCCCAAGGGACACGCAGCCGTGTACCAAGGCCATGTGTCACACACGGCCGTGTACCAAGGCCATTGTCACACATGGTCGTATATCAAGGCCATGTGTCACACACGGTCGAGCCATACGTCCGTGTGATCAGCCGTGTGGAGTGAAATAGGCTTGGTTTAAGCCACATTCTTCACCCTCCTTATGCCTTCCTACTACAAGACATTTCATGCCATCTCAATAAATATATTAGCAACCAAAACATGTTATTCCGAACACATATTATGCCATGTAGAACCATTCTTTCTACTACTCAATTCCATGATCAATAACATACCCAAAATAATATGCCACAGTCATCAAACTCACATAACTTCTAAATGCATTTTATCACTTTTCCATCAACTAAATCATGCTTCTCAAACATATCGATTCATCATACCAAAATATACTATTCTTCAAGCATTAATATATCAATTAATAACTAACCAAATGAGCAACCATTTAGCCATATCAGCAACCATGGCAAACATACCAAAACACAAAGTAACTTATAAAGCACATATCTCACTTATCAAACACATAATTCAAGCCAACGTAAATAGCCAAATACACACCAACATTTACATCATTAGCAAGCCAAATCTTATGGCTAAAATCATAGCTCAAAACATAATACCAACTCACTATCCTATACATGCCATATACCATATTTACAAAGTATCCAAAAATACCAACAAGTTCATCGATAGTGTGACGATGATCCTGATGATCCCCGATGTTCGAGCTAGCTTCAATAATCTAAAAATTAAGGAAAGAACACACAAAGTAAGCTTTAAAATCTTAGTAAGCCATATACAAATAAATTACCACATGAATCAATATCATTTCCATCAATAGGCAAATATGAATAAGCACTTAGAAGATCACAAACCTTTCTCATTGAATACTTATTCAAATTCACATGTAATTTCATCAAGTACTTCCCTTTCAATACTCGTATGAATCTCGTACATACCTGTGTTACTTAATTCAATAGCATATTCTTTCTTGTCTTAACTTAGCCCGTTGAACCATTCGAAATTGTTAAGGATACTCGGTAATCACATAAAACTCGTATAATGCCATATCCCATATATGGTCTTACATGTTATCACATATTGATGCCACTGTCCCAGACAGGGTCTTACACGAAATCACAATACGATGTCAATGTCCCAGATATGGTCTTACATGTAATCACATCTCGGTAACCTAATGTCATGACATTTGTATCCTATGCTATTCCTAAGGTTCGTACGGGACTTTCGAATATCGTAACTTCGTCGATTCTTGTTCGTATTTGCTCATTCAACATTCATAGCAATTCAATGATAATAAAACATATATAAATCAATTTAAAGACATTTATTTGCATATGAACTTACCTTGGTCGTAGAAACAACAAAACTAGCCGATTAATCGAGTACTATATTCTTGCCTCGATCTAAGTCTGATTTCTTTCTTTCAAGATCTACATGAATTCAAAATTAACTCATTTATTCATCAACACATTCAATTTAGTCCACAAACACATATTTGGGTATTTTTACACTTTAGCCCCTAAATTCCATATTTTTACAATTTAGTCCCTATTTCAAAGATACATAAAATTCAGACATTTTCATTACTCCCAAGCCTAGCCGAATTTCATGTAGGTCCCTAGCAGCCCAAAAATTTCATTTATTTCACAATTTAACCCCTTCATTTACATTTTTCACAATTTAATCCTATTTAGGCATTTTAATAAAAAATCCCTTTACCAAACATGTAAAACTATCAACAAAAATCCCTTTTCACATGTACTTTAGTACCGGTGATAACATCTAGAGATGACGCTTCTTCGCAAGCGTGAATACTTAGGCTCGTGCAGGTGCTCTAGCTTCAGACCTCACAACAAAGTCTTTGGTCGTTCTCTGACTACCACTAACATTAACATCATTTCTGGGTGGTCTACCTCTAGCTGGCAGTGTTACTCGGCCTCGTGTTTTGTGCTGTATCTTGCTCAGCCAACTCAGGACAATTATGAATGAAATGATCCAATGATCCATATTTAAAACAAGCCCGATCATTCAATCTACAATCACCGATATGCCATTTTCTACAATGTCTACATTCGGGTCGATTTTGTCTCACACTGCCAACACTGGCAATAGATGTAGCTTGAGCTTTAGAACTCACAGGTTGCTTTTCTCGATCCCTATTTGAATATCCCACAGATGCATTAGAACGATTAAACGAGTCTCGAAATTTCTTTGATGAAGATTGATACAGCTTACTCTTCAATCTTTTTTTTGAGTCTCTAGCTTCTGAGTCTGATTTTCTCTTTTCTTTGCTGAGATCCTTGGCTTTACAAACCCTCTCAACCAGAACAACAAATTTCTTCAATTCAAGAATCTCGACTAATAGTTTTATATCTTCATTCAACCCATCCACGAATCGTTTACACATGATCTCCTCAGTAGACACATACTCTCGAGAATATTTGCTCAATCATACAAATTTTCTTTCGTACTCAGTCACAGTCATCCTATCTTGTTTCAATTCTAGAAACTCTTTATGCTTCTGATCGAGAAATTGCTGACTTATATACTTCTTTCGAAACTCAGATTGGAAGAAGTCCTAGGTAACCCGTTCCCTCGAAACTACAGATATCAATGTTTTCCACCAATGGTACGCATTATCTCTAATTAAAGATACCACACATTTGATATATTCATCGGGAGTATAAGACAATTCATCAAATACTCGGATTGTGTTCTTGAGCCAGAACTCAGCTCTCTCAGCATCATTATCTACAATAGCCCGAAACTCCTCAGCCCATGTTTATAAATCTTATCCACTGGTGGCTTATTCAATTGCACCTTATCTATAGCTTGAGGAACTATAGGGGTTTGTTGAGGAACATGTGGGGGTGGAGGTTGTTAGGCAGCCAAATTCATTCGAACAAACTCTGTGAACCACTCAATCATCATTTGGAAGAAGGCTTGCTTAGCCTCTCCCCCTTGACTACTTGAAATCGGTCTAGAATCAGTCGGCGCTGCCCCTTTAGCAGGAGCGGGCTCATTACTTTCCACATCATCAGCTAAAGCTCGATCGAGATCTATTTACTATACGAAAAACACATTTTAAGCTGTCAGGATTCATCATATAATCACAATTTATATATATGGCATCTATAGCTAGACTCTCACTCGCTACGTTAGTCCTAGAATCCACTAAACCGTAGCTCTGATACTAATAAAATGTAACACCCCTAACTTGTATCTGTCACCAGAATAGGGTTACGAGGCATTACCAAACAAATTACATCATTAACATACATTTATACATTTATAATTAAAATCCATCCAACAAATTTACATTGTCCCTTATAAGGCTCTATGAGACCTTAAAACATGCTTAGAAGAGGTTCGGGACTAAACCGATAACATTTGAAAACTTTGGAAAACTTAGAAAATTTTCATACATTTAAGGGTCACACGCCCGTGTGAACAAGCCATGTGCCTCACACGGCCTCCAGATATTCCTGTGTCATAGGCCGTGTGAAAACAAGGCATATATACTGACTTGCACCACACAGTCGAGGACACGCCCGTCTACCAGACACGGCTAGTAGACACGCCCGTGTGTCTAGGCCATGCCAAACCTATAAGGTATACTAACTTAATTCGAAAGGGTACCCCAGGGGACACACGGCCGTGTACCAAGGCCATGTGTCAAACACGGTCGAGTCACACGCCCATGTGCCCAGCGTGTGGAGTGAAAATAGGCTTGGTTTAAGCCACATTCCTTACCCTCCTCATGCCTTCCTACTACAAGACATTTCATGCCATTTCAATACATATATTAGCAACCAAAACATGCTATTCCAAACACATATTATGCCATGTATAACCATTAGTTCTACTCCTCAATTCCATGGTCAATAACATACCCAAAATAATATGCCACAATCATCAAACTCACATAACTTCTAAATGCATTTTATCACTTTTCCATCAACTAAATCATGCTTCTCAAACATATCAATTCATCATCTATAAATCATACCAAAATATACTATTCTTCAAGCATTAATATAAAATTAATAACTAACCAAATGAGCAACCATTTAGCCATATCAACAACCATGGCAAACATGCCAAAACACAAAGTAACTTATAAAGCACATATCTCATTTATCAAACACATAATTCAAGCCAACTTAAATGGCCAAATACACACCAACATTTACATCATTAGCAAGCCAAATCTCATGGCTAAAATCATAGCTCAAAACATAATACCAACTCACTATCCTACACATGCCATATACCATATTTACAAAGTATCCAAAAATACCAACAAGTTCATCGATAGTGTGACGATATTCCTGATGATCGCTGATGTTCAAGCTAGCTTCGATAATCTATAAAACAGGGAAAGAACACACAAAGTAAGCTTTAAGAGCTTAGTAAGCCATATACAAATAAATTACCACATGAATCAATATCATTTCCATCAATAGGCAAATATAAATAAGCACTTAGAAGATCACAAACCTTTCTCATTGAATACTTATTCAAATTCATATGTAATTTCATCAAGTACTTCACTTTCAATACTCGTATGAATCTCGTACGTACCTGTGTTACATAATTCAATAACATATTCATTCTCGTCTTGACTTAGCCTGTTGAACCATTCAGAATTGTTAAGGATACTCGGTAATCACATAAAGCTCGTACAATGCCATATCCCAGTTATGGTCTTACATGTTATCACATATCGATGCCACTGTCCCAGACAGGGTCTTACATGAAATCACAATACGATACCAATGTCCCAGACATGGTCTTACACATAATCACAATACAATGCCAATGTCCCAGACATGGTCTTACATGTAATCACATCTCAGTAAGTTAATGTCATGACATTCGTATCCTATACTATTCCTAAGATTCGTACGGGACTTTCGAATATCGTAACTTCATCGATTCTTGTTCGTATTTGTTCGTTCAACATTCATAGCAATTCAATGATAATAAAACATATATAAATCAATTTAAAGACATATATTTGCATATTAACTTACCTTGGTCGTAGAAACAACGAAACTAGTCGATTAATCGAGTACTTTGTTCTTGCCTCGATCTAAGTTCAATTTCTTTCTGTCAGGATCTATATGAATTCAAACTAACTCATTTATTCATCAAAACATTCAATTTAGTCCACAAACACATATTTAGCTATTTTTTCACTTTAACCCCTAAAGTTCCACATTTTTACAATTTAGTCCCTATTTCAAAAATACACAAAATTCATACAATTTCATTACTCCCAAGCCTAGATGAATTTCATGTAGGTCCCTAGCTGCCCAAAACTTTCATTTATTTCACAATTTAGCCCTTCAATTTACACTTTTCAGAATTTAATCCTATTTAGGCATTTTAATAAAAAATCCCTTTACCAAACATGTAAAACTATCAACAAATATTCATTTTTCTTCATCAAACCATCAAAAGCTCAAGCATTGCAACTCACAAATTCATCAACCAATTCAAAAATTAGGTTACGGGCTAGCTTGTACTGAAAGCAAGGATCACAAAAACATAGAAATCATCAAAAACCAAGCTCGAATCATACCTCAATCAAGAACAACAAGGGCAAAACCCTAAAATGCTTCTATGGTTGTTTCTTTTCTCTATATTCGGTTAAGGATGATGATAATAAGGCTTATTTTAGCTTATTTTATTTAATATTAGTTTATTTACAATTTTACTAATTTAACCTTTACTTAAACATTAGTAAAACATATAATTCAAGGTCATTTATGTCCATCTCCACTATCAATGGTTTAATAACAATATAAGGACTTCACACTTAATAAATTATAGCAATTAAACACTTTTAACTTATAGCATGCTACTATTTTATTTTATGTGATTAAGTCCTTTTATAAAATTAAGCATTCAAACGCTAAAATTATTCTACGAAACTTTCACACATATCAAATCACATGCTATAAACACCAAAAATAATATTAAATAATTTTATGACCTCGAATTTGTGGTTCTAAAACCACTGTTCTGATTTAGCTAAAACTGAGCTGTTACAATTCTTGTCTTTTTCTTGTAATTTTTATGTTTTTAAGACTTTTACAACTAGGTCCTACTATTAAATTCATTAGTTTTTGATTTTATGGATGAGATTGAAAGTTACCATGGTTGAGTACTAGAATTTTATGATGAATAGGCATGGATTTATAGTTTTAATTTTATTAAAAGATAGATGTACTAAATGTTTTTAGTAGAAATTAATTTTTAGGACTTAATTGTGAAAAAGTTTGGAATTAAATCAAGGTTTGATGCTGAAATTCTAATTTCCAATGGTTGTGAAGTAGTTTAAGATGATAGAATAAAGTGTTAATTGAGGAAAAATTTGTAACACCCCTTACCCATATCTGAAATCGGGACAGGGTTTGAGACGTTACCGTACTTAAACATTCACAAACATGTAAAATCGGGCCATAAAATTTCGTCCAAATTAAAACCTTTCAAACACATGCATATCGTCCCTTATACGAGCCTTCGAGGCTTAAAACATTCATCGGGGTGGTTCGACACTAAACCGGGAACTTTTAATAAACTTTGGACAACTTAGCAAATTTTCTTGCTTTGGAGAGTCACACGCCCGTGTGGCTTGGGACACGCTTGTGTCCTCAGCCCATGTAACTCTTTGTTTGTGACGTCAGCAAATAATTTGAACCACACGGCCAGGCCACACGCCCGTGTGCTAGGTCGTGTCCTCCACACGGCTAAGACACATGGCCGTGTCTTTGCCCGTATGGCCAACATTTAGGCTATTTTCCAAGCTTTCTGTTACCATTAATACCCACATACTTAAATACATTATAGACACATATATCGTAGCATCAAGTAGATAATTAAACATCCTCCATTAAGACTCAATTGTAATATTCATATGTCGTCATACATATGTTTTACTTTCTCATTTTATACCAAGTCTAAACACACAAATTTGCAATCAATTGAACATGTCATTTTGATTATCACTTATACATTTATACCATGCTTGACATTATTTCACATTCACAAGCGACATGCCTGCCTAAGTCATTCCACACCAATTTCGTTTTCCAACATTATTGACTTATTGCCATATCACACTTTTATTCTCTAATTATGACCATTTTGTTTGGTCATCAGACATTCATCAAGCATACATACCGTAACACTAACCATTCATATCAAACAAATATAATCACATGACCACATCACAAGGCATCAATACATATCTTGGATAAATAGGCTTACAAGCCATCACCCTTATAAGCCACGTCTCATGGCTAAACACAACAAATCAATTTAAGCCAACATCTTGACCAAATCAAAAAAATACACATCATAATAACTAAGTCCCTATACATGCCACTCACTCAAATACATCTAAGGTTTATCAATACCCCAACGGTAATAGCTTGATAGTGTGTTGCTGCCTCCAACGCTCTCCAACCCCGCCGACCCGACAACACTAAAGAAATGAAAAGGGAAGGAGTAATATTTATGCTTAGTAAGTCCATATGAAAATAATAAGCAATATGTCAACATACTTCTCGAGGTAAAACGACTATAATTACACTTTTGCTTATCTTTTGGTCATGTTGTTTTTCTCGAGTCATAGTTACTAATTTATTTATATCTTAAGCTATAGAACTCCAAATTGATATCCGCTAATTTTCCCTGAAACTAGACTCACATATCTTCTTACCATAAAATGTTCATAATTTGTAGTCTAGCCAATAAGTACATTTTATTCTTTAAAGTTACCCCTTTTTCGCTATTTGAAAGTTCTGACCCCTCTTCACTAAAAATTAATTATCTAATAATACGGGACTCGGATGATGTTCCCGTCTATTTCTCTTGAAAATAGACTAATTAAGTATTTTAAGAATATAAACCATAACTATTTTTGTACAATTTTTAATTATTTTCTCAAATCATAATAGGGGATTTCAAAATCATTTTGACTCTGCCTTACAATAATTTAAATATCTCATAATTTGATATTCATTTTCTTACACTGTTTCTTCTATGTGAAACTAGGCTCAATAAGATTTAATTTCATTTTTTATTCAGCCTCAAATTCAATTTCCACACTTTTTGGTGAATTTTCAAAGTTGGATTATAGCTACTGTCCAAAACAGTTTTAGTACAAAAATGATGATGACTAAGTTCATCACACCTTCATTTCTTTTAAATTAGAAATCTATACATTTATAAACAAATATCTTAGTCCACCAAATTAACACAACATCATTTCACAATACTCATGGACTTACCATTCATGGATTTCACATTCAATTGAGTTTTTGTACATACCTGTACCCATTCGTAACATAACTCAAGTTCGTTCTCACCAATGACATATCTCATTGGGACCATCATCAAATCCTTCCTTGAATTACCTGTTGAACACTAGGAACACTAATGGATACACGAAAACTTGCACATAGTTGCATATACGCGGCTAGAACCAACTCATAGCACGTAACGTATGTAGCTAAGGCTACCACATACTATGTAATGCTCGCATATTAGCTACTCACGGGTCTGTACACGAAGTCAGCACCCGAACCCCAAAGAATTAACATGATATGTTCGCTCAGCGAGTTACTCATGGGTCTGATCACATAGTCAGCACCTGGACCCACATTACATATATCACTTATCTCATGAACTCAGACACAACCCATGGGTTCAGACCACATTATTTCTTATGACATATCCTGTATATCCTATACTATTCCTGAAGTTCAAACGGGGTTTCTTGTCTAACTCAATGTCGACACACTTGCTTATAATGTCATTTATTCTTCCATCATACATTTCATACTTTCATGATAGCAATAAAACATTTAAATGTACATTTTATCAAAGCATTAAAATATGCTACCACATCACATTATTTGTTATGTACTTACTTGTCGAATCTTTATCAAGAATATTCGTATAATCAATCATATAATTTATATAATAATAACAATAAATCATTCAATATTCAATTATAACATTGCAATATTATTATCACATGAACTTACCTCCAAGGAAAATTTCTGCCAATTATTCCATTTTAGTCCATAACCTTGTGCTTTCTGATTTAAGCTTGAATCCCAATTTTCTTGATCTATAATGATAAAATCCACTATTTTAATCATCATATTAACCAATACATTTCATAATTTAACCAATACATTTCATAATTTAACTTTGGCAAAATGACCATTTTACCCTTAGACTTTCACAAATTTACGATTTTACCCCTAGGCTCGTAAATCGATTTTTATCAAATTTCCTTACTACCTAAGCCTAGCCAAATTCTTTTTATACTATGAGCAGCCCACAACTCTCATTATTACTCATACTTATCACTCATTTCGCCATCTTTACAAAATGGTCCATTTTAGGTGCTTTCATGAAAATCCCTTCACAAAAGTTGTTTATTACACAACCAAGACGCATTTTCTTCCATTAAAATTCAACAAACAACATAAAGATTCACATGGCAAAACTCTATACTTTCAACCATTTTGCAAAATAATCCCCCCATTAGCTAGCTCATGCTATAAGGGTCCCAAAAACACAAAAATCAACAAAAATGATCATCAAAATCACTTACTTGCGAGGGATGGAAGTTGCTAAAATTTTTGAGCTCTCAAAACCCCTATTTTACTGGTATTTTCGGTGGGGGAAGGAAGAAAGATGAAAAGATGACATCTTTTTCTTTTTGTTTTATTTTAATGTCAAATAAGCTATCTAATACCCATAAACTTTGACTTTTCAAACTCTTTCTCTCTATGGCCAGCCAAGCACCCTATTTAGGGTCTATTTGCACTTTAAACACCCCAAATTTTGGTTCTCTACTATTTAATATTTAGCTATCAAAACAAAACTTTTGCCTTTATGTGATTTAGTCCTTTTTCGCGATTAAGCATGAAATCGCTAAAATTATTTCACCAAAATTTTCATGCACCCATATAATCATGCTACAACACATAAAATAACATTAAAAATAATTTCTCCAGCCCCAGAATGGTGGTTTCAAAACCACTGTTTCAACTAGGCCTAAAATCAAGCTGTTACAAAATTAGCTCAATTTAGGGGTTAATTGAGAAGGGACCAAATAGTAAAAACTATAAAATTTGGGGTAAATATGCAATTTCAAAAATTGAGAGGTATAAATTCTGAAATAAATTAGATTAAAATTAGATGCTGATAAATAAAAAATTTTATATTATAGATCAAGAAATTGAAAATAAATGAGGGAAGGAAAAAGTTGTCAAATAGTCCCTGAATTCTCTACAACTACTACGATTTGTTACGGGTAAGTTTGTGTAACTTGAATTATATTCTTAAATACTTGGAATGTATGTTTATTGATGTGAATATGGTTTGGATGCTCATTGTATGATATTTGATGAAAAATTGATAATTCTCGATAAAAAGGGGAAATAAATCCCGGTTTAATGAAATGGACTTCGATGGATCACTGAAAAGGGAATTGACGGTACAAAGATCTAGCCTAGGTGGGTGATCCTAATGATATAGCCCTCCTAAAGAATATGTGTGAAATGGATTTAGCCCGGACGAGTAATCCAAATTAAGCTCAATAGAGTAATTGTCATTACAGGGGATTTAGCTTGGATTGGTATTCCCAATAATACTCTTTGAGCCTATGTTACAGGGGATTTAGCCTGGACTAGTAATCCACTGTAAGAAATGAGGTTCACGGGAGTGTGCTCTATGAAAAAAAGGGTATACCCATATGTGTACGAATTGACGGACCCGAAATTGTACACAAAAGTGTACTACTGAATATCCATCGAAATTCCAAGAAATTCAACGGGATAAATATGAGACATGGAAGAACATGAAAATTATGGAATTGATTAGCTCATCAATCATTTATCTTTGTATTGAATTTTTATGATGTTGCTTAACTAATGCAAAATTTGAGTTTGTATGTGATAGGTATATGTTTATGTGAATTGGATGTGTGTTTGTGTTGTTAAATGATGGATGTATAAGTATGGTAAGTATAATTCATGTTGCATGAACTTACTAAGCACCATGTGCTTACCCCATTCTCCTTTTCCCTATTTTGTAGTGCTCGGGAGCTCGAAGGTCAGAGATTAGTCTGAGCCTTATCACACTATCAACCCATATCTTTTGGTATATGAAAATGACTTATTTTGAAAGAATGGCATGTATAGACTAAATACCAATGTTTATTTGGAATTGGATGTTTGTAACCTAGCTATTGGCATGGCTAGAGTAAGTATAATTTTGGGATTTTGCGAAAAAAATTCCTTGTGATTCTGATTTGGTTCCGGTCTGGTCCCGATGCATAATTTGGGCTTCGAAAGCCCATCTAGGGGACGTAATAATAATTTTTTATAAATAAATGGTACTTGGTTCGGGTAAATAGAAATTGGTTCCGTAAGTTTCGGTAATGCCTCATACCCTATTCCGATGACGAATACTGGTAGGGGTGTTACATGGTGAGCGAGCTAAATTTATGTCTAATGTGGTATCGACGTTGAAGGCAGAAAAGATGTTGGGTAAAGGCTGTAAAGCCTATCTCACTTTTGTAAAGGGTTTACAAGATATGGTGAAAGGAGTTTGCGAGATACGAATTATGAAAGACTTTCTTAATGTGCTTCTTGATGAGCTACATGGGTTCCGTCTAGACCACGAAGTGGAGTCTTCCATTGAGTTGTACCCTAGTAGTTCGCCAGTGGCCATTACACCATATCGCATAGCATCCAAGGAGCTTAAAGAGCTGAAGATACAACTTCAAGAGTTACTTGACAGAGGCTTCACTCAACCAGGTGCTTCACCTTAGGGATCACCAGTGTTGTTTATAAAGAAAAAAGATGGTAGCCTAAGGATGTGCCTTGACTACAAGCAGTTGAACAAACTGACTGTAAAAAATAAGTACCCTTTACTAAGAATTAACAATTTGTTTGACAAGCTGCGAGGTGCCACGGTGTTTTTGAAGATTGATTTTAGATCTAGTTACCTCAAGCTTAAGGTGAAGGAGTTTGATGTGTTGAAGACAGCGTTCAGAATGAGATATGGGCATTATGAGTTTCTGGTAATGCCCTTTAGGTTAACAAATACACCTACTTCATTCATGGACCTGATAAATCAAGTGTTCCATGAATGCCTAAACCGCTGTGTGGTGGTGTTCATAGATAACATTCTTGTGTATTCATGAATTGAGGAAAAGCACGATACTTATTTGCAAACTGTGTTGCAAGTTCTATGAGAGAAGCAATTGTTTGCAAAGTTCAGCAAGTGTGAGTTTTAGTATAAGGAAGTTGCATTTTTGGGGCTTATAATTTCAGCTGAAGGGGTTCTTGTAGACCCAAAGAAAACCAAAGCTATTGTGAAGTAGAGATCACGAAGAAGTGTTATTGAAGTGCGAAGCTTCTTAAGGTTCACAAGGAACTATCGCAGGTTTGTTAAGGGGTTCGCCACTATAGTGCCACCCTTAACAAATTTGCTCCAAAAGAAAGAAGAGTTTGTATGGACAGAGGAAAGTCTGAAGAGTTTTAACAAACTTAAGGCAATACTCATTAAAGCCCTATGTTGATCCAACCAGAACTAAGGAAGGAATTTGTTGTATATAGCATAGCCTCACACACAGGGTTGGGTTGCTTGCTGATGCATAAAGGAAATTTGGTAGCTTATGCTTCTAGAAAATTGAAGGCTCATGAGCGAAACTACCCAACCCACGATTTGGAGTTAGTAGCAGTGGCATTCACACTTAAAACTTAGCGACACTAATTGTAAGGTAACGTAATAGCCCGATTTAGGGCCTAGTCGAAATAGTGGTCTCTAGACCACAAATTCGAAGTTAGAAAAATTATTTTTATTATTTTTATATAAAAATTATTTTTATTATTTTTATGAGGTTATAGTATGATTTTATTAGTGCATGAAAAATTTGGTGAGCTAATTTTAATGTTTTCAAGCCCGATTTCAAAATAGGACTAAATCGCATAAAAGGCAAAAGTTTCATTTTAGTACCCAAATGTGTTAAATAGCTAGAGAATTAAAATTGAGGGTTTTTAAAGGGCAATTACACCCTTTTTAATAGTGTTGGCTGGCCATGTGATGGATTTTAAACAAATAGTCAAAGTACTAGGTGGATGATGTAATGATTTGGTGATAAAATAATGCCTAAAAGCGTAGCTATCATATCCTTCTTTTCCATCTCCTTTCTCCACTGAAAATATCAGCAAAAATGGATTTTTGAAGGAAAAAAACTTTCAAGAACTTAAACCCTCACAAGTAAGTGATTTTCATACCCTTTGTTGATGATTTTTGCATTTTTGAGGCCCTTGAAGCATAAGCTTTCAAATGAGGGGTTTATTTTGTAAAATGGTTCAAAGTTTAGAGTCTTGCCATGAAAGGACTTGTGATGTTTTCTGAGTTTTTATGAAATAATATGAGTCCTAGATGTGCTATGAACAACTTTGGTAAAGGAGTTTTCATGGAACACACCTAAAAGGACTATTTTGCATAAGTTGTAAAATAGTTGATAAACATGTGAAATAGTGAGAATTTGAAGTTTCTATAAGAGTAAAAATAGTTCGGTTAGGCCTAAGACACGAAGAAATTTGATAAAAATTGACTTTTGAGCATAGGGGTAAAATGGTCATTTTGTCAAAAGTTTAGGGGCAAAATGATCATTTTACCAAAGGTGTGAATTGATGATTGCCTAATTATGATTAGTAACTAAATGAGTGCATATTTTCATTATAGATTAAGATCTACCAAATCTGAACCTAGATCGGGGGAAGGCCAAGCAAATCGATTAAACCGATTAGTCGAGTACGTTTTGAAATCCAAGGTAAGTTGTATGTAAATAATACAACTACACTGTTACTACATGTATTCATATTGTCAGGGAATTGATATTGTACGAGTTGTAAAGTTATAAATTGAGAATGTTTAGTAATATTTGAGATAGTAGAAAGATCTCGTTGAAACTTTAGGATACGAACTGGATATTTGTGCCAAGATATTGGGTGATTTGTGTGCCAGTGTAAGATATGTCTGGGACATGCTTCGGCCACATTATGAGAGCCAGTGTAAGACCATGTCTGGGACATGGCATCGACATCTAGACGAGGGCTAGTGTAAGACATGTTTGGGACATGCATCGGCCATACTATGATAGCCAGTATAAGACCATGTCTGGGACATGCATCGGCCTCGACAGAGATAGCCAGTGTAAGACGTGTCTGGGACACGCATTGGCTAAGAGTTGTGCTAGTGTAAGACATGTCTGGGACATGCATCAGCACGCATATATGAGAGCCAGTGTAAGACCATGTCTGGGACATGGCATCAGCAACTTATCCCATGTTAAAGGTTCATAGTGTAACACCCCTATCCCGTAACCATTGCCGGAATAGGTAAGGGGCATTACCGGACAAATAGAGCATACCAGAACAAATCTAATTCACATATATCATATAACCATAATACATTTACATTCATCCGCAATTCATCCATTAAAATGGTCTACGAGATCAACAACATACATTCAGGAGGGATCGGAACTAAATCGAACCCATTCAAAATTTTCAGAACTCAAACAAACTTTTCAAAACTGGCAAAGTCACACGCCCGTGTGACTAGGCCGTGTGACTCACACGGGCAAAAGACACACCCATGTGGTCCAACCGTGTCAAAAGTAGGTCCTATACTGACTTTTTAACACAGCCAACAAACACGGCCATGTGCCATGACTGTGTAAAACTTAGCTAGCTACTGACTTTTTCACACGGCCACAAAGCACGCCTATGTTCCCTAGCCGTGTGGCACAGTGCAGGCTTGGTTTAAGCCAATTTTCCACTCTTTAAGGGTCCAATCCTACAAGCATAAATAAGAAACATTCATACAAAAATTTTCAGCCAATTTCATACTCAAAACATTACTTCAATACAACTAAATCACCATAATTCAATAACTCACTCAAAGCCATTCCAAAACTTACACAAACATACCATTTTCTAGCCAACTCTTATAGCATAACATATATATACATCAAGCTTATAAACTTAAACATTCTAGCCTATACATGTCATACTTAAGAATATGTACATTTCAAAAGTACCAAAAAGAGTTTGACAGTGTGATGACAATCCTCGACTATCCCGAGCCTACAGTAGCTACAATAACTGTAAAATAGACAGAAATCACACAGAGTAAGCTACAAAGAGCTTAGTAAGATCGTACTCAGATCATCATCAATACAAGAAACATATAAGTATTTGTACAATGTAATTCCTTAAAATCATATCAACTCGATGAAATTCACATATATACTATTCTCTACCACTTAGGTCTCGTACATACCTGGATCTTCCCGTACTTATTCATTTTTGTACTCACCTCTTGTTGAATGTTATCAGACATTCCATAATTAATTCGTTTATTGAACATCCACACACATAGTGCTATAAAGTTAGCTGAAACTAGAATATTTCCGCACACTTAGTGCCATCTCAAATAATCGAGACTAAGTCGGTATCGCACACTTAGTGCCTCAAGTAATCGAAGCTAGTTTAAATCGCACACTTAGTGCCAAAATTTCCAATTCATCAATATACTATCCAATTCCATTATATACAACACATATATAATGTAATGCATCAAAGCTTACTTAACATCACATTTTTAAGTACGAACTTACCTCGTACTCAAAATTTGTCGACTCGGACTATCTACTCGATAACCTTCATTTTTCCTCGATCTAAGTCTGAATTTCTCTTTTCTTGATCTATATGTTTTCAAAATTAACCTTTTTATTCAAAAATTAATTCAATTTAATCTTCAAACACATATATGGGACAATTTGCAAACTAACACTCACTTTTTTACATTTCGACACTTTAGTCCCTGTTTCACAAAATCACAAAATATACATAATTTGCATATACACAAGCTTAGACGAATTCTCCTAGTACTCATACTAATCCAAACCTTTCATTCATTTCACATTTTAGTCCCTCAAAATAAAATTTTTACAATTTAGCCCAAATTGCTCAGATTCATCAAAAATCCAAAGACAAAACATGTAAACCCAACATCAAGCTCTCATATTTCACCATTTAACAACACAAAACTCATGAATTCATCTATGGCATATTTAAAAATCATCACCAAAATCAAAAATTGAGACATGGGCTTTGTAGTACACTAAGCAACGATCACAGAAACGTAAAAATTATCAAAAACAGAAGAAAATACATATCTTAATCAACCAAACAAGTGACCGAACCCTAGGAAGCTTGTTTCTTTCTTTTTCTTTTGTGTTTTTTGGCTATGGTGATGAATATATCACCTAACTCATGATTTTGTTTTATTTAATCAATTTTATCAACTAGTTTACCATTTTACCCTTGCAATAAAACATCAATAAACCATCCACTCATGTCCACTATTGTCATTTAATCATAAAAATGGTTTATTAGCATCATAAGGACTTCTAATTTACAAAGCCAAGCCAAATAGGCACTTTTAACAACTAGCACACAGATTTTACCTTTTATGCTATTAGGTCCCTTTTTACAAATTAAGCACACAAACAATTAAATTTTCACACGAGACTTTCACACAGGTCAATTCACTTATAATAGGCATAGAAAATAATATTAAAATATTATTCTAACTCAGATTTGTGGTCCCGAAACCACTATTCTGATTAGGGTCAAAATCAGACTATTACAATTATCCCTCCTTAGGGATTTTCGTCCCTGAAAATCTTACCATTAAACAGATTCGAATATTGCTGTTTCATTGCATCTTCAGGCTCTCACGTAGCCTATTCTACTCCATGTCTATGTCACAGTACTTTGACTAACGGAATTCTCTTATTACGTAATTCTTTAATCTCATGAGACAGAATACGAATTGTGTAATGCCCTAATTTTTGGGTTTTCCGTGTTTCTATGATTTTTAAAATTTGTGTGTGTTCTGGTTGGTTAAAATATATATTTTAGTAGGTTAATGGGCCTTTGGAAGGCCCAAACTTAAGTTAAATCCGTGGTAGTCTTCGAAATTTTAATTTTATGAACAAGTGATGCAATTGGCATTTGGGCTTTTAAGAGTAAAAGGATAAAAGATGACACAAAAAGGAGTGTGGTGTAGTGGCAAGGTGGCGCCACTCAGGGGACAAGGAAGTGACGCCATAGAGGAAGCAAGGGGTCCAAGGTTCAAGTCTTGGCTCTTGCAATATATTTTGGTTTTTTCTTTCCAATAAATCTGGAAGCAAGTAGGTGTGCTTTAAAGTTTAATGTGTTGGATTTTTGACACAAATGAGTTGATGGCCTAGTAGTGGTGGCATGAGTTGGCATGTGAGAGGACCTTAGTTTGAATCCCTTGGCACGCAAAGGTTTATTATTTTGCTATGTTGGGACGGCAAGAGTTGTTGTTGGTTTTAAACTCTGGTGATGGAGGGATCCCACATCGGGAAGCTAACATAAGAGTAGATGGAGAGCTGGCTTTAAATAGAGAAAACCATGAGGAGAGTAGGCATACCCTTCTTGGTTGATCCCTTTCGCTTTTTGATGTGCTCGTTTGGGTTGGACGTCAGCTAAGAGTGTTTGGAGCGCGAATTAACTGCAGTCTCCTAACATGTGTGTATTTCTTGCTACTCTAGCAGTAGGACGGCTATTTCGAGCCACGATGGGCTGAAATGGGCCATGTGGTCCCAATGGGTCCGTAGGCCCAAGTGGTTAAGTTGTAGAATTACTAAAATACCCCTGTAGGGTAAGACTACTGATTTACCCCTAAAGGGTAAAATGACCATTTTGCCCTCGTGCATAAATGACTAACTTGTGTGATGATTGGGTTAGTTGACGAGGGTTTATGTTAGTTATCATTAATTCGTAAGTCTGACGTGTTAGTGATTGATTGTAGGATTATCGCATGGGAGATATCGTCATCAATCATTATCAACCAGGTGTATAAACAACACCCTCCCTTAGACTGAATCGGTATAAACCGAAATACCAAAACGTTGGTATTTTGTAAACTCGCGAGCGTACGAGTGCTCGTGAGATAGTTGTTAATGAATATGGTGCATTTGGATGATTAGAGTGTAGAGTGTACATTTTTTAGGTACTGCGGTATTTTTAGGTTTAATGGGTAGAAAGCGGGCTAATGGGCCTCTGGGCCCACTTTGGTAAAAAGACGAGGTAAGTACTTCTGATTACTTGGTAAACGTTAGAATGAGCATGAAACCTTCACAATAGGTAAAAATTACTGAAATACTCTTATGCATGTAAAATTACGATTTTACCCCTAGGGTTATTTTCTGAAAAGCATGATGTTCTGTTTCTGTATACGTATGCCATGATATGTTATCTCGTTGCATGGGACATGGGTTTATAATGATGGAGGAAGCGTTCTGGCAGCCTCGCTACAATCTGGTGGCCTCGCCACATATATCTGTTCTGGTGACTTTGTCACAATATCCGCGACCTCATTTGTAATTTTACGTCGGTGTGTAGCGGTTGGATGGTCGAGTAGTCTCCACACATGGTGTAAGGCTGGTACGGGGGTGTTATGGATGGCTCTGGGTTCGGATTTATGCATTCATGATATATTTGTTCTGTATCTACTATGGGCCTATGGGTTCCATTCTGATTTCTGTTCTGGGTCAAGGCTCAAATAAGTCTGACTCTAAAATTTGATCTATTTTGGGCTATGGTTGGGTTATGTTACACACTGAGTTTACCAAACTCACCCCTCTATTTTCATCTCTGCAGGAAATCCCCAACCATAGTGGGCATGGAGCTGTGAGGGATTCGGAGTGGCCACATCATCTGCAAAGTTGGTTTTTCTAAGTTAGTTTATTTTTATTATTTTTATATTCTGATTTAATTTTGGGTTTTAAGTTGTAATAAGGCCGTTATTTAAATTTCTTTTCCGCTATGATTTTATTTTCTGATTATGTTTATACTATGATGAAACTGCTAGTGTTAGGCTGCGCGAGTTTTGAAAATTAATGAACGTTTTCAAGACTCAACAAGCACAACAAATGGATAGCTTAAAAATTGATAAACTGGCTTTTCGTTCAACCGCTGTTTTTACAAAGACCACCCCAATCACTTAAACCAACGAGTGCATACTAAGTCGTAAGTCTATGTGGCACGTCAGATCTGGCCATAACGTCTGGGCCAGGTTTGGAGTGTTACATTTAGTGGTATCAGAGCCAGGTTGTAATAACTCGACTGTGGAACGGGTCTAAAAACGGGAGTTTGTAAAGAAACACTGAATAACGATTTTTGAAAATCGTCTTTTTTTTGGAACATGATTATAAATTGTTTTCGAGAATGTTTTCAATATTTTCTCTTTACAAATAGATGATTTTAAAGATTAAAATCGGTTTTCTAAAATTAAGTTTTTTAGAAGGTGGCACACCGAATCTCCAGCCCAAGTCTGTAAGTTTTCTGAGCCTTTCTGATTGTTTCTGAAATATCTGTTATATGCTTGTACAAAACCTTATCATGGTACTTTAGTTAGGGTAACATTGGAACTATAGAAACTCTGATAAATAGACTGAGACTAAAGCTAGGCTACCGCAAAAGGAAACAAACTCAAACTCTGAATTACTGTTATTCATAAGACATCTGTAATAAATACTAAAATATTAAAGTGACTCATAAAATTCTTAACCAAATAATACGAAATGAGTACACGAGTAGCTCGTGGAAGAGGCCGTGGACGTGGCCGAGGTAATCTCAGGCTGAATTTTTGTCTTCAGGACATGTGTTGATAGCAGATGTACCGGTACCACTGCCAACAGAGATAGATTCTGATGATCGAGGTGCCGGGGACGATGCTTTATCCCAGGCAATGCTCCAAGTTTTGGAAAGGGTTGCTGGGGCAAGTACGGGAAACAAAATTCGGGGGTCTATTTCTGAGCGGCTCTGGGCCAACTGAGTGGAGATATTTAGGGGCGTATCTGGTGTAGCTCCGAATGTGGCTGAGTATTGGTTAGAAGCCACAGAGCGGATTATGGATGATCCGGATCGCTCGTGGGGCGGTCGAAAGGAGCCATGTCGTTACTCAGGGATGAGGCTTATCAGTGGTGGCTCACGGTGAGAGATAGAACTCCTGCTGACAGTGTGACTTGGGAGCTGTTTAAGACAACCTTCAAAGGAAAGTATGTTGGGGCTAGTTACGTGGACGCTCACCAGAAAGAATTTTTGAACCTGGTCCAAGGGAGTAAGTCAATGGCTGAGTATGAGTCTGAGTTTCTGAGACTGAGCCGATATGCTTCTGGGATTGTCGCTGCAGAGTATGAGCGTAGCGTACGCTTCAAGGATGGTCTGAGAGATGAACTTAGGGTGCTAATTGCTCCGCAGAGGGAGCGTAACTTCATTGTTTTAGTGGAGAAAGCTAAGATAGCTGAGGAAGTGAAGCATACAAAGAGACAGAATTGTGAGAAAGATCGGAACCATTTTAGGAGAGATTCAGGACTTTCAGGTGGTATGAACAGGAATGTTAAGAGAGCAAGGGTAATGGAGTCAGTTCGAGCAATACCGATAAATGCTGTTAGACCGCAGGGTTGTAGGAATTATAGGAAGATGTATATGGACGAGTGTCAAAAATATTCTGCTGCTTGTTTCTGATGCGGATCTATAGAGCATAGGGTTAAGGATTGTCCCCAAGAACCAGATCAGGTTCACGTTATGGAGTAGAGGGTCGCTCAACCAGTGAGCGGTAGACCACAGTTTCTGAGAGGACGTGGGCAAGGCAGAGGTGGTAATGGAAACGGTCGAGGAAGAAGAGCGCCTGACAGGGGTACTGGATTTCCTGAGGCTCGTCAGCCGGCGTTGGTGTATGCAGCTCATCACCGAGAGGAGGGTGATGCACCTGATGTCATAACTGGTATGTTTCTGATTTCTAATATACCATACACTACGTTGATAGATGTTGGATCTACCCATTCATATGTTACATGTGCTATATCTAGGTCACTGGGTGTGCGCTCTGAGGAGACTGTGAGTGGGGTATCTGTACTAAGTCCTTTGGGTCACTCGGTTAGGGTAGATAAACAGTATAAAGATGTGCCTATAGAAACTTAAGGAAAAGTTTTCTCTGGAGATCTGATGGAGCTACCTTTCAGAGAATTCGACCTCATTTTGGGAATGGATTGGCTTGTTAAGCATAGGGCTACTCTGGATTGTGATGCTAAGAGAATAATGTTAAAGACCCCAATGGATGAAGAGGTTTTGGTGATAGGCGAGCGTAGGGATTATTTGCCTAACGTGGTGTTGGCATTGAAAGTCGAGAAATGGATCCGAAAGGGATGTGAAGCTTATTTGGCATTTGTAAGCCAATCGAAAACTGAGGATCTGACAGTGGGTAAAGTTAGAACTGTTAAAGATTTTCAAGATGTTTTCCCAGAGGAGCTTCCGAGTTTGCCCCCGAACTGAGAGGTTGAGTTTGGAATTGACTTGTTGCCTGGAACAGCACCGGCATCCATTGCACCTTATAGGATGGCACCGAAGGAGTTGGTAGAGCTGAAAGCCCAAATTCAAGAGTTATTGGATAGAGGCTTCATTAGACCAAGTGTGTCTCCGTGGGGAGCACCAGTGTTGTTCGTAAAGAATAAGGATGGGTCAATGCGGATGTGCATCGTTTATCGGTAGTTGAACAAACTAACGATTAAGAACAAGTACCCACTGTCGAGAATCGATGATTTATTCGACCAACTTAGAGGAGCTTCATTATTTTCCAAGATTGACCTTCAATCTGGGTATCATCAGTTAAGGATTAAGGAGGTAAATATTCACAAGACGACATTCAGAACTCGGTATGGTCACTATGAATTCTTTGTTATGCCATTTGGGTTGACGAACGCACCTGCGGCATTTATGGATCTGATGAATCGAGTGTTCCAGCAATACTTGGATCGATTCGTGGTCGTTTTTATCAATGATATTTTGGTTTATTCTGAAACTAAGGAGAAGCATGATGAGCATCTTCGTATTGTGCTGCAAGTGCTGAGGGGGAGAAGGAGCTTTATGCAAAATTCAGTAAGTGTGAGTTCTAGTTGAGAAAGGTAACTTTCTTGGGGCATGTTGTCTCTGCTGAAGGGATCAAGGTGGACCCTCAAAAGATTGAAGCGATTCTAGAATGGTAGCCACCGAGGTCAGTGTCAAAAATTTGAAGTTTTTTGGGTTTAGCTGGGTACTATAGAAGGTTTGTGGAAGGATTTTCTGTGATGGCAGTGCCTTTGACAAAGCTCAGAAGGAAGGGAGTACCGTTTGTTTAGACTGAGAAACAACAGGAATCTTTTGAGAAGCTGAAGAAAGTTCTAACCGAGGCACCTGTACTGATTCAACTGGAGTCTGGAAGAGATTTTACCGTATACAGTGATGCATCATATGTAGGGTTAGGCTGTGTGCTGATACAAGAGGGTAAAGTGGTTGCTTATGCATCACGATAGCTTAAACCACATAAAGTTAACTATCCTACTCATGATCTGGAGTTGGCAGCGGTAATCTTTGCGCTTAAAATTTAGAGACATTACCTGTACAGAGAAAGGTGTATTATATACACAGATCATAAGAGTCTTAAGTACTTGCTGACTCAGAAAGAGCTGAACCTTAGGCAGCAGAGATGGATAGAGTTACTTAAGGATTATGACTGCGCGATTAAGTATCACCCAGGCAAAGCTAATGTGGTGGCTGATGCCCTAAGGCATAAAACTGTATCTGATCTGAGAGCCATGTTTGCTCGTTTGAGTCTGTACGACGACGGTAGTCTGTTAGCAGAACTGCAAGTTAGGCCGACCTGGTTGAGTGAGATTAAGGAAAAACAGTCGAGGGATGAGTCCCTGGTTTCTCGATTCTGGCAGGTTAAGAATGGGGATACTTCTGAGTTCGGACTGAACAGTGAGGGAGTTCTGTGTTACCGAGGGAGAGTTTGTATTCCGAAAGACTCTGACTTGAGGCAAGCAATTCTGAAAGAAGCTCATGGAGGTCTTTGTGCTATGCATCCTGGAGGGAGTAAAATGTATCGTAACTTAAAGGAGTTGTATTGGTGGCCTGGATTGAAGCGAGAGGTAACAGAAGTTATGGGAAAATGTCTAACTTTTCAGCAAGTGAAAGTTGAACATCAATTACCTTCCGGACTTTTGCAGCCAATGAAAGTACCACTTTGGAAGTGGGAGAGGGTAACCATGGATTTTCTGAGTGGGTTACCTTTGACACTGTCGAAGAAGGACTCGATTTGGGTAATTGTGGATAGGTTGACCAAATCTGCTAATTTCATACCTGTCCGCACTAATTTTTCACTTCAGAAGTTAGCCAAATTGTATGTGGCGGAAATAGTGCGACTTCACGGAGTGCTAGTGTCGATTAATTCTGATCGAGATCCTAGATTCACATCTCGGTTTGGGAAAAAGTTGCATGAGGCATTGGGTTCGCGGTTGAACTTTAGTACAGCCTTTCATCCTTAGACTGATGGTCAGTCAGAAAGGGTTATTCAGATTCTGGAAGACTTGTTGAGGGGATGCGTTATCGACTTTCGAGGCAGTTGGGAAGATTACTTACCGTTGGCAGAGTTTGCATACAACAACGGTTACCAGGCAAGTATTCGAATGGCTCCTTATGAGGCACTGTATGGGCGAAGATGTCGTACACCTAGTTGTTGGACCGAGTTGGGTGAACGACAGGTTCTTGGACCTGAGTTGGTGGTAGATACTGAGGATAAGCTCAGGTTGATTAGAGACCGATGGAAGGAAGCATCTGATAGACAGAAGTCATATGCGGACTTGAAGCGCAAGGAAATTAAGTACTCTGTGAGTGATATGGTCTTCTTGAAGGTTTCACCTTGGAAGAAAATATTAAGGTTTGGGAGGAAAGGCAAGTTAAGTCCGCGGTTCATTGGGCCTTATCGGATTCTTAAGCGAGTCGGTCCAGTGGCTTATCAATTGGAGCTACCTCCAAAGTTGGATATGTAACAGCCCAGTTTAGACCCTATTTGGAACAGTGGTTTCGGGACCACAAATCCGTGCCAGAAAAATATTTAAAAATTATTTTATGTGTTTATTATGTGTGAATTTATATCTGTAAAATTTTCGTGTTTTAATTTTATCGTTTGGGTATCCGATTAAATAAAAGGACTTAATCATGTAAAAAGAAAATTTGATGGTTTATAGTATAAGTGCCGAATTGTTAGTGGCTTTTTAAATTGAAGTATTTAAGTTGTAATTAGTCCTTTGACTAGTGGGACGGTGGTAAGTATATACCATATGGTTTTATAATATTTTATTAAAGATATATATATGTGTGTAAATTAAATATTATTTTATATTAAGGTGTAATATATATTATAAGACATAAACGTGAAAGCTATATCATGTGCATTAGCTTATTGTTTGGTTGGTAAAGGATATATATATTATATGATTTTATTATTATTTCATATGTAAAAACTAAAAAAATTATAAGCTTTATAATATAAAATATATTATAAAGTAAAATATGAGTGGGCATATGTTTTATTTCACCCATGCCGAAACAAAAGAAAAGAAAAAGAAATAAGGGAAGCTTAGGTTCGGCCAACTCCCAAGCTCAAATCCAAGGTTCGTTCTTTGTCGGTTTTTGATAATTTTTACGTTTTTGAGATCGTTGCTTCGAGTACTTCAAAACCCATGCTTAAAATTTGAATTTTGATAAATATTTTGAGTTATGCCATTGATGGAAGCTTGTGATTTTTATGGTTTGATGGTGAAATATGAAAGATAGGTGTTGGGTTAACATGTTTTTGTATTGGAATTTTTGATGATTTTGAGTAATTAGGACTTAATTGCAAAAATAAAAATTTGAGAGACTAAAATATGAAATTGATGAAATATATGGACTTGTATGGGTATGGGTAAAATTCGGCCCAACATGGGTATATTGAAATTTTGTATATTTTGTGTTTTGTGCAATAGGGATTAAATTGTAAAAATTGTAAATGTCAGGGGTAAAATGGTAATTTGCCCATTTATGTGTTTTTGGACTAAATTGAATGAAAATATGTTTGAATGAGCTTAATTTGAATATTTTTAGATCAAGAACCAAAGAAATCGGATTTGGACTAGGGAAAAACGAAAGTTGTCGACTAGCAGCTCCGTCCTGTTTTACGACGTCTGAGGTAAGTTTATAAGCAAATACACATGCCTAAATGTAGTTAAATGTTAAGTATATATGCTGGTATATAATATATGAATTTATACTTGTAAATACCGAATGTGTATGAGTTTGAAAACTATGTTCGAGCTTCGATTCGAATAGAGTTACTGACGTTCGAAAGCCCCTGTATGAATCTTAGGAATAGTTAGGATACATATGTCATGACACAGATTCCGACATTTGTGTTCCTTGTGTATGATTATTGAACCGAAAGTTAAAGGGTAGGTGTACATTTTGTGCTTATATTCGAATGAAGCAATTGAATTGCTAATGTGATATGTTATGTGAAATGTGTTAACATGTGAATAAATAAGCAAGACATGGAAATGTATCCAGGGCTAAAGACCATGAGCTTCGTCTTTGGAAATGTATATTCAGGCTAAAGTCCCATGAGCTTCGTCTTTGAAATGTATCCAGGGCTAAAGTCCATGAGCTTTGTCTTTGGTAATATAATTTCGGTTTTATACCTAGCGAGCCAAGTGCCGATGAATTTGATAAAAGTATACAATTACAAGATCCTACACTAAGTTGACAAATTGAAAGTGCATTACATATTTGTCGGCGCAGTGCGTATCATGTACTCGTATGTGATTTGATTTGAATTAAATTATAAGTATATAAAGTGATGCATCTGTGAATAAGTGTTATGACTATATATGTGATCGTGATATATTCGGTAAATGTGTGAAGTTATGTGAAGTGATTCTATGTTTATATCCAAATATAAACACTTGGTCCTTGTGGAAAGATTTGTGGAAGTATATGATTTATTTTTAGGTGATTACGATCGTGGAAAATTAAATGTGAATATGATATTGTATTTTATTCGTTTCAATGAAACTAAAGCTGTTAGTGAAGCATGTTAATGCCTATGTTATATGGGTTCGATCTTGAATGACATGATATACATGTTTAGATAATTTGAATGCAAGGAATGTGTGAAAGAGCAAATTGTAATAAATCTGCTTGGGATAGCAACAGTAGCGTGATTTTGGAAAATCACCATAAATTGTGGAAATTGAATTAGAAGCTGAATAAATTATGTAATTAAAGCTTAATGAGTATAGTTTCTTATAAAGAAACCTTGTAAGAAAAAGAATTGTAGATAATGAGATATCTAAAGCGGCGTAAGATAGAGTCAAAATGACTTTGAATTCCGCTGTTTTGTTTTTAGAAAATCATTGTAAATTGTACAATGATGATTATAAGATAAAATTTATATACTTAGACTCCTTAATGAGTCTAGTTTCAAATGAAATAAACGATAACATAATTCGAATTCTGTGTAATGAGAAAATTGATTCGTAGTGAAGAGTGGTTAGAATAGTCAAACAGTGAAATAGGGGAAACTTCAATAAAAATCTGGTATTGATTGGTCAAACCAAAAATTCTGAAAATTTGATGAATGGAAGATATGTGAGTCTATTTTCAGGGAAAATTAACGGAACTTGATTTGGAGTTTCTTAGCTCCAGTTATAAATAATTTAGTGACTGTTGCTCAGGAAGCTAGCTTGTAGTGAATTTGTGATTTTGTTGCAAACATGGTTAAAACTAGTTAATGAGATGCTTTTCGAGTTCTTATGATCTTATTTGTGATTTGAATATTTGGTTTAATTGAGTTCAGATTCATGTGAGATGAATTTGCTAAATATGCATTATGTTCATGGATACTTGGCCAAAATGGCAATTACCTAGGAATGATTTCTTGAAAATTTGAAATAATTGATCTATAAGTAAACCAATTGTTTGCATTGCTTAAAACTTACTAAGCATTGAAGCTTACTCCGTGTTCTCTTTTCCATTTCTTATAGGTTTATCCTTTAGTTCGAGTTGGAAGAGCCGGAGATATCATCACACTATCGAGTCATTATGTGAGTTGAGAAGATTGTATATCATCATGGTTTAAGGCATGTATAGGATAGACTATAGGTAAAATGATATTTCGACTTTATATACATTATAGCCATGCGAAGATGGCTTGCTCATTTTGTTTAGAGAAGCCTTATAGAACTAATGTGTTGAAATGTTTTAGTTATGTTTTGATAGTTAGTCATTTTGGAAATTTATAAGAGCTCTTATTGAAAATCAATGAGACAGGTTTGCATTGTTGATAATTTATGTCTAGTAAGTATCTCTGACCTTATAGAAGTTTTGTTCAGTCAAGTAATACCTCATAACCTTGTTCCGGAAACGGATACGGGTTAGGAGTGTTACAGGATAGGATTCATGATGTCTTTCACGTATCCATGTTAAGGCGGTATCGTTCTGACACTACTCATGTTGTGCCAGTTGAAGAGATCGAGGTCCAAACAGACTTGACTTTTGAGGAAGAGCCTGTGCAGATTATGGATCGAGATGTTAAGATTTTGAGGAGGAAATCAGTTCTGCTAGTAAAGGTGCTGTGGCGTAATCATGGCAGAGAGGAAGCTACTTGGGAGCCAGAAGTGGCGATGCGTCAACAATATCCTCATCTGTTTGATTTAGGTAAAATTTCGATGACGAAATTTCTTTAAAGAAGGTAGAGTTGTAACGCCCCAATTTTTGGGTTTTCTGTGTTTCTGTGATTTTTAAAATTTGTGTGTGTTCTGTTTGTTAAAAAATATATTTTAGTAGGTTAGTTGGCCTTTGGAAGGCCCAAACTTAAGTTAAATTCGTGGTAGTCTTCGGAATTTTAATTTTATGAAAAAGTGATGTAATTAGCGTTTGGGCTTTTAAGAGTAAAGGGATAAAAGATGAAACAAAAAGGAGTGTGGTGTAGTGGCAAGGTGGCGCCACTCAGGGGACAAGGAAGTGACGCCATAGAGGAAGCAAGGGGTCCAATGTTCAAGTCTTGGCTCTTGCAATATATTTTGGTTTTTTCTTTTCAATAAATCTGGAAGCAAGTAGGTGCGCTTTAAAGTTTAATGTGTTGGATTTATGACACAAATGAGTTGATGGCCTAGTGGTGGTGGCGTGAGTTGGCATGTGAGAGGACCTTGGTTCGAATCCCTTGGCACGCAAAGGTTGATTATTTTGCTATGTTGGGACGACAAGGGTTGGTGTTGGTTTTAAACTCTGGTGATGGAGGGATCCCACATCAGGAAGCTAACATAAGAGTAGATAGAGAGTTGGCTTTAAATAGAGCAAACCATGAGGAGACTAGGCATACCCTTCTTGGCTGATCCATTTCGCTTTGTGATGTGCTCGTTGGGGTTGGACGTCAGCTAAGAGTGTTTGGAGCGCGGATTAACTGCAGTCTCCTAGCAGGTGTGTATTTCTTGCTACTCTAGCAGTAGGACGGGTATTTCGGGCCGCGATGGGCTGAAATGGGCCATGTGGTCCCAATGGGTCCATAGGCCCAAGTGGTTAAGTTGTATAATTACTAAAATACCCTTATAGGGTAGGACTACCGATTTACCCCCGGAGGGTAAAATGACCATTTTGCCCTCGTGCATAAATGACTAACTTGTGTGATGATTGGGTTAGTTGACAAGGGTTTATGTTAGTTATCGTTAATTTGTAAGTCTGAGTGTTAGTGATCGATTGTAGGATTATCACGTGGGAGATATCGTCATCAATCGTTATCAACCAGGTGTGTAAACGACACCCTCCCTTAGACTGAATCGGTATAAACCGAAATACCGAAACGTTGGTATTTTGTGAACTCATGACGTCGCGGCGCTCGTGTATTATAGTTGTTAATGAATATGGTGCATTTGGATGATTAGAGTGCAAAGTGTGCATTTTCGCACTGCTTGGTATTTTTAGGTTTAATGGAAGAAAGCGGCTAATGGGCCAACGGGCCTACTATGGTAAAAAGACGAGGTAAGTACTTCTGATTACTTGGTAAACGTTAGAATGAGCATGAAACCTTAGCAATAGGTAAAAATTACTGAAATACTCTTATGTATATAAAATTACGATTTTACCCCTAGGGTTATTTTCTGAAAAGCATGATGTTCTGTTTCTGAAAAGCATGGGAAATGGGTTTATAATGATGGAGGAAGCGTTCTAGCAGCCTCGCTGCAATCTGGTGTGTAGCGGTTGGGTGGGTCGAGTAGTCTCCCCACATGGTGTAAGGCTGGTACGGGGGTGTTATGGATGGGTCTGTTGGGATTTATGCATTCATGATATATTTGTTCTGTATCTGCTATGGGCCTATGGGTTCCATTCTGATTTCTGTACTAGGCCAAGGCTCAGATAAGTCTGACTCTGAAATTTGATCTGTTCTGGGCTATGGTTGGGTTATGTTCCGCACTGAGTTTACCGAACTCACCCCTCTATTTTCATCTCTGCAGGAAATCCCCAACCATAGTGGGCCTGGAGCTGTGAGGGATTCGGAGTGGCCACATCATCTGCAAAGTTGGTATTTCTAAGTTAGTTTATTTTTATTATTTTTATATTTTGATTTAATTTTGGGTTTTAAGTTGTAATAAGGCCGTTATTTAAATTTCTTTTCCGCTATAGTTTTATTTTCTGATTATGTTTATACTATGGCGAAACTGCTAGTGTTAGGCTGCGCGGGTTTTCAAAATTAATGAACGTTTTCAAGACTCAACAAGCACAACAAATGGATAGCTTAAAGATTGATAAACCGGCTTTTCGTTCAACCGCTTTTTTTACAAAGACCACCCCAATCACTTAAACCAATGAGTCCATACTAAGTCGTAAGTCCATGTGACACGTTAGATCTGGCCATAACGTCTGGGTCGGGTTTGGGGTGATACAAATTGGCTTTTCCTCATAAGTCATGTCGGAATGAATTTCTATATCGGACGGAGAAATCACATGCAAAGGATCAGATCTGTATCGTTAAAGCATTGATACATGAAATACATTATGAATCTTTTCTAGCTAAGATGGTAACCTCAATTTATAAGCAACCGGCCCAACTCGCTCAATGATTTCATAAGGTCCGATGAACCTCGGACTCAACTTGCCCTTTCTACCAAATCGGAACAGTTTCTTCCACGGAGATACTTTTAGAAATACTTTATCACCGATCTCATATTCAATATCCTTTCGTTTCAAATCTGCATAAGACTTCTGACGATCAGAGGCAGCTTTCAGACTATCTCGGATTATTTTTACTTTCTATTTTGTTTCTTTTATCAGATCAACGCCATAAATCTTATTCTCACTGAGCTTAGACCAGGCTTGGTTTAAGCCAGTTTGCCACTCTTTAAGGGTCCAATCCTACAAGCATAAATAAGCAACATTCATACAACAATTTTCAGGCAATTCATGCTCAAAACATTACTTCAATACAACTAAATCACCATCATTCAATAACTCACTCAAAGCCATTCCAAAACTTACACAAACATACCATTTTCTAGCCAACTCTTATAGCATAACATATATATACATCAAGCTTACAAACTTAAACATTCTAGCCTATACATGCCATACTTAAGAATATGTACATTTCAAAAGTACCAAAAAGAGTTTGACGGTGTGATGACAATCCTCGACTATCCCGAGCCTACAGTAGCTACTATAACTATAAAACAGACAGAAATCACACAGAGTAAGCTACAAAGAGCTTAGTAAGATCGTACTCAAATCATCATCAATACAAGAAACATATAAGTATTTGTACAATGTAATTCCTTAAGATCATATCAACTTGATGAAATTCACATACATACTATTCTCTACCACTTAGGTCTTGTACATGCCTGGATCTTCCCGTACTTATTCACTTTTATACTCACCTCTTGTTGAATGTTATCAGACATTCCATAATTAATTCGTATATTGAACATCCGCACACATAGTGCTATAAAGTTAGCCGAAACTAGAATATTTCCGCACACTTAGTGCCTCAAGTAGCCGAAGCTAGTTTAAATCGCACACTTAGTGCCAAAATTTCCAATTCATCAATATACTATCCAATTCCATTATATAAAACACATATATAATGTAATGCATCAAAGCTTACTTAATATCATATTTTTAAGTACGAACTTACCTCGTACTCAGAATTTGTCGACTCGGACAATCTACTCGATAACTTTCATTTTTCCTCGATCTAAGTCCGAATTCCTCCTTTCTTAATCTATATGTTTTCAAAATTAACCCTTTTATTCACCAATTAATTCAATTTAATCTCCAAACACATATTTGGGATAATTTGCAAACTAACCCTCACCCTTTTACATTTCGACACTTTAGTCCCTATTTCACAAAATCACAAAATATACATAATTTGCATATACACAAGCTTAGCCGAATCCTCCTCATACTCATACTAATCCACACCTTTCATTCATTTCACATTTTAGTCCATCAAAATAACATTTTTACAATTTAGCCCAAATTACTCAAATTCATCAAAAATCCAAAGACAAAACATGTAAACCCAACATCAAGCTCTCATATTTCACCATTTAACAACACAAAAATCATGTGTTCATCAATGGCATATTTCAAGATCATCATCAAAATCAAAAATTGAGACATGGGCTTTTTAGTACACTAAGCAACTATCACAGAAACGTAAAAATTATCAAAAACAGACGAAAATACATACCTTAATCAACCAAACAAGTGACCGAACCCTAGGAAACTTGTTTCTTTCTTTTTCTTTTGTGTTTTTTAGCTATGGTGATGAATATATCACCTAACTCATGATTTTGTTTTATTTAATCAATTTTATCAACTAGTTTACCATTTTACCCTTGCAATAAAAAATCAATAAACCATCCACTCATGTCCACTATTGTCATTTAATCATAACAATGGTCTATTATCATCATAAGGACCTCTCATTTGCAAAGCCAAGCCAAATAGGCACTTTTAACAACTAGCACACAACTTTTACCTTTTATGCGATTAGGTCCCTTTTTACAAATTAAGCGCACAAACAATTAAATTTTCACACGAGACTTTCACACATGTCAATTCACTTATAATAGGCACATCAAATAATATTAAAATATTATTCTAACTCAGATTTATGATCCCGAAACCACTATTCCGACTAGGGTCAAATTCAGACTGTTACACATAGAATATCCAGTAGTATTCCAAACGGTTCAACAGTGAAAGTTACAGTTCAATTTTGAGAAGGAAAGGATGATCATGTTGTGAGTGTTATAGGTACCTATATGATAAGCATGAGTAATGAGCTTAATTTAGAAAATATGACTCGAATAGATGATAATGAGTAAGTTAAGTTATGTTTACCTTTGAGCTATAAGCATCATAACTAATGGTGAAACTGTTATTGTATATTTATTTATATGCAACTTACTAAGCTTTATGCTTACTCTTTTTCCTTTCCCTTTTTTCTTTTAGTGTCGCCAAGCTAGCTTAAGGATCCCTTAAAGTCAGAGATATCGATCACACTATCAGTCGTAATACTCGGTATAGTTTTGTTTATATTTTTGAAAGTGGCATGTATAGGGCTAGAGTAGGATGTTGTATTACGGGAATTGTTCATGTATTTTGGCTTAAGTCAAAAGCCCTTCATTTTTCACCACGCCTAGAATAATGGTTGTGATTCATTTGGATTAATGCATATAATGTTCTTTCTATGGATAAATTAGTGTCCATTATGGTGAAGTTAGTATATTGAAATGATCTTGTACAGGTTGTGTAAGTGGATGACTAGATGGCTTTGAAGAATGGCCTTCTTTTGTCCACACGAGCAAGATACACGGGCATGTTTCTAGGCCGTGTGTGACACACTGTGACAGCCCTAATTTGACCTTAGACAGAATGTGGTTCCGGGACCACAAAATCGAGTCAAAAGTGATTTTAAAAATTTAATTTTCATATCTTTATGTGTGGAAGTGCATGTGTGAAAATTTGAGATTGTTAATTTAGTCTCATGAATGTGAATTTCATTTGATTGACTTAGTTGAGAACTTAAGAAAATATGATAGGTGAATATGTAAGGACCAAATAGTATTAAAATAGGAAAGTTTGGGTTCGCATGTCAAAATGCCATGTTTATACAAAGTGGCCGGCCAAGTAATGATTTTCTCCACTAAGTTTATATTATTTATAATTAAATATTGGTAAGTAATTTAAAATAGATGAAAAATAAAGATGAATAAAAGAGAAAATAGAAGAGGAGTGTTCATCTTCTTCTTCACCTTGCCAAAACTGAAACAAAAAGGAAGGAAATAGGGAAGTTTTCATTAAGGCAATTCGGCAACCCTTTTTCTAGTTGGAGGTAAGTTTTGAAATGTTGGTTTTAACTTCCTTTGTATGATGAGCTAATTGTTAAAATGCATTTCGGCAATGTCATGAAAAATAAAACTTTTATGGTGGTTTGGGCATTAAGCCGTATATCAAGAGGTTAGGAGTAGAGGTTGTTTCATGTTGTATTGAATAAATTGAGATTATTATGAGGTTGAAATTTGTGGAATTTTAGTTAAGTAATGCTTGGTACATTCGGCCATATGGGTTAATGGAATGTTTATTTTATTTGTTAATTTCTTTATGAGAAATGGGTAATTGTTAAAGCCGAATGAGTTAGGATGGATAGGAGAGTACAAAATTTATGTTATGTGATAATTTAAGTAGTTAACCGAGACATGGAAGAAGGAATAAATTGATATTCTTATGTTTTGAGAGTGAAAGGTCTAATGAAGATATAGTAAATTTAAATGCATATTTTAGTTTAAATGTTAAGTAGAATTTGGTTAAAATAGCTTGATATATGTGTGTTTGCCGATTATTTTGTTTATTAAGATAGTTGAGTGACCTAATTTTTGTATTTGAAATTTTGTTTGATTAATTAAAATGGGCATTAAGATGTCGAATTCATGAAATTAGAAGTTTATGAGCTTGATAGATTTTAAATGATTGCTAACTGAAAATGAACTTAGCTACAAAACTATGAAAACGTGAGTTACCGAAGTTGATCTTGTAATGTGTCGAATTATTAGAATATATGAAAAGTATGTTTGGATATGCATTAAGTTTAAAAGTTAAATTTTAAATTATGTATGGGCAAATACCGAATCTCTGTGTATGTGACTATGAGGAAGAAGTATAAATTGGGGTTATGATGATTAAGTTATTTTATTTGCTTAGCTGGAGTTGAAGTTCAAGATTAGAGGGAGCCAAGTTTGTTCAAAGGGAAAGCGAAAGCGGTGGAGTAGCCGACCGGAGTTGTTCATCCGATTAAAAAGGTAAGTCCTTAGGCAAATTAAGTTAGATAAGATATCATAGTATGTATGAGTTATTGGGAATAGAATGTGAAATTTTTGATCAATCTATGTCAATGGGATGATTAAAGGTAAGAAAATACAGCACTATGTGTGCTAGATTATGTGGCACTATGTGTGCGAGTAAACATTGCACTATGTGTGCGAATAAGTAAGAGCACTATGTGTGCGGGCTTTCAAATCGAGCACTAAGTGTGCAATGTTGATTATGGAGTATTATTTGTGGAAATCTAAAATGCACTTGGAAATTTAATTGGAAATTTGATTGATAGATGGAGTGACTTGGCTTACGCTTTAAATTTTTGGTTTGTATATTATATATATATACATATATATATATATGTCAATGGTAGTATATGACAATTGCCATGGTATTTTAATTATGTATATTTAGATTAGGAGTACATGGTGAATTCGGGTAAGTATATACCAAATGCATAAGGTACGTTTGTGACCTAATGTTTCATTGTGATATCATGGTTGAATTCGGATAATATGGAGTTAATTATTTAGTTTATAGATGATTGAATTATTATAGTATTAAATTTTCTTAGGACTTACTGAGTTAACAACTCACTCGGTGTGTTTTTTTTTTTTTGACATAGGTCATCTTATCAAGGAGAGCTTGGGAACCATCACGAAGTCATCACAACTTTTGTCAACCTTTTTGATACTTTTGTTTTAAAATTTAGTGGACATTACGGCATGTATAGGATAGAAATTTTTGGGAGGTTTGCTATTTTGGTATAATTGTATATAAAGCCATACGAATATGGCTAAAGTTCTATGTATGAAATTAAAAATGTTTGGTTACAAATCTCAAAACGTAAATTAACTTGATTTAGAACTTCATAATTGTGATAGGATTGAATCATATATTTTTACATTATGTATGTGTATTCGGTCAATAGGGGATAAATCATTAAACAAACAGAAGGGTTTTAATCTAGTAATATTATTCGTTAGGTTTAAGGTTTCACTATTAAATATTCTTTTTTTTATCTCAAGTGTTCTATTGAAGAGTTGAGCAGGTTATGTTATATGACCCTATTTTAGTAATCGACTCGGATGTTGGGGTGTTACATTTTATTGGTATCAGAGCTACGGTTTAGTCGGTTCTAGGACTACCGCAGCGCGGATGAGTCTAGCTATACATACCTTAATGTTAGTATATGATAGTGTGATGACTTCTGACGGTTGAAATTATTGTTTTGATTAGTAAATGGAACCCAATTTAGAGAGAGCCTTAGCGGATGACGTTGAGAGTGTAGCGACTGCTCCTGGGCAAGGGACACCGCCTGTGGAACCTCAATCATCTGCGAATAATCAAGATGATGGGGCAAAACAAGCTTTCTTTACTATGATGAACAAGTGGGTCGCACAATATGCCTGAACTAACCCGGCTGCTCAACCATTCCTGAATTTAAATAATCCACCTCAGGTGCCTATAGTACCAGCAACTACTGATCCTTTGAGGCCGAACAAACCTCCTGTGGATTTGATTAGGAAGTGCGAGGCCGAGGAATTTCGAGCTACAGCTAATGATGATGCTGAAAGGGCCGAGTTTTGGCTTGATAACACTATCCGTGTCTTTGAAGAGCTGTCTTGCACGCCTGATGAGTGTTTAAAGTGTGCCATATCCTTGTTACGGGACTCGGCCTACTATTGGTGGAGAACACTGATTTCTATTGTTCCGAAGGAACGAGTTACTTTGTATTTCTTTCAGGTGGAGTTTCGTAAGAAGTATATTAGTCAACGATTTATGGATCAAAAGCGTAAAGAATTTTTGGAGCTCAAACAAGGTCGTTTTGATGATCTCGAATCTGAACGTGAGTTTGTAAGACTCAGTCGATATGCTCGAGAGTGTGTAGCTGATGAAATTGCCATGTGTAAAAGATTCGAAGAAGGATTGAATGAAGATTTAAAGCTACTGGTGGTATTTTAGAAATAAAAAAATTTGTAACACTAGTTGAACGGGCTTGCAAGGCTGAAGAGCTGGGAAAGGAGAAAAAGAAAGCTGAATCGGAAGCCAGAGACTTTCGTAAAAGATCAGCGGGTAAAACTTCTTTCTCGGCTGGAAAGAAATTCAGAGACGATACTAATAAATCGAAGACGACTGCAGGAATTTCTATTAAGAAGCGACCATCAACGGAATCTCGAGCTACTTCGGTTGCTAGTGTTGGTAACAATCGACAAGAAAAACCTGAATGTTCACAATGTGGAAGGTGACATGTAGGTGAATGTTGGGGTAAATCTATTAATAGAGCCTGTTATAGATGCGGTTCGAGGAATCATTTCATTCGAGCTTGCACGGAATCTGACGAGAAAAATAAGATGCAAGGTGTGAGATCGAGTGGTACGACTAGAGGTAGACCACCGAGAAACACAGGAGGTAGGGGCGGTAGTCAGAGAGGGATTTCTGATATGGCTGTTCGATCTGAAACTCGTGCTCCTGCCAGAGCTTATGCCATCCGCGCGTGAGAGGAGGCATCCTCCCCTGACGTTATCACTGGTACTTTCACTCTTTTTGATACTGATGTGATTGCATTGATTGACCTTGGCTCTACTCATTCTTATGTATGTGAGACTTTAGCATCCAGTATGACTCTACCTGTTGAGTCTACTGAGTTTGTAATTCGAGTGTCGAATCCCCTAGGTCGATATGTACTTATCGACAGAGTGTGTAAGAAATGCCCCTTGATAATCTGAGATTTCTGTTTTCTGGCCGATTTGATGCTTTTACCGTTTGATGAATTTGATGTTATCCTTGGTATGGATTAGTTAACCGTTCATGATGCAGTTGTGAATTGCAAAAGAAAGACCATTGATTTGAGGGGTGCAAATAATGAGATAGTCCAAGTTGAGTCTACTGACTTGAACGGAATGACAGCAATAATATCCTCGATGACCGCTCAGAAATATGTGAAAAAAGGGGTGAGAAGCATATCTTGCGTACGCACTTGATAACAAGGAGTCAGAAAAGAAAATTGAATCAGTACCAGTAGTTTGTGAGTATTCAGATGTTTTTCCTGAGGAGTTACCGGGATTACCACCCGTTCGAGAGGTAAAATTTGGCATCGAACTGGCACCTGGTACCACACCAATTTCGATAGCTCCGTATCGTATGGCACCAACGGAATTGAAGGAATTGAAAACTCAATTGCAAGAGTTGATGGATAGAGGTTTCGTTAGACCGAGTTTCTCACCTTGGGGTGCACCAGTATTGTTTGTGAAAAAGAAAGACGGAACCATGAGAATGTACATCAACTATCGTCAATTGAACAAAGTGACAATAAAGAATAAATATCCGTTACCACGTATTGATGATTTGTTTGATCAGCTAAAGGGAGCCTTAGTGTTTTCAAAGATAGATTTGAGATCGGGCTACTATCAGTTGCATGTTCAAGGATCAGATATACCTAAGACTGCCTTCAGAACGAGATATGGTCACTACGAGTTCTTAGTAATGCCGTTTGGGCTTACTAATGCCCCTGCGGTATTTATGGACTTGATGAATCGAATCTTTAGGCAGTATCTGGATCAGTTTGTAGTGGTGTTTATAGATGACATCTTGATTTATTCACGCAATGAATCTGAACATGCTGAGCATTTGAAATTGGTATTACAAATTTTACGAGACAAGCAGTTATACGCGAAATTCAGTAAATGTGAATTCTGGTTGAGAGAAGTTAGCTTTTTGGGACATGTGGTATCCGGATCGGGTATTTGAGTTGATTCGAACAAAATTTCAGCCATAATTGATTGGAAGCCTCCAAGAAATGTTACTGAAGTTAGGAGCTTTTTGAGACTTGCCGGTTACTACAGACGATTTGTAAAGGTTTCTCGATGATAGCCATACTGATGACGAAACTACTTCAAAAAGATGTTAAGTTTGAATGGTCAGAACAATGTCAGAAAAGTTTCGACCGATTGAAAACCTGTTTAACTGAAGCTCCAGTGCTAGTATAGCCAGAATCCGGTAAAGAGTTTGTTATTTACAGTGATGCATCCTTACTTGGGCTGGGTTGTGTGTTGATGCAAGAAGGTCGAGTTGTGGCTTACGTATCGGGGTAATTAAAACCGCATGAGAAAAACTATCCGACTCATGATCTTGAATTAGCGGCCATTGTTTTCGCTTTGAAAATATGGAGACACTACTTGTTTGGAGAGAGGTGTCATGTTTATTCTGACCATAAAAGCCTCAAATATTTGATGACTCAAAGAGATTTGAATCTGCGACAAAGACGCTGGCTTGAGTTGTTGAAAGATTATGAACTCGTCATTGATTATCACCCGGGAAAGGCTAACGTGGTTGCCGATGCTTTAAGTTGTAAATCGCTGTTTGCTTTGAGAGCGAAGAATGTTCACCTGTCCATTTCATCCGATAATGTGTTAGTAGCTGAATTAAAGGCCAAACCATTCTTAATTCATGAAATACTTGAATCTTAAAAAGTCGACGATGAATTGGTCGCTAAATGAGCTGAATGTGTATCAAACGAAGAATCAGAGTTTCGGATTAACGACAATGATTGCTTGACGTTTAAGAGTCGGTTATGTGTTCCAAGAAATTCAGAACTTATTTCGATGATTTTGAGCGAGGCTCATAGTAGTTGAATGTCAGTTCACCCGGGAAGTACGAAAATGTACCACGATCTAAAACGTCAATTTTGGTGGCCTGGTATGAAATGAGACATTTCTAACTTTGTTTCGAAGTGTTTGATATGTCAACAAGTGAAAGCAAACATCAAGTGCCTTCGGGATTACTTCAGCCCATCATGATACCCGAATGGAAATGGGATCGATGGATTTTGTATCTGGTTTGCCGTTGACGCAGAGTAAGAAAGACTCAATTTGGGTTATTGTTGATTGATAGATTGTGAAGTCGCGCTCATTTTATCCCCGTAAAATGCGGATTTCTCACTCGATAAATTGGCAGAACTATATGTCTCCCAAATTGTTCGATTACATGGAATACCTATTTCTATTATGTCAGATAGAGACCCGAGATTCACATCACGATTTTGGAAGAAATAACAAGAAGCATTGGGTACCAAGTTGCACTTTAGCACCGCTTTTCATCCCCAGACTGATGGTCAATCCGAGCGGATAATTCAGATACTTGAGGACATGTTGAGATGTTGTATCCTAGAGTTTTGTGGTTCATGGGAAAGATATTTGCCTTTGGTTGAATTCGCTTACAACAATAGTTTTCAATCAAGCATTAAGATGGCACCTTATGAGGCTTTGTACGGTCGTAAATGCCGTACACCGTTGTTTTGGACCGAACTTAGTGAAAGTAAAATCTTCGGGGTTGATTTGATTAAGGATGCTAAGCAGAAAGTTCAAGTGATTCGTGAAAGTTTGAAAGTAGCTTCGGATCGTCAGAAGCCGTATGTAGATTTAAAAAGAAAAGACATTGAATATCAGGTTGCAGACAAAGTGTTTCTTAAAGTCTCACCTTGGAAAAAGGTGCTGAGATTTGTCCGTAAGGGCAAATTGAGTCCGAGGTTCATCGGGCCGTATGAAATATCTGAACGAATTGGGCCAGTTGCATACCGATTGATTTTACCCCCTGAACTTGAAAAGATTCACAACGTTTTTCATGTCTCGATGCTTCGACGTTATAGATCTGATCCATCGCATATAATTAATTTATCTGAGGTGGAGATTCAATCTGATTTGAGTTATGCAGAAGAACCGGTTCGTATTTTAGCACGTGAAGTAAAGGGACTGTGAAACAAGAAAATCCCATTAGTGAAAGTACTATAGCTTAAGCACGGGGTCGAAGAAGCTACTTGGGAACTTAAAGACACTATAAAGGATCGATATCCTAACTTATTTGCGGGTAAGATTTTCAGGGACGAAAATTCCTTATGTGAGGGAGAATTGTGACAGCCCTAATTTGACCTTAGACGGAATGTGCTTTCGGGACCACAAAACCGAGTCAAAAGTGATTTTAAAAATTTAATTTGCATATCTTTATGTGTGGAAGTGCATGTGTGAAAATTTGAGATTGTTAATTTAGTCTCATGAATGTGAATTTCATTTGATTGACTTAGTTGAGAACTTAAGAAAATATGATAGGTGAATATGTAAGGACCAAATAGTATTAAAATAGGAAAGTTTGGGTTTGCATGTCAAAATGCCAAGTTTATACAAAGTGGCCGGCCAAGTAATGATTTTCTCCACTAAGTTTATATTATTTATAATTAAATATTGGTAAGTAATTTAAAATAGATGAAAAATAAAGATGAATAAAAGAGAAAATAGAATAGGGGTGTTCATCTTCTTCTCTACCTTGCCAAAACCGAAACAAAAAGGAAGGAAATAGGGAAGTTTTCATTAAGGTAATTCGGCAACCCTTTTTCTAGTTGGAGGTAAGTTTTGAAATGTTGGTTTTAACTTCCTTTGTATGTTGAGCTAATTGTTAAAATGCATTTCGGCAATGTCATGAAAAATCAAACTTTTATGGTGGTTTGGGCATTAAGCCGGATATCAAGAGGTTAGGAGTAAAGGTTGTTTCATGTTGTATTGAATAAGTAGAGATTATTGTGAGGTTGAAATTTGTGGAATTTTAGTTAAGTAATGCTTGGTACATTCGGCCATATGGGTTAATGGAATATTTATTTTATTTGTTAATTTCTTTTATGAGAAATGGGTAATTGTTAAAGCCGAATGAGTTAGGATGGATAGGAGAGTACAAAATTTATGTTATGTGATAATTTAAGTAGTTGACCGAGACATGGAAGAAGGAATAAATTGATATTCTTATGTTTTGAGAGTGAAAGGTCTAATGAAGATATAGTAAATTTAAATGCATATTTTAGTTTAAATGTTAAGTAGAATTTGGTTAAAATAGCTTGATATATGTGTGTTTGCCGATTATTTTGTTTATCAAGATAGTTGAGTAACCTAATTTTTGTATTTGAAATTTTGTTTGATTAATTAAAATGGGCATTAAGATGTCGAATTCATGAAATTAGAAGTTTATGAGCTTGATAGATTTTAAATGATTGCTAACCGAAAATGAACTTAGCTACAAAAATATGAAAACGTGAGTTACCGAAGTTGATCTTGTAATGTGTCAAATTATTACAATAGATGAAAAGTATGTTTGGATGTGCATTAAGTTTAAAAGTTAAATTTTAAATTATGTATGGGCAAATACCGAATCTCTGTGTGTGTGACTATGAGGAAGAAGTATAAATTGGGGTTATGATGATTAAGTTATTTTATTTGCTTAGCTGGAGTTGAAGTTCAAGATCAGAGGGAGCCAAGTTCGTTCAAAGGGAAAACGAAAGCGGTGGAGTAGTCGATCGGAGTTGTTCATCCGATTAAAAAGGTAAGTCCTTAGGCAAATTAAGTTAGATAAGATATCATAGTATGTATGAGTTATTGGGAATAGAATGTGAAATTTTTGATCAATCTATGTCAATGGGATGATTAAAGGTAAGAAAATACAGCACTATGTGTGCTAGATTATGTGGCACTATGTGTGCGAGAAAACATTGCACTATGTGTGCGAATAAGTAAGAGCACTATGTGTGCGGGCTTTCAAATCGAGCACTAAGTGTGCAATGTTGATTATGGAGTATTATTTGTGGAAATCTAAAATGCACTTGGAAATTTAATTGGAAATTTGATTGATAGATGGAGTGACTTGGCTTACGCTTTAAATTTTTGGTTTGTATATTATATATATATACATATATATATACGTCAATGGTAGTATATGACAATTGCCATGGTATTTTAATTATGTATATTTAGATTAGGAGTACATGGTGAATTCGGGTAAGTATGTACCAAATGCATAAGGTACGTTTGTGACCTAATGTTTCCTTGTGATATCATGGTTGAATTTGGAAAATATGGAGTTAATTATTTAGTTTATAGATGATTGAATTATTATAGTATTAAATTTTCTTAGGACTTACTGAGTTAACAACTCACTCAGTGTGTTTTTTTTTTTTTTTGTTTTGACATAGATCATCTTATCAAGGAGAGCTTGGGAACCATCACGAAGTCATCACAACTTTTGTCAACCTTTTTGGTACTTTTGTTTTAAACTTTAGTAGACATTACGGCATGTATAGGATAGAAATTTTTGGGAGGTTTGCTATTTTGGTATAATTGTATATAAAGCCATACGAATATGGCTAAAGTTCTATGTATGAAATTAAAAATGTTTGGTTACAAATCTCAAAACGTAAATTAACTTGATTTAGAACTTCATAATTGTGATAGGATTGAATCATATATTTTTACATTATGTATGTGTATTCAGTCAATAGGGGATAAATCATTAAATGAACAGAAGGGTTTTAATCTGGTAATATTATTCGTTAGGTTTAAGGTTTCACTATTAAATATTCTTTTTTTATCTCAAGTGTTCTATTGAAGAGTTGAGCAGGTTATGTTATATGACCCTATTTTAGTAATCGACTCGGATGTTTGGGTGTTACACACACGGCTCACTCCCATGGGTGTGTGTTATGGACATGCGTCCCCCTGCACTTAAAACTTTAAGGTCATTTTAGTACACGGGCAGGTCACACGAGCGTGTGCGCAGGCCGTGTTATAAAGTCAGTATGCATAGTAGTAGCACATGGGCAAGAGACACGGCCATGTGTCTCAGCAGTGTGAAGGACATGGTTGTAGGACACGGGTGTGTGCCTTGGCCGTGTGGTTTTGGCAGAATGTTCAGGTTTTTAGACACGGGTTCAGGACATGGGCGTGTCTCTAGCACACGGTCGTGTGCTTTATACCCACACGGGCATGTGGAGCCTTAAAGCATGAAACTTTCCAAGTTTTTCTTAAGTTCTTAGTTTAATCCTGAACCCTATCTAACATATTTTTTTAGCCTCGTAAGTCCGTATAAGGAATAGTATGCCTTTGAAATGAAAAGTTTTCAATTGATTGAAATTTTACAGCCCAGTTTCTGAGTGATTGGTTGAGTTTAAGTCAGGTAACACCGCGAACCCTATCCCAGTGTCAGTTACGAGCGAGGGGTGTTACATTTGGAGGTATCAGATCATGGTTTAGTCGATTCTAGGACTAATCTAGCCAAAGTGCGAGTCTAGCTATACATGCCATATATATATATTGATAGTGTGACGATTCTAGACAATTATAAAATTGTGCTTTTATATAGTAATGGATCATGATAGAACCACGGTGGATAACGTGGAAAGTAATGCGCCGGCTCCCGCAGAAGGGACCGCGCCAGTAGAGAGTGAGCTTGTGAGTATGGGCCAAGGCAGAGGGGCTAGGGAAGCTTACCTCCGAATGATGGATGCTTGGTATACGAAATTTGTTCGTGCGAACCCAAACATTCCACCTCCCCTCCTTCCTCTGATTCCTCAATATACCCCGATGGCTCCGCAAGGTGCGGACGTGTTCAGGCGAGAGAAGCCTTCGGTAGACAAGATCTAAAAGCAAGTGGTTGAGGAATTTTGGGCTAGTGTAGATGATGACCCAGAGAGAGCGAAGTTTTGGTTAGAAAATACAATGAGGGTATTCGATGAACTATCATGCACGCCTGAAGAGTGTATGAAGTGTACCGTGTTACTTCTACGAGACTCTACTTATCAGTGGTCGAACACTCTCATGTCCGTGGTGCCGAGAGAAAGAGTAACTTGGGAATTTTTCCAAGGAGAGTTCCGAAAGAAGTACATTAGCCAGAGGTTTATGGACCAGAAAAGGAAGAAATTTCTAGAGTTGAAGCAAGGTAATAAGACTGTGACGGATTATGAGCATGAGTTTGTAAAACTCAGCAAGTATGCGCGAGAATGCGTATCCACTGAAGCTAACATGTGTAAGAGGTTTGAGGATGGCCTTAACGAAGACATTCGAGTGTTTGTGGGCATCCCGGAGTTAAAAGAATTTGTAGTGGTCGTTAAGAGGGCGTGTAAAGCAGAAGAGCTGGTGAAAGAGAGGAGGCAAGCGGTCAGTGAGTCGCGAGATTCAAAGAGAAGACAGATGGGGAAAGCATATCAGTCCTCATCCAAGAGATCAAAAGAATTTACTACCCGATCGAATACTTTAGTGGGGTATTTGAAGAGAAATAAGAATCAACAGAACATGGCATCTAAAGCCCAAACTACTTCAGTTGCAAGTGGTGGTAGTGCTCGGCCAAATAGGCTGAAGTGTTCGCAGTGCGGAAGACATCACTTGGGCGAATGCCGAGTAAACGAGAGGGGTTGTTTCAAGTGCAGGTCACTTGACCACTTTATCCACGAATGTCCTGAAATGGATGAGAGAGAGAGAAAACAAGATGCAAAGGCAAGCAGTGCTCCCTTGAGGGGTAGGCCTCAAAGGAACCCCGGGAGTGGGACTAGTAGTAGAGGCGCACCAAGAGATGCCGCGATGAGGTCTGAAGGCAAAGCGACAGCAAGGACCTATGCTATACGAGCCCGGGAAGAGGCAAAGTCTCCAGATGTGATCACGGGTACCTTTTCTATTCATGATGTCACTATTGTAGCTTTAATTGACTCGGGATCTACCCACTCTTACATATGTATGGATTTGATGCCCCGTATAAACATATTAGTAGAGTCCACTAAGTTTGTAATAAAAGTATCAAACCTATTAGGCAAGCATGTATTAGTGGACCAAGTATGTAAAAATTGTCCTTTGACGATTAGAGGCCATTGTTTTCCGACCAACTTGATGTTGTCATTTAACAAATTCGATGTAATTCTTGGGGTGGATTGGCTAACCTCTTATGGCATTGTAGTAGACTGTGGAAGAAAAGTAATTCAGTTAAGATGTGAGAATGGTAATGTTCTTCAAGTTAGGCCAGATAAGTCAGATAACCTGCTTGTGGTAATATCGTCTTTGACCGCCGAAAAATACTTGAGAAAAAGTTATGAAGCTTATCTAGCTTTTGTGCTGAATACCCAAGTGTCTGAGTCGAAGATTGAGTCAGTACCAGTGGTTTGTGAGTTTATAGATATTTTTCCGGAGGAGTTGCCCGAGTTACCCCCACAGAGAGAGGTTAAGTTTGGTATCGAGTTGGCTCCTGGTACGACGCCAATCTCGATTGCACCTTATAGGATGGCCCCTACCGAGTTAAAGAAGTTGAAGGTACAGTTGCAAGAATTAACAGATAAAGGTTTTGCTAGACCTAGTTACTCACTATGGGGTGCTCCAGTACTTTTTGTGAAAAGAAAGACGGGTCGATGAGGTTATGTATCGACTACAGACAGCTTAACAAGGTAACAGTGAAGAACAAGTATCCCTTACCAAGGATCGATGGTCTCTTCGATCAACTGAGAGGAGCCACTATATTCTCTAAAATAGATTTGAGGTTAGGTTACTACCAGTTAAGGGTCAAGGATCAAGATGTGCCGAAGACTGCTTTTCGAACGAGATATGGGCATTACGAGTTTCTTGTTATGCCTTTTGGATTAACAAATGCCCCAGTAGTATTTACAAATTTAATGAACTGTATCTTCCGACTGTATTTGGATAGGTTCATCGTCGTTTTCATCGATGACATATTAATTTATTCACGTGATGAGAGTGAGCACGCAGAACATTTGAGAACTGTATTACAGACTCTAAGGGATAAACAGCTTTATGCTAAGTTTAGTAAGAGCGAGTTTTGGCTTAATGAAGTTGGATTTCTAGGACACACTGTGTCAGATGACGGGATTAGAGTTGACCTAAATAAGATCTCAACTATTGTGGAATAGAAACCGCCGAGGAATATAATAGAGGTTCGTAGTTTTTTAGGGTTAGCGGGGTATTACAGATGATTTGTAAATGGATTTTCTATGATAGCTACTCCGATAACGATACTATTACAGAAAAACGCCAAGTTTGAATGGACAAAAGAGTGTCAGTGGAGTTTTGAGAAATTAAAGGCTTTGTTGATCGAAGCCCAAATTTTAGTGCAACCGGAGTCGGGTAAAGAATTTGTAATTTATAGTGATGCCTCCTTAAATGGTTTAGAACCCACTTCATACCAGTGCGTACTAACTACTCCCTTGAAAAATTGGCTGACTTGTATGTTTCCGAGATTGTGAGGTTACCTGGTGTGCCATTGTCGATTGTTTCAGATCTCGAGGTTCACCTCGAGATTTTGGAATAGGTTGCAAGAGGCGTTAGGAACCAAGTTAAGTTTCAGCATGGCTTTTCACCCACAAACTAACAGATAGTCAGAAAGAGTAATACAGATCTTAGAAGACATGTTGAGATGTTGTGTTCTCAAGTTTCAAGGAAATTGGGAAAAATACTTGCCATTGATTGAATTTGCCTACAACAACAGCTATCAGTCGAGTCTAAAAATGGGGCCTTATGAGGCCTTGTACGGACGAAAGTATAGAATGCCCTTATACTGGACTAACTTGAGAGAAAGTCAGATTCATGGGTTTGATTTAGTCAAGGAGACCGAGGAAAAAGTTAAAGTGATTCGTGAATGCCTAAAAGCCGCTTCAGATAAACAAAAACCCTACGCGAATTTGAGACGCAAGGAAATTAAGTTCAATGTTGGAGATAAAGTATTTTTAAAAGTTTCTCCGTGGAGGAAAGTTCTCAGGTTTGGAAAGAGGGGCAAGTTAAGTCCTCGATTTATAGGACCTTATGAGATTACAAAAGAAATAGGCCAGTTGCCTACCGATTGAATTTGCCACCAGCGTTAGAAAGGATTCACAATATTTTTCATGTGTCCATGTTACGCCGGTACAGATCAGACCCTTCACATGTAAATGCACCAACTGAAGTTAAGATTCTTCCAGATATGACTTATGGTAAAAAACCGGTCAAGAAATAAGAATATACTACTTGTGAAGGTTTTGTGGTATAGACATGGAGTAAAAGAAACTACATGGGAACCCGAGGAGTTTCTAAGAGAGCAGTATCCAAACTTATTTACCGATAAGATTTTCGGGGACAAAAATCCCTAAAGGGGGAGAAATGTAACAGCCCAATTTAGGGCCTAGTCAAAACAGTGGTCTCGGGACCACAAATATGAAGTTAGAAAAATTATTTTTATTATTTTTATGAGGTTATAGTATGATTTTATTAGTGCATGAAAAATTTGGTGAGCTAATTTTAATGTTTTCAAGCTTGATTTTGAAATAGGACTAAATCGCATAAAAGGTAAAAGTTGCATTTTAGTACCCAAATGTGTAAAATAGCTAGAGAATTAAAATTGAGGGCTTTCAAAGGGCAATTACACCCTTTTTAATAGTGATGGCCGGCCATGGAATGGATTTTAAACAAATAGTTAAAGTATTAGGTGGATGATGTCATGATTTGGTGATAAAATAATGCCTAAAAGCCTAGCTATCATTTCCTTCTTCTCCATCTCCTTTCTCCACCTAAAATATCAGCAAAAATGGAGTTTTGAAGGCAAAAAACTTTCAGCAACTTAAAGCCCTCACAAGTAAGTGATTTCCTTACCCTTTGTTGATGATTTTTGCATTTTTAAGGCCCTTGAAGCATAAGCTTTCAAATGAGGGGTCTATTTTGTAAAATGGTTCAAAGTTTAGAGTCTTGCTATGAAAGGATTTGTGATGTTTGCTGAGTTTTTATGAAAGAATATGAGTCCTAGATGTGTCATGAACAACTTTGGTGAAGGGGTTTTCATGGAAAACACCTAAAAGGACTATTTTGCATAAGTTATAAAATAGTTGATAAACATGTGAAATAGTGAGAATTTGAAGTTCATATAAGAGTAAAAATAGTTTGGTTAGGCCTAAGACACGAAGAAATTTGATAAAAATTAACTTTCGAGCATAGGGGTAAAATGGTCATTTTGTCAAAAGTCTAGGGGAAAAATGGCCATTTTACCAAATGTGTGAATTGATGATTGCCTAATTATAATTAGTGACTAAATGAGTGCATATTGTCATTATAGATCAAGATCTACCAAATCCGAACCTAGATCGGGGGTAGGCCAAGCAAACTGATTAAACCGATTAGTCGAGTACATTTTGAAATCCAAGGTAAGTTGTATGTAAATAATACAACTACACTGTTGATACATGTATTCATATTGTCAGGGAATTGATATTGTATGAGTTTTTAATTGAGAATGTTTAGTAATATTTGAGATAGTAGAAAGATCCCGTTGAAACCTTAGGATACGAACTGGATATTCGTGCCAAGATATTGGGTGATTTGTGCGCCAGTGTAAGATATGTCTAGGACATGCATCGGCCTCGACAGAGATAGCCAGTGTAAGACGTGTCTGGGACACGCATCGGATAAGAGTTGTGCTAGTGTAAGACATGTCTAGGACATGCATCAGTATGCATATATGAGAGCCAGTGTAAGACCATGTCTGGGACATGGCATCGGCAACTTATCCCATGTTGAAGGTTTATAGAATATCCAGTAGTATTCCAAACGGTTCAACGGTGAAAGTTACAGTTCAATTTTAATAAGGAAAGGATGATCATGTTGTGAGTGTTACAGGTACCTATATGATAAGCATAAGTAATGAGCTTAATTTGGAAAATGTGACTCGAACAGATGATAATGAGTAAGTTAATTTATGTTTACCTTTGAGCTATAAGCATGATAACTAGTGGTGAAACTGTTATTGTATATTTATTTATATGCAACTTACTAAGCTTTATGCTTACTCTTTTTCCTTTCCCTTTTTTCTTTTAGTGTCGCCAAGCTAGCTTAAGGATCACTTAAAGTCAGAGATATCGATCACACTATCAGCTGCAATACTCGGTATAGTTTGATTTATATTTTTGAAAGTGGCATGTATAGGGCTAGACTAGGATGTTGTATTACGGGAATTGTTCATGTACTTTGGCTTAAGTCAAAAGCCCTTCATTTTGTACCAAGCCTAGAATAATGGTTATGATTCAATTTGATTAATGCATATAATGCTCTTTCTATGGATGAATTGGTGTCCATTGTGGTGAAGTTAGTATATTGAAATGATCTTGTGCAGGTTGTGTAAGTGGGTGACTAGACGGCTAGGAAGAATCGCCTTCTTTTGTCCACACGGGTAAGACACACGGGCATGTGTCTAGGCCGTGTGTGACACACGACTCACTCCCATGGGTGTGTGTTATGGTCGTACATCCCCCTGCACTTAAAACTTTAAGGTCATTTTAGTACACAGGCAGGCCATACGGGCGTGTGCCCAGGCCATGTTATAAAGTCAGTATGCATGTTAGTAGTACACGGGCATGAGACACGTCCATGTGTCTCAGCTGTGTGAAGGACACAGTTGTAGGACATGGGTGTGTGCCTTGGCCGTGCGGTTTTGGCAGAATGTCCAGGTTTTTAGACATGGGTTTAGGACATGGGCGGGTGTCTCTAGCATACGGTCGTGTACTCTATACCCACACGGGTATGTGGAGCCTTAAAGCGTGAAACTTTCCAAGTTTTTCTTGAGTTCTTAGTTTAATCCCGACCCCTATCTAATGCATGTTTTGGGCTGCGTAAGTCCGCATAAGGAATAGTATGCCTTTGGAATGAAAAGTTTTAAATTGATTGAAATTTTACGGCTTAGTTTCTAAGTGATTGGTTAATTTTAAGTTAGGTAACACCGCGAACCCTATCCCAGCATCAGTTACGGGAGAGGGGTGTTACAGGTAAGAAGCGTACCATCTATACGTACCATAAGAGTCTCAAGTACTTATTCATGCAAAAGGAGTTGAACCTAAGGCAAAGAAGATAGATAGCGCTATTGAAGGATTACGATCGTGTGATAGCTGATACACTAAATAGAAAGCCCGTAAGTGAGTTGCGAGCTTTGTTCACGCAGCTAAGTGTGACAAGCGGTAGGGGATTGCTCGTGAAATAGCAAGTGAGACCAAAATTGTCACAACAAATTAAAGAAAAGCAAGCCTCAAATGAAGAGTTGGCAAAGAGGGTTTGCTAAGAAGAACAATGAGTGCAACAAAACTTCGCACCAAATGAAGAAGGGGTACTTTACTTTTGTGGAAGACTTTGCGTGCCAAATGACAAGGAGTAGCAATAACTTATTCTTATTGAGTAGTCCTTATACAATGCACCTAAGAAGTAACAAGATGTATTGTGACCTCCACAACCTATATTAGTGGCCGAGGTTGAAACGAGTTGTTACAAATTTTATGGCGAAGTGCCTAACTTTTCAAAAAATGAAAGCAAAACATCAGTATCCTTTAGGATTACTTCAGCCACTCAAAATTCCAAAGTAGAAATGGGAAAGAATCACCATGGGTTTTGTGTTAGGTGTGCCCCTAACTCCGACAAAGAAAGATGTTGTTTAGGTGATTGTGGATCACCTTACCAAGAGTGCACATTTCTTAATTGTTCACACAAGATACACATTACAAAGGCTCGTAAAAATTACATTGTTGATACAGAGAGACTTGATGGTGTTCCAGTTTTCATTACTTCTAATTGAGATTCTTGATTCACTTTGAGATATTAGAAGAGTTTTCAAGAAGCTCTGGGTTCGAAGCTTAATTTCAATACTACTTATCACCCTCAAACAGATGGTCAGTCCAAGAGAGTGATACAAGTGTTGGAAGATATGCTGCAAAGTCGTGTATTAGAGCTTGCAAGAAGTTGGGAACGTTATTTACCTTTGGCAGAGTTTATATATAATAATAGTTACCAAGCAAGCATCTAGATGGTTCCCTTTGAAACATTGTATGGAAAGAGGTGTCAAACATCTTTATGTTGGGCTAAATTGGATGAAAAGTGAATTGTTGGACTTGAGTTGGTTCACGAGACTAAAGACAAGGTGAAGATGATATGCAAAAGGTCAAAAACTGCCTTAGATAGAAAAAAGTTCTATGCTGATTTAAAATGGCAAGGTATTGAGTACCAAGTGGGCAAGTATGTGTTTCTTAAGGTATCGCCATGGAAGAAAGTCCTAAGGTTTGGCCGTAAAGGAAATTTAAGCCTAAGATTAACTGGTCCTTATGAAGCAGTGGAAAGAATCGATCGTATAGCATATCAACTCAAGTTGCCCTTTGAACTTAATCGAATTCATGATTTGTTTCATGTATCTATGGTGAGAAACTATCATGCAGACCCATCCCATGTAGTATTAGCATATGGTATTGAAGTATGACCTGATTTAACTTATGAGGAGGAATCAATGAAGGTTATGGCTCACGAGGTGAAAGTTTTACGGAACAAGAAGATTTATTTGGTCAAAATGTTGTGGCGAAAACATAAAAACTAGTGGAGCTACTTAGGAAATAGAAAAAGCAATGAAGCAATAGTATTCTTAACTGTTTGAAAGAGAACATTTCGAGGACAAAATGCCTTAAGTGGGGAAAACTTGTAACATCTCGAGATAGGGGTTGAAAGTTTTGGCCTTGAAAGTGAGGGTTCTCCAATGTATCGATGAACTGAGGGTTCGCAAAAAGAATATCAGTAAGTATGCCAGAGAGACGGTGAAGTGTGTAGACCAAAAGATGCAGTAAGGGGGTTTACTAGATGTTTTGCAATTTGGGTTTGCCAGTTGGTTTGGCGAGCTAGGGTTCACCAGTCAAAGTCGAGTCAGACTTAAATTAAGAAATTAAGATAATTTGTATCTAGGATACTTTTCATGCACATAACCTTCTTCTAAACCGACTAGGGTTCCTAAGTCTGGTAGGGTATCCTAAAAACACTAAGACACTTAGTACATATAATAAGCCTTTTTTCCATGAAAATTTTCTCATCAATTATTTCGTTGCCAAGTCTTCATTTAGAATCAAGTTCATAGAAACCAAGGTAAGTCTCTATCCTACTAGGTTTGATTGCCTAAAAACCTACTTTCACTTATGTGATAGTGTATGTTCTATTTGTTTAGTAATTTGTGTTTGTTTATAAATGTTGCGAACTAGCCAACCCATCTACCAGTAAGGATAAAGGCAAAGAAAAACTTGTTTAAAATTCTCATCTTTTCGGTAAGTGTCTATTAATAGTCAAATGTGTGTTAACTATTATGTTTTTCAGTATGTGTATTGTTATGCTTCCAAAAACTTAAGGTTTAAACTAAGTTCCAAGAGTAAGCTTTTCTATAAACTTGTTTTCAAGTTATGTTTTCAAGTCATGTTTTCAAGTTATGTTTTATACGTGCTCTTACCTAAGCCTATGTTTTAAAGATATGTTATTAAAGTAGGTTTTATAAACTATGTTTTTACGAGCTTTTGTGCGAGCTCTATGAGAACAAGTGTTTCCAAGCAAGCTCCCTATGTGAGCTCTATGTGATAAGTATTCTGTGCAAGCTCTTTTTTAAGCTTTATGTTGGATATATTGGTATACCAAAGGATTGTTAGTACTTACCTACAAGTTCTGTGATTTGGGCGTTGAGGCCCTGGGACATGTGGAGAGATAGGAAATGTCGAGCTAGGCTCCATTCAATAGGACATGTTGGCGTATAGGAGCGTGTTTAGCTTATGCTACACTTATGGGACATGTAAGAAATCTTTGAGTCATTCTGAGGCATTATAAGAAGATCTGCTTATCCAATAGTATGTTAAGATAAGTGTTAAGAATGTGTTTCATGTTCTTCAAGTATTTTGATACGTATAAGAGCATGTTTCATGCTATATGAACAAGAACAAGCCAAGTTTTTAAGTATGATTTTCAACAAGCACATTTGAAATTGTTTTACAAACTTATATTTTTTTGACAAGCAGGATCTGCGAAGTGGGTCTCGCATGTTCACGGTGAACCTAGAACGTGAAATGCTTTCCAGACTAAGTTTTTTTCTATTTTAAACTCCATATTTTAAGGATACTCTAATGGTTTTTGAATATTCACTGAGTTCTCAATGAACTCACCCACTCCACTCTTACTTTGCAGGTAAGTAGGTTGCGTATGGCAGTGGCGAGGTAGATTACTTGGGCAAGGTTAATTCATAAACAGATACCAGCGAACCTGAGAGAAAGGTGATGGGATTAATTGTGTGGACTTAGTCTTATTACAGTTGCTACTATTATTGGAACAATTTTTCTAAAGTTTGATTTATTTTTTTTTGTGAAATCTTGAATTAAACCTATGTTGTTAATTTCTTACCTTTGATATAAATAAAGTTTGAAGTTTCCTTATTTCTCCTTACATGCGTGCAACATTGTATTCTTTTAATTTTGCCAAAGTATGCCTTTCACCCTCATTCGAGCCAGTTCTATTACGATCTTTGTATGTTTGCGGCCTCATTATGCATGTGAACCGTTAGTTGTGATAACCCTATTATTTAGAGAACCCTATATAAATACGAGAACCTTGCATGAATGAACTCTTTTGTGGCGAAGCCCATGTGTATGTGAACCCATGTTTTTATACAAACTCATGCTTTACATTTTTATGTGAAGTCATATGTTACTTTGTTATACAAACCTATGTTGTATGATGTGTATGAACCTTTATAACATGTTCTATGTACTTGTATATGTTTGAAGGCAGGTACCTTAAAGCTTTCTATTTAAATTCTTTCATGTGAACCCTTAAGCCTTATTGTTTAGGTGACATGCAAACCTTTTTCTCTATTTTTTCGGTAAGATTACATGTTTTACATTCTATGTATAATTTTATTCCACTGTTGTGTTATAACTTAGCACATTACATGCTGTATATATATGGTGTGTTAGAGGTTGGGTTGGAAGTGAATGGAGAGAGTCAGTTCGGTAGCTAATGTCGCTTACCAAATTCAGGTCGAACCAACTCGGTTGGGTTTGGAGTGTTACAGATTTCAATTCAGTATATCCTCTAAAAGTGGAGAAAGAGTTAGCTCTATATGCATAATACGCCAGACCTGGCTTAATCCTTCAAGTAAATTAAACTAGATAATGATGAATACGTTGATATTTCTTTAATATTGTAGAAAGTAAATGTAGTTGAAAAGATAATTCCATTGATAGGAAAGGAGAAACTAGTACTACCTAGACATGGAGGAATTAATAAAAGAAAAAGAAAAATGGGCTTCATTTCTTCTCCACAGGCTGGCTAGGGGCCTTTATTTTGAACTTCTTCGAGAGTATCAGATTCTTTTGAAATTGCATTCTCTAATTCTGACTCTCTGGGTTATGAGGAAGTTCGTTGATTGCCTTCATTCTTCCTAAAATTCTTCCAGTCTTCGCCAACAGGTCTGTAAATTTCAAAGTTTAGATATCCTACGTTAACCTTCTGAAGGTAGTCAAACTTCACCTGGCTTAAATTAAGAGGCCCCGCAGCGACTTAAGCTTGGAGAACCAGGTTGGAACTCAGAGTGGGCAAGGTTGTTGTCAAATTTTTCTTAGTGTCCTCTTGGAATTTCTTTAGAGCTTCATCATTAGTTTGGCACAGGCTCTCTAACTCTGATGAATGACGTTGGTTTTAGATTTAAATATTTCCTCCCAAGAGGACACCTAGGCTTTCAACTGACTGTTTTCTTCCTCTAATTGTTTAGCTCGGGCTTTTGAATCTTCACATTTGACTTTTTAAGAAGAGGCAGTGGAGTCTAGCTCTTTAATCTAGTTCAGAGCCACCTTATGTCATTGGCACATTTGAGCTAAAGATTGCTTGCTAGAATGTACAACCTCTTCTAAGCCCGCCAATTCAGCATCGTTTTAATTGCAGATTTCTTGAACAACCCAACTCATTAGCCCATATTCGGTAGATAAGACTTAGAAGGACCCTTTCAACACAAAGAACGTTGATGATCAAGGATTCAATGATAAGGAAGAGAGGAAAATCTCTTTCATTTGCCAAAGTAAGTTGTTGATCAGCTCTCACTAGACGGCGTTGAGGGAGAAGGGGTATTGCCCCTGCTTGAAAATATCCAGCCACAAGAAATGCTCACCAGTCTCACCAGATAGAGTAGTGTTAAGTAAAGAACCAAAAGAGGTCTCTGGTTGATTTGGGAGAACTGGCTCTGGAGTAGTTTCAACCGCATGAGGATCCGCGATGTGTAATGAGGAGTCTAGAGAATTGGCAGCCCCAACTTATATAGTAGAAGCGAGGGTAAGGACATGTAACACCCCAAAATAGGGCCTAGGAGTTTTAGGGGTATATTAGGAATTTTAGCTTTAGAGGGTTCGGATTTCATGACATGGTACATTGATAATGTTCTTGATTATAGTTTTGTATAAAATTAACTCAATTTTTGAAAATGTGCTTTGGATACCTTTAATTCTAGAAAAAGGAATGATTTGTAATAGAGTTAAAACTGTGAGCATTTATGTTGCAATTTCGCCAATTTTTAAAATTAAACATATTTCTTCCCTTACCAACATGTTTTCACATCAGTTTTTCTCCGTTCATTTTGCTTGTCGTCCCTTTGATTTCCCTAGCTCTCCCCACTCATTTTTTACTCCTAAACTGTGATTCTTTGATTTCTACTATTATCTAAGCCTTAAACCTCCATAAAATCTTTTCACAACACCCAAAAACTTTATTGATTTCACAATTGTCAAGTTCTTGGGTTTTCCCGAGTTTGTGTCAAAAGTTTGATTTTTGTCAATCAAAGGTAATGTTTTGATTCCTTATGAGTTTTTCATGATATCTAGTCCTTAAAACTGAATTATTAACCCTCAAATCGCATGTTCCAAATAAAAATCAAAAATTGGGTCGTTAATGGTGGATTTCGGGATTTTGAGTAAAAACTTGGTTTCAAAGTGTTTTTCAATTGGTTTTGATATAATAACAAGGTTACTGAACTTTCTTTGAAGTTTCATTAAGAATTTCTAACGTTTTAATGAATTTTTGAAAAATAGCTATAAAATATGTCAAAAAATTTGATACCATGAATTGAGTATTTTATTATAGTTTAAAGGTTGGGAACTAGTCGTAGGTTAATTATAAGATGAATGAAACTGAATTTAGGCGAAAAGACTAAGTATATACCAAGATATTCGAATTTAAAATTTGTTATTTTAAAAGTTTTGGTTACATGATAACTTAGCTTAAGCTTGTGTTTTGGTTGGTTGAGTTGAGACCTTGGTTGCTATTTGAATGTGTTTATTGTATGATTGCTGTGTGTGAAGCCTCAGATTCATTAGAGCCTAAAACGAGTTAAGGAAAAGTTAGCTGGGCTTTCGACTTTCCGATGAAAGCATATAGTGGTGAGTGTTCGGGATCGCTACTCGTAGATACGAGTCATGTGTTATTTGGGAATTTAGTAGTAGCCTAAACCCCTACTCTAAATTTTGAGTGTAAGTTTTCTTATATCTATATTCATTATATCTATATCCATTTTGTGGTTTGGTACTTATATGATTATAAAATTATGCATGGTGATGAGATGCTCAAATATGTGATATGTGGACATGGTAACTGTTGTGAAAAGTGAAAATGTATACATGATATATATGTTATATGGAAATGATAGTGTTTTGCAAAAGGTGCTAACATGTATTCCTACAGTGATGAATATAAGCGCAATTGAAATTCCTGGGGTAAGTGATATGTATTTATTTTTAGATATTTTGGCCTTGTGATCTCTAAACCGTTAGATATAGTTGGCATGCCATAGGATTGTGAGAACTTACTGATATGTACAGTGATTTTGGGTGTTGAGGCCCTAGGACATGTTAAAGGGATAAGGGAATATGAGCTAAGCTCCATTCAACGGGACATATGAAGGGAAATAAGGAGAGTGTTAGCTATATGCTTCGTTTTTGGGACATGTTTGACTCTATGAGTCATTTGGTGTGATTGGAGATCCGTGTATCCAATGTGTGATGATAAAGCTCACTATATATTTCATAACTCAAGTGCCAATCTATTTCATTATATGTGACTGTGCGAATCATGTTTTATGCTTAAATGAATATGTGATATGAGATTTGTGCTTGAATGAGTATGCAATTGCTATGTAAATGGACTACTAGATAATACATGAATAAGTAAGGTATGACACTATTCATAAGAACAATGTGTATGTCCTATATGGTTGTTTGTGGATACATGATGGCATGTTTACGTTTTGGTTATTCTACTCATTCACTGAGCTTGTTAAAGCTCACCCACTCTTTTCAACATATGCTAATTAGTGACGTTTCGGTCTGGGCGGTGTAGTTTTCCTAGGGAGTGATCCAAGGAAGACTTGTTAATTCTCGTAGGTTTTTATTTATTTTATTTGCGTATTAGGGAATAAGGCAATGTGGTAGACTTGTTTAATGCCATGATGTGTTGGGACTATTTACTGATTTTGCTTTTGTTTTTTTAGAGGTTTATGAGTTTATATATTTGCTTAGGTTTTATGAATATTGATGATAGCATGATGATACTTGCTCAGACACGTTTTTGGTATTTTGCACTATTGATTAAGCTGTTTTGATGGTTATTTGTCTTAGTAGTTGATGCATGATGATTAGAAACATATATAGAATGGATATATACAATTGTATGCTGTGTTTCTATGTTTAGAGGCAGACGTATCGATATTCAGGTTTTTAAAAATGATATATATGTACCTTGAAACGTGCAATAAGTCAGAATAGAGATTTGGTATATATATACCTTGGCTCGAGTATCGATACTCAAGCTAGATCTATCGATACTTTAATAAAGTCATCGATAATTTTTGACGTTTTGAATTTTGGTGAGTAACAGAAAGCAAGTTTGCTATCAATTTTTCATGCAGTATCGATTTTTCATATGGTATCAATACACCATGTTGGGAAAATATCGATACCCTAAGGTTAGTATCAATACCTGCGTGATTAACTTTGAAACGTTTCTATGAGAACCCAATGCATATCTTACTTGTGTTAAAAGATCGAATGTAGTATGTCTAACATGTTTTAATGACAATTAGTAAATGTATGACCTAAAACTTGTGCAAACGCTAATTTCGACAATTTTGATATAATAATGTGACAATTTATACTGTACAAGTAGTGAGCCAGTGGTGTGACATCTTTATACTCGGGCTCGACGACCAAGCCGAGTATAGGGTGCTACAGGACAGGAGTATGAGGTGTTTTCTTTTTGGAAGGAATTTACCCTTTTTTAAGCATGGGATGAGTGTTCTTTTGATATTTGTTCCCACTCTTAGCCTTTTTCAAGCTCGGCCAGTCTGTTTTTGGTTTGGGGCAGTGGTATTCCCTTCCTGTAATGCCCCAAAAATCTCGAAATCCAAAAATCCTGAAATCTTGAATTTTTCATTTTGAGCTTAGCAATTCCGGTTAAGTGTTAGTTACGCAATGGTAGGTCTTGGTCAAGGTTTGAGTTTGAATCTAGGGGTAGAAGAAATTAAAGTTTAATAATTAAAAGGACCTTGTTGTCAAGTAGTTGGGCTTTTAAATAAAGATAAGGGAAAATGGCATCAAAAAGCCTTGTGGAAAAGAGGCTAAGTGACGCCACTTAGAGTGCAGGGAGGTGGTGTTAGTAGCTAGCAAGGAGATCCAAGGTTCAAATCTTAGCTTAGTGTTTTTGGAAGTTTAATTTTGGCCTTCTAGAAGGTTGGAAGTGGCGTGAAGATAGACTCCAAGGGGAGTGTTCAGAAGAGAAAATTAAGGAAATGATCAAAGGGTTATCAGGGAGAAAAATGAGAAGATGAGAAGGGGGAAGTGATGGAGCCGAATGGGGAATTGAAGACCAGGCAATTCAGCTATAGGGGCTATAAATAAGTGCCGAATGCAGGGTTGCCAGGCTAATGTTAAATTTCCTTCACCCTATTACCGGAAACCCTTTTCCCTAAAAGCTGAAAACCCTTTTATTTTACTCTCTTTTCTTTGTGCCGATTTCTATTCTTTCTCTACACAATTTTATTTGTTTCGCTTAGCCGATTCCTTCTTCTACTCTTCTTCTTTAATCTGTACCAAATAAACCTTATTCAACATACTAAGTTTGAAAGCTGAATCTTCCAATGGACAAATACTTGTTGACCGAATCTAGTGTAAGTGTTTGTTTTCCAATTGGTTTTGCTAAGAATCTATTACGCTGTTTGTTCCTCACTCTGTCTAATCAACTGTGGTAGGGAACTAGCATCGGATCTCAAATCTTAGCTCTCTGCCGAAACTGCTCTTTAGGTGTTTGCGGTTTTGTTAAGTATTCTTCTCCCATTGGCTAAGATGGCCGAATGTTCATAGTTAAGGTAAGGGGACTTGTGTTGGATACAAGTCATCTATTATTCTGGTTTTAATAGTTAAGATTGGTGCAGATCTAGAAGTTGATTGTAGTTAGTGATTTAAGAAGGGGCTGTTATACTTATCGCGCAAGATAGGATAAAGTGAGGTTTCGATTTTAGTAAAGATATGCATTAAGCATGCGATTAATTGAAGGGTGATATCATTTGTAGGTTGGTGACTAAGGGGATCGCAGCACGCTTGCTTACCAGGTGTGTACATACACTGCACACACAAGTAGATAGGCAAAAACCGAAATACCGAAAAGTCAAAATGTCAAAAAGCCGAAAGTTGGGCTACGGTAGTCCTGCGAGTGGAGAACACTCATGAGGTGGAAACCGATAGGTTGTTTGAGGCCCCATGGGCGATTCCATGGGCTTAGGCTGTGAATTGGCCAACCGGGCTAGAATAGGCTTAATGGGCCCGATGGGCTGTTAGGCCCATAATAAGCAAAAGTTGAAAATTGTTGCTATGTGATGGAAATCGTATGAGTACATGACTTTGAATGTGATTTGGGCTTGATGGGCCATATACATGTGAATTGGGCCTAATGGGCCATATAAATGTGATTGGGCCTAGTGGGCCATATACAGGTATGTAAGTTTGGGCTTTGTAAGGGGTTTTGGGCCTAGTATATGATAACTACATAAAACTTAATTAATATATTGCAACCATGGACGAGTCATAGGGTTTAGGTGTGGCAACGGGTATATGCATGTCTAGGATTGGATTTAGGGAGAGCTTGATACTTAAGCGATCTTAATGACTCACCACCTCTTCTCTGGAATCCTACCTGGTGCATAGTATTCGTTCATCTTAGCTCACGGGATTTGTTAATGAGCCAAGGTAAGTGAGAACCGTAATAAGGGAAAAAAATATCAAAATGGCCCTAAAGGCGAAAATGACCAAAATACCCCCATGCATTAAATGTAAGTTTTGTGAATATGATATGCCTATTTGCTGCATACATATGATATTCTGCTTAGGTTGCATATGGGGTAGGAAGTATAGAACCGAGGAAGTATATGAGGATCACATGGTTGCTTGACAATCATGGATCCACCAACGGATTTTAAGACCAATATGTAAATGCAAGTAGTTCCGCAACCGGGCTACCATTAATGTGTCGATTGGGTGGGTTGATATTTATATCCCTACATGATGTGATGAGGGATGGAGCCGGTGTGTAGCGGATGGATTATTGGGATGGGATTGCATTGCATGTTTGATGTATGATGATTTTATTTTTGAATGCTTGTTTTTCGTCGAGGCTTGTACACACTGAGTTTACGAAAACTCACCCCTTCTTTTATTTTATTTTCAGGTGATGCTCAGTAGAAGGTTCGATGTTTGGAGGGACTCGGGGTGGCCAGCTAGCCAGACAACATGGACTTGTGTTTTTTTTATTTTTGAAAGCATACAAGATTCTATTTTATTAAGTACTTTTCAGTCCAAATTGTAATAAGGCTTCCTTTTATTATTTATAAGGTTATTATTTCTATGCGATGTAACTATGGGAGGTTAGACATGGTTTCTTAAACTATAGCATGTTATTCTACGTTTCCGCATCTAAATTTTTAAAATTACAGGTTTTCATAAAATCATATGTTTAAACCAGTGGCTAAAAGGAGTTCCTTTTTTGTTTTTTTTGTTTTATAAAGGGTTTTCAATGAAAACACGATTTTTGCTAAGACACTTCAATGTGACACGCCGACTCTGGCAATAATGTCCGGGTAATGTTAGGGTCTTACATTTAGTGGTATCAGAGCCCGGTTACAAAACTCAGGCTGTGAAGTGGCCTTATTACTTGATTTTTTTGTGTATTTTTGAAAAAAATGATTTGGAAAAGGGGAAGTCTTGCTGAGCGGCACACCGAGTCTCTAACGTCGAACCAAGTAAGTTCTTTTTTTATTAAGCCTGTTTAAATTGTTATACAGTAGATAGTTAGAGGGCTACTTTAGATGATTATGTATAGTGGAACTGAAGCCCGTGGGATCTTGAAACTGTAGAAGATTTTTGAAAACAATCTTCTTTTTAAATATTTTCATAAAACATCGGTTTAATTATTAAACTAACTAAAACTTCATAAAAATTTCTAATCTAGATAATGCGGGAACCAACGATGAGTGCTAGAAGATGTGTAAGAGGCCGTGGCCAAGGCCACAAATTTTTAGGGCTGAATCGTCGGCATCGGGCCATATGCCCGATGCTGGGTTAGAAGAGGCTTCGGCCTCACCTGTGGTTGGGAATGGACTGTATGATTGGGCCGCGAGAGAAGATGCATTGTCGTAGGCAACGCTGAGGATTTTGGAAAGGGTCGTTGGGCCCAACAATGGCACTGGAAATCGAGGGTCCATTCCGGAGCGACTTCGATCGAACGGGGCTGAGATCTTTAAGGGCATGGCTGGCGTGGCTCCTAATGTCACAGAATATTGGTTGGAGGCCACTGAAAGGATAACGGAAGACCTGAACAAAAGTTAAAGGGAGCAGTGTCACTGCTTAGGGAAGAAGCCTACCAGTGGTGGCTGACAGTGAAAGAGGGCACCCAACCGGAGTGAGTCACTTAGGAGTTTTTCAAAGCTGCATTCCAAGGAAAGTACGTGGGTGCAAGCTATGTGGATGCTAGAAGGAAGGAGTTCCTAAACTTGACCCAAGGAAACAAATCGGTGGCAGAGTATGAGGTAGAGTTTCTATGCCTTACTAGGTATGCAATAGTAATGGTGGCAACGGACTATGAACGTTGCATTAGGTTTGAGGACAGACTGAGAGATAGCCTCAGGGTATTGATAGCTCTACAAAGGGAGCGAGTTTTCTCAGAGTTGGTGGAAAAAGCAAAGATAGCGGAGGAGGTTAGGCGCACTAAGCTCTTAAATCGAGAGAAAGAAAGGGGTAAGAATAAGAGTGAGGCTGAGACTCCTGGTGTTAGACAGAGGCCTAGGGCTAGGGCCAGAAGTAACGGGCCAGTTAGAGCAGGGCCCCCTGCTACTAATCCAGGCATGCCACTTTGTGCTGATTGTGGGAGAAGCCATAGAGGCGAGTGTTGGAAGAGGATGGGAGCTTGTTTCGCTTGTGGGTATATGGAGCATAGGATCAAGGATTGCCCCCGAAGGCTAGGTCGAAAGCCAATAGTGGGCCAAGGTGGTGCTCAGCCACTAAGGGGTGGTCAGCTGCCGCCAAGGGGTCGTGGGCAGGCCAGAGGCGGTAATGGCAATGGACGTAGACGTGGAGCACTGGGCGAAAATGTAGGCCATACTAATGCGAGACAGCCAGCGTTGGTTTATGCTGCTCGTCGCTGAGAAGAGGGGGATGCCCTAGATGTGATAACGGGTATGTTCTTTATATATGAGTTACCTTACATAGCATTGATTGATTGCATGCAATATGACTGAATCTTTGGGTGATATGTTTGAAATTACTACGAATGAGATGACTGTGCTAAGTCCGTTAGGGCAGTCAGTAGGAGTGAATAAGTTGTTTAGGGAGGTACCCTTAGTAGTCTAAGGGGTTACCTTTTTAGTGGATTTGATGAAGCTGTCGTTTAGAGAGTTTGACTTAATCTTGGGTATGGATTGGCTGGTAAAGCACCGAGCTATCTTGGATTATGCTGCAAAGTGAATGGTGTTAAGAACAGCGGAGGATAAGGAGGTGGTGGTGATTGGTGAATGCCAGAATTATCTGTCGAATGTGATTTCGGCATTAAGGGCTGAGAAGTTAGTACGAAATGGATGCGAAGCCTTTTTGGCTTATATTAGTAATACAGAGGCTAAGAGCCCTACTGTTAAGGAATTGAGAATAGTTAAGGAATTTTCGGATGTCTTTCCCGAGGAGCTGTCTGGGTTGCCACCCAGTAGAGAAGTGGAATTTAGAATCGAGTTGTTACCTAGGACGGCTCCGGTGTCTATCGCTCCTTATCGGATGGCACCAATGGAGTTGGTGGAACTTAAGGCACAGATTCAGGAATTTTTGGATCAAGGATTCATCTGACCAAGTGTGTCTCCGTGGGGAGCACCAGTGTTGTTCGTAAAGAAGAAGGATGGAACCTTGCGAATGTGCATCGACTATCAATAGTTAAACAAGTTAACTGTTAAAAACAAGTACCCTCTACCGAGAATTGATGATCTTTTTTATCAGTTTAGGGGAGCTTATGTTTTCACGAAGATTATCTGCGTTCGGGATATCACCAATTGAGGGTGAAGGAGGAGGATGTTCATAAGATGGCTTTCAGAACTCATTATGGGCACTATGAGTTCTTGGTGATGCCATTCGGGCTAACAAACGCACCTGCCACTTTCATGGATCTCATGAATCGAGTCTTCCAACCATACTTGGATCGATTCGTGGTAGTCTTTATAGTGATATTTTGGTGTACTCAAAAGATGAAGATGAGCATAATACACACTTAAGGATTGTGTTGCAGACTTTGAGGGGGAAGCAACTATATGCCAAATTCAGTAAGTATGAATTTTGGCTAGGGGAGGTTACTTTTCTTGGACATGTGGTGTCAGCCGAGGGGATTAAGGTGGATCCCCAGATAATTGAAGCTGTGTTAGACTTGAAAACACCCAATTCGGTTTCAGAAATTTGAAGTTTTCTAGGCTTAGCAGGATACTATAGGCAGTTTGTTGAGGGCTTTTCAGTAATTGCTGCACCCTTAACTAAATTGTTGAGGAATGGGGGTACCGTTTGTTTGGACAAACAAGCAGCAAGAGAGTTTTGGAAAACTCACGAAAGTTTTAACTGAGGCCCCTGTGTTGATTCAGTCAGTGCTTGGGAAGGAGTTTACAATTTATAGTGACGCATCGCATGTGGGCTTAGGATGTGTACTGATGCAAGAAGGAAAGGTGGTTGCGTATGTGTCACGGTAACTTAAGACTCACGAGGTGAATTACCCAACCCATGATTTGGAGCTAGCTGCGGTGGTGTTCGCGCTTAAAATATGGAGACATTACCTATACAGGGAGAAGTGCGTAATTTATTCGGACCAAAAGAGTTTGAAGTACCTCCTTACCCAAAAAGAGCTAAACCTTAGGCAGCATAAGTGGGTGGAATTATTGAAGGATTATGATTGTACGATTGAATACCACCCTAGCAAAGCAAATGTGGTAGGGTAGTCGACGCGTTGAGTCGTAGGGCTAAGTCAGACTTGAGAGCTATGCTCGCTCGTTTAAGGTTGTTGGATGATGGTAGCTTGTTAGCTGAGCTTCAAGCAAAGTAGTGTGGGTCGAGCAGATAAGGAGTAAGCAATTAGTGGATGAAACTTTGAGTGCTCGTTTTAAACAAGTGGAGAGTGGAGAGACGTCGTACTTTGGGATAAATAGTGAATGAGTATTGTGTTTCCACGGGAGAATGTGTATACCAAAGGACGATGATCTAAGGCAGTCTATTCTGCGGGAAGCACATAGCAGTCTCTATGCTATGCATCCTGGCGGAGACAAGATGTATCAGAATTTGCGTGAGCTTTATTGGTGGCCTGGACTTAAGCGCGAGGTTATGGAGTTCGTAGGTAAATGCTTGGTTTGTCAGAAGTGAAAGCGGAACATCAGTTGTCCTCAGGGTTGCTACAGCCAATAAAGATTCCACTCTGGAAGTGGGAAAGGATAACTATGGACTTTGTTAGTGGGCTACCCTTGACGCCTACTAAGAAGGACTCGATATGGGTTATAGTGGATCGATTAACCAAGTCTGCCCATTTTATACCGGTTCGCACCAACTACTCATTGCAAAAGCTGGCTAGGCTGTATGTGGCGGAGATTGTAAGATTGCATGGAGTGCCAGTATCCATAATATCTGATAGGGACCCACGTTTCACTTCGCGATTTTAGAAAAAGCTGCATGAGGCATTGGGTACTAGGTTGAACTTCAGTATGGCTTTCCACCCTCAAACTGATGGACAGTCGGAGAGGGTGATCCAAGTATTGGAGGATATCTTGAGGGGACGCGTGATTAAGTTTCGAGGTAGCTGGGAGGACTATTTACCATTAACCAAATTCGCATACAATAATAGCTATCAAACAAGTATCGGGATGGCTCCATACGAAGCACTGTGTGGGCGAAGGTGTCGAACTCTGACATGTTGGATGAAGTTGGGTGAACGAAGAGTTTTGGGGCCTGAGTTAGTAGTAGATACAAAGGATAAGGTAAAATTGATCCGAGATCGGTTGAAGAAGGCCTCGGATAGGCAGAAGTCGTATACTGATTAAGCGTCGAGAAATAGAGTATGCAGTGGGAGACTTAGTTTTTTTGAAGGTCTCTCCGTGGAAGAAAGTGTTAAGGTTTGGACGGAATGGTAAGCTAAGCCCAAGGTTCATTGGGCCATATCGGGTTATAAGGAAGATTGGGCCAGTCGCTTATCAGCTAGAATTACCTCCTAAACTGAGCCAGATCCATGACGTGTTCCATGTTTCCATGTTGAGACGGTATGGCTTGGATCCTTCACATGTCGTGGCGATTGAGGAAATCAAGGTAATGCCAGACCTAACTTTCGAGGAAGAGCCCATACAAATAATTGGTTGAGATGTCAAAGAACCGAGAAGGAAGTCCGTTCCATTAGTCAAAGTGCTTTGGCGGAATCACAAGGCTGAGGAGGCTACTTGGGAACCTGAGAAAGCGATGCGACGTCAATATCCCCAACTGTTTAAATCAGGTAAAATTTCGAGGATGAAATTTCTTTTAGTGGGTAGAGTTGTAACGCCTCAAAAATCCCGAAACCCAAAAATCCCAAAATCTTGAATTTTTTTTGAGCTTAGCAATTCCGGTTAAGTGTTAATTACGCGATGGTAGGTCTTGGTCAAGGTTTGAGTTTGAATCTAGGGGTAGAAGAAATTAAAGTTTAATAAATAAAAAGACCTTGTTGTCAAGTAGTTGGGCTTTTAAATAAAGATAAGGGAAAATGGCATCAAAAAGCCTTGTGGAAGAGTGGTTAAGTGACGCCACTTAGAGTGCATGGAGGTGGCATTAGTAGCTAGCAAGAAGATCCAAGGTTCGAATCCTAGCTTAGTGTTTTTGGAAGTTTAATTTTGGCCTTCTAGAAGGTTGGAAGTGGCATGAAGATGGACTCCAATGAGAGTGTTCAGAAGAGAAAATTAAGGAAAGGATCAAGGGGTTATCACGGAGAAAAACGAGGAGATGAGAAGGGGGAAGTGATGGAGCAGAATGAGGAATTGAGAACCAGGCAATTCGACTATGGGGGCTATAAATAAGTGCCGAATGCAGGGTTGCCAGGCTAATGTTAAATTTCCTTCACCTTATTACCGAAAACCCTTTTCCCTAAAAGCTGAAAACCCTTTTGTTTTACTCTCTTTTCTTTGTGCCAATTTCTATTCTTTCTCTACACAATTTTCTTTGTTTCGCTTAGCCGATTCCTTCTTCTACTCTTCTTCTTTAATCTGTACCAAATAAACCTTATTCACTATACAAAGTTTGAAAGCCGAATCTTCCAAGGGACAAATACTCGTCGATTGAATCTAGTGTAAGTGTTTGTTTTCCAATCGATTTTGCTAAGAATCTATTACGCTGTTCGTTCCTCACTCTGTCTAATCAACTGTGGTAGGGAATTAGTATCGGATCTCATATCTTAGCTCTCTGCCAAAATTACTTTTTTGGTGTTTGCGGTTTTGGTAAGTATTCTTCTCCCATTGGCTAAGGTGGCCGAATGTTCATAGTTAAGGTAAGGGGACTTGTGTTAGATATGAGTCATCTATTATTCTGGTTTCAATAGTTAAGATTGGTGCAGATCTAGAAGTTGATTATGGTTAGTGATTTAAGAAGGGGCTGTTATACTTATCGAGCAAGATAGGAATAAAGTGAGGTTTCGATTTTAGTAAAGATATGTATTAAGCATGCGATTAATTGAAGGGTGATATCGTTTGTAGGTTGGTGACTAAGGGGATCGCAGCACGCTTGCTTACTAGGTGTGTACATACACTGCACACACAAGTAGATCGGCAAAAGCCGAAATGCCAAAAATTTGAAATGTCAAAAAGCCGAAAGTTAGGCTACGGTGGTCATGCGAGTGGCGAACACTCGTGAGGTGGAAACCGATTAGTTTTCTGAATGAACTTAAAATCATCGTGTATATCAAAATGACTGGTATTATTATTACTGATCAGTAAAATTCACATTCAAAAAAAGGAGGAAATTTTTTGGTTTATGGTAAAAAATTCATTCATCTCAGTTATTTTTCAAGAAAAAAAAGAAGAAAACAGGAGGTCTGTTGAATTTCAAATAGTTAGTTTCACCAATAAGATACGAAGACTTACTTCACATTTGGAATTGCACAAAAAAGACTATTTATCTCAGAGAGGTCTACGTAAAATTCTAGGAAAACGTCAACGACTGCTATCCATGGGCGATTCCATGGGCTTGGGCTGTGAATTGGCCAACCGGGCCAGAATAGGCTTAATGGGCCCGATGGGCTGTTGGGCCCATAATAGGCAAAAGTTGAAAATTGTTGCTATGTGATGGAAATCATATGAGTACATGACTGTGAATCTGATTTGGGTCTGATGGGCCATATACATGTGAATTGGGCCTAATGGGCCATATAAATGTGATTGGGCCTAGTGGGCCATATACAAATATGTGAGTTTGGGCTTTGTAAGGGGTTTTGGGACTAGTATATGATAACTACATAAAACTTAATTAATATATTACGACCGTGGACGAGTCATAGGGTTTAAGTGTGGCAACGGGTATATGCATGTCTAGGATTGGATCTAGAAAGAGCTTGGTACTTAAGCGGTCTTAATGACTCACCTCCTCTTCTCTGGAATCCTACCTGGTGCATAGTATTCGTTCATCTTAGCTCATGGGATTTGTTAACAGGCCAAGGTAAGTGAGAACCGTAATAAGGGAAAAAACTATCGAAATGGCCCTAAAGGCAAAAATAACCAAAATACCCCTATGTGTTAAATGTAAGTTTTGTGAATGTGATATGCCTATTTACTGCATACATATGATATTCTGCTTAGGTTGCATATGGGGTGGGATGGAACGGAGGAAGTATATGAGGATCGCATGGTTGCTTGACAATCGTGGATCCACCGACGGCTTTTAAGCCCAATATGTAAATGCAGGTAGTTTCGCAACCAGGCTACCATTGATGTGTCGGTTGGGTGGGTCGATATTTATATCCCCACATGATGTGATGAGGGATGGAGCCGGTGTGTAGTGGATGGATTATTGGGATGGGATTGCATTGCATGTTTGATGTATGATGATTTTATTTTTGAATGCTTATTTTTCGTCGAGGGTTGTACACACTGAGTTTGCGAAAACTCACCCCTTCTTTTATTTTATTTTCAGGTGATGCTCTGTAACACCCCTAACCCGTATCTGTCGCCAAAACAGGATTACAGAGTGTTACCAGTACATACAGAACATTTACAGATTAATCGAAACATTACTATTCACTTTCTGAGATCATATATATATATATAACGACCTTTATTTGGGCCCTCGAAGCTCAACATGAACATTAAAATCAAGTCGGAGCTCAACTGATTTCTCATAAAATTTTTCGTTTAATTTTTTTTAAAAGAAATTTTACTTGTGAATAGTACTCACACGCCCGTGTGGCTTGGGACACGCCATTGTCCCTTGTCCATGGAGCTTTCTGTTTATGACATCATCATCAATTTAGGGGCACACGGCCACATCGCACGCCCGTATCCTAAAGTCGTGTTCCATATACGGTTAAGACACATGGTCGTGTCTCTGCCTGTGTGGTCAATATCTAAGCTATTTTCTAAACCTTGGTCAACCTTAATCTCTTACACACTTATACAAAATCAAAAGCATATAACATGGTATTCATTTAATGATTGAACATTCTCAATTAAACTACAAACATAGCATTTGTATGTCATCATACATGTGTCTCTCATACTCATTTTACCTTGTCTATTATGGTACCACTTATACTTTTATACCATGATTATCATCTTACCAAATATTTTCATCTTAATCATCAAGCATTTATATTTAAAGCTAGATCATATCTTTATAAAATACTACATTTCAGATGCGCGGAATAAAATACTTGCCTTAGACGTTTCAATCCAATTTCATACCCAACAAGCATCATATTGAAACTAGTCATATATATATATATATATATATATATATATATGTCATGATATGTATCGTTCTCATACTGTTTTCTTATAAACATATATCATTTGTTTTCCTCCTCCTCCTCTCCATTCCACATCCTTAATGTATACAACATTCTTGTAAGTACAATTTCACAATTTACTTATTAATGCTCACATCAAGCTGTTCACACGAGTCATAGTCACTCAATTATTTATAATTCAAGCTACAGAGCTCCAAATTAAGATCCGTAAATTTTCCCTGAAACTAGACTTATATATCATTCCACCATAAAATTTTCAGAATTTTTGGTTTAGCAAATTAGTATAGTTTATTCATTTAAGTTTACCCTGTTTCACTATCCTACAGTTCTGACCTCTCTTCACTAAAAATTAATTATATCACAGTACAGAACTCAGATAATGTTCCCGTTGATTTTTATTGAAAATAAACTTATTAAGGATTATAAGCATATAAATTTCAGCCTCTAATTAATTTTCTCCAATTTTTATTGATTTTCCAAAGTCAAAATAGGGGAACCCGAATTCATTCTAACCTTGTCTCACAAAATTTATTATATCTCATAATTTACAATTCAATTGCTTACACCGTTTCTTTTATGAGAAACTAGACTTAATAAGCTTTAATGTCATATATTATTCATCCTATAATTCAATTTTTAAAATTTATGGTGATTTTTCAAAGTCAACCTACTGCTGCTGTCCAAAACTGTTTTAGTTCAAGATGTTTATTACCATTTTTCCTCTAAATTTCACAGGTCATACAATTCAGTCCTTGCTCAAATAGCCCATCTATTAAGCTAATTTTTCTCAATTAACATTTTATTCCATCATTCTAAACTATTACACAACCTTTGAAAATCAAAATTTTAACACTAAACCTTAATTCTCAACTTTTTCACAATTAGGTCCTAAAATCAATTTCTATTGAAATTACTTGATAAAATCATCAAACAACAAAATCAAAGCTTCAAATTCATTTTATTTCATCATAAACAGCCAACACTTATCAATGATAGCTTTTAATTTTTTCATAAAATCAAAAACTAATGAATTGAACACTTGGACCTTATTGTAAAAGTCACAAAAACATAAAAATCTCAAAGAAAAGGGCAAGAATTGAACTCACATATGTCAAAGTATGAAAAACCAGCAGCTTTCAAACCTTCCATGGTGTTTTTGCTGAAGAAAAATGATGATATCTCTAGATTTTTCAAATTTGTCTTGTTTTATATGTTTAATTTGCAAAATTTCCCATTTTGCCCTTGTTTCTCCTTGTCTTTTTTTTTTTTTTTTGCTGATTTTCTTGCCCAACCGTCCAGCCCATACAATTTGGGTCCAATTGCCTTTTAAATCCTTCCTTTTTAATCACTTAAACTATTTAATTACAATTTAATAAATTTCGCACTATTTTCAATTTAGTTCTTTTTAATTAATTGACTAACCAAACGTTAAAATTTTCTAACGAAACTTTAACACTAACTTAATAACACTCCATAAATATTTATAAAAATATTTATGGCTCGGTTTATGAATTTGAGGTCTCGATACCCCGTTTTTAACCCAATTTACCTGATTAATTCTTTTAAAATCGCAAAAATTCACTAATTAAAAATAATTCTTTTAAGTTCGCGCTTGGCCTATAATTATTATTTGTTAAAATTTATAAACTTACTCGTCGAATTTAGTGATCTCGAATCACTGTTTCCGACACCACTGAAAAATTTGGTTGTTACATGCTCAGTAGAAGGTTCGATGTTTGGAGGGACTCGGGGTGGCCAGCTAGCAAGACGACATGGACTTGTGTTTTGTTTATTTTTAAAAGCATACGAGATTCTATTTTATTAAGTACTTTTCAGTCCAGATTGTAATAAGGCTTCCATTTCTTATTTATAGGGTTATTATTTCTATGCGATGTAATTATGGGAGGTTAGACATGGTTTCTTAAACTATAGCATGTTATTCTACGTTTCCGTATCTAAATTTTTAAAATGACAGGTTTTCATAAAATTATATGTTTTAAACCAGTGGCTGAAAGGAGTTCCTTTTTAGTTTCTTTTGTTTTATGAAGGGTTTTCAATAAAAACACGGTTTTCGCTAAGACACTTCAATGTGACACGTCGACTCCGGCCATAACGTCCGGGCCGAGGTTGGGGTATTACACTTCTTCCTTGCGGACTTCATCCAGTAAGGCCAAAAGCATCAATGTTGTCTTTTGTACTAGTTGTACTAGATGATTGAGAAAAAGAAGTAGACCCTGAAGTAGCAGCAATAGGAGGGTTAGCTTTTTCAGTGGAATAAGTAGATGATGTACCGTGACAAATAATGCTTCAACTGCGTGGACGTATTCCACAAGTGTCATAGAAAATGAATGGAGGTTCCTTCCTCTTTTCCACTAAGATTTGTGCAATGTCCTTATTGGTATTGTGACGCCAAGTAGTTTCAGCTGAAGGAACTCTATGAGAATCCGCTCATTGTGTCTGACGACCATTGGAACTCAACCCTTGTAAAAAATATTAGAAAACATTTTGAACATAGACTGACAGTACACCAAATAAGACCCGTAGAATAGATCCCGAATCTGTTTATGGATTTATTTACTTGTGACATTCATAGTGTGGCAGACATTAATCCTAAGTGGATGATGGACTATGTATGTGTGACTTCGTGACTAAATGAGTTTATAATTAATAGGCGAAAAACTGAAACTTAATTATAAATCATTAAATCCCTAATTACATATGTCCAATTGGTCCCTCCGCTAGCTTATTGAAATAAAAAATGAATTGCGTGATGAATCAAATGAACAAAAATGGATACAAATGATAATGTTAGAGAAGTGGATTACATTTTCTCACTTAGTATGGAAATGACCTGAGAATTAATTTAAGTTTTTCGAATTATTATTTAATTCATAGAAGTTTGAAAATAGAATTAAATTAATTAATCATTGTGAAGTCGTTGAAGGTAGAAATTAAATATATTTTCTTATAGATTCTTTTAAGGTAAAATTAACATGATTTTAAAAGAATTAGAATTTGTTGAAAAAATTATTTAATGGAAAAATTAATTTATTTAAATTAATAAATAATGTCTATTTTGGGTTAGATTAAATTATAAAGTGTTGGGTTAAAAGTCCAAGAAGCACTTATAATTGGACCTTATACAGGAGAGCCCCAAAACCCCTCATAGTAACCATTAGGGGCAACAACCTTAGTAAAATAACTAGGATTAGCCACTCCTCTCTCTCCTCGTTTAACTAAGAGATTGTTTTTCTATGAAATATGCATTAAATACATTCTACTAATTCAACTAGGGTTTCACTTCCTCTCCCTGTAAATAAATGATACCGGTAGAGCTAAAAATACAAGAATTTATATACAACTTTGAGATCTTGTTATCTACCCGGAAATAGTGAGAATTTATTTTTTAAGTATAAATTCTATTTTCCAATAATAACAATTCTATTGGTTTCTATAAGAGAGATATATTTACTTTCCAACTGAAAGTAAAAGACCTATTATTGATTTTGTGTTTGATTCGAAATTATTTGAGCCCATGCTTGAAGCAGTTCATGGTACAAGAATATCAGAGAAGGTCATTCAGTTGAAAGCTAGGAACATCTAGGATCCGCCTAGCCCAAAACATAGGTACTGTTTTGGGAAAAAAGTTTATTGTTATAAATATCACAAACCGACTCGATTTTCAAATTTTTATTTTTTTGTTGTACAAGAAAACCACTTTCAAACCAATTTTTTTTCCAATAGGAGTAGCATAAAGAGTTGAGCTATAGATCGGTCAATGGAAAGGTAAGGAAGACTTCGAGGTAATTCATTTAGATGATTACGACTATATTCTTGGCTTGAATATCCTTGGCAAGATTAATGCTCTATTGGTTCCTTTTGCTGATTGCATATGTATCTTGGACACTTGTTAACGACAATGTGTTGTGCTGGTGAGTCATGATGAGAAAGGAGAAACCAAGGTATTGTCAACAATTCAACTAGCTGAGGATGTTTATTGTGACAAAAAACATTGACTTGGTAGATTGAAGTGTTACAAAAACCCCTTTAGCAATGCTAAAGGTGCAAAAAACCAATATAAAACCTGTTGAGTTATCAGTAGGGTTACCATCTATGAGAGAGGTGGGTTGTGTATTGGACTTTGTATAAAAGTAGTGATGCAAGTTGGGCAGTTAAATCAAGTAAATGTTACAAGCAAAGTACATCTCAAGCACTTTCTTAGTGTTCTACATTATGACTTACTCTTGTCTTGGCAAAGACACATAGACCCTTTTTTAGTTCTGAAGTGGGTAAGCCGAAGGGCTTACAAACCAGAGTTGGCATTAATACTCAAGGTTAACTCAGTGTTCAATATCGGCATGCCTAAGCCTATTCGTGTAGATCAAAGGGATCCGACTGAGGTAAGTCACAATGGGGGCAAGTAAGAGCGGTGAACTCTTTCAATCGAGATGTTTGAAAGAGAGAAATGGTTCAACCTAGGCAACAATAAAGACATAAGTTGAGGCAAAGGTTCCGAATGAAGGGGCTACCTAACATAGACACTAGTAAGGAATCAACCGAGGCATTGAGGCCGTTTCGAGATGAGTTAAACTAGTGTCATTCCGAGGACGCAACGAGGATGTCGTGAGAATGGGTGCAAGAGAATGTCACAGGCCGTGGATCAAAGCTCATGACAAATGTACATAGAACATCCCATAGAGGTCAACTGATTAAATGAGGCTATTTTAACCACAAGAACTGGCCTGATTTGTAGAACACATGAAAAAGCCCATCTACTCGAAACCTTAGTGGCCCTATGGAACAGTCCAGTAAAACTAGAGTTACCATAGTTAATATTTGTAATCTTAAAAGATAAGATTGTATAGAGTTTAAATCCTTCTGAACTCTCATCTTGTAGATAGACTTTAATCTCGACTGTCAATGTAATTTAAATTGTACCGTTAAATTTGAGGGAACTCAACTATAAATAGAGGTCTTCCCCTCATTTGTAATCACTTAGTTGTATTTCTTCAATGTAGTATAACACTTTTGATAGCATTTACTTAAACGCTTAGTGTGTTTAGTTTTCTTGTGGCTTTTCTATTCATTTTTTGCTTCTTCGCTTGAAAGTTTGCTTCAGTTTTATTTCAGTGCCTTAGAAAATTTTAGTTGTTAAATTTCATCTTTCGAGAGTTAGGCTAACTTAGGCAAATTTAAAACTAAGTTTCGTGATTTGAAGTTGTTTCTTAAAAAGAAGCTTTTGAATCTACAATGGATAGCTATTACTTTATTGTCTAGGAACTACTTATCTTTCAATTTCTTTTGATTTTTCTTGCTATTCATGTTCTACTCAAATTCCTTACAACATCAATATTTCATATTTTTAAAGAGAGATTTATTTTAGAAAGAATGATTTAGAAATTCTATCATTACTTTTTCGTTTTCCCTTTGTAGTATAAACCTGAAAGCAAATTAGCAGAAAATAATAAAAATTGAAAAAGAGAACTTGAATTGTTGTCGGGAAAATGAAAAAATAATTTTTAGAAATAAAATATATTAAACCATTTTATATTTTTAAATATTTTGTATAATTTTTTTTATTTTTAAGAAAAAAATTATTTTTTAGTGAATTTATATAAATTTTAAATTTTTAAAAAAAATTAATTTTGATAAGAGATTATTTCTATGAAAAGTAAAATAAAATGGAAGAATTGCTCATAAGGGCTCGAGCTAGCAATCAAAGGTCAATAAATGACACGTGGCATCCCTTGATTGGTCGGTGTGCCATAGTTAAATTGGACAAATTAAAAGTGAAGATACCACATTGAAAGATTTGGTAAAGCATAGGGTAATTTTTTTCCATTATCCTTAAATATATATATATATATATCATATTTAGAATTTTAATTTATTTTTTCGTTAGGTAACGAAGCATATTCTAATATTAATATATATTAACATATTAACATATTTTTTAAGGGATAAATATTAAAACTATACATGAACTACAATTTAATGTATATTTATATACATGAAATTTTGTTTATATATTACATACATAAATAATTATTTTTATCCAATATAAAAATAAATTGATGTATTTATTTATTTAAATGTGTATGACTAAATTAAAACTAAAGTTTCAAGTATATATTTGAACCACAATTAGAGTTTCATATATATAATTACACAAAATTGAAGTTCATATAATTACACATTAAATCAAAATTCATATATAATTTTAAAATTCACCCTTTTCTTTAAATATTAAATTTTATTTTTTATATTCAAACTTGCCATTATATTCGCAACTGTCACTCATATATTTAATTTAAGAGAAAAGATTGTATGAAACAGAGATATTATCACGTTTCAATAGTTTTATATCATATCAATATTTTCATCTTAAATTTCAAAATTTTTATTTGGATTTAATTTTTTTCAAAACGAAATTGTTGAAATTCAGAATAAAAATAATAATATAATATACAATTATTAAAATAATAATACAAATGACGTCAATGATGGATTTAAGGGATTGATAAGGCCTCCACTCTCTTAAAATAAAAAACTATTCATTTAAACCTTTTAAAAATTTTAAAAATTAAAAATAATAAAAAAAAATTACACTTCTACTTTTTAAAAATAATAAAAATTTAATGTAACACTTTAAAAATTATAAAAATATTAACTATTAAATTGCCATTGGAATGAAACAATGTCATTGCATGTTTTCTCGCCACCACTAGTCTAGTGTACTGCACAGTGTGTGTTTAAGCGATGTCGGCTACTTCTTTTTCTTTTTTTTTTTTTTTTTTTTTTTAACATTAAAAATATGTAGAGAAAATCAGCAATTAAAACAAAAGTTAGGGCTAATGTGTTAAAGTAGCACCAATAAAGTATCCCCCTTAAGTGAACTCTTCCACACTTGCAAACAAAAATAATTAAAAGACGGAGGAGTATATAAAGTCAAAAGCCGTCCAAAACCCAAGCCAGAAAATCCAAACGAAAAGAAAAAATGGCTTTGAATTTTAATCCCATCGCCTCGAAATCTCAGAAGCTCCCTTGCTTTGCTCTTCCACCAAAGGCCACCCTCAGATCTCCCAAGTTTTCCATGATCTCCACCATTCCTTCTGGCTCCAAGTTAGTGTCTTTCTTTCTTTTCATTTTGGCTGGCGTTTTATTCATTATTGTAATAACTTGATCGTTTTCGCCTATAATCATGGATCATAACCTTTTCTTCTTCTTCTTCTTCTTTTTTTTACTTAAAGCTGATTTTGAATCTGGGTTTTTGTTGTTTTGTCTAACTGACATGGCTTTCAGGACTTCTCTTTTATGATATCTCACAATCTTAACGTTTTTGTTGTTTAATGGCCTCTAATCATTGTTATGATGAGATTTGAACTTTTACAAATTATGATATTGTTGTCTTTGAATCCTTGGTAACAATGATGATGTATGAGTATGAGAATGAAAGTAATCCCAAAGTTGGTTTATTTTTACTGAACACAGGGAGGTTGGGAATCTGAAAAAGCCTTTCACGCCTCCAAAGGAGGTGCCTGTTCAGATCACCCACTCCATGCCGCCTCACAAGATTGAGATCTTTAAATCTTTGGAGGGCTGGGCTGAGAACAACATTCTGACTCACCTCAAACCAGTTGAGAAATGTTGGCAACCCGCCGACTTTCTTCCAGATCCTAATTCTGATGGATTTCATGATCATGTCAAAGAGCTTAGGGAAAGGGCAAAGGAGATCCCAGATGATTACTTTGTAGTTTTGGTTGGTGATATGATCACTGAGGAAGCCCTTTCAACTTATCAAACAATGCTTAATACCTTGGATGGAACTCGTGATGAGACAGGTGCTAGCCTTACCCCTTGGGCCATTTGGACCAGGGCTTGGACTGCTGAAGAAAACAGGCATGGTGATCTGCTTAATAAGTATCTCTACTTGTCTGGGAGAGTGGACATGAGGCAAATTGAGAGGACAATCCAGTACTTGATTGGATCGGGAATGGTAAGAATAACATACTTGCTACACAGTTTAGAGTGATTGACATTTAATTACTCTTTTCAATTACAAAGAAAGGAAAACAGACAAGCATGCAAGATGTCATTATCTTCTTTTTATACAGTTCCAATCTGTCATTGTTAAACTAAACTCTTTCTTCTGTATAACGATAGGATCCTCATACAGAGAATAGTCCTTACCGAGGATTCATATACACTTCGTTCCAAGAAAGGGCAACTTTTATTTCCCATGGGAATACGGGCAGGCTGGCCAAGGAGTATGGGGATATTAACTTGGCTCAAATTTGTGGTAGCATTGCCTCAGATGAGAAGCGCCACGAGACAGCCTATACCAAAATCGTTGAAAAGCTGTTTGAGATTGATCCTGATGAAACAGTCCAGGCATTTGCTGACATGATGAAGAAGAAAATCGCAATGCCAGCTGAGTTCATCTATGATGGCAGAGATTATAACTTATTTGACCACTACTCAGCTGTCGCCCAAAGAATTGGGGTTTACACTGCTAAGGACTATGTTGATATAGTAGAGCACCTGGTGGATCGATGGAAGGTGAAGGAGCTAGCTGGGCTTTCAGCCGAGGGGCGTAAAGCTCAGGACTACTTGTGTGCACTTCCTTCGAGAATTAGAAGGTTAGAGGAGAGAGCGCAAGAAAAGGCCAAGGAAGCACCCAGTATCCCATTCAGTTGGATCTTTGATAGAGAAGTGAAACTTTAGGCCATGAAATACAGTTAAAGACTCCTGCAATGCATTTGAGGAAACAAACACGAAGAAGCTGAATGCAAACTTCTCTTTATATATCCGATGTAATAGGGTAGCACTTGTTTTCTGGATGTGTTGTGTCCCTAAAAAATAATGCCGATGGTGGCAGCTGTGATAGTTTTAGATGTTTGTTTTCATAATGTCTGTTATATTGTAGTACGAGTAGTATGTGTTGTTTTTGTTGAAACAATATTCATATGTTAGTGATAATGCTGTGTAGTCATAGTTTTTAGTTTGCAATAAAAACATCCTTCTCGATATTGGGTTAGTTTTGTTTTGAATGGCAAAACCTACTTTACATATAATGTGACAACATTCGACATCTAACGTTGTCACTGTAGAAAACGCAAGTGGTAAATTTCAAGCTGTAGATCGTACTTTTTCTTACACAAGTAACATAGTTCAGCTAATAATATACCCACTGGTACTATACCATGACTACGGTTTTTATTTATTTTTTTATACAATATTAGGGTCGCACTGTTTGAACCCGTTTTAAACGGGTATTTGACAAAAACTTTAATTATGGCTCTATATAAATCAAGATGCATTTTTTATTTAATTCATTCATATTATTATTTTAAGTTGAATCATTTATTTGGATTATGGATTTTTTTTTTTTAACTACATATGTCGAGTTTAGTATAAGAGAAAATAAGAAAAGAGAATGTCATATTAGACTTAAAAACTCAACGTTCATGTGTGTAGAGTTTATTTATTTAAACATATTTCGACTTCCAGTGAGTCGACAAGTTTTGTTTTATTATTTAAATAGACCTCCACTTCCATTGATGTTGAGTTTAACTTAATATTTTGGCAATGTTTATACTTTTTTTTATTTATTATCTTTCTTTCTCCTTATTATATATATTGCACAAAACTTTAATTATAAGTAGTCTTATGATTTTTAGTACAAGATTCTTCTAAATGAAAACATGAGCATAAATACAACTAAAATGATATGGGATATTATTAGAAATTTTCAAGTTTCATCAACCCAAAACAAAGTTAAATTTTCATCTCCCTCTATTTTGTTTTGGATTGGCAAAATTTAAAATTTCCCAACAATGCGACGTAACATTTAACTGTTCTTTATGTTCATGCTTTCATTTATAAACTGAACCAAGCTCTAAATAATTTTCTCAAACTTTTAGTGGCTTCTTCCATTGAAGAAACACCGCAAGAGAGCCTATAGTTAAAGTTTTGTTATAAATATATGGTACATAGCCAGGGAAAATGTTTAGTACATTGCCTGTGGAGTTTAAAAAATTCACAAGCAGTGTTAGAATGATGATAAGTGTATATAAGGTAGAGTAAAAACAATTAAGCCCTTAAAGAAAAAGTGCACGCAATTGAGCTAAAAAAATCAATGAAACCCTTCTGCTAATAGAAATTGTTATTAACCGGCTTGACTGTTAATGGATGTTGACATGATTAACAAAAACAACAAAAAAGTAATACATGACATGCCATCTGGATAAGTATGTTTCATAACATGTCACGTCAGTACATATCTAAGAAAATAAAATCTTAAAAATTGTTAAAAAACTAAAAATGCACATTCTGAATGAACATGAACAAATGTACGTTCAAGTGCATTTAGTTATGGATATCAACTAGTCCAAATTTATTATGGATATGTTTTAGAATATTATAAAGTAATTATTAAAAGTTGTAAAAAAATGTAAAAGTTATTAAAAATAATAAAAAAATTAAAAAGAAGATAATAGTTATTTCTAAATATTTTAAAAAATTCTAAAAATAATATATAATTTATAAACATATTAAAAAATTATTAAAATTATAAAAAAATTTACTAAAATAGTCTATTACAAATATAATAGAATCAAAATATCACATGTATTAGAGACGAAAATGACATTTAGTATATATATCACATACATATACATACTCTAAACTATCCCACTTCACCTGCTCTATGCATTAGATCAACGAGGCACTTTAAAATCATTTAAAGCAATTTAAAGCACGTTGTGTGTCGGTTAATGATTCGGTTAATCGTTGCGTGTAATACCCTTAGGCATGGGCCCTGAAGGAACCCACCCATGCTTTAAGCAATTTAAAGCACCTTGTGTGTAATACCTTTTAAAATCCTACTCACTTTCAGATATATGATACTAAGGAACCCAGAAACAAATTAAAGCATGGGTCGTAGTCTGGGCCCTGAAGTAATAAAATATCTTTGAAAATATGGGTGGTTTCTTAAAGCTATTGATGCTTCACTACACTTAAGCCATGCACGAGCTAAGTTAGAAAACTTTTAAGGGTTAAAATTAAGTTGTATATTTTTATTATAATTTTTTATTTTAATAGTTTATATCTTTATAATTTTTAAAGAATTAAATTAAATTTTTATCATTTTTAGAGGGATTAAAGTGTAATTTTACAATTACAAATTTCAAATTCTAAATAGAAAATTTTCATTTTAAGGGGGTCGGAGCCCTGCCAGCCCCTGGATTCGCCACTTGAGCCATGATTAGAATAAATATTTTAACAGAATAATGCAGGATAATTAATCAAAGAGATTAGTCCACTACCAAATACATTGAAATCATTTTGTATTCTTTTCTAGTGTTATTATTTTTGGTGAATTTAGTGTATTGAAGAAAAGCATATAATGTATGTGTACATTTATTTTTTTTATATGTTTTATACTTGTTTTAACAAAAAAAATATAAAAATTTCAGTTAATTCAATTAATCGACCGAATTAACTGAAATAGTTTGGTTCGGTTAATTTTTTTTGAAAAAATTTTGATTCGGTTAATGGTTAAGGGTTTAAAAATTTTGGTTAATGCTAGTTCAGTTCGGTTAACCGATTGAATACCCCACCCCTAGTAAGTAGTATTATTTTCAGAATATGCATAGTAGATTTTTTTTATTGGGTAAATGAAATGTGGTTTCTCAATGATAGTAGAAAAGGTATGTAACATCCCAAAAATTTTATTTGGCACGTGACACCATTCCAGTAATGAATATAGTGAATCAGTGAGAAAATATGAAAAATGAACCAGATAAATGAATCGTATGGGAAAAAAGTTGTTAATTGAGAAGGAAATTATGAAGAGAATTTTAGAAGCAAAAAAATGACAAAAATTGCTAAATTGTAAAATTTTAAAATTTTAGGGCCTAAAGTAAAAATATGACCAAATTGGGACAAGTGACTTATTAGTGATGAATTGACATGAGGTTAAGTTGAAATAGATATTAGTATAGTGAAAATCACTTTGGGGGATTAAAGATTAGAAAGCACATGGACTAAATTATAAATTTCCTGATTTTATCAAGAGAAAGGGAAATGATATAATTTTCACAATATATGGGTTGATATTAAATATTATAAGTGAATTATGAGATTTGAGTATGATAATTGCTTATTATTTAAAAGAAATTATATAAGGAGTCAAAAAGGGTAAAAAGGTAAGTTTACCCTGAAAGGGTAATGTGGTCACTGCTTAAGGATTAAAAGATGAACATATTATTTAGATGATATATTTGATAATTAATTTTTTTATGAACCATTTGGATTATAAGGAAAATATTATTTAGATGATATATTTAGATGTTAACCACCTCAGTGGAAAAGCGATTCATGGTACGATAATAGTGGAGAAGGATCCTATTTTCAATAAGTCCTTAGAATGTGGAGATTTCATCGAGATACTCATTGCTGATAGTGAAATTACTCATTGAGTTAGGCCCCATAGACGTATATAAACTGAACAAGCTCCTACACGAGCTATCCTTACTTAAAGGCTAGAATGAAATCCTACATAAAGTCCGTTGATAAAAAGGCATGAAGATCTGTTCTCACCAACTGACAAGCTCCTACTATTGATTCAGATTCTAGAAAGGATCCTAAGCTTGAGGTTGAATGGACTACTAAAGGAGAGAGAGTTGTAATGCTAACTCTAAGGCATTGTTTGCCATATTCTGTGGTATCGATATGTGAAAGTTTGAATAGATTTCCAAGTGCATTGTGGAAAAGGATGTTTGGGAAATTCTCCAAATTGCTTAAGAGGGAACTAATACTGTCAAGTAATCCAAGATTCAAATACTAACCACCAAATTCAAGACCTTGAGAACGCAAGATTCTGAAACAGTTGGTGAGTTTTATGCTAAATTGTGTGGCATGTCTTGTAACACCTGATCGCCTCCAGACATACTAACGTCCAGAGTGTCAATATTGCAATAAAATATAGAAAGACAAGGCAGTATCCGCAAGTATACGGGACGAGTTGTAATATAGTTTTACAATGAAGTAGGTGAGTAATTCGAGGATCGTACCCAAGGGAGGTAAGTGCCAGATCAATTCTAACCTAAACCCTAAAAGATCTAATTAATACTTTTAAATCAGTTATAGTACGAAAAATATGAAATAAAGGATTTCTGGGGTTTTATAATAATAGTAATAAAAACAAAATAACATAAAAAGATAAAATTCAAGAGATTAAAAAGGGAGAATAAATCAAATCTGATTATGGGTGATTAGCTCGCTTCAGTAATCTCCATCAACTGTCATTTCAAATTTCTTATCAATCAACTAGTCACTACCCTAGCAGGATCTTTCGATCTTCCACTAACATAATGATTCAACAAGAATTACTTATCTTCTGACCTCACAGTTCAAACTGGTTTGGGGTTAAGGTGTTCACAGATGGAAATACTAATTTTGGGTTATGACTTCTCGGAATTATCAGGCCTAGGGTTTATTTCGTGTTCTTCCTTTCCCAAATAGATAATTCGTTGAGTAACCCTACAAAACAGTTAACAAATCATACCTCCACTCGTTAATCCCCCATAGAGGGATTAGTTCCTCATGGCTTCCATAGACAATATATAATCGATGTAAAGAAAAAGTATCACACCCCTAACCTATCTCCATCACCGATTTAAGGTTATAGAGTATTAAAGTTCAATTTGGAACATTTACTTTCAACTAGAAACAATTATACAAATCATTCCATATCATTCAATAATTCATTCCCTAAAAATAACTTAAAAACAATCAGGGTTCATTTTAAAATGAAACAAAAAAATCTAGGAAAATTGGAAAACAGGGGTCACACAGCCGTGTTACAGAGCCCAGACCGTGTGGCTAAAAATTATGGTCGTATGGCTACTACACACGCCCATATGACTACTTTACACGCCCGTGTACGCCAACCGTGTAACTAACTATGCCCATGTCATATAAGGTCACACTACTGTGTGACCAGGCTGTGTAACTCACTGTGACCGTATAATTCTGGGTCACACGACTGTGTAACTCTCTGTGCCCGTATGGACCAACCTACATTGAAACAATTAAGACACATGGTTGTGTGTGGCATACAACCTATGACAACCCGTATCTCAGGCTGTGTGCTCCAAAATGTACCTTAAAAATCAAATTTATCAAAACATGATTACTTGGACATCAAGCAACCCAATAACCATCAATTAAACTTACTCAAAAGACGATTAAACGAGCTCAAAATATGTCAAAACATCCTTTCTAAGTGCCTAACCAATGTGCCCTAATTGACACCATAATTCAATAACTAAATCAACATCACATTTAAAACCAAAATATGTGTACTCAAAATACTCAAACATCATTAACTTTTCATGCCAAAACACTACTTATTTCAACTTATTAAACACTTAGCAATATTCACACACTTTATAAGGCTTAAACTACATATATATAAAAAGTTCCATACACATATACATACCAAACCAAACCATACTCACAAGTACCTAAAAACTATCTAAGGTAAGTACCATCCAAGAAATACAACTTCACATATATTCAACATAATATCAATTCATCTATTACTGCCATATCACCCAAGATAAACACTCAAAAACTATTGAAGATTTTTGGATAGTATGATTCTTTGAGTCGATCTGATCGCCCGTATCTTCAAGAATTTATCTACAAGAAAACAACATAAAAAACACAAGTAAGCTTACTGATGTGTAACACCCTAACCCGAATCCGTCGCCGGAATGGGGTTACGAGGCATTACCGATCATAAGACAATTCAGAACAGACTTTCATTACAAGGTAGACCATCTAATTAAATTTTTAAACCAAATTAACCTGTTTCGATTTTACCATTTATCTAATTATTCAAATTACTGCTAATACAACGCAAATAAATAATCATAGAAATTAAATGCTTAACTTATAATCCAATATAATTCAATTCATATTCAAATAATATATGCAAACTTTAACATTTAAAAGTATATGAATGGTTTCCATACGAATTAATCTATCAACTTAAAATTTATATGCACCAACTTTAATTAATAAAATCATACATCATTCTGCTTCATATAGATAACATATATCACAATGTCCACTTCATTTATCAAATATTACCGATCCTTATAATACATATTACTTAACCATAATTATAATACAAGCATACAAGTGACATATTGTGACCTATTTTAATCACATTCGCTGAACCACAAAGTAGTATATAACTAAGTCTAAATAGCATATCCAACTTGTCTTTATTTGGCCAATTCATTATAATAATAACTATGACTGATGCACATATGTATATATGATTATACATTACTATGGCCACTGAATTTTAATAACTAGCACCCATTCAAACATATATACATATCATATATTACCTGAACCATAATAAATTTTATTTACATTAAAATATAGCCAATTATTCTTAGGTGCCAAATTACATACATGTCTATCTATGCATGCACTATATACGAATCATTCAACCACAAATATCATATCAAGCTTAAAACATACTTGTAGATATACCATGACCAATTCAATCTAATCATATCCAAAGTCGTCAACCACATTCAATTTATGAAACACATATCACAAATACCTTCCATCCTTGACATGTAACATTATATCCAAATAAACTTAAACCATAGCAACCAATCATGAATTATATATATATATATATATATATATATATATATATATATATATATCTAATATTGACTATGAAAGAACACCGTATTTGCCTCATATACATATCTTGGTTTTTACCTAACTAACATATGAAAAACCTTACTTCATTTTATGACCATTATATCCGACCTTGGTTCACATGAAAATATATAAGGTCGAACCACCAAAATCACAACCGAACACAACCATCATTAAAACGAAGCATTAAATCCGAGCATAATAAATTATTAAGCCATTTTCGCATGGCTCATGGTTACAGTAACCAAAATTAAACATTTCAAAAGTAAAATCCAGCCTATACATGCCATAGGTTAGAAAATTCACTTCAAAGATGCCGAAGACAGTCGATACTGTGATAAGCTTCTCTGACGATTCCCGAGCTCATAACTTGAATCCAAAATCTATAGAACAAAAACAAACATACACACACAGGGTAAGCTTTTATAGCTTAGTAAGTCATAAGTAAATAAACTATTTAAGGACATAATCTATACAGTTAAACTATACCAAATGTACTATCATAATCAAATTAAACTTCAATCTTATGATTTAACATTTATCTTATACTTTCACACATAACTTATTTATGGTCGTATACATATATATATATATATATATATATATATATATATATATTCAAAGCATGTTTTAGTTTCAAAGCTCAACCATTAAGTGACCACGTACATGTATACACATATACATATACTCATGAATTAAAATATAGCTTCTTATGCATAAGCATAGCAATGACCGAATGAACACTTACATATACAAAGATACATTAACAAACTATCATTCAATGACTAAGCCAAAACATCTTTATCATACCAAATACACATACACTTATATGCATATACTCGTAAGTCAAAGTATAACAATCATATATATATTTATAACAATGGCCGAATATACCACTAATTGCATATATTCAAAAATCATTTCAATAATATTCATATTATTTATTCACAAGGCCGAATACATTTTTCACATTCACATATATTCTTCCTTTACTTCAAGCATGTTTTGCAACAAATATAAAGTAACTTACTCACTTTATTCAAATAGGTAATAAACCAATTCATACCTGATCATTTTAGCTCATTTTTGCACATTCGATCACAACTTATTGATGCCCGATGAACCATTCGGAATTGGATAGGACACTCGGATAATCACACATATATCGTACAATGCCAATGTCCCAGACGTGGTCTTACATGTAGTCACATATCGATGCCACTGTTCCAGACAGGGTTTTACTCGTACACATATATCGGAGTCACTTATCGATGCCATGGTCTTACTCGCACATCACATATCGGAATCCTATGTCATGACATATGTATCCTAGCTATTCCTAAGGTTTATACGGGGCTTTCAGACGTTGTAACTCGGTCGAAATGGATTCAGAAATATAGTAGCCAAGCTTATTCACATTCGGCTATTGCATATCTAAATTTACATATTTCAATTCATCATATATAATTCACATTTAATTAAAATTAAGTACGTCTATTTGCTTATAAACTTACCTCGGACGATGAAAAACGGAACGAGACAATTAGTCGACAACTTTCGTTTTCCCCCGATCCAAATCCGATTTCTTTGGTTCTTGATCTAAACATATTTAAATTAAACTCATTCAAACATATTTCCATTCAATTTAGTCCAAAAACACATAAATGGGCAAATTACCATTTTACCCCTGACATTTACACTTTTTACAATTTAGTCCCTATTGCACAAAACACAAAATATGTAAAATTTCAACAAACCCATGTTATGCTGAATCTTACCCATATTCATACAAGTTCATATTTTTCATTTATTTCACATTTTAGTCCCTCAAATTGTTATTTTTACAATTTAGTCCTAATTACTCAAAATCATCAAAAACTCCAATACAAAATATGTTAACCCAAAACATATCTTTCATATTTCATCATCAAACAACAAAAATCACAAGCATTAAACAATGGCATAACTCAAAATATTCACCAAAATTAAAAACTCAAGCATGGGTTTATTAGTACTCGAAGCAACGATCTCAAAAACGTAAAAATTATCAAAAATCGGGCTAGTTACATACCTTAATCAAGATCAACCATGGCCGAAACCTAAGCTTCCTTTTCTTTTCTTTATGTTTTCATATTCGGTCATAAGAAATAAATAATGAACATGGCTTTTAAATTATGTTATAATATCATATATAATAACATATTATTTAATTTACATATATAACCTTTACTAATTAATTTAAACCATTATAACACAAAGTCTTTACCGTCCATTACTAATTATCATGGGCAAATTGCCTCTTAAATACTTCAACTTACAAAGACAAACACAATTCGGCCTTTACACATTAAACCATTAAATTTTCATTTTACGCGATTAAGTCCTTTTATTTAATCGGACACTCAAACAACAAAATTAAATCATGAAAATTTTATCGATATTAATTCACACATAATAAACACAGAAAATAATTTTTAAATATTTTTTTGACTCAGATTCGTGGTCCCGAAACCACCGTTCCGACTAGGGTCTAACTCGGGCTGTTACATGAAGCTTAGTAATTTCCAAGGATTAAAAATGGTTAACTTACTGAATAAACTTATCTAATACAGAATATAGAAAAGTCATAAATCATAATCTTGTCATCCATAATCAAATCACGGGTGAGTTTTAAACTTAATTGCAAATGGAATAATCCAAACAATTACATTATACCAAACTTACATAGTTATAACCCTATTTACATGCCACTCATAACCGAGCCAAAATAAATAGATAGCTACAAAATAAGTTGTCGAATAGTGTGATCTTCCATGAGGTTCTAATCAATTGCAAAATTTCCACGATCTGCAAAGAAGGAAACCAAAGAAAGAAAGCTTCAATAAGCTTAGTGAGTTTATAACCAAAACAATTCATACCTGTTAACTTAATTATAAAACATACAAAACATGAAATTAACGATCCTTGCCATATATCATCATTCAACTTCCTGAAATACTTAAACTTGGATGATTCATATCATCAAAACATAATGTGTCAAATAACCATATACTAAGATACAAATTATCATAACAACTCATACCATTTTCCTTTAATAGATAATCGTTTCACTCGGAGAACCATAGTGAATCAAATTTGAACAAAAAGAAGGAAAATGCTCCTACGCGCTAACATAAGGACATTAACCGATACACGATGCTGCTCACACAAGCTTCAGAGAATCCACAACATATGTATGGCCTCAAGTCATTGGTAAGGTATCCATCACCGGTACAAAGTACCTGCTAAACACACCGGCACAAAGCTAATAAATACACTGGCGTAAGGCCTGCTATGTCCTAAATGACATATCATTTGTATCCTAACTATTCACTAAATTCACACGGGCTTATCCTGTTTTTCCCATACATTTCAACTTAATTTTATACTTCAATTTCATAAAACAACCAATTAATCACAACAACTTTCAATTTCATTTAATTAAACATGTAACAAGTATAATAATTATGAACATAGTAAATGCAATACAAACTTACCAACAAACAATAGCTAACGACATGCGACGACGATTACTCGACAACTTTTCCTTTCCCTCGTTTGTCAACCGACTGGTCTATTTATTGATCTAAATATAACAGTTTAATTCAATTACCCAGACCAAACATCTTAAAACACTTAAATTTATGAAATTAACCCTTTAATAATAATTTACACATTTACCCTAAACTTTCACCTTTTATTCAATTTAATCACTAAAATTGAAATTCTCACAATTATCACAAATTAGCCCAAAAACTCTTGTGTTGATTTTTATATGGTCCCTAAATAGTCCACTTTTATCATTTTATCAGAAAAATTTCATTATATTTTACAATTTTAACAACTTAGTCCCTAAACTTTAAAATTACCTAAAATCATTTTACAAAATAGTTCTATTTAACTATCAAGCTTAATAAACTATCATAAAATTCATAAACATCACAAGTTCATTCATGGTAAAATTCTAAAAATTTAAAAATTTTACAAATTAGTCTTCAGATTAGCTAGATTAAGCTACAACGCTCTTAAAAACATAAATATTACTAAAAACAAAAGAAAAACCGACTTACATGCAAGGGTCTATATTCAGTCGAACCTCCAAGCTTTCAAAATAGTCAAATGGTTGAAAATGAAAATAAGAAAGAAGATGACAAAGTTTGGTTTATGTTTTAACTAATATTCTTATTATAACATTTTAATTAAAATGGACATATAACTTATTATTTTCTTTTCATTAACCATCCACCTTGAGGTATTATGGTTTAATTACTAATTAAAACCCTATATTCATGATTTTATATTCATTTAACACATATAACTTAATAATGGTTTACTTTTACAGCTTTTACGATTTAGTCCTTTTTACTTAATTAACTATTTAAACGTTAAAATTTCCTAACTAAATTTTAATACGACACATTAATAACCTTATAAATAATAAATATTGATTCGCTAGTCAGAATTGTGGTCCCGAAACCACTATTTTTGACACCACTGAAAACAGGCAGTTATAGAAGTCTTGGGAGTCTCGTTATCAAAATACTCATTACTCGGTATCGCAATATCGTTATAGTTGGCCTCAAGTTTCTTCATTTTAGCATTATCATGGGTATCATGACTTCCATGCCTCGATATCATGATACCCCCATTCTAAGTGATGTTTTCTGTAACACCCCTTACCCGAGACCATCGCCAGAGTCGAACACGAGGCGTTACCTGACTTAACTTACTAATTAGGGGTATAAAATTTGCTTTTAAAATTAATTAATTTACATTCATTCAATATGTCCCTAAAAAAGGCCCTCGAGACCCTAAAACATGCAATTGAAACGGTTTGGGACCAAACCAGGAACATTAAAACTTTTCCGAATACATAGACAAATCAAAACAATTTATTTAATTATTCCTTATAAAACTGCCCACCTGCGTCATAGTCACTAAATAAATCATAACTCGAGTCACAAAACTCAAAATTTAAATTTGTGAATTTTCCCTGAAACTAGACTCATATATCTTCTTACTAATTTTTTTCTAGAATTTTTAGTCTAACCAATTAGTACAGTTTATTAGTTAAAGTTTCCCCTATTGCACTATTCAACTACTCTAACCTCTCCTAACTACGAATCAATTTTCTCCCTGTAAAAAATTAAAATAACCATTCCGTTTGTTTCTCTTGAAATTAGATTCACTAAAGAATCTAGAAATATAAACTATAACTCCTAATTATTTTTGTACAATTTTTAGTGAATTTATAAATTCAGAATAGGGGATTCAGAAATTGCTCTGACACTGTCTCACTAAAATTCAAATATCTCTTAATATACACTTCTTTTGCTTACTTGTTTCTTTCATATGAAAATAGACTCAATAAGACTTAATTACATATCTCATTCATCACCTAATTCCATTTCTACTATTCTTGGTGATTTTTCAAGGTCATGTCACTACTGCTGTTCAATACTGTTTTAATGCTAATTTCACTTTTTCATGATTTCTTTCTATTAACTACCATTTAAGCATACATAACACCGAAACATGTTCTTAATTAGTCATTTCAATAGCTAATCATTATCAAATATTTACATATCATTCTTTAGCCATATCATAAGGACATACACACAAAATGGCTAAGTACCTATACATGCCATAAACTAGAACGTTTGTAAACGAAGATACCCATTTGGTAACTTGATAGTCGATAGTGTGAAGTGATCTCTGACGACCTCCAACTTGAGCTTTCTTTTAAGTACTCTGAAACATGGGAAAGTGAAAGAAGTAAGCTTATAAAGCTTAGAATGTTCAAATGTAAAATAATAAGCATTAGCAATCAATTTAGCTTACTACAATGTTGTCATAATTTGCTTAAATAATGTTTAGATCTTACTTTCCCATCTTACTCATCGGTAACCTTACCAAAGGCTTAGAATACAAAAGGCACCTTACTTAATAGCTTACTTACATACCTGCAACATCTCACTTAACACATGAGTACTCTTTCATAATATAGGCATATTGCCAATCATGTCATAAAGTGTCACAAGCATAATTGAAAACTCATCACTTACTTAATACTTGATAATCTCAATTACTTACAATCTCAATATTAAATAAGCCTTAAATGCATACTTGTACTCTTTCTTCATGTTCTCACCTTGTCGTTTCTTTGACTTACTATTTGGATTACTCAGGAACGTTTTCCTTTTTGAACTTACCATTACCATGTCTTGACATGGTCTTAAGTGGTATCCTTGCTTATGAACTCACCAATGCCATGCCTTGGCATGGTCTTACATGCGACCTTTGCCTTATAGTAACTCATCAATGCCATTTCTTGAGATGGTCTTACATGATTTCCTTGCCTTATAGAACTTATCAATGCCATGCCTTGGCATGGTCTTACATGATATCCTTATCTTACCAAATGCCATGTTCCAAACATGGTCTTACATGGTATCCTTATCTTAGTGCCAATGCCACATCTTGATGTGGTCTTACATAGAGTCCTTAATCAATACCGATGCCATGTCTTGACATGGTCTTACACGGGATCCTTGCCTTACCAATGCCATGTCTTGACATGGTCTTACATGGTATCTTTAACCGTCAATTCCTCCTTAAATGCCATGTTATGAACATGGACTTTTTTGTCAATTATTCCTTAATTGCCATGGTACAACCATGGACTTTGAGATATCAATGCCTTGTCAAGTCATAGCTGAAACATACTTGCTCAAATTCTTAAGGTTAGTCGCATAACTCAATAATAACAATACTAATAATAGTAATTGCATAATAATAAAATGCTACTCAACTTACATACTTACATTCTCAATCTCATCATATCGTCCACTTAACTTATTCTCATCAAACTATGATACTCAATACTTTCTTGTTATCATACAAAGCCATAATATAAAATATGGTCTTACATATAAATTATACAAGTTCTCTTTCCAATATCGAATTATTATCGAACATTAATCATTATATCTGAAAATCAATACTAAAGTATTTATGTCCAAAATATCAATTTATCATTCAAATATGCATAATTAAATGCTTATTAAACATATGAACTTACCTTGATACCAAAACGACCATTTTACCAACTTTCCCGATTTTCAGTTTTTCACCCATTCTAGGTCCTAATCTCACTTTACGGGATCTAAAACATCATGTTTCACTTATTTAATTAATGTACTATTCAAAACATTCCCTAACTCAAACTTTGAAAAAATTACAATTTTGCCCCTAAACCTTTGCAGAATTACGATTTTGCCCCTAGGCTTGAAAATTAAAATTTATCCATTTTTATTATGTTTTATGACAGTATAAACATTTTTCCCTTCTATGGCAACATCAAATTCCCACTCTATCATGTACTTATGAACATTAGGTATTTTTACCGATTATGTTGTTTTACTCGTTTTCACTTAAAATCGCTTAGAAAAAGTTGTTTAACATAATTTCAAGCTTCATATTCTACCAGGAAACATCAAAATAAACACATTTAAACTATGGGTATTTTTCCAAATATGAACCCTAGCATGATTATTGCTAGAATAAGCTAAATCAAGTTACCAGGACTCCAAAAACGTAAAGAACATTAAAAACGAGTCTAGAACGTACTTACTATTGAGCTTGGAAAGCTTGGAAACCCTAAACATGGCTTCCCCCATGCTATATTCGGCCTCCATGAAGAAGATGGACCAATTTGGCTTTATTTTCCCTTTTTAATTCTTTTTATTATTAAATGACCAAAATGCCCTTAAAGGCTTTTCTTTCAAATTTGTCCTATTTTTGCCCATTTTTGTCCAAACTTAAATATAATGGTCTAATTACTAAATAAGGACCTCCACTTTAAGAACCCATTTCAATTAAATCCCCTTTATTATCTAGAACACACATTTTGCTAATTTTACAATTTGGTCCTAATTATCAAATTAGGCACTTATACATAAAATTTCTTCACAAAATTTTCACACAATTATTCAATCAATGAATAAACCTTAAAAATTAATCGAAATAAAAAAAATTTTGACCTTAGATTCGTGGTTTCGCAACCACTATTCCGTTTAGGCCCTATTTCGGGATGTTACATTTTCTTCACATTTGGACCGTTATGGACTTCCTACACCACTCAATCTTATTGTTAGGTTCTCCATGACACAATTGGCCAATTTGGGTATAAAAAATGACACAAAGATAATAAAATTTATTAACAACAAAACTAAAAATCAACAAAAGTAAAGAAAAGACACATAATTTGCTTGAGAATAAGCTCTTTAAGTGTAATGGATAACCCAATTTGACGTATCAAATTACGACAGATCATGTTTCAACTGAACGACCTTCTTCGCTATTCTTTTACCTTGAATTTTGCTGAGTTTATGCTCGAGCAACACAAACCAAGCACATAATAAGAAACGATTTTATTACTTTCAATACGAAAGTAATTGTCTCAATAAAAATTGGTAGAAATTCTAATTTATAGAAAATAAAAATTATTCTAAGAGAATAAATTTTCACTACTTTCTGGCAAAATAATAATATATGAAACTTATGTGTAAATAACTTTACCAGTGCCATCTATTTAATAAAAAACACACTACTATGGAGTATGGTGGGTGTGTCACCCTAGATAATAACACTAGGGTTGTCACCCCTTCATGAAATATAAAGGGATTTGCGCCTTTCCTATATTGGGTCCAATTATACATGATTCTTGAACTTTTGACCTAGTACTTTATAATTTAATCTAACCCAATGTTTATTTTCTATTTCCTAAAATAAATATTAATTAATTAATTAGTTTAATTAATTAAATTAAGTAAATTAATTTCCCAATTAAATAATTTTTTCAACTCAATTCTAATTCTTTTAAAGTTATGACGACTTTACTGTAAAAGAATCTATGATGAAATATATTTAATTTTCACATTTAATGGATTCATAATGGCTAACTAATTTAATTTCATTTTCGAACTTCAATTATTTAATTATAATTAATTAAATAATAATTTGAAAATCTTAAATTAATTCTCGAGTCATTTCTATACTCAGTGAGAAAGCACATTCATTTGTAAATGCGACCCATTTTTCTAACTTCATCATTTCCATTCATTTATGTTAATTTGGTTCTATATGCAATTCATTTTTTATTTCAGTGAGCTAGCGGAGGGACCAATTGGACATATGTAATTAGCATTCAAATATTTTATAATTAAGTTTTAGTTTTTCGCCTATTAATTATAAAATTATTTAGTCACGAAGTGATTCCATTATATTATCGTGATTGAATTCTCCTTAATTACATAACATTACGAAAGCTATTTAATCAGTGCTCGTGCAATGACCTTATCATTAGTGTGTTCCCTCATAGGATATCCTTAATCACTTTGGGATAAATTCGTTCTCCCAATATGATCATATTTTATCTTATGGTAACGAATACATATTCCTTCATGAAAAGTCAAATACTATTAAATAGTAATTAAGTCATTTATCAACAAGACAAATGGCCTGTGGCCACATTTGTTTTTCATCCATCATATAATATCGATGGGAGGATATCATTTACCTATTAGTTGGGCTATGAAATCCACTATTGTGAATGATGCTACAAATTGTAGAAGTCGTATTCCCAGCACACCAGCTTTCGATTCCTTATATATTTGAATTTGGGTTTTTACTTACATCAGAGTATATAAGTTACGCATATATAGTCTATCATCCACTCAGGGTTAACGTATGTCATGCTATGAATGTCACAAGTGAATAAATCCATAAACGAATCTAGGATCTATTATACTTGGGTCTTATCCAATGTGTTGTCAGTCTAATCAATTACATTTATATCTCCATCTTTTGGGAGTTATTCACTCTTATGCTCAAGAGAAAGCATCTCCCCAATTGGACTTGATAGACGACTATATTAGGCTTTCAATCAATTTTCTCATTTCTGATTAGACTAAGGACATGGTTAGATTCATTTACTAATACAAGCTGACTTTCCATATTATGATCCGACCACGTAATACCACTTAATATTAATTAAACATTAAATAACCAATGAGCCAATATTTGCTTTCATTTTGCTTTGCGTGTAAAAACATCGAGGACAATATACTAAGGGTATTAATGTAATTAATAGATGTTATTATTAAACCAATTTGTTAAAGAAATACAAGTATACAAAATGAATATACTACACTTTGGGTAGTGGATCCAACATATTGAGTATTTGATTGATATCTAGCCCATAAATGAAGATCATTCTATTAGGGAAAACATATTTTGGAATTTTGGAACAAAATGAATGTCATGAACATTTGAATTAGATTGGAACTCTAATTGATTAGCTGTCAAGAGTCCATATTTGTATTACTTAATATTGTAATTAGATTATAATATTATAATTTTAATGGGATTACCATATGATTATAATTACATGCATTTCCGTATTAATATGACATTTCTTTTTCTTTCGTTCTCAATAAATGTCGATATTGAAAATGTTGAAATGCCATTATTTTTTACTTATTAATATTTATAATCGTAAGTTTGTAGATGCATATAAATTTTCTCATCGTTCTCATGTATATTTGTAGGTATTTATTCAAGACCATTGAACCTATTTTAAACATACATGTGAGTATCTTTGTAATTGTAGGCTTACAATTGCATACAAATATTTCATCATTCTTTTGTATATTTTTAGAGTATTATTTTTAATCTATGTATATTTTCTTAGTTATTACTGCTATTATGCATATTCATTTTGTATGCATAATTTACCTCCCCCCCCCCCCCCCGGGTTTCATGTCAGAATGCAGTGAAAAGGATATTTTTATTGGTACACTCTGCCTATCCGAACTCTTTTACGAGTATACATTTTTAATTTTTAAACCTTTTTTAGTAAATCATGAAAGTGGATAGATCTTTGAGTTAAACACTACATTTAAAAGTGTACTCTTACCTTTCAAATACTTTTGTTTTTTATTTGATTTTTTTTACTTATATAATGAATAACATTCAAATTTTATTTTTAATTTTATCTTTGAATTTTAACAGAACAATATGAATAAAAAATAATCAATTTTTATTTAATTTATACATCTCATAAAAATATATAATTTTCAAAGTCTTTGATAAAAATAAAAAATATTTTAAGTGATTCAGCTATAGTTTTTTTTTTTTGGAAAAAACCTAACTACACTACCTAATCAAAATCTAAGATTCAACTACCCTACTATTCCCATAACTCCCTAAAAAAAACCTTGACTTTAAAGGACTTCCTTTGGATGACTCCATATTGTGTGCCATATTGTACTTCGCCCAACTCATTGAGATCTTAATAGTATCCATAAAATGCAATATATGCCTTGGAACACGAAAAAGTTCCTATTCTTCTATATACGCCATACTAACAAACCAAATAATGTAGACCACAAGACCCCATTTCTCAAAGTCCAGCCGGAGCTGTCCAAGTTGGCATTTACCCAATCTAAAAGATTACTAGAGAAGAAACGTTCCTGACAACTCTTTGGCACAAAGTACTTCCAAACATCTTTAATAGTTGAACAGTCTCTCAATACATGTAAAATATCCTCTGTGTCATGTTGACAAACTGGGCATGACATATTTTGTCCAATGCCTTTACGTACACGCTCCTAGTTAGTAAGCAATCTTTGTTTACAAGTGAGCCATAAAAAGAAGCGAACGCGATGAGGTCCTTGGTACTTCCATACAGTCTTCCACCTATTATTTTTCTCATTCCACGTGGCCTTTTTTAACATATGATACACATTCTTGACCGAAAAATCACCATTAGCGGTTCGTGGCCAAAAGATTTTATCAGGGCCAATTAGAGGGTGTGGTGGTGGAATGCTCACAATTTGTTTCACAATTTCTTTTGGCACTTGTCCTTTAAAAGCATCTAAGTCCCATGCACCATCTTCCATTACCATATCTTTGAGTAAACATTTCGTGATTGGTTTGTTTGTGAGTGGAACATATGCCTTTAATGGTCCTACCTTTGGAATCCAAGAATCTTCCCAACAACGAACGTATGCTCCTGTCCCAATGGACCAACACAAGTTCTCTCTCAGCAATGGCCAAACCTTTGCAATCACTCCCCGTATAGCTGAACAATTACTCTTCCTAATATCTTCAAGAATCCTTTCTTTTACCCTCATATTTTGAGCGCAAAACCTTTACCCATAAATCCTCTTTTCTGGTAACTAGATTATACCCTAATTTTAACAGGAGGAGGTGTTTTGATCATCTAAGTGTCGGAGACCTAGGCCAGCACATAGTCGTGGTTGACTGCCACATAGGACTGTCGTTAGGGAGGTAATAGAGTTTAACGATAGAGTTACCACTTCGTAACAAAATAATAACGTAAGTGACTAAAAAGTAACATTTTAAATATAAGTGACTAAAATGTAATTTGAGACAAACAAAAGTGACAATTTTTATAGTTTACTCATGTTTTAATATATGTTAATTTATTTTTATAACTCTATTTATATTAAAAAAATATTAACAGATAAAACCATATACATTTAAATGTAGATATTTAAGTTAAGTACAAATTTTCATTCTTAATTTCTTTATTTATAAATTTGATCAAATTAATGAAATGCAAGTATCCTTAATATTAAATGAATGATTGCATTAATATATATATTTGAAGTTTTTCTTTATATATTTAATCTTTGGACTTCTTAAAAATATTTTTTTTTCTAAACGTAATATTTTTATTTATTAAAATATATTTTCTTGAATTTAAAAGTATATTTTATATATTCTAAATATATTTGTCAGAATTTATATGAATATTGAATTTATGATTTTTTAGAATTTTTATATAAATTTTTAAAAAATATTTCATTTTTATCAAAGTTTCTTTTTATTGAATTATTTTTGTTTTATACATATATATATATATATATATATATATATATATATATATATATATATATATTCTGTAACAATACTTTGAAACATGGAACATTAACATAATGAATTCTTTTCTTAAATTTTAAAATTTCGATATTTTGGTAAATATGATAATTAATTCAAGTTTATTTTAGATATTAAAATTTTATATTATTAATTTATATAAATAATTTTAAAAATTCAACATGTATATTAATTTGTTAATCATAGTATTTCTTTCTTTTTTGATAAATAATCATAGTCTTACTTAAACATTACAAATTTTGTAACAAATAAATATAAAATATTAAGGTTGATACATAAAACGGAACCCGAGCATTGCAAGAGATAATAAAACTAGTAAATTATATTAGGATGATATTAAATCTATAATACATTCAAAGGTTATTATACACTCAATCATATATAATAACTTTTCTAATTTAATTAAATTACTTATATAATTATTTTTTTAAAAAGAAAATAATAAACAAACAGGATGTTAAATTACCTTTTCAAAGGTTTTCTTTCTTTTATAATTTAAATAATTTTTAGCTATTCTTTTCAAATTCTAATAGCCTTTTATTTATTTTATAAGGTTTTTTAGTTTTTGGAAATTGATGAAAATGCATAAGCAAAAATTAAAAAAAAAAAACTAAAGCTAACAAATAACAAAATAAGCAAAATTGAAATAAAAAAAACTAAGCAAAAAAAAAAAAAATTGAAAATTGAAACCATATCATATCAAACTTTGGTTTTGGTTTAACATAATAATATTTGGTACCTAAATTTGATATTTTTTCTTAATTTGGTACTTAAACTTTTTTTTGTCCAATTCGATACCTGATCTTGACACTTTTTCTTAATTTGGTACTTAAACTTTTTCTGAGCCCAATTTGGCACCTGAACTTGGCCTTTTTTTCCTAATTTGGTACTTGAACTTTTTTAAGTTCAATTTGGTACCTAAATTTATTAAATTTTATACAAATTACGCAAAATACTAACGATATTAATTTTTTTTTGTTATGCTACAGAAATATTGTCAGTATTAGAGGAAATTCATGTTAAAAAAATAGGTGTTGAACTATGCTTAACGAATTAATATTAAATAAGAAAAAAATATTTTTAACACCTCAAATTAAAAGAAATTCATTATTTTCAGTTCATAAAATATTTAATTAAATAAATAAAACTAAAAGTAATTGAACATATAAAATACAAAAAAAATCTATCATCTGTCTCATGTCAGTCATACATTGATTACTTTTCCTACTTTATAAAGAAATAACATTGTTAGTATATTGGATTAATTTGTATAATGTTTGACAAGTACCTAATCGAATAAAAAAAAGATTAAGTATCAAATTAGGAAAAAGAGTCAAGTTCAAATACTAAGTTGAACCCCCAAAAAGTTTAAGTACCAACTTAAAAAATAGTATCATGTTTAGGTACCAAATTAGAAAAACATATCAAATTTAGGTACCAAATGTTATATTAAACCTTTAAAAAAATAAAAATAAATATAAAATAAATAAGTGGCTACTAAAATTTAAAAAGAATAGCTAAAAAGGATTTAAATTATAAAAGAAAGAAAACGTAATTTAATAAACCTGTTTGTTATTTGTCAAAATTTTAATTATATAAGTAAATTAATTAAATTGGAGAAATTATTTAAAACTTACGGATGTGATATTATTTTGATTGTTTAAAAATTATTAATTTTTAAAATTATCTTAAATAAACTATTTTTTAAAATTGAATTAATGACGTGATCTGGGTAAGATCTCAACAGATATGATTATTAATACATTTCAAAGATTAAATTTATGTTATATTCTAATCATAAAAATACAATAATAATATTTTCATCTGCCCACGATTCTCGTCTTCTGTTCTTTAAAGTCAAATTAAGTATTCAGTGAAAACGAAAAAAATAAATAAATTATCAAAATAAACAAATAATTTATTATTCATTACCAATAAATAAATCAACTAACTTCTATCGTCTCGTCTAGTCTCTTTCCCGTCTAGTCTACCCTCCTCTGTCACTTCTTTATCCTTCTCTATCCGCATCCGTCTGCTCTGAAACTGCGTCTTTTCTGAAGCTCCAATAGTGCCAGTGCTTTTCTTCTTCCATTTTCTTTAGCCTTATGATCCAAAGGTCAGTTCAATTCTTAGTTATATTTTTCTTTTTAATTCCAATTTTGTTATTTTTTTCACTGTATTGTGCATTTTGCAGTGTATAAATTTTATGTGAAGCAACAATAAATTAGCGTAGTTTTCAAAAACATTTTTCATCTTAGATTTCTTTTTCATATTTTTGGAGATGAAGAGAATAGAAATATTTGTGTCCCTTATAATTGATTTTATTATATAAATATTTCTTCTTCTTTTTTTTTCAGGGTCTTTAGCTTTGTTGGTCAGACTATCAAAAACTCGGAGGAAGATCGAGCAAATTTCGACTACTCTTTTTATTTCTTTGGGTTGAAGAAGATTTGTTTTTATTTTTATCTTTGTAAAGGTATGAGCCGTTAATTTGCTGTCCAGAAAAAAAAAATTAAAGAACAAAAAAGTCAAGCTGAAGTCTTTATCTCTTTTTACCAAATTTTCTTGGCCTCCGAAAGGAAATTTGTTTATGTAATATATGGCATCATCGCGAATGTACCACATTATTTTCTCTTTCTTCTATATGCCCTTAAAAAAAAAAAAATCTTCCTTTTAAGCATATTGGAAATGGGCAGTTGAGGATTTTATTAATCCCCCATTATTATTATTTGATTTTAATCATAAGAGAAAACACTAAAAAGTTATATTTCCTGATTTATCCAATTATTATCATAGCTAGTAAAGTTTTTGTGTGATATATTACCATGGGTTTTGCCTTCATGTCTTTTAGATATCCTTGTTGATTGTTTAGATTCCTAGACTACGGGTAAGGTAAGGGTAGTTAGACTTTAACAAGAACACAGTTGATACTTTACCAGAATGTTTCTATTGGGTTTTCTGCTTTGTTTGTTAATTTATGTTAACAATTCCTTCCACGACTAGGATTTGGAATTGGATGAATTTAGTACATATTCATCTCCCGGGTTCATGTTATATTACTGCATTTGGTCTTGCATACCTCTTTTGCGATTAATTCATGTTTTGGACTTTTGATTGCTCTATTCTTATTTCTTCGTTTTATTTGCAACTTTACCGCAGGTATTCTGGGAAGTTTTATTTGATGGCTTCACCAGCTATTGACTCTGCATGGCTATCCTCGCCTAGTGAGCCCTTTTGTAAATCTTTGAATGTAGGGGAAGCACATCCAGCCGATATTTTACCTGTGCTGGAAGCTCCTGTGCCTTTTGCATCTGATAACTCTAATGCTCCACAACCGCCACCTCTCCCTAGTAAAAATTGTACAAGAACTAAGTATTCCAAGAGGCCTCTTGAATATAGTGTTGTCCCAAAGGAAACAAAGGATACATGGGACAACCTGTTTAAGGAAGGGTATGGTGCAGATGTTTGTATTCTCACCAATGAAAAATCATGTGTTCTAGCTCATTCTAATGTTTTGGTGAGTTAATTATATATATATATATATATCCTTGCTATCTCTTAATTAAAACAATAAAGGTGGCTTGATTTATATCATAATGTAAAGGAACTTTTCTTCTAGTTATTAGATAGAGGATTTGAATTGTTGTTGGTTACTTTTAAATTTGAGTAGAAATTCAGCCAATGGTCTTACATTGCTATTCTTCAAAAACGGAAATTTTAAGTAATGTTCGAGCTTTAATTTGTTTCCTTCTAAATGGCAGAATACTTATTTTACCATATACATGTGGAAAGATAGAAGCTATAAGACTGTAATATCATCAATTCGTTATACTTTGATTTCTGATTTATGAGCTAAATTTTCTTTCTTCTCCTTTGCAGAGTATTGCATCACCTGTGCTGGCTAATGTTCTCTGGCTATCAAAAGTCAAGAATGGCATGAGATACATCAAAATCCCCGGAGTACCTCATGGAGCTGTCTGCATGTTTATTCGTTTTCTATATTCATCTTGGTATGTTTGAAATATTTTTCTGCATACTTTTGGCATAAAATTTTCAGCGGTAGTTTGTGGATCTGGTTTTAAATCATTATATGATGATAGTTTCCTGTCTGTTTCTACCATATTTTAAGTGGCAACCAAAACCAGAAAATATGTTAATTTATGTATTATTTGACAGATATGGCTTGATACTAACTACTATATTTGTAGTCTCTTAAAGTTGCTCTGTTTATTTCCTTTCTTTTCTTTTTATCACTGCCTTAAAAGGCCTAAGAACATATATAAAGGTAGGATGCTGGGAACTAAACTGTTCCACTGTGGCTGTGCAAAGAGTTGCACCAAACCACCAAGTCCATGCATGGTTATTTATGTCGAGATAATTTGTTTCATGGTCTTTTAAAGGTGTCTGTAGAGTCTGTGATTGTAATTTGTGAATAATACATGATCGATTAGAACCTTCATTCAGGAGAACGATACTAGTTAAGCTCAAACTGGACATTTCTAGAAAACCATTTCTATCTGTAAAAGGAAAAAGGAAATCAACTTGTTTTTCCATTTGCGAGGATTTCCTTTTTCCCCTGTAGACCAGTATGTTATGTACTAGTTGTGTAAACTTATAGGCACTGCTAAATTGGCATAGGTTCTTTATCTCTGTACCCGGTTATCTCTGTTATAATTCGGTATACTTGGTTTTATTCTATACTGAAATACAGCTATGAAGAGGAGGAGCTGCAGAAGTTTGTTCTCCATCTGTTAGTCTTGTCACATTTGTACTCAATTCTATCACTGAAAAGAGTTTGTATTTGCTCACTGGAGCATGGCTGGCTTACCAGAGAAAATGTGATAGATGTTCTTCAGTTAGCAAGGAATTGTGATGCACCTAGGCTTGCCTTCATTTGTGTCCGTATGGTTGTAAAGAATTTCAAATCTATATCTTTAACTGAAGGATGGAGAGCAATGAGACGTGCCAATCCTGCTCTTGAGCAAGAACTTGTAGAGTCTGTTGTTGAAGCAGATACTGTAAGTGTTAACCTTCTTTATGTTTGGAGGAGTTTATATTTGTTAATTGATCTTCCTAAAGAATATAATACACCTTTTATTCTGTTTGTTAATCAATTTGTTTTCTTTTTCTCTCTCAGGTAGGTTAGATTTGTGTTATTATTTTTTTCTTTTGAGGGGATTCAACATAGTATACTCTTTTGTTTAAAATGTCTCATCCTCTGTCCAAAAGATTCTTCATTTTACGCTTTTTGTTTCTGTTACTTTTTTGGCTCAAATGTGTTTCCTCTTACTAATTCTCAGTTCTTACTAGAAAGCTTCTTTTGAAAGAATAAAGTGTTTAACCTTCAGTGAACTGACTATTTGCAGTGCCTGTTGGTGTAGGTTATTACAGTTTGGAACATGATTCTATCGCATGGGAGATTTTGTTTATTAGCCCTTATGAGAATCACTTTGTCATTATTTGTTATGCAGCCTATGTATACCCTTTCTTCCCTTCCCTCATAAATGCTGCTCTAATTATGATGCCCGAATATATTAACTGGTTTCTTATTATTATGAATGGAGTTTGCTGATAATTGACCTTATATGGTTATATGTTGTAGAATTATTCTGTTTTTACATCATTGGTTTTACTTATTCCTTTCTTTCCCTCAGAGAAAGCAAGAGAGGCAGAGAAAAATGGAAGAGAAAAAAGTATACTTGCAATTGTACGAAGCAATGGAGGCCCTCCTTCACATTTGCAAGGATGGTTGTAGGACGATTGGACCTCGTGATAAGGTGCTAAAAGGGAGCCAGGGTGCCTGTAATTTTCCAGCTTGTAAAGGGCTTGAAACTTTAGTGCGTCATTTCTCAAATTGTAAGACTCGGGTCCCTGGTGGATGCGTTCACTGCAAACGCATGTGGCAGCTTCTTGAACTGCATTCCCGCATGTGCAATGAGCCTGATTCATGCAAGGTTCCTCTTTGTAGGTAAGCGTTAAACTTGAACAACATATGATATCAATCACTTCAGAGAAACATTGTAAAGAGGGGACAAGGCTGATTCAGACTTGTTCTCTTGCAATATGATTGGATTTGATGGAAAGATGTGATCCATCATTGTAGTTGTTGTCAATGATGAAATGTAGTGTATAACTGACACTGTTGATTAAATTGTCTTCTTTTAATTGTATTTTGTATTTCATAGGCATTTCAAGGAGAAAATGCAGCAGCAAAGCAAGAAAGATGAGACAAAGTGGATGGTGTTAGTGAGCAAAGTTATTGCAGCAAAGAATGCAGTTCGGTCATTCTCATCTCGGTCGAAAGGTTTATTCTGACTAACTTATCTTTTAAATGGGAAAATGGCATTACCATGCATCTCTTTTTATTGCAATTGGCTAATGCTCCCATATATTCTAACTTATACTTGTTCGACAATGGGAAAAATAAAATGAAACGATATTTACTAATAATAAATAGTAGTTTTCTCTTATCTTTTGTTATAGAAAAGTTTGAAGAACAGATGTAGGCAGTGGATATAATTAAAATGACGTCATTGATATTTCTTTCAATTTGATATTTTCCTGCTTCACTTATTTCTTCTGCTGTTAACTCACTTAGAATATTCCTAAGCTCATTGATTAATAAAATATGTATGCAAAATAAGATCTTAATTCAGGCTGAGATGACTCTAGACTCGCAGATTATTTGCAGCTCAGCCTACTGTTTTTATTTTAAGCTCAGACTTCCAAAAACAGAATGGAAGAGAAAGGAAATCCCTTACGACCATATAGATCCTAAATGGATGAGCGTCGTCCTTAGCTGAATATGAAGGGAAATACTCTGCATTCTTCCCCTGAATTGAACAATCTGTTCCTGCCCATAACAGGCCTGAATTGAGTGCATGGGTCAAATATTAGAAGTATTTGTAAATTAAAATATTTTATATTTATTTTTAAAAATTTTGTTACAAAATTTACAATGTTTCAAAAATACTATGATAAGATCATAGAAACAAAAGAGTATAAATGTTTAATTTTTAGAATTTTTATGTCATATATTAACCAACTACTAATATTTTTTATATTAATTTAATAGTTTTTTACTATAGTTTGTTTTCGTTTATATATAAATATATAGAGAGTTATAATGTCTAATGATTTATGAAATATATAATTTATTAAAACTTTCTTAAATTAATGAATATATTTGATATTATTTTTATTCAAATGTCTCTTAATTTTTTTTAATTTTTAAATTACCGAATATGTGAAATTATGTTTGATATTATTGAATATGTTTGCAATTAATTTAACTTTAAGAAATAAGGGAATGATATTCAAATATTAGGGTTTTTTTTTTAAATAGTTGTAATCATAATGAGTAAAAAATATTCTATCATTTTTGCCAATATTTTTTTTATTTTTTTATTTTTATGTTAAACATTTCCTTTAATGTGTAACATTCCTAAAACCCCTTGAGTCAAGAATAGTCCTTGAGTCAAGAATAGTGTTAATATAAGATGACATGTTAGAATTTTTGAAGGAAATAAAAGAAGAATTATTAGAGAAGACAATTGGAAATTGGAAGAAATTGAAATGACTTGTGTATTGAGAAAAATAAAATCGAGGTATTTATTAAATTGTAAAAAAGTGAAAAGTGATGGGTCAAAGTGTGAAAAATCAAAAGTTAAGAGGTTAAAGTGTAAATCTAAAAAATTTGAAGGATCAAAAGTGAAAACACTCAAAAGGTCCTTCTGACTCAAAATTGATAAATAGGGACCAAATTGAATAAGTTGAGAAATATGAGAGACTAAATCGTAATTTTACAAAAAAAAATAGTGACTCAAGGATGAAATTGTAAAGATTATGAGGGGCAAAATAATCATTTCTCAATTAAGATGGTTATCATGTAGTATCATAATAATTAGTGAATTTTTGTTGTTTAAATTTTATTGGTTGAAATATTTTACTATTTTATTTTATTTTAAGATATTTTAATGTTAATTAATGGTTAAAAAAAGAGAAAAGATGGAAGAAAAATCTTCATCCTTCCATCATTCTCACATCCACCATGAAAAAGATTAGAGAAAATTTTGAAATTTATTCATTTTAGTCCTTTTAATCAAATTCACCATTTTCACCTATAAATTAAAAAATTTTCCATAGCCACCAAGAAGAAAAAGAGATGAGAAGACATTGGTGAACATGAATTTTTTTTTTGGATTCAAGAAAATGGAAGATGGAGGGGAGAGAAAGATAAAAGGAGTGTAAGAAAGCAAGCTTTAGGGTAAGGATTTGAAGGTTTTCTTATAGATTTCATGTTTAATGTAAATAGAAATGTGTGAAAGTGATTTTAGTGTGATTTTTTATTATGAATTTGATGTGGCCATGAAGCAGAAAAAGAGAAGAAATGATGAAAATGATGGAAACAAGGTGAAGGTGGTGACTAAAGTGAGGACGGAAAGGAATTAAAGCAAAAATAGTGAATTCCTAACAAAAAAGAGGTAAGTACACCAAAAATCTTACCTTACCAAATTAGAATTATGTGTGAATTATATTTTAATTGTTATATGATTTTTCTTAAGATTTAATTACATATATGTATATGTATAGGAAAATCTTGATATTTATTATACCATTCTTGTAGAAAGAAGTGAATATATGAAATTAACATCGACAACGAAGTGAATAAACTAAGTGAAGTGAAATTATAGTAAAAAGGATTAAATTGAAAATTGTACAAAAGTTTAAGTGTGAAATTAAATATTATGATAAAGAGCTTAAATGAAGTGTTAAGTTTTTAGTGAATTAATTACAAATTCATATTTAAGTGAATTTCTTGTGATACTCAAATTTTATATTGAAAAGGACCAAATTCTAAAATATCAAAAAGTGACTAAGTGTGCTAAGGTTTTGAAATAATATATTCAAATATAGTGATATTTAATAGTGAAGTGAATATAGAGAGTAGGGTGATTAATGAAAATATATACTAGTAGGAACTAAATCGAAAAGATTATAAAGTAAGTGAAGTGAAATTTATGCAAAGAAGACTAGATAACACAATGATCAAAATTTGACATATGTAATAGAGTATTAACAAATAATTTTAATTAACTGTTTATGGTAGTAAGTTTCAATGTTAAGTGAAATTAAACCAACATGTTAGTGAATATCAAATTTAAAGAAATTAAGGACTAAATTGCAAATGTGCAAAAGTGACATGTGAAATGTAAAAATCCTCTAAATTTGAAATATTATAAGTCAGTGTATTATATATTTCATGTGCCAAAGAAATATTACTATAGTGTTTATTGAATTTTTATAATAAGGACTAAATTGGAAATAATTCAAAAGTATGTAAGTTCAATTGTGAAATGTAAAAGTGAAGTCGATTATGTTATATTTTCCCATGTAGACAAGATATGAACTAGGATGATATAGATGACATGCCATTAGGAAACATTTAGTGTGCTCTTTGTTATGTTAATGCACTTCGATTCCTCTCTATTATGATAAAGCACTTTGGTGTTGTTCTATTTTGATATTACACTCCGATGCCACTCTATTATGTTATTGCACCTTGATGCAACTTTATGTTATTTTTGTAACAGCCCAGTTTTAGCTAAAACGGAACAGTGGTTTCGGAACCACAAATTCGATGTCAAAAAAATATTTTAATATTATTTTTAGTGTCTATGGCATGTGATTAGATATGTGTGAAAATTTCATGTTTTAATTTTATCGATTAGATGGTTAATTTGACGAAATGACTAAATCGCGTAAAATGCAAAAGTAGCATGCTATAGGTTAAAAGTGTTTAATGGTTATTAAATTGAAATGTGGAGGTCTTTATGATGTTAATATACCATTGATAGTGGAATTTGACATAAACGGGCATGTATTTGATGTTTTAAATGTTATTTAAACTAAGGTTAATTTAGTAATTAAATAAAACAATGTATATTAAATAAAACAAAAGAGGAAAACATATTTATCTTTGTTTATTTCAACAGAAAATAGAAAAGAAAACCTAGAATTGGAGAGCTTTAAATTTTGACACCTCTGAAGCTTGATTAAGGTATGGTTTTAGCTCGGTTTTTTATGATTTCTATATTTTTGTGATCGTTGTATCGAGTACTAGCTAACCCAGGGACTAATTTGCAAAATTGCTTAATGTTTTGAAAGTTGCCATTGATGAATTCATGTGTTTTTAAATATTTGATGATGAAAAATGGATAATTGTTGATAGATTATCATATTTTGTTAAGTGATTTTTTTTTGGTAAAAATACTATTTAGGGATTAAATTGTGAAAAGTACAAATTATGTAGTTGAAATGTGACATAAATGGAAGTTATGGGCAGCTAGGGAACTATAGTAAATTCGGCCAAGCATTGGTTTTGTCAAATTTGGTGTAATTTGTGTTTTTGTGAAATAAGGACTAAATTGAATAAATGTGAAACTTTAGGGGCTAAAGTGTAAAAGTGACCAAATAGGTATTTTTGGATGAAATTGAATGAATAGGTGATTAAATGAGCTAAATCTGAATTCATATAGATCAAGAAAGAAAGAAATCAGATTTAGATCGGGGGAAATAGAAAGTTGTCGAGTAGTCGATCCGATTCGTTCATCGTATATACGAGGTAACTTCATATGCAAATAAATGTATTTAAATTAAAATATATATGTTTATTGGTTATTGAATTGCATCGAATGCTGAATGATCGAGTACGAGCAAGAATCGACAGAGTTACGACGTTCGAAAGCCCCGTACGAACCTTAGGAATAGTATAAGATACAAATGTCATGACATTAGGATTATCGAGATGTGTTTAAGTGTAAGACCATGTCTGGGACATTGGTATCATTATATGATTTCGTATGAGACCCTATCTGGGAAAGTGGCATCGATATGTGATAACATGTAAGACCATATTCGGGATATGGCTTTGTACGAGCTATATGTGATTTCGAGTATCCTTAACGATTCCGAACGGCTCAACGGGCAAACCCAAGACGAGAAAGAATGTGTAAATGAATTAAACGATACAAGTAGGTATGAAATTCATATGATCATTGAAAGAAAGGTAAGTGATGAATATTGAATGTATGATATGAGGTAAGTTGGTAATTATACATGTATTTAACTATGCTTACCTTATATGATATGATATGTGTTACTCATATGGTAAATTTATTTGTATATGGCTTACTAAGCTTTCAAAGCTTACTCTGTGTGTTCTTTCTTTGTTTTATAGAGTATCGAAGCTAGCTTGAACTTGGGAATCGTCAAGAATCATCGTCACACTATCGAACGTTTATTTGGTACTTTTGAAGCTTGTAATTATAGTATATGGCATGCATAGGCTAGTGTCATCTTGATATGTTTTGAGTTATGAACTTAGCCATATGAGTTGGCTTGTAAATTGTATAGTGGTTGTAGATGAACTTGGTTATGTGATAGTTTTTTATATGAGATGATATGGCATGTGATGTATAGATATATTTGCATTGTATTTTGGCAAGTTTAATATGGCTAATGTGGTGTGGTTAATTTGTGGTTAGGTGAAGCATTGTTGGTATGTGAAATGGTATGTTTTGGTATGAAATAAGGATGATGAATTGGTATGTTTTTTAGGCATGAATTAGTTGACAAAATGGTGATAAAATGCCTATAGAAGTTAAGTGAAATTAAGGGATATGGCATATTGTTTTGGTATGTTTTTGGTTATGAAGTTAGTAATTGAATGGATGGAATTTGAATGGCATAAAATGTATATGAAATGGCATGTTTTGGTTGCCTATAAATGTATTGAAATGGTACAAATTGATGTGGTTTAGGTATGCTTGAGGAGGGTGAGAAATGTGGCTTAAACCAAGCCTATTTTCATGCCACACAGTTGAGCACATGGGCGTGTGACTCGACCGTGTGACCCTTGCATCTTAGTTTAAAACAAGTCAGTGAGTTACACAGCTTTGACACACAGGCGTGTCTACTGGCCGTGTGTGGCACACGGGCTGGCACATGGGCGTGTGGCCTGCCGTATAACCCAAGTCAGTATACCCTCCAGTTTTCACATGGCCATGACACACGGGCATGTCTCCGGCCGTGTGATGCAAGTCAGTATGTATGCCCTGTTTCCACACGGCTTGGTCACACGAGTGTGTGACCCCTGTATGCATGAAATTTTTTTTATGTTTCCCAAAACTTTCAAATGTTATTGGTTTAGTCCCGAATCTCTTCCGAGCATGTTTTAAGGTCTCGTAGAACTTTATAAGGGACAATCTGATTGTGTTTGATTGATATTTATGTGAAATTGAATCTTGTATAGGAAATGAAAGTTATATGTTGTGTATTGATTGGTAATGCCTCGTAACCCTATTCCGACGACGGATACGGGTTAGGGGTGTTACAATTTTTGTATATCCTACATGTTCTGTTAATTTTACATTGAGCATTTGTTAAATAATAAATGACAAAATAAAGTAATGATCAATATGATAGGTTTATGGTAAGTGAAAGGAAATGATAGTGAAATAAACTATTTTGAATAAGATAATATAATATTAATGTACATCATTTATACTTATTTAGGGAAAAGGTAAGATTAAATCTTGTTGTACTCACTAAGCTTTCATAAACTTAACCCGTGTTTTCCAACGCGTAGGTAAAGACTCGAAATAAAGTTTTATTGGGGATTGAGTTCTTCACATCTCATCACATCTCAAGGACTTCGAGATAAGTATGGGATTTTCAAAACATTGGTTTAGGTTAATGGCATGTACATAGGTGAGCAATAGCATAAGAAAGGGGATGTCTAGCTATACTTGTGTTATATATATAGTATTTGGATTGAGTAAATACAACGTATTACATGGTTTAGGAGTCTTGGTTAATGTTTGGATTGATTATGAGCAAACTTGGTATGGGTTAAACGTGTTTAAAAGCAGAAATTTCAGGTCCTCTGTCTCAAGTTTCGAGACATGCGAAATGTGTCTCAAGACATAAAAACTTCGAACCTAAATATCTAAAATAATGATGCCATGTCTTCAGATCAATGGCCCATTATCTTGAAACTTACACCCTATTGTCTCGAGATAGGGTGTAACACCCCAAACCTGACTCAATCACCGGGTTTGAGTTATAGGATGCCACATTCATTCCCAAATCAACTATAAACAATTACAACTCAATTTAACAATTCAATCGTGCTATTCAGGTCATTATGCATTCATAACATGTTTCACAATCATATTCAGACTTTATACGAGCTTACGAAATCTCTTTTGATAACCAAAGATCGAATAAGAACTAAAATGTAAAGTTTCAAAACTATTAGATTGACGTCGCAACTTCGAGGGTTCCAGGTTGCGATACAACTGATTGACTTGTCCTTATTACGGCAATAAGGAGTTGGATGTCGTGACATGACTCACTATTTTCAAAACATCACTAAATGGCAAACTACAACAACCTACACATTTGACCATTGTCTATTACCACCATTTAAACTGCATACATTTCAAAAGTCTTATATAATGCCATTTCATCAACATTTCCATCCAATATCACCTAGTTAACAATTCAACATATGTTCTATTGCAAAATTTCAGCCATTTAAATTATTTAAGTATAAGTGTTACTTCTGCAATAAGAAAGGACACTTCAAAGCCAACTACAAAGAGTGAAAGGATTGCCTAGCTAGTAAAGGCAAAGGTATGAAACTCTTTATGATTAAAATTTTATTAGTGGAGGATTCAATAGACCACAGGGTCATTGATTCCAGAGCCACTAACTATATATGAGTTTCTCTACAAAGGTTCAAGGAAATAAAATATCTTAGAGATAAGAGTCTCTCATTACAAAACAGAGATGTGATAAGTGTGGTAGCTGAAGCAGTGAGAGATGTGCATCTTTATTTTGATAATTTTAAGAAGATTATTTTGAAACACGTTTTTGACGTACCTAGTTTCAAAAGAAACTTAATTTCTGTTGCATGTTTATTTAAAGATGGCTTTACTGTGACTTTTAATAATGGTATTGTAGATTCCAGAAATCGTACTCTTATTGTAATGGATGGATGTCAAATAATCTCTATTTTATTAAACCAAAGATGTACACACTACTTGAAATTGAATTAACAAATAAAAGACTTAAGACTTCTCACTCACACGAGTTGTACCTTTGACATTTGGGACTTAGTAATATTAACCAAGAAAGAATCACTAGCATTGTGAAAGATGACCCCTTAAGTTCACTTTAAGAAGTTGATATTCCACAATGTGAATCTTGCTTGGAAGTTAAAGTGACTAAGTGATATTTTAATACAAAAGGAACGAGGGTTGTGAAACTCTAGAACTTGTACACACTGATGTATGTGGCCCCATGAACGTTAGTGTGAGAGATGGTTATGATTATTATGTAACATTTATAGATGATTATCCAGATATGAGTTTGTGTACCTAATGCACCGCCATAGTGAAACCTTTGATAAATTCAAAGTGTTTTGGGTGGAAGTGGAGAAACAACTAGGTTTACTCATAGAGACATTTTGGTTTGATTTAGGTGAGGAATACTTATTGGATGAGTCTTCAGATTACCTTGTAGATAATGAGATATTATCCCAAATAACTATGTCGGGAACTCTACAATAGAATGGCATGATAAAGAGAAGGAATCCCAAATTGAATAAAATGAAAGTTGTTGGAAAATTATGTCATGAATTAGAAGCTTGAGGTCCCTAATCATTATATATGAGGTCAAATATAGATTCCATCAATTAAATCGAAATATATAGAGTTTTCAAATATTTGGATATAAAGGGACTAAAGTGAATAAAATTTCATTTCATAATTAATTGATATATTCCTATGCGCTTCAAGTGAAACTAATAACGTTTCTGTAATTGGATTTATTGTACACAACTAAAGATGACACTGGAACATCAAGGGAGAAAGGAAAGGCGAAAGCCTTACTCTAGTAGCCATAAGTCAGTTTATTTCATGACTTGATTTTAATTCATAGTTTAACTAAACATTAAATTGAGTAAGGTGATATTTGGAGCTTTGTCTTATTAAAGTTAAGTTTAATCTATGATTGATATTTAGTGAATTTATGATTTAATGAATTGTTATAATTACATATGACATTAAGGTCATATTTTCATATAATGAAGATCCAGTTATTTGGAAGGGTTTTGGATTGTTCTTGATGAATTATGGAGCTACCGAACTAGATCTAAACACAAAGACATAAAACAAATTAGCAAACAAATGAAAAGAATGAAAATGAATAAGGGAAAACAAAGAAAAAAAGGGTGGCTAAGAAGAGAGTCCAAGATAGGGTAGAACTAGGGTTTCTTGGATGAAATAAACCAATCTTGTAAATGCCAAATTCATATATGAAAAGTATCAATAAACACGGAATGTTAGATTGGCTTAAATCAAGTAAAACAAATTTGTTTTTATTGAAATAAGAATTGGCTCAAAGAATAAGAGAGAGATATCTTAATTTTGAAGAGTTCTTTATGGATGAACAATGAAGAATGCCCCTTTCTTGATATTCAAGATCTAAAAATAACAAATAAAGATGAGAGAATAAACAAGAACCAAATTGAACAAACAAGAAAAACAAAGAATGAAAAGATGGTGATGGCCTGAAAATGATGTCCTAAGAAGCCTTGGATTTGATAAACCTACAATCCCCTTCAAGCAGCTCTAATCTCCTCTCTAAGAAAGGATTCTTGGTAAGTTGAAGTTAAAGATAATTCTAATAATCTTGATAGAATGCTAAAAACAACTTATAAAAACTCAAGAAGAATTTTTGAAGAATAAAAACTCAAAGAGTATTGTTAAAAAGCAAATGAGAGATAAATGACAAGTGGTGGCTGGCCACCTATATTTAGCCTCCAAGAGATAAACATGATGCTTAAAGTTAGGGTATAACTAAGCACCAACTAATTGACAACTAATCAAGTAACTAACTAACTTAATGAACATGTGAAAAATGTTTCTAAGTGTGGAATGAATGGAAATTTGGCCAAATCATATAATAGGCTATGTAACAGCCCATTTTTAGGGTTAATCAGAATAGTGGTTTTAGGACCACAATCCGACATAAAAAATTTTATTATTATTATTTTAATATTTACAACATGATATTAGAGTTGTGTGAAATTTTCGTAAAGAAATTTTATCGTTTAAATGATTAATTTGGTAAAAAAGACTAAATCGTGTAAAATGCAAAAGTTGCATGCTATTAGTAAAAGGTGTCATTTAGCCTTGGCTTTTAAAGTGAGGGTCCTCAAATGGTAATTAAACCATTTGAATTGTGAGTGGACATGTTTGGTCATGCATGAAATATTTTAGTTGTTTTACATTAAGGGTAAAATTGTAAATTAGTTATTAAAGGTTAATTAAATAAACAAAACATGAAAATGCATGCAAGGTTCATCTCTTTCAGCTGAATATGAAAGAAAAGGAAGCCATTATTGTTCTTTTAAGGTTCGGCCTTCATACATGTAAGTCTGTTTCGTCTCGGTTTTTGATAATTTTTATGTTCTTGAGATTGTTGCTTCGTAATCTAGCTAGCCTGTACCTCCGATTTCAAAATTGTTAAAGTATTTGGATGATGCCATTGTTGAATGTTTGAGCATCTTGATGTTTAATGATAGAAAATAAATCTTTGATGTTAGATTAATGAGTTTTGTTAAGTGAATTTTAGTAAAAATGTCAATTTTGGACTAAATTATGAAATATAATTAATTGTATGGTAAAAGTGTGAATAAATGAAAAATATGGGTTGTTATGTGCATGTATGAAATTCGGCTAGCTTGGGCTATAATGAAATTGATTAAATTTGCATTTTACGAGCTTAAGGACTAATTTGTAAAAAGGTCAAAAGTGTAGGGGTAAAATAGTAATTTTACCAAAATATGAAATTGGATTAAAATGAGTAGAAGTTAAGCCTCGTACAAGTCTGTATCGAGAGAAAATCAGAGTTCGAACTAGTTAAGCCATTTCAAAGTTTTGACAATCGAGATAAGTGTGTATAATTAGAATCGAACTTTAAGAAAATTGTATTTATTTGAAATAGATGAATAGGGATTGAGTATATGTAATTAATGAAATTTGAATGTCTATATTAATGTTTGCCGCGAAATACTGAGTCCCGTTTGAACCTTAGAAAGTTGTAGGATACAAATGACATGTCACTAGGGTAACCGTTTGGTCGAGCTCTTGCATTTGTTCCGGACTCACCATAGCTCATATGAGCTTACCGTTTCAGCTCTTCAGGGCTTCTGTTTATCAGCTCAGGAGGAGTTTACCGATCATGGCTCGAAAGATTAGAAATGATGATGATTTGACAGATTATCAATTTATACACTTAATGTGTATCACTCGAGTATCCCTCGATATTTCAGTAGCTTCAATTGGCATTATACCGATATGATTTATGAAGATTATAATATAAGAGCTATATGATTTACATGAATTATAAGTTACATGAATTAATGAATTACATGAGTTACATGGATTTTATGATATATGAATACATGAATTATGTGGATAATATGATACATGAGATACTTATATAATTAGTATTGATGCAATGGTACTTGGTTTAAATGATATAATAGATAAATTTGATGTTATATGAATGTTATTTGTTTGGTTCCATCCTTATGAATGGATGAATATATGAATGTTAGATGACTAACTTGTGAATGGTGATGTGAATAGGCATTATGAGCAAATGGGTTGGATTTTAATTTGTTATAATGCTTATTGTCATTTGGTAAGTTTAATTCTATATTAAACATGCTTACTAAGCTTAATGCTTACTCCGTTTATTTTTTTGTGTTTTATAAATTCGAAAGCTTGCTCAATTCGAATACAGTCAGAGATTACTATTACACTATCCAGGTGACTTTTTGGTACTTTTGGAACTCATGAAAGATATGTAAATATGGCATGCATAAGCTATGTAACGCCCCGAATTTTAGGCCTAGAAGTATTAAGTCTTGAGTGGGTGCAGTTAGGAGACTGGACATAAATGTTTATTCATGCAAGAAGGTGACACAATTGTGAATCTGTTTCAGTGGTTAAGTGTGTTGGGAAGTGCCTGAGAAGTCCTAAGTTTAAGCCTTGGCTTGTACAAAATTTTTGTTCTTACTTGAATTAACCCTTGCTTTTAGTTAGTAGTATTTTAAATAAATGTGAGCATTTGATGACAAGAAAAGGCTGCTGATCTAAGGGCAAGTGGCGTGTGGAGTGTTTCAGGAGGTCTAAGGTTCAAGTCCTGCTTGAAGCAATGAAGCATTTTTATTTTACTGCAAGTGCCGTAGAAGTATCCTATGTTGACCGAAACTGAGGAGTTTGAATGGTCTTGGAAGTAAGTGGTTGAGGGGAGGTGTGATCAGTTGGAGGGTTTTTAGGAGGAAATTTGGGATATGGATAGAGGAGTGATAGGTTTGAATGAATATGGAGAGATTTGAGGAGGAAATCGTAGGAAGTTGAGGGGAGAGAGGTGTTGTGCCGAAATTGGACTATTGACATACAAGGAATTAGACTTTGGGAGGGGAAGAATTCAGCTGTGCAAATCACTCTGGTTTCCTGTTAGACTTTTGTTTCTTTTTCTCTGTAAAGCCAAGTATAGCATTTTGGACTATCTTCTTGTTTGGTGGTCTTTCCGAAATTGCACTTCTTTCTTTAGCCGAATACTCCACTTCTCTTCCTTTAAACTTTTTTGAGCAACAGTTCCCTCTTTTGTGCCTAGCTACCTTAGTCGATTACCCTTACTTCTTCTGCAACCCCAATCAGTTTTTGTTCTCCTTGTAACTGAATCTTTCCCTCTCCACAAGTCTCTTTCTTTTCTCTTTTCATTTTCTCTCTCCTCATTCTTTTTTCCTACCCTCTTCATTTTTGAACTTGGCCGAATATTACTGCTCTTCTTGCCCCACTGTGTCGACTTTCCTTCCATTATTATCTGCCGTCTTTATTGCCATTCCTATTCTTCTGTTTTGCATTTTGGTAAGTTTGATTTTCAGTATGGGTTCACGATTCTTTTTCTTTCTCCCTCTTTTTCATATTAGTCTTGCACTTAAAATCTTTCTGTGCTGCCGTTTCTGATAGGGGTGCGAGGTCACCTCTTTGCTTCGATTATTCTGGGTACATTCGGCTCTTATGTGCGTGTAGGCTGATTGTCCCTTACCTCTAATCTTGACCTTGCATTTCGGTTAGTAATATACATCTTGTGCAACTGTTCTTTTGATTGATGGTTGATAAGGCCAGTTGAATTGTAGGTAACCCCCCTGAGGTTTGAGGATTAGGCTCTTGCAACGAAGATCGATCGATCTAGAAAAGTGATAGGTAATCTTATGATAAATGGCTTTGATTAAGGTTCGCTTCAACTTGACTGTTAGGTTACTAACCGAAGCTTTTGTTGAAATAGGTTGGACTACTCGTGGCCTAGTTACGCATTTTTGTAACCAGGTGTGTAATCACACTGCAATAACTGTTAATCGGCAAAAGCCGGAAAACATGTCTATAGACGCTGCACGAGTGTGTGCTCGCTCGTGTGGTAATCCAAACGCGTAAAATGTGGGTGTTCGATCGTAGAGGCCACCATGAGCGATTTCATGGGTTTAGGCCATTCTGGGCAGCGATGGGTCGTGTGGGCCCCACGGGCTCATGGGCCCACACGGGTAAACCACAGGGATGTGTAGAAAATATTGGGCCAAGCTGTGTAGTTCACACGGCCAAGGCCATTTTAGGGCTTTGTGGGCCACACGGAGGTCTGGGCCCACAGGGCCCGCAATATGGGCCGTGGGCCCATTATCACCGATTGACTGTAAAGGTTGCACAGGTTGCCCAAGATGACTGTGGACCTATTGTTGGGCTAGTAAGTGTACCTGGAACCATATTTTGTGAAAATGACTGATATACTCCTATGTGTTGTATGACTGTTTGAGCATGCCATTTTTACTGTATATATATTTATATTATGTTGCATTGCATGGGGTGGGATATATTATTTTGGAGCAAGTGTACTGAAAGGATATAAGCCTATTACTGGCAGCTCTGCTGCAAATACTCGCAATCGGTGCTACTTGGTGTGTAGGGATGGGTGGGTCGATTTTATCCCCACATGGTGTGTAGGGTTGGTACGAAGATGATGTGTAGAGACTGGATTGGGTAGGATTTTCTGATTGCATATTGTAATCGATCATTTGTAATGGGCTTAGGCCCATCGATATGTTATTAGAATGGGCTCAAGCCTGCATCGCTCTTATTCAGCATCGAAATGGGCTAAGGCACTAACTAAAACTGATAGGGCTTAGGCTCAAATTGTGTTTACTCTGATTAATTGCTATTATAGGATTTCACACTGAGTTTTCGTAAACTCACCCATCTGTTAACTGTGCAGGAAATCCCCAGATTTAGATGGATCGATGCGACGGAGGACCCAGTGGTGGACACTCGACTTAGTTAAATTTTAATGTTATAATTAAGGTTTATTTTGGGTTTTACATTATGTAATAAAGCCTCTCGGGTATATTTTTGATTTTGGTATTTTACTCATATTTTTTGCAATTTACAACTGCAAGTAGTAGGAAAAACACGTGTTTTCAAAAAGTCTAATGTTTTCAAACCGCCATGGATACATAACTCATTTTCAAAGCTTTCGCGAATAACAAACCGTTTTCAAAGTTAATAACATTTTATTAAAAGCAACCTTTAAAAGTACAACCCACATTATGAATGAGCAATAAGACTTTAAGACTTTAAAATGGCATTTCAACCTATACGAAGAGGCTAGTTAAAGAAAGGGTTTTCAAACGACGAGTCTTAGATTTCGAAAAACACTTCAACGTGACATCACCAGATTCGGCCATAACGTCCAGGCCAGGTTTGGGGAGTTACAAGCTAGTTTATAGGTTGTGAAGAATGACCATCTTATGTTAATAACTTTGATGTGAACTTGGTATATGAACAAGCTATGTTATATGGCTTGAAGTAGTTATTGTTGTTTTAGTTGTATATATGTGATTCCATATGATGTGTTTTGGTTTATAAAAGATGGAATAGAAAGATGCAAATGTTGTTTTGAGATATGGTTTATACTTGCTTGGTCCATGAATGCAAAATTGGTATATTTGAATGATACCGAATAAGGTATGTGTGCATAAATGTGTTTGGTAATGATTTGATATAGTAAGTTGATATGAATTGTTTGGAATGACTATTATGATATTGAATTGGTTGAGATTTGGAGCATGTTTAGAATTGGTATTATAGGTTTATGAAATGTATATGAAATGGTTGCTTATTGAAGTGTAAATGTGGTATAAATTTCTTGTGTAAGGATGCTTAAATTGGGTGGCAAAATTGGCTTGGTAAATAGCCTATTTTTGTCCATATGGCCTAGCACACGAGCGTGTGGCTTGGTCGTGTAACACCTAATTTTCACATGGGCTGGTCACACGGGCGTGTGGTTGGCCATGTGTGCAAGTCAGTATGTATACCCTGTTTTCACACGGCCTGAGACTCGGGCATGTCTGTGAGTTGTGGGTACCACACGGGCTAGACACACGGGTGTGGGGTCTGGCCGTGTGAGCAAGTCAGAGAGTTTCACGGGGTCAGACACGGGCTGGGACACAATCATGTGATTCCATTTCAAATGTCCACACGGCCAGAGACACGGGCATGTCACTTGGCCATGTGAGGGACACGGTTGGGGCTCACGGGCGTGTGACCCCTCTAGTTTTGAAAATTTTCTAAGTTTCTAAAATTTATATATGTTATCGATTTAGTCCTGAATGCACGTTTTAAGTTTTGTATGCTCAATTTAAGTATATATTGAACATGAATGAATGATATTTACTAAAATGATGTTATACTTGATTAATGATTGTTCTGAACTGAGTTACAAGACCGGTAATGCCTCTTAACCTATTCCAATGACGGTTACGGGTTAGGGGTGTTACAGGCTACTTGGATGGAGTTTTTACACATGATCCACTTATTGAATTACAATTTGGACAAAAAATTAAAAGAATTACAAACTGTGCACTTTAACAATTTGGTTAAATATTCAACTAAGTCCTTCATGAAACTTCAAATTGAGCTTGTAGATGTCCCAATGGGTCGATTTTCAAGAACTTGAACTCGTGACCTATTTGCCTTAAGAATTTACTCGTTTAAGCTCGAAAGTGTAATCCATCGCGTATCGGCTTCAAGATTTAGTTTCTTGGACAAAGAAATCTAAGATTTAATGTAACACTCTTAACCCGTCTCCGTAGTCGAATTAGGGTTACAGAGCATTACAATGCAAATCCGATCAATTAATATCAAAATATTTAAATAATGTCATTTAACAACAATCATTTAAAACTCATCAATACCCTAGAATACATGTACGTTTGGGCCCTAAATCGGGCTTTTGAGATCCTAAAATTAGATTAGAAACAAATTGGGACTAATTCAAAACAAATCAGAAAGTTTGGGAACAAGTTGCAAAATTTGGAAATAGGGGTCACACGACCGTGTGACATAGCCCAAGCCATGTAACAATCGAATAAAGAGACACATTGGCATGTCCTAGCCCGTGTTTCAAACTGTGTAACTCACTGAGTAGAGTCACGTGTCCGTGTTGCAGGGTGTGCGCTAGACCGTATAACTCTCTGAGTTGTGACACACGGCCGTGTTGCAGGACATGTGCTAGGCCATGTAACAGCCTGTGTCCCAGGCTGTATGCTCCATAATTTGACCCTAAAAACAAGCCATTTCAAGATCAAAACATACCTAACCAAGCATCTAACTTGTGCATACATTCAAAAGACCTAAACACCTTTCAAACACTTATAAACATACCATTTCGAACATCCTATTTCATCTAACCAATATGCCATTCAAATGCACCACATTTATGCCAAATCATCATTAACCAAAACAAATCAATGTGTACTCATATTTCAAGCACAAAACATAGTCACTTTATCTCCATAGTCATTTTATCTCCCTAATGACTTTATCACAAACATACCACAAGTACCATATATTACAAATACCTAAAGTAACCAAAGAACATCAATTAGCCAAAGCACTAAAAGTCCATCAAAACAAGGTATATATTCCAAAAGCATGTTCATACCAAAATGATTATTAACACATTCAAAAACTACCATTACAAAAGGTCCTATACATTCCATTCATAACCTTGGCCAAAATAACTCAAAAACCATCGAAATGGCTGATGGATAGTGTGATAGATATCCGATAAGCTTCTAGCCAATTGAGCTTCCGATAATCTACAAAACAAAGAAAAGTAACTACATAAGCAGCTAATGCTGAGTAAGCTCGTATAAACTCAAACATAACTTACCATTTCTTAAGCACATATTATAAAATAAGCATAATATCATTACCAATTCCATAAGCTTAGTAAAATCCTATACAAGCACCATCAAACTCAGAAGTTAGTAAGTTTATACATGATATATATATGAAATCAACCACATCATAAGTAGATTTCATGTACCCATCATTTAACTTATTAACCATTTCATAAGATCATGAACCATTATCCAATTTTATACATACCTTGCCATTAACCTTTGTATACCTGCTGAACCATCTAGAATTACATTGGATACTTGGGAATGCTCACACATAGTGTGTCTTTCCATATAATCGTAACCTTTTCTTTTCAATAATGCTTACACGAGTTGTGAAATGGGCCAACTCACACGAGCTATGGGTTGGAACGTTAGCTACAGGATGCTGTTCACACGGGCTGTGGAGAATCCGCAACGAATACATGACCTCAGCCATTTGTAGGACATTCAAGACCAGCACCCAAAACATGAAACCCCTAATGACATGTCATTCGTATTTTAAGAATTCTTAATGTTCAAACGAGACTATTCATCCGTCAATTACTCAAAGCATCGATATATGTATATTCAAGTTCATTTATAACTAATAAGATATAGCAGATAATCAATTTAACTATCATTAATACAATTATAATCCATATGAACTTACCTCGATAACTATAGTCTTAGAAGTAGAATGAGAGACTAATCCAAAGCTTTTGCATTTTCTCGGTTTAAATCCCTGTTGTGGTTTATCTTGATCTAAATAGATAATTACATTCAATTAAGTACTTCAATTAACTTCAAGCATTCAATTCAATCCATAATTCACATTATCATAAAATTATGAATTTACCCCTCCTATTTTAGCTTTTTCACAAATTGGTCTTTAAGCTCAAAACTTGTAAAAATACCATTTTTATCCTCCAGACATACTAGCTGAATTTCTTAGGGACCCATACCAACCCAATTAAATCATCTTTTCATAATATTATCATGAAAATTTACCATTTTCATAAATAAGTCCCTAAACCCTAAATTCATCAAAAATCACTTAATAAAACAAGTTTATTCAACAATCAGCCTTAATATTCTATCAACCAAATTCACAAACACAACAATTTCATTCAAGAAAAGTCCTTCAACCTTTAAAAATTTTACAAATTAACTCCCGAGCTAGCTAGATCAAGCTAATACAAGCTCAAAAATATAAAAAATCACTAAAAAAAATACTTGTAAACCAACCATGCACAAGACACAAGTGACCGAATGCTCCAAGCTCCCCTTATAATGGTGAATTTGGCATTAGCAAAGTGAAATGAGAAAGATGATAACTAATTCTCTTATGTTTAAGCATTTATTTATTAAATTATCATTTTACCGGGATTTTTACTATAATAATATGAAAAAAAAACCAAAATAGGATGCCATTAAAATTATGTACGAAAATAGGCCATTGCAAGTGATGGAGGGTGGTGCATAGGTGGCACCACCCTCAAATTTCTGCCACTTCTGACATTTCCAGGTAAAAAAAAAAACAAAGAGGCCGAAAAAAAATAAAATATTAGTTGAGGGTACCCCACAGGCGGCACCGGTGGAGGGTACCCCATAGGCAGCACCGGTGGTGCCTTTCTCACAACTTTGACCCCCTCTAGTATATATTCACCCCGCCCCCTCCATTCGACTCTACCAGATTGGAAAAAAAATTTACAGAAGAAGAAGATAGAAAGAAAGAAAGGAGAAGAAGAAAGAAAAGAAAAGGTAGTTTTTTTGTTGTTATTTTTAAATAAAATAGATTATGATAAGAAAAAATTATTTTGTTAGTATTATATACTTTGTTTAGTGTTACTTTTATGTTTTGTTTTAAAATTTATTTTGTTTATTGTGAAATGTTAGTAAGTTTTGTGTTTAGATTAATTATGTGTTTATTGTGAATTTTATGTTTTAAATTTTTTAAATATATTTGAAAGTTTTTATGTTAGTAAAACTATTATAAAGTGATTGTTAATTAGTGATAACAACTAAAAATATTTTTGTTATACATATTGTTAGAAATGGCAACATATTTGGTATTGCCTGATGAGATAATAAGTTTAGCACAAAGGGAGAAAGTTGATAAGATGATGAGAGAAGTGCAAGATTACAGAATGAAACCAGAAGAAGACATTGTTCAACACCTTATTACCGTAAACCAAAAGATGCAAAAAGTGTTGTGGATGGGTCATGAAATGATTAGAAACAATAAAGTGCAATACTTAACCCTTAGAGGGACATTAATAGAACATGAGCATCAAATCATTTTAGACGAACTTTGGAAGACATCGGTACCACGAACCTATTGGAATTTAGTTATAAATTTTGCGAAGTTTATAATATCTTATGGAGCAAGGAAAATAGCGAGACAAAGTATAGGTTTACGAAAGTTAATTGGGAAGCAAAATGTGTTTGACAAACCATGGATGGATAAATTAATTGTTAGGAAATTACCAAGAGAACTTGTATATTCAATACCAGTTATAAAGATTGAAGAGGCAGAAGATCCCGAGGAATTTCCAAATTGGATTGCAGAAGATGAATATGAAGAGAATAAAGAATTTCTAAATTGGATTGTAGAGAATTTCCCAGATGAAGATACGGGATCGGAGATGGAAGAAAATGTAGAACTGAATATAAGTGGTTAAATGTAAAGATAAATGTTGCTCATGTACAAAATGAGAACTGAAAAAGTATAGGCTTATGAATGAAAAAAATTGCATATTGATTAATTAATTTTGTATTTAAGTAATTTATTTATTGTTCGAAATTGTTTTGAGAAATTTTGTTTATTTTTTTAACTGATTGAGTATTGAAGATGGATAATCAGTTTTTCGTATGCGTTTATTTCGATGGAATCATCTTAACAACAACCGTTGGATGCATATTTGAATGTTGGCAACAAATAACAATGAGATTTAATAGAAATGTCTCATTGGATGATATGAAGGGAATGATTAACGCAAAAATTGTTAGACGTTGTGGGAGAAGTATCTCAAAACTTTTCTACAAGTTTCTAGTTTCGACAGATCCTATCAAATTCACCGAAATGGAACTTGTAGACGACGAAGACGTGGAGACAATGATAGCTCTTTACTGTGGGAATGAGAGTGACAAAAATTCACCGATTCACTTATTTGCTGAGTTAGCCGGTATGGAGCAGAATGAATATCTCACTGCATATGGTGAAGAACATGCAGCTGAAGAACCGTGCGTGGTGGCTCCAATATCGTACGTTGATAGTGAATCGACTATATGTGGGATCGATATCGATCTTAATGTTACACTCGATATTCATGTGGTTGGTGATGATGGATACGATAATAGTGATCCTTGTGATGAAGAGGTTGATAGTGATAGTGATCCCGATGTGGACGATGTCCCTAATGATATTGACGATGAAAATGTGAATGATGATGGAAACATTAACATGTTTTCAGTGGGGAACCAGATGCGACGTATTGTGATACGCAATAACCCTAGGCCACATATGTCGCTCATAGACCCCGACGCGGCTCATAAAGCTTAGTTCCCGGAGTACCCTAAAATACTTCCTACTCACCGGCTGGCCGTAAATTCTGAGCATTAGGAGTTATTGGTAGGCCAGAGATTCGAAAGTAAAGAAGAGTGTGTATTTGCTATTAAGCGGTATAGCATGAATACATCAGTGGATTACAAAGTTGCAGTGTCTAAACCGACATTATATATTGGAGAGTGTTGGAAGTCGGCGGAAGGCTGTAATTTGCGTGTACGAGCTGTATTTATTCAAAAATCATAGATGTAGGAGATACGCAAATTTGTTGGGCCTCACACATGCACATCAATATGTATGACTGAAGACTATGGAAAACTTGATTCCAAAACTATCTGTACGTTTATCATGCCAATGGTGAAGGACATGCCGACCATTAAAGTTTTAGTACTGAATGCCGAAATACAGGCACGGTTTCAGTATCGAGTATCATATCGAAAGGCGTGGATAGCTAAACAAATGGCAATGGAGTAATTGTATGGGGATTTCGATGCATCGTATAACGAGCTACAGGGATGGATAGCCGCTATGCAGGAGTACGTACCGGGGACTATCATTGAGTTACAAACACGACCTTATTACAGCCCAGATGACCAATTACAGCTAGGAAAAAGAATTTTCCATTGGATGTTCTGGACGTTTGATCTATGTGTGCGCGCATTTCCCCACTGCAAGCCGTTTGTGCAAGTAGATGGGACCTGGCTATATGGAAAATATATACAGATCTTACTTCTTGCGGTTGCTCAAGACGGCAACAGGAACGTGCTCCCGATAGCATTTGTCATCGTAGATAAGGAGAACATGGAATCATGGGAATTCTTCCTTACCAACTTGCGGAGGTATGTTATTAGCAACGATAATATTTGCATCATCTCTGATAGAGGGAAAGGATTAATTGCCGCCATTAGGCGTTCTGGTGTACCATGGAGATTTGTTTACTGTATCCGGCACATCGCGGCTAACTTTCATCGAGATTATAAGAATGCAGACTGGAAGAGACAAGTTATGAAAATGGGTAAATGATTACCTTATCTTTTCAACATATATTTTAATGCTTTAGGCCAATACTGTAACTTATCTTTTCTTAATACATATACAGCGCACGAGCTGGAACCACATATTTTTCGCCAAAGAATGGCTCGACTTGAGAGTGATATGGAGGTTCAAACGAACACATCTTTCCAACAATGGTTGGCTACTATGGAGCCGTGGCAATGGGCTCAAAGTTTTGACGATGGCTTTCGTTATGGTCAAATGACCACAAACTTAGTGGAGAGGGTAAACGCTGTGTTTTTGAAAATACGACATCTTCCGATTTTATCTGTCTTTTCGGCTACATTTTACAGGTTGGCAACCTTGATGCCAAGAATGGGTCAGCAGCAAGTCAACCAGATAGAGGCGAGACACGTGTTTGTCGAATATGTCAGTGATACGAGCGCACCAGCGAACCTCTTCGAACAAGCTCAATAATTTGGTTGTGTTATTTTTAATAAATTAAAATCTGGACATTTTAATGTGTTAGTTAAATTAGTTAATTTTCTTAGCTCATAATTATGTTTAGCTTAATAATTGGGTTTTAATATGTTCCAGCTGAAATTAATATGTCTGAATTAGAACATGTTTTTAATTTGTTTTAGTACAGCCATTTAACTTGTCTTAGTTTATGACACATTTATTTCTTGTCCAGCCGATTGTGGTTTAAATTTGCTGCCAATTTAATATGTTCAAAGCTGATTAAATTTTGGTTTAAATGTGCAGCTAATTTCGACATTAAAGGATCAAGCATGCCGGATTTAATGTGCTTCATGCTTCAGACGAAATTAATGACAACTTGAGCTGAATTAATTTGCTTCATTAACTTGGTGCAGGTACATGCAATGGACGGCACATTAAAGGAGGGATTAGTCCAGCATTTTCAAAGCTCGTTTTTTGTGAACAAAAAGGGAATTAAAAGCTGCTGGAGAAAAACATGCATGGACGAATTTAATACAAGTAAACACATGCATGAATCAGCCAAAGGAGGGAGCTGAACCAACATCACTTTGCTGCTGCCTTTTCGTGCATTCCAATGGCCATAAGAATTAAATTTAGCAGCAGCCCTTTTCCTCTCTTCAAGGTGATGCATGGGGCACTCCAACAGCCATGTTTCGTCCTTAAGAAAATTAGTTGAATAATGCTGACCATTGAAGTTTCCCAAGTTGAAATTAAGAGCTCATGACTGTTTAGCTCACCGAAGCATCACCAGTAGCATGCATTCATTCAGCCAAAATTTTCCAAAAAAAGGCATGCCATTACCGTCCCCAAGAAGGCTGATTAGTTCGCATTTAATGTAAAGGTTTTTAGCTGCTTGGAGACACCTAGAAGCGGTCCAAATTCGTCCTCAAGCCTAGAAAAACATTCTAGAATTTTCTTAAGACGTTCTGGAATTTTCAGCACATTTAAAGGCTAAATTAAGTGTCCATTTGGCTGCCAATTGTCCATTCGGCTAGCCTTAGTCTTTAGCCATAAATACTTGTTTTAGTTGTTGTAAAAATGTTAGACATTTTTTTTACTTTTCACTTAATGAAACTTTGTTAAACTTTCATGGAATTTGTGAGATTTCTTTCTCTCTTATTTCGTTGAGGACTTCGTTGGCTTGTCTAGTACGCCTAGTGGCGTCAACCCTGTTCTTCACTATCCCAAACTTATCACTATCAAATAGTGTGGCGTTCACCCATATACCGAGGTTCCTACTTTGTTAAGTAGTGGGTCGAGGTTCTATCATTTTCATTTTCACCTTGAAAGCGTATAAGTACTTGGGTCAATATTTCCTAATATTGGTTCTTACTTGCTTTTAAGTTCAGCATCTTCCATACCCATCTTTTATTAAACTACCTTCAATCTATTTTCATTCTTTTGTTTCTTTTAAAATCGAACCTTTAATATTCATATTTCAAACCCATCTTCAAAACTTTTTTTTTTTAAAAAAAAAAGCTTCCGCATTATTTAACCTAAAAAAACATCTTCTTTAAAAGAGCCGAACGATACTTTCTCGTAGATGATCGGGCAAACTACGAATACGACTCGACTCTTCTGAGATGGATCGTATCATCTGGTATCAGAGCTACTAAAACGAGAAGTTCGTGCGACGAAACCTTTCCCGGGAATAGTACAAGTGAACGAAAGTAAGTAGGATCCGAAAAAAAGTAAAGAAAAAACAAAATTTTCGTATACCGAAGTTTTCTCATTTTGATTAGTTTGTTGTTGTTATTATAAAAACAAAAATCTACGCAGCTGAAGAAAAAAAATCACGTACAGAAGTGTTCCTATTGTATTTAGTTTGCTGATATAGTACAAAAAAAAGTTATACAAGTTAAAAAAAATTCGAAAAAAATTTTGAAAAAAAATCTGAAAAAAAAATTGAAGTGAAAACTTGTTCTATTATAATTCAGCCCCGATCTTGAAGTCATTCTTCCATCTTTTCTTTCACTTCCTATCCCATCGCCACACTTAAACCCGAGAAATTTTTTTCTTTTCTTTTTTCTTTCAGCCAACCCGTAACCCCTCATATTTTATCCTTTGTTACCCAATTTTGAAACCGACCCCTAAGCCTACGATAAGGCCTTGGCAAGTCCGAAAACGAAGTTGCGAGAGAAAGTTGAGAGGTAAAACACGAGCGAGAGTGTCACTTTTTCCTTCTTCTTTCCGAGCGAAATCGTGAGGTTTGTGGTGAGGAACTTAAATTTTTGTTTTGATCTAACATATTTTCCTTTCAGTAATCAAGATGTCTTGTGAAGAATTTTCCGAGTCAGAGTTCCAATACTTAGTTCAAGAAATGCGAAGAATGGCGAATTCTGAGTGTGGCCAACTGCAAGTGAGGCTAGATCGATTGGAAAAACGAGACCAAAGTGATCGAGTTTCTTCAAGTCGAAAAATAGAACCAAAAACACCACGGAGATATACCACCGAATACTACTTGAACAAAAGTTCCTATCGTGATTCTTTCTCGCCATTGACTTTGAGGCAAAGAGATTCATACTATGACTCCTATTCGAGAAGAGACTTCGAACGAGAGTATTTTTCATCAAGGAGATTGAGACGACAAGGAGGCGACTATGATTTTGACTCCTTCCAAGAAAATGTGCGAAGAGATAGATATACTTCTTCTCGAACTTCAAAGAAATCATTCAAGGAGTGTTCTACACGAAGTTATGATTGTGAATCACATGCAAATAGTTCTTGGCCTTTCGAACATGATCTCTATTCTTATGATTCTTTTGTACATTCTTGTTACGAGAAAACAAAGGAAAGAAAAGAAAAAGCAAAAGAAGAAAAAAAAAGAAATAAAAAGAAAAGAGAGGCAAAAGGCAAGTAAAAGAGAAAATGAGCGAATCTTGAGAGAACTTGAAAAAGCCTTTGAAAAAGCCTTTGAAAAACAAAAAGAAAATGAAAAAGAAAATGAGATTGAAAAAGAGAATGAAAAAGAGTTTGAGAGAGAAAAAGAATGTGAACATGAAAAAAGGGTGGAAAAAGAAATTGAGATAAAAGAAACGAATGATTCAGAAGAAATAGAATCGAGTAAAAATGATGTTAGTGAGAAAGCGAGGATTCTTTCTACTAACACTTCTGCTCGATCTTTTTGTGATCTTTCTTTTCAGGTTCCTAAAAGCCCGTGCGACCAAATCCAACTCCGATACCTTCAAAACGAGAGGCATTTTCAGTTGTTTGAAAAAGGTAAGTCCGTGGATGACCGCCACCCATTGGAAATCGAAGGTAAGGAAGGTAAGGAATCTTTGTTTATCGAATCAAGGCCGCCTAATTTAAAAATTACTCATAAAGATTTTGATGGCATAACTTCTGAAAAACTTCCATCTTTTGATTTGGCTAATTATTATTCACATATTAATGTTAACGATGTTGATTCCAAAGATGCCATGAAGATTCCGTCTTATGACATGTTTTATAACGGAAATTCTGTTGATTCTGTTGGATTGGTTTATCCTGTGCAAATTGTGAATGTATGTGACAAAAGGTTTTCACATTTTGATAAGTATGGCTATCTAAATTCTTTGAATTCATCTTTCTGTTTAAACGTCCCTATTGAAATGATTTGTGAAGGATTTGAATTTCTGAAAGGTTGCATGAACACAACTTCTTTCCTCGATATATGTGTTAAAAGATTTTTGCATGAAATATTTGATCTGTTTGATTTTTCTCTTCAAGAGAAATCTTTGAATTTCTATGTGAAATTTCCATGTTTCGGACTGTTTGTTCGACTAGGATTTGTGAAGCATGAATGCATGTGTAATTGTCAGTTTAAAGTCTCTTTGATTCACTTTTGCGACTTATCTGCGAAAATGAAATTTTTGTTGCAATTTGGGATAAGTGATCAAAACCGAGTCTTTAAGCCTGGAGTAAGCCATTTCGAGTTGTTTCTAAGAAAAGGTAAGCATTGTGATCTTATTGTAAGTAACTTTGTTTTACCTTCTCATCTTCTTCGAATCTTATCTTTATTTTTGGAAATAAAGCATGTGGCTAGATTACAAAATCAAAACCAAGTTTTTTATTCTAAAAATTTTATTTTTAATCCCGGAATTGAATCAGACGTTCCATCTGTGAATAACATTTTATCCTGTCCTTTTAAGTACATTTTTCGTGGTGACCTTAACATTTTCCATTCATGTGGAACTTATATTTTGAAAAGCAAGAATTGTCTTTTTGACTTTTCACCTTTATAGGTTTGTTCGAGTTCAAATTATCAATTGCATTACCTTGCTAAGGAGCGAAGGTTTGATCTGCGAGAACGAGGTTTGCTCGATATCCTTTGTCCCATTCGACTGAGGAAAACCAAGCAAGAAAAAAAATTATCCTTTAGACAAACGGTTCGACTTGAGGACAAGTCACCTAAAAGAGGGGGGAATGATGGGAGCGCGCCCAGCGAACCTCTTCGAACAAGCTCAATAATTTGGTTGTGTTATTTTTAATAAATTAAAATTTGGACATTTTACTGTGTTAGTTAAATTAGTTAATTTGCTTAGCTCATAATTATGTTAGCTTAATAATTGGGTTTTAATATGTTCTAGCTGAAATTAATATGACTGAATTGGAACATGTTTTTAATTTGTTTTAGTACAGCCATTTAACTTGTCTTAGTTTAGGACACATTTATTTCTTGTCCAGCCGATTGTGGTTTAAATTTGCTACCAATTTAATATGTTCAAAGCTGATTAAATTTTGATTTAAATGTGCAGCTAATTTCGACATTAAAGGATCAACCATCCCGAATTTAATGTGCTTCATGCTTCAGACGAAATTAATGACAACTTGAGCTGCATTAATTTGCTTCATTAACTTGGTGCAGGTACATGCAATGGACGGCACATTAAATGAGGGATTAGTCCAGCATTTTCAAAGCTCCTTTTTCGTGAACAACAAAGGCATTAAAAGCTGCTGGAGAAAAACATGCATGGACGAATTTAATACAAGTAAACACATGCATGAATCGGCCAAAGGAGGGAGCTGAACCAACATCACTTTGCTGCTGCCTTTTCGTGCATACCAATGGCCATGAGAATTAAATTCAACAGCAGCCCTTTTCCTCTCTTCAAGGTGATGCATGGGGCACTCCAACAGCCATGTTTCGTCCTTAAGAGAATCAGCTGAATAATGCTGACCATTGAAGCTTCCCAAGTTGAAATTAAGAGCTCATGACTGTTCAGCTCACCGAAGCATCACCAGCAGCATGCATTCATTCAGCTGAAATTTTCAAAAAAAGGCATGCCATTGCCGTCCCCAAGAAGGCTGATCAGTTCGCATTTAATGTAAAGGTTTTTAGCCTGTTGGAGACACCTAGAAGCTGTCCAAATTCGTCCTCAAGGCTGGAAAAACATTCTAGAATTTTCTTAAGACGTTCTGGAATTTTCAGCACATTTAAAGGCTAAATTAAGTGTCCATTTGGCTGCCAATTGTCCATTCGGCTAGCCTTAGTCTTTAGCTATAAATCTTGTTTTAGTTGTTGTAAAAATGTTAGACATTTTTTTGACTTTTCACTTAATGAGACTTTGTTAAACTTTCATGGAATTTGTGAGATTTCTTTCTCTCTTATTTCGTTGCGGACTTCGTTGGCTTATCTAGAAAGCCTAGTGGCGTCAACCCTGTTCTTCACTATCCCGAACTTATCACTATCAAATAATGTGGCGTTCACCCATATACCGAGGTTCCTACTTTGTTAAGTAGTGGGTCGAGGTTCTATCATTTTCATTTTTACCTTGAAAGCTTATAAGTACTTGGGTCAATATTTCCTAATATTGGTTCTTACTTGCTTTTAAGTTCAGCATCTTCCATACCCATCTTTTATTAAACTACCTTCAATCTATTTTCATTCTTTTGTTTCTTTTAAAACCGAACCTTTAATATTCATATTTCAAACCCATCTTCAAACCATTTTAAAAAAAAAAAAGCTTTCGCATTATTTAACCTAAAAAAACATCTTCTTTAAAAGAGCCGAACGATACTTTCTCGTAGACGATCAGGCAAACTACAAATACGACTTGACTCTTTCGAGACGGATCGTATCAGTCAGGAATGCAGTGGTTGCAAACTGTTGGATGGCGAGGTCAATGAATGTAGAAATATATTCACGACGCCATGAAACATTTCGTGTTACAGAGACCATCGGTCGTCGACCCGGTATACCACCTAAGTCCTATGGAGTTGATCTCCGTAACAGACGGTGTGATTGCAGGAGGTTCCAAACACTTCATTATCCCTGTGCGCATGTCGTGGCAGCGTGTGCTAAGGTGAACCTTAATGTTGAACAATTTGTCGATGATGTGTACACACTCGAGTGCACGTTACGTGTCTGGGAAAATGAGTTCACCGTCCTGCCTGACTTGTCTACGTGGGAGGTGCCTCCGACAACTTTTGAGCTTGTCCTAGATAGAGGGCTACGCAAGAATCCGAGAGGTCGTCCGTAATCATCCAGAATTCGTAATGAGATGGACATTAGGGAGAAATTCGATGGTAAGCGTTGTGGACTATACAGGTTAGCTGGTCATAATCGGAGTAAATGCCTGCAGCGAAACTATCATATTGGACAATCGTCATGATCGGGTAGGAATTGAGCCTATCTTGTAATGTATTTAATTTATATAAAAAAATTATATTACAAAGTTTGTTCCAATTAGATTAATGTTGTAATGTATTTAATTAATATTACAAGGCTAAGTTTGTTAAGTTTTAGTGTTTCAATGTTCAAAATGTCCAAATTAATCTAATTTACGTTATGGTTAAATTTTGTTACAATTTTCAAAGTTTCAATTAATCTAATTAAATATATAGAAAGAAATACAAACTTTTTAATATCAAAACCCAATAAACCCCTAAAGTTGATGGTTAGATGGTGTGGTCCTAGGGGTATACCTATTCGGAGGTCGACGTTCACGTTGTGGGTGATCGCGACGACCAACAACCTCTTCAGTCGTAGGTGCGGGTGTCTGATACATGGAAGAAAAATCATATGGCTCGAATGGCATCGATGAACTTGAGCCGGGAGGAGTGCCATGCTGCAGCGGATACATCCCAGGAGGAGTGGAGTACTGCGGTGGATATGGGCCGAGGCTAGTGCTGTACTGAGGGGGATACAGGCCGAGAGAAGTGCTGTGCTGCGATGCATACGACCCAAAGATATCAAACCCGTAATCGTATCCACCCCCTGACAAGCCTGGGAAATAGTCGTTGTCTGGCAAATCTGGATGATAAGAAGTATCAGCCGAATGTGAATGTGATTGCTCAGACTTAGCCTCAGGCTGTGCCTCGGGCTCCACCTCTCGCTCGGGCTCGAGACTTGGTTGTGGATCGGGCTCTATATCGCCATCGCTCGTGATGCCCTGCCCAGTCATTTGCGTGCGTGGGGACTACGATCATTGGGCACCAAGTAAATATGGCTTTCCCATACTAAAGTACCATTGCATGTACTCTGGTGATGGTTGCAAATTGGAAGACATATCCATCCGAGGTCTTCGACCCATCCGATTATCCCACACCGCAATATATCTCTGGTGCACAACCCCCCAATGCATTCCATGATTCCTTCTCTTGTTGATGCCGTGAACCTTCCCCACCTCCTTTCGCGAATCCGGGATATACTGGATGCAACCAAACTGTCGTAGTACTCGATCCCCATGGTACCACTCGACTACATTGAAACTGATAATTGGTGCGTTAGTGCACCACAATTGAGAATGAACGTAGGCAGAAGATGGTATAATAGCTACAATTTCTGGTCTACGATATGGCATCCAAATAAACTGCACGATTAATACCATGGTTAAAATTTCACACGATTTGAGTAAGATATATAAAGTAATTACATGTCGCGAATATTGGAATAGCTTACCCTTTCTCCGGCGTGTTGCTCAATCAACAAACGATATATCGGGACAGTGTACGACCTCCCGATACCAGGATAAATACTCCATCTACGAAAACAAATTTCAAAAAAATATAGTATCGTTAGAATAGTATCATTATAAAGAAACTATCAATTAATAACAAGTTAAATTTTATCACCTGTTAACTAGTGGATATACGTATGGCTGGTGACTAACTGATGCCAAGAATGGCATCCGATAAAGAGCCCATGAATGCAACAATATAAGGCATCCGCCTATGTCTGCAGCATGAGGCTTTGTCGTACGACAAAGCTCACGATACAACATAGCCAGAACTGCGGAGCCCCAGCTATACGAGCAAACATTATGCAAATCAGTTAATAGAGGTAAATACATGAGATGAACCCTGTTGTTGTTCGCATCGGGCATCAATACACCCCCTATAATATGCATAATGTACGCTCGAGCTGCGCACATCAACTCTTCTTCAGTGGCATTCTTTGGTAAATGCTCAAAATTTGCTTTCAGCCATGTAAATTTCAAACCCGAAAAATTGGACTCATCATCGCCGGGCGAGACTCCTAGTAGGCTATAACAAAGTGCAGCCGATTCAGCTATCGCACTTACGCCCGTTACCGGACTCCCGTCGATTGGGAGCTCAAGTTGTAGTGCAACATCCTCCAGAGTGACAGTGCACTCCCCACACAACAAATGAAAAGTGTGGGTCTCCGGGCGCCAACGCTCGACTAATGCGAATATTAAATCGTATCGCAAATCAAACGTCCAGATTAATGCTGCTGACCCGAATCCAGCTAGCTCCAAGTACGGCATCAGTCGTGCATCCGGGAAATATCCTAAACCATTCACCCGGCCCCTTAATACGCAGTACGATTCCTGACAATGTTAAATTGCAGAAAAAAGTTATAATAACATAATTTATTTTCGTAAATTACACAGATCTTTTTTTAATGGAACCCGTGAGTAACAAATAACAATATATTACCGTTTTATTAACGGTGTCAGCTATGTGAGGATCTTTCTTAATCAATGAAGTTGTTGCCATACCTGCAATTTCAAAATAAATTTCGGTTATTAATTTCAATGTTTGATGGATTTTAAATATTTGTCAAAATAACTAAATTTTATATATTGCTTTTAATTAAAAAAATACCAAACCGTTTTTCCGACAACATATTTTTTGCAATACTACATTAAAAAATATATATATACCCAATTCAAATACAAATATTATTATTATTATTTTAAAATGATAATAAGTAAAATATTTTGGTTTAAATTATAATATATATAATATACCCGGCATGTAGTTCAATATATTTTGGTATTTATTTTATTTTCGGATTTTATTTTTTAAAATATACTATTTTCGTATTTTATTTTTATATTATTTTAGTACATAATGTTTCAAATGTATTATTTTTGTATTTTTTTATATTAATTTAGTAAAAAACTCTGATTTTGGCCGTTTGTTTTTTTATTTTATTTTTGGATTTTACTTTTTAAAATATACTATTTTGTATTTTGTTTTTTATATTATTTTAGTACATAATGTTTCAAATGTATTATTTTAGTTTTTTTTATTTTTTAAAATATACTATTTTCGTATTTTATTTTTTTATATTATTTTAGTACATAATGTTTCAAATGTATTATTTTAGTTAAAAAACTCTGATTTTGGCCTTTTTATTTTATTTTCAGATTTTATTTTTTAAAATATACTATTTTCGTATTTTATTTTTTTATATTATTTTAGTTCATAACGTTTCAAATGTATTATTTTAGTTTTTTTATATTAATTTAGTAAAAAACTCTGATTTTGGCCTTTTTTTATTTTATTTTCAGATTTTATTTTTTAAAATATACTATTTTCGTATTTTTTTATATTATTTTAGTACATAATGTTTCATATGTATTATTTTAGTATATTTATATTAATTTAGTAAAAAACTCTGATTTTGGCTTTTTTTATTTTATTTTTTAAAATATACTATTTTCATATTTTTTTATATTATTTTAGTACATAATATTTCATATGTATTATTTTAGTATTTTTTATATTAATTTAGTATAAAACTCTGATTTTGGCCGTTTATTTTTTTATTTATTCTATTTTCGGATTTTATTTTTTAACATATACTATTTTCGTATTTTATTTCTATTATTATTTTAGTATATAATGTTTCAAATATATTATTTTAATATTAATTTATATTAATTTAGTTTTACGAAAATCTTGTTTTGGCCCTTTGTTCTTTTTTTTTTATTTTCGTATTTTATTTTTTAAAAATAAACTATTTTTGTATTTTATTTTTTAAAAATAAACTATTTTCGTATTTTATTTTTATATTATTTTAGTAAAAAACCAACCAGGACCACTTTCCCAAAAAAACTATTATTTTCGTGTTTTATTTCTTTCCGTATTTTATTTTTTTCATTAAGCTATTCTTTTAATTTTTTTATACTATTTTTGTAAAAAAATCTCATCACATAAAAAATAAAAAAAATCAAAATATAACATGCCAAATAAAATCAATAAAAAATATATCTAATTAATTAACCTAAAACGCACTTACCAAATAAATTAAATAAAATAATAATAAAATATTTTTTGTCCATAACATAGATAGGATTTTTTACTTCAATAAAAATTAAAAATAAATTATGAATATATATAAAAAAATAAAATAAATACAAACATACCTTAATATCTCTTTTCAACCAAAATATACCTTGCAAAAAAGTAAATTTAAAAATTAAATCAAAATCAATCAACAATAATAACATTAACAATTAATATAAATAATTTATTTTTTAAAATTAACAATTAAAAATTATTTCCTTAAAAAATATTACCTTTTTTTCCTTCCCTCGCTCTTCTTCTCCTTCTCTTTTTCTTTCTCTTTCTCTTTTTCTTTTTTCTTTCCTCACCAATGCCGCCTCCTCCTCCTTCTCCTTCTTCTTCTTCTTCTTCTTCTCTTCTCTTTCTCTTCTTCTTCCCCCTTTCTTCTTCTTCACTCACGCACACAAAGAAATTGGGAACCATTTTAAGGTCCCTAAACACATAATAAAACAAAAGAAGAAGGCAGTGAGCAGTCCCGTCGGTGCAGACCAATGACCGGTGCCGCCTGTGGGGTACCCTCCACCGGTGCTGCCTGTGGGGTACCCTCCACCCTTATTTTATTATTTTTTTCGTCCTATTCTTTTTTTTTTTAATCTGCAAGTGTTAGAAAGTGTCTGAAAATGGATGGATTTGAGGGTGGTGCCGCCTATGCACCACCCTCCATCACTTGGGATAGCCTATTTTCGTATATAATTTTTAAGGCATCTTATTTTGTTTTTTTTCTTCATATTATTATAGTAAAAATCCCCGTTTTACCCTTAGGTTAATAACTTATAAAATAACAAAATCCTACCCATAATTGTCCACTAACTTTAAAAATGGTAAATTACTATTTAGATCCATTAGTTTACCTTTACAAAGGCATTTAGCCCTTTTAACTAATAGAAACCCACTTTTGCAACCTTTACGATTTAGTCTTTTTTACCTAATTAACTATTTAAACTTTAAAATTTCTTAACGAAACTTTAATACTATCTTAATTTAACCATATAAAAATTAAATTAATAATAAAATATTAACTCACTTGTCGAAGTCGTGGTCTCGAAACCACTATTTTTGACACCGCTAAAAACGAGTTGTTACAACTTTCTCCCCTAAGGAATTTTTGTCCCCGAAAATCTTGCCAGAAAATAGGCTCTGGTGTTGAACTTTCATAGCTTCTGCTGGTTCCCAGGTAGCTTCTTCGACCCCATGACATTGCGAGAAAACTTTAACCAGAGTTCTACGTTTATTCCTTAATTCTTTAACTTCCTGAGCTAAAATTCTGATCGGTTCTTCACTGTAAGACATATATGGTTGAACTTCAATTTCAACAGGCGTAAATCACATGTGAAGGGTCAGATCGATACCTCCGTAACATCAACACATGAAATATGTTGTGTCTTTTCTCCAATTCAGATGGTAAAGCTAAACGGTAAGCTGTTGGCCCAATTCTCTCGATGATCTCATACGGCCTAATGAATTATGGACTAAGCATTCCTTTTCGGCCAAAACAGAGAACTTTTCTCCAAGGCGGTACTTTTAAGAACATTTTATCGCCAACTTGAAATTCAACGTCTTTTCTTCTTAAATCCGCATATGATTTCGAATGATGAAAAGCAGCTTTCAAACAATCACGAATTACTTTGACATTTCCTTCAGTTTCTCGAATCAAATCAACACCGAATAGCTTTTTCTCACTCAATTCAGTCCAGTATAATGGAATTCTACATTTTTGACCATACAAAGCTTCATATAGTGCCATTTTAATACTTGCTTGATAGCTATTATTATAAGCAAACTCAACCAATGGGAGAAATTTTTCCTAGCTACCCTCAAACTCTAAAATACAACAACGAAGCATATTCTTGAGTTCCTGTATCACTTTCTCAGACTGACCATCGATTTGTGGATGGAGTGATGCATTGAAATATAGTCGAGTACTTAGAGTTTCCTGTAGTTTACTCTAAAATGGGCTATTACATTTGAGATCTTGATTCTTAATCTAAAATAGTAAAATTGGACCAAGATTCAATTTCTTGAGTTTCTTGAAAATAAGAAAGTGAATCCTGATTTCTTTTTCCCTCATATATGCATGTAAGGCCTTTGTGACGAAGTTTTGGATAGTCTCGTTCAGTTTTGCCTTGATTTACTTCTCCTTTGACCTTGTTATTGGGCCTTGAGGTAAAGAAATCCCATCACATCCATGGTCCCCTTTTGGGGCCTTGACTTGCATCAAGTGATATGAGAACTAGTTAAATGCAAGCATGCTAAATGGATATGTGATGCATTAGATGATTGAGATTTCAAAACATGATAATGTAATGAAAATGATATGAAAATATCATGTAATTGTTAATTGTTAATTGAAAATACCCACTTAAATAGTCTTAGATAGAGTCAGGTATAGTCGACATCCCATATGATTCATGTACTTTGTTGGTGGGAGTTTATTGACACTTTGGTGTGATTTTTATTGGAACTTCAATGCGATTGTTATTGGCATTTCAGTGCAAGTAATACTAGCACTTTAATACGATTATTATTGTAAAGTGTTAGGGGGTTGTGCATATTTGCTTGATCATCACTTTGGTGTTTATCGTGGAGTGTTCGAGGTTTAAATTCGTGTATCCATCTTGAGTTCGTGTTTGGTTAATAGGGGTTATAAACTATGTAATATGTGATGGAGTATGTTAATTGATATTGAATATTGAATAATTCATGTTGATTTGAATAATTTCATATTAATGTTAATGTATTGAAAGATAGTATGTAAAAGATCACGCAATTCAAATTTTACGAGCCTCAAGGGTCGATAATGTAATGAAATGAATTAATGGATTCGAATGGTAAAAATAAGATATGTTTGTTAATGTGAAATATGCATAAACTATGTTGTTATGAATCCTTAAAGGCATATCGAGATAATGACACATCATATTTAATTCAACGAGAATTTTATAAGAGAGAAAAGTAAACAATCAATTTGAGATAATGATAGATGATATATATATACTCATTTACATTTGTTTACATAACTAGTTTATATGTTTATTTGATAATGTATAGGTGAACATAATGTGAAGATGTCATGTGTATCATTAAAATGAAAATTGAGATAGAAATGGAATGAGAAATTATATCTATTTGTGATATTAACTAAGATAAGGTAAAATCTTAAATTATATTGATGTGATGAGTTAAAAGATCTAAACCAAGTAAAAAGTCCATATGAAAACATTAATTAATGACTTTAGACGAAGAAATTTATCAGACATATGTGTATATATGAATTCATAACATTTTTATATTCTTAATTTGATTATATATTACTTTCAAATTATGTTAGCACCACTAAGCTCTTTTGCTTAGCGTGCGGATTTGTTTGTTTCCATATGCAGTTGACATTTAGGTCTCGAGGATTCGAGACATCTAGGACACAATTCTCGGCTCATCAGAGTTTGTACAACTTTTGTGTATTTAGTAGCAAGTTGGCATGTACCTAGCATCATAAATTCATTTTAAAGTCACTTTTGATGTTTTGGTGCTTACTATGCTAAAGACTTGATGTGACTTTGGTTATATATGTACAAATATGGGAAAATATGTTATCCTATGTATATGTTATTATGTATAAACTTGATGCAATGTTATGACATAACTTAAGTGTTGTTTGCATGCTAAGTTGGTAACTTTGATGTTTTAGGTTGGTAATGTTGAGAGCATGATACTAATCATGTATCTGAATGAGTTTATTTCAGCATGCATGAGGTTTAGAACTTGAAATTGATGTTCCATAATGTTTAGAAATGAATTGGTATTGTTTGGGTCAAACTAGGTGAGTTTTTTTTATTCGTTTTTTGGTCCTAGCGTATTTGTTTCGGTACAAGAGGTTAGATGTATCAGTACAAGTCAGCAGCCAAAACTGAATAGCACTACTGAGATGTGTCGATACAAGTATCTACTTGTATTGATACAACTGGGTCAGATAGGGATACTTACCTTGTTTTGAGTTGTTTTTATCCCTAGAGACTTGAATTTGATCCCGATCACCCCTGAACACCTAAAACTTGTTCTAAAATGTTTCTAAAATGTTCTAAATGACTTGAAAATCATTTTAATCACTTTGAGTGTATTGATGTGAGTTATGAATGATTGAAGTTTTAATTAAAATTCAATTGAAAGTTAGTTTGAGTTTCTCCAATAATGGATGTGGTATCTCATATTTGGACCTGACGACTAGGTCAGATGTGGGGTGTCACAAATTTATTGACATGTGGTATACCTACTATGATGACGCGTGAAAATTATGTTATTTACCTCTATTATTTTAAAAACAAAATAAACTATTAAAATTATATTACATTATTTGAATAATATCAATAATTTATAAATTTAAATATTTAAAATACTTAAATTACACAGTTTATGCATTGGTTTTATGAAATTGATAAAATTTTAAAAATTAAAAAAAAGGGTCAAAAATTTATTTTATAAAACTATTAAAATTTTGAATTAATATTATTTCATATATATATTATTTATAAATTTAAAATAATTAATTTTATTATTAATTAAAATTATGTAGGTGAAGATATCAATAAAAGATTGTTATTTTAAGTATAAAATTAAAACCAAATTTTAAATAATAATAATTGATTTTTTAATTAATAAATTATGTAGGGGTTGATTTTAAATAATAATAGTATTTTAATTAAATAAATAAAATTTAAAAATTGTCGTTTATTATTTTAATTTTTATTAGCCATGGAAGTATTGAGGATAAGAAAAACCTAATGTTTTGAGATATTTTTAGATTTAATTATTTATTTGTATTCCAATCTAGTTCTAGCTTTTATTTAAAACGGTAAACTTTCATAAATTATTTAGGATTATTTCCGATTTTATCCCATTAGTACTATTACCTAATTATTTTCATATTCTGTTTTATTTTATTAAATTAAATTATAATTATAATTATAATTTAATATTGGTTTTTTTTATTTTAGAAAATGACCGTTTTCCTTCTTACATCATGAAGTATCGAAGGTCAATAATTAACCTACTTGCTAATTTTTAATTCACTTAGCTATTAACTGAACACTGCTCAGGTCTCAAAATATAATATTACTAAATTAAGCCTTTCATATGTATATAGTGTTATGACAAATCATATCATATATATATATATATATATATATATATATATATATATATATATCTTATAGTTATTTTTATGTAAAATTATATAAAATTTATATAATCATATATTAATTAATATATATTGTACTATTTTCTAAATTAATGGTTAGATAAATAATTGTTTATTTTAATCAATAGCAATATTCACTCCTTTAAATGCATAAAATTGCTTTTAACTTTTTTTTTAAATTTAAAATAATAATTTTAAAATATAAATAAATAAGAAAAAATATATTCATTCTTTCATTTAGAATAGTCTATAGTATGTAAAATGAACTTAGGGCAATAAAATAGAGATTTATAATTTTTATGAATGGGTGAATTCCTTTTTAAAACCATTCATATTTTGTTAAATTATTTAAAGCTGCTCACGGAAAATATGACCATAGAATTTTTTTTTAATTTTTTATTATAATTTAGCAAAAGTTTTTAGGGAAATTATTTGATATGGAACTTTTACATTTCCTAAGTTAGGTTAAGAGGTTGACAATTATTCTATAAAGGTATAGTAAACTATTTTAAAAAATAAGTATTTTAAAAAAAAAGAAACACATGATAATTTTTCAATGTTGCTTAGAGTAAAAAAAAATATACTACCAATATATCCAAAATTTTATACACGATAAATTAAAAAATATCTAAAAAAATTTTAATCCAAAATTTTATATATATTATATTTTTTGAAAAATTAAATAATATACACGAAAAATTGTGATCGCAAAAAAAAAAAGGTACTTATATAATACAACAAAGTTTTTGAGTATTTTTGGAAAGCTTCAGTTTTGAAGGACTTCTCCTCTTAACAAGTGTCAGCTTTAACGGAAGACACATCATCAATTTAAAAATAATTCAAAAACTAATATTAATAAATTCAAAGACAAAAGATGAATGATTCTGGACAAATTTCCGGATTCACATCATGAATAAAAAATTTGAACCACTCAACGTTAGAACTTGAAATAAATATTAGAATCAGGCAATTGGTTGAGAAAGCGAAAATCATGCTGCTGAAAAATACATATCTTTCAACTTTATTTCTATTAAATAAAATAATATTAAAAGCTGGCAATTGCTTCAAAGTGCGAAAATCATGCTACAACAAAATACTCAAATTTGATTCTGCCATGTACAACACCTTAGCATCCTATACCTTTTATGCATTTTGAATCACAGTTATATGATACGCTGTTGAGGCCTACAAAAATAAAGTTTATTCAAATAAATGAAACTTTACAGTCAATACTTCAACTCTCTATCATTCGGTTCAAAGGCTCGCTTGAAAAGTGTGAGTGTTTGCATAAAATTATTGGTTTAAAAAATGTGTTTGAGCAAAAAATAAGGTCCATTTGGAAAACAAACCGGGCCTTAGGCTTGGTTTTTTGGCTCATGCTCGACTTGAATTTGCAAAACGGAAAAAAAATGTTATTTTCTTCTTATTTTCTCACTGTTTTGCTGTCATGTTACTATTATGTTACTGCTATTTTGTTATTATTATTTGAATATTTTATAACTCTTAATTTTATTATTATTTTAGAGACATTTACTTGTTAAGTTGCACCGAAATTATTGTTATTTAAGTATAATTTTTTTTTTAAATTTAGTTTCAATTTTTTTGGAAAACATTTATTTTAATATTTTTAGTGTTTTTGATATATTATATTTAAAAGATATAAAGAAATATAAAAAATTTTAATATGGGTGGGCTGAACCTAGGTTTTAACATTTTTATCTGCGTTGAGTTTGAGCAAAATTTTAGGCCTATTTTTCAGGCCCGGCCAAAAATGAGCCTAAAATTGTGTCAAGGCTTGACCCATGAACATGTCTAATCAATTGTAATTAGGGTCAAATCCAACAGAAATCTGTAATAATTTTATTGCTTCAACTAAAACAAATAAAATAAATAAAAAAGGGTTTTCTTTAAAGAAAAACTTAAAAATTAAAATTAAGATTTGAAGAAAAGCAAAGAAAACAATAAATAAATTTGAAGAAAATGAATGGGATAAAATTCTAGTAAAAGAAAATTCTCCGTTTGATTTAAGGATTTGACTATTGATGCAAAGATGAACGTCAATGTTCTTTAGTAAATTCGTTATAGTGATCGATGATCACCTAGTAACCTAATTCTCTTCTTTGCTTTTTGATAATCAAGACAATCACCATAATTACTTCCCTTGTTGACAAACAACCTTATAACAATCGCTTAGGAATTTAATTTATCAACAATATGAAGAACGAAAAAGGCTCAATTCTAACCAACAAACACACAATCAGAGTTTATTTAAGTTAGATCACATGCCCACACTACACAAATAATTATGCAATCGTCACAAATATTAGAAATCAATCAATCAATCAACTAAATCCCTAATTAACAAGGCAATCATTCCAAGTTATAAAATACCAACCGCATATTTAACAAACCCGAATAATTATAATTAAGCCAGAAGACATGCAAATACTAGAGAACAAAGAAAAGATTAATAACCATTCAATCTCACAAATCTGTAGAATCAAACATTGAATATTACTTTGACTACAAAAGAAAAGTCTAGCAATCCATGAAGAAAATAATACACAAAATCAAAATAAAACTAAGAGCGACTATATCCTGATTGCCTCTAATAATTTCTATTTATAGAGAAAAAATAATATAACGGAGAAAATAAAACTATGCCAAAAAAAACTTTAAGCTCCTTTTTCTTCAATTATTTCCTAAATACATAATAAATAATATAATTAAGAACATGAATAGCATAATTTAAAAGAAGAAATATTACAAATAATTTAGAAATTACGCACTTATCAAATCCCCCCACACTTGAACCATGTTTGTTCTAAAACATGAAACTAATGCGAATGAAAATGCAAATGTATATGTAACCTAAAGAAATACTTAACTCAAACCGGTAATTAAAACATCGTTATATACCAATGGAACAAGTAAACATACTTTCATGAATCCAATCGAAATTCAATTTACTGATCAATAGTAACAATAACTCATGTAATTAGGAAAAATAAAAAAACAATAGACCTTCATGCTCATGTGTGATTGCCTTCTCTAATAATATGTAATGTATAAGAGATATTAGAAAAAAGATAAGAGATTATTTTCAAACTTCATCATGCTTTTGATAGTCATTAGCTTTCCAAAATCCCCAATTTCCATCGAGCATAGAGCATGTGATAGAAGCATAATAATTTGAGAAATAATACAATTAAAATTATTTTTCTTTATTTTTTTTCAAATTTAGGAAAATTTCCTTTCAACGTGATTGTAGATGACAACCCAAATACCTACCTCGTCATAGCCGTTTGAATGTTTGCAAGTTTTATAGTTTGGTACACACACGACCACAATTTGTTACACGATCTGGTGACATAGTCGTGTGACCTGTATTACACGATTTGGCTTCCTGCACACAGTTGAGCTACACAACTGTGTGTTTCAGCCCAATATAGCCTCATTCCTTCCACACGGTCGTGTGACCCTTATTTGTAAAATTTCCTATCCTTTTGTTTTTGTTCCTATTTGATCCCTGGTTAACGACACAACTTCAGAAACAATAGGTTGACATCGTGACTTCAAAAGGGGGCGTCACAACTTTAAAGGCTAAATATTTTCCTAATAGTGAATTTTTGCAGGCAGAGTTAGGAAATTACGCTTCATATACTTAAAGGAGCGTATGGCCAATGAAGAAACCACTGAGGGAGGGGATGGCTTGGAAGGTGGGAAGGGGGGACTGAATATCAATCTGGCAAGATGCTTCGGTTCCTGGATTGGAGGAATATAGAATTAAAGAATCAGCTAGGAACCATAGAGTTGAAATAGTACTAGACCTAATTGATCCTAACCAAAATCAATGGAAGGAAGAAACCATTACCTGTTTATTCGTAAGTGAGAAGGCTACTGCAATTTTCAGAATTCCTTTGGCACAATACAAACAAGATGACTCTAGAATTTAGAGTTGTGAACCATCAGGAGAATATATAGTAAGAAGCGGGTAAAGTTGGTTGACAAAAGAGGAACCTAACCTTGATAATGATACAAATAATACAAACATTGATAAACTCTTCTATAAAAAACTATGGCAAACAAACTTTCCAGGAAAAATAAAGATTACAAACTGGCGAGTGTACAATGGATACATTCCAGCAGTCTACACTATAAGAGGATCTGTAACACAACTATATTCCCTTGTTGCAAAGTAGAGACAAAATCGACGGAACACGCATTCAGAGATTGTACTGCAGTAAAAAACATATAGAAAGAGTTAGGGTTTCAAATTATACAAAGAGATGAGGAAGTAAGATATCAACAGTGGATAAGAGAGTTACTTAAAAATACGACAAGAATATAGAATAAGACTATTTTTTTGGCAGCATTTGGGCAATCTGGTTGAGGGGAAACAAGATTTTGCACGAGAAAAATGTCTAATCAATGGAGGACACAATTTTCTTTATTTGTAAATATCTGAGAGAATGGGAAGAGGTAAATCACAAATTACCAGGTCAAAGGGTAGTAGAAGAGCGGTGGAGGCTACCTAAACTAGACGAAATCAAAATAAACTTTGATAGGGCCTTTGATAAACAAACATTTAAATCTGGAATAGGCATTGTTTGTAGGGACTCAAAAGGAAAAATACTTAACTGTAGATTGGAAGTCAATAATTGAATCCCTACGACATTTGCAGTAGAGGCTTTGGCTTGCCTGCAAGTAGTAAGAATAGATTTGGATCTAGGTTACCGAAGGGTGGTGGTGGAAGGAGACGCCCTCAGCATCATTAAAAAATTACAGAGAAAGGAAAATGATAAATTAGTGTTAACTTTGTACATTATAGATATCAAAACTTTTAGCAAAAAATTCAACAAATGCAGATTTAGATAGATAGGAAGAAAAGGGAATGAAACAGTGTATACATTAGCGAAGGAAGCTCTAAAGCTTAACGGAAGTACCTATATGGAAGGACGACTGCCTAAAATGGTGTTAGTGGCAGCGACAAAAGATGCTAGAGATCTGGAACTGTCGTAGAGAAGAAAGGAAAGATGATAATCTTGCAAACTGGAGGAGTAGATACATTAAAAAGATAAGAGGCGGTGTTACACCTCAAAATAGAGCTTAGGAGTTTTAGGGATATTTAGAAATTTTAGGCTTAGGGTGTTCGGAATTATGCGACATGGTATATCGGTAATGTTTTTTACTATAGTTTTTAAAAGGACAAATCAATTTTTGAAAAAGTGTTTTAGAAACCTTTAATTTTAGAAAAATGAATGATTTGTAACATGGTCAAAATTGAGAGTGTTTATGTTGCACTTAGACCAAATTTTAAAATTGAACCTAATATCTTCCCCCATCAACCGTTTTCACATTAGTTTTCTCCCTTGCATTGTTTGTGTCGTCTCTTGTTTGAAAAAGCTCCTCCCAATCAATTTTTTAATCCCAACGTCCATACTCTTGGATTCTTTCACTTTCCCAACATTAAGCCTCCATAATATTTCAAGAAAACACCCAAAAATCTTATTGAAATCATCATTTTTCTCACGTGTAAGTTTTCTGAGTTTTCGACAAAAGTTTATTTTTCTTCTACCAAAGGTAACCAATCATCTAACCATTAGTTTTTAATGTTATTAGGCCTTTGAAACTAAATTTTTAGTGGCTAAATCACACGTTTTGATTAAAAGCAGAAAATAGGATCGTTAATGGTGTTTTTTAGATTTTCGAGTAAAAATGTGATTTCAAAGTGTTAATCAATAGGTTTTGACATGATTAAGATGTTCCTAAACTTTTTTTGAAGTTTCGTTAAAGATTTCTTGAGTTTTAATGAATTTTCATGAAAATAGTCAAAACTTGTCAAAAAATGTCGATACCGTGAATTGTGTAGTTTTGTGTAGTTTAAAGGTTAGGAAGTAGTCGTAGACAAATTATAAGATGAAAATAATTCGTTTTAGGCAAAAATATTGATTATAGACTGAGATATTCAAATTTGAAGCTTTCTATGTAAAAGGTTTCAGTTACATAGGGACATAGCTTAGGCTTATGTTTTTGGTTGCTTGTGGTGAGTCATTAGTTAATTTCTAAATGTGTTCTTGTTGTGTTGAAGTTTCGGATTCGCTAGGACCATCTACGAGCTAGAAAAAGGCTAGTTTGAGGGACACAATTCAATGCGTTGTTAGGGAATTTAGTTGTAGCCTAAACCCCTACTCTATATTCCGAGTGTAAGTTTTCTTGTGCTCATGTTTAACTTCTATATTATGTGCTCGTTGAATTGTGAAAATGTGCATTAATATGATATGCCATTACATGTGTTATGTGTTCATGATTATTATTGTGGAATTATATATCTGGACTTGTCAAATAAGCTAAGTGTTAGAAATAATATTGTTCTTATGATGCAAATATGCAGTAGCAATGATTAGAAAATTGGTAAGCAATATATGTGTGTTTAATAATAGATATTTTGGCCTTGTGACACTTGAGACCATTGGATATAGTTGATATGCCATATGATTGTGAGTACTCATTTATATGTATATGTGATTTTGGGCATTGAGGCCTTGGGACATTTGGAGGGATAAGGAAATGTGACCTAAGCTCCATTCAACGGGAAATGTGAGGGGAAATAAGAAGAGTGTGAGGTATATGCTTCATTTATGGGACATGTTTGACTTTATGAGTCTATGAGGTGTGTTGGAGATCCATGTATCCGATGACTGGTGATAGTGCTCACTTTTACGTTTCATAGCTCAAGTGCCAAATTATCTTAAATTGTAAATTGTAAATATGTTTGTATGTATTGTGATGTATGCATGAATGTGAATATATTTACTTTGCAAATAGGCTATTGAATATGCAAAATATGTAAAATATGTTAACCAAGTTAAGGCTGTTATAATTATGCTACTTATATGCTTCACCAATGTTTGATGAACTGCTTGCATGGTAGTTGTTCTAGGTATTCATTGAGCTTCTTAAGCTCACTCACTCCCTTCTTAAACCATTATAGATTAGTTGTGTGCCGATGTGAGCAGTGTGGTTCTCAAGGAGTGATCCAAGCAAGTCTTTGTGTTACTTCATAGGTGTTTATTATCTATTCGTTTTTTATTTGGAAATAAGGCAATGTGGTAAACTACATGTTGGTTTTGCTATAACTTTTAAGTTGTTTACATGATTATTATGCCCTAGGACTTACATACTTTAAATTTGAGTTATTAGTTTCTTGCTTAGTCATTATTATGAAGTTTTGGACTGTTATTTCAGACATTTTGGTGCACATTTGATGAAATGAATGATGCATTATGATTAGACACAATTTGGTATGAGTTATATGTTTGAAATTGCTGTATTTTTTATGTTTGGAGCAGAGGTATCGATATTTGGTTTTAACATCGATACCTTCATGATTTTTTAAAGTGTAGGAAGTCAGTAGTGTAATTTGGTATCGATACCTTATCACGAGTATCGATACTAAAATAATCGATACTTTTCGAAAAGTACCGATAATTTCTGAGACTTTGGCTTTTTACGCGAGAAACATAATACAAGTTTGGCATCGATTTTTCAAGCGGTATCGATACCACTTGAGAGAAATATTGATACCACACCTTAAGTATCGATACTTACGTGACAGTTTTAGGATTTTTGCTTAATGGTCCCAATACATTATTAACTATTATTATAAGACTATTTGATGTATGAATAGCATGTATCAATGATAACTAAAGGGTAAGATTGACTTAAAAACTATACAAATGCTTAAATGGAAGACGTTTCGTTTGAATGAGCTTTTACTTGTTGTATATGGCATGAAACGATGGTGTGGCGTCCTGATATTCAGGCTTGGCAACTAGGCCAAATATAAGGTGTTACATGCGGTGCTTAATTTTTTTCTTGGAAATGCTTGAAAAAGGGGAAATGACTGGTCATGGAAAGTTGGGTAGAAAACAAAAGGAGATGAGGCTGAGCTAGGGTTTTGTTTTAGGAAAATCTTTGGTTGTTTATTTTTTTTAAGTGGGCTTTTTAGGTGTAGGTTGATTTAGGATTTTTTTGGTTTTTTTTAAAAAGTTATTTCTTTTTATTAGGATCTGTAAGTGACATTTTGGACTTAGCCTTTTAAATGAATAAAATTCCAAATTTAATTGTAAAAAAAATTATGCAATGACCGATTAAGATAATTTGTGATGCTCACCCGAATCAAATTAGATACATAAGCATAAAATAGAATCAATTAAAGGCTCAGGTAGGAATACGCTTCAACATTTTAATTTTCCCAAAGACTTGGGTGTGACAACTCTTATAAGTCCCTAAACAATTAAAATATCAAGAAGTTAACTTTTGTAATTTTTACGATTTGGTCCTTGTATCTGGGTTAGTCACTTATTCAGTAAAATTACCTACTCAAAACTTCAATTCACTTATACAAACTCCATAAATATTTAATGACAAAATTTACGGTTTCAATTTATGGGAACGAGGTCTCGATACCTTATTTTTCGACACTATAGCCTGTAGGGTCAATACACTTGTACCTTAATTAACTATCAATTAAATAAAAATTTATAAACTAAAATTTAATACAATTCAAAATAAACTCGTAAATATTAATTAATAATATTTACGGACTCAATCATTAAAGATAAGGTTCCAAAACTACCGTTTTCTTACACCACTAAAACCCGGGAGCTCTCAATTTTTATTTTCTTGAAATAAATTTAAAAAAAAAGGAAAAATGAGAGAAATAAAACTAGAAAATAGTTAAGAAAAATTCTCAATTTTTCTAAAAAATAAATAATATAGAATTATATAAAATTCTGAGAGATTAAAAAATATTTATTTTTATTTTTTGAAAATACATAAAACAAAATTAACAAAATATAATTTTCTAAAAATATATGAAAATTTATATAAAATTTCTAAAAATTAAAAAAATATAATTTTCTTTCTAAAAACACATAAATTCAAAAAAGTGAGAAAATACAAAAATTGTCAAAAATAAAAATATCAGAAAACCTCAGTTTTTTTATAAAATCAGAAAAAAAAAATGAAAAGCTTGAAAATATGAACAACCAAAATCAGGAAACGAAATTGATTTTTTTTTTTTATTTTCGCTCTTTTTTGAATTTTATGTTTTTTAAATGTTTTTTAATTTCTGGAAATTTTATATAACTTTGCATATATTTTTTATTTGTTAATTTTTTTAGATTATTCTGAATTTTTTGACAATTTTTTGTATCTTATCTTCTTTTTTGTGTTTTTATCTTTTTTTTTGTGTTTTTATGTATTTTTAAAAAATAAAAATGAATATTTTTAATTTATGGAAATTTTATATAATTCTATATTTATTTTCTAGTTTTTTTTTTTAAATTAAGAATTTTTTCTATTGTTTTTACCTTTTTAAATTTATTTTAGGAAAATAAAATATGAGTGAGCTGAACATGTAACTTCGTTTTTTAAAGCTGTTAAAACAGTTGAGGTAAACTTATAATGGGTTGAAAACTTGTAAGTACCAAAGTGATACAAAATTTCTTTTAAATAATAAAATAATTGTTGGGTGCAATATTTACAAGTTTATAAAGCAATACTATGAAAGTGAGATATTCTTAATTTAATTTATTTTAAAAATATTCATATAGCAAACAACGTTTTATATTTAAATAACTATTCTTATTATTTTTGTTTTGGCCACCTAATGATTAATTTATTTGATAAAATGTTAATTTTCTATTATCAAATACCCTTGAAATAATTATAAAATTTATTAGTATGCAGTATTTATATAGTATAATACACAAATATTTGGATCCCATATCAAAGTCACGTGTAGGGGCGGGCTGGACGGAACGCATGCAGATTCTGCAATATTTTAAGCAATATTTTGGCGTCCTAGAATATTAACAGGACATTGGTTCCAAAAGGAAATCAAATCAGATCACCCACTGTGAGTGTGAGTGTGAGTGAGGGAATCAGGGAAGGTTTTCCAGAACAAAAATCAAAGCCCAATAACTAGAAAGGGAAAACAATGGCTTTGAATTTCAATCTCATAGCCTCGAAATCTCAGAAACTCCCTTGTTTTGCTCTTCCACCAAAGACCACCCTCAGATCTCCCAAGTTTTCCATGATCTCCACCATTCCTTCTTGCTCCAAGTTAGTATCCTTTCTTTCCTTTTTTGGCTGGCGTTTTATTCATTATTGTAATAACTTGATTGTTTTGTCGTTAACTCATGGATCTTGACTTTTTTCTTTTCTTTTTCTTTTCCCTTTAATTAAAGCTGATTTTTTATCTGGGTTTTTGTTATTTTGTCTCACTAACATGGCTTTCAAGACTTTCTTTTATGATGTCTTACGATATTAGCGTTCTTGATGTGTAATGGCCTCTAATCATTGTTATGATGAGGTTAGAGGTTTTACATTGTCTTTGAATCCTTGGTGACATGTATGATGTTTAAGTATGAGAATGAAAATAATCCCAAAATTGGTTTTTTACTGAACGCAGAGAGGTTGGGAATCTGAAAAAGCCTTTCACGCCTCCAAGGGAGGTGCCTGCTCAGATCACCCACTCCATGCCGCCTTACAAGATTGAGATCTTTAGATCTTTGGAGAGCTGGGCTGAGGACAACATTCTGACTCACCTCAAACCAGTTGAGAAATGTTGGCAACCCGCCGACTTTCTTCCGGATCCTAATTCTGATGGATTTCATGAGCAGGTGAAAGAGCTTAGGGAAAGGGCAAAAGAGATCCCAGATGATTACTTTGTAGTTTTGGTTGGTGACATGATCACTGAGGAAGCCCTTTCAACTTATCAAACAATGCTTAATACCTTGGATGGAACTCGTGATGAGACAGGTGCTAGCCTTACCCCTTGGGCCATTTGGACCAGGGCTTGGACTGCTGAAGAAAACAGGCATGGTGATCTGCTTAATAAGTATCTGTATTTGTCTGGGAGAGTGGACATGAGGCAAATTGAGAAGACAATCCAGTACTTGATTGGATCGGGAATGGTAAGAATAACGTACTTGCCATACAGTTTAGGAGATTGATTGAGTGATTGACATTTCATTACTCTTTTCACACACAAAGAAAGGAAAACAGACAAGCATGCAGGAAAAGATGTCATATTTTCATTTTATACATGTTCCAATCTGTCATTGTTAGACTAAACTCTTTCTTCTGTATAATGATAGGATCCTCATACAGAGAATAGTCCTTATCGAGGATTTATATACACTTCGTTCCAAGAAAGGGCAACTTTTATCTCCCATGGGAATACAGGCAGGCTCGCCAAGGAGTATGGGGATATTAACTTGGCTCAAATTTGCGGTAGCATTGCCTCAGATGAGAAGCGCCACGAGACGGCCTATACCAAAATCGTAGAAAAGCTGTTTGAGATTGATCCTGATGAAACAGTTCGGGCATTTTCTGACATGATGAGGAAGAAAATCACCATGCCAGCTGAGTTCATCTATGATGGCCGAGATTACAACCTATTTGACCACTACTCAGCTGTCGCCCAAAGAATCGGGGTTTACACTGCCAAGGACTATGTTGATATAGTAGAGCACCTGGTGGATCGATGGAAGGTAAAGGAGCTAACTGGCCTTTCAGCCGAGGGGCGTAAAGCTCAGGACTATGTGTGTGCACTTTCTTCGAGAATTAGAAGGCTGGAGGAGAGAGCACAAGAAAAGGCCAAGGAAGCACCCCGTATTCCATTCAGTTGGATCTTTGATAGAGAAGTGAAGCTCTAAAGGTCTTGAAATGCACTCGAGGAAACAAACTTGAAGAAGCTGAATTCAACTTGTCTTTGTATTCTGATGAAATGGTGCTGGTGTGTGTAAGAGGAATAGTGCCTGGCTTTAGTAGTTTTAGATGTTTTGTTGTATTAGATGTAGCGTCTGTCTGTCATATCATGTACGAGTAGCATGTGCTGTGTCGTGTAGGTGTTCTTGTAGAAGCAAACATTGTTGGTATCATTGATGATAAAGATAACATAATACTGCAGCAGCAGCAGTTTGTTTGCAATAAGAAATTGCATCTTAAATTAGGCTTAGTTTTGAATGGCAAAATTTGGTTTACGCCATTATTTATTTAACTTTTTTTTATAACCATATCTGTCTTCATGATATTAATCTGTTCAGGTTTGCTTTTTAAATTAGGCTTAGTGAATGGCAAATTTTAAATAGTTACGCTTTGCATTTATTTTATTTTATTTTATTTATGTATAATCATAGGTATCTATTTGTTTCTGAGTTTTACAATAAAAAAAATAATCTTGTTTGGATTGGAGTGATATTCAAGTAGAATTCTTTATGGGTTAGGTGGGTTGCTTGGTTTGGCCTTGGTTTTGGAAATTTTAACCGGCTCGATTTTTTTGCTTAATTATATTTTTATAATGAATTTTAATTAAAATTTTAATTATTCTTTTAAAAGTGAATTGGGACAGTTGGGCTTGATTTGAGTTTGGAAATTTATTTGGAATCAAATCTAGGCCTTACCCATGAACACCTTTGTATTTAACTATGTTAAACCCTTTCGACAATGATGGCACAGGCAATGATGACTCTAAGATTCGAATTTCGGTCCAAATGTTTAGGTTAAAATAGTCAAATAACTAATTTAAATGATATTATAAAAATACAATTAAAATAATGGCTTAATATATCATTTGGTGCTCGAATTCGACACTTTGTCCTACTATGGTACCAATATTTCTTTCGTCTAAAGTGATATTTATATTTGGCAAAAGTTATACATTTTGGTACCCAATGGTAATAACATTAAAATTTTAATGTTTAATTCAAGTTTTAGAGTTGATTTGATGAAAGTTAGTAACTAATATTATTATATTTGAATTTTCATATTTTGTTAGTAAAACAAATTTAGTGTTAATTGTTCTGGTCCACTAGCTACGATAGTTCTCTTCTTGTATAAGATAGTAAAGTGCTTTGTTTTGTGTTGTGCCATCCACCATGTTAATTGTACCATGACCAAAGTCTTCTCTAATTTCTATCTGAAATGAATCCAACAATTATTTTAACTTTGTGTGGAAAACCTGTAACGCCCCAAAAATCCCAAAATCGTGAATTTTTCTTTTTGTGCTTAGCAATCTCGGTTAAGTGTTAATTACGCGTTGGTAGGTCTTGGTCAAGGTTTGAGTTCGAATCTAGGGGTAGAAGAAATTATAGTTTAATAATTAAAAAGGGCCTTGTTGGCAAGTAGTTGGGCTTTTAAATAAAGATAATGAAAAATGGCATCAAAAAGCCTTGTGGTGGAGTGGCTAAGTGACGCCACTTAGAGTGTAGGGAGGTGGCGTTAATAGCTAGCAAGGAGATCCAGGGTTCGAATCCTAGCTTAGTGTTTTTAGAAGTTTAATTTTGGCCTTCTAGAAGGTTGGAAGTGGCATGAAGATGGACTCTAAGAAGAGTGTTCAGGAGAGAAAATTAATGAAAGGATTAAGGGGTTATCAGGGAGAAAAACGAGGAGATGAGAGGGGGAAGTGATGGAGCCAAATGGGGAACTAAGGGCCAGGCAATTCGACTATAGGGTTATAAATAAGTGCCAAATGCAGGGTTGCCAGGCTAGTGCCAAATTTCCTTCACCCTGTTATCAAAACCCCTTTTGTTTTCTTCTTTTTCTTTTTGTCGATTTCTCCAAAAGCTGAAAACCCTTGTTCTCCTTTTATTTTTCTTGTGCCGATTTCTTTGTTTCACTTTTGGGTTTAGTCGATTCTTTTTCCTCTCTCCCTTAGTGCCGAATAAGCAATTGTGCCATTCAGATCTCTAGAGCCGAATACTCTTTGACCGAATCTAGTGTAAGTGTTACTCTTCCAATCGGTTTTCTTTACTAAGTATCGAATATTGTTCCTTACTCTTTCTAATCGATTGTGGTAGGGAATTAGTATCGGATCTTAGATCTTAGCTCTCTGCCGAAATTTCCCTTTAGGTGTTTGTGATTTTGGTAAGTATTCCTCTCTTATTGGCTAAGGTGGCCGAATGTTCATAGTTAAGGTAAGGGGACTTGTGTTGGATACGAGTCACCTATTATTCTATTTTAATAGTTAAAATTGGTGCAGATCTAGGAGTTGATCGTGGTTAGGGATTTAAGAAGGGGCTGTTATACTTATCGCGCAAGGTTTGGGGCTAAGGGGATCGCATCACGCTTGCTTACCAGGTGTGTACATACACTGCACACACACTACGAATCGGCAAAAGCCAAAATGCCGAAATGCCGAAATGCCGAAATATCAAAAAGCCGAAAGTGTGGCTGTGGTAGTCTTGCGAGTGTGCGAACACTCATAAGGGAGAGATCGATAGGTTGCCAGAGACCCACGGGCGATTCTGTGGACTTGGGTTGTGATTTGGCCATACGGGCCGGAATGGCTAAATGGGCCCGATGGGCTGTTGGGCCCATAATAGGCAAAGACTGAATATTGATGCTATGTGATAGGAATCTGTATGTGAGCATGAATATGAATGTGACTGGGACTAATGGGCCATATACAAGTGATTTGGGCCTAATGGGCCATATGAATATGATTGGGCTTAATAGGCCAGATACAAGTATGTGACTTTGTTTGGGCTTTGTAAGGGGTTTTGGCCTAGCATATGATAACTACATAAGACTTAATTAATATTTTACGACTGTGGACAGGTCAAAGGGTTAAGGTGTGGCAACGGGTATATGCATGTCTAGGATTGGATCTAGGGAGAGCTTGGTACTTAAGCGGTCTTAATGACCCACCTCCTCTTCTCTGGAATCCTACCTAGTGCATAGTATTCATTCATCTTAGCTCGCGGGACTTGTTAACGGGCCAAGGTAAGTGGAATCCATAATTAAGGGAAAATTACCAAAATGCCCCTAAGGGTAAAAATGACCAAAATACCCCTAGGTGTTGAATATAAGTTTTATGGATGTGGCATGCATACATATGATGTTCTGCTTAGGTTACATATGGGGTGGGAACTATGGAACGGAGGAAGTATATGAGGATCGCATGGTTGCCTGACAATCGTGGATCCACCGACGGCTTTTAAAGCCCAATATGTAAATGAAGGTAGTTCCGCAACCGGGCTACCATTGGTGTGTGGGCTGGGTGGGTCGATACTCATATCCCCACATGGTGTGACAGGGGACAGAGCTGGTGTGTAGCAGATGGATAATTTGGATGGGATTGCATTGCATGTGTAATAATTCTTCTTTGAATGCTTGTTTTCCATCGAGGGTTGTACACACTGAGTTTGCGAAAACTCACCCCCTCTTTTATTTTATTTTCAGGTGATGCTCAGTAGAAGGTTCGATGTTTGGAGGGACTCTGGGTGGCCAGCTAGCAAGATAATTCAGACTTGGTTTTTTTTAAGCATTCAAGTTTTTATTTCTTTTTAAGTATGTTCAGACCAGATTGTAATAAGGTTTCCATTATGTTATTATTACTTGAATTATTATCATTATTTTCATTGTAACTACGAGAAGTTGAACATGGATTTCTTAAATTATAGTATGTTTTCTACGTTTTCACAATTAAATTATTAGGTTTCTTTTATTATAAGAAGGGTTTTCAATGAAAACACAGTTTTCGCTAAAACACTTTAATATTATGCGCCAGATTTAGCCATAACATCCGGGACGGGTTTGGAGTGTTACAAAACCAATCAATCCTATATTGAGTGGCCCTCTGCTACCTATGGTATTTGCAAACCCTACTCATGTCATTACCCATAACAGCTTGCACATGCTCTTATTGAATCAATCCCCCCATTTTAAAAATATCAAAAATTTAATCTAACGACATAATTTCTTCCACTCATCATTTTAGAGGGCTTTCTCATCTAGACAAGACGACGTCGACGGTTGAGCCAGCGTGATTGGATAGAGGATTGCAATTAACATCAGGCACACTTTCTTGCTGAATGTTTATTTTCCTCGATATCAATAAACCTTGCACCTTATATTTCAAGGCTACTGAAATTTTCAATTGTGTGCTTAGGGTTTCCTGAATGATAGTCATATTTGGGAGTTGTTGAGATATTAGTAGATAGCGAAATAATCGATTGGAAAGCAAAACAATCAATTGAAACAACAAAACAATCAGTTGAAACAATAAAACAATCGATTGTAAAGTGAAAATAATCAATTGAAACAACAAAACAATCAATTGTAAAGTGAAAACAATCGATTGAAAAGAATCATTTCATGAAAACTCTCTTGATTGCAATAGTTATATTAGTCTACTATTTAATGCAACAGAGGTTAGTTGTAAACAGAAATAGTTGCACTAGCTATTAACAACTCTAGCCACCTTAACAGACTTTAACTAATTCTTTGTTGTACATCCCAATTGTATAACATTCCCCTTATTTGGTGACTCTTGTCTTTTGTTACCTTGTAACTTGTCACTCCTGCTGAGAACTTTAAGCTAATTTCTAAACTTAGTGAAGAATCCAACTGACAATGGTTTAGTGAGGATATCAACAACTTGGTCTTGACTTGGAACATGGCCAACTTGAAATGTTCCTGCAACAATCTTTTCTCTGAAAAAGAATAGGTCTAACTCTACATACTTGAACTTTAAATGTAAAATCGAATTTTCTACAACAACAATAGCTCTTGAATTATCACACCACACTATTGCTTTGCTGTTGACTTTCACATATAACTCAAAAAATAAGGATTGTAACCAAATCATTTTTACAGTGGCATGAGCCAAGCTCCAATATTCAACTCCAGTCGTCGATCGAGAAACTATATGTTTCTTCCTTGAACTCCATGAAACATGATTACCACCTAAAAACACACAAAATTTGATAGTTGACCTTCGATCATCAACGTCAGTTCCTCAATTTGCATCTAAATATCCTTTGAGGGACAATTTTAAAGCTGGAGTAAACATCAACCCATGATCCAAGGTATTTTGTAAGTATCTCAAAATTTGTTTGGCAACTTTAAAATGAAGGTTAAGCGGCTTATGCATGAACTGGTATACTTTGTTCACTATAAAGGCGATGTCTGGTCTTGTGATTACAATGTATTGTAACGTTCCAGTGATACTTCGATAGACAAAATTATCTTCAATAAGACTGCCAACATGAGCTGATAAGTTACAAGTAGTAACCTTTGGAGTAGGAGATCTTTTGGATTTATCCATCAAACTCCTTTGGAGCAAGTCAAGTATGTACTTCCTTTGGTTAAGGAAAATTCCATTCAAAGTATAGGTCAATTCAATCCTCAAAAAATCACTCAACCTCCCTAAATCTTTCAAAGAATACAAATAGTCCAACAACTAAATAAAATCATCCACAACTTTTTAATTGTTTCTAGTGACAATAATATCATCCACATAGACCACCACATAAAGAAAAGTAGACCCACACTGGTGGAAAAAGAGGGAGGCATATGATTTTGACACAACAAACTTAGCAGCCAACAAATACTCCTTTAGCTTGTGAAACCATGCTCAAAGAGCTTGCTTGAGGCCATACAAAGCCTTTTTCAAATTGCACACCAATTGTTGACCATCACAATGCTGCTCAAATCCTGGTGGTTGTAACATGTAAATTTCCTTAATGAGATCTCCATTTTGAAAAGCATTATTAATGTCAACTTGTCAAAGTGGCCAACCAAAGGTAACAACAAGTATGAGGACAACCCTGATCATTTTTGGTTTGACTAAAGTCTGAATGTCTCTTGAAAGTCAATCCCGACCTCTTGCAAGTATCCTTTGACCACTAACAGTCCTTTATACCTAGTAATAGATCCATCTGCATTTCTTTTTCAGCTTAAAAATCCATTTACACCCTAACTGCTCTTCTATTTTCAGGTAAAAGGACTAAATCCCAAGTTTGATTTTGAAGTAAAGCATTGAACTCTTACTGAGCAGCTTTTGTCCAGGCTTCACTCTTGAAGGCTTCTTCAATGATAAGCAGTTCTTTTTCAGTCAAACTTATTGAAAACACTTTTTCCTTAAATATCCCATTCATTGATCTTGTTAAATATGACTCCTATTTTCAGTCAAATTTGAAAAATAATCTTTCAGTTAAACTCTGTTTACTTGTTTCAATCAAACACTGATTAGTTTAGATTACTTTATTATTATTTGACCTATGAATTTAGCCTATAAATAGGCTCTTTTACAACCTTAAAAAAGACACCAATTAGAGATTAGAACGCATAACACATTTAGAGAATTTTGTGTTTACGTTTTGAGGGTTCTTTATTTTTGAGTTTTTGGGGTTTAGTCTTTATCTCCATCTTTTGTACTTTTCGTTCTTTTTCCATTATAGTAAAATTATCTTTGCCCGTGGTTTTTTATCCTCTTTGGAAGGGTTTTTCCACGTTAAATTTGTGTGTTCAATTTCTCAATTTATTCCACTATTTTTCATATTCGTTGCTTAATCGAGTCGATCCTAGCAGATCTAGTCTTCATGGGATGCATAATGGAAGAAACAAATAGAGATGTCAGCTTGTTTGCATCATCATTAGTCTGAACATTGCTACCTCTATTATCACTTGGAGCCTCAAGCTATTCACTTCCACCATGAGTAACATCTAGAGTGTGAGGATGAACTAAAACATTATCGTGACAAGAGCCAATTGAAGAGGAACTTTGAAAGGGAGGTAACCTTTCTAAAACCAAAGGACTATTCAAAGATACCTCATAAAAAGCAGATGGATTACAACAACCAGGTTTAGAAGAAACCACCACAAGTACACGAGATTTCTTATGTTATTCAAGTGCAGCTGAGCTCGAAGAAGAACCTGACTATGTAGTAGAAGCAAAAAGAAATTGAGTCTCATTAAAAATTACATGTCAAGACACAAAAAATCTTCCATTTTTATCAATACACTTATAGCCTTTATGATGGGAGTTGTATCCAAGAAAAACACACCATGTCGACCTGAACTGTAACTTATGTTGATTATATGGCCTCAGATAGGGAAAGCAAGCATAACAAAATAATTTAAAATATGAGTAAGTAGGTTTAACCCTATAAAACTTCTCATACGAAGTTTGACCTTGTAGCACTCTAGTAGGCAATCTATTTATCAAACGAACAACATGAACAAACGCATGAGACCAAAATCTCAAAGGCACAGAAGCTTGAGCCAAATGTGTAAGCAGTGACGAACCTAGGAGGGCTGGTAAGGGCCCCGACCACCCTAAAATGGAAAATTTCTATTTAAAACTCTTAAAATTTTAAATTTGTAATGGTAAAATTGCACGTTGGCCCCAAAAATGATAAAAATTTAATTTAACCCTTTAAAAATTATAAAATATACATGCTATTAAAATGGTAAAATTGCATTTTTACTATCCTGAAAATATACAATTTAATTTTGACCCCCTAAAAAATTTTCTGGTTTCACCCCTGCGTGTATGCCCGATTTTATAATGTGCCTGTGTTTCCTTTCTGCCACACATTCTATTTTGAGGTGTGAGGACAAGTGGTTTGATGTTGAATACCATTTTGAGACAACACTCTTGTGAATGAGCGATATATCCTCCCTAGTCACTTTGAAACATCTTTATGTGACAACCAAACTGCACTTCAACATATTTCTGAAAATGTATGAAACACCCCAAGACTTCTAACTTATTCTTGAGAAAATATAACCAAGTATACCTGCGGTACATAGCAACAAAGGAAATGTAATACAGAAAACCATTTGATTTTATTTGTGTCAGTCTCCATAAATCTAAGACTACCAGGTTAGAAGGAAAGGAATAAGTTGTTTGAGCGGGAGAAAATGGCAGCTTATGAGCTTTACCTAATTGACATGCTAACTGTAACATCCCAAAATTGGGCCTAGTTAGAATAGTGGTTTCGGGACCACAAATCTGACTTTAAAATATTTGTTTTATGATTATAATTAGGTCTAGGATATGAAAATAAGCATGTGCTAAAGTTTTATGAAGAAATTTTAAGTATAAGGTGACCAATTAGATATTAGGGACCAAAATGAAAAAATTGCAAAACTTGGGCTCTAGAAGCAATTTGTATGAAGTTACTTTGAATTATTAATTAGAAAGTCTTAAAGAGTAATTTTCCCAATTTCTAAGTTGTTGAACAGAAATGGGCATGCATGGAAATTTTTGAAAAGTTACTAAGGAAGGGCATTTTGGTCATTTGGTAATAAACTAAATAAAAAGGGAAAATGAAAGTAAAAATCAGCCGTTCTTCTCCATGCTATCAAAAATTGAAGGGTCTCCATAGCTAGGGTTTTCAACATTTCCAAGCTCAATAATAAGTGCTCCCTAGCCCCGTTTTTAATGTTCTTTGTATTTTTGAAATCCTCGTAACATGCTCTATCCATTTCTACCCATATTTCAAGCTGAGTTTCATGTTAGAAATTTGACCCATGCATGAGATGATTATTCTTTGATGATTTACTGAGGATTATGAAAGTCAGATGTTGGATAAACATCTTTTACTAGGTGATTTTTCATGAAAACACCTAAAACGGACCTAATTGTAAAAGGCATGAAATGTGTGGTAGAAATGTGAAATAGAGAAAAATGTGGCCTAGTATGAGCTTAAGATACATTTGGCTAGGTTTGGTTACCCAAGGAATTACATGCATTTTATTATACGAGCCTTAGGACTAAATTGTAAAAAGTGTGAAAGGTTAGGGGGAAATTGGTCATTTTGCCCGGGGGTGAGTCTTAAGTCAAAAATGAACAATATGAAATATTAATAATTTATTTTTATTGATATAGACCCTGAGGAACCAATTTCGGAGGTCGACAGTGTAAAACAAAAGGTTTCGGAGTAACCGAAATACGAACTTGAAGCAATTAGTAGATAAGTTCGTGTAACTCGAATGTAAATTATTTTTATATACATTAAAGATGTATGTTCATGTATAAATTATAATAGTGATATTCAATGTATGATAATTTATGAAAAATTGATGTTATGATGAAATGTCCCTGTTGAATGAAAAGGATATCTGATGGATTTCTCGCAAATGTATTAATGATAGAAAGGATCTAGCCTGGACGGGTGATCCTATAGTGATCTAGCCTTCACAAGAATATGTCTGCTGAAATGGATTTAGCCCGAATGGGTAAGTCGATTAGGATCTAAATTTAGCCTGGACTGGTATTCAGATCCGAACTCATAGTAGTATATGTCATTATAAGGGATTTAGCCTGGACTGGTAATCCCGACATTACTCTGTCAGTTTATGTTACGGGGGATTTAGCCTGGACTAGTAATCCCACCGTACGGGCAAGGTTCACAAGAGTGCGTACTTAAAATGATCACTTGCATGATTTAACGGTAAATGAGATTTCCATCGAGATTCCAAGAAATTCAACGGGATATAATGAGAAATGAGAATAGAAATGCCTAAATTGATGAGCTCATCTAAGACTAATGTTATAATGTATTGGCATGAGAATAACTAGATGGTTGAGTGTATGTGATAGGGAAATTATATTATGCATGTTTGGAATGAATATCTATTATGGTTGTATGCTAAACAACTGGTAAGTTTACCTTCCTGTTATCCTAACTTACTAAGCGTGTAAATGCTTACCCTCTTTCATTTCCCTTGTTTTACAAAGCTTGACGACTCGTGGAGATTGGAAGACGGTTGGAGTATTGTCAACACTATCAACTTGTCTTGCCTTGGTATATAGAAACTTTTATTTTGTTATAATGGCATGTATAGAATTTTTGGTTATTTTGTTATATGTGTCATTTGGTTAGCCAATGTAAGGGCTTAAATGATATGCTTACTCATTTGGTATATGGCCATGGGATATGGCTCATTTTGGTGTAGGTTGTAAACATACTAAATGGGTATGGTTATGTTTGAATGTTTCATGTGAATGCCTATTGTGATATGCCATAAATGGACATGTGAAATGTGGCCAAATCACTTGGAAATGATTTAGGTCAAAACGGGCATGAGTTATAAAATGTGTCTTGTATAAAATGTGATTGTTGAAATGGTAACCCTGACACAAAGAGGGTAATATTATCATAGGTTAAGATGAGACATGAAATAACATGTATAACCTTGGCCAAGAAGGTTTTAGGGATATAATTATACCATGATAAATGCCCGAGGAACATGTTTGTATGGTTTGTTGAGGGTGACCAAAGACTTGGAAAATAGCCTCTAAAATGGTCCACACGGGTAGACACATGGGCATGTGTCTAGGCCGTGTGTGACAAACGGTCAGCCCCTTGGGCATGTCACTCAGCCGTGTGTCCCCTGCACCTAAAAGTTTTAGGTCAGTATGCATGATAGTAAACACACGGGCAGAGACATGGCTGTGTGTCTCAACCGTGTGAAGGACACGGCCTAGCACACGGGCATGTGCCTTGGCCATGTACCCATAAATGAATGATGATGTCATAAACAGAATGTCTAGTTTTTTAGACACGGGCGATGACACGGGCGTGTCTAGGCCGTGTGAGGGACACGGGCCAGGGATACGGGTGTGTGCTCGGTCGTGTGAAAACCCCTGTAGGTTCGAAATGAAAAATAAAATTTTAATAATTTCACACGGGTAAAGGACACGGGCGTGTCCCAAGCACACGGGCGTGTGCATTGCTTCCACATGGGCGTGTAGGCACACGGGCGTGTGCATTGCTTCCACACGGGCGTGTAGCCTTAAACATGAAAGTTTTTCTGAAATTTTTTTAAGTTCTCTATTTAGTCCCAGACTGCTTTTAACACATGTTTTGGACCTTGTAGGTCCATAATAGGGACAATACGATTTTGTTTGTTTGGTTTTAATTTGGAGTGAAATTTTATAACCCATTTTTCTCGGAATGTTCATGTCTTTGTACTGTAATGCCTCATACCTTGTCCCAGTCTCGGGTACGGGTAAGGGGTATTACATTTAGTGGTATCAGAGCTATGATTTAGTTGATTCTCGAACTAACGTAGCATGTATCGGGTCTAGCTATACATGCCATTATACAAGTTATGATAGTGTGACGTCTCCTAACCCTTTAAATTGTATTTGAATATAGTAAATATCTTCCGATCAAGCCCAATATGAGTCCGAGGGAGCCAAGAGCCATGCTCCAGGTTCCGTGCAGCGAGCTATTTCTACTAGTAGTAGAAGGCCTATGTCTGAGGGCCGGGAAGAGGCAAAAACTAATTTTTTCGAGATGATGGATGAATGGTTTGGGGATTACTTGAGAAACCGCCCTAATATACCATGACCTCCTCCACCCTCTGCTCGACCTGAAGAAGAAGCACCACAAGGTATGGCACCCGTGAGAATTGGTAAGGCCCCACTAGATAAACTTAGGAAATATAGAGTCGAAAAGTTTAGGGCCATGATTGAAAACGATTTGGAACGTGTTGAATTTTGGCTTGAGAATACCATGCGAGTTCTCAACGAACTGTCATGTACTCCTGAGGAAAGTTTGAAATGCGCGGTGTCGCTATTGAAGGACACTGCATACCACTGGTGGAAGACTGTATCCTTGGTGGCACCGAGAGAGAGTATCACATGGGAATTCTTCCAAGTGAAATTTAGGAAGAAATATATCAGTTAAAGGTTTCTAGATTAGAAATGAAAAGAGTTCCTGGAACTCAAACAAGGAAACAGAACCGTGTCAGAATATGAAAGGGAATTCGTAAGACTAAGTCAGTATGCAAAGGAATGGGTCCAGATAGAGGTAGAACTGTGTAAGCGCTTCGAAGAAGGTCTGAATGAGAAAATTAAACTATTAATCGGGATCCTTGAGATAAGAGAATTGGCTACATTAGCCGATTGAGCCAAGAAGTCTGAAGAGCTAAATAATGAAAGAAAGCAAGCAAAGAGAGAAGCTAGAGTTTCAAGTAAGAGATCTAGCTGTAGAACACACTCTTTCCCCACAAAGAAATTGAAGAGTCAACAAGAACGCTCCACTGCATCGGTGGGATATTCGGGTAGAACAAGAAGCTCTAAGCGTCATAATCCGAAGTCTTCCTCCCCTAAGGTAACTAGTGTAGGAAGTGTAGATGATCAAAAGCAGAGATGTAAAAGTTGCAACAAATTTCATTTCGGAAAGTGTCGATTGAAGAGCGAAGCGTGTTACAGATGTGGTCCTCTTGACCACTTCTTTAGAGATTTCCTGGAGTGAGCTGATAAAGAGGTGGAATTAGCTGCAAAGCCTAATGCTCCTATTTCTCGAGGTAGACTTTCGAGACATCTCGGAAGTGCAACTGGCAGTCGAACTGTTGCCAAGAATACTACTGTAAAATCAGAGGCTCGAGCCATGGCGAAAATTACGCGCTAGAGAGGAAGCTTCAGCTCTCGATGTCATTACGGGTACATTTTCTCTCCATAATACTCACATTATTGCCTTGATTAACTCGGGATTGACCCATTCGTACATTTGCATGAAATTGGTGTCTAGTATGAATATGTCTGTGGAACCTACGAAATTTGTGATTAAGGTGTCGAACCCTCTAGGCAAGTTTGTTTTAGTCGATAAGGTCTGTAAGGATTGTCCTTTAACGATTGAAGGTCATTGATTTCTGGCTAACCTTATGCTTTTGCCTTTCGATGAGTTTGATGTAATACTTGGCTTGAATTGGTTGACCCTTGACGATGTGATAGTAAATTGTGGTAGCAAGTATATTGCATTGAAATGTTCAGATGGCGAAGTTCTCCTAGTTGATTCAAGTAAGTTGAATACACCACCGATTGTAATTACCTCAATGATGGCTAAAAGGTATATGGGAAATGGGAATGAAGCTTACCTTGCTTTTGTACTGAATACTAAGGAATCAGAGTTGAAGATTTTACTTGGTTTGCCTCTGGTTAGAGAAGTTGAGTTACTTGGAATGAAGCCTACCTTGCTTTTGTACTGAGCACTAAGGAATCAGAGTTGAAGATTGAGTCGGTACCAATAGTGCGTGAATATCCGGATGTGTTTCTAGAGGAGTTACTTGGTTTGCCTCCGGTTAGAGAAGTTGAGTTTGGTTTTGAGCTAATGCCAGGAACCACACTTATTTCCATTGCCCCGTATAGGATGGCACCAACCAAGTTGAAAGAGTTAAAATCACAGTTGTAAGAATTGACTGACAAAGGTTTTGTAAGACCAAGCTTTTCACCTTGGGGTGCTCCTGTATTATTTGTAAATAAGAAAGATGGTTCGATCAGATTATGTATAGATTACCGCCAACTTAACAAGGTAACTATTAAGAATAAGAATCCGTTGCCAAGGATTGACGACCTGTTTGATCAGTTGAGGGGAGCCACTGTGTTTTCTAAAATAGATCTGAGATCCGCTATTATCGATTCTGAGTTAAAGAGTCGATCACCGTGCAAAAAGATCGCTTTGAACGAGGTATGGCCATTACAAATTTCTTGTGATGCCTTTTGGGTTGACGAATGCTCCAGCTATGTTTATGGACTTGATGAATAGGATATTTCGGCCATACTTAGACAAGTTTGTTGTTGTATTTATTGACGATATCCTGATTTATTCCAAGGATAAGACAGAACATGTGAAAAATCAGAGAACTGTTCTACAGACTTTACGGGACAAACAGTTGTATGCTAAATTTACTAAGAGCGAGTTTTGGCTCCGAGAGGTAGGATTCTTGGGTCACATTGTGTCGAGTGATGGCATCTGAGTTGATCCGAAAAAGATTTCTGCTTTTGTCGAGTGGAAGTCGCCAAAGAATGTAACTAAGGTTAGAAGCTTTCTAGGCTTAGCCAGTTATTACCGACGCTTTGTAAAAGGATTTTCTATGATTGCAACTCTGTTGACGAGGTTGCTGCAAAAAGGTGTTATGTTTGAGTGGTCAGAAAAGTGTCAGCAGAGTTTCGAGAAATTAAAGACGTTGCTGACCGAAGCTCTAGTCTTTGTGCAACTTGAGCTGGGAAAAGAATTCATGATCTATAGTGATGTGTCTTTAAATGGGCTGGGTTGCGTGGTTATACAAAAGGGCAAGGTGATAGCTTATGCTTCAGGGATATTAAAACCGCACGAGAAAAATTATCCAACACACGACTTGGAGCTAGTCGCCATTGTATTTGCCTTGAAAATTTGGAGACACCACTTGTATGGTGAAACTTGTCGTGTATTCACTGATGACAGGAGTTTGAAGTACTTGATGACTCAAAAGGAATTGAATTTGAGATAGCGGAGATAGTTAGAATTGATTAAAGATTATGAGCTAATAATTGATTACCACCCGGGAAAGGCAAACGTTGTCGCCGATGCCTTAAGTAGGAAATCCTTGTTTGCACTGAGGGCTATGAACACACAATTGGCGTTGTCTAATGATAGTTCAATATTGGCGGAGTTAAAAGCCAGATAGACGTTTCTCTAAGAAATTTGCGAAGCTCGGGTCAATGATAGTGACTTGTAGGTCAAACACAATGTTAGACGAGCGTTGAATCAGATTTTTGGGTTGACTCTAATGGTTGCTTAATGTTTTGAGATAGGGTTTGTGTACCGAAGGATGATGAACTTATTCAAAAAATTTTACAAGAGGCACATGATAGTTGTCTGTCTATTCATCCGGGAAGTACCAAGATGTATAATGATTTGAGGAAGATGTACTGGTGGAATGGCATAAAAAGAGACATCTCCAAATTTGTATCATGATGCTTGATATGTCAACAGGTCAAGGCTGAACACCAAGTACCTTCGGGTTTATTACAGCCTGTGACGGTCCCCGAATGGAAATAGGATAGGACTACCATGGATTTTGTGACTGGATTGCCGTTGACCCCGAAAAAAAAGATACTGTTTGGGTTATAGTGGATAGGCTAACGAAGTCAGCTCACTTTATTCCGGTACGAATAGATTCCTCTCTTGATAGATTGGCTGACCGTTACATATCTGAGATTGTGATACTACAAGGGGTACCATTGTCGATCATTTCAGATAGGGACCTGAGATTCACTTCGAGATTTTGGAAGAAACTATAAGAAGCCTTGGGTACAAAGTTGAGTTTTAGTATAACATTCCACCCACAGACTGATGATTAGTCTGAGCGGACGATTCAGACTCTTGAGGATATGTTACGATGCTGCGTCCTTAAATTTCAGGGTAGGTGGGAAAAATACTTACCATTGGTGGAATTCACCTACAACAACAACTTTTAAACGAGTTTAAAGATGGCACCTTATGAGGCATTGTATAGCCGGAAGTGCTAGACTCCATTGTATTGGACAGAACTCAAGGAGAGTCAGATTCATGGAGTTGATTTGATCAAGGAAACTGAAGAAAAGGTAAAAGTGATACGGGATTGCTTGAAAGCGGCATCGTATAAGCAAAAGTCATATGCTGATTTGAAAAGAAAGGAGATTAAATTTTGAGTTGGAGATAAAGTGTTTTTGAAAGTATCTCCATGGAAAAAGGTCTTGAGATTTGGTCAAAAGGCAAGTTGAGTCCATGGTTTATTGGACCATATGAGATTACTGAGAAAGTTGGACCATTAGCCTACCACTTAGCACTGCCATCCAAATTGGAAAAGATTCACGATGTATTCCATGTGTCTATGTTGCGTAGATATAGATTAGATCCCTCTCACGTGATTTCACCGACGGAAGTTGAGATTAGACTGGATATGACTTATGGTGAAGAACTGGTAAAGATTTTGGCTCGAGAAGTCAAACATTTAAGGAATAAGAATATAGCCTTGGTAAAAGTTTTATGGCATAGACATGGAGTGGAAGAGGCCACATGGGGACCTAAAGAAGCCATGAGAAGTCAATATCCAAACATGTCTACTGGTAAGACTTTCGAGGACGAAAGTCCCTAAGGGGGGAGAAATGTAGCATCCCAAAATTGGGCCTAGACGGAATAGTGGTTTGAGGACCACAAATTTGACGTTAAAATATTTGTTTTATGATTATTATGAGGTCTAGGATATGAAAATAAGCATGTGCTAAAGTTTGATGAAGAAATTCTAAGTATAAGGTGTCCAATTGGAGATTAGGGACCAAATTGAATAAATTAAAAAAAATGGGATCTAGAAGCAATTTGTATGAAATTACTTTGAATTATTTCTAAGTTGTTGGACAAAAATGGGAATGCATGAAAAATTCTGAAAGTTTAGTAAGAAGGGCATTTTGGTCATTTGGTAATAAACTAAATAAAAAGGGGAAATGAAAGCAAAAATCAGCCATTCTTCTTCTCCATGCTGCCAAAAATTGAGGGGTCTCCATAGCTAGGGTTTTCAACATTTCCAAGCTGAATTGTAAGTGCTCCCTAGCCCCATTTTTAATGTTCTTTATATTTTTGAAATCCTCGTAACATGCTCTATCCATTTCTACCCATATTTCAAGCTAGGATTCATGTTAGAAATTTGACCCATGCATGAGATGATTATTCTTTAATGATTTATGGAGGATTATGAAAGTTAGATGTTGGATAAACATCTTTTACTAGGTGATTTTTCATGAAAACACCTAAAAGGGACCTAATTGTAAAATGTATGAAATGTGTGGTAGAAATGTGAAATAGAGGAAATGTGGCCTAGTATGAGCTTAAGATACATTCGGCTAGGTTTGGGTACCCAAGGAATTACATACATTTCATTGTACGAGCCTTAAGACTAAATTGTAAAAAGTGTGAAAGGATAGGGGGAAATTGGTCATTTTGCTCGGGGGTAAGTTTTAAGCCGAAAGTGAACAATGTGAAGTATTAAGAATTTATTTTTACTGATATAGACCCCGAGGAACCAATTCTGAAGGTCGACCGTGGAAAACAAAAGGTTTTGGAGTAATCGAAATACAAACCCAAAGCAATTACTAGGTAAGTTCGTGTAACTCGAATGTAAACTATTTTTAAATACATTAAAGATGCATGTTCATGTATAAATTATAATAGTAATATTAAATGTATGATAATTTATGAAAAATTGATGTTATGATGAAATGTCTCGGTTGAATAAAAAGGATATCTGATGGATTACTCGAAAATGAATTAATGGTAGAAAAGATCTAGCCCGGACAGGTGATCTATAGTGATCTAGCCTTCTAAAGAATATGTATGCTGAAATGGATTTAGCCTAGATGGGTAATCCGATTTGGATCTGAATTTAGCCTAGAATGGTAATTCAGATCCGAACTCATAGGAATATATTATAAGGGATTTAGCCTAGACTGGTAATCCCGACATTACTCTGTGAGTTTATGTTACGGGGGATTTAGCCTAGACTAGTAATTTCGCCATATGAGCGAGGTTCACGGGAGTGCGTACTTAATATGATCACTTACATGATTTAACGGTAAATGAGATATCCATCGAGATTTTAAGAAATTCAACGAGATTAAAGTAAGAAATGAGAAATGAGAAATGAGAATAGAAATACCTGAATTGATGAGCTCATCTAAGACTAATGTTATAATGTATTGGCATGAGACTAACTAGATGGTTGAGTGTATGTGATAGGGAAATTATACTATGCATGTTTGGAATGCATATCTATTATGGTTGTATGCTAAACAACTAGTAAGTTTACCTTCCTGTTATCCGAACTTACTAAGCGTGTAAATGCTTACCCCCTTTCATGTCCCTTATTTTACAGAGCTCGAGGACTCATAGAGATTGAAAGATGGTTAGAGTATTGTCAACACTATCAACTTGTCTTGCCTTGGTATATAGAAACTTATATTTTGTTATAGTGGCATGTATAGAATTTTCGGTTATTTTGTTATATTTGTCATTTGATTAGCCAATGTAAGGGCTTAAATGATATGCTTACTCATTTGGTATATGGCCATGGGATGTGGCTCATTTTGGTGTAGGTTGTAAACCTACTAAATGTGCATGGTTATGTTTGAATGTTTCATGTGAATGCCTATTGTGATATGCCATAAATGGACATGTGAAATGTGGCCAAATCACTTGGAAATGATTTAGGTCAAAATGGGCATGAGTTATAAAATGTGTTATGTATAAAATGGTAACCCTAACACAAAGAGGGTAATATTATAATAGGTTAAGATGAGACATGAAGTAACATGTATGACCTCGGCCAAGAAGGTTTTAGGGATATAATTATACCATGATAAATGCCCAAGGGTTGAGGGTGACCAAAGGCTTGGAAAATAGCCTTTAAAATGGTCCACACGAGTAAACACACAGGCATGTGTCTAGGCCGTGTGTCACACATGGTCAGCCCCTTGGGCATGTCGCTCAGACGTGTGTCCCCTGCAGCTAAAATTTTTAGGTCAGTTTGCATGGTAGTAAACATACGAGCAGAGACACGACCGTATGTTTCAACCGATTGAAGGGCACGGCCTAGCATACGGGCATGTGCCTTGGCCGTGTGCCCCTAAATGAATGATGACATCTTAAACAGAATGTCCAGGTTTTTAGACACGGGTGATGACACAGGCGTGTCTAGGCCGTGTGAGGAACATGGGCTAGGGACACGAGCGTGTGCTCGGTCATGTGAAAACCCCGTAGGTTCGAAATGAAAAATAAAATTTTAATAATTTCACACGGGTAAAGGGCACGGACGTGTTCCAAGCACACGGGTGTGTGGATTGCCTCCACACGGGCGTGTGAGGCTTAAACATGAAAGTTGTTTTGAAATTTTCTTAAGTTCGCGATTTAGTCCCGGACCACTTTTAACACATGTTTTGGACCTCATAGGTCCATAATAGGGACAATACGACTTTGTCTTTTTGGTTTTAATTTGGAGTGAAATTTTATAACCCATTTTTCTCAAAATGTTCATGTCTTTGTACGGTAATGCCTCTTACCTTGTCTCGGTCTCTGGTACGGGTAAGGGGTGTTACACTAACAAACTTGTGACAATTTAGTTTTATTCAAAACAACATTATAGTTTTGCATTACTTGAGTAAGAGCTTGATTACAAGGATGACCAAGTCATTTATGCCACAAGTAAACAATATTATCTAACCCAACATTGTACACATGCTTTGAAATAGAAGAGCCACCAGAAACACTTGAGTCTCCAATAGAAGTGTATGTTGTAAGTGAAGTGTCGAACCTGTACCGTCTATTATGCATGTGGCCCACTAGCAAAGTGATCTCTGTCTGTATATCCTTCACAAAATAACGAAAAGGGTGAAACTCAAAATAAACCCTATTATCCTTTGTAAACTATCCAACTGGTATTAAGTTCTTATAAACATTTGGAACATAAATAATATTCTTGAGTTGTAAAAACTTAGAACTAGCATTCATAGAAGAAGAACCTATATGAGTAATAAGAACATAATCACCATTTCCCATAGACACTATACTTATAGTTGTATCTGCCGATGTAGTTATGAAAGTTGATACATTAGTACTGATATGATTTTTGTTCCTGAGTCTAGATACTAGGCCTGACCGTTGCTTGTGTGGGAGTGAACTTGGAGACTGTTGGTTTGAGGCCCTAGTTGAGAAGATTGTTGTGTGACTGGCATAGTAAAACTACAACAAGGTTGCATATTGGAACAATGAGACATTTGACTAGAACAATGCTAACTATCAAGATGATGTAGTTGATTGACATTGAAGACCCCTGATCAACATTAGATACCCTAGAGAAATTTTCATCAAACTTATAGTAGTAGGTTTGCACAACATAACCAACCTTGCCACATAACTAACATTGAGGACTAGAACGAGAGAATCGACCTCCATGCCCCCTTCCACGATAAGAGCCTCTATGTCCTTCTCTAGGGCTTTGTTTAAAATCCTGATTATAAGTCCTGGAATAGCCATTCGATGATGCATTCTTGGAGTGAGCACCGCTATCAACTTTCTACTGACTCACTAAATTAGCTTGCATGGGAACATTAGAAACCAACTCCAATTATGATACTTCACAATCAAGAAATGTTCTAGTTAACAAATATAAAGACATTGGAGTTGCTGATGCAACAACTCGTACAGACTCATATTCAATAGAGAGACTTGCCAAGATAATGTTGACTTATTCTTGATAAAAAATCATGCTACCATTTTTAATTAAACAATCACATGTGTTTTTTTATCTTGAAAAGATATTCTTTTATAGTAAGCTGACCCTTTTTCTAAGAGTATAAAGCATGACGTAGACTAGCGATCTTTATGCTTGATTTGGTAGCAAACTTTCTTTCAATGGTCGTCCACACTTCAAAACTAGTATGTAAACTAGTGAAATACACCAAAACTTCATCGGTAACTGTGGATAATAGCCAAGAGACTAAAAGTTTGTCTTGCTATTCATGAACTACAAATTCTGAAGTCTTAACCAACTAACCCTCATTATTGACTAAGAATTGTGAAGGGGTGTTAACTGTGCCTAAAACATACCCTTCTAGATATTATCCTTTAAGAATAAAAAGAATCTAATGCTTCTATAAGAGAAAGTTATTCTCATCGAGTTTGACAGTATCGTGCTTTGGGAATTTCTGAATCTTCTTAGAGGAAAAAGAAGACATCAACCTTGGTTTAGTGTGTACACCCATGTTTAAGGAACGTTGTGGACTTTCTTTTCCTGGAACCACCTCTGGATCCATAAATGCTACAAGAATCTCCAATTGTTGTACAACAACAAATACATTTTGCAGCAAGAAAACCTAGCTCTTGATACCATGTTAAGATATCAATAGATAGCGAAATAATTGATTGAAAAACATAACAATCAATTGAAACAACAAAATAATTGATTGAAAAGAATCATTTCATGAAAACTCTCTTGATTACAACAATGATATTAGTCTGTTATTTAATGCAGTAGATGTTAGCTGTAAACAAAAAAAATTGCACTAGTTGTTAACAACTCTAACCACCTTAACAGACTTAAACTAATTCTTTGTGATACATTCTGTTATACCCAAAGACCAATAATGAGATGATTGTAATCACATACTCATTTTACCTTATTTGTTAATATAAGGCATTGACATTGTTATTTCATTTTCTTTTTATATGTGTATAAATAAACTGGTTAATAAGAAAGTCCTGAGAATAATATAATTATTCTTAAAAGGTCTTTAGTCAAGTATTATTGTGGGCTTGGATAATAATAATGCATTGAGACTAATGTGTAGTTGATTGATGAAAAAGTGTTATAATTGACATAGGGATGTCAAAATCAATACACGCTATAAGTATGTTCCTTGAATTATTATGTAATAGTCACAACATTACTCATAGTGATAACTATATATATGATCCTCAAACTTGAGATCATTTTTCCAAAATCGTGAGTAGTATATTTTGGTACAGTCAAATGTCTATTGTAACAGGTTGTACTATAAAGACTGATGTTGGATATACCACAATATATGAAGAGCGATATGACTGACCAAGATAGGATTTGTCCCTCCTACATAATGGAATCAATATCTTAGGGCACCTAATGAAGTGAGACTAGAAATACATGGTCATGCTCAAATAAGTTGATGTGAGATATCACACTTATTTGTTTATTGTAGTCTACTTAGAATATCAAGAAATATGAAATTGGACTACACAAGTGTGACTATTCCATGACTTGTGTCCAATCTAGATATAAAGGATAAAAGGACATAGTACAAAAAAAATTTATCATGGAAAAGTTATGTCGAATCACGAGTTCTTGTAACTTGGGTAGAAATGATGCATTTCTAGATACCACTCATTGCTTGTAACTTTAGAAGTGTTTTAGTAGTACTACTAATGTTACAAGAGCCTACAAGGTCACACCCTATGGTTAAAGTAAAAAGAATACAAATAGAGTTGGTAATGTGTTTAACTGTCACACGAATTAAATTAATTATTAATTTAATTTAATTTGACAGTTGAATATTGAACATATTGCATGTACAAACTTGTTGTACCGAAATTATTAATATAAATAGTTATAATAATTTCAGTCAAATATAAAAATATGGAAATTTATATTCTTTTGGAAAGAATATAATATTTGAAAACTTTCTATATGTTTCTCTAAAAGAAAAAGAAATAATTTTGTTTTTTATTATCATATGATATTAAAAGAAAAGGAAGTGAGTCCCTCTGTGTGTAGGTTACCAAAGAAAAGAACAGAAAATTAGATAAGGTCTAGCAATAACTTTTCGAATTCTTTCTGGAAAGTTCAAAGATTTTTGCTCTTTGTTGTTGACTGAATGGGCTATATAGAGGTTGAGACATTTTTGGTTGCGGCTTGGAATTGATATTATGAAAGAAATCAGATCCTAGTGGTATATCTCCAACTCATTTTCAACTGATTCGTTCCTCGTACATGGATCCATAGTTGATGATCGCCGAACTAATTTTTTCGCTGCGCCACGGGAGTACCAGCGATCCTACACATTCCAATTCCAGTACAAGTGTTAAGGTCATACCATCTTGGGAATAATGATTGCGTGAGCTCTACAATCATAAAAAACTGTTTGGGTTTCATGAGATAGCCTTTGGTAAGTAAAAGGTGGATTTGGGTTTAGTGGGGATCGTATTGGTACGATAAGAAGTGGGGATAAGGGGAAAACAGTGGGATTTGTAATGGGTACAAGAGGATGATAAGTGCATTATGGAGGGTTTACAACATTAGTGGTTGGGTAATTGTGTAACAGCCCTTTTTCAGTAAAATCAGAACAGTGGTTTCTGGACCACAAATTCAAAGTTAGAAAATTTATTTTATTATTAATTTATTTCCTACAGCATGATAGAAGTACCGTATAAAAATTTTGTTAAGAATTTTTACCGTTTATTTGCTTAATTTGATAAAAAAGACTAAATTGCGTAATGTGTAAAAGTGGAGTTCTAATAGCTAAAAATATTAAATAGCTATAGAACTTTAAAGTGGAGGTCCTTACATGGTAATTAGCCCATTAATGTTGATAGTGGATGAGCATGGCTTGGCATTTGTGTAGTTATTAAAGATTATAAATGTTAATTTTGGAAATTAGTAATTAAAGGTTAATTAAAAGAAAACCAAATTAATCATCATCTTCCATCATCTATCTTTAACTGAATATGAAAGCAAGAAACCATTTTTGTTGAAGCTTCATTCGACCATTCCTATTTCTTTTAATTAGGTATGTATTTTTAATTTGTTTTTAGTTATTTTTATGTTTCTGAGATCATTGTAGCTTAATCTAGCTAGCCCGGGGACTAATTTGTGCAACTGTTAAACTATTAGTGTTTTACAATTGATGAACATGCTTGATTTTAAAGTTTGATGATAGAAAATGGATGGTTGTTGTTAGATAAACAACTTTTGTAAAGGAATTTTTGATGAAATTATCAATTAGGGTTAAATTAAAAAATGTGTTAAATTTGTGGTAAAATTTATTAATTTTTGAAACATATGGGCAGCTAATAGTATGTATAAAAATCAGTTAGGCTTGCGTAGGGATAAAATTGTATGAATTTTATTTTCCGAGCCTAGGGATTAAATTGCAAAGAAATTAAAAGTATAAGGGCAAAATGGAAATTTTTTCCAAAATATGTGTTGGACTAAATTGAATGAAATATATATTAAATTGAGTTAAATTTATCTTTATAGATTTAGCTAGACCTCGTACAGAGTTAGATCGAGGCAAAGAGAAAATCTCAGATTAATCGCCTCCGTATCTACGTACACTTGTCGAGGTAAGATCATGTAATTAAATTGAATATTTATATGTTTTAATTGAATTATATGTATGTGATTTGTATAATTGCCATGTATAAATACCGATCGCATATCCGACGACGTACGACGATTACCGAGTCCCGTTTGAACCTTAAGAATTCGTAGGATACAAATGTTATGTCATTAGGGATTACAGATTCTTAGCTCGTATGAGCTTATTGATTTATAGCTCGTAAGAGCATACCGGTTCATAGCTCGTATGAGCATACATGTACATGAATTATGGGATTACAGTTTAGCACATATGTGTGAGCTATCCCGAGTATCCAACGATATTCTAAATGGTTCAACGGGCAATGTTCTGTTACGAGATGATATGAGTTCAATACAAACTATTATAGGTATATACATGAAATACATGGAAATGATATTACATGATATATTGAAACATGAAAAGGTGATACATGTATATGAAACTTGCTTAGTGGTTATGTTCATCTATGTTTATTGGCTATTATATGTGTTTTACATGGCTAACATGTTGGTGAATATGTGCTTAGACATTTGGCCAAATTGAGTTGGGATATGCTATGTTTACTTACCTAAATTGTGACTAAATGGTAAGTAAAATTCTATATTATATGAACTTACTAAGCTTAAGTGCTTACTCGGTATATTTTCCATGTTTTTAGTGAATCGAAAGCTCGTTTGGGTTGTAAGCTTGTCAGAGCTATATCACACTATCCATCGGCTCACTCGGTACTTTCGGTTGATTTAAGTTTGGTTATAATGGCATGTATAGGCTATTTGGCTAATGTTGGCCTTTATGTTTTGTTGTAATTGTGGCCATATGATTTGGCTTGTGTTTTGGCATATTTTGGCATGTTTATAAGTTGCTTTAATATGGTTGATGCGTGGCTTGATTTGTGGTTAAATGATGAACAATAAAATGATGGTCAAGTGTACATAGGGTATATGTGTCTTAGGTTATGATAAATTTGTGGTAGTTTGATATTTAAATAGGTATGGTTCATATGGTAAATTGATGCAAAGATGCACACAAATTGTTTGGTTATTTGGTTAAATTGAACATATGGTTGGTCATGTTATAAATTGTCAATTATGGTGCCTAAGGGCATATTGGTTGTATGATGTTATACCATATGTTTAAGGTTTTTTTATGCTTAATTTCGAAGCCTTGTTATGGCTTGTAAGTATGTGCAATTTTGGTTGAAGGTACATGCCTATTTGGGTGAGAAAAATGGCTTGTAAAATAGCATATTTTCATCCACACGAGCAGAGACACGGGCGTGCGTCTCAGACGTGTGTGACACACAGCCAGGTAACATGGCCGTGTGTCTCCTGTAGCTTTCAATGGGTTACAAGTCAGGCTATTACACGACCTGGCACACGGGCGTGTGAGGTTACTTCGAAGTGTACACTGCCTAGCACATGGGCGTGTGGCTTGGCCGTGTGGCCCAAGTCAGTAAGTTACACGGGCACAGACACGAGCTAGGACACGGTCGTGTGTCCCCATTTCGAATGCCCACATGACTCAAGACACGAGCCTGCCTCTTGGCTTTGTGACCCCTGCAGCTTTGAAAATTTTTAATGTTTTCTGAAAAATTCTCTCAGTTTCTGATTTAGTCCCGACTTGTTTCTAATGAGTATTTTTGGCCTCGAGGGCTCGTATAAGGAACATTATGTATGATTTTGATTGGTTTTATTATGAATATTGATATGTTATGAAATGTTTAAAATTTTCTGTCCGTTTATTTGTAAACCCTGGTAATGCTTCATAATCCTATTCTGACGACAGATTCGGGTTAGGGGTGTTACACTTATTGGTATCAGAGCTACTGTTTAGTTGATTCTCAGACTGAACGTAGCGCGTACGAGTCTAGCTATACATGCCATTATATAACCTATGATAGTGTTGTAACAGCCTGATTTTAGCTAAATCGGAACAGTGGTTTTGGAACCACAAATTCGATGTCAAAAAATTATTTTAATATTATTTTTGGTATTTACAACATGTTATTTGATATGTGTGAAAATTTTGTGAGCTAATTTTATCGATTGGTTGGTTAACTTGTGAAAAAAAATTAAATCGTAGAAATTGCAAAAGTGTTGTTCTATTAGTTAAAGGTGTCAAATAGCTTTGGCTTTTAAATATGATGACCTTAAATGGTAATTAAACCATTTGAAACCTTAGTGGACATATATGGGCACATTTTAGGTGTTTTATATTAAAAGTTAAAATAGTAAAATAGTTAATTAATGATAAATTAAATGAAACAAAAACATACATATCACCATTTTTAGTCCATCTTCACCGAAATTAAAAGAGAAAGAAGCCATGGGAGAGCATTTAGGGTTCAACCAACTCCTAGCTTAATTGGTAAGTGTTTTGAGCTCGGTTTTTGATGATTTTTACGTTTTTGTGATCATTGCAGCTTAATCTAGCTAGCCCGTACCTTTAATTTTGAAACTGTTAAATATTTTGAGAGTTGCTGTTGTTGAACCTATGTGTTCTTTTGTGTTTGAAGATGAAATATGAATTTTTGATGACAGATTTTCGTGTTTTGTAAAGTAATTTTTGATAAAAATGCATAATAGGGATTAAATAGTGAAATGTGTAAATTGTCTGGTCGAAATGTGAATTTTGTGCATTTGTGAAATAGGGACTAAATTGATTAAATGTGAAATATGTGGGGTAAAAGTGTAAAAATGCGTTAAAGTATGTTTTGGACTAAATTGAATGAATAATTGATTAAATAAGTTAATTTTGATTATTTATAGATCAAGAAAAGAGGAATTCAGACTTAGATCGGGGAAAAAGCAAAGTAATTAAATAGTCGGTCCGTTTAGTTATTTTCGTATACGAGGTAATTTCGTATATTTGAACTTAAATGTGTATATATTTATTTGATGGATGGAATTGAGATAATATTTATTATAATAGAAAAATGTAGAGATATTAAATTTAATGTACGGTTAAAGTAAACGGGATGCTGAATAAGACCATAGCTGGGCTATGGCAAATCGGATAATAAGACCATAACCGGGTTATGGCATGTAAATGTAAGACCACGGCAGGGCCTTGCTAATGTATATGTAGGACCATAGTTAGACTATGGCATCGAAAAATCGAAGTATTTGTATTGTAAGCATTTATAAGCCAGAGTGGTTTGATAAGAGAATTGTTGAGGAATAGATAAGTATCGGTACAGGTATGTACGGAAAACTAATTCCAGTAACGAGTTAGAAGAAGTTGAGAACTTATGAGTTATGATATGGATAAACTTTATGTTAGCTCATTGTTTGATGCTTTAAATGTTAATTATGTTATCCATTTTGAAATGTTAATGAATGTTGTGATTATTTCATATTTACATACGAACTTACTAAGCTTTATAGCTTACTTGGTTTAATTTTTTATGTTTTGTAGTTTTATGAAGCTAGCCCGGATCCGTGGATCGTTAGAGACTTCGTCGCACTATCAAACAACTATTTGGTACTTTTGAGTTGTGTAAATATGGTATATGGCATGTGTGGGCTTGTGTCATTTTGGTATGTTTGATGAACAAGTAATTAGGCCATTTGAGTTGGCTTGTGATGATGAATTTGTTAAGGTATAAAGATGTGTAAATGGCATTGTTTTGAGTTAGGTAATTGACCTATATTGAGTAAATCAGGTTGAATTAATAATGCATGTTTGGAATGGTTTAACTAAATGAAATATATATGTGAATTATGTATAGTAAGGCAAGTTGAATTGATAGGTATTTTAATAGGTAAATGGCATTGAATTGAGTATTGAATTGGTTGAAATGGATATAGTATGACTGTGTATTGGTAGATGACTTTTGGCTGTATATTTGTGTCTTAAAATGGTACCAATTGATCTTGTATAGGTATGTGGAAAATGAGTGGCAAAATGGCTTGGTAAATGGCTAATTTTTGTCCACATAGGCAGAGACACGGGCGTGTGTCTCAGCCGTGTGTGACACATGGTCATGTAACACGGTAATGTGTCCCCTGGTGTTGAAAATGAATTGAAGTCAGTATGCTCCACACGGTCTCACACATGGGCATTTGACTGGCCGTGTGATACAAGTTAGTATACTCCCCTAATTGGCAGATGGCCTAGCACACGGGCGTGTGACTTGGCCGTGTTGCATAAGTCTGTATACCCTACAGGTTCGGCATGGTCTAGCACACGGGCGTGTGTGGCCACTTCGAAGGCACACAGGCTAGACAGACAGGCGTGTGATTGGCCGTGTGACCCAAGTCAGTATGTATGCCCTGTTTCCACACGGCCAGAGACACGGGCGTTTCTAGAGTCGTGTGAGGCAGACGGCCTGTTCACACGAGCCTGTGACCCCTTTATGGTTGAAATTTTTATAATTTCCAAAAATTTTCAGATGTTATCGATTTAGTTCTGAACCACTTCTAAAGCATGTTTAAGGCCTCGTAGGCTCGTTTGAGGGCCACTATTATTGGTTGTGATTAAATTGTATTTAAATTGATGAATTATATGTGAAATGTGTATTTAAAAGTGTTGTAAGTTTGGTAATGCTTCGTAACCCTATTTCAGTGTTGAATACGGGTGAGGGGTGTTACATTTATTGATATTAGAGCTACGGTTTAGTCAATTCTAGGACTAATGTAGCGTGTGTGAGAGTCTAGCTATACATGGAATATATATACTTGCGATATTGTGATGATTCCTTACAAGTTAAACTGTGTTTTCATATAGTAATAGATCCTAATTGAGTTATAGCCGATGAGGTTGAGAGTAATGCACCTGCTCCCGTGCATAGGACAGCACCATCTGATTCTAGATTCGTGATGGGATCTCAGGGGGGTGAGACTAAAGAAGCCTTTTTCCAGATGATGAATGAATGGTTCACTCAATATGTCCGGACAAATCCGGCTGCTCAACAACCTCCACCCCCGCCAAATCCTCAATCAATCCCTGTAGTTCCTCAAGTTATTGATCCAATACGATTGAATAAGCTGCCCGTCGATAAAATTCATAAGCATGGGGCTAAAGAGTTCAGAGCTAATGTTGATGATGATCCTGAGAGAGCTGAGTTTTGGCTTGAAAATACAATCTGAGTGTTTGATGAACTGTCCTGCACACTAGCTGGATGTTTAAAGTGTGCTATATCTCTTTTGAGAGACACTGCATACCAGTGGTGGAATACATTAATATCTATGGTGTCGAGAGAGAGAGTCACTTGGGAGTTCTTTCAGACCGAGTTTCAAAAAAAGTATATCAGTCAATGGTTTCTGGATCAAAAGCATAAAGAGTTTTTAGAACTGAAACAAGGCCACATGACCGTAACTGGGTACGAGAGAGAATTTGTACGGTTAAGTAAATATGCTTGAGAGTATGTTTTGATTGAAGAGATAATGTACAAGCGGTTTTTTGACGGGCTGAACGAGGGTATTAAACTTCTGGTCGGAATATTATATTTAAAAGAATTAGTTGTATTAGTTGAGCGTGCTTGTAATCCTAAAGAATTGGGTAAAGAAAAGAGAAAGGTTGATTCTGAAGCTAGATATTCGAGAAAGAGATCGATGAATAAACCCTATCACTCTTCATCAAAGAAATTTTGAGATTCATATAGTTGATAAAATGCATTAGTGGAGCACTCTAATAGAGATCGTGGGAAGCAATTTATGGGTTCAAAAACTCCAGCCGTATCAATGGCAAGTATGGGTAATGCTAGACCGAATAAACCTGAATGTGGATGATGTGGAAAACAAAATGTTGGAGAGTGTCCTGAGTTAGATGAGAAAAATAAATCTTAGAGTACAAGACAAAGCAACACGACTACGAGAGGAAGACCATTTCGTAATACTAGAAATGTGAGTGGTGGTAGAGGTGCAACACGAGATGTTGTTGAGAGATCAGAGGTTAGAGCACCCACCAGAACTTATGCTATTCGAGCTCGTGAAGAAGCGTCATCTCCAGATGTTATTATCGGTACATTCTCACTTTATGACACTGATGTAATTGCATTTATAGATCCCGGATCAACTCATTCATATATATATGTGAACTTAGTGTCTAGTAAGAATTTACTTGTTGGTTCTACTGAGTTTGTTATAAAAGTGTCGAACCCCTTAGGTAAATATGTCCTGGTTGACAAAGTTTGCAAGAATTGTCCATTAATGACTCAGGGTTACTGTTTTATGGCTGATTTGATGTTGTTGCCATTTGACGAGTTTGATGTTATTCTAGGTATGGATTGGTTGACGTTGCATAATGCAGTAGTAAATTGTAGACGAAAGACAATTGAGTTGAAATGTCAGAATAATGAAGCTCTCCGAATTGAATCAAATGATATGAAGGGTTTACCAGCTATGATCTCGTCGATGTTAGCTCTGAAATATGTGAAAAAGGGATGCAATGCATATCTTGCATATGTACTTGATACAAAAGTGCCAGAAAAGATTGGATTAGTACCAATTGTTTGCGAGTATCCAGATGTATTTCCTGAAGAGCTACTGGTTTTACCACCTATCAAAGAGGTTGAGTTTCGTACTGAATTAGTACCGGGAACAATACCGATATCGATAGCTTCATACAGAATGGCTTCGACAGAGTTAAAAGAATTGAAAGCTCAGTTGCAAGAGTTGGCAGATAGAGGTTTTGGTAGACCCAGTTTCTCTCTCTGGGGTGCACCGGTATTATTTGTGAAAAAGAAAGATGGCACGATGAGAATGTTTATAGATTACTGACAGCTCAACAAAGTGACGATCAAGAATAAATACGTATTGCCTCGAATAGATGATTTGTTTGATTAGTTAAAAGGGGCAACAGTGTTTTCAAAAATTGATTTGAGATCGGGTTATTACCAGTTGCAAGTTAAAGACTTAGATGTGCCAAATATTGCATTTAGAACAAGGTACGGACACTATGAATTTTTTGTTATGCCTTTCGAACTAACAAATACACCTGCTATTTTTATGGACTTGATGAATCGGATTTTCAGGCCGTACTTAGATCGATTTGTAGTTGTGTCTATTGATGATATTTTGGTTTACTCTCATGATAAAGCGGAGCACGACGAGCATTTGAGAATTGTGTTACAAACTTTGAGAGATATACAGTTGTTTGCAAAGTTTAGCAAATGTGAGTTTTGGTTACGAGAGGTTGGTTTTCTGGGACATTTAGTTTCAGCCGCGGGTATCCGAGTTGACCTGAGTAAAATTTCTACGATTATAGATTGGAAGCCTCCGAGAAATGTATCCGAAGTCCATAGTTTTCTAGGACTAGCCGACTATTATAAATGATTTGTAAAAGGCTTCTCGATGATTGCGACTCTAATGACACGATTGCTTTAAAAAGATGTTAAATTTGACTGGTTAGAAAAGTGTCAGCAAAGCTTCGAACAATTGAAAGCATTATTGATAGAGGCACTAGTGTTAGTTCAGCTTAAGTCGGGTAAAGAATTCGTAGTTTTTAGTGATACATCATTAAATGGTCTGGGTTGTGTTTTGATGCAGGAAGGCAAAGTTGTAGCTTATGCCTAAAGACAGTTGAAGCCGCACGAAAAGAATTATCCAACGCACGATCTAGAGCTAGCCGCAATAGTGTTCGCGTTGAAAATTTGGCGTCATTACTTGTTTGGTGAGAAATGCCATATTAATACCGATAACAAAAGCTTGAAATATTTGATGACTCAGAAAGATTTGAATTTGCTACAGCGAAGGTGTAACAGTCTAGTTTAGACCCTAGTTGGAATAGTGGTTTCGAGACCACATATCTGAGTCTGAAAAATATCTTAATATTATTTTCTGTGCCTTTTATAAGTGAATTGACATGTGTGAAAGTCTCGTGTGGAAATTTAACTGTTTGTGTACTTAATTTGTAAAAAGGACCTAACCGTGTAAAATGTAAAAGCTGTGTGCTAGTTGTTAAAAGTGCCTATTTGATTTGTCTTATTAAAAGAGAGGTCCTTATGATGCAATAAGACCATTGAACATATGAGTGGACATTAATGGCCTTAATGAATATGAATTATATGTTAATTAATAATGGTTAATATGGTAATTTAGTATATTATGTTAATTAAAATGAAACAAAAACATAAAATCTGCCATTATCATCTTGGTTGGCCAAATGTAGCAAAAGAAAAAGAAAGAAAAGTCAAGTCTAGGGTTCGACTAGGAGATTTGGTGATTAAGGTATGTTTTGAACTCGGTTTTTGATAATTTCTACTTTTTTGTGATCGTTGCTTAGTATATTATCAAGCCCATGCCTCAATTTCTGATTTTTTTTTGATGATTTTGAAATGTTCCATGGATGAATTCATGAGCTTTGTGATGTTAGTTGATGAATTATGAAAGATATGTGTTGGGTTGACATATGTTGTCTTTGAATTTTTGATGAAATTGAGTAATTTAGGTTAAATTGTAAAAATGGAACTTGGAGAAACCAAAATGTGAAATAAATGAAATGTATGTACTTGTATGAGAGCTAGGAGAATTTGGCTAAGCTTGTGTATAAGCAAAATTTGTGTATTTGGTCATTTTGTGAATTAGGGACTAAAGTGTTAAAATGTGAAAATATAAAGGGCTAGTTTGCAAAATGCCCCAAATATGTGTCTATGGATTGTTTTGAATGATTTGGTGAATAAAAGGGTTAATTTTGAATACATTTAGATCAAGAAAAGAGGAATTCAGGCTTAGATCGAGGGAAGACGAAGATAATAGAGTAAAACAGTCCTGGTCGACAACTCTGAGTACGAGGTAAGTTCGTACTTAAAACATGATGTTAAAGTATATTTGATGTTTTGATTATACATAGATTGTATATATATCTGGTTTGGATGAATATGACGATGAATTAATAGTATTTGGCACTAAGTGTGCGATTTAAACTAGCTTCAGCTACTTGAGGCACTAAGTGTGCGATACTGATATAGTTCGGTTAATTGAGATGGCACTAAATGTGCGAAATCGTTCTAGCTTCGGCTAACCTTTATAGCACTAAGTGTTCGGATGTTTGAAGTACGAATAATTTACGGGTAGTCTTAAAATATTCAAATGAGAGGTGAGAATGAAAATGAATAAGTACGAGAAGTTCAGGTATGTACGATACCTTTGTGGTAGATGATATTATGCATGTGATGATCATTGAATTGGTATGATCATATGGATTGAAAATGTGTAAATACTTATGTGTTGGTGTTTTATGTTTTATCTACTGTTGATACGAGCTTACTAAGCTTTTGAAAGCTTACTTTGTTTGTGTTTGCATTGTTTTGTAGATATCAAAGCTACCACAAGCTCGAGGATCTTCAAGGATCGTCACCACACTATCGAACTTCATTTTGGTACTTTGAATATGTATATTTTGAAGTATGTCATGTATAGGCTAGTAGTTGTAAGATTATGTTTTGTGATGTATACATTTAGCCGTGTGATTTGGCTAGTTTATGTTTGAAATTATAACTTGATAATGGTATATGTTATGTTATGCCAATGTTCAATTGTGGTATGTGCTTAGTTGGTCAAAAGAAATGGTAAATGTTGGTAAGTTATGATAAGTTCATGGAATGAGATTGAATGATGTTTTTTTGTTATGATCTTACCTTATATTTTGGTATGAATTGGTAAGGTTTATGAGTATGGATTTGGGTGACTATTATATGATGTGAATTGACTAGGTTTTGTTGTTGAAATTGGCTGAAATGGTGGTGCAAATATGCTTGTTTTCATTGCTTGTAGGTTGACCAAATTGGGGTGGAAAATTGGCTATTCAAATGGCCTATTTTTGTCCACATGGGCAGAGACAAGGATGTGTGTCTCAGCCATGTGCAACACACGACTATGTTGCACGGTTATGTGTCCCCTGGGGTACCCTACAATTGTAAGTCAGGCCCAAACACGGCCAAAGCACACGGGCGTGTGGATAGCCGTGTGGCCCAAGTAAGGCTCGACTACGGCCAAGACACACGAGCATTGTAACGCCCCCACGCCCGAAACCGTCACCGGAGTCAAGCTTGAGGTGTTACTAAACTTATCTTACCTTTTTAAACAACTCTAAACCACTTATTTTAATTTTTAGAATAAACTGTTTTTCTGCGTCATAGCTTCTTAAAAATTCATTTCTCGAGTTTAAAAACTCAAAATTAAGATTCGTAAATTTTTCATGAAACTAGACTCATATATCTATCTACTAAAATTTTTTCTAGAATTTTTGACTTAGCCAATTAGTACAGTTTATTAGTTAAAGTTACCCCTGTTTAAGAATTCGACTGTACTGACCTCTACTTACTACGAACCACTTTTCTCCCTATAAAAAAATTAATATAACTATACTGTTTGTTTCTATTAAAACTAGATTCAATAAGGATTCTAACCATATAAATTACGCCACCTAATTATTTTTTTTACAATTTATGGTGAATTTCCAAAGTTGAAACAGGGGATCTAGAATTTTCTCTGGCCCTGTTTCACTAAAACTCAGATATCTCATAAAATATAATACCTTTACCTGTTTTGCTTATTCCATAAGAAAATAGACACAATAAGCTTTAATTTCATATATTATTCACCATCAAACCATGTCTCTACGATTTTTAGTGATTTTTCAAAATCACATTATTTCTGATACTTGAATCTGTTTTTAAGTTACTTTCACGTTTTTCTTAGTTTTCATGTGATAGTTACTACTTATTCATACATACAATTAAACATGTATATCATCAGCCATTCTATTAGCTAATCACTAGCAAGTATTTACACATCATTCATTGATCATATCATATCAAAAGAAACCAAGTTCCTATACATGCCATACACAAAACTAAACGTCTAACTATACCAATGTGATTTCTTCGATAGTGTGATCGGGTCTCGACGTTTCCTTGATCCCGAGTGGCTTGATAAAACTATAAGAAAAAGAAAATAAAGAGAGTAAGCACTAGGCTTAGTAAGCTTACAAGCAAATAAATTACAACATTCAAACATAATGAATGATTATACATAATGTCACCTAGCCTCATAAACTTTCTTTACTTCTCATTTTCTACCTTCTTCTTTACTTACTTACCTTCTTTCTTACGACCTTTCACTATTCATAAATATAATCTACCTTCCCTTTTGCTGATAATTCACTGTAATTTAACGTGTACAATGACCCATTGAACCACTCGGAATACTAAGGATACCGGGTCGTTCTGTCGATCAATATCTCGCCAATGCCATGTCTTCGACATGGACTTACATGAATTATTTCTGTCTCCAATGCCATATATATATAATATGGGCTTACATGGCTCATTCCTGTCTCCAAAGCCATATAAGCGATATGGACTTACATGGCTCATTTTGTCTGTCTGTCTGTCTGTCAACCCCACTATCCTAATATTCCTAAGGTTCAAACGGGGCTTCCTAATGCTTTTTCTCTGTCACTTCGCCTTTAATTCGACTTTAAATATCCTCATAAAATAAGTATATAAATTCTGAAATTAACAATAATAATGTAAAATAAAATAACATTGCATTTATTTACTGTAAACTTACCTCGTATGCAAAAATAGCTACTTTTACCATTTCGTCCACAACTTGGTATTTTCTCCATTTTAGCCCAAATTTCAGTTTTCCTTGCTCTATCATTTAAAATATAGTCTAATTAGGACTCACATTATTCAAATTGACTCAAAATCATATTTTTGCAAAATTACAATTTTGCCCCTAAACTTTTGCATATTTACACTTTTGCCCCAAAGCTCAGTAAATTAAACTTCAGCCTATTTTCTTATGTTTCATGACATGCTGGTCATTTTTCCCTTCTATGGCAGCATCAAATTCATACTCTAACAAGCACTTATGACTATTAGGTATTTTTACCAATTAAGTCCTTTTACTCGTTTTGCTTAAAACAGAGTAGTATAAATTGTCTAACATAATTTAAAACCTCATATTCTATCATAAAACACCAAAATACACAAATTTCACCTATGGGTATTTTTCCAAATATGAACTCTAGGTTGAATTATTACTAGCATAAGCTTAATCGAGACTCTGGGATTCCAAAAACGTAAAGAACATTAAAAGCGGGGCTTGGAATCACTTATTATTGAGCTTGGAAAGCTTGAAAACCCTAGCCATGTCTTCCCCCATGCTAATTTCGGCCTCCATGAAGAAGATGAGCAAAATTGGCTTTTAATTTTGTATTTTAATTCATTTTACCCCTAAATGACCAAAATGCCCTTACTACTAAACTTTCAAAAATTCCTTCCATGTCCTAATTTTGTCCATGAACTTAAAATTGGTCAAATTGCTATTTAAGACCTCCTAATTAATATTCTAATTCAATTTTATGCAAAATACTTCTAGAACACAAGTTTTGCAATTTATTCAATTTAGTCCCTAATTTCAAATTAAGTACTTTATGCATAGAATTTCTTCACGAACTTTTCACACAATCATGCAAACATATCATAGACCTCAAAATAATAATAAAATAAATTTTTCTACCTCGGATTTGTGGTTTCGCAACCACTATTCCGTTTAGGCCCTATTTCGGGATGTTACATTTCTCCCCCCTTTAGGGATTTTCGTCCCCGAAAATCTTACCTGTGAAGAGATTTGGGTACTGTTTTCACATAGCCTCTTCGAGTTCCCATGTAGCCTCGTCTACCCCATGTAGTCTGACTATCTCTGAAATATACAACTCGGCCAACTTGTCAAGTGAAAAATCCATACGAACTGGGATAAAATGAGCCGACTTCGTTAACTTATCAATCACAACCCATACTGCATCTTTCTTTCTCGGTGTAAACGGCAATCCTGTCACAAAATCTATAATAACTCGATTCCATTTCCACTCAGGGACTAGCACAGTCGCAATAAACACGAAGGTACACGATGTTCGGCCTTTACTCACGATGGATCAAACATCTAGAAACAAACTCTGAAATGTCCCTTTTTATTCCTACCCACCAGTACATTTTCTTCAAATCATTATACATCTTTGTACTACCTGGATGAATAGACAAAAAAAACTACTATGTGCTTCCTGTAAGATCTTTCGAATAAGCTCATCATTCTTGGTACACATATACCGGGTGATAATCAATCACTAGCTCATAATCTTTAATCAACTCTAGCCATCTTCTTTGCTTCAATTTCAAACTTTTGTGATCGGTGAATATGTGGCACTTCTCACTGCATACAAATGATGTCTCCAAATCTTCAACGCAAAAATAATGGCGGCTAGCTCTAAATCATGTGTCGGATAGTTCTTCTCATGTGGCTTTAGCTGTCTAGAAGCATAAGCAATTACCTTCCCTTCCTGCATAAGTACACAACCAAGTCCATTCATGGACGTATCACTGTAAATCACAAACTCCTTACAGTTTCGGTTGTACTAAAGCAGAGCTTTAGTCAACGATGCTTTTAACTTGTCAAAACTCGTTGACACTTCTCGATCCATTCAAACTTGATATCCTTTCGCAGAAATCTTGTCAATGGGGTAGCTATCATGGAAAATCCTCTACAATATCCGGCAAGACCAAGAAAACTTCTAACCGATACATTTCTAGGAGGCTTCCAATCAACAATGGTGAAATCTTGCTCGGATCAACCTTAATACCTTCACCTAGTCCAGGAAAAGCAGATCTTGGGACATCGACTCTTTAACTTGCAAATCGATAGTATCCGAATCTCAAATCTATCTTGGAGAACACAGTAGCTCCCTTGTTTCAATTCAGAATTCCTTTCTCTTACGGTCAATAAACCCCGATGATGTACTTTTACGAAATTCCTCCCTGAAAGAAATCCCAAGTGATCCTCTCCTTTGGTACAACCGATACAAGTGTCTTCCACTAGTAGTAGGTGAGTCTCTAAGAAGTGATATTACACATTTCATACATTCCTCGGGTGTACAAGATAATTCATCAAAGACTCGATAGTATTTTCTAACCAAAATTTTGCTCTTTCTGCATCATCATGTTTTGTTGCTCGGAACTCTTACGCCCTTTGTTTCCCGATTCTATCAACTGGTGGCTTTTCTCTTATCATTGTACTGTGGTTGGGAAGCTTGAGCTACATGGGTAGCTTTGAGAGTCATGAGGGGTGGAGGTCTAACTACTGGATTCGCATGCGAACGAACTCGGCAAACCAATTATTCAAAGCTTGGAAGAGAGCTTCTCGAGTCACTCCTCCCGATTAGCATTCTTGGCCTATTCTCGGATGGCGCTGCCCCTTCCGCGAAGCGGCGCATTACTTTTTACATCATCATCACCAGCTCGCTCGGGATCCATTACAATAAAACAAAATATTTAAAAATCGTCGTGAGTCGTCACACTATCAAAATACTGTGTATGGCATGTATAGCTAGACATTTACTCACACTAACTGTTCCGAGAACCGACTAAACCTGCTCGATACCAATAAATGTAATGCCTCCACGCCTGAAACCGTCACCGAGAGTCAAGCTTGAGGTGTTACTAAACTTATCTTACCTTTTAAACAACTCTAAACCACTTATTTTAATTTTTAGAATAAACTGCTTTTTCTGCGTCATAGCTGCTTAAAAATTCATTTCTCGAGTTTAAAAACTCAAAATTAAGATCCGTAAATTTTTCATGAAACTAGACTCATATATCTATCTGCTAAATTTTTTTCTAGAATTTTTGACTTAGCCAATTAGTACAGTTTATTAGTTAAAGTTACCCCTGTTTCAGAATTGATTGTGACTGACCTCTACTTACTACGAACCACTTTTCTCCCTATAAAAAAATTAATATAACTATACTGTTTGTTTCTATTAAAACTAGATTCAATAAGGATTCTAACCATATAAATTACACCACCTAATTATTTTTTTTACAATTTATGGTGAATTTCCAAAGTTGAAACAGGGGATCTAGAATTTTCTCTGACCCTGTTTCACTAAAACTCAGATATCTCATAAAATATAACACCTTTACCTGTTTTGCTTATTCCATAAGAAAATAGACACAATAAGCTTTAATTTCATATATTATTCACCATCAAACCATGTCTCTACGATTTTTAGTGATTTTTCAAAATCACATTATTTCTGATACTTGAATCTGTTTTTAAGTTACTTTCACGTTTTTCTTAGTTTTCATGTGATAGTTACTACTTATTCATACATACAATTAAACATGTATATCATCAGCCATTCTATTAGCTAATCACTAGCAAGTATTTACACATCATTCATTGATCATATCATATCAAAAGAAACCAAGTTCCTATACATGCCATACACAAAACTAAACGTCTAACTATACCAATGTGATTTCTTCGATAGTGTGATCGGGTCTCCGACGTTTCCTTCCGATCCCCAAGTGGCTTGATAAAAACTATAAGAAAAAGAAAATAAAGAGAGTAAGCACTAGGCTTAGTAAGCTTACAAGCAAATAAATTACAACATTCAAACATAATGAATGATTATACATAATGTCACCTAGCCTCATAAACTTTCTTTACTTCTCATTTTCTACCTTCTTCTTTACTTACTTACCTTCTTTCTTACCGACCTTTCACTATTCATAAATATAATCTACCTTCCCTTTTGCTGATAATTCACTGTAATTTAACGTGTACAATGACCCATTGAACCACTCGGAATACCAAGGATCTTTGGGGTCGTTCTGTCGATCAATATCTCGCCAATGCCATGTCTTCGACATGGACTTACATGAATTATTCCTGTCTCCAATGCCATATATATATAATATGGGCTTACATGGCTCATTCTGTCTCCAAAGCCATATAACTGATATGGACTTACATGGCTCATTTTCTGTCTCTGTCTCCGTCTGTCAACCCCAATATCCTAATATTCCTAAGGTTCAAACGGGGCTTCCTAATGCTTTTCTCTGTCACTTCGCCTTTAATTCGACTTTAAATATCCTCATAAAATAAGTATATAAATTCTGAAATTAACAATAATAATGTAAAATAAAAGAACATTGCATTTATTTACTGTAAACTTACCTCGTATGCAAAAATAGCTACTTTTACCATTTCGTCCACAACTTGGTATTTTCTCCATTTTAGCCCGAATTTCAGTTTTCCTTGCTCTATCATTTAAAATATAGTCTAATTAGGACTCACATTATTCAAATTGACTCAAAATCATATTTTGGCAAAATTATAATTTTGCCCCTAAACTTTTGCATATTTACACTTTTGCCCCAAAGCTCGTAAATTAAACTTCAGCCTTTTTGCTTATGTTTCATGACATGCTGGTCATTTTTCCCTTCTATGGCAGCATCAAATTCATACTCTAACAAGCACTTATGACTATTAGGTATTTTTACCAATTAAGTCCTTTTACTGCGTTTTTGCTTAAAACCGAGTAGTATAAATTGTCTAACATAATTTAAAACCTCATATTCTATCATAAAACACCAAAATACACAAATTTCACCTATGGGTATTTTTCCAAATATGAACTCTAGGTTGAATTATTACTAGCATAAGCTTAATCGAGCTCTGGGATTCCAAAAACGTAAAGAACATTAAAAGCGGGGCTTGGAATCACTTACTATTGAGCTTGGAAAGCTTGAAAACCCTAGCCATGTCTTCCCCATGCTAATTTCGGCCTCCATGAAGAAGATGAGCAAAATTGGCTTTTAATTTTGTATTTTAATTCATTTTACCCCTAAATGACCAAAATGCCCTTACTACTAAACTTTCAAAAATTCCTTCCATGTCCTAATTTTGTCCACGAACTTAAAATTGGTCAAATTGCTATTTAAGACCTCCTAATTAATATTCTAATTCAATTTTATGCAAAATACTTGTAGAACACAAGTTTTGCAATTTATTCAATTTAGTCCCTAATTTCAAATTAAGTACTTTATGCATAGAATTTCTTCACGAACTTTTCACACAATCATGCAAACATATCATAGACCTCAAAATAATAATAAAATAAATTTTTCTACCTCAGATTTGTGGTTTCGCAACCACTGTTCCATTTAGGCCCTATTTCGGGATGTTACAGGCATGTCTTGTAGCCGTGTGGGAAAGTCAGTAGCTATACCCTGTTTTGCCACGGCTTAGACACACGGGCATGTCTAAGGCTGTGTGAGGCACACGGCCTATTCACACGGGCGTGTGACCTTTTAAAAGTTGAAAATTTTTATAAGTTTTGAAACTTTTATATGTTATCAATTTGGTCCCGAATGCATGTTTAAGCATTGTATACTCGATTTTATGTGAATAATGATGTGAATGAATGACTTGTATTAGTAATGAGATAATATTTGATGTTTAGTGGTTCTGATAAGAGTTACAAGTCAGGTAATGCCTCCCAACCTATTTCAACAACGTTTACGGGTTAGGGGTGTTACAGGAGGTGGTTAGAATTGCTAAAAGACTATGAATTAGTGGTTGACTATCATCCGAGGAAAGTAAACGTAGTTGCTGATGCTTTGAGTTGAAAGTCCTTATTTGCTTTGCTTGCTTTGAACACACAATTAGCTTTGTCTGATGATTGTTTGATAGTAGCCGAATTGAAAGCGAGACCGTTATTTCTACAGTAGATTTGTGAGGCTCAAAAATTTCATAATGAATTGCAATCAAAATGAGCTCAGTGTGAGTCGACTTCTGATTCAGAGTTCCGAATAGGGCCTGATGACTGTTTGATGTTTCATGATAGAATATGTGTACCAAGAAATTTCGAGCACACAGTAGTTGTTTATCAGTACATCCAGGAAGCATGAAAATGTATAACGACTTGAAATAGCTTTATTGGTGGAACGACATGAAACGAGATATCTCAGAATTTGTTTTGAAATGTGTGATTTGTCAGGAAGTCAAAACTGAGCATCAAGTACCGTCAGGTTTATTACAGCTTATTATGATTGGTGAGTGGAAGTGGGATAGAGTAATAATGGATTTCGTATCGGGTTTGCCCTTATCTCTGAAAAAGAAAGATGCGATCTGGGTTGTTGACAGATTGACGAAATCAGCACATTTCATTCCGGTATGTACGGATTATTCGCTTGATAAATTAGCTGAGTTGTATATTTCTAAAATTGTGCGATTACATGGTGTTCCCCTATCTATTGTTTCGGATAGAGATCCAAGATTTACTTCGCGATTTTGGAAGAAATTAGAAGAAGCTTTGGGTTCAAAGCTGCATTTTAGCATTGTATTTCACCCACAAATGGATGGTCAATCCGAACGAGTTATTCAGATACTTGAGGATATGTTGCGTTGTTGCATTCTTGAGTTTGAAGGTAGCTGGGAGAAATATCTATCGCTGATTGAATTTGCTTACAATAATAGCTTCCAATCGAGTATAAAGATGGCACCGTACGAAGGTTTATACGGTCACAAATCTCGAACACCATTGTACTAGAGTGAGCTCAGTGAAAATAAAAATTCACGGAGTTGATCTGATCAGAGAGACTGAAGAAAAAGTGAAAATAATTCGCGATAGTTTGAAGTAGCTTTAGATCAACAGAAATTGTATGCAGACTTGAAATGGAAAGAAATTGAGTTCCAGATCGAGGATAATGTGTTTTTAAAAGTGTCACCGTGGGAAAAGATATTACGGTTTGGTCGGAAAGGGAAATTGAGTCTGCGAGCAGACTCATTGGACCATATGAGATTACTGAGCGAGTTGGGCCAGTGGCATATTGACTATCTTTACCATCTGAGTTAGAGAAAATACATAATGTGTTTCATGTGTCGATGCTTCGACGATACTGATCCGACCCTTCACATGTCATTTCCTCGACCGAGGTTGAAATTCAGTCTGATATGTCATATGCTGAGATCAAAGAATTGAGAAATAAGAGAATCGCATTAGTGAAAGTATTATGGCATTGACACGGGGTTGAAGAAGCTACATGGGAACCTAAGGATGCTTTGAGAAAACAATACCCGGACCTATTCACTGGTAAGATTTTCGGGGACGAAAATCCCGAAGGGGGGAGAGTTGTAACAGCCTGGTTTTAGCTAAATTAGAATAGTGGTTTTGAAACCACAAATCTGATGTCAAAAAATTATTTTAATATTATTTTCAGTATTTACAGCATGTTATTTGATATGTGTGAAAATTTCATGAGCTAATTTTATTGATTGGTTGGTTAATTTATGAAAAAGGACTAAATCGCATAAAATGAAAAAGTGTTGTTCTATTAGTTAAAGGCGTCAAACAGCTTTGGATTTTAAACATGATGGCCTTAAATGGTAATTAAACCATTTGAAACCTTAGTGGACATATATGGGCACATTTTAGGTGTTTTATATTAAAGGTTAAAATAGTAAAATAGTTAGTTAATGATAAATTAAATGAAACAAAAACATACATATCATCATTTTTAGTCCATCTTCACCGAAATTAAAAGAGAAAGAAGCCATGGGAGAGCATTTAGGGTTCGACCAACTCCTAGCTTAATTGGTAAGTGTTTTGGGCTCGGTTTTTGATGATTTTTACGTTTTTGTGATCGTTGCAGCTCAATCTAGCTAGCCCATACCTTTAATTCCAAAACTGTTAAAGATTTTGTGAGTTTCCATTTTGAATCTCTGTGTTCTTTGGTGTTTGAAGATGAAATATGAATTTTTGATGATAGATTTTCATGTTTTGTAAAAAGACTTTTGATGAAAATGCATAATAGGGATTAACTAGTGAAATGTGCAAATTTTGTTGTCGAAATGTGAAATAAATGAAAGTTTTGGGTTTCTAGGGACCTATATATAATTTGGCCAAGCATCGGTTTTGTTGAATTGTGTGAATTTTGTGTATTTGTGAAATAGGGACTAAGTTGATTAAATGTGAAATATGTGGGGTAAAAGTGTAAAAATACCTTAAAGTATGATTTGGATTTAATTGAATGAATAATTGATTAAATAAGTTAATTTTGATTATTTATAGATCAAGAAAAGAGGAATTCATACTTAGATCGGAGAAAAAGCAAAGTAATTGAATAGTCGGTCCATTCCATTATTTTTGTATACAAGGTAAGTTCGTATATTTGAACTTAAATGTGTATCTATTTATTTTATGGATGAAATTGAGATAGTAATTATTATAATAGAAAAATGTGGAGATATTAAATTTAATGTACGGTTAAAGTAAACGGGATGCTGAATAAGACCATAGCTAGGCTATGGCAAATTGGATAACAAGACCATAACCGGGTTATGGCATGTGAATTTAAGACCAAGGCAGGGCCTTGGCAATGTATATGTAAGACCATAGTTGGACTATGGCATCGGAAAATTGAAGTATTTGTATTGTAAGCATTTATAAGCCGGAGTGGTTTGATAAGAGAATTGTTGAGGAATAGATAAGTATCAGTACATGTATGTACGAAAAACTAATTCAAGTAACGAATTAGAAGAAGTTGAGAACTTATGAGTTATGATATGGATAAACTTTATGTTAGCTCATTGTTTGATGCTTTAAAGGTTAATTATGTTATCCATTTTGAAATGTTAATGAATGTTGTGATTATTTCATATTTACATACGAACTTACTAAGCTTTATAGCTTACTTGGTTTAATTTTTGATGTTTTATAGTTTTACAAAGCTAGCTCGGATCCGTGGATTGTCAGAGACTTCATCGCACTATCGAACATCTATTTGGTACTTTTGAGTTGTGTAAATATGGTATATGGCATGTATAGGCTTGTGTTATTTTGGTATGTTTGATGAACATGTAATTAGGCCATTTGAGTTGGCTTGTGATGATGAATTTGTTAAGGTATAAAGATGTGTAAATGGCTTTGTTTTGAGTTAGGTAATTGACCTATATTGAGTAAACGTGGTTGAATTAATAATGCATGTTTGGAATGGTTTAACTAAATGAAATATATATGTGAATTATGTATAGTAAGGCAACTTGAATTGATAGGTATTTTAATAGGTAAATGGCATTGAATTGAGTATTGAATTGGTTGAAATGGATATAGTATGATTGTGTATTGGTTGATGACTTTTGGCTGCATATTTGTGTCTTAAAATGGTACCCATTGATCTTATATAGGTATGTAAAAAATGGGTGGAAAAATGGCTTGGTAAATGACCTATTTTTGTCTACATGGGCAGAGACACGGGCGTGTGTCTTAGTCATGTGTGACACACGACTGAAATTGAATTGAAGTCAGTATGCTCCACATGGTCTCACACACGGGCGTGTGGTACAAGTTAGTATACTCCCTAATTGGCAGACGGCCTAGTACACGGGCGTGTGACTTGGCCGTGTTAAATAAGTCAGTATACCCTACAGGTTTGGCATGGGCTAGACACACGGGCGTGTGGTTGGCCGTGTGACCCAAGTTAGTATGTATACCCTATTTCCACACGACCAGAGACACAGGCGTGTCTGGAGTCGTGTGAGGCACACGACCAGTTCACACTAGTGTGTGAACCAATTGTAACAGCCCGATTTAGGGCCTAGTCAGAACAGTGGCCTCAGAACCACAAATTTGAAGTTAGAAAAAACTTATTTTATTATTTTTATGAGGTTATAGTATGATTTTATTAGTGCATGGAAATTTGGTGAGCTAATTTTAATGTTTTCCAGCCCGATTTTGAAAAAGGACTAAATCTCATAAAAGACAAAAGTTGCATTTTAGTACCGAAATGTGTTAAATAGCTAGAGAACTTAAATTGAGGGCTTTTAAAGGGCAATTACACCCTTTTTATTAGTATGGCCAGCCATGTGATAGGTTTTAAGCAAATAGTCAAAGTATTAGGTGGATGATGTCATGATTTGGTGATAAAATAATGCCTAAAAGCCTAGCTATCATTTCTTTCTTCTGCATCTCTTATCTCCACCAAAAATATCAAAAAAATGGATTTTTGAAGGCTGAAAACTTTCAGTAACTTAAAGCCCTCACAAGTAAGTGATTCCTACACCCTTTGTTGATGATTTTTGCATTTTTGAGACCCTTGGAGCATGAGTTTTCAAATGAGGGTGATATCTTGCAAAATGATTGAGAGTTTAGGATTTTTCCATGGATGTATTTGTGATGTTTATTAAGTTTTTATGGAAGAATATACGTCCTAGTTGTGTTATAAACAAATTTTGTGAAAGGTGTTAGCATGAAAACACCTAAAGGGAATATTTTGCATAAGTTGTAAAATAGTTAATAAGTATGTGAAATAGTGAATTTTAAAGTTGCTATAAAAGTAAAAATAGTTCGGTTAGTCTTAAGATACAAAGAAATTCGATGAAAATTGATTTTCGGGCATAGGTGTAAAATGGTCATTTTGTCAAAGTCTAGGGGCGAAATGGTCATTTTACCAAAGATGTGAATTTATGATTGCCTAATTATAATTAGTGACTATATGAGTGTAAATTGTCATTGTAGATCAAGATTTACCGAATCCTAACCTAGATCGGGGGAAGGCCAAGCAAACCAACTAAACCAAATAGTCGAGTACTTTTTGTAAACCGAGGTAGGTTGTATGTAAATAATACAGCTACACTGTTAATACTTGTATTCATATCGCCATTGAATTGATATTGCATGAGTTGTTAAGTTATGGATTGAGAATGCCTAGTAATATTTGAGATAATAAAAATATCCCATTGAGACATTAGGATACGAACTGGATATTTGCGCCAAGGCATTGCGTGATTTGTGCACCAGTGTAAGACATGTCTGGGACATGCTTCGGCCACATTATGAGAGCCAGTGTAAGACCATGTCTGGGACATGGCATAGGCTTCTAGACGAGGGCTAGTGTAAAGCATGTCTGGGACATGCATCAGCCATACTATGATAGCCAGAGTAAGACCATGTCTGGGACATGGCATCGGCACAGTGATGAGTGCCAGTGTAAGACATGTCTGGGACATGCATCGGCCTCGACAGAGATAGCCAGTGTAAGACGTGTCTAGGACACGCATCAGCTAAGAGTTGTGCTAGTGTAAGACATGTCTGGGACATGCCTCAGTACGCATATGCGAGAGCCAGTGTAAGACCATGTCTGGGACATGGCATCAGTAGTATATCCCATGTTGAAGGTTTATAGAATATCCTGTAGTATTCCAAACATTTCAATGGTGAGAGTTATAGATCAATTTTGATAAAGAAAAAATAATCATGTTGTGAGTGTTACATGTACCTATATGGTAAGCATCAGTAACGAGCTTAATTTAGAAAATGTGACTCGAGTAGAGGATAACGAGTAAGTTAAATTATGTTTACCTTTGAGCTATAAGTATGATGACTACTAGTGAGATTGTTGTTGTATATTTATTTATATGCAACTCACTAAGCTTTACGCTTACCCTCTTTCTTTTCCCTCCTCTTTCAGTTTCGCCAAGCTAACTTAAGGATCCCTTAAAGTCAGAGATATCGATCACTCTATCGTCTGCAACATTCAGTATAGTTTGATTTATATTTTTGAAGGTGGCATGTATAGGGCTAGACTAGGATGTTACATCATGAGAATTATTATGTATTTTGGCTTAAGTCAAAAGCCCTTTATTTTGTATCAAGGCTAGAATAATGGCTATTATTCATTTTGATGAATGCATATGATGTTCTTTCTATGGATGAATTAGTGTCCATTGTAATGAGATTTGTATATTGAAATGATCTTGTGTAGGTTGTGCAAAAAGGGTGACAAATGGGCTTGGGAAATAGCCTAGTTTATCCATACGGGTAAGACACACGGGCGTGTGTCTAGGCCTTGTGTGTCACACGGCTCACGCCAATGGGTGTGTGTTATGGCCGTGCGTCCCCTGCACTTAAAATTTTAAAGTCATTTTAGCACTGGCAGGCCACACGGGCATGTGTCCATGCCATGTCATAAAGTCAGTATGCATGCTAGTAGTACACTTGAAAGAGACACAGCCATGTGTCTTGGCCGTGTGAAGGACACGATTATAGGACACGGGTGTGTGCTTGGGCGGTGTGGTTTTGGTAGCATGCCCAGGTTTTCAGGCACGGGTACAGGACATGGGTGTGTCCCAAGCACACGGTCGTGTGCTCTATACCCACACGGGCGTGTAGAGTCTTGTTGGATGAAATTATTCTAAGTTTTAAATGAGTTCTCAGTTCAGCTCCGAACCACCCCGAATGTATATTTTGGGTCTCGTAAGCCCATGTTTGGGACTGATTACATGAGAAAAGAAAATTTTTTAAATTGTTTGAGATTTCATGGCCCGATTTTATATAGTTGGTTGAGTTTAATTCAGGTAATGGGCGAGGGGTGTTACATTTAGTGGTATTAGAGATGGTTTAGTCGATTCTAGGACTAATCTAGTCAGAGTATGAGTCTAACTATACATGCCGCGTATATGCATATTGATAGTGTGACGATTCCCGACGATTATAAATTGTGCCTTTATAGTAATGGATCCTGATAGAACCACGGTGGATGACGTGAAAAGTAATGCGCCGGCTCCAGCAGAAGGGACCGCGCCAGTAGAGAGTGAGCCCGTAAGTATAGGCCAAGGCAGAGGGGCTAGGGAAGCTTACCTCCGAATGATGGATGCTTGGTATATGGTGTTTGTTCGTGCGAACCCAAACACTCTACCTCCCCCACCTCCTCCAATTCATTAATATGTCCCGATGGCTCCGCAAGGTGCGGATGTGTTCAGACGAGAGAAGGCTCCAGTAGACAAGATCCGAAAGCAAAGGGCTAAGGAATTTTGGGCTAGTGCAGATGATGACCCAGAGAGAGCGGAGTTTTGGCTAGAGAATACCCTGAGAGTATTCGATGAACTATCATGCACGCCTGAAGAGTGCGTGAAGTGTGCCGTGTCACTTCTACGAGACTCAGCTTATTAGTGGTGGAACACTCTCGTGTCTGTAGTACCGAGAGAAAGAGTGACTTGGGAATTTTTCCAAGGAGAGTTCCGAAAGAAGTACATTAGCGAGACGTTTATGGACTAGAAAAGAAAGGAATTTCTAGAATTGAAACAAGGTAATAAGACTGTGACAGAGTATGAGCGGGAGTTTGTGAAACTCAGCAAGTATGCGCGAGAATGCGTATCCACTGAAGCTACCATGTGTAAGAGGTTTGAGGATGGTCTCAATGAAGACATTTGAGTATTTGTGGGCATCCTGGAGTTGAGGGAATTTATAGTACTCGTTGAGAGAGCGTGTAAAGCAGAAGAGTTGGTGAAAGGGAGGAGGAAAGCAGCCAGTGAGTCGCGAGATTTAAAGAAAAGACAAATGGGGAAAGCATATCAGTCCTCCTCCAAGAGGTCAAAAGAATTTACTACCCGATCGAATACTTCGGTGGGGTATTCGAAGAGGAATAAGAATCAGCAGAACATGGCACCTAAAGCCCAGACTACTTCAGTTGCAAGTGTTGGTAGTGCTCGGCCAAATAGGCCGGAGTGTTCGCAATGTGGAAGACGTCACTTGGACGAATACTGAGTAAACGAGAGGGGCTGTTTCAAGTGTGGGTCACTTGACCACTTTATCCGCGAGTGTCCTGAGATGGACGAGAGTGAGAGAAAACAATATGCAAAAGCAAGCAGTGCTCCCTTCAAGGGTAGGCCTCAAAGGAACCCCGGGAGTGGGACTGGTAGTAGAGGTACACTGAGAGATACTGCGATGAGGTCTGAAGGCAAAGCACCAGCGAGGACCTATGCTACACGTGCCCAAGAAGAGGCAGAGTCTCCAAACGTGATCATGGGTACCTTTTCTATTCACGATATAACTGTTGTCACTTTAATTGACCCAGGCTCTACCCACTCTTACATATGTATGGATTTGATACCTTGTATAGACATGCTTATAGAGTCCACTGAGTTTGTTATGAAAGTGTCCAACCCGTTAGGCAAGCATGTATTAGTGGACCAAGTATGTAAAAATTGTCCTTTAACGATTAGAGGCTATTATTTTTCGGCCAACTTGATGTTGTTTCCGTTTAACGAATATGATGTAATTCTTGGGATGGATTGGCTGACCTCCTATGGCATTGTAGTTGACTGTAGAAGAAAGACAATTCAGCTAAGATGTGAGAATGGTGATGTTCTTCGAGTTGGGCCAGATAAGTCAAATAACCTGCCTATGGTAATATTGTCTTTGACCGTCGAAAAATACTTGAGAAAAGGTTATAAAGCTTATCTAGCTTTTATGTTGAATACCCAAGTGTCCAAGTCGATGAATGAGTCAGTACCAGTGGTTTGTGAGTTTATAGATGTCTTTCTTGAGGAGTTACCAGGGTTACCCCCAGAGAGAGAGGTTGAGTTTGGTATCGTGTTGGCTCCTGGTACGACGCCAATCTCGACTGCACCTTAAAGGATGGCCCCCACTGAGTTAAAGGAGTTAAAAGTATAGTTGCAACAGTTAACAGATAAAGGTTTTGCTAGACCAAGTTATTCACCATGGGGTGCTCCAGTACTTTTTATGAAAAAGAAGGACTGGTTGATGAGGTTATGTATCGACTACAGACAGCTTAACAAAGTGACAGTGAAGAACAAGTATCTTTTATCGAGAATTGATGATCTCTTCGACCAATTGAGAGGAGCCACTATATTTTCTAAAATAGATTTGAGATTGGGTTACTAACAGTTAAGGGTCAAGGGACAAGACGTACCGAAGACTGCTTTTCAGACGAGATATGGGCATTACAAGTTTCTTGTTATGCCTTTTGGATTAACGAATGCCTTGGCAGTGTTTATGGACTTGATAAACCACATCTTCCGACCGTACTTGGATAGGTTCGTCATTGTTTTCATAGATGACATACTGATTTATTCGCGTGATGAGAGTGAGCACGCAGAACATTTGAGAACTTTGTTACAGACTCTGAAGGATAAACAGCTTTATGCTAAGTTTAGTAAGAGCGAGTTTTGGCTTAATGAAGTTGGATTCTTAGGACACATTGTATCGGGTGACGGGATCAGAGTTGACCCAAATAAGATCTCAGCTATCATGGAGTGGAAACCACCAAGGAATGTAACAGAGGTTCGTAGTTTTCTGGGGCTAGCGGGGTATTACAAACGCTTTGTAAATGGATTTTCTATGATAGCTACTCCAATAACAAGACTATTGCAGAAAGACGTCCAGTTTGAATTGACAGAAGAATACCAGCAGACTTTTGAGAAATTAAAGGCTTTGTTGACCGAAGCCCCAATTTTAGTGCAACCACAGTCGGGTAAAGAATTTGTAATTTATAGTGATGGGTGTGTACTCATGCAAGAAGGCAAGGTTGTAGCCTATGCCTTGAGACAGTTAAAACCACACAAGATGAATTATCTGACCCAAGATTTAGAGCTAGCAGCTGTAGTGTTTGCCTTGAAGATTTGGCGACACCATTTGTATGGGGAGAAATATAGGGTATTTACCGACCACAAGATTTTAAAATACTTGATGACTCAAAAGGATTTAAATTTGAGGCAACGTCGATGGTTAGAACTATTAAAGGATTATGAATTGATCATCGATTACCATCTGAGAAAGGCAAATGTAGTCGCTGATGCCTTGAGTAGAAAATCGTTGTTTGCCTTGAGAGCTTTGAATACGCAGTTGACTGTATTTAAGGATGGTTCGATCTTAGCAGAACTGAGAGTTAGACCAACTTTTCTTCATGAAATCCGAGAAGCTCAGAAAAATAATGAGAAGTTTAAACCAGGAAAAATCAGTGTGAGTCAGGTGTTGAATCAGATTTTCAGGTTGGTATCGACGGATGTTTAATGTTCAAAAATAGAATTTGTGTGCCTAAAGATAGTGAGCTCATTCAGAAGATTTTACGAGAAGCACATAGTGGTAGTTTGTCCATCCACCCGGGTAGCGTAAAAATGCATAACGACCTCAAGAAAATGTATTGGTAGTCGGGAATGAAAAGGGATATTTCGGAGTTTGTTTCCAAGTGTTTAGTATGTCAGCAAGTAAAGGCTGAACACCAAGTTCCTTCTGGGCTACTTCAGCCTATTATGGTTCCAGAGTGGAAATGAGATCTATCACTATGGATTTCGTGACCAGTTTGCGATTAACCCCGAAAAAGAAAGATGCTGTATGGGTTATTGTCGACAGATTAACTAAGTCAGCCCACTTTGTACTCTCTCGAGAAATTAGCTGACTTGTATGTTTTTGAGATTGTGAGGCTACATGGTGTACCATTGTCAATTGTCTCAGATCGAGACCCGAGATTCACCTCGAGGTTTTGAAAAAAGTTACAAGAGGCTTTAGGAACCAGGTTAAGTTTCAGTACGGCTTTTCATCCACAGACTGACGGACAATCAGAAAGAGTAATACAGATCTTAGAGGACATGCTAAGGTGCTGCGTCCTTGAATTTCAAGGAAGTTGGGAAAAATACTTACCATTGGTTGAATTCGCCTACAACAACAGTTATCAGTCGAGCCTGAAAATGGCACTTTATGAGGCCTTGTACTGGTGAAAATGCCGAACGCCCTTATATTGGACTGGGTTGAAAGAGAGTCAGATTCATGGGGCTGATCTGGTCAAGGAGGCTGAGGAAAAAGTTAAAGTGATTCAGGACTGCCTAAGAGCAGCCTTGGATAGGCAGAAACCCTACGCGGATTTGAAGCGAAAGGAGATCGAGGTTGAGGCTGGTAATAAAGTATTCTTGAAAGTTTCCCCTTGGAGGAAGGTCCTCAGATTTGGTAGAAAAGGCAAGTTGAGTCCTCGTTTCATAGGACCTTATGAAATTACCGAGAGAATAGGGATTGTTGCCTACAGATTGAATTTGTCACCAGAGTTAGAAAAGATTCACGACGTGTTTCACGTGTCTATGTTACGCCGATACAGGTCTGACCCTTCGCATGTAATTGCACCCACTGAAGTTGAAATTCTTCCAGATATGACTTATGGTGAAGAACCAGTCAAGATCTTAGCTCGAGAGGTTAAAAAGTTAAGAAATAAGGGTATACCACTTGTGAAGGTTTTGTGGGAACTTGAGGAAGCCACATGGGAACTCAAGGAGTCTTTAAGAGAACAGTACCCGAATTTATTTACCGGTAAGATTTTTGAGGACGAAAATCCCTAAGGGGGAGAAATGTAACAACCCGATTTAAAGCCTAGTCGGAACAGTGGTCTTGGGACCATAAATACAAGGTTATAAAAATTATTTTATTATTTTTAGGAGGTTATAGTATGGTTTTATAAGTGCATGTTAAATTTGGTGAGCTAATTTTAATGTTTTCAAGCCCGATTGCGAAAAAAGACTAAATCGCATAAAAGGCAAAAGTTGTATTTTAGTACCCAAATGTGATAAATAGCCAGAGAATTAAAATTGGAGGTACTTAATGGGAAATTATACCCTTAATTGATTGCATAGCCGGCCATGAAACATAGAGGAGACAAATTTTTAAAAATAGGTAGAATTTGGTAGCTATTTTGACTAAAAAGAAATAAAATTGAAAAAGGTTGTCAATTTCTTTTCTTCTCATCTCTTTCCACCGAAAATATCAGCCATGAAAGGGGGTTTGAAAGCTTAAATTTTGCAGAAACTTGTTCCTCTCACAAGTAAGTGAATTTAATGAGTTTTCTTCAAGATTTTCACATTTTTGAGACCCTTGAAGCATGAGCTTTCAAATGAGGGTGATATCTTGCAAAATAGTCAATATTTTAAGATTTTTCCATGGATGTTTTTGAGATGTTTATTGAATTTTTATGGAAGAATATGAGTTCTAGTTTAGTTATAAATAACTTTTGTGGAAGGTGTTAGCATGAAAACACCTAAAGGGACTATTTTGCATAAGTTGCAAAATAGTTAATAAGTATGTGAAATAGTGAAATTTTAAAGTTGCTACAAGAGTAAAAAGAGTTCGGTTAGGCCTAAGATACAAAGAAATTTGATGAAAATCGATTTTCGAGCATAGGGGCAAAATGGTTATTTTGTCAAAGTCTAGGGGCAAAATGGTCATTTTACCAAAGATGTGAATTTATGATTGCTTAATCCTAATTAGTGACTAAATGAGTGCATATTGTCATTATAGATCAAGATTTACCAAATCCAAACATAGATTGGGGGAAGGCCAAGCAAACCGACTAAATCGAATAGTCAAGTACTTTTTGAAAATTTAGGTAAATTGTATGTAAATAATACAACTACACTGTTAATACTTATATTCATGTAGCCATTGAATTGATATTGTATGAGTTGTTAAGTTACGAATATATAATGCCTAGTGATAATTGAGATATTAGAAACATCCCGTTGAAACATTAGGATACGAACTGGATATTTGTGCCAAGGCATTGGGTGATTTGTGCGCCAGTGTAAGACATGTCTAGGACATGCTTCAGCCACATTCTGAGAGCCAGTGTAAGACCATGTCTGGGACATGGCATAGGCATCCAGGTGAGGTCTAGTGTAAGACATGTCTGGGACATGCATCAGCATACTATGATAGCCAGTGTAAGGCCATGTCTGGGACATGGCATCGGCACAGAGACGAGTGCCAGTGTATGAAATGTCTGGGAAATGCATCAGTCTCAACAGAGATAGCTAGTGTAAGACGTGTTTGAGACACGCATCGGCTAAGAGTTGTGCTAGTGTAAGACATGTCTGGGACATGCATCAGCATGCATATATGAGCGTCAGTGTAAGACATGCTGGGACATGCATCGGCCTCGACAGAGATAGCCAGTGTAAGATGTGTCTGGGACGCGCATCGGCAATACATCCCATGTTAAAGGTTCATAGAATATCCAGTAGTATTCTAAAGGTTTCAATGGTGAGAGTTATAGATCAAATTTGATAAAGGAAGAATAATCATGTTGTGAGTGTTACAGGTACCTATATGGTAAGCATGAATAACGAGCTTAATTTAGAAAATTTGACTCAAATAGATGTCAAAGAGTAAGTTGAGTTATGTTTACATTTGAGCATAATTAGTAATGGCGAGATTGTTGTTGTATATTTATTTATATGCAACTTACTAAGCTTTATGCTTATTCTCTTTCCTTTCCCTCTTCTTTCAGTGTTATTTAGCTAGCTCGAGGATCCCTTAAATTCAGAGATATCGATCACACTATCATTCATAACATTCAATATAGTTTGATTTATATTTTTGAAGGTGGCATGTATAGGGCTAGACTAGGATGTTACATCATGAGAATTGTTTATGTATTTTGGCTTAAGTCAAAAGCCCTTATTTTGTATCAAGCCTGGAATAATGGTTATTATTCATTTTTATGAAGGCATATGACATTCTTTCTATGGATGAATTAGTGTCCATTGTGATAAGAATTGTATATTGAAATGATCTTATGAAGGTAGTGTAAGATGGGTGACAAAAGGGCTTAGAAAATAGCCTAGTTTGTCCACACGGGTAAGACACACGGGCGTGTGTCTAGACCGTGTGTGATACACGGTTCACAACCACAGGTGTGTGTCATGGTCGTGTGTCCCCTGCACTTAAAACTTTAAAGTCATTTTAGCACACGGGCAAACCACACGGGCGTGTGTCCATGCCGTGCCATAAAGTCAGCATGCATACTAGTAGTACACGGGCAAGAGACACGGTCATGTGTCTTGGCTATGTGAAGGATACGATTATAGGGCACGGGTGTGTGCTCGGGCCGTGTGGTTTCGGCAGAATGCCCAGGTTTTCAGACACTGGTATAGGACATGGGCGTGTCCCAAGCACACAGTCGTGTGCTCTATACCCACACGGGCGTGTAGAGCCTTGTTGCATGAAATTTTTTTAAGTTTAAATGAGTTCCCAGTTGGGCTCCGAACCACCTCGGATGTATGTTTTGGGTCTCGTAAGCCCATGTTGGGGCAAATTACATGAGAAAGGAAAAGTTTTAAACTGTTTGAGATTTCTTGGCCCGATTTTATATAATTGATTGAGTTTTAGTCAAGTAATACCTCGAACCCTATCCCGACGTCAGATACGGGCGAGGGGTGTTACATTTGTAGTATCAGAGCATGGTTTAATCGAGTAGAGTGGTTGTCTGAGAATGGATAGCAAAATTTGAGGAGTGAAGCGTGGGAGTGGGTGAGGGAGTTATAAGTTTGAATTGGTGAAGAGGAAAGATAAGAGAGAATCGAGGAAGTGGGGAGTTAAGGTGTTTGTGGTTGACTGATAATGGGTTTTCCATTGTGCTAATTCGGTCATAGGGTTGCTAGTGCCGAATTTGTGCTGGCCATTTTGGGATAGTCATTTGTTTTTTTGTGCTTTTCTCTCTATTTTCATTCTTTCGGGTTTTTGTGTTTGGGGTTCGTTGGTTCACCGGTTTTACTCTGCTCCTTAACCCTAGTGCACTGATTTTTGTCCATCATTCTTTCTTTCTCTTTTGGTAACTTACCCATTTGGCCGAATATCCTTGGCCCTCTTCTCACAATTTCGCTTCGGCTTTGAGCCTTGCTTGGGGAATCGATTCTTTTCTTCTTTGCTCTTATTTTCTCTTTGGCCGAACCTTGTCAAGGCTTGGAGAGTATGCTTCTCTTCTTCTCTTTTCTGTGCTTGACCGTTTCTTATTGTGGGACTATCGAGATCCCTTGTGTCTTAGTAATGTAACAGCCCAATTTAGGGCCTAGTCAAAACAGTGGTCTCGGGACCACAAATCTGAGGCTAGAAAAATTATTTTAATATTTTTAGGAGGTTATAGTATGGTTTTATAAGTGCATGTTAAATTTGGTGAGCTAATTTTATTGTTTTCAAGCCCGATTACGAAAAAGGACTAAATCGCATAAAAGACAAAAGTTGTATTTTAGTACCCAAATGTGATAAATAGCTAGAGAATTAAAATTGGAGGTCTTTAATGGGCAATTATGCCCTTAATTGATAGCATAGCCGGCCATGAAACATAGAGGAGACAATTTTTTAAAAGTAGGTAGAATTTGGTAGCTATTTTGACCAAAAAGAAATAAAATAGAAAAAGGTTGTCAATTTCTTTTCTTCTCATCTCTTTCCACCAAAAATATCAGCCATGAAAGGGGGTTTGAAAGCTTAAATTTTCAGCAACTTGTTCCTCTCACAAGTAAGTGAATTTAATGAGTTTTCTTCAAGATTTTTAAATTTTTGAGACCCTTGAAGCATGAGCTTTCAAATGAGGGTGATATCTTGCAAAATGGTCAATAATTTAAGATTTTTCCATGGATTTTTTTGAGATGTTTATTGAATTTTTATGGAAGAATATGAGTTCTAGCTGAGTTATAAACAACTTTTGTGAAAGGTGTTAGCATGAAAACACCTAAGGGGACTATTTTGCATAAGTTGCAAAATAGTTAATAAGTATGTGAAATAGTGAAATTTTAAAGTTGCTACAAGAGTAAAAAGAGTTTGGTTAGGCCTAAGATACAAAGAAATTTGATGAAAATTGATTTTCAAGCATAGGGGCAAAATGGTCATTTTGTCAAAGTCTAGGGTCAAAATGGTCATTTTACCAAAGATGTGAATTTATGATTGCTTAATCCTAATTAGTGACTAAATGAGTGCATATTGTCATTATAGATCAAGATTTAACAAATCTGAACCTAGATCGGGGGAAGGCCAAGCAAACCGACTAAATCGAATAGTCAAGTACTTTTTGAAAACCGAGGTAAGTTGTATGTAAATAATACAACTACACTGTTAATACTTATATTCATGTAGCCATTGAATTGATATTGTATGAGTTGTTAAGTTACGAATATAGAATGCCTAGTGATAATTGAGATATTAGAAACATCCCGTTGAAACATTAGGATACGAACTGGATATTTGTTCCAAGGCATTGGGTGATTTGTGCGCCAGTGTAAGACATGTCTAGGACATGCTTCAGCCACATTCTGAGAGCCAGTGTAAGACCATGTCTGGGACATGGCATAGGCATCCAGGTGAGGTCTAGTGTAAGACATGTCTGGGACATGCATCAGCATACTATGATAGCCAGTGTAAGGCCATGTCTGGGACATGGCATCGGCATAGAGACGAGTGCCAGTGTATGACATGTCTGGGAAATGCATCAGCCTCAACAGAGATAGCTAGTGTAAGACGTGTTTGAGACACGCATCGGCTAAGAGTTGTGCTAGTGTAAGACATGTCTGGGACATGCATCAGCATACATATATGAGCGTCACTGTAAGACATGCTAGGACATGCATCGGCCTCGACAGAGATAGCCAGTGTAAGATGTGTCTGGGACGCGCATCGGCAATACATCCCATGTTAAAGGTTCATAGAATATCCAGTAGTATTCCAAAGGTTTCAATGGTGAGAGTTATAGATCAAATTTGATAAAGGAAGAATAATCATGTTGTGAGTGTTACAGGTACCTATATGGTAAGCATGAATAACGAGCTTAATTTAGAAAATGTGACTCGAATAGTTGTCAAAGAGTAAGTTGAGTTATGTTTACATTTGAGCATAATTAGTAATGGCGAGATTGTTGTTGTATATTTATTTATATGCAACTTACTAAGCTTTATGCTTATTCTCTTTCCTTTCCCTCTTCTTTCAGTGTTATTTAGCTAGCTCGAGGATCCCTTAAATTCAGAGATATCGATCACACTATCATTCGTAACATTCAGTATAGTTTGATTTATATTTTTGAAGGTGGCATGTATAGGGCTAGACTAGGATGTTACATCATGAGAATTGTTTATGTATTTTGGCTTAAGTCAAAAGCCCTTATTTTGTATCAAGCCTGGAATAATGGTTATTATTCATTTTTATGAAGGCATATGACGTTCTTTCTATGGATGAATTAGTGTCCATTGTGATAAGAATTGTATATTGAAATGATCTTATGAAGGTAGTGTAAGATGGGTGACAAAAGGGCTTAGAAAATAGCCTAGTTTGTCCACACGGGTAAGACACACGGGCGTGTGTCTAGACCGTGTGTGATACACGGTTCACAACCACAGGTGTGTGTCATGGTCGTGTGTCCCCTGCACTTAAAACTTTAAAGTCATTTTAGCACACGGGCAAACCACACGGGCGTGTGTCCATGTCGTGCCATAAAGTCAGCATGCATACTAGTAGTACACGGGCAAGAGACACGGTCATGTGTCTTGGCTATGTGAAGGATACGATTATAGGGCACGGGTGTGTGCTCGGGCCGTGTGGTTTCGGCAGAATGCCCAGGTTTTCAGACACTGGTATAGGACACAGTCGTGTGCTCTATACCCACACGGGCGTGTCCCAAGCACACAGTCGTGTGCTCTATACCCACACGGGCGTGTAGAGCCTTGTTGCATGAAATTTTTTTAAGTTTAAATGAGTTCCCAGTTGGGCTCCGAACCACCTCGGATGTATGTTTTGGGTCTCGTAAGCCCATGTTGGGGCAAATTACATGAGAAAGGAAAAGTTTTAAACTGTTTGAGATTTCTTGGCCCGATTTTATATAGTTGATTGAGTTTTAGTCAAGTAATACCTCGAACCCTATCCCGACGTCAGATACGGGCGAGGGGTGTTACATTTGTAGTATCAGAGCATGGTTTAATCGAGTAGAGTGGTTGTCTGAGAATGGATAGCAAAATTTGAGGAGTGAAGCGTGGGAGTGGGTGAGGGAGTTATAAGTTTGAATTGTTGAAAAGGAAAGATAAGAGAGAATCGAGGAAGTGGGGAGTTAAGGTGTTTGTGGTTGACTGAAAATGGGTTTTCCATTGTGCTAATTCGGTCATAGGGTTGCTAGTGCCGAATTTGTGCTGGCCATTTTGGGATAGTCATTTGTTTTTTTGTGCTTTTCTCTCTATTTTCATTCTTTCGGGTTTTTGTGTTTGGGGTTCGTTGGTTCACCGGTTTTACTCTGCTCCTTAACCCTAGTGCACTGATTTTTGTCCATCATTCTTTCTTTCTCTTTTGGTAACTTACCCATTTGGCCTAATATCCTTGGCCCTCTTCTCACAATTTCGCTTCGGCTTTGAGCCTTGCTTGAGGAATCGATTCTTTTTTTCTTTGCTCTTATTTTCTCTTTGGCCGAACCTTGTCAAGGCTTGGAGAGCATGCTTCTCTTCTTCTCTTTTCTGTGCTTGACCGTTTCTTACTGTGGGACTATCGAGATCCCTTGTGTCTTAGTAATGTAACAGCCCAATTTAGGGCCTAGTCAAAACAGTGGTCTCGGGACCACAAATCTGAGGCTAGAAAAATTATTTTAATATTTTTAGGAGGTTATAGTATGGTTTTATAAGTGCATGTTAAATTTGGTGAGCTAATTTTATTGTTTTCAAGCCCGATTACGAAAAAGGACTAAATCGCATAAAAGACAAAAGTTGTATTTTAGTACCCAAATGTGATAAATAGCTAGAGAATTAAAATTGGAGGTCTTTAATGGGCAATTATGCCCTAATTGATAGCATAGCCGGCCATGAAACATAGAGGAGACAATTTTTTAAAAGTAGGTAGAATTTGGTAGCTATTTTGACCAAAAAGAAATAAAATAGAAAAAGGTTGTCAATTTCTTTTCTTCTCATCTCTTTCCACCAAAAATATCAGCCATGAAAGGGGGTTTGAAAGCTTAAATTTTCAGCAACTTGTTCCTCTCACAAGTAAGTGAATTTAATGAGTTTTCTTCAAGATTTTTAAATTTTTGAGACCCTTGAAGCATGAGCTTTCAAATGAGGGTGATATCTTGCAAAATGGTCAATAATTTAAGATTTTTCCATGGATTTTTTTGAGATGTTTATTGATTTTTTATGGAAGAATATGAGTTCTAGCTGAGTTATAAACAACTTTTGTGAAAGGTGTTAGCATGAAAACACCTAAGGGGACTATTTTGCATAAGTTGCAAAATAGTTAATAAGTATGTGAAATAGTGAAATTTTAAAGTTGCTACAAGAGTAAAAAGAGTTTGGTTAGGCCTAAGATACAAAGAAATTCGATGAAAATTGATTTTCAAGCATAGGGGCAAAATGGTCATTTTGTCAAAGTCTAGGGGCAAAATGGTCATTTTACCAAAGATGTGGATTTATGATTGCTTAATCCTAATTAGTGACTAAATGAGTGCATATTGTCATTATAGATCAAGATTTACCAAATTTGAACCTAGATCGGGGGAAGGCCAAGCAAACCGACTAAATCGAATAGTCAAGTACTTTTTGAAAACCGAGGTAAGTTGTATGTAAATAATACAACTACACTGTTAATACTTATATTCATGTAGCCATTGAATTGATATTGTATGAGTTGTTAAGTTATGAATTGAGAATGCCTAGTGATAATTGAGATATTAGAAACATCCTGTTGAAACATTAGGATACGAACTGGATATTCGTGCCAAGGCATTGGGTGATTTGTGCGCTAGTGTAAGACATGTCTGGGACATGCTTCGGCCACATTCTAAGAGCCAGTGTAAGACCATGTCTGGGACATGGCATTGGCATCCAGGCGAGGGCTAGTGTAAGACATGTCTGGGACATGCATCAGCCATACTATGATAGCCAGTGTAAGACCATGTCTCGGACATGGCATCAGCACAGAGACGAGTGCCAGTGTAAGACAAGTCTGGGAAATGCATTGGCCTCGACAGAGATAGCCAGTGTAAGACGTGTCTAGAACACGCATTGGCTGAGAGTTGTGCTAGTGTAAGACATGTCTGGGACATGCATTAGCATGCATATATGAGCGTCAGTGTAAGACATGTCTGGGACATGTATCGGCCTCGACAGAGATAACCAATGTAAGACGTGTCTGGGACACGCATCGGCAATACACCCCATGTTAAAGGTTCATAGAATATCCAGCAGTATTCCAAAGGTTTCAATGGTAAGAGTTATAGATCAAATTTGATAAAGGAAGAATAATCATGTTGTGAGTGTTACAGGTACCTATATGTTAAGCATGAATAACGAGCTTAATTTAGAAAATGTTACTCGAGTAGATGTCAAAGAGTAAGTTGAGTTATGTTTACATTTGAGCATGATTAGTAATGGTGATATTGTTGTTGTATATTTATTTATATGCAACTTACTAAGCTTTATGCTTATTCTCTTTACTTTCCCTCTTCTTTCAGCGTTATTTAGCTAGCTCAAGGATCCCTTAAAGTCAGAGATATCAATCACACTATCGTCTGCAACATTTGGTATAGTTTGATTTATATTTTTGAAGGTGGCATGTATAGGGCTAGACTAGGATGTTACATCATGAGAATTGTTTATGTATTTTGGCTTAAGTCAAAAGCCCTTATTTTGTATCAAGCTTGGAGTAATGGTTATTATTCATTTTGATGAAGGCATATGATGTTCTTTCTATGGATGAATTAGTGTCCATTGTGATGAGAATTGTATATTGAAATGATCTTGTGAAGGTTGTGTAAGATGGGTGACAAAAAGGCTTAGAAAATAGCCTAGTTTGTCCATACGGGTAAGATACACGGGCGTGTGTCTAGACCGTGTGTGATACACGGTTCACACCCACGGGTGTGTGTCATGGTCGTGTGTCCCCTGCACTTAAAACTTTAAAGCCATTTTAGCACATGGGCAGACTACACGGGCATGTGTCCATGCCGTGCCATAAAGTCAGCATGCATGCTAGTAGTACACGGGCAAGAGACACGGTCATGTGTCTCGGCCGTGTGAAGGACACAGTTATGGGGCACGGGTATGTGCTCGGGCGGTGTGGTTTTGGCAGAATGCCCAGGTTTTCAAACATGGGTATAGGACATGAGTGTGTCCCAAGCACATGGTCGTGTGCTCTATACCCACACGAGCGTGTAGAGCGTTGTTTGCATGAAATTTTTCTAAGTTTAAATGAGTTCTCAGTTGGGCTCCGAACCACCTTGGATGTATGTTTTGGGTCTCGTAAGCCCAGGTTGGGGCAAATTACATAAGAAAGGAAAAGTGTTAAACTGTTTGAGATTTCATGGCCCGGTTTTAGATAGTTGATTGAGTTTTAGTCAGGTAATACCTCGAACCCTATCCCGGCATCGGATACGGGTGAGGGGTGTTACAGGTAAGTATTTCTTAACTGAACCTCATTCAGTTTTTCTTTTGAAGGTTCGGTTTATGTTCCTTTTAGGCCGAATGGTTGATATTCCTTCTTATCATGGGGAGATGTCTTTTGTTTTAACACTTTCTTTTATACGATTATGGCTAGGGATTCAGTCTCTTAAGATAAGGTGTGGAGCCGATTGCTTTCTTTTATAAGTGACTACTTCTCTATTGGTAAGCGTTAAAGATCTAGATGTGGTTATGTGGGATTACAGATCCTTATTAATCGATTACTTGTTCTTGTAAAGGGTTAAGTGTTGGAAAGAATACGAGGTGTGGAACAAGTAGGGTTTACGATTGTTGATTGGTAAGTAGTGTTTTGGTTAAAACATTTATGTTTAATGACAATAGGGTTTTTAGATTAACGAAGATGTTAGACTAATGAGAGGTTATGTATGATCATAGGTTCTCGATCTCGGTGGTAGTTCGGCTACAACTCTATAACAGGTGTGTAATCACACTGTTGTTAGCATAGACTGACAGAATCCAAAAATATACGACTGTTGACACTGCACAAGCGTACGCTCACTCGTGTGGTGAGCTGAATGCACAAAACGTAAGCATTCGACTGAAGAGGCCGCCATGAACATCTTCGAGGGCTTAGGCTAATATTGGGCACGATGGGCCAAAATGGGCCCCACGGGCAAACTGCATGGATGTGTGGAGAATGTTGGGCCTGTTGTGTAATTGCAAGGTCGAGGCCATTATTTGGGCTTCTTGGGCCACACGGGCGTGTGGGTCCACATGGGCCATATTATGGGCTTGTGTCCATTTTTGGCTGTTTAACTGCTAAGGTTGCACGGGTCGCACGAGATGACTATGGACCTACTGTTGGGTTGGTAAGTATACTTAAACCCTAAATTATGAATTGACTGTGATACCCCCATAAGGTAAATGACCGATATACCCCTATGTGATGATTGACTGTTTAAGCATACCATGTCTATCGTATGTACATTTATATTATGTTGCATTGCATGGGGTGGGATTTATATTTTTGAAAGAAGTCTACTGAAAGGCTATAAGCCTAATACTGGCAGCTCTGTTGCAAATACTATTAGTGCCAGAACCGGTACTTTATTTTAAAGTGTAGGGATGGGTGGGTCGAGTTATTCCCCATATGGAGTGTAGGGCTAGATAGAGTGGGGTGTAGAGGATGGCTGGGTAGGATCTTTTGGTGCATTTCTGTTACTGTTACTGTAATGGGCTAAGACCCACACTGATATTGCAACTAATATGGGCTTAAGGCCAGACTATTCAACACTGCATGTTTGACTGTTATTAAATAGGGATTGCACACTGAGTTTCATAACTCACCTTTTTCTGCTTAACTGTGCAGGTAATCCTTAGGCGGGTCAGTGCTACAAGGGACTCAGAGACGGCCACACTACTGTCTATAATTTCATTTTGATTTTAGTAAAAAAAGATTTATTTAGGGTATTTTATGTAATAACGTCATTTTAAGTTTTTATTTTTATTTGGGGATTTTATTAACTTGATTTATATTTGTTAGCCGTAGGATTCAGGTTTTCCAAAAAGTAAATGATTTTCAACTACCATGCTTCGTAACCTGATTTGAAAGCTTCTGTAACGACAATGTTTTAAAGTATATTAACAACCTAGTACGAGACATGTTTTACTAAAAGAACTTGAAATTTGGGCAAATGGATTAAACAAGTTAGCTTTTCAAAAGAATCACAAACAAGGTTTTAACACAATCGAACTTTTCTATTAAATCTGTGATTTTCAAAACTCACTTCAACGTGACATCACAGATACGACCCTAACGTCTAGGCCGAGTTTAGGGTGTTACAAGGATATTAATTCAAGTTGATGTGCTTATTCAGTGGAGCAAAAGTCCCTGTTTAAGAGTAGATCTAGCATTATTAAGTGGAGATGATTGCAATCCTAGAAATAGGACGATACCAATAATACTGAGGAGATGGCTGAAAATCAGAATAATCCACTACCTCCTGTGGTTGCCGCGAATCCTATAAATCAGAATCCTACTCCTTGTACTATGTACGACTATGCTAAGCCTAATTTAGCAGGGGCTGAATTGAGTATTGTTAGACCTACCATTGCTGCAAATAATTTTGAACTGAAACCTATCACTATACAAATGATTCAACAGTTTGTTCAATTTGATGGTTTGCAGGACGAAGACCTAAATACTCATTTGGCCAACTTCTTAGAGTTCTGTGATACTTTCAAAATTAATGGCGTTTCTGATGATGACATTCACCTTTGTTTATTTCCCATCTCATTGAGGAATAAAGATTTATTGAGAAGGTATAAGGATGGGAGAGGTATAAGGATTTATTGAGAAGGTGTTCTCACCATGGGTTACCCTTATGGCTACAAGTTCAGACTTTCTACAATGGTTTGAAACCCTCAACTAGACTACCAATCGATGCAGTCGCCGGCGGGACCCTAAATAACAAAACATCTTAAGAGGCTTATGAGTTTATTGAATAGATGTCATTGAATAATTATCAATGGCAAGTCATGAGGATAAAGCCGACAAAAGCCGCTGGTGTTTTCAACCTCGACATGATCACCATGTTATCAAATCAAGTAGAGCTTTTAAATAAAAAGATTGATGGTTTATGTGTTTCTACGCAGGTACATCTGGTGATGCAGTGTGACACAAGTGGAGGAGGAATGAATAATCCAGAACGCCTAGCCTACGACCCTAGCACTACGAATGAACAAGTCAACTATATGGGTAATAATTCTAGACCTTAGAATAACCCCTATAGTAATAATTACAATGCAGGTTGGAGAAACCATCCCAACTTCTCTTGGGGTGGTTAAGGCAATCAAAGACCACAATCTCCTCCAAGCTTTCAACCACCTTACCAGTAGGAGAAGAAACTGAACCTTAAGGAGATGCTAATGAAATTCATCTCGATGTCAGAAACACATTTCCAAAACACTAAAACAACGCTTAAAAGTTAGCAAGTATCGATTCAAGGGCTCGAGAATCAAATAGGCCAACTTGCTAAGCTGATCTCAAAAAGACCACAAGGTAGTCTGCCTAGCAAAATCGAGACTAACCCAAGAGAGCAGCTCCATGTGATTAATTTTAGATATAAAGAATGTTTAGTTGAGTCCAAACTAGAAACAAGGCAAGAAAGTGTGGTAAGTAAAGATAAGGTGGATGAAAGCCAGAGTAAATAAAAATCGGTGAGCAGAGAATATACACCTCGCGTGCCATACCCTAATGCGACAAAGAAAGACCGCACAGATGAACAATTCGGTAAATTTCTTAACCTTTTGAAAAAGTTTCATATTAACTTACCATTCATTGAAGCTCTTTCACAGATGCCCAACTCAGTAAAACTTTTAAAGAAGCTTCTGGGAAAAAATAGAAGTTAGATGATTTGCCACATGTGGAATTAAATGTAGTTTGCTTAGCAATTCTACAAAATAAACTACCCAACAAGTTAAAAGATCCAGGGAGTTTTACTATTCCTTATTTAATTGGTAGTTTAAATGTTGATAATGATTTAGCTGATTTAGGGGCAAGTATAAACGTCATGCCTTATAAAATGTTTAAGTAACTAGGTTTTGGGAAACCCAAACAAACTAGGTGGATAAAACTATTAAATTTCCTAGGGGTATCATTGAAGATGTACTTGTAAAAATTGATAAATTCATATTCCCAGTACACTTTGTTGTTTTAGACATGGAATAGGATGGTGACGTTCCTTTAATCTTAGAGAGACCCTTTTTAGCGACTGCCAGGACTATTATTAATGTTGGTACAGGTGAACTCACACTTCGTGTAGGTGATGAAATGATTACTCTTCAGGCTCGTGATTCGATTAAGATATTAAGTAATGAAGATGACTTTGTAAATCTGGTTAATAAGACTAATCATGTTGTTCGACCCTCTTTGTAGGAAACACTTTCAATAATGTGGAATTGGAATGTTCTAGCATGGTGTGAAATTGAAACAATCTCGATTCCTTGAAAGTCTTTATACAATTTAAATTCACATTGCCTTTAATGGAAAAATACCATGACTTCTCAAAGTTTTCAAAAGACACATATCGTGCCACGAAATATCCTCCAAAGGACATGCACTATAATTTGTAATAGTTCCTTGCCTATGGACTCCTTTGTTTCATTTTCCATTTTCACTCCTTCGATACTAATCTAATAGTTATGGCCACTTTTGTTTCCGTAGAGGAGAGGCAATCTTGAAATCCTCGTAAAAGTGATGTAACAATTCAAAGTCTTAACTTGATTTCCTTATTCTTCTTTCTTTAGATTACATGTTTTTATCAAGATCGAGAATGAAACTCCAAATATGTCAGCGACGTACGTCCCACATTCTCCCTATTAAAAAAGGTTCAATTTATATAAAAACTAAATCCTACTCATTATTTAGGCAATACATACGACGGTTATTGAAATGTAATGTCCATTGTTATTTCCAATTTAATTCTCTAAAAGAAATTTTCATTTTCCTAGTTCCATTACTTATTCCACTAAAAGCTTCCATTCATATTTCAGAAATATTGGGCTAGAACACTTACACCTAAAAAGTTAATGTAAAATGAAGAAGACAATAATCGAATTGGAGTCCCACGATAAAGACATACATTGACTTAATTTCAGAATGGGTAATATTTTTGATGAATTAATTTTGAATTTCAATCCTTTAGTTGCCAATTTCCATTTTACAAATATGATAAGTGTGATAAAATCATTTTAACAACAACAAGGTTATAAGATTTTATGCTTCGCATAACTATTTCTACATTGTGGCACATACATATCACTGGTAGGGGAATCTGGTATAAACCATCAACATAACAAGTACATACACAACTTCAAAAAATTAGAAAAATAGGACGGTACACACAACGAATATGTGTGCTTGTAATGCAAGTGTACTATATCCTATATTGCTTTTTCCATATGTTATATTCTCCATATTATCACCCAAGTGTTTGGTTTGGAGTGGATGTAATAGTTCAATCCTAGTTTCAATGCAGAAACACATGTACGACATAATCATCTTTATTGAACCTTATTTTCTTGATCCGTTTAATGCCATTTAAGAATTATAAAGGGAAGTATAAATGTGTGTCTTTGAATTAATATTTTGATTTGTAGTAATTAAAATTAATGCTAATTAAATTGAAATATTGAATGTTCTAATTAAATTGAAATATTGAATGTTTTCTTTTATTGTAACGTATTCTAGTCTAATGTGATTATAACAATTCCTATAAATGCCAGTTTTTCCCCCTACAAATCTCCTTCGAAATTAATTTTACGAACCAAATTTAACTAGTAACTTCAGATTCACACAGTATGGCAAGCCTTAATGTTTATACCGTACTAGTGGTTTTATTCTTAACTTGCGAGGTTGTAATGGCCACGAAGGAGAATGACCAGATTATTAAGGAAAATAATTGTGAAACTAAAATGGGTTTGCCCTGTGTTCTAGAAGCTTTCACGAGCATTTTCAAGACAGGGAGTATTTCTAACAAGTGTTGCGGCGAACTTCTTGTGTTGGGAAAAGTTTGCCACTCAGCATTAGTAAAGAGGACTCTTGAAAATCCTCTATTCAAATACCTAAACCCAGCGACAATTATAGCGAAGAGCATTCAGACTTGGAATAATTTCCTTGTATTGATCGATTCATCATCTCCGTCTGCTTAAGGATATAGGATTCCTTAAGCTAAAAAATGGTTGCCAGACGTAAGGGACCAAAAATTGTTCTTTTGTCCTTATTTTTGATATTGTTTCGAAAGCTTCATTAAAATGTGTCATGAAATTTAAGCCTAGTCAAATTATATTTAGTTGTACAGAAATTAAATGGTTCTGTAGAAGCCATTACTTAATACACTATGATTTTATACATGCCATTATTTTTAATTTTATAGCACTGGAACTCGGTAACCATCTCAAATCGAGCACTAGATATTGTTTCATATTGTTTAAATTGACACAAATATCATTATTATAAACTTTAAGTTCATTTCAATAAAGTGGAATTGGAATGTTCCAGCATGGTGTGAAATTGAAACAATCTTGATTCCTTGAAAGTCTTTATACAATTTAAATTCACATTGCCTTTAAGGGAAAAATACCTTGACTTCTCGAAGTTTTGAAAAGACACATATCATGCCACGAAATATCCTCCAAAGGACATGCACTATAATTTGTAATTGTTCCTTGCCTACGGACTCCTTTGTTTCATTTTCCATTTTCACTCCTTCGATACTAATCTAATAGTTATGACCACTTTTTTTTCCGTAAAGGAGAGGCAATCTTGAAATCTTCGTCCAAAGTGATGTACTGATTCAAAGTCTTAACTTGATTTCCCTATTCTTCTTTCTTTAGATTACATGTTTTTATCAAGATAGAAAATGAAACTCCAAATATGTCGGCGTTGTACGTCCCACATTCTCCCTATTAAAAGATGTTCAATTTATATAAAAACTAAACCCTATTCTTTATTAGGGCAATACCTACGACAATTATTGAAATGTAACGTTATTTGTTGTTTCCAATTTACCTTTCTAAGAGAATTTTTTATTTTCCTAGTTCCATTACTTATTCCACTAAAAGCTTTAATTTATATTTTAGAAAAATTGGGTCGGAACGCTTACACCTAAAAAGTTAACATAGAACGAATAAGATGTAATGCCCTAAATCTTTAATAATTTAATTTCGTGTTATGTTGTATGTGGTTTACATGCTGTTGTGGTTAAGGGTCCTGAGTAGTGTGAGAAGACCTGGGTTCAAACCTAGGCTTTAGCAAAAATTTTGGCTTCTTATTTAATAAACCTTTGTTTACTGCTAATAGACCTTTAAATTACTGAGAATGTTGCGTGACATGAAGGGCTTGCTAGTCAGGTGGCAAGTGGCAAGTGGCATGTGGAGTGTGCCTAGGGGTCTTGAGTTCAAGCTACCCTATACGCAAAGGAGTAATATTTTTGCTGCTCTCGCAAGGTAGGTGGTTGAGGTTGACCGAAACTCTAATGGTGGAGTGGTTATGTGAGTGTGAATAGCTGAATTTGAGTAGAGAATAGTGGGATTGGATGGGGGAGTTATAAGTTTGAGTTTGGTGAAAGGGAAATTAAGAGAGAATCAAGGAAGTGGGAAGTTGTGGTAGTAGTGGTGTTGAATGAGGACTCTCCTAACCCTTTCGATCATAGGATGGTTAGGCAACTTGGTGCCGAAATTACTTTTGGTTTTGTGCTCTCAAATTCGTTAGTTTTACCCCTTTTCTGCCTTTTTTTTTCTTTTCCTTCATCTTTCGGTTTTGCTATTTGTTGGTAGCTGAATGCTACTTCTGACCTGTGAACAGTTTCGTATCAAATGTTTTGGGCGGCTCTTCAATTGTGTGGGTTGCTAGATCGATTTTTCTCCCTCTTCCTCACCTCCCTTCTTTATTTCCTTATCTTTGTCAAACCTCCCATCTTTTTCTTTTCTTTCAGTCGACCTCTAGCATTTGCTTTCTCTTTTGGTTTAAACTGAATATTTGCCTCCTCTTCTTCTCTTTTCTATTCTCAGTTCTTCAACTCTCTCTCCTTCTTTTTTGGTGGTTGGTCGAATATTGACTGGTAAGTCCCTGGTTGTTGTTGCTCTTTTGGTTTCCCCTTCTTTTCTCTGAATGCCAAATCTCATTTCTTTCTCTAATGACTCTGGTATTCCTTAGGGGTAATACTTCTCGAGGAGTAGAGAAGTGCGTAAGTGTTACAGATACGATCAGAACCTTTCACTTGTCTCTTGATTGAAGGTAGCGTTATTCATTGTTGTTATTTTATACTGGGGTATTTTGGCTTGGATTCCTAAGTATTGGTCGAATGCCCTTTTCTCTGTTACTGATATCGGCTTACATGTATAAGTAAACGTGAGTAATAAAAACCGCTTATTATGCAGTGTCCATCAAGGAGTTCTTTATCAAACTTTCGTCAACAGTTCTAACAGGGCTAATCACTTCTACGATCAAGGCAAGTATTGGATGATAAATTAAGTTGCGAATGGGGAAGGGTGATTAACCATAGTATTAATCGACTAATGGATTATCGTGACGAAATGTAGGTTTGAGAAATCTTGGGCTAGGCACACATTTTGCAACAGGTGTGTAATCATACTACTTAAATTGTTAAGTGGCAAAAGCTGAAAAACTATTACCATTGATTTCATGAGGGCGAGAGCTCGCTCGTGTGGTCATTTAAATGTGTAACACTCTTAACCCGTAACCATCACCGGAATAGGTTAAGAGGCATTACCGAACTTATCATTTAGTTCAGAACAATTATAAACTAATTATCAACTCAATACAATAAAAGTCATTCATTCTCATGCAATATGAACTTAAATTTGAGCATACAATACTTAAAACATACAATCGGGATCAAATCGGTAATATATAAAGTTTTAGGACTTATAAAAATTTTCAACTTTTAAAGGTCACGCGCCCGTGTGAACAGGCCGTGTGCCTTACATGGTCTCAGACGCACCCGTGTGTCCAGGCCGTGGCCAAATAGGGCATACATGCTGACTTGATCACACGGCCTGACCACACGCCCGTGTGTCTAGGCCATGTTCCTAACACACGCCCATCTCCAGGCTGTGTGCTAGGCCGTGTCAAAAATAGGGGGTATTTTGTTTGTGACATCGGCATACCAATTAGGGTCACACGGCAAGACCACATGTCCGTGTGTCTTGGCCGTGTTCGACCTGACTTACAATTCAAAGGTACCCAGGGGACACACGACCGTGCAACATGGCCGTGTGTCACACATGGTTGAGACACACGCCCGTGTCTTTGCCCGTGTAGACAGAAACATGCCATTTGAATAGCCAATTTGTCACCCCAATTTGGTCATCCTACAAGCAATGAAAACAAGCATATTTGTATCACCATTTTTGCCAATTTCAACACCAAAACATAACCCTTTCATATCATATAATAGTCACCAAAATTCATACTCATAAACTTTACCAATTCTTACCAAACATAAGGTAATTTCATACCAAAACATTTCTTCCATACATCATTAAATCTCAATTTAATCTTACCAAAACTTAACAACTAAAACATACCACAATTTCATATTGCCATCACATACATGAACCATTATCAACTATGAGTTCAAGCATAATTTAGCCAAGTCACATGGCTATGCATATACATCACAAAATATACTTCCCAACTACTAGCATATACATGCCATACTTCAAAAATGTGCATTTTCAAAAGGACCAAAATGAGGTTCGATAGTGTGGTGACGATCCTAGACAATCCCCGAGCTTGCAGTAGCTTTGATATCTATAAAACAATGTAAACACACACAAAGTAAGCTTTCAAAAGCTTAGTAAGCTCGTACCAAAATATCAATAATATAAAATATGAAACATCAATACATAAGTAATTATAATTTCTCAATTCATCCATCAAGTCCATGCCAACACCAACTATATGTTTATACAAATTCAATAAACTTTTATGCATTTTACCACATGCCACATAGGTATTATACTTACCGAAACATTTTCATATTCATTCATTTTCAATCTCACCTCTTGTTCGAATACTTTAGGACTCTCCGATGATCACCAATGCTTTAATTATCCGCACACTTAGTGCCATCTCAACTAACCGAAGTTAAGTTGGTATCGCACACTTAGTGCCTTTAGTAGCCGAAGCTAGTTTAAATCGCACACTTAGCGCCAAATACTTTCGATTCATCATCATATTCATCCAATTCAATTATATACAATCCATGTATAATAAAGGCATCAAAACCTACTTAACGTCCTATTTTAAGTACGAACTTACCTCGTACTCGGAATTTGTCGACTCGGACTGTTTATTCTACAATCTTCGATTTTTCTCGGTATAAGTCTGAATTCCTCTTTTCTTGATCTATATGTATTCAAAATTAACCCTTTTATTCACCAAATCATTCAAAATTATCCATATACACATAATTAGGGTATCTTGCAAAATAGCCCTCACATTTTCATATTTTGACACTTTAGTCCCTAATTCACCAAATCACAAAATACACAAAATTTGCTTGTACACAAGCTTAGCCGAATTTTTATGACTCTCATACAAGTCCATACATTTCATTTATTTCACCTTTTAGTCCCTCAATATAACATTTTTACAATTTAGCCCAAATTATTCAATTTCATCAAAAATCCAAAGAGAAAACATTTAAACCCAACATCAAGCTTCCATAATTCACCAACTAACATCACAAAGCTCATAGTTTCATCAATGGCACATTTCAAAAATAACACCAAAATCAGAAATTGAAGCATGGGTTCGATAGTATACGAAGCAACGATTACAAAAACGTAGAAATTATCAAAAACTGAGCAAAACACATACCTCAATTTGGGCACACAAGAACCGAATATTAAAACCTTATTTTTAACTCTTTTCTTGCTTCATTCGGTTATGAAGATGACAAAATGGCCTTGATTTTCACTATGTTTTATTATAATTGATTTAATAATTCAATTACCATTTTAACCTCAATGAATTAATATTAAAATTCCACTAACTCTAGGCATAATGGTCCATCCATTCTTCAAATGGTTTTATAACATTATAAGGACTTTATAATTAATAAGTCATGACAAGTAAGCACTTTAACTACTAGCACTCAGCTTTTACATTTTACGCGATTAAGTCCTTTTTGCAAATTAAGCACACAAACAGTTAAATTTTCACACGAGACTTTCACACATGTCAATTCACTTATAATAAGCACAGAAAATAATATTAAAATATTTTTTGACTGAGATATGTGGTCCTGAAACCACTATTCTGACTAGGGTCAAAATCGGACTGTTACAATTCTCCCCCTTAAGGATTTTCGTCCTTGAAAATCTTATCGTTAAATAGATTCGGATATTGCTATCTCATAGTATTCTCAGGCTCCCACGTAGCCTCTTCAATACCATGACGATGCCACATCACTTTAACTAACGAAATTTTCTTATTTCGCAGCTCTTTAACCTCTCTAGCTAAGATATGAATTGGCTTTTCTTAGTAAGTCATATCAGACTGAATTTCAATCCTAGACGGAGGAATTACATGCGAAGGATCAGATCTGTAATGTCGAAGCATTGATACATGAAACACATTGTGAATATTGTCTATCTCTAGTGGCAACAACAATTTCTATGCTACTGGCCCGATACACTCGATAATTTCATACGGCCCGATGAACCTCAGACTTAACTTACCTTTTCTACCAAACCAAAGCACTTTCTTCCATGGAGACACTTTCAGAAACACTTTGTCGCCGATCTCAAACTCAATGTCTTTTCTTTTCAAATCTACATATGATTTCTGATGATCGGAAGATGCTTTCAAACTATCTCGAATAACTTTTACTTTTTGTTCAGCCACTTTTATCAAATGAACCTCGTGAATCTTATTTTCGCTAAGCTTAGTCCAATATAAAGGTGTACAACATTTGCGATCGTATAAATCTTCGTATGGTGCCATTTTAATACTCGACTGAAAACTGTTATTATAAGCGAATTCAATCAAAGGTAGATATTGTTCCTACGTACCTTTAAACTCAAGAATGCAACATCTCTACATATCCTCGAGTATTTGAATAATCCGCTCAGATTGACCATCTGTTTGCGGATGAAAAGTAGTACTAAAGTGCAATTTAGTACCCAGAGCATCTTGTAACTTCTTTCAGAATCGCAATGTAAATCTCGGGTCTCTATCTGACACTATCGACAATGGCACACCATGCAATCTCACGACATCAGAATTGTATAACTCAGCTAATTTATCAAGTGAGTAATCAGATCGAATCAAAATAAAATGAGCCGATTTCATCAAATGATCAACTACAACCCAAATTGCGTCTTTCTTTTTCAGAGACAAGGGCAAACCCGAAACAAAATCCATGGTCACTCGGTCCCATTTACACTCCGGAACCATAATCGGTTGTAGCAAACCAGATGGCACCTGATGTTCAGCTTTAACTTACTGACAGATCAAACATTTAGGAATAAAATCAGAGATAACTCTTTTCATTCCAAACCACCAATAATGCTGTTTCAAATCATTATACATTTTCATATTACCCGGATGCACAAATAAACGACTACTGTGAGCTTCACTCAGAATCATCTGAATTAACTCTGGATTTCTCAGAATACAAATTCGATCTCGAAATCTCAAGCAATCATCTTTATCAACTCTGATTCTGAACATCGCACTGAGCTCATTTAGCTAAAATCTCATTATCAATCTTCTGAGCTTCAATAATCAGCTTTAAGAACAAAGGTCTTGCTCTTAATTCAGCTAAAACTGAACCATCATCGAACAAAACCAAATGAGCATTCATCATACGCAAAGCAAATAATAGTTTTCGACTTAAAGCATCAGCAACAAAATTTTCTTTTCCTGGGTGATAATCAATCACAAGGTCATAGTCTTTTAATAGTTCTAACCATCTTCTCTGTTGCAGATTTAAATCTTTCTGAGTTATCAAATACTTCAAACTCTTATGATCCGAATACACATGACATTTCTCTCTGAACAAATAGTGGCGCCAAATCTTTAGGGTAAATACAATTACAGCTAACTCAAGATCGTGAGTCGGATAGTTCTTTTCGTGCGACTTCAACAGTCTTGAAGCATAAGCAATAACTTTTCCTTCTTGCATTAGAACACATCTTAGACCAATCAATGAAGCATCGCACTAAACTATAATTTTTTTACTCGACTTAGGTTGTACCAATACCGGAGCTTCAGTCAACAAGGTTTTCAACTGATCAAAGCTGTTCTGACATTTTTCAGACCATTCAAATTTCATTTCTTTCTGTAGCAATTTTGTCAACGAAATCGCTATCATCGAAAAACCTTTCGCGAATCTTCTATAATAACCAGCTAGTCCTAGAAAATTACAGACTTCAGAAACATTCCTCAGAGGTTTCCAATCAAAAATAGTTGAAATTTTGCTCAGATCAACTTGGATACCAGATGCCGATACAATATGACCCAGGAAACTAACTTCTCGTAACCAAAACTAACATTTACTGAACTTTGCATACAACTATTTATCTCACAGAGTCTATAGCACTATTCTCAAATGCTTGGCATGTTCAGATTTATTATGTGAATAAATTAATATGTCATTAATGAATACTACAACAAATTGATCTAAATACGGTCTGAAAATTCTATTAATCAAATCCATAAAGATAGCAGGTGCGTTAGTAAATCCAAAAGGCATAACTAAAAATTCATAGTGGTCGTACCTCGTTCTGAAAGTAGTCTTCGGAATATTTGAGTCTTTCACTCGTAGTTGGTAATAGCCTAATCTCAAATCTATTTTCGAAAACATGGTAGCTCCTTTCAACTGATCAAACAAATCATTAATTCGGGGCAGGGGATACTTATTCTTGACAGTCACCTTGTTCAACTGACCATAATCTATACACATTCTCATCGTACCTTATTTCTTTTTCACAAATAGAGCCAGAGCACCCTAAGGTGAGAAACTCGGTCTAGCAAACCCTCGATCAGTCAACTCTTGCAACTGAGATTTTAATTCTTTTAGTTCGGTCAGAGCCATTCTGTACGGAGATATCAAAATTGAAATAGTACCAGGTACCAGTTCAATGCCAAATTCTACCTCTCTAACTGGAGGTAATCCTAGAAGTTCTTCAGGAACACATCAGGGAACTCACAGATAATAGGTACAGATTCAACTTTCATTTCTAACACTCTTGAATTAATCACATATGCAAAATAAGCTTCACAACCCTTTCTCACAATACTCAAAGCTTTCATCAAAGATATTACAACAGGCAATCCATTCAAATCACTAGATTCAATTCTGACTATTTCATCATTCTTGCATCTCAAATCAATAGTTTACAGTTTACAATCTACCACAGCATTATGTAAAGTTAACCAATCTATACCTAGAATTGTATCAAACTCATCAAAAGGTAATAACATCATATCAGCCGAAAAAAATTTATCTCAAAACATTAACGGACAATTCTTACAGACTTTATCAACCAGAACACATCTGCTTAGAGGGTTCAAACTCTACTTACAAATTCAGTAGACTCTACAAGCAAAGTCTTACTGTTTACTAAGTTCATACGTATATACGAATGTGTTGATCTAGGATCTATCAAAGCAATCTCAGAAGTATCATAGAGAGTAAATGTACCAATAATCACATCTAGTGATGAAGCTTCCACGCAAGCTCGAATAGCATAGGCTCTGACAGGTGCACGAGCCTCAGATCTAATAGTTGTATCTTTCGTTCCTCTCTGACTACCGCTTACATTTCCTAAATTTCTGAAAAGTCTACCACGAGAAACATTACCACTCTACTTCGGAATCTGAACATTATCTTTTTCAGCTAAACCTAGGCAATCTTTAATAAAATGATTTCTTGAACCACAACTATAACAAGCTCGGTTATTACTTTTTCCCCAGCATTCACCAAAGTGTCATCTTCCACATTGAACACACTCAGGCTTTCAATTCTTTGCATTATCAACACTGGCAACAGATGTGCCTGAAGATTTGAAATTCGATTTCGATCTAGCACGATCTCTGTTCGAATGTCCCACACTAGCCTTTGAATGACTACTATCATCTCTAAACTTCTTGGATCCAGATTGAAATGATTTTCCCGATGATCTATTTCGTACCTCTCTAGCTTCAAAATCATCTTTTCTTTTCTCTTTTCCAAGATCTTCTACTTTACATGCTCGTTCAACAAGCACCACAAATTCCTTAATTTTTAGGATACCTACTAGCAAACGAATATCTTCGTTCAAACTATCTTCAAATCTCTTGAACATTATTGCTTCGGAAGATACACATTCTCAGGCATATTGACTCAACCTTACAAATTCCTACTCGTATTTTGTGACAGACATTTGGCCTTGTTTAAGCTCAAGAAACTCTTTGCGCTTCTAATCAATGAATCTCTGACTAATGTATTTCTTCCGGAATTCAGCTTGGAAGAAATCCCACGTAGCTCATTCAATTGGAACCACAGACGTCAAAGTTTTCCACCAGTGATACGCCGTGTCTCTTAGAAGTGAAACTGCACATTTTATACATTCTTCTGGACTCAAGGACAACTCATCAAACACTCTTATTGTCTTCTCTAACCAGAACTAGGCTGTTTCAGTATCATCATTTGTTGTAGCTCGAAACTCTTCAGCCTTATATTTTCTAATCTTATCAACTGGAGGTCTACTCAACTATACCGAATTCACTGGTGGCATAACAAGAGTTTAAGGAGAATTAACTGGGGGTGGAGGCTGTTGTACAGCCGAATTGGTTCTAATGTATTGGGTGAACCAATCATTCATCATTTAATAGAAGGCTTGTTTAGCCTCACCATCACGGCTACTCGTGGCTGGTCAAGAATCAGCTTGCACCGTCCCTTGTGCGGGAGCAGGCACATTACTTTCAACATCATCTGCTACAGCTCAATCGGGATCCATTTGCTATATAAAAGCATATTTCAACTTCAGGATTCATTACATTATCTCAATTAATAAATATGGCATGTACAGCTAGACTCATAAACGCTATGGTAGCCGTAGAACAGACTAAACCATAGCTCTGATACTAATAAAATGTAACACCCCTAACCCGTAACCATCGCCGAAATAGGTTAAGAGGCATTAACGGACTTATCATTCAGTTTACAACAATTATAAACCAATTATCAACTCATTACAATAAAAGTCATTCATTCTCATATAATATGAACTTAAATTTGAGCATACAGTACTTAAAACATACATTCGGGATCAACTCGGTAGTATATAAAGTTTCAGAACTTATAAAAATTTTCAACTTTTAAAAGGTTACATGCCCGTGTGAACAGGCTGTGTGCCTCACACGGTCTTAGACGCACCCGTGTGTCCAGGCCATGGCAAAATAGGGCATACATATTGACTTGATTACATGGCCAGACCACACGCCCGTGTGTCTAGCCTGTGCTCCTAACACATGTCCGTGTCTAGGCCATGTGCTGGGCCGTGTCAAAAATAGGGGTATTCTATTTGTGACGTCAGCATACCAATTAGGGTCACACGGCCAGACCACATGCCTGTGTGGCTTGGCCGTGTTCAAGCCTGACTTACAATTGAAGAGTACCCCAGGGGACACACGACCGTGTAACATGGCCGTGTGTCACACATGGTTGAGACATACGCCCGTGTCTTTGCCCGTGTGGACAAAAACATGCCATTTGAATACCTAATTTGTCACACCAATTTGGTCATCCTACAAGCAATGAAAACAAGCATATTTGTATCACCATTTCAGCCAATTTCAACACCAAAACATAACCCTTTCACATCATATAATAGTCACCAAAATTCATACTCATAAACTTTACCAATTCTTGCCAAACATAAGGTAATTTCATACCAAAACATTTCTTCCATACATCATTAAATCTCAATTTAATCTTACCAAAACTTACCAACTAAAACATACCACAATTTCATATTGCCATCACATACATGAACCATTATCAACTATGAGTTCAAGCATAATTTAGCCAAGTCACATGGCTAAGTATATACATCACAAAAGATAATTCCCAATTACTAGCTTATACATGCCATACTTCAAAAATGTGCATTTTCAAAAGTACCAAAATGAGGTTCGATAGTGTGGTGACGACCTTAGACGATCCCTGAGCTTACAGTAGCTTCGATATCTATAAAATAATGTAAACACACACAAAGTAAGCTTTCAAAAGCTTAGTAAGCTCGTACCAAAACATCAATAATATAAAATATGAAACATCAATATATAAGTAATTATAATTTCTCAATTCATCCATCAAGTCCATGCCAACACCAACTATATGTTTATAAAAATTCAATAAACTTTTATGCATTTTACTACATACCACATAGGTATTATATTTACCGAAACATTTTCATATTCATTCATTTTCAATCTCACCTCTTGTTCGAATACTTTAGGACTTTTTGATGATCACCAATGCTTTAATTATCCGCACACTTAGTGCCATCTCAACTAACCAAAGCTAAGTTGGTATCGCACACTTAGTGCCTTTAGTAGCTAAAGCTAGTTTAAATTGTAACACTCCTAATCCCGTACCCGTCGCCGGAAGGATTTAAGAAGTATTACCAAACAAGCAGATAATTCCATTCGAATACCAAAAGAACCGAATTCCATTTATACAACAGACAAGGAGTCATTTTAAGTTAATAATTATCTCGATTCCTTTAACATTATAGAATAATTTCCTAAGTTCACTTATAACAAAAACATTTAAAACATTAATTACATATCAACTACACATACATACTAACTAGGTGGAACTTATATAATAACTTAAGAAGCCATTTTCGCATGGCTATATATATATACACATCATTAAAAGATACGTATTTAACATCAAAAGTCAGTCCTATACATGCCACTTTTAAAGTTCAACTACGAGGTACCAAACGGGCTTAGATAGTGTGGATGACTTCATCTTTGAAATCCCCGAGATCGATAGCTAACGAACGAGATCTATAAAATAGAGAATTTAATCGACAGAGTAAGCATTTCGATGCTTAGTAAGTTTTAGTATTGAAATCATTTACAACTAAAACATAACATTCATAAGATAAATAAATACATAAACATAAAACTCCATGATCATGTTACCTCACACTTCAATCATTATATTCATACGCACAGAGTCAAACCTGACTAATTTTCATTTAAGTCAACAATTTGGTACCTCGAATAAGCTAAATATTTCATAAAACCCTAAGATCCGACCCGAAGTTCACTATTTAATTTAACGAATACATTTAAAACCAAATCAACCTTTACAATGTATATATATATATATGAAACATACCTTATCATCTTAGAATTTCGAGCGCACTTATTTGGAATTATTACAGCCGTATCACAATTTCCGAATCAGCACGAATATCTTCGGGACTTAGCTCGGATGTAGCAACTAGCACGAATGCCTTCGGGACCTAGCCTGGATATAACAACTAGCACGTATGCCTTCGGGACTTAGCCCGGATATAACGACCAGCATAAATGCCTTCGGGAATTGACCCGGATATAACACTCACACAAGGCCTGCGGGTCTTAGCCCGGTTATAATCCCAATTTATCATGCACATGTCTTATCATCATAACACATCGGTATTTCATTCACATTACTAGAACACAAGCACAACAAGCTTAATAACCATTCCACTTCCGGCTCAATAGACACATATAAGGGCACGATTTCGATTTGCCATTCAACACAATTTCAATAACTATTCAATTACAAATCATGAGTACAAGCTATTTATCTCACTACATAAATCAAGTAGAACCATTATGTCATAGACTAATTGTTATGCTTAAATATGATCATGATTTATCAACTCATAGACTAAGTTCCAATACTCGAAGACTTACCTCGGATATACTTGAACGGTTGCGAAGTGGCTACTCGGCTACTTTCTCTTTCCCCTTATCTGAAATTGCCCCCCTATGCTCTTGAGCTTAAGTTCAACAAATTTAAACTAGCCATTAATCGACTATTAAAGTATTACTTTCAGAATGTAATACATATAGATTCGGATTTCACACATATAGATTATATTAAGCTTTATAAAAATTGATATTTAATTCATTAACAAATTTTCTTTAATGTTTACAATATAATTACAATTTCCCTATAAGCTAACTTCCTGAGCAACAGTCAGTAAAGTATTTATAATTGGAGTTACGAAACTCCAAATCAATTGCCGTTAATTTTTCTTGACAGAAGACTCATTTATCTATTATCCATAAAATTTTTAAAATTTTTAGTTTAGCCCAACAATACCAGATTTTTCTTAAAGTTCACCTTGTTTCACTGCTTGACTACACTGACCACTCTTCACTTCAATTTAAATTTCTCATTGTACAGAATTCAAAACATGTTCTCACTTATTTCATTTGAAACTAGGCTCATTAAGGAGTTTAAGAAAAAAAAATTTATCTTAGGGCCATTTTTGTACAATTTATACTGATTTTATAAAAACAGAATAGGGAATCTAGTAGTTATTTTGACTCAGCCCCACAATACTTCAAATATCTCAAGATCGGTAACTTTTTTGTTGCGTAGTTTCTTTTGTAAGAAACTAGACTCTTCAAGCTTTAATGGCATAATTTATCCAGCTTCTAACTCAACTCCTACAAATTATGGTGATTTTCCAAAATCACCTTACTGCTGCTGTCCCCAAGCAGTTTAATACCAAATCACTCTTTCAAACATTCCTTGTATACATTTTATTTACGTAGATATATTATCAATCGAATTCATCAAATAATTATCTATAAATTCACTCCAACAATCTCAATACAATACATGGTGTTCGAACCCTTATTCAAGTTCAAAATTCGGCTAATACACATATATATACACTAGAAATCAAATACTAACATTTGTATTTCACCTTAATAGCTAGCTTAGCAAACCTTATTTTAACATACAATTTTTCTTAACACAATTAAAGCATCCTCTTCATTCCATCAATTAAAAACACATACATTACCCAAATATCCAAAACCATATTCGGCCTTAGAACACAACTTAATAGCCGATTCCTTTCCATAATGCATATTTATACATATACATATGGCAAATTCTATTCTTACTTCCAACAATGAAATCAACTTATTCAACTAGGCTACCTTAACATATCAAACATCCTTCAAAATTCATCAATTAACCAAATTTATCTACTTTGCCTGGAAGGTTATATATACTCAAGAATTCATAAATCTTAACTATGGGCTAACTAAACCATACTCTTATCAACTTAATCTCATCATCAATTAAAAAAAATATATCACAATGCATACCTTTAAATGGAAATAGCTATGGCCGAATGCCTTGGTTTCTTTTTCAAGCTTTTCTTTCTCAATTTTCGGCAATGAAGAAGAAAGATGAGCATTCCTTTACTTTTTTTTTTTGTACCTTATTTTACTAATTATTATTTTATTTCAAACAATGCAAATCCTTATTTTAATATTTAATTAAACACATTTTTCCCAACAACAATCATTATGGTATTTGACCACTATGTATAAAAAGGTTTATTTGACATGCAAAACCATTGTTTCCAATATATGCTTAAATAGATCCTTATGGATTTACCTATCACATTTCAAAAGTGTCACACATAAGTCCTATTAACTAAATTCACATGCAATCGACTAAATCGAAACTTAAAACTTTCACACATTTATATTCACATATAATAAACATAAAATATGACGGCTAAATATTTTTATGACTCGGTTTTGTAGTCCCGAGACCACTTTTCGACTAGGGTCAATTTAGGGCTGTCACAACTCTCCCCCACATAAGAAATTTTCGTCCCCGAAAATCTTACCAGTGAATAAGTTAAGATATCGCTCTTTCATAGAGTTCTCGGGTTCCCAAGTAGCTTCTTCCATCCGGTGTTTGAGCCATAATACCTTTACTAATGGAACCTTTTTGTTTCGTAACTCTTTTACTTCGCGAGCTAGGATACGAATCGGTTCTTCTTCATAACTCAAATTGGACTGAATTTCAACCTCTGTTGGATTTATTATGTGCGACGGATCGGATCTATACCGTCGAAGCATCGAGACATGAAAAACGTTGTGAATCTTTTAAAATTCAGGGGGTAATATCAATCTATATGCGACTGGTCCAATTCGTTCAGATACTTCATACGGCCCGATAAACCTCGGACTCAATTTGCCTTTACGACCAAATCTGAGCATTTTTTTCCAAGGTGAAACTTTAAGAAAAACTTTGTCTCCAACCTGATACTCGATGTCCTTCCGTTTGAAATCCATCGATACGACTTACGACGATCCAAGTCGCTTTCAGACTTTCACGGATTACTTTTACTTTCTGTTCAGCATCTTTAATCAAATCAACCCCAAAAATTTTACTATCACTGAGCTCAGTCCAAAACAACGGTGTACGACATTTACGACCATACAAAGCTTCGTAAGGTGCCATCTTAATGCTAGATTGAAAACTATTGTTATAAGCAAATTCAATCAAAGGTAAATACCGTTCCCACGAACCACTAAACTCAAGAATGCAACATCTCAACATATCTTCGAGTATCTGAATTATCCGCTCAGATTGGCCATCAGTCGGAGGATGAAAAGCGGTGCTAAAATGCAGCTTGGTACCCAAAGCTTCTTGTAATTTCTTCCAAAATCGCGATGTGAATCTCAGATCTCTATCTGATACAATAGAAATAGGTACTCCATGTAACCTTATAATCGAGATACATACATTTCAGCTAGCTTGTCAAGGAATAATCCGCACGTCACAGAATAAAATGAGTCGACTTCGTCGATCTATCAACAACAACCCGGATCGCATCTTTCTTGCTTGATGACAATGGCAACCCGATACAAAATCCATCGTGACTCGATCCCACTTCCATTTCGGTATCATGATCTATCAAGTAATCCCGAGGGTACTTGGTGTTCCGCTTTTACTTGTTGACATATCAAGCACTTCGAAACAAACTCGAAAAATCTCTTTTCATACTACGCCACCAAAACCGCGTTTGTGTCGTTGTGCATTTTCGTACTCCCCGGGTGAATTGACATTCGGCTACTGATGAGCTTCGTTGAGAATCATCGAAATAAGTTACGAATTTCTTGGAGCGCACAATCGACTTTACGAACCTCAAACAATCGTCATCATCTATTTGAAATTCAGATTCCATATTCGAAACACATTCAGCCCGTTTTGCCACTAATTCATCATCGACTTTCTGAGCTTCACAAATTTGATGAATCAACAATGGTTTGGCCCTTAATTCTGCTACTAACATATTATCAGATAAAACAGACAGGTGTACATTCATTGCTCGTAAAGCAAACAGTGATTTACGACTTAAAGCATCCGCAACCACATTAGCCTTACCCGGGTGATAATCAATGACAAGCTCATAATCTTTTAACAACTCAAGCCAACGTCTTTGTCATAGATTCAAATCTCTTTGAATCATCAAATATTTGAGACTTTTGTGATCCGAATATATATGGCACTTCTCACCAAACAAGTAATGACGCCATATTTTTAAAGCAAAAACAATGGCAGCTAGTTCGAGATCATGAGTCGGATAGTTTTTCTCATGCGGCTTCAATTGTCTGGATGCCTAAGCTACCACTCGACCTTCTTGCATCAATACACAACCCAGCCCAAGCAAGGATGCATCACTGTAAATGACAAATTCTTTACCGGATACGAGTTGTACTAATATTTGGGGCTTGGTCAAATAAGTTTTCAATTGATCAAAACTTTTCTGACATTTCTCTGACCAATCGAACTTAACATCTTTCTGAAGTAATCTCGTCATTGGTGTGGCTATCATCGAGAAACCTTTTACAAAGCGTCTGTAGTAAGTGGCAAGTCCCAAAAAGCTCCGGACTTTGATAATATTCCTTGGGGCTTCCAATCAAGTATGGCTGAAATTTTGCTCGGATCAACTCTAATACCCGATGCGAGATACCACGTGTCCCAAAAAGCTAACTTCTCTTAACCGAACTCACATTTCTCGAACTTAGCATACAATGCTGTTTATCCGTAAATCTGCAACACTAATCTCGGTGCTCGGCATGTTCGATTTCATCGCGTGAATAAATCAAGATGTCGTCTATAAACACAACCACAAACTGGTCCAAATATTGTCTGAAAATTCGATTCATCAAATCCATAAATACCGCAGGGGCATTTGTAAGCCCAAACGGCATCACTAAGAACTCGTAGTGACCGTATCTCGTTCTGAAAGCAGTTTTGGGTATATCTGAGTCTCGAACTCGCAATTGATAATAACCCGATCTCAAATCTATCTTTGAAAACACTGAGGCTCCCTTCAACTGATGAAACAAATCATCAATACGTGGTAACAGATATTTATTCTTTATGGTCAATTTATTCAATTGACGATAGTCGATGCACATTCTCAAGGTTCCGTCCTTCTTTTTCACGAACAAAACTGGTGCACCCCAAGGTGAAAAACTCGGTTGAGCAAAGCCTCTATCCGTCAACTCTTTCAACTGAGTTTTCAATTCTTTCAATTCCGTTGGTGCCATGCGATACGGAGCCATTGAAATTGGCGTGGTACCAGGTACTAGTTCGATGCCGAATTCAACTTCTCGAACGGGTGGTAATCCCGGTAACTAACTCTCGGAAAAACATCCGAATACTCACAAACCATCGCACCGATTCAAGCTTCTTTTCTGGTTCCTTACTATCAAGTACGTACGCAAGATATGCCTCACACCCCTTTTTAACAAATTTTTGGGCCAGCATCGAAGATATAACTGTTGGCAACCCGCTCATATCGATGAGACTCAACTCGGATTATCTCGTTGTTTGCGCATCTCAAATCAATAGTCTTTCTTTTGCAATTCACAATTGCATCATGGATGATCCAACCAATCCATACCGAGGATAACATCAAATTCATCAAATGGTAAAAGCATCAAATCGGCCGGAAAATAGGAACCTCGAATTTCTAGGGGACTTTTCTTACACACCTTATTAACAAATACATAATGACCCAAGGGATTTGACACTCGGATTACGAACTCAGTAGACTCAATAGGTAGAGTCTTCTTCTTTGGATGCTAAAGTCTCACATACATATGAATGAGTAGAGGCGGGGTCTATCAAAGCAATCACATCAGTATCAAAGAGAGTAAAAGTACCCGTAATAACATCTGGCGAAGAAGCATCCTCGCGTGCGCGTATAGCATAAGCTCTAGCTGGAGCACGAGCCTCAGATCTAGTTGTAGCATCTCTAGATCCTCTCTGACCGCCGCTAACATTCCCCGCATTTCTAGATGGTCTACCTCGAGCAGTAGTAGCACCCGGTTTCCCACTCGCTTTACATTACGCTCGCATAGTCTCGGGCAATCCTTGATAAAGTGGTCGGTGATCCACACTTATAGCGAGAGCGGTCATGGAATCTACAACTCCACGAATGCCATTTACCACAATACTGACACTCTGTCCTGTCCCGACGATCATTTCCCACACTGGCAACCGAAGTGACTCGCGAACTCACAGGGGGTCGATCGCGATCTCGTCTTGAAAAACCCGAAATGTCTTTGGATCGGCCAGAATCATCTCTAAATTTCTTCGATGACTGTTGAAAGGGCTTTCTCGAAGATCTCTTACGAAACTCTTTGGCTCCCATTTCAGCTTTTCTTTTCTCCTTACGGAGCTCTTCGGCTTCGACAAGTACTACGAACTCTCTAATCTCTAGAATGCCAACATACAACTTTATATCTTCATTCAAACCATCTTCAAAACGTTTACACATTACAGCTTCTGAAGAAACGCATTCTCGAGCGTACCGGCTAAGCCTCACAAACTTTCGTTCGTAATCAGTAACCATCATGGAACCTTGTTTAAGTTCAAGAAATTCTTTTCATTTTTGATCAATGAATCTCTGGCTGATATACTTTTTCCGAAACTCGATTTGGAAAAACTCCCAAGTTACCCGCTCTCTGGGTACAACAGAAATCAACGTATTCCACCAATAATAGGCAGAGTCACGTAGCAAAGAGATAGTACACTTTAGGCATTCCTCGGGTGTGCAAGATAGTTCATCAAGTACCCGGATAGTGTTGTCCAACCAAAATTCAGCTTGCTCGGCATCATCATTGTCAGTAGCTTTAAATTCGTGAGCCTGTTCTTTCGGATTACATCAGCTGGGGCTTGTTTAACCTCATCCGGTCGGTTACTGAGGTATCGCGGTGTGTGGGATGTATTAGTAGTGCGGAGTGGGGTTGTGGAACAGCCGTATTAGTTCGAATGTATTGGTTAAACCAATCATTCATCACATTATAAAAGGCTTGTCTAGCCTCGTCATTTTGATTGCTCGCAACAGGTTGAGAGTCCATCGGCACCGTCCCGTGCGCGGGAGCAGGTGCTACACTCTCCACATCGTCAGCTACCGCTCGATTGGGATCGGGATCCATTACTAACAAAAACACACATTTTAAACTGTCAGAAATCATCACACTATCGTATTAACACTTAATGGCATGTATAGCTAGACTCACACATGCTACGTTAGTCCTAGAATCGACTAAACCGTAGCTTTGATACCAATAAAATGTAACACTCCTAATCCCGTATCCGTCGCCGGAAGGATTTAAGAAGTATTACCAAACAAGCAGATAATTCCATTCGAATACCAAAAGAACCGAATTCCATTTATACAACAGGCAAGGAGTCATTTTAAGTTAATAATTATCTCGATTCCTTTAACATTATAGAATAATTTCCTAAGTTCACTTATAACAAAAACATTTAAAACATTAATTACATATCAACTACACATACATACTAACTAGGTGGAACTTATATAATAACTTAAGAAGCCATTTTCGCATGGCTATATATATATATATACACATCATTAAAAGATACGTATTTAACATCAAAAGTCAGTCCTATACATGCCACTTTTAAAGTTCAACTACGAGGTACCAAATGGGCTTAGATAGTGTGGATGACTTCGTCTTTGAAATCCCCGAGATCGATAGCTAACGAACGAGATCTATAAAACAGAGAATTTAAGCGACAGAGTAAGCATTTCGATGCTTAGTAAGTTTAAGTATTGAAATCATTTACAACTAAAACATAACATTCATAAGATAAATAAATACATAAACATAAAACTCCATGATCATGTTACCTCACACTTCAATCATTATATTCATACGCACAGAGTCAAACCTGACTAATTTTCATTTAAGTCAACAATTTCGCACCTCGAATAAGCTAAATATTTCATAAAACCCTAAGATCTGACCTGAAGTTCACTATTCAATTTAACGAATACATTTAAAACCAAATCAACCTTTACAATGTATATATATATATGAAACATACCTTATCATCTTAGAATTTCGAGCGCACTTATTTGGAATTATTACAGCCGTATCACAATTTCTGAATCAGCACGAATATCTTCGGGACTTAGCCCAGATGTAGCAACTAGCACGAATGCCTTCGGGACCTAGCCCGGATATAACAACTAGCACGTATGCCTTCGGGACTTAGCCCGGATATAACGACCAGCATAAATGCCTTCGGGAATTGACCCGGATATAACACTTACACAAGGCCTGCGGGTCTTAGCCCGGTTATAATCCCAATTTATCATGCACATGTCTTATCATCATAACACATCGGTATTTCATTCACATTACTAGAACACAAGAACAACAAGCTTAATAACCATTCCACTTCCGGCTCAATAGACACATATAAGGGCACGATTTCGATTTGCCATTCAACACAATTTCAATAACTATTCAATTACAAATCATGAGTACAAGCTATTTATCTCACTACATAAATCAAGTAGAACCATTATGTCATAGACTAATTGTTATGCTTAAATATGATCATGATTTATCAACTCATAGACTAAGTTCCAATACTCGAAGACTTACCTCGGATATACTTGAACGGTTGCGAAGTGGCTACTCGGCTACTTTCTCTTTCCCCTTATCTGAAATTGCCCCCCTATGCTCTTGAGCTTAAGTTCAACAAATTTAAACTAGTCATTAATTGACTATTAAAGTATTACTTTCAGAATGTAATACATATAGATTCGGCTTTCACACATATAGATTATAGTAAGCTTTATAAAAATTGATATTTAATTCATTAACAAATTTTCTTTAATGTTTACAATATAATTACAATTTCCCTATAAGCTAACTTCCTGAGCAACAGTCAGTAAAGTATTTATAATTGGAGTTACGAAACTCCAAATCGATTTCCGTAAATTTTTCTTGATAGAAGACTCATTTATCTATTATCCATAAAATTTTTAAAATTTTTAGTTTAGCCCAACAATACCAGATTTTTCTTAAAGTTCACCTTGTTTCACTGCTTGACTAAACTGACCACTCTTCACTTCAATTTAAATTTCTCATTGTACAGAATTTAAAACATGTTCTCACTTATTTAATTTGAAACTAGACTCATTCAGGAGTTTAAGCATATAAATTTTATCTTACGGCAATTTTTGTACAATTTATACTGATTTTATAAAAACAGAACAGGGAATCTAGTAGTCATTTTGACTCAGCCCCACAATACTTCAAATATCAAAAGATCGGTAACTCTTTTGTTTTTCTAGTTTCTTTTGTAAGAAACTAGACTCTTCAAGCTTTAATGACATAATTTATCCAGCTTCTAACTCAACTCCTACAAATTATGGTGATTTTCCAAAATCACCTTACTGCTGCTGTCCCCAAGCAGTTTAATACCAAATCACTCTTTCAAACATTCCTTGTATACATTTTATTTAAGTAGGTATATTATCAATCGAATTCATCAAATAATTATCTATAAATTCACTCCAACAATCTCAATACAATACATGGTGTTCGAACCCTTATTCAAGTTCAAAATTCGGCTAATACACATATATATACACTAGAAATCAAATACTAACATTTGTATTTCACCTTAATAGCTAGCTTAGCAAACCTTATTTTAACATACAATTTTTCTTAACACAATTAAAGCATCCTTTTCATTCCATCAATTAAAAACACATACATTACCCATATATCCAAAACCATATGCGGCCTTGGAACACAACTTAATAGCCGATTCCTTTCCATAATGCATATTTATACATATACATATGGCAAATTCTATTCTTACTTCCAACAATGAAATCAACTTATTCAACTAGGCTAAACATCCTTCAAACCTCATCAATTAACCAAGTTTATCTACTTGCCAAAAGGTTATATATACTCAAGAATTCATAAATCTTAACTATGGGCTAACTAAACCATACTCTTATCAACTTAATCTCATCATCAATTAAAAAAAATATATCACAATGCATACCTTTAAATGGAAATAGCTATGGCCGAATGCCTTGGTTTCTTTTTCAAGCTTTTCTTTCTCAATTTTCGGCAATGAAGAAGAAAGATGAGCATTCCTTTACTTTTTTTTTTATTACCTTATTTTACTAATTATTATTTTATTTCAAACAATGCAAATCCTTATTTTAATATTTAATTAAACACATTTTTCCCAACAACAATCATTATGGCCGGCCACTATGTATAAAAAGGTTTATTTGACATGCAAAACCATTGTTTCCAATATATGCTTAAATAGATCCTTATGGATTTACCTATCACATTTCAAAAGTGTCACACATAAGTCCTATTAACTAAATTCACATGCAATCGACTAAATCGAAACTTAAAACTTTCACACATTTATATTCACATATAATAAACATAAAATATGACGGCTAAATATTTTTATGACTCGGTTTTGTAGTCCCGAGACCACTTTCCGGCTAGGGTCAATTTAGGGCTGTCACATAAATCGCACACTTAGTGCCAAATACTTTCGATTCATCATCATATTCATCCAATTCAATTATATACAATTCATGTATAATAAAGGCATCAAAACCTACTTAATGTCCTATTTTAAGTACGAACTTACCTCCTACTCGAAATTTGTCGACTCGGACTATTTATTCTACAATCTTCGATTTCCCTCGGTCTAAGTCTGAATTCCTCTGTTCTTGATCTATATGTATTCAAAATTAACCCTTTTATTCACCAAATCATTCAAAATACAATTAGGGTATTTTGCAAAATAGCCCTCACATTTTCACATTTCGACACTTTAGTCCCTAATTCACCAAATCAAAAAATACATAAAATTTGCTTGTACACAAGCTTAGCCAAATTTTTATGACTCTCATACAAGTCCATACATTTCATTTATTTCACCTTTTAGTTCCTCAATATAACATTTTTACAATTTAGCCCAAATTACTCAATTTCATCAAAAATCCAAAGATAAAACATTTAAACCCAACATCAAGCTTCCATAATTCACGAACTAACATCACAAAGCGCATAGTTTCATCAATGGCACATTTCAAAACTAACACCAAAATTAGAAATTGAAGCATGGGTTCGATAGTATACGAAGCAACGATTACAAAAAACGTAGAAATTATCAAAAACTGAGCAAAACACATACCTCAATTTGGCCACACAAGAACCGAATATCAAAACCCTATTTTTAACTCTTTTCTTGCTTCATTCGGTTATGAAGATGACAAAATGGCCTTTATTTTCACTATGTTTTATTATAATTGATTTAATAATTCAATTACCATTTTAGCCTTAATGAATTAATATTAAAATTCCACTGACTCTAGGCATAATAGTCCATCCATTCTTCAAATGGTTTTATAACATTATAAGGACTTTATAATTAATAAGTCATGACAAATAAGCACCTTAACTACTAGCACTCAAGTTTTACATTTTATGCGATTAGGTCCTTTTCGCAAATTAAGCACACAAACAGTTAAATTTTCATACGAGACTTTCACACATGTCAATTCACTTATAATAAGCACAAAAAATAATATTAAAATATTTTTTAACTCGGATATGTGGTCCTAAAACCACTATTCTGACTAGGGTCAAAACCAGACTGTTACAAAATACATAGGCTTGAGCATGTGATTGTAGAGACACCACGAGCGATCTCGTGGGCATAGGTCGTTTTGGTCCATGTTGGGCTGAAATGGACCATGTGGGTCCTGCAAGGTCAAACCGCATGGATGTGTGGAGATTATTGGGACGGCTGTGTTGTTTACACGGCCAATGCTATTATTTGGGCTTATTGGGCCACACGAGCGTGTGGGCCTACATGGGTCGTGTCATGGGCTTGGGCGCATTTTTGCTGTTTAATTGTTAAGGTTGCATGGGTTGCACGGGTTGCACGAGATGACTGTGGACCTATTGTTGGGTCGGTAAGTATACCTAGACCCTAATTTATGCTATGACTGTTATACCCCTATGAGGTAAATGACAGATATATCCCTATGTGATATATGAACGTTTGAGCATGCCATCTTTATTATATGTACATTTATATTATGTTGCATTGCATGAGGTGGGACATATGATATTGGAGGAAGTGTATTGAAAGGCTATAAGCCTATTACTGGCAGCTTTGCTGCAAATACTGTTAGTGCCACAACCGGTACTATATTCTGAAGTGTAGGGATGGGTGGGTCGATTTTATCCCCATATGGAGTGTAGGGATAGACGGAGTAGAGTGTAAAAGATGGATGGGTAGGATCTCTTTATGCATTTCTTGTACTGCTACTATATTGGGCTAAGGCCCACACTGATATTGCTCCTAATATGGGCTTAGGCCCAGACTGTTCGACACTGTATGTTTGACTGTTTGATAAATAAGAATTACACATTGAGTTTTCATAAACTCACCTTTTTCTGCTTATCCGTGCAGGTAATCCTTAGGCAGGTCGGTGCTGCGAGGGACTCGGAGATGGCCACACCACTGTTTATGTTTTCATTTTGATTTTAGTAAAAGTAGTTTTATATGAGTAAATTTTTATGTAATAAATTCGTTTTAAGTTTCATTTTTATTTGGGAATTTATTTAAAATGACTTAGATCTGCTAGAAGTAGGACTCGGGTTTCAAAAGGCAAATGATTTTCAATTATGATGCCACGTAAGTGGTTTTAAAAGCTTCCGCAACGAACAATGTTTTAAAGCATAGTAATCATTTAGTATGAGACATGTTTTGCTTAACGAACCTGTAATTTAGCAAATGAATAAAATAAGGTAGCTTTTTCATAAAGATCACAAACAAGGTTCTAACATAAACGGACTTTTCTAATAGAACTACATTTTTTAAAACTCACTCCAATGTGACATCACAGATGCGACCATAACGTCTAGGCCGGATTTGGGGTGTTAAAAAGAAACTAACCGAATAGGAGTCCCACGATAAAGACATACATCAACTCAATTTCAAAACGAAAAATATTTTTTATGAATTAATTTTGAATTTCAATCATTTAGTTGCCATTTTCCATTTTACAAATATGATAAGTGTCATAAAAACTTTTTAACACTAACAAGGTTATAAGATTTTAATGGTATAATAAGGTTTTAATATATAACGGGCTTTCCAATGAAATTATGGTTTCGACAAACACTTCAATATGACACTGCCAGATTCAGCTATAATTTCTAGGCTGGGTTTGGGGTGTTACATATGATAAGTGTGATAAAAACTTTTTCTCAACAACAAGCTTATAAGATTTTAAGCTTCACATAACTATTTCTACATTGTGGCACATACATATCACTGGTAGGGGAATCTGGTATAGCTCATTCAATTTTGAGATACACGTCAATTTTTAACCATTAACATAACAAGTGCATACACAACTTCAAAAAATTAGAAAATTAGGACGGCATACATAACGAATATGTGCGCTTATAATACAAGTGTACTATATCCCATATCACTCTTTCCATATGTTATTTTCTCCATATTATCGCCCAGGTGTTTGGTTTGGACTGGACGTAATAGTTCAATCCTAGTTTCAATGCAGAAATACATGTACGACATAATCATCTTTATTGAACCATATTTTCGTGACTCGTTTAAAGCCATTTAAGAATTATAAAGGGAAGTATAAATGTGTGTCTTTGAATTAATATTTAGATTTGAAGTAATTAAAATTAGTGCTAATTAAACTGAAATATTAAATGTTCTAATTAAATTGGAATACTAAATGTTTTCTTTTATTGTAACGTATTCTAGTCTAATGTGGTTATAACACTTCTTATAAATGCCAGTTTTCTTCCTTGCAAATCTCATTCGAAATTAATTTTACGAGCAAAATTTCATTAGTAACATCAGATTCGCGTAGTATGGCAAGCCTTAATGTTTATTCCATTCTAGTGGTTTTATTCTTAACTTGCGGGGTAGTAATGGCTATGAAGAAGAATGACCAGAATATTAAGGAAAATAATTGCGAAACTAAAATGGGTTTGCCCTGTGTTCTAGAAGCTTTCATGAGTATTTTCAAGACAGGGAGTATTTCGAACAAGTGTCGCGGCGAACTTGTTGTGTTGGGAAAAGTTTGCCACTCAGCATTAGTAAAGAGGACTCTTGAAAATCCTCTATTCAAAGACCTAAACCCAGCGACAATTATAGCGAAGAGCATTCAGACATGGAATAATTGCCTTGCATTGATCGATTCACCATCTCCATCTGCTTAAGGATATAGGATTGCCTAAACTAACAAACGGTTACCAGACGTAAGGGGCCCAAAATTGTTATTTTGCCTTTATTTTTTATATTGTTCCGAAAGCTTCATTAAAATGTGTCATTAAATTTCAGCTTAGTTAAATTATATTTAGTTGTACGAAAATTAAATGGCTCTATAGAAGCTATTACTTAATACACTATGATTTTATACATGCCATTATTTTTAATTTTATAGCACTAGAACTCAGTAACCATATCAAATCGAGCACTAGATATTGTTTCATATTGTTTAAATTGACATAAATATCATTATTATAAACATTAAGTTCATTTCAATAAAGTGGAATGGGAATGTTCTAGCATGGTGTGAAATTGAAACAATCTCGATTCCTTGAAAGTCTTTATACAATTTAAATTCACATTGCCTTTAAGGGAAAAGCACCTTGACTTCTTGCAGTTTTGAAAAGACACATATCGTGCCACGAAATATCCTCCAAAGGACATGCACTATAATTTGTAATAGTTCCTTGCCTATGGACTCCTTTGTTTCATTTTCCATTTTCACTCCTTCGATACTAATCTAATAGTTATAACCACTTTCGTTTTTGTAGAGGAGAGACAATCTTGAAATCCTCATCGAAAGCGATGTAACGATTCAAAGTCTTAACTTGATTTCCTTATTCTTCTTTCTTTAGATTACATGCTTTTATCAAGATCGAGAATGAAACTCCCAATATGTCGACGACGTACGTCCCACATTCTCCCTTTTAAAAAAGGTTCAATTTATCTAAAAACTAAATCCTATTCATTATTTGGGCAATACCTACGACAGTTATTGAAATGTAACGTCATTTGTTGTTTCCAATTCAACTCTCTAGGAGAATTTTTCATTTTCCTAGATCCATTACTTATTCCACTAAAAGCTTCCATTCATATTTCAAAAAAATTGGGCCTGAACGCTTACACCTAAAAAGTTAATGTAGAACGAAGAAGAAAATAACCGAATTGGAGTCCCACGATAAAGACATACATCGACTTAATTTTAGAACGGGAAATATTTTTGATGAATTAATTTTGAATTTCAATCATTTAGTTACGATTTTCCATTTTACAAATATGATAAGTGTTATAAAAACTTTTTAACAACAAGGTTATAAGATTTTACGCTTCGCATAACTATTTCTACATTATGGCACATACATATCACTGGTTGGGGAATTTGGTATAGCTCATTCAATTTTGAGATACATGTGAATTTTTAACCATCAACATAACTTGTGCATACACAACTTCAAAAAATTAGAAACATAGGATGGCACACATAACGTATATGTGTGCTTGTAATGCAAGTGTGCTATATCCCATATTGCTCTTTCCATATGTTATTTTTTCCATATTATCATCCAGGTGTTTGGTTTAGGGTGGACGTAATAGTTTAATCCTAGTTTCAATGCAGAAACACATGTATGATGTAGCGCCCCGTACCCGAGACCGTCGCCGAAGTCAAACACGAGGTGTTAACAGACTTAATTCATTACTTTAAACAGATCAAACAATTTATTTTTAAAATTTTCAGTCAAGTTAGCAATCTGCGTCACAGTCGCTTAAAAATTCATATCTCGAGTTTCGAAACTCGAAATCCAATTTCATAAATTTTCCCTGAAACTAGACTCATATATCTATTTACTAATTTTTTTATAGAATTTTTGGTCAAGCAAATTAGTACAGTTTATTAGTTAAAATCTCCCCTATTTCAGGGTTTAGCCGCTTTGACCTCTGTGTATTACGAATCAGATATCTTCCTGTACAGAGTTTCAATGACTATGCCATCTATTTCTAATAAAACTAACTCAATAAGGAATCTATACATATAAATAATGACTTCTAATTATCTTTGAAAAATATATGGTGAATTTCCAAAGTCAGAACAGGGGATCCAGAAATTGCTCTGGCCCTATTTCACAAAAATTTAAACATCTCATAAAATATAACTCATATACCTGTTTTGTTCCATCAATATGAAAATAGACTCATCAAGCTTCAATTCCATAACTTATTCATTATTTAATTTCATTTCTACTATTTTTAGTGATTTTTCAAATTCACGTCACTCTCTCTTTGTCTGAATCTATTTTATGGTAAATTTTACCCATTTCATGGTTCCCATGGATTAGCTAGCAATTTAGCATACATAACACAAAATATGATCATGATTAGCCATTCCAATGGCTAATCATTACCAAGCATTTCGATACCACTCAATAACCATATCATAAGACCATATATACAAAATGATTATAATGCTATACATGCCATGCTCAAAATATACAAGCCATTATGCCAAGATGGTATACGGATAGTGTGAGCGTGCCTCCGACCGCTTTCGGTTCCCGAGCTGGCTTGTCAACACTACAAGGAATGAAAAGGAGGGAGTAAGCACAAATGCTTAGTAAGTTCACATGCAAATAGCAAGTAACACAACTATATAAGCAAACATAAACATCATTTGCATGATCATCACCGAGACATTCATATCACATTTTCATTTATCATCTTACCATATTGTTGCTATATTGAGTTTTCAACCCGAGGGTTAAGTACATACCTGTTCAAAGTATCCATTTCACAACACTTACCAATACATCCCTTTCATCTCGAGTATTCCTCCATTGAGTAGAATTTTACCCGTTGAACACATCGGAATATAATTCGGATACACGAAAAGTTTGCACATAAGTGCCACATATGTAGCCAAGCTACCATGTAACCCGCCCATAAGTGAACTCGAACTCAACTCAACGAGCTCGGGGGTTCGCATCCATAAGTGAACTCAGACTCAACTCAACGAGCTCGGATGCCTAGTTACATCTCTCGAACTTGGACTCAAGTCAACGAGTTCGGACATTCGCATCCATAAGTGAACTCGGACTCAACTCAACGAGTTCGGATGCCCAAATATCCCAATGACATGTCACTTGTATCCTAATCCATTCCTAAGGTTCAACAGGACCTTTTTCCCAATCATATGTCTCAACCATCTTCTACGGAATGCCGATACCGATACTCGATAGTATTTCACATTTTCCAAGTATATCACATAATTTGACATATTATCAAACAATTATCACGAGTATAATATTTCATAATAATTATCATATCATTTAAATAACATAAAAACATTTAAAATAATAACTATGTTACCAACAATTACATATGAACTTACCTCGTATGTGAAAATGGCTACTTTTACCATTTTAGTCCCACAAGTTGGTATTTTCCCATTTTAACCCGAATTTTAGTTTTCCTTACTCTATCATTTAAAATATAGTCTAATTAGGGCTCACATTATTCAAATTAACCCAAAATCATATTTTGGCAAAATTACTGATTTTGCCCCTAAACTTTTGCATATTTACACTTTTGCCTTTAAAGCTCGTAAATTAAACTTCAGCATATTTTCTTATGTTTTATGACATGCTGAACATTTGTCCCTTCTATGACAACATCAAATTCTCACTCTAACACATAGTTATGAACAATAACAATTTTTACCGATTAAGCCGTTTTACTCATATTTGCTTAAAATCGCTTAACAAAAGTTGTTTAACATAATTTCAGCCTTCATATTCTACCATAAAACATCAAAATAAACACATTTCACCTATGGGTATTTTTCCAAATATGAACCCTAGCTTAAATTATTGCTAGAATAAGCTTAATCAAGTTACCGGGATTCCAAAAACGTAAAGAACTTGAAAAACGGGGCTAGAACGGACTTACAATCGAGCTTGGAAGCTTGAAAAACCCTAGCCATGGTTTCTCCTTGCTACATTCGGCCATGGGGTTGAAGATGAGCAAAATTGGCTTTTAATTTTGTATTTTAATTCATTTTACCCCTAAATGACAAAAATGTCCTTACTACTAAACTTTCCAAAAATTCCATCCATATCCAATTTTTGTCCATAGACTTAGAAATTGGTAAAATTTCTATTTTAGACGTCCTAATTAATATTTCAAAACAATTTCATACTAGAAACTTCTAGAATGCAAGTTTTACAAATTATTCGATTTAGTCCCTAATTTCAATTTAAGCACTTTATGCATAAAATTTCTTCACGAAATTTTCACAAAATCATGCAATCATATCATAGACCTCAAAATAATCATAAAATAATTATTTCTATCTTGGATTTTGTGGTCACGAAACTACTATTTCGACTAGGCCCAAAATCAGGATATTACAACTCTCCCCCCTTTTAGGGATTTTAGTCCCCAAAAATCTTACCGGAAAAGTGGTATTCTGTTTTAATCTCATATTCGGTGTTGAAGAACTTTCACTTAGGCTGTACCTCCAATACATCTCTTTAATTTCTCATATGGTCTAAAAGCTTACAGTCTCAACTTTCAACTGTTCTTAAATTTTCAACCCTTCTTAGTTTCCCATGATATCATGACATAAAACTAGGATCTTAACTTGATTAATGGAGACAGGAATTCCAAGAAATCCAACAATCAAAGAGACTTGAAATTCCATGAATCTGATGAGTAGGAATTCATTCAATACCGATATGATTTATAGATTTCTCCAAACATTTAAGAATAGGATACATCACATTTTCCTCTTTCTGCCATAGAAATAATTCTGATATGGCCTCAAGAATAATCCTTCTCATTTCCATCCCAATATCAACATTGACAAGGATAATTTTGATGGATTCCAATGCTCAGCTTTAACCTTTTTAACAACTCAGATTTTATGTAACATCGAATGCTTTAAACTATCACATTACCTCACTGTCTTGAAACACATCACAATTCATACAATTACATTCTATCGAAAGTCGGAAGTCTTTGCTAAATGTAGACTAGTCTAGTTTAGACGCTTCGGTTACCAATATTCTCATCTATCCGAACTCTGTCAACATGTAATAAACTTTTCAGCTTTTATAAGATGAAAACCTTATCATTCGTAATGACTTTAACTAATATTCAACTCTTTCTAATAAATATACACTTCTCGTTCAGACTATTTACTCTTTTATCAGTACAAAAATGAAATTCTATTATCAGACTTGAGAAAAATAATCCTGACATAATTGTCGCATGAAATCTTTTAAATAAATAATTCACCATACCGACTGAAACTCGCGCTTTTATCACCTATGCCTTTACTGATGTCAAATCCTTACACAGAAATTAAAAAAAAATCCCAATACTAAAATCACCACATTACCAAGATCAAATTAGAAGTATAGTCATATTTGACATGATTTTCACGAGCTGAAGAACGCACTTCGAACATGAGTCGTAATTGAAAAATTATGGAACAAAGATAACAAGAAAACCGAGTAAAGAAATCCAAGATAGAGAAACCCAGAATAAAGAAATCATGAATAAAAAGATCCAGGATAAAGAAACCCAACATACGATACTATGCCGGAGAATCGAAAACCAAACTCATAGAGAAAATATAGAATACCCCGATAATTCTTCAAAGAAAGAAAGTCCAAAAGAAAACATCATTTAATCCCACTGAAATCAAATATAACAAGATCAATATATCTTCCCATACATATATATCAGATGAAGCATCAAGTAGAAGAAATAGAATTATAATATCATATGTATTCTCTCATCAATTCTTATCAGACGAAATGAAATAGAATACCCGATGAAATAGAGCAATATAAATTATAAACCGATCGGACTACCAATGCTTTCATCCAACATTGTAATTAGAAGACATTCCCATATAACAAGAATTTCTTGGAAGATCAATAGCCATAGAAATATTTCTCGAGAACGGGTAAACACATAGAACATCTCAAAAGAGATCATTAAATCATCCAGTCATAATTGTCACACTCGAGATAGTTCACATTTCAAATATCATTTGCCCAACTAGTTCTGCCGTCACAAATTTCATATTAAACCATTCACTAAAGAAGGCGATTCTGAATAAATTTCGATTTACACTTTTCTCGACCTTGCACCCGAGTAATTCGATTTACCAAAGAGAATTCCTTCTCTAATTGGGACGATGCATAACTCTAATAATCTTTACGTCAATCCGATACTTTCTTGGCTCTAACTTTACTTATCAGCTCATTTTCAATCTCTCTGATCATACTTATAATTATTCTATCATTGAACTCTTTGGGTTCTCAAGCTGAAACTTATTCAATACAAATCTCATGAAATTCCATTATAAGTACCACTTCGGTAAGGGGAGGGTTGTAGGACCTCGACTCGACTTTCTTATACATACACATATGACACAATTTCCATCATCATAACAACATCATCAAAATCATGTCATTCATTCAGCAATGCAACATTCATGTTGGCTTACACAAATTTTCCCTCTTGTCCCATTTAGACAATATACTTATGCATACATTCTATGTTTTCTAGATAGCTTTACTTATCCATTCATTTAATTAAATTAATTCATGCTCATGACATCATATAGGGCCAAACAAACATAGATATTTGCATCACAGTCACAACTTTCATTTCGTGCATCATGTACATGTCATTACAATCATATAATCCAGTCCAACAATTTAACATAGATAAGTTCATTTCATTATAATCCTTTATCTCATAAAAATTATATATCATTAGCATTCATCAACATTCGACGTCCAAATCAAGACAAGGACATTTTCATTCATATCATAATATTATGACTTTTATTCATACCTCTACTACTTTCTATTTATTCCGTTCATCTTATCAAGTAAGCCATATACACTACATCATATGAGCATTAAGCAAATATGGATATTTATCACATATGTATCATACACTTTTATTCATACTTTTCTGAACCGAGACTTATCATAATCATAATTTTACTCAAATACCTTCACATAACATTAAACATGGTCGGCGCAGCTCGGTTGGAGAGTACCCTGCCTAAATAAGACGGTACTCATATGCGTCGGAAGACATCACACTATCACAGATCAGTGGCATGTATAGCTAAATTTTTACGCATGCTAAGTTAGTCCGAGAACCGATTAAACCTGCTCTGATACCACTAAATGTAACGCCCCGTACTTGAGACCGTCGCCGGAGTTGAACACGAGGTGTTAACAGACTTAATTCATTACTTTAACAGCTCAAACAATTTATTTTTAAAATTTTCAATCAAGCTAGCGATCTGCGTCACAGTCGATTAAAAATTCATATCTCGAGTGCCAAAACTTGAAATCCAATTTCATGAATTTTCCCTGAAACTAGACTCATATATCTATTTACTAATTTTTTTATAGAATTTTTTGTCAAGCAAATTAGTACAGTTTATTAGTTAAAGTCTCCCCTGTTTTAGGGTTCAGCTGCTCTAACCTCTGTGTATTACGAATCAGATATCTCCCTATACAGAGTTTCAATGACTATTTCGTTTATTTCTCATAAAACTAGACTCAATAAGGAATCTTTACATATAAATCATGACTTCTAATTATCTTTTAAAAATTTATGGTAAATTTCCAAAGTCAGAACAGGGGATCCAGAAATTGCTTTGGCCCTGTTTCACAAAAATTTAAACATCTCATAAAATATAACTCATATACCTGTTTTGTTCCATCCATATGAAAATAGACTCATCAAGATTCAATTCCATAACTTATTCATTATTTAATTCCATTTCTACTATTTTTAGTGATTTTTCAAATTCACGTCACTACTGCTGTCTGAATCTATTTTATGGTAAATTTTACCCATTTCATGGTTCCCATGGATTAGCTAGCAATTTAGCATACATAACACCAAATATGATCATGATTAGCCATTCCAATGGCTAATCATTACCAAGCATTTCCATACCACTCAATAACCATATCATAAGACCATATATACAAAATGATTATAATGCTATACATGCCATACTCAAAATATACAAGCCATTATGCCAAGATGGTATACAGATAGTGTAAGCGTGCCTCCGACCGTTTCTGATTTCCGAGCTGGCTTGTCAACACTACAAGGAATGAAAAGGAGGGAGTAAGCACAAATGCTTAGTAAGTTCACATGTAAATAGCAAGTAACACAACTATATAAGCAAACATAAATATCATTTGCATGATCATCACCGAGACATTCATATTTTCATTTATCATCTTACCATATTGTTGTTATATCGAGTTTTCAACCCGAGGGTTAAGTACATACCTGTTCAAAGTATCCATTTCACAACACTTACCAATACGTCCCTTTCATCTCGAGTATTCCTCCATTTGAGTAGAATTTTACCCGTTGAACACATCAGAATATAATTCGGATACACGAAAAGTTTGCACATAAGTGCCACATATGTAGCCAAGCTACCATGTAACCAGCCCATAAGTGAACTCGGACTCAACTCAATGAGCTCGGGCGTTCGCATCCATAAGTGAACCTCAACGAGCTCAGATGCCTAGTTACATCTCTCAAACTCGGACTCAACTCAACGAGTTCGGACATTCGCATCCATAAGTGAACTCGGACTCAACTCAACGAGTTCGGATGCCCAAATATCCTAGTGACATGTCACTTGTATCCTAATCCATTCCTAAGGTTCAACGGGACCTTTTTCCCAATCATATGTCTCAACTATCTTCTACGGAATGCCGATACCGATACTCGATAGTATTTCACATTTTCCAAGTATATCACATAATTTGACATATTATTAAACAATTATCACGAGTATAATATTTCATAATAATTATCATATCATTTAAATAACATAAAAACATTTAAAATAATAACTATGTTACCAACATTTACATATGAACTTACCTCGTATGTGAAAATGGCTACTTTTACCATTTCGTCCACAAGTTGGTATTTTCCCCATTTTAGCCCGAATTTTAGTTTTCCTTACTCTATCATTTAAAATATAGTCTAATTAGGGCTCACATTATTCAAATTAACCCAAAATCATATTTTGGCAAAATTACAGTTTTGCCCCTAAACTTTCGCATATTTACACTTTTGCTCCAGAGTTCGTAAATTAAACTTCAGCATATTTTCTTATGTTTTATGACATGCTGAACATTTTTCCCTTCTATGACAACATCAAATTCTCACTCTAACACATAGTTATGAACAATAACAATTTTTACCGATTAAGTTGTTTTACTCATTTTTGCTTAAAATCGCTTAGCAAAAGTTGTTTAACATAATTTAAGCCTTCATATTCTAGCATAAAACATCAAAATAAACACATTTCACCTATGGGTATTTTTCCAAATATGAACCCTAGCATAAATTATTGCTAGAATAAGCTTAATCAAGTTACCGGGATTCTAAAAACGTAAAGAACTTGAAAAACGAGGCTAGAACGGACTTACAATCGAGCTTGGAAGCTTGAAAAACCCTAGCCATGGTTTCTCCTTGCTATATTCAGCCATGGGGTTGAAGATGAGCAAAATTGGCTTTTAATTTTGTATTTTAATTCATTTTACACCTAAATGACCAAAATGCCCTTACTACTAAACTTTCCAAAAATTCCATCCAAGTCCAATTTTTGTCCATAGACTTAGAAATTGGTAAAATTCTATTTTAGACCTCCTAATTAATATTTCAAAACAATTTCATACTAGAAACTTCCAGAATGGAAGTTTTGCAAATTATTCGATTTAGTTCCTAATTTCAATTTAAGCACTTTATGCATAAAATTTCTTCACGAAATTTTCACACAATCATGCAATCATATCATAGAGCTCAAAATAATCATAACATAATTATTTCTATCTTGGATTTTGTGGTCACGAAACCACTCTTTCGACTAGGCCCAAAATTAGGATATTACATATGACATAATCATCTTAATTGAACCTTATTTTCGTGATCCGTTTAATGCCATTTGAGAATTAATATTCAGATTCGTAATAATTAAAATTAATGCTAATTAAACTGAAATATTGAATGTTCGAATTAAATTGAAATATTGAATGTTTTCTTTTATTGTAACGTATTCTAGTCTAATGTGGTTATAACACTTCTAATCTCGTTCGAAATAAATTTTATGAACCAAATTTAACTAGTAACATCAGATTCGCACAGCATGGCAAGCCTTAAAGTTTATTCTTGACTTGCGCGGCTGTAATGGCTACGAAGGAGAATGACCAGATTATTAAGGAAAATAATTGTGAAACTAAAATGGGTTTGCCCTGTGTTCTAGAAGCTTTTATGAGTATTTTCAGGATAGGGAGTATTTCTAACAAGTGTTGCGGTGAACTTGTTGCGTTGGGAAAAGTTTGCCACTCAAAGATTAGTAAAGAGGACTCTTGAAAACCCTCAATTCAAAGACCTAAACCTAGCGACAATAATAGCGAAGAGCATTCAGACATGGAATAATTGCCTTGCATTGATCGATTCACCATCTCCGTCTGCTTAAGGTTATAGGATTGCCTAAGCTAACAAACGGTTACCAGACGTAAGGGGCCCAAAATTTTTCTTTTGTCTTTATTTTTTATATTGTTTTGAAAGCTTCATTAAAATGTGTCATTAAATTTCAGCCTAGTTAAATTATATTTAGTTGTATGGAAATTAAATGGTTCTATAGAAGCCATTACTTAATACATTATGAATTTATAATGCCATTATTTTTAATTTTATAGCAATGGAACTCATGAACCATCTCAAGTCGAATACTAGATATTGTTTCATATTGTTTCAATTGACACAAATATCATTATTATAAACATTAAGTTCATTTCAATAAAGAGGAATTGGAATGTTCTAGCATGGTGTGAAATTGAGATAGTCTTGATGCCTTGAAAGTCATTATACAATTTAAATTCACATTGCCATTAAGGGAAAAATACCTTGACTTCTCGAAGTTTTGAAAAGACACATATCGTGCCACGAAATATCCTCCAAAGGACATGCACTACAATTTGTAATAGTTCCTTGCCTATGGACTACATTGTTTCATTTTCCATTTTCACTCCTTCGATACTAATCTAATATCTATGACCACTTTCGTTTCCGTAGAGGAGAGGCAATCCTGAAATCCTCGTCAAAAGTGATGTAACGATTCAAAGTCTTGAGTTGATTTCCTTATTCTTCTTTCTTTAGATTACATGTTTTTATCAAGATCGAGAACGAAACTCCAAATATGTGCGACGTGACGTCCCCACATTATCCCTATTTAAAAGGTTCAATTTATATAAAAACGAAATCCTATTCATTATTTGGGCAATACCTACAACAATTATTGAAATGTAACGTCTTTTATTGTTTCCAATTTAACTCTCTAAGAGAATTTTTCATTTTCCTAGTTCCATTACTTATTCCATTCATTTTCCATTTTACAAATATGATAAGTGTGATAAACACTTTTTAATAACAACAAGGTTATAAGATTTTACGCTTCGCATAACTATTTCTACATTGTGGCACATACATATCATTGGTAGGGGAATCTGGTATAGCTCATTCAATTTTGAGATACAGGTGAATTTTTAACCATCAACATAAGAAGTGCATATAGAACTTCAAAAAATTAGAAAAACAGGATGGCAAACATAACAATTATGTGTGCCTATAATGGAAGTGTACTATATCCCATATTGCTCTTTCCATATGTTATTTTCTCCATATTATCACCCAAGTATTTGGTTTGGAGTGGACGTAATAGTTCAATCCTAATTTCAACGCAGAAACACATGTACGACATAATCATCTTTATTGAACCTTATTTTAGTGATCCGTTTAATGCCATTTAAGAAATATAAAGGGAAGTATAAATGTGTGTCTTTGAATTAATATTTAGATTTGAAGTAATTAAAATTAATGCTAATTAAACTAAAATATTGAATGTTCTAATTAAACTGAAATATTGAATGTTTTCTTTTATTGTAACGTATTCTAGTCTAATGTGGTTATAACACTTCCTATAAATGCTAGTGTTTTCCCCGCAAATCTAAATCTCAAATTAATTTTACGAACCAAATTTAACTAGTAACATCAGATTTGCATGCAAAGATGGCAAGCCTTAATGTTTATTCCGTACTAGTGGTTTTATTCTTAACTTGCAGGGCTGTAATGGCTACGAAGGAGAACGACCAGATTATTAAGGAAAATAATTGTGAAACTAAAATGGGTTTGCCCTGTGTTCTAGAAGCTTTTATGAGTATTTTCAGGATAGGGAGTATTTCTAACAAGTGTTGCGGTGAACTTGTTGCGTTGGGAAAAGTTTGCCACTCAGCATTAGTAAAGAGGACTCTTGAAAACCCTCAATTCAAAGACCTAAACCCAGCGACAATAATAGCGAAGAGCATTGGACATGGAATAATTTCCTTGCATTGATCGATTCACCATCTCCTCGCTTAAGGTTATAGGATTGCCTAAGCTAACAAAGCGGTTACTGCACGTAAAGGGCCCAAAATTTTTCTTTTGTCTTTATTTTTTATATTGTTTTGAAAGCTTCATTAAAATGTGTCATTAAATTTCAGCCTAGTTAAATTATATTTAGTTGTATGGAAATTAAATGGTTCTATAGAAGCCATTACTTAATACATTATGAATTTATAATGCCATTATTTTTAATTTTATAGCACTGGAACTCGGTAACCATCTCAAGTCGAATACTAGATATTGTTTCATATTGTTTCAATTGACACAAATATCATTATTATAAACATTAAGTTCATTTCAATAAAGAGGAATTGGAATGTTCTAGCATGGTGTGAAATTGAGATAGTCTTGATACCTTGAAAGTCATTATACAATTTAAATTCACATTGCCATTAAGGGAAAAATACCTTGACTTCTCGAAGTTTTGAAAAGACACATATCGTGCCACTAAATATCCTCCAAAGGACATGCACTATAATTTGTAATAGTTCCTTGCCTATGGACTACATTGTTTCATTTTCCATTTTCACTCCTTCGATACTAATCTAATATCTATGACCACTTTCGTTTAGTAGAGGAGAGGCAATCCCAAATCCTCGTCGAAAGCGATGTAACGATTCAAAGTCTTGAGTTGATTTCCTTATTCTTCTTTCTTTAGATTACATGTTTTTATCAAGATCGAGAATGAAACTCCAAATATGTCGGCGACGTGCGTCCCACATTATCCCTATTTAAAAAGGTTCAATTTATATAAAAACTAAATCCTATTCATTATTTGGGCAATACCTACAACAATTATTGAAATGTAACGTCTTTTATTGTTTCCAATTTAACTCTCTAAGAGAATTTTTCATTTTCCTAGTTCCATTACTTATTCCATTCATTTTCCATTTTACAAATATGATAAGTGTGATAAAAACTTTTTAATAACAACAAGGTTATAAGATTTTACACTTCGCATAACTATTTCTACATTGTGGCACATACATATCATTGGTTGGGGAATCTGGTATAGCTCATTCAATTTTGAGATACAGGTGAATTTTTAACCATCAACATAAGAAGTGCATATAGAACTTCAAAAAATTAGAAAAATAGGATGGCAGACATAACAAATATGTGTGCCTATAATGCAAGTGTACTATATCCCATATTGCTCTTTCCATATGTTATTTTCTCCATATTATCACCCAAGTATTTGGTTTGGAGTGGACGTAATAGTTCAATCCTAATTTCAACGCAGAAACACATGTACGACATAATCATCTTTATTGAACCTTATTTTAGGGATCCGTTTAATGCCATTTAAGAAATATAAAGGGAAGTATAAATGTGTGTCTTTGAATTAATATTTAGATTTGAAGTAATTAAAATTAATGCTAATTAAACTAAAATATTGAATGTTCTAATTAAACTGAAATATTGAATGTTTTCTTTTATTGTAACGTATTCTAGTCTAATGTGGTTATAACACTTCCTATAAATGCTAGTGTTTTCCCCTGCAAATCTCGTCTGAAATTAATTTTACGAACCAAATTTAACTAGTAACATCAGATTCAGCGCAAAGATGGCAAGCCTTAATGTTTATTCCGTACTAGTGGTTTTATTCTTAACTTGTGTATGTAATGGCTACGAAGGAGAACGACCAGATTATTAAGGAAAATAATTGTGAAACTAAAATGGGTTTGCCCTGTGTTCTAGAAGCTTTTATGAGTATTTTCAGGATAGGGAGTATTTCTAACAAGTGTTGCGGTGAACTTGTTGCGTTGGGAAAAGTTTGCCACTCAAAGATTAGTAAAGAGGACTCTTGAAAACCCTCAATTCAAAGACCTAAACCAATGACAATAATAGCGAAGAGCATTCAGACATGGAATAATTTCCTTGCATTGATCGATTCACCATCTCCATCTGCTTAAGGTTATAGGATTGCCTAAGCTAACAAACGGTTACCAGACGTAAGGGGCCCAAAATTTTTCTTTTGTCTTTATTTTTATATTGTTTTGAAAGCTTCATTAAAATGTGTCATTAAATTTCAGCCTAGTTAAATTATATTTAGTTGTATGGAAATTAAATGGTTCTATAGAAAGCCATTACTTAATACATTATGAATTTATAATGCCATTATTTTTAATTTTATAGCACTGGAACTCGGTAACCATCTCAAGTCGAATACTAGATATTGTTTCATATTGTTTCAATTGACACAAATATCATTATTATAAACATTAAGTTCATTTCAATAAAGAGGAATTGGAATGTTCTAGCATGGTGTGAAATTGAGATAGTCTTGATGCCTTGAAAGTCATTATACAATTTAAATTCACATTGCCATTAAGGGAAAAATACCTTGACTTCTCGAAGTTTTGAAAAGACACATATCGTGCCACGAAATATCCTCCAAAGGACATGCACTATAATTTGTAATAGTTCCTTGCCTATGGACTACATTGTTTCATTTTCCATTTTCACTCCTTCGATACTAATCTAATATCTATGACCACTTTCGTTTCCAGTAGAGGAGAGGCAATCTGAAATCCTCGTAAAGCGATGTAACGATTCAAAGTCTTGAGTTGATTTCCTTATTCTTCTTTCTTTAGATTACATGTTTTTATCAAGATCGAGAATGAAACTCCAAATATGTCGGCGACGTGCGTCCCACATTATCCCTATTTAAAAAGGTTCAATTTATATAAAAACTAAATCCTATTCATTATTTGGGCAATACCTACAACAATTATTGAAATGTAACGTCTTTTATTGTTTCCAATTTAACTCTCTAAGAGAATTTTTCATTTTCCTAGTTCCATTACTTATTCCATTCATTTTCCATTTTACAAATATGATAAGTGTGATAAAAACTTTTTAATAACAACAAGGTTATAAGATTTTACACTTCGCATAACTATTTCTACATTGTGGCACATACATATCATTGGTTGGGGAATCTGGTATAGCTCATTCAATTTTGAGATACAGGTGAATTTTTAACCATCAACATAAGAAGTGCATATAGAACTTCAAAAAATTAGAAAAATAGGATGGCAGGCATAACAAATATGTGTGCCTATAATGCAAGTGTACTATATCCCATATTGCTCTTTCCATATGTTATTTTCTCCATATTATCACCCAAGTATTTGGTTTGGAGTGGACGTAATAGTTCAATCCTAATTTCAACGCAGAAACACATGTACGACATAATCATCTTTATTGAACCTTATTTTAGGGATCCGTTTAATGCCATTTAAGAAATATAAAGGGAAGTATAAATGTGTGTCTTTGAATTAATATTTAGATTTGAAGTAATTAAAATTAATGCTAATTAAACTAAAATATTGAATGTTCTAATTAAACTGAAATATTGAATGTTTTCTTTTATTGTAACGTATTCTAGTCTAATGTGGTTATAACACTTCCTATAAATGCTAGTGTTTTCCCTGCAAATCTAAATCTCGAAATTAATTTCACTGAACCAAATTTAACTAGTAACATCAGATTCGCGCAGATGGCAAGCCTTAATGCTTATTCAGTACTAGTGGTTTTATTCTTAACTTGCAGTATGTGAATGGCTCTGAAGGAGAACGACCATTATTAAGGAAAATAATTGTGAAACTAAAATGGGTTTGCCCTGTGTTCTAGAAGCTTTTATGAGTATTTTCAGGATAGGGAGTATTTCTAACAAGTGTTGCGGTGAACTTGTTGCGTTGGGAAAAGTTTGCCACTCAGCATTAGTAAAGAGGACTCTTGAAAACCCTCAATTCAAAGACCTAAACCCAGCGACAATAATAGCGAAGAGCATTCAGACATGGAATAATTTCCTTGCATTGATCGATTCACCATCTCCATCTGCTTAAGGTTATAGGATTGCCTAAGCTAACAAACGGTTACCAGACGTAAGGGGCCCAAAATTTTTCTTTTGTCTTTATTTTTTATATTGTTTTGAAAGCTTCATTAAAATGTGTCATTAAATTTCAGCCTAGTTAAATTATATTTAGTTGTATGGAAATTAAATGGTTCTATAGAAGCCATTACTTAATACATTATGAATTTATAATGCCATTATTTTTAATTTTATAGCACTGGAACTCGGTAACCATCTCAAGTCGAATACTAGATATTGTTTCATATTGTTTCAATTGACACAAATATCATTATTATAAACATTAAGTTCATTTCAATAAAGAGGAATTGGAATGTTCTAGCATGGTGTGAAATTGAGATAGTCTTGATGCCTTGAAAGTCATTATACAATTTAAATTCACATTGCCATTAAGGGGAAAAATACTTGACTTCTCGAAGTTTTGAAAAGACACATATCGTGCCACGAAATATCCTCCAAAGGACATGCACTATAATTTGTAATAGTTCCTTGCCTATGGACTACATTGTTTCATTTTCCATTTTCACTCCTTCGATACTAATCTAATATCTATGACCACTTTCGTTTCCAGTAGAGGAGAGGCAATCCCGAAATCCTCGTCGAAAGCGATGTAACGATTCAAAGTCTTGAGTTGATTTCCTTATTCTTCTTTCTTTAGATTACATGTTTTTATCAAGATCGAGAATGAAACTCCAAATATGTCTAACGACGTCGTCCCACATTATCCCTATTTAAAAAGGTTCAATTTATATAAAAACTAAATCCTATTCATTATTTGGGCAATACCTACAACAATTATTGAAATGTAACGTCTTTTATTGTTTCCAATTTAACTCTCTAAGAGAATTTTTCATTTTCCTAGTTCCATTACTTATTCCATTCATTTTCCATTTTACAAATATGATAAGTGTGATAAAAACTTTTTAATAACAACAAGGTTATAAGATTTTACACTTCGCATAACTATTTCTACATTGTGGCACATACATATCATTGGTTGGGGAATCTGGTATAGCTCATTCAATTTTGAGATACAGGTGAATTTTTAACCATCAACATAAGAAGTGCATATAGAACTTCAAAAAATTAGAAAAATAGGATGGCAGACATAACAAATATGTGTGCCTATAATGCAAGTGTACTATATCCCATATTGCTCTTTCCATATGTTATTTTCTCCATATTATCACCCAAGTATTTGGTTTGGAGTGGACGTAATAGTTCAATCCTAATTTCAACGCAGAAACACATGTACGACATAATCATCTTTATTGAACCTTATTTTAGGGATCCGTTTAATGCCATTTAAGAAATATAAAGGGAAGTATAAATGTGTGTCTTTGAATTAATATTTAGATTTGAAGTAATTAAAATTAATGCTAATTAAACTAAAATATTGAATGTTCTAATTAAACTGAAATATTGAATGTTTTCTTTTATTGTAACGTATTCTAGTCTAATGTGGTTATAACACTTCCTATAAATGCTAGTGTTTTCCCCTGCAAATCTAAATCTGAAATTAATTTTACTGAACCAAATTTAACTAGTAACATCAGATTCAAGCAAAGATGGCAAGCCTTAATGTTTATTCCGTACTAGTGGTTTTATTCTTAACTTGCTTGTAGTGTAATGGCTACTGAAGGAGAACGCACAGATTATTAAGGAAAATAATTGTGAAACTAAAATGGGTTTGCCTGTGTTCTAGAAGCTTTTATGAGTATTTTCGAGGATAGGAGTATTTCTAACAAGTGTTATGTGAACTTGTTGCGTTGGGAAAAGTTTGCCACTCAAAGATTAGTAAAGAGGACTCTTGAAAACCCTCAATTCAAAGACCTAAACCCAATGACAATAATAGCGAAGAGCATTCGGACATGGAATAATTTCCTTGCATTGATCGATTCACCATCTCCGTCTGCTTAAGGTTATAGGATTGCCTAAGCTAACAAACGGTTACCAGACGTAAGGGGCCCAAAATTTTTCTTTTGTCTTTATTTTTTATATTGTTTTGAAAGCTTCATTAAAATGTGTCATTAAATTTCAGCCTAGTTAAATTATATTTAGTTGTATGGAAATTAAATGGTTCTATAGAAGCCATTACTTAATACATTATGAATTTATAATGCCATTATTTTTAATTTTATAGCACTGGAACTCGGTAACCATCTCAAGTCGAATACTAGATATTGTTTCATATTGTTTCAATTGACACAAATATCATTATTATAAACATTAAGTTCATTTCAATAAAGAGGAATTGGAATGTTCTAGCATGGTGTGAAATTGAGATAGTCTTGATGCCTTGAAAGTCATTATACAATTTAAATTCACATTGCCATTAAGGGAAAAATACCTTGACTTCTCGAGGTTTTGAAAAGACACATATCGTGCCACGAAATATCCTCCAAAGGACATGCACTATAATTTGTAATAGTTCCTTGCCTATGGACTACATTGTTTCATTTTCCATTTTCACTCCTTCGATACTAATCTAATATCTATGACCACTTTCTCGTTTCCGTAGAGGAGAGGCAATCCTGAAATCCTCGTCGAAAGCGATGTAACGATTCAAAGTCTTGAGTTGATTTCCTTATTCTTCTTTCTTTAGATTACATGTTTTTATCAAGATCGAGAATGAAACTCCAAATATGTCGGCGACGTGCGTCCCACATTATCCCTATTTAAAAAGGTTCAATTTATATAAAAACTAAATCCTATTCATTATTTGGGCAATACCTACAACAATTATTGAAATGTAACGTCTTTTATTGTTTCCAATTTAACTCTCTAAGAGAATTTTTCATTTTCCTAGTTCCATTACTTATTCCATTCATTTTCCATTTTACAAATATGATAAGTGTGATAAAACTTTTAATAACAACAAGGTTATAAGATTTTACACTTCGCATAACTATTTCTACATTGTGGCACATACATATCATTGGTTGGGAATCTGGTATAGCTCATTCAATTTTGAGATCTGGTGAATTTTTAACCATCAACATAAGAAGTGCATATAGAACTTCAAAAAATTAGAAAAATAGGATGGCAGGCATAACAAATATGTGTGCCTATAATGCAAGTGTACTATATCCCATATTGCTCTTTCCATATGTTATTTTCTCCATATTATCACCCAAGTATTTGGTTTGGAGTGGGACGTAATAGTTCAATCCTAATTTCAACGCAGAAACACATGTACGACATAATCATCTTTATTGAACCTTATTTTAGGGATCCGTTTAATGCCATTTAAGAAATATAAAGGGAAGTATAAATGTGTGTCTTTGAATTAATATTTAGATTTGAAGTAATTAAAATTAATGCTAATTAAACTAAAATATTGAATGTTCTAATTAAACTGAAATATTGAATGTTTTCTTTTATTGTAACGTATTCTAGTCTAATGTGGTTATAACACTTCCTATAAATGCTAGTGTTTTCCCCTGCAAATCTCGTCTGAAATTAATTTTACGAACCAAATTTAACTAGTAACATCAGATTCGCGCAGTATGGCAAGCCTTAATGTTTATTCCGTACTAGTGGTTTTATTCTTAACTTGCAGGGCTGTAATGGCTACGAAGGAGAAACACAGATTATTAAGGAAAATAATTGTGAAACTAAAATGGGTTTGCCCTGTGTTCTAGAAGCTTTTATGAGTATTTTCAGGATAGGGAGTATTTCTAACAAGTGTTGCGGTGAACTTGTTGCGTTGGGAAAAGTTTGCCACTCAGCATTAGTAAAGAGGACTCTTGAAAACCCTCAATTCAAAGACCTAAACCCAGCGACAATAATAGCGAAGAGCATTCAGACATGGAATAATTTCCTTGCATTGATCGATTCACCATCTCCGTCTGCTTAAGGTTATAGGATTGCCTAAGCTAACAAACGGTTACCAGACGTAAGGGGCCCAAAATTTTTCTTTTGTCTTATTTTTTATATTGTTTTGAAAGCTTCATTAAAATGTGTCATTAAATTTCAGCCTAGTTAAATTATATTTAGTTGTATGGAAATTAAATGGTTCTATAGAAGCCATTACTTAATACATTATGAATTTATAATGCCATTATTTTTAATTTTTATAGCACTGGAACTCATGTAACCATCTCAAGTCGAATACTAGATATTGTTTCATATTGTTTCAATTGACACAAATATCATTATTATAAACATTAAGTTCATTTCAATAAAGAGGAATTGGAATGTTCTAGCATGGTGTGAAATTGAGATAGTCTTGATGCCTTGAAAGTCATTATACAATTTAAATTCACATTGCCATTAAGGGAAAAATACCTTGACTTCTCGAAGTTTTGAAAAGACACATATCGTGCCACGAAATATCCTCCAAAGGACATGCACTATAATTTGTAATAGTTCCTTGCCTATGGACTACATTGTTTCATTTTCCATTTTCACTCCTTCGATACTAATCTAATATCTATGACCACTTTCGTTTCAGTAAAGGAGAGGCAATCCACGAAATCCTCGTCGAAAGCGATGTAACGATTCAAAGTCTTGAGTTGATTTCCTTATTCTTCTTTCTTTAGATTACATGTTTTTATCAAGATCGAGAATGAAACTCCAAATATGTCGGCGACGCAAGGCCCCACATTATCCCTATTTAAAAAGGTTCAATTTATATAAAAACTAAATCCTATTCATTATTTGGGCAATACCTACAACAATTATTGAAATGTAACGTCTTTTATTGTTTCCAATTTAACTCTCTAAGAGAATTTTTCATTTTCCTAGTTCCATTACTTATTCCATTCATTTTCCATTTTACAAATATGATAAGTGTGATAAAAACTTTTAATAACAACAAGGTTATAAGATTTTACACTCGTGCATAACTATTTCTACATTGTGGCACATACATATCATTGGTTGGGGAATCTGGTATAGCTCATTCAATTTTGAGATACAGTGAATTTTTAACCATCAACATAAGAAGTGCATATAGAACTTCAAAAATTAGAAAATAGGATGGCGGGCATAACAAATATGTGTGCCTATAATGCAAGTGTACTATATCCCATATTGCTCTTTCCATATGTTATTTTCTCCATATTATCACCCAAGTATTTGGTTTGGAGTGGACGTAATAGTTCAATCCTAATTTCAACGCAGAAACACATGTACGACATAATCATCTTTATTGAACCTTATTTTAGGGATCCGTTTAATGCCATTTAAGAAATATAAAGGGAAGTATAAATGTGTGTCTTTGAATTAATATTTAGATTTGAAGTAATTAAAATTAATGCTAATTAAACTAAAATATTGAATGTTCTAATTAAACTGAAATATTGAATGTTTTCTTTTATTGTAACGTATTCTAGTCTAATGTGGTTATAACACTTCCTATAAATGCTAGTGTTTTCCCCTGCAAATCTCGTCTGAAATTAATTTTACGAACCAAATTTAACTAGTAACATCAGATTCGCGCAGTATGGCAAGCCTTAATGTTTATTCCGTACTAGTGGTTTTATTCTTAACTTGCAGGGCTGTAATGGCTACGAAGGAGAACGACCAGATTATTAAGGAAAATAATTGTGAAACTAAAATGGGTTTGCCCTGTGTTCTAGAAGCTTTTATGAGTATTTTCAGGATAGGGAGTATTTCTAACAAGTGTTATGTGAACTTGTTGCGTTGGGAAAAGTTTGCCACTCAGCATTAGTAAAGAGGACTCTTGAAAACCCTCAATTCAAAGACCTAAACCCAGCGACAATAATAGCGAAGAGCATTCAGACATGGAATAATTTCCTTGCATTGATCGATTCACCATCTCCGTCTGCTTAAGGTTATAGGATTGCCTAAGCTAACAAACGGTTACCAGACGTAAGGGGCCCAAAATTTTTCTTTTGTCTTTATTTTTTATATTGTTTTGAAAGCTTCATTAAAATGTGTCATTAAATTTCAGCCTAGTTAAATTATATTTAGTTGTATGGAAATTAAATGGTTCTATAGAAGCCATTACTTAATACATTATGAATTTATAATGCCATTATTTTTAATTTTATAAGATTGGAACTCGGTAACCATCTCAAGTCGAATACTAGATATTGTTTCATATTGTTTCAATTGACACAAATATCATTATTATAAACATTAAGTTCATTTCAATAAAGAGGAATTGGAATGTTCTAGCATGGTGTGAAATTGAGATAGTCTTGATGCCTTGAAAGTCATTATACAATTTAAATTCACATTGCCATTAAGGGAAAAATACCTTGACTTCTCGAAGTTTTGAAAAGACACATATCGTGACACGAAATATCCTCCAAAGGACATGCACTATAATTTGTAATAGTTCCTTGCCTATGGACTACATTGTTTCATTTTCCATTTTCACTCCTTCGATACTAATCTAATATCTATGACCACTTTCGTTTCCGTAGAGGAGAGGCAATCCTGAAATCCTCGTCGAAAGCGATGTAACGATTCAAAGTCTTGAGTTGATTTCCTTATTCTTCTTTCTTTAGATTACATGTTTTTATCAAGATCGAGAATGAAACTCCAAATATGTCGTGACGCAAGGCCCCACATTATCCCTATTTAAAAAGGTTCAATTTATATAAAAACTAAATCCTATTCATTATTTGGGCAATACCTACAACAATTATTGAAATGTAACGTCTTTTATTGTTTCCAATTTAACTCTCTAAGAGAATTTTTCATTTTCCTAGTTCCATTACTTATTCCATTCATTTTCCATTTTACAAATATGATAAGTGTGATAAAAACTTTTTAATAACAACAAGGTTATAAGATTTTACACTTCGCATAACTATTTCTACATTGTGGCACATACATATCATTGGTTGGGGAATCTGGTATAGCTCATTCAATTTTGAGATACAGGTGAATTTTTAACCATCAACATAAGAAGTGCATATAGAACTTCAAAAAATTAGAAAAATAGGATGGCAGACATAACAAATATGTGTGCCTATAATGCAAGTGTACTATATCCCATATTGCTCTTTCCATATGTTATTTTCTCCATATTATCACCCAAGTATTTGGTTTGGAGTGGACGTAATAGTTCAATCCTAATTTCAATGCAGAAACACATGTACGACATAATCATCTTTATTGAACCTTATTTTAGGGATCCGTTTAATGCCATTTAAGAAATATAAAGGGAAGTATAAATGTGTGTCTTTGAATTAATATTTAGATTCGAAGTAATTAAAATTAATGCTAATTAAACTAAAATATTGAATGTTCTAATTAAGTGAAATATTGAATGTTTTCTTTTATTGTAACGTATTCTAGTCTAATGTGGTTATAACACTTCCTATAAATGCTAGTGTTTTCCCTGCAAATCTAAATCTGAAATTAATTTTACTGAACCAAATTTAACTAGTAACATCAGATTCGCGCATGAAGATGGCAAGCCTTAATGTTTATTCCGTACTAGTGGTTTTATTCTTAACTTGCAGGGCTGTAATGGCTACGAAGGAGAACGACCAGATTATTAAGGAAAATAATTGTGAAACTAAAATGGGTTTGCCCTGTGTTCTAGAAGCTTTTATGAGTATTTTCAGGATAGGGAGTATTTCTAACAAGTGTTGCGGTGAACTTGTTGCGTTGGGAAAAGTTTGCCACTCAGCATTAGTAAAGAGGACTCTTGAAAACCCTCAATTCAAAGACCTAAACCCAGCGACAATAATAGCGAAGAGCATTCAGACATGGAATAATTTCCTTGCATTGATCGATTCACCATCTCCGTCTGCTTAAGGTTATAGGATTGCCTAAGCTAACAAACGGTTACCAGACGTAAGGGGCCCAAAATTTTTCTTTTGTCTTTATTTTTTATATTGTTTTGAAAGCTTCATTAAAATGTGTCATTAAATTTCAGCCTAGTTAAATTATATTTAGTTGTATGGAAATTAAATGGTTCTATAGAAGCCATTACTTAATACATTATGAATTTATAATGCCATTATTTTTAATTTTATAGCACTGGAACTCGGTAACCATCTCAAGTCGAATACTAGATATTGTTTCATATTGTTTCAATTGACACAAATATCATTATTATAAACATTAAGTTCATTTCAATAAAGAGGAATTGGAATGTTCTAGCATGGTGTGAAATTGAGATAGTCTTGATGCCTTGAAAGTCATTATACAATTTAAATTCACATTGCCATTAAGGGAAAAATACCTTGACTTCTCGAAGTTTTGAAAAGACACATATCGTGCCACGAAATATCCTCCAAAGGACATGCACTATAATTTGTAATAGTTCCTTGCCTATGGACTACATTGTTTCATTTTCCATTTTCACTCCTTCGATACTAATCTAATATCTATGACCACTTTCGTTTCCGTAGAGGAGAGGCAATCCTGAAATCCTCGTCGAAAGCGATGTAACGATTCAAAGTCTTGAGTTGATTTCCTTATTCTTCTTTCTTTAGATTACATGTTTTTATCAAGATCGAGAATGAAACTCCAAATATGTCGGCGACGTGCGTCCCACATTATCCCTATTTAAAAAGGTTCAATTTATATAAAAACTAAATCCTATTCATTATTTGGGCAATACCTACAACAATTATTGAAATGTAACGTATTTTATTGTTTCCAATTTAACTCTCTAAGAGAATTTTTCATTTTCCTAGTTCCATTACTTATTCCATTCATTTTCCATTTTACAAATATGATAAGTGTGATAAAAACTTTTTAATAACAACAAGGTTATAAGATTTTACACTAGCATAACTATTTCTACATTGTGGCACATACATATCATTGGTAGGGAATCTGGTATAGCTCATTCAATTTTGAGATACAGTGAATTTTTAACCATCAACATAAGAAGTGCATATAGAACTTCAAAAAATTAGAAAAATAGGATGGCAGACATAACAAATATGTGTGCCTATAATGCAAGTGTACTATATCCCATATTGCTCTTTCCATATGTTATTTTCTCCATATTATCACCCAAGTATTTGGTTTGGAGTGGACGTAATAGTTCAATCCTAATTTCAACGCAGAAACACATGTACGACATAATCATCTTTATTGAACCTTATTTTAGTGATCCGTTTAATGCCATTTAAGAAATATAAAGGGAAGTATAAATGTGTGTCTTTGAATTAATATTTAGATTTGAAGTAATTAAAATTAATGCTAATTAAACTAAAATATTGAATGTTCTAATTAAACTGAAATATCGAGTGTTTTCTTTTATTATAACGTATTCTAGTCTAATGTGGTTATAACACTTCCTATAAATGCTAGTGTTTTCCCTTGCAAATCTCGTTTGAAATTAATTTTACGAGCCAAATTTAACTAGTAACATCAGATTCGCGCAGTATGGCAAGCCTTAATGTTTATTCCGTACTAGTGGTTTTATTCTTAACTTGCAGGGCTGTAATGGCTACGAAGGAGAACGACCAGATTATTAAGGAAAATAATTGTGAAACTAAAATGGGTTTGCCCTGTGTTCTAGAAGCTTTTATGAGTATTTTCAGGATAGGGACTATTTCTAACAAGTGTTACGGTGAACTTGTTGCGTTGGGAAAAGTTTGCCACTCAGCATTAGTAAAGAGGACTCTTAAAAACCCTCAATTCAAAGACCTAAAACCAATGACAATAATAGCGAAGAGCATTGGACATGGAATAATTGCCTTGCATTGATCGATTCACCATCTCCGTCGCTTAAGGTTATAGGATTGCCTAAGCTAACAAACGGTTACTGCACGTAAGGGGCCCAAAATTTTCTTTTGTCTTTATTTTTTATATTGTTTTGAAAGCTTCATTAAATGTGTCATTAAATTTCAGCCTAGTTAAATTATATTTAGTTGTATGGAAATTAAATGGTTCTATAGAAGCCATTACTTAATACATTATGAATTTATAATGCCATTATTTTTAATTTTATAGCACTGGAACTCGGTAACCATCTCAAGTCGAATACTAGATATTGTTTCATATTGTTTCAATTGACACAAATATCATTATTATAAACATTAAGTTCATTTCAATAAAGAGGAATTGGAATGTTCTAGCATGGTGTGAAATTGAGATAGTGTTGATGCCTTGAAAGTCATTATACAATTTAAATTCACATCGCCATTAAGGGAAAAATACCTTGACTTCTCGAAGTTTTGAAAAGACACATATCGTGCCATGAAATATCCTCCAAAGGACATGCACTATAATTTGTAATAGTTCCTTGCCTATGGACTACATTGTTTCATTTTCCATTTTCACTCCTTCGATACTAATCTAATATCTATGACCACTTTCGTTTCCGTAGAGGAGAGGCAATCCTGAAATCCTCGTCGAAAGCGATGTAACGATTCAAAGTCTTGAGTTGATTTCCTTATTCTTCTTTCTTTAGATTACATGTTTTTATCAAGATCGAGAATGAAACTCCAAATATGTCGGTGACGTGCGTCCCACATTATCCCTATTTAAAAAGGTTCAATTTATATAAAAACTAAATCCTATTCATTATTTGGGCAATACCTACAACAATTATTGAAATGTAACGTCTTTTATTGTTTCCAATTTAACTCTCTAAGAGAATTTTTCATTTTCCTAGTTCCATTACTTATTCCATTCATTTTCCATTTTACAAATATGATAAGTGTGATAAAAACTTTTTAATAACAACAAGGTTATAAGATTTTACGCTTCGCATAACTATTTCTACATTGTGGCACATACATATCATTGGTAGGGGAATCTGGTATAGCTCATTCAATTTTGAGATACAGGTGAATTTTTAACCATCAACATAAGAAGTGCATATAGAACTTCAAAAAATTAGAAAAATAGGATGGCAGACATAACAAATATGTGTGCCTATAATGCAAGTGTACTATATCCCATATTGCTCTTTCCATATGTTATTTTCTCCATATTATCACCCAAGTATTTGGTTTGGAGTGGACGTAATAGTTCAATCCTAATTTCAACACAGAAACACATGTACGACATAATCATCTTTATTGAACCTTATTTTAGTGATCCGTTTAATGCCATTTAAGAAATATAAAGGGAAGTATAAATGTGTGTCTTTGAATTAATATTTAGATTTGAAGTAATTAAAATTAATGCTAATTAAACTAAAATATTGAATGTTCTAATTAAACTGAAATATCGAATGTTTTCTTTTATTGTAACGTATTCTAGTCTAATGTGGTTATAACACTTCCTATAAATGCTAGTGTTTTCCCCTGCAAATCTCGTTTGAAATTAATTTTACGAACCAAATTTAACTAGTAACATCAGATTCGCGCAGTATGGCAAGCCTTAATGTTTATTCCGTACTAGTGGTTTTATTCTTAACTTGCAGGGCTGTAATGGCTACGAAGGAGAACGACCAGATTAGTAAGGAAAATAATTGTGAAACTAAATGGGTTTGCCCTGTGTTCTAGAAGCTTTTATGAGTATTTTTAGGATAGGGAGTATTTCTAACAAGTGTTGCGGTGAACTTGTTGCGCTTGGAAAAGTTTGCCACTCAGCATTAGTAAAGAGGACTCTTGAAAACCCTCAATTCAAATACCTAAACCCAGCGACAATAATAGTGTTAAATTAAGTGACCCTAATTCTTATTTAAATAAAATACGATGGAAAATAAAATAAAAGTAAAATCCATATAGAACTAGACTTCCTTTATTTTATTTTAGAATAAGGTTTTTTAAACCTTATTAAACTCCATCTATTTTATATTTACTAGGATAAGGTGTTTCAATCCTACTAGAATATGGCTTTACAAGCCTATAAATAGACATAGTCTATTCCTTTTGTATTGATTCAAATTTTCGACATAGTAAATTTTCTTCTCCTCTGCCCGTGGTTTTTTCCCGAAAGGGTTTCCACGTAAAATTTTGTGTTCTTTATTTTTTATTTTATTTTATTTTTTTTCACAATTGGTATCCGAGCTTCTGGGTTGTTCATCTCGATCACGGTAATGGCGTCTTTGAAATATGAAATTCGTTGTTGGATCGCAACACCGATTTGCGTTGTGGCGATTAAGATGCAAGCGGTTCTTGCTTGTGAGATGGATCGGAGGATGCCCCGCTAGGATAGATAAGATGCCTTCGACATTAACAGATGAAGAGAAGAAGCGTAAGGATCGAAAGGCATTAACACAATTGCATCTGTATTTGTCCAATGAAATTTTTGCAGGATGTGATGAAAGAGAAGATCGCCATTGCATTATGGAAGAGGCTAGAACAAATATGTATGTCGAAAACTCTAACAAGCAAGTTGCATATGAAGCGGCGTCTTTATGCTCATCGTTTGGAGGAAGGTGCGTCTGCAGACACTAATAATACTTAACAGTGTTTAAAGAAATTCTCTCAAACTTGGAGGCTATGGAGGTTCAGTATGATAAGGAAGATCTAGGGTTGATTCTACTTTGTTCGTTGCCTCCGTCTTATTCAACCTTTAGAGACACGATTTTATATATAGCGCGAGTGTCTCACGGTTGATGAGGTTTATGATTCTTTAACCTCGTATGATAAGATGAAACAACTTGTGGTTAAACGACTCTCGGGGAGAGGGTCTCATTGTTCGTGGGAGACAAGATCGAAATCATGATGATGATCGTGGTAGGACACAGGAAAGAAATCATCGTGGTAAATCTAAGGGTAGATCAAGTCTTCAAATAGAGGTAAAACTTGTAAATTCAGTAAGAAGAAAGGGCACATTAAACTGAGTGCTATAAGCTACAAAATAAGATTAAAAGGGAGGTCTGCGAATCAAAAGGAAAACAACGAGAAAAATTCGGTGAAGGTGATGTTGTAGAATACTACGGTGATGGTGAACTTCTAGTCGCTTACATCAATGATTCTAAAGTAAGTGAGGAGTGGATACTTGATTGTTTGCACCTTCCATATGAGTCCCAATCGGGATTGGTTTACAACTTACGAAACGATTAATCGAAGGTGTTGTTTTGATGGGAAATAATGCTTCGTGTAAGATCGCGGTGTTGGAACAATTAAAGTTAAGATGTTTGATGGAGTTGTCGAACACTTAGTGACGTGCGGTATGTTCCGAATTGAAAAGAAATTTAATTTCATTGAGTACTCTTGATTCAAAAAGTGCAGATATACGGTGAAAGTGGGGTTTTAAAGATTTCCAAAGGGTCCTTGTTGTGATGAAAGGGCAAAGAAAAAGCGCCAAGTTATATGTTTTTGTGGTTCTCATCATTCTTGGTGATGCGACTTTTCGCTTCCTCTTCCTTGTCGGATGATGATATTACTAAACTTTGGCATATGCGCCTAGGGCATATGAGTGAGAATGGCATGGTAGAATTGAGCAAAGAGGACTTCTTGATGGGCAAGGAATTTGCAAACCGAATTTCTGTGAGCAACTGTGTTTTTGGGAAGCAAAGAGAGTTCGATTCACTAGAGGAATCCATAACACGAATGAAACGTTGGAGTATATTCATTCGATGCGTGGGGACCATCCAGAGTGCCTTCGAGAGGTGGAGCTAATTATATGCTAACCTTTATTGATGATTTTTCTAGAAAAGTTTGGGCGTTCTTCCCAGCAGAAGCGAAGCGATGTGTTTTCCGTATTTAAGTCTTGGAAAATTATGATTGAAAAAGCAGACGGGAAAAGCAGAGATAAAATACCTCCGCATGCGGACAATGGCTTAGAGTTACGTTACGATGAGTTTAATAGATTGTGCAAGTCGAAGGGATCGTGAGACACTTGACGATTCGTCATACTCCACAAACAAAGCGGCGTTGCGAGCGAATGAGCAGAGCGATCATGGAGAAGGTTCGATGTATGTTGTCAAATGCCAACTTACCAAGTCATTTTGGGCGAAGCGACCTCTCTTGCATGTTTTTGATCAACCGATCTCCATCCATTGCCATTGAGAAAAAGACTCCACAAGAGGTATGGTCCAGTAATCCTGCTAATTATTACGATTTAAAGATCTTTGGGTGTCCTGCGTATGTTCATGTTAATAATGGAAAATTGGAACCGAGATCCATTAAATGTGTTTTTCTTGGTTATAAAGTGGTGTAAAAGGGTATAAGTTATGGTGTCTGAAAATAGGAAAGTTGTGATTAGCAGAGATGTTGTTTTTGATGAAGCTGCTATGCTTCCTAACTTATCTCTTAAAGACTCTTCCAATAAAGAAAATCAAAAGCGGTGGAGCATCAGTTAATATAGAGTCGACTCCTCAAGTCGGTACAAAAATTGAGAATAGAGTTGCTTCTTCGCCTCAATACTCTATCGCCAAAAGCAGAACTAAAAGAGAAATTAAACCTCCAAAGAAGTATCTTTGAAGGTGATCTAGTTGCTTATGCTTTAAATGTGGTGAAGATATAGATGCGAATCAAGAGCCATCAAATTATTTCTGAGGCGATTAAATTGTGAAGACTCGAGAAAAATGGATGTTTGCTATGCAAGAGGAGATGGAATCACTCCACAAAAACAAAACATGGGATCTTGTGAAACTTCCTAAAGGTAAGAAGGCATTGTTCGTTGTAAATAGGTGTTTAAAAAGAAAGAAGGGACTCAGGAGTTGAAGAACCTAAATATAAAGTAAGGCTTGTTGCAAAGGGTTACAATCAAGTTCCAGGAGTGGACTTCATAGATGTGTTCTCCCCAGTTGTGAAGCATAGTTCGATTCGAGCTTTGCTTGGTATTGTGGCCATGCATGATTTAGAGCTTGGCGATTAGATGTAAAAGCGCATTTTTGCATAGAGAACTTGAGGAAGATATTTACATGCAACAAACGAGAGGGTTTTGATCTCGAGAAAAAGAGGATTATGTTTGCTTCTTTGAAAAAGTCCCTTTACGGTTTGAAAGCGATCACCAAAGCAAGTGGTACAAGAGGTTTGATTCCTTTATGACTTCTCACAATTTCAAAAGAAGTAGTTTTGTGATTGTGTTTACTTTAAGAAAAACAATGATGGTTCTTTTGTGTATCTACTTCTTTACGTTGATGACATGTTGATAGCAAACAAAAGACAAAGGAGAGATAAGAAAGGTCAAAGCCCAACTAAGTGAAGAATTTGAGATGAAAGATTTGGGACCAACAAAGAAGATACTTGGTATGGAGATTCTTAGAGATAGAAAAACAAGTAAATTGTACCTAAGTCGGAAGGGGTACATTGAGAAACTTCTTTGCGAGTTCAATATATGGAGTGCTAAGCCTGTTAGTACTCCTTTAGCAACCCATTTTAGACTTTCATCGACTTTGTCTCCACAATCGGATGATGAGATTGATTACATGTCACATGTTCCATACTCTAGTGCGGTGGGATCTCTCATGTATGCTATGGTTTGTTCACGTCCCGATTTATCATATGCGATCGGTGCTGATTAGCGAGATATATGGTGAATCACGGTAAAGAACACTGGAAAGCGATTCGATGGATTTTAAGATACTTACGAGGTACTCATCGATGTTTGCTTACAGTTTGGAAGAAGCGAAGATGGAGTTATTGGGTATGTTGATGCTGATTTTCTTTGGAGACCTTGATAGAAGAAGATCTCTCACAGTTATGTCTTTACAATCGGAGGTTGTGCAATAAGTTGGAAAGCCACTTTGCAAACTACGATCGCTTTGTGTCTACCACCAAGAAGTGAGTACATGGCGACATCGAGGCTTGTAAAGAAGCTATTTGGTTGAAGGGACTCTTTAGTGAACTAAATGAAGACCTTCAAATCAGCATGATATTTTGTGATGATCAGTGCCATCTTTCTTACAAAAGATCAAATGTTTCATGAGAGAACAAAACACATTGATGTTCGGTATCATTTTGTTCATGATATTATTGCTCGTGGCGATATTGTTGTGAGCAAAATTAGTACTCATGAAAATCCTGCAGATATGATGACCAAGTCACTTCCTATAACCAAGTTTGAGCATTGCTTAGACTTGGTTGGTGTTCATTGTTGAAGTTAAACCCTTAAGGGGTTTTATGGAAGAGGTGGAGAACTTGTTCGCGATAAAAAAACTTGTTCATTGAGAATTTGTGTCAAGGTGGAGATTGTTAAATTAAGTGACCCTAATTCTTATTTAAATAAAATACGATGGAAAATAAAATAAAAGTAAAATCCATATAGAACTAGACTTCTTTTATTTTATTTTAGAATAAGGTTTTTTAAACCTTATTAAACTCCATCTATTTTATATTTACTAGGATAAGGTGTTTCAATCCTACTAGAATATGGCTTTACAAGCCTATAAATAGACATAGTCTATTCCTTTTGTATTGATTCAAATTTTCGACATAGTAAATTTTCTTCTCCTCTGCCCGTGGTTTTTTCCCGAAAGGGCTTCCACGTAAAATTTTGTGTTCTTTATTTTTTATTTTATTTTTTTTTTCACAAATAGCGAAGAGCATTCAGACATGGAATAATTGCCTTGCATTGATCGATTCACCATCTCCGTCTGCTTAAGGTTATAGGATTGCCTAAGCTAACAAACGGTTACCAGACGTAAGGGGCCCAAAATTTTTCTTTTGTCTTTATTTTTTATATTGTTTTGAAAGCTTCATTAAAATGTGTCATTAAATTTCAGCCTAGTTAAATTATATTTAGTTGTATGGAAATTAAATGGTTCTATAGAAGCCATTACTTAATACATTATGAATTTATAATGCCATTATTTTTAATTTTATAGCACTGGAACTCGGTAACCATCTCAAGTTGAATACTAGATATTGTTTCATATTGTTTCAATTGACACAAATATCATTATTATAAACATTAAGTTCATTTCAATAAAGAGGAATTGGAATGTTCTAGCATGGTGTGAAATTGAGATAGTCTTGATGCCTTGAAAGTCATTATACAATTTAAATTCACATTGCCATTAAGGGAAAAATACCTTGACTTCTCGAAGTTTTGAAAAGACACATATCGTGCCACGAAATATCCTCCAAAGGACATGCACTATAATTTGTAATAGTTCCTTGCTTATGGACTACATTGTTTCATTTTCCATTTTCACTCCTTCGATACTAATCTAATATCTATGACCACTTTCGTTTCCGTAGAGGAGAGGCAATCCACGAAATCCTCGTCGAAAGCGATGTAACGATTCAAAGTCTTGAGTTGATTTCCTTATTCTTCTTTCTTTAGATTACATGTTTTTATCAAGATCGAGAATGAAACTCCAAATATGTCGGCGACGTGCGTCCCACATTATCCCTATTTAAAAAGGTTCAATTTATATAAAAACTAAATCCTATTCATTATTTGGGCAATACCTACAACAATTATTGAAATGTAACGTCTTTTATTGTTTCCAATTTAACTCTCTAAGAGAATTTTTCATTTTCCTAGTTCCATTACTTATTCCATTCATTTTCCATTTTACAAATATGATAAGTGTGATAAAAACTTTTTAATAACAACAAGGTTATAAGATTTTACGCTTCGCATAACTATTTCTACATTGTGGCACATACATATCATTGGTTGGGGAATCTGGTATAGCTCATTCAATTTTGAGATACAGGTGAATTTTTAACCATCAACATAAGAAGTGCATATAGAACTTCAAAAAATTAGAAAAATAGGATGGCAGGCATAACAAATATGTGTGCCTATAATGCAAGTGTACTATATCCCATATTGCTCTTTCCATATGTTATTTTCTCCATATTATCACCCAAGTATTTGGTTTGGAGTGGACGTAATAGTTCAATCCTAATTTCAACGCAGAAACACATGTACGACATAATCATCTTTATTGAACCTTATTTTAGTGATCCGTTTAATGCCATTTAAGAAATATAAAGGGAAGTATAAATGTGTGTCTTTGAATTAATATTTAGATTTGAAGTAATTAAAATTAATGCTAATTAAACTAAAATATTGAATGTTCTAATTAAACTGAAATATTGAATGTTTTCTTTTATTGTAACATATTCTAGTCTAATGTGGTTATAACACTTCCTATAAATGCTAGTGTTTTCCCCTGCAAATCTCGTTTGAAATTAATTTCTGAACCAAATTTAACTAGTAACATCAGATTCGCATGATATGGCAAGCCTTAATGTTTATTATTCAGTACTAGTGGTTTTATTCTTAACTTGCAGGGCTGTAATGGCTACGAAGGAGAACGACCAGATTATTAAAGAAAATAATTGTGCAACTAAAATGGGTTTGCCCTGTGTTCTAGAAGCTTTTATGAGTATTTTCAGGATAGGGAGTATTTCTAACAAGTGTTGCGGTGAACTTGTTGCGTTGGGAAAAGTTTGCCACTCAGCATTAGTAAAGAGGACTCTTGAAAACCCTCAATTCAAAGACCTAAACCCAGCGACAATAATAGCGAAGAGCATTCAGACATGGAATAATTGCCTTGCATTGATCGATTCACCATCTCCGTCTGCTTAAGGTTATAGGATTGCCTAAGCTAACAAACGGTTACCAGACGTAAGGGGCCCAAAATTTTTCTTTTGTCTTTATTTTTTATATTGTTTTGAAAGCTTCATTAAAATGTGTCATTAAATTTCAGCCTAGTTAAATTATATTTTGTTGTATGGAAATTAAATGGTTCTATAGAAGCCATTGCTTAATGCGCTATAATTTTATACATGCCATTATTTTTAATTTTATAGCGCTCGAACTCGGTAACCATCTCAAGTCGAGCACTAGATATTGTTTCATATTGTTTAAATTGACACAAATATCTTTACTATAAACATTAAGATCATTTCAATAAAGTGGAATTGGAATGTTCTCCCATGTGTGAAATATAAACAATCCCGATTCCTTGAAAGTTTTTGTACAATTTAAATTCACATTGCCGTTAAGGGAAAAATACCTTGACTTCTCGAAGGTTTGAAAAGAGACATATCGTGCCATGAAATATCCTCCAAAGTACATGTACTATAATTTGTAATAGTTCCTTGCCTATGGACTCCTTTGTTTCATTTTCCATTTTCACTGCTTCGATACTAATCTAATAGTTATAACCACTTTCGTTTTTGTAGAGGAGAGGCAATCTTGAAATCCTCTTCGAGAATGATGTAACGATCCAAAGTCTTAACTTGATTTCCTTATTCTTTTTCTTTAGATTACATTCTTTTATCAAGATCGAGAATGAAACTCCAAATATGTCGGCGATGTACGTCCTACATTCTCCTTATTAAAAAATGTTCAATTTATGTAAAAACTATATCCTATTCATTATTTGGGCAATACCTACGATAGTTATTGAAATGTAACATCTTTTGTTGTTTCCAATTTAACTCTCTAAGAGAATTTTTCATTTTCCTAGTTCCGTTACTTATTCCACTAAAAGCTTTCATTCATATTTCAGAAAAACTGGGCCAGAACGCGTACATCTAAAAAGTTAACATAGAATGAAGAAGAAAATAACCAAATTGAAGTCCTACGATAAAGACATACATCAACTTAATTTCAGAACAGGAAATATTTTTGATGAACTAATTTTGAATTTCAATCATTTAGTTGAGATTTTCCATTTTACAAATATGATAAGTACGATAAAAACTTTTTAACAACAACAAGGTTATAAGATTTTACGCTTCGCATAACTATTTCTACATTGTGGCACATATATATCACTGGTAGGGGAATATGGTATAGCTCATTCAATTTTGAGATACACGTGAATTTTTAACCATCAACATAACAAGTGCATATAGAACTTCAAAAAATTAGAAAAATAGGATGGGAGAGATAACAAATATGTGTGTCTATAATGCAAGTGTACTATATCCCATATTGCTCTTTCCATATGTTATTTTCTCCATATTATCGCCCAGGTATTTGGTTTGGAGTTGACGTAGTAGTTCAATCCTAGTTTTAATGCAGAAACACATCTATGACATAATCATCTTTATTGAACATTATTTTCGTGATCCGTTTAATGCCATTTAAGAAATATAAAGGGAAGTATGAATATGTGTCTTTGAATTAATATGTAGATTTGAAGTAATTAAAATGAATGCTAATTAAACTCAAAAATTGAATGTTTGTTAGAATTAAGTGACCCGAATCTTTATTTAAATGAAATAAAGTGGTAAAATAAAATAAAAGAAGAATCCATATAGAATTACACTTCTTTTATTTTATTTTAGAACAAGGTTTTTTAAACCTTATTAAATTCTATCTATTTGATATTGATTAGAATAAGGTGTTTGAGTCTTACTAGAATATGACTTTACAAGCCTATAAATAGACATAGTCTATTCCTCTTGTAATTATTCGAATTCGGCATAGTGGATTTTCTTCTCCTCTGCCCGTGGTTTTTTCCCGAAAGGTTTTCCACGTAAAAATATGTGTGTTCTTTATTTTTATTTTATTTTATTTTATTTTTTCACAAATTAGTATCAAAGCTTCCAGGTTGTTCATTTCGATCATGGTAACGGCATATTTGAAGTATGAAATTTCGCTGTTGGATTGCAACACCAGATTTGCATTGTGGCAGATTAAGATGCAAGTAGTTCTTGCGCAGATGGATCTAGAGGATGCCCTGCTAGGGATAGATAAGATGCCTTCGACTTTAACAGATGAAGAGAAGAAGTGTAAGGATTGAAAGGCGTTAACACAATTACATCTGCATTTGTCCAACGAAATTTTACAGGATGTGATGAAAGAGAAGACCGCCGCTGCATTATGGAAGAGGCTAGAACAAATATGTATGTTGAAAACTCTAACAAGCAAGTTGCATATGAAGCAACGTCTTTATGCTCATCGTTTGGAGGAAGGTGCGTCTGTACACGAACACTTAATAGTGTTTAAAGAAATTCTCTCAAACCTGGAGGCCAGAGAGGTTCAGTATGATAAGAAAGATCTAGGGTTGATTCTGCTTTGTTCGTTGCCCCCGTCTTATTCAACCTTTAGAGACACGATTTTATATAGCCGCGAGTCTCTCACAGTTGATGAGGTTTATGATTCTTTGACCTCGTATGATAAGATGAAGCATATTGTGGTTAAACCCGACTCTCAGGGAGAGAGTCTCATTGCTCATGGGAGACAAGATCAGAGTGCTGATAATGATCATGGAAGGACACAGGAACAGAATCCTCGCAGTAAATCTAAGGGTAGATCGAAGTCTTCAAACAGAGGTAAAACTTATAACTTCTGCAAGAAGAAAGGGCACATTAAATCTGAGTGCTATAAGCTACAGAACAAGATTAAAAGGGAGGCTGTGAATCAAAAGGGAAAACAACCAGAAATTTCCGGTGAAGCTGATGTTGTAGAAGACTGCAGCGATGGTGAACTTCTAGTCGCTTCTGTCAATGATTCTAAATTAAGCGAAGAGTGGATACTTTATTCAAGTTGCACCTTCCACATGAGTCCCAATAGGGATTGGTTTACAACTTACGAAACAGTGTCTGAAGGTGTTGTTTTGATGGGAAATAATGCTTCATGTAAAATCACAAGTGTTGGAACAATTAAAGTTAAGATGTTTGATGGAGTTGTCAGAACACTTAGTGACGTGCGACATGTTCCAGAATTGAAGAGAAATTTAATTTCGTTGAGTACTATTAATTCAAAAGGGTACAGATGCACAGTTGAAAGTGAGGTTTTAAAGATTTCCAAAGGTTCCCTTGTTGTGATGAAAGGCCAAAGAAAGACTACTAAGTTATATGTTTTGCAGGGTTCTACTATTACTGGTGATGCAGCTGTCGCTTTCTCTTCCTTGTCAGATGATGATATTACTAAACTTTGGCATATGCGCCTAGGGCATATGAGTGAGAATGGCATGGTAGAATTAAGCAAAAGAGGACTTCTTGATGGGCAAGGAATTTGCAAACTAAATTTCTGTGAGCACTATGTTTTTGGGAAGTAAAAGATAGTTCGATTCACTAGAGGAATCCATAACACGAAGGGAACGTTGGAGTATATTCATTCTGATCTGTGGGGACCATCCAGAGTGCCTTCGAGAGGTGGAGCTAATTATATGCTAACCTTAATTGATAATTTTTCCAGAAAAGTTTAGGTGTTCTTCCTGAAGCAAAAAAGTGATGTGTTTTCCGCATTTAAGTCTTGGAAAATTATGATTGAAAAATAGATGGGAAAACAAGTAAAATACCTCCCTATAGACAATGGCTTAGAGTTCTGTTCTGATGAGTTTAATAGATTGTGCAAGTCAGAAGGGATCGTAAGACACTTGACAGTTTTTCATACTCCATAGCAAAACGGCATTGCAGAACGAATGAACAGAATGATCATGGAGAAGGTTCGATGTATGTTGTCAAATGACAACTTACAAGTCGTCGTTTTAGGCGTAAGCGACCTCTCATTGCATGTTTTTGATCAACCGATCTCCATCCGTTGCCATTGAGAAAAAGACTCCACAAGAGGTATGGTTTGGTAATCCTGCTAATTATTCTGATTTAAAGATTTTTAGGTGTCCTGCGTATGCTCATGTTGATAATGGAAAATTGGAATCGAGATCCATTAAATGCATTTTTCTTGGTTATAAAGCTGGTGTAAAAGAGTATAAGTTATGGTGTCCTGAAAATAGAAAAGTTGTTATTAACAGAGATGTTATTTTTGATGAAACTGCTATGCTACCTAACTTATCTCTTAAAGACTCTTCCAATAAAGAAAATCAAAAGCAGGTGGAGCATCAGATTAATACAGAGTTTACTCCTTAAGCCAGTAAAAAATTGAGAATAGAGTTGCTTCTTCATCGCAATACTCTATTGCCAAAAACAAAACTAGAAGAGAAATTAAACCTCCAAAGAAGTATACCGAGGCTGATCTAGTTACTTATGCTTTAAATGTGGCTGAAGATATAAATGCGAATCAAGAGCCATCTAATTATTTTGAGGTGGTTAGCTGTGAAGACTTAGAAAAGTGGATGTTTTGTAACCCCAAACCCAGCCTGGAAGTTTGGCTCGAATCTGGCGTGTCACATTGAAGTGTTTTTTTTCGAAAACCATGTTTCCATTAAAAACCCTTCTTAATAATTAAAAACTTATACCCTTTTTAAACCTTGTTAGAAAACCTTAGCTGAATAACATTCTTAACAACTTTGTAAAAATCTTGGCAGTTGCGGAAGCTTAGCTTAAAACAATTGCGGATACGTGATGTTTTGAAAACAGTAGTTGCTTTGGAAAACCGTGTTCTAATACTAGCAATTATAAGAACAATAAATAAAATTCCAAATTAGAAATCTGGAAAATTACAACGGCTTTACTACAACCCACATAAAATAATTTAAAAGCAATAATCAAAACTGTAACATAAACAGTGTGTGTAGCTCCTTCTAAGCCCCTCGTAGCTGCTCGATCACGTCTAAAGTGGAAATTACTGTAAGGTTAATAAGCGGGGTGAGTTTACTTAAAGCTCGATTGTGTAACCCCTACTATATAAAAGGAACAAGTCAGTCATATAAAATAATTAAAAGTCCGGCCCTAGCCCTACTTACAGTTTCAGTATCAATTGGGCCTTAGCCCATTATAACAGAGAGTACCAGATGGGCCTTAGCCCATTACAGAATAAGAAACATTATCAGAGCTAGAATCAAAATCAGAATAAGGTGACAGAATCAAAATGTGAATGCAATCCCAACCCAATCCATCCGTATACACCCCCGTACGAACCTTACACCATGTGGGGAGACTACTTGACCCACCCAACTGCTACACACCACAGAAATTACAGCGAGACTGCCAGATATTGTGATGAAGTCACCAGATATAGATATTGTGGCTAGGCCACCAGAACAGATATGTATATATATATATGTGGCGAAGCCACCAGATTGCAGCGAGGCTGCCAGATATTGTGACGAAGTCACCAGAACAGATATATGTGGCGAGGCCACCAGATTGCAGTGAGGCTGCCAGAACGCTTCCTCCATCAATATAAACCCATGTCCCATGCAACAGAAATAATATGTCATGGCGTACGTATACAGAAACAGAAGATCATGCTTTTCAAAAAAAATAACCCTAGGGGTAAAATTGTAATTTTACATACATAAGGGTATTTCAGTAATTATTAACTATTGCTAAGGTTTCATGCTCATTCTAACGTTTACCAAGTAATCAGAAGTACTTACCTCGTCTTTTTACCAAAGTGGGCCCGTTGGCCCATTAGCCCGTTTTTGGCCCATTAAGCCCAAAAATACCGTTGTGCACGAAAATGCACACTCTGCACTCTAATCATCCAAATGCACCATATTCATTAACAACTGTCTCACGAGCGCTCGCACGCTCGCGAGTTCACAAAATACCAACGTTTTGGTATTTTGGCTTATACCGATTCAGTCTAAGGGAGGGTGTCGTTTACATACCTGGTTGATAACGATTGATGACGATAACTCCCACGCGATAATCTTACAATCGATCACTAACACATCAGACTTATGAATTAAGGATAACTAACATAAATCCTCGTCAACTAACCCAATCATCACACAAGTTAGTCATTTACGCACGAGGGGCAAAATAGTTATTTTACCCTCTAGGGGTAAATCGGTAATTTTACAAACCAGGGGTATTTTGGTAATTTTACAAACCAGGGGTATTTTGGTAATTTTACAAATCGAGGGTATTTCGATAATTTGGTAAACTAAAGTATTCTAAACAGGGATAACAATATGAATGGGCCTAAAGCCCTTTCTTGGCCCAAGTGGGCCCACACGCTCGTGTGGCCCTTTTAGCCCAAATCTAGCCACAGATATGAGATTCACCTAGCCTAGTCCAATATTTACTACACAATCAAACAACTTATCCATTTGGGCTCGTAGGCCCATTGGGCCCACATGGCCTCTTTCGGCCCATCACGGCCCGGAGTAGCCATCCTACAGCCAGAGTAGTGAGAAATACACACCTGTTAGGAGACTGCAGTTAATCCGCGCTCCAAACACTCTTAGCTGATGCCCAACCCAAACGAGCACGTCACAAAGCGAAAGGGATCAGCCAAGAAGGGTATGCCTACTCTCCTTATGGTTTGCTCTATTTAAAGCCAGTTCTCCATCTACTCTTATGTTAGCTTCCCGATGTGGGATCCCTCCATCACCGGAGTTTAAAACCAACACCAACTCTTGCCATCCCAACATAGCAAAATAATCAACCTTTGCGTGCCAAGGGATTCGAACCAAAGTCCTCTCACATGCCAACTCACGCCACCACCACTAGGCCATCAACTCATCTGTGTCATAAATCCAACACATTAAACTTTAAAGCGCACCTACTTGCTTCCAGATTTATTGAAAAGAAAAACCAAAATATATTGCAAGAGCCAAGACTTGAACCTTAGACCCCTTGCTTCCTCTATGGCGTCACTTCCTTATCCCCTAAGTGGCGCCACCTTGCCACTACACCACACTCCTTTTTGTGGCACAATTTCTCCAACAATATACTTAAGGCCTACCTACTACACCTAGGATTTGATACACCTTAAACCAAATTTTTGCTAGAGTCCAGGTTTGAAGCCAAGACTTCTCCAACACTTCTCAACATACTTTACCACTAAAACAAGCCTTCATTAACGAAATTTACATGCACAACAAAATATTAAAAGCTGCCTTCAACCGCTCTCATGCTCAAGGCCCAAAACTTTTAGGCCCAAATTCAGGGTGTTACATGTTTGCTATGCAAGAGGAGATGGAATCACTCCACAAAAATAGAACATGGGATCTTGTGAAACTTCCTAAAAGTAAAAAGGCTGTTCGTTGTAAATAAGTGTTAAAAAAGAAAGAAGGGACTCCAGGAGTTGGAGAACCCAGATATAAAGCAAGGCTTGTTGCAAAGGTTACAGTCAAATTCCAGGAGTGGACTTCACAAATGTGTTCTCCCCAATTGTTAAGCACAGTTCGATTCGAGCTTTGCTTGGCATTGTGGCCATGCATGATTTGGAGCTTGAGCAATTAGATGTAAAAACTGTATTTTTGCATGGAGAACTTGAGGAGGATATTTACATGTTACAGTCTCAAAAAAAGAGGACTATGTTTGCTTGCTGAAAAAGTCCCTTTACAATTTGAAACAGTCATCAAGACAGTGGTACAAGAGGTTTGATTACTTTATGACTTCTCATGATTTCAAAAGAAGTAGTTTTGATAGTTGTGTTTACTTTAAGAAAAACAGTGATAGTCCTTTTGTGTATCTACTTCTTTATTTTGATGACATGATGATAGCAGCAAAAGATAAATGAGAGATAAGAAAGGTTAAAGCCCAACTAAGTGAAGAATTTGAGATGAAAGATTTGAGACCAGCAAAGAAGATACTTGGTATGGAGATTCTCAGAGATAGAAAAGCAAGTAAATTGTACCTAAGTCAGAAGGGGTGCATTGAGAAAGTTTTTTGTAGGTTTGCAGAGTGTTAAGCTTGTTAGTACTCCTTTAGCAGCCCATTTCAGACTTTCATCGGCTTTGTCTCCACAATCAGATGATGAGATTGAGTACATGTCACATGTTTCATACTCTAGTGCAGTGGGATCTCTCATGTATGCTATGGTTTGTTCACGTCCAGATTTATCATATGCAGTTAGTGCAGTTAGCAGATATATGGTGAATCCCGGTAAAGAATATTGGAAAGCAGTTCAGTGGATTTTAAGATACTTACGAGGTATTACTAATGTTGGCTTACAATTTGGAAGAACTAGAGATGGAGTCATTGGGTATGTTGATGCTGATTTTGCTGGAGACCTTGATAGAAGAAGATCTCTCACAGGTTGTCTTTACAATCGGAGGTTGTGCAATCAGTTGGAAAGCCACTTTGTAAACTACAGTCACTTTGTCTACCACTGAAGCTGAGTACATGGCGATTACTGAGGCTTGTAAATAAGCTATTTGGTTGAAAGGACTCTTTAGTGAACTCAATGAAGACCTTCAAATCAGTACATGATATTTTGTGTGATGAGTGCCATCTTTCTTACAAAAGATCAAATGTTTCATGAGAGAACAAAACACATTGATGTTTGATATCATTTTGTTCGTGATATTATTGCTCGTGGTGATATTGTTGTGAGCAAAATTAGTACTCATGGAAATCCTGCAGATATGATGACTAAGTCACTTCCTATAACCAAGTTTGAGCATTGCTAGACTTGGTTGGTGTTCATTGTTGAATTTAAACCCTTAAGGGGTTTTATGGAAAAGGTGGAGAATTTGTTCATTGAAAGTTCGCGATGAAGAACTTGTTCATTGAGAATTTGTGTCAAGGTGGACATTGTTAGAATTAAGTGACCCGAATCCTTATTTAAATAAAATACAGTGGTAAAATAAAATAAAAGAAGACTCCATATAGAATTACACTTCTTTTATTTTAATTTAGAATAAGGTTTTTCAAACCTTATTAAATTTTATCTATTTTATATTGATTAGAATAAAGTGTTTGAGTCTTACTAGAATATGGCTTTACAAGCCTATAAATAGACATAGTCTATTCCTCTTGTAATTATTCGAACTCGACATAGTAAATTTTCTTCTCCTCTGCCCATGGTTTTTCCCAAAAGGGTTTCCACATAAAAATCTGTGTGTTCTTTATTTTTTTATTTTATTTTATTTTTTCACAATGTTCTAATAAAATTGAAATATTGAATGTTTTCTTTTATTGTAACGTATTCTAGTCTAATGTGGTTATAACACTTCCTATAAACGCCAATTTTTTCCCTTGCAAATCTCGTTCGAAATTAATTTTACGAACCAAATTTACTAGTAACATAAGATTCGCGCAGTATGGCAAGCCTTAATGTTTATTCCGTACTAGTGGTTTTATTCTTAACTTGCGGGGCAGTAATGGCTACGAAGGAGAACGACCAAATTATTAAGGAAAATAATTGTGAAACTAAAATGGGTTTGCCTTGTGTTCTAGAAGCTTTCACGAGTATTTTCAAGACAAGGAGTATTTCTACAAGTGTTCCGGCGAACTTGTTGTGTTGGGAAAAGTTTGCCACTCAGCATTAGTAAAGAGGACTCTTGAAAATCCTCAATTCAAAGACCTAAAACTAGTGACAATTATAACGAAGTGCATTCAGACGTGGAATAATTGCCTTGCATTGATCTATTCACCATCTCCGTCTACTTAAGGATATAAGATTGCCTAAGCTAACAAACGGTTACCAGACGTAAGGGGCCTAAAATTGTTCTTTTGTCTTTACTTATGATATTATTCCGAAAGCTTCATTGAAATGTGTCATTAAATTTAAGCCTAGTTAAATTGACACAAATATCCTTATTATAAACATCTCAACTCGAGCACTAGATATTGTTTCATATTGTTTAAATTGACACAAATATCCTTATTATTAACATTAAGTTCACCTCAATAAAGTGAATTGGAATGTTCTAGCATGGTGTGAAATTGAAACAATCTCAATTCCTTGAAAGTCTTTATACAATTTAAATTCACATTGCCTTTAGGGGAAAAATACCTTGACTTCTCGATGTTTTGAAAAGGCACATATCGTGCCACGAAATATCCTCCAAAGGACATGCACTATAATTTGTAATAGTTCCTTGCCTATGGACTCCTTTGTTTCATTTTCCATTTTCACTCCTTCGATACTAATCTAATATCTATGACCACTTTCGTTTATGTAAAGGAGAGGCAATCTTGAAATCCTCGTCAAAAGCGATATAAGGATTCAAAGTCTTGACGTGATTTCCATATTCTTCTTTCTTTAGATTACATATTTTTATCAAGATCGAGAATGAAACTCCAAATAGGTCAGCGACGTACGTCCCACATTCTCCCTATTAAAAAAGGTTCAATTTATATAAAAACTAAATCCTATCCATTATTTGGGCAATACCTACGACAGTTATTGAAATGTAACGTCTTTTGTTGTTTCCAATTTAACTCTATAAGAGAATTTTTTTTTTCTAGTTCTATTACTTATTCCAATAAAATCTTCCACTCATAATTTAGAAAAATTGGGTTGGAACGCTTACACCTAAAAAGTTAACGTAGAATGAAGAAGAAACTAACCGAATTGGAGTCCTACGATAAAGACATACATCGACTTAATTTTAGAACGAAAAATATTTTTGATGAACTAATTTTGAATTTCAATCATTTAGTTGCCATTTTCCATTTTACAAATATGATAAGTGTGATAAGTGTGATAAAAAATTTTTAACAACAAGAAGGTTATAAGATTTTACGCTTCGCATAACCATTTCTACATTGTGTCGCATACATATCACGGGTAGGGGAATCTGGTATAGCTCATTCAATTTTGAGATACACGTGAATTTTTAACCATCAACAAAACAAATGCATATAGAACTTCAAAAAATTAGAAAAATAGGACGGCATACATAACAAATCTGTGTACCTGTAATGCAAGTGTACTATATGCCATATTGTTCTTTCCATATGTTATTTTCTCCATATTATCGCCCACGTGTTTGGTTTGGAGTGGACGTAATAGCTCAATCCTAGTTTCAACTCAGAAACACGTGTACTACATAATCATCTTTATTTAACCTTAATTTTGTGATCTGTTTAATGCCATTTAAGAACTATAATGGGAAGTATAAATGTGTGCCTTTGAATTAATATTTAGATTTGAAGTAATTAAAATTAATGCTAATTAAACTAAAATAATGAATGTTCTCATTAAATTGAAATATTGAATGTTTTCTTTTATTGTAATGTATTCAAGTCTAATGTGGTTATAACACTTCCTATAAATGCCAATTTTTTCCCCTGTAAATCTTGTTCAAAATTAATTTTACGAACCAAATTTAACTAGTAACATCAGATTCGCGTAGTATGGAAAGCCTTAATGTTTATTCCGTACTAGTTGTTTTTTTCTTAACTTGCGGGACAGTAATGGCTACGAAGGAGAACGACCAGATTATTAAGGAAAATAATTGTGAAACTAAAGTGGGTTTGCCCTGTGTTCTAGAAGCTTTCACGAGTATTTTCAAGAAAGGGAGTATTTCTAACAAGTGTTGCGGCGAACTTGTTGTGTAGGGAAAAGTTTACCACTCAACATTAGTAAAGAGGACTCTTGAAAATCCTCAATTCAAAGTCCTAAACCTAGCGACAATTTTAGCGAAGAGCATTCAGACATGGACTAATTGCCCTGCACTGATCGATTCACCATCTCCGTCTGCGTAAGGATATAGGATTGCCTAAGCTAACAAACGGTTACAAAACGTAAGGGGCCCAAAATTGTTCTTTTGTCTTTATTTTTTATATTGTTCCGAAAGCTTCAATAAAATGTGTCATTAAATTAAAGCCTAGTTAAATTATATTTAGTTGTTCAGTAATTAAATGGTTCTATAGATGCCATTACTTAATACACTATGATTTTATACATGCCATTATTTTTAATTTTATAGCACTGGAACTCGGTAGCCATCTCAAGTCGAGCACTAGATATTCTTTCATATTGTTTAAATTGACACAAATATCATTACTATAAACATTAAGTTCATTTCAATAAAGTGGAACTGGAATGTTCTAGCAATGTGTGAAATTGAAACAATCTCGATTCCTTGAACGTCTTTATACAATTTAAATTCACATTGCCTTTAAGGGAAAAATACGTTGACTTCTCGAAGATTTGAACAGGCACATATCGTGCCACGAAATATCCTCCAAAGGACATGCACTATAATTGGTAATAGTACCTTGCCTATGGACTCCTTTGTTTCATTTTCCATTTCCACTCCTTTGATACTAATCTAATATCTATGACCACTTTCGTTTCTGTAGAGGACAGGCAATCTTGAAATCCTCGTTGAAATCTATGTAACGATTCAAAGTCTTAACTTGATCTCCTTACTCTTCTTTTTTTAGATTATTTTTTTTATCAAGATCGAGAATGAAACTCCAAATATGTCGACGACTTACGTCCCACATTCTCCCTATTAAAAAAGGTTCAATTTATATAAAAACTAAATCCTATTCATTATTTGGGCAATACCTACGATAGTTATTGAAATGTAATGTCATTTTTTGTTTCCAATTTATCTCTCTAGGAGAATTTTTCATTTGCCTAGTTCCATTACTTATTCCACTAAAAGCTTCCATTCATATTTCAGAAAAATTGGGCCCGAACGCTTACGCCTAAAAAGTTAACGTAGAATGAAGAAGAAAATAATCGAATTGGAGTCCCACGATAAAGACATACATCGACTTAATTTCAGAACGGGAAATATTTTTATTAATTAAATTTGAATTTTAATCATTTAGTTGCCATTTTCCATTTTACAAATATGATAAGTGTGATAAAAACTTTTTAACAACAACAAGGTTATAAGATTTTACGCTTCGCATAACTATTTCTACATTGTGGCACATACATATCACTGGTAGGGGAATCTGGTATAGCTCATTCGATTTTGAGATACACGTGAATTTTGAACCATCAACATAGCAAGTGCATATAGAACTTCAAAAAATTGGAAAAATATGACGGCACACATAACGAATGTATGTGCCTGTAATGCAAGTGTACTATATCCCATATTGCTCTTTCCATATGTTATTTTCTCCATATTATCGTCCAGGTGTTTGGTTTGCAGTGGACGTAGTAGTTCAATCTTAGTTTCAATGCAGAAACACATGTACGATATAATCATCTTTATTGAACCTTATTTTCGTGATCTGTTTAATGCCATTTAAGAATTTTAAAGGGAAGTATAAATGTGTGTCTTTGAATTAATATTTAGATTTGAAGTAATTAAAATTAATCTAATTAAACTGAAATATTGAATGTTCTAATTAAATTGAAATATTGAATGTTTTCTTTTACTGTAATGTATTCTAGTCTAATGTGGTTATAACACTTTCTATAAACGCCAGTTTTTTCCCTTGCAAATCTCGTTCGAAATTAATTTTACGAACCAAATTTAACTAGTAACATCAGATTTGCATAGTATGTAACATCCTTAGCCCGAGTCCGATCGCTGGTTTAGGCTATGAGGTATTACTGAGCTAAACATTTAATTTCATTCACATAATCTATCAACTAAAATAGAAATCGAGCTGAATACATACCGATTCTTGAGTTATATATATATATATGCCATTTTCACATGGCCAAAATATTTACAATTATAAATACATATCTATTATCAGCCTAACCTATACATGCCATATCAAGGTCAAAATATAATTGTACCAAAAAGGGTCTATAGTATGATGAACCGCTAATGATCCCCGATACGGTGGCCAAAATCAACAATCTATAAAATAGAGAAATAAGAAACAGAGTAAGCTTTCGAGGCTTAGTAAGTTTTAAGCATTTCAACTATAAAAGCTTGTCATTTAAAACGAATATTGAATATAACAAAACTCATATTCTAATTGTAATTCACTTAGTCGAATATACACAAGTACACTAGTTATAATTCCTATTGGCCGAATATGTATATATGTATACACAAGAAAATTTCTAGCACATATTTCACTATCTACATGGCTTATATGATTACTTTTAGTCACATACTTTCGTAGAATGACTTACATTGACCGAATAGGTCATTGTCTTATCCTCAAATATCGAATTCATCCACACACACACATATACACATATATATATATATATATATATCGTTCTTTGATACTAATAAATCACTTTGAAATCAATTCACATATGAGAACATAACATGTACCTTAACATGTAAAATATATATTTTACTTATACAACGATAGTTACCACGGACATTCAATGTCGTAATCTTACTTAACTTACTGGCATCGGTCCTGTCAAGTCTTAGAACTCGGAACACATTACTAGCATAAGCCTGCGGGTCTTTAACCTGGATATTTTTCGAGCACGTAGCCTGCGGACCTCAAGTCCGGATATATTTCCAGCATATAGCCTGCGGATCTCATGTCTGGATATATTTCCAGCATATAGCCTGTGGATCTCATGTCCGGATATATTTCAAATCTTATACATACTTGGTCTTATTTTAACACATCTCAGTCATCTTATGACTTTAGTAATCATATATTACATTTGAATATAAACTCAATATGCACATCATCATTCACATTTCGGCTCAAGAGTTATACCTCATATCACACATTCATTTCACCATTCAATCTTAAACTCAAAGTGACCATTAGACTATAAGTCATATACATGCATTATTTATTATACAACCTTTATATTTCACATAATTTGTGCACACACACCATTAATCTACTAATTAACTAAACACTTTAGAAATTTTCTTTAACTAAACATGTATTCGGCAATGACCACAACAATTTAACAAACCTTAAAAACAAACCACAACATTTTAAATTCATCTAATTACCCCCAATGACCGAATGCACATTTATATATAATAAAACTCAAATAACACAAAATTTTCTTTCCAAAATGCATATATATATACATACGACAACTTCAATTCATACCTCCCAACAATGAATTCAACTTATTCATTTAAGCTACTTTAACATATAAATAACATCTTCCAAAAACTTATCAAATTAACACAAATTTATCAACTTGCCGAATGGCTATATGTTCAAGGATTCATGAATTTAAACCATGGGTTAACTATACTATGCACTTATCAATTTAATCTCATAATCAATCAAAATAAAAATCACAATACATACCTTTAAATTGGGATAGCCATGGCCAAATGCCTTGGTTTCTTCTTCAATATTTTCTTTCTCAATTTTGGCAATGAAGAAAGAAAGATGAGAATCCCTTATTTTATTATCTTTACCTTATTTTACTAATTATTTTTATTTCAAAATATTGCCATTTCTTATTATAATACTTAAATAAACATATATTATCTAACAACCATCATTATGGCAGCCACCAAAAACAAAAAAATGGGTATTTGACATGCAAGTCCAATCTTTTTATGACATGCATTAATAGACCACTTTTAATTTTACCTATCACTTTTCACAATTGTCTCACATAAGTCTTATTTAATAATTTCACATACAAATGACAAAATTAAAGCATGAAACTTTCACACATGCATGTACACATACAATAAGCATAGAATATAACGGTTAATTATTTTTATGATTCGGTTCTGTGGTCCCGAAACCACATTCCGACTAGGGTCAAATTAGGGCTGTCACAACTCTCCCCCACATAAGGAATTTTCGTCCCCGAAAATCTTACCAGTGAATAAGTTAGGATATCGATCTTTCATAGAATCTTCAAGTCATGCTTAAGCCACAGTACCTTCACTAATGAGATTTTTTTATTTCGTAGTTCTTTTACTTCACGAGCCAAAATACAAACCGGTTCTTCTTCGTAACTCAAATCAGATTGAATCTCAACCTCTGATGGATTAATTACGTGCGATGGATCGAATCTATAACGTCGAATCATCGAAACATGAAAAACTTTGTGAATCTTTTCAAGTTCAGGGGGTAAAATCAATCTATATGCAACCGACCCAATTCGTTTGGATATTTCGTACGGCCCGATGAACCTTTGCCCTTACGGCCAAATCTGAGCACCTTTTTCCAAGGTGAAACTTTAAAAAACACTTTGTCTCCAATCTGATATTCAATGTTTTTTCGTTTTAAATCCGCATACGACTTCTGACGATCTGAAGCTGCTTTCAGACTTTCACGGATCACATTTACTTTCTGCTCAGCATCTTTAATCAAATCAACCCCGAAGATTTTACTTTCACTAAGCTCGATTGAAAACAACAGTGTACGGCATTTACGACCGTACAAAGCCTCGTAAGGTGCGATCTTAATGCTTGATTGAAAACTATTGTTGTAAGTGAATTCAATCAAAAGCAAATACCTTTCCCATGAACCACAAAACTCAAGGATGCAACATCTCAACATATCCTCGAGTATCTGAATTATCTGCTCGGATTGACCATTAGTCTAGGGATGAAAAGCGGTGCTAAAATGCAACTTGGTACCCAATGCTTCTTGCAATTTCTTCTAAAATCACGATGTGAATCTCGGATCTCTATCCGACACAATAGAAATAGGTACCACGTGTAACCTTATAATCTGAGAAACATACAATTCAGCTAGCTTGTCAAGTGAATAATCCATACGTACGGGAATAAAATGAGCTGACTTTGTCAGTCTATCAACAACAACCCAGATCGCTTATACAAAATCCATCGTGACACGATCCTATTTCTATTCGGGTATCATGATCGGCTGAAGTAACCCAGAAGGCACTTGATGTTCCGCTTTCACTTGTTGACATATCAAACAATTCGAAACAAAGTAAAAAATGTCTCGTTTCATACCAGGCCACCAAAATTGACGCTTCAGATCGTTGTACATTTTCGTACTACCCGGGTGGATTGACATTCGGCTACTATGAGCCTCGCTCAAAATCATCGAAATAAGTTCTGAATTTCTTGGAACACACAGTCGACTTCTGAACCTCAAACAATTATTGTCGTCTAATTGAAACTCTGATTCCACATTAGAAGCACATTCAGCTCGTTTAGCAACTAATTCATTGTCGACTTTCTGAGATTCACATATTTGATGAATAAATAATGGTTTGGCTTTCAATTCTGCTACTAACATATTATCAGATGAAACGGACAGGTGTACATTCATTGCTCGTAAAGTAAACAATGACTTGCGACTTAAAGCATCGGCAACCACGTTAGCCTTTCCCGGGTGATAGTCAATGATGAGCTCATAATCTTTCAACAACTCAAGCCAACGTCTTTGATGCAGATTCAAATCTCTTTGAGTCATCAAATATTTGAGGCTTTTGTGATCCAAATATACATGACACCTCTCTCCAAACAAGTAGTGTCACCATATTTTCAAAGCGAATACGATGGCAGCTAATTCGAGATCATGGGTCGGATAGTTTTTCTCATGCGGTTTCAATTGCCTGGACGTGTAAGCTACAACTCTACCTTCTTGCATCAATACACAACCCAGCCCAAGTAAGGATGCATCACTATAAATGACAAACTCTTTACTGGATTCGAGCTGCACTAGCACTGGAGCTTAAGTCAAATAAGGTTTCAATTGATTAAAACTTTTCTGACATTTTCCTGACCATTCAAACTTAACATCTTTTTGAAGTAGTTTCGTCATTGGTGAGGCTATCATCGAGAAACCCTTTACAAATAGTCTGTAATAACTAGCAAGTCCCAAAAAGCTCCGAACTTCAGCGGAGGCTTCCAATCGAGTATGGCTGAAATTTTGCTCGGATCAACTCTAATACCCGATGCGGATACCACATGTCCCAAAAAGCTAACTTCTCTCAACCAGAACTCACATTTACTGAACTTATCATATAACTGCCTATCTCGTAATATCTGCAACACTAATCTTAGGTGCTCGGTATGTTCGGTTTCATCGTGTGAATAAATTAAGATGTCGTCTATAAACACAACTACAAACCGGTCCAAATACTGCCCGGAAATTCAATTCATCAGGTCCATAAATACTGCAGGGGCATTAATGAGCCCAAACGGCATCACTAAGAACTCATAGTGACCGTATCTCGCCCCGAAAGCGAGTGTTAGGTATATCTCGAGTCTCGGACTCAGAATCGATAATAACACGATCTCAAATCTATCTTTGAAAACACCGAGGCTCCTTCCTTGGTGATCAAACAAATCATCAATACGCGGTAACGGATATTTGTTCTTTATTGTCACTTTATTCAATTGACGATAGTCGATACACATCCTCATGATTCCGTCTTTCTTTTTCACGAATAATACTGGTGCACCCCAAGGTGAGAAACTCGGTCGAGCGAAACCTCTATCCGTCAACTCTTGCAACTGAGTTTTCAATTCTTTCAATTCCGTTGGTGCCATACGGTACGGAGCTATCAAAATTGGTGTAGTCCTAGGTACAAGTTTGATGCCGAATTCTACCTCTCAAACGGGTGGTAATCCCGATAGTTCCTCAGGAAAAACATCTGAATACTCACAAACCACTGGCACTGATTCAAGTTTCTTTTCGGATTCTTTACTATCCAGTACGTACGCAAGATATGCTTCACACCCCTTTCTCACATATTTCTGAGTCAACATCAAGGATATTATTGCTGGCAATCCGTTCAAGTTAGTAGACTCAACTCGGACTATCTCATTATTTGTACATCTCAAATCAATGGTCTTTCTTTTGCAATTTACACCTGCATCATGTACGGTCAACCAATCCATAATGAGAATAACATCAAATTCATCAAACAGTAAAAGCATCAAATTGGCCAGAAAACAGGAACCTCGGATTACTAGGGGGCATTTCTTACACACATTGTCTTCAAGCACACAACGACCCAAAGAATTCGACATTCGAATTACGAACTCAGTAGACTCAACAGGTAGAGTCTTACTGGATGCTAGAGTCTCACATACATATGAATGAGTAGAACCAGGGTCAATCAATGCAATCATATTAGTACCAAAGAGAGTGAAAGTACCGGTAATAACATCTGGCGAAGAAACATCATCGCGTGCGCATATAGCATAAGCTCTAGCAGCAGCACGAGCCTCAGATCTAGTTGTAGCATCTCTAGACCCTCTCTGACTGCCACTAGCATTCCCCGCATTCCTAGATGGTCTACCTCGAGCTGTAGTAGTACCCGGTTTCCCACTCTGATTCACATTCTGTTCAGACAATCTTATGCAGTCTTTGATAAAGAGGTCAGCTGATCCACACTTATAACAGGAGCGGTCATGAAATCTACAACTCCCCGAATGCCATTTCCCGCAATACTTGCACTCGATTCTGTCTCGACGATCATTTCCAACACTAGCAACCGAAGTGGCTCACGTACTCACAGGGGGTCGATCACGGTCTTGCTTGGAAAAGCCCGAAGTGTTCTTAGATCGGTCCGAATCATCTCGAAATTTCTTCAGTGACTGCCGGAAGGGCTTTCCCAAAGATCTTTTACGGAACTCTCTAGTTCCATCTTCAGATTTTCTTTTCTCTTTACTGAGCTCTTCAGCTTTGCAGGCTCGCACGACAAGTACTACAAACTCTCTGATTTCAAGAATGCCAACAAACAGTTTTATATCTTCATTCAATCCATCTTCAAAACGTTTACACATTATAGCTTCTGAAGAAACACATTCTTGGGCATACTGGCTAAGCCTCACAAATTTTCGTTCATAATCAGTAACTGACATGGAACCCTGTTTAAGTTCAAGAAATTCCTTCCGTTTTTGATCGATAAATCTCTGGCTGATATACTTTTTCCGAAACTCGATTTGGAAGAACTCCCAAGTCGCTCGCTCTCTGGGCATAACTGAAACCAACGTATTCCGCCAATAGTATGTAGAATCACGTAGTAAGGATATAGCACATTTTAGACATTCATCGGGTGTGCAAGATAGTTCATCGAACACTCGGATAGTATTGTCCAACCAAAATTTAGCTTGCTCAGCATCATCACTATCGGTAGCCTTAAATTCAGTAGCCCCGTGCTTCCGGATTCTATCAACCGGGGGCTTATTTAACCTCGTTTGATTAATCACCGGAGGTATTGTAGGTGCAGGGGGTGTATTATTCGGGAGTGGGGTTTGTGTAACAGCCGTATTAGTTCGAATTTATTGGTTGAACCAATCATTCATCACACTATAAAAAACCTGTCTAGCCTCATCGTTCTGATTGCTTGCGATAGGTTGAGAGTCCATCGGCGCTGTCCCATGCGCGGGAGCAGGCGCTACACTCTCAACATCATCAGCTACCACTCGATTGGGATTGGGATCCATTACTATACGAAAACACATTTTTAACTGTCAGAATTCATCATAATATCATATTAATACTATATGGCATGTATAGCAAGACTCAAACACTCTACAATAGTCCTAGAATCGACTAAACCGTAGCTCTGATACTAATAAGATGTAACACCCTTAGCCCGAGTCTGATCACCGGTTTAGGCTATGAGGTATTACTGAGCTAAACATTTAATTTCATTCACATAATCTATCAACTAAAATAGAAATCGAGCTGAATACATACCGATTCTTGAGTTATATATATATATGCCATTTTCACATGGCCAAAATATTTACAATTATAAATACATATCTATTACCGGCCTAACCTATACATGCCATATCAAGGTCAAAATATAATTGTACCAAAGATGGTCTATAGTATGATGAACCGCTGACGATCCCCGAGACGGTGGCCAAAATCAACAATCTATAAAACAGAGAAATAAGAAACAGAGTAAGCTTTCAAGGTTTAGTAAGTTTTAAGCATTTCATACTATAAAAGCTTGTCATTTAAAACGAACATTGAATATAACAAAACCCATATTCTAATTGTAATTCACTTAGTCGAATATACACAAGTACACTAGTTATAATTCCTATTGGCCGAATATGTATATATGTATACACAAGATAGCACATATTTCACTATCTACATGGCTTATACGATTACTTTTAGTCACATACTTTCGTGTAATGACTTACATTGACCGAATAGGTCATTGTCTTATCCTCAAATACTGAATTCATCCACACACACACACACATATATATATCGTTCTTTGATACTAATAAATCACTTTGAAATCAATTCACATATGAGCACATAACACGTACCTTAACATGTAAAATATATATTTTACTTACACAACGATAGTTACCACGGACATTCAATGTCGTAATCTTACTGGCATGGGTCCTCTCAAGTATTAGAACTCGGAACACATTACTAGCATAAGTCTGCAGGTCTTTAACCCAGATATTTTTCGAGCACGTAGCCTGCGGACCTCAAGTCCTGATATATTTCCAGCATATAGCCTGCGGATCTCATGTCCGGATATATTTCCAGCATATAGCCTGCGGATCTCATGTCCGGATATATTTCAAATCTTATACATACTTAGTCTTATTTTAACACATCTCAGTCATCTTATCACTTTAGTAATCATACATTACATTCGGATATAAACTCAATATGCGCATCATCATTCACATTTCGGCTCAAGAGTTATACCTCATATCACACATTCATTTCACCATTCAATCTTGAACTCAAAGTGACCATCAGACTATAAGTCATATACATGCATTATTTATTATACAACCTTTATATTTCACATAATTTGTGCACACACACCATTAATCTACTAATTAACTAAACACTTTAGAAATTTTCTTTAACTAAACATGTATTCGGCAATGACCACAACAATTTAACAAACCTTAAAAACAAACCACAACATTTTAAATTCATCTAATTACCCCCAATGACCGAATGCACATTTATATATAATAAAACTCAAATAACACAAAATTTTCTTTCAAAAATGCATATATATATATACATACGGCAACTTCAGTTCATACCTCCTAACAATGAATTCAACTTATTCATTTAAGCTACTTTAACATATAAATAACATCTTCCAAAAACTTATCAAATTAACACAAATTTATCAACTTGCCGAATGGCTATATGTTCAAGGATTCATGAATTTAAACCATGGGTTAACTATACTATGCACTTATCAATTTAATCTCATAATCAATCAAAATAAAAATCACAATACATACCTTTAAATTGGGATAGCCATGGCCGAATGCCTTGGTTTCTTCTTTAATATTGTTTCTCTATTTCGGCAATGAAGAAAGAAAGATGAGCATCCCTTATTTTATTATCTTTACCTTATTTTACTAATTATTTTTATTTCAAAATAATGCCATTTCTTATTATAATACTTAAATAAACATATATTATCCAACAACCATCATTATGGCCGGCCACCAAAAACAAAAAAATGGGTATTTGACATGCAAGTCCAACCTTTTTATGACATGCATTAATAGACCACGTTTAATTTTACCTATCACTTTTCACAATTGTCTCACATAAGTCTTATTTAATAATTTCACATACAAATGACAAAATTAAAGCATGAAATTTTCACACATGCATGTACACATACAATAAGCATAGAATATAGCAGTTAATTATTTTTATGATTCGGTTCTGTGGTCCCAAAACCACATTCCGACTAGGGTCAAATTAGGGCTGTCACATAGTATGGCAAGCCTTAATGTTTATTCCATACTAGTGGTTTTATTCTTAACTTGGGGGGCAGTAATGGCTATGAACGAGAATGAGTATTTTCAAGACAGGGAGTATTTTTCACAAGTGTTGCGGCGAACTTGTTGTTTTGGGAAAAGTTTGCCACTGATCATTAGTAAAGAGGACTCTTGAAAATCCTCAATTCAATGAACCCAGAGACAATTATAGTGAAGAGCATTCAGACCTGGAATAATTACCTTGCATTGATCGATTCACCATCTCCGTCTGCTGAAGGATATAGGATTGCCTAAGCTAACATACGGTTACCAGACGTAAAGGGCCCGAAATTGTTCTTTTGTCTTTATTTTTTAAAATGTGTCATTAAATTAAAGCCTAGTTAAATTATATTTAGTTGTACGAAAATTAAATGGTTCTATAGACGCCATTACTTAATACACTATGATTTTATACATGCCATTATTTTTAATTTTATAGCACTGGAACTCTGTAACCATCTCAAGTTGAGCACTAGATATTGTTTCATATTGTTTCAATTGACACAAATATCATTATTATAAACATTAAGTTCATTTCAATAAAGAGGAATTGAAATGTTCTAGCATCGTGTGAAATTGAGATAGTCTTGATGCCTTGAAAGTCATTATACAATTTAAATTCGCATTGCCATTAAGGGAAAAATACCTTGACTTGAAGTTTTGAAAAGACACATATCGTGCCATGAAATATCCTCCAAAGGACATGCACTATAATTTTTAATAGTTCCTTGCCTATGGACTCCTTTGTTTCATTTTCCATTTTCACTCCTTCGATACTAATCTAATAGCTATGACCATATTTGTTTTCATAGAGGAGAGGCAATCTTGAAATCCTCGTCGAAAGTGATGTAACAATTCGAAGTCTTAACTTTATTTCCTTATTCTTCTTTTTTTGAGATTATATTTTTTTATCAAGATCAAGAATGAAACTCCAAATCCGTCGACGACGTACGTCCCACATTCTTCCTATTAAAAAAGGTTCAATTTATATAAAACTAAATCCTATTCATTATTTGGGCAACACCTACGACAGTTATTGAAATGTAACGTCATTTGTTGTTTCTAATTTAACTCTCTAGGAGAATTTTTCATTTTCCTAGTTCCATTACTTATTCCGCTAAAAGCTTCCATTCATATTCTAGAAAAATTGGGCCCGAACGCTTACACCTAAAAAGTTAACGTAGAACGAAGAAGAAAATAACTGAATTGGAGTCCCATGATAAAGACATACATCGACTTAATTTCAAAACGGGAAATATTTTTGATGAATTAAATTTGAATTTTGATCATTTAGTTGCCATTTTCCATTTTACAAATATGATAAGTGTGATAAAAACTTTTTAACAACAACAAGGTTATAAGATTTTACGCTTTGCATAACTATTTCTACATTGTGGCACATACATATCATTGGTAGGGGAATTAGGTAGAGCTCATTCAATTTTGAGATACACGTGAATTTTGAACCATCAACATAGCAAGTACATATAGAACTTCAAAAAATTAGAAAAATATGACGGCACACATAACAAATGTATGTGCCTATAATGCAAGTGTACTATATCCCATATTGCTCTTTCCATATGTTATTTTCTCCATATTATCGTCCAGGTGTTTGGTTTGGAGTGGAGGTAGTAGTTCAATCTTAGTTTCAACGCAGAAACACATGTACGATATAATCATCTTTATTGAACCTTATTTTCGCGATCCGTTTAATGCCATTTAAGAATTTTAAAGGGAAGTATAAATGTGTGTCTTTGAATTAATATTTAGATTTGAAGCAATTAAAATTAATCGAATTAAACTAAAATATTTAATGTGCTAATTAAATTGCAGTATTGAATGCTTTCTTTTATTGTCATGTATTCTAGTCTAATGTGGTTATAACACTTTCTATAAATGCCAGTTTTTTCCCTGCAAATCTCGTTTGAAATTAAATTTATGAACCAAATTTAACTAGTAACATCAGATTCACACAGTATGGCAAGCCTTAATGTTTATTCCGTACTAGTGGTTTTATTCTTAACTTTCGGGGCAGTAATGGCTACGAAAGAGAATGACCAGATTATTAAGGAAAATAATTGTGAAACTAAAATGGGTTTGCCCTGTGTTCTAGAAGCTTTCACGAGTGTTTTCAAGACAGGGAGTATTTTTCACAAGTATTTTTCATTTTCCTAGTTCCATTACTTATTCCGCTAAAAGTTTCCATTCATATTTTAGAAAATTTGGGCCCGAACGCTTACACCTAAAAAGTTAATGCAGAACGAAGAAGAAAATAAGCAAATTGGAGTCCCACGATAAAGACATACGTTGACTTAATTTCAGAACGAGAAATATTTTTGATGAATTAATTTTGAATTTCAATCATTTAGTTGCCATTTTCCATTTTACAAATTTGATAAATGTGATAAAAACTTTTTAACAACAACAAGGTTAAAAGATTTTCCGCTTTGCATAACTATTTCTACATTGTGGCACATACATATCACTAGTAGGGGAAACTGGTATAGCTCATTCAATTTTGAGATACACGTGAATTTCTAACCATCAACATAACATGTAACACCCTAAACCCGGCCTAGATGTTACGATTGAATCTGACATGTCACATTGACGTGCCTTCTAAAACTGGAACATTTTGGTGAAAATCGTTTCTAAGTTAAACCCATTTAGTTTTTTTTTGCTTGAGAAAACTCAGTAAATTCTGTTATTACAACTAAAACTAACTTATCAAAACGTTTGTTATCATTGATTCCTTAATCCGATTAAAACCGCAGAAGGTTCTCTAGTTGGAAACCTTAAGGTTAAAAATGCATGTTTTTCTTTGAAACCGTTATTATTTTGAAAACTCGATGTTTCTATTCTAGCAATTTAAATTACGAAATCGAAAGATCAGTAACAGTTAAAAATTTCCCAATTGGCCTTATTACATAATTTAAAACCCAAATATAAAATATTTGAATAAATTAAGTCATAACCAAAACATCAACGATCGCATGGCCACCTTTGAGTCCCTTGTGGCTCCAAATCGTCTAAGGCTGGGGATTACCTGTGCAGTTAAAAGAAAGGGTGAGTTTACAAAAACTCAATGTGTAATCCACTATCTGTTAATAGTAAACAGTGCTTACAGTAACGGTCTAGGCCTGAGCCCTATTCAGTAACAGTACAGTCTGGGCCTTAGCCCTATTTGTTAACAGTGTGGGCCTAAGCCCAAAAATAGAATTAATACAGTGCAGGCATGCAACCCCTCCCAATCCAACCAACACACCACCCGTACCAACCAACACACCATGTGGGGATTAAATCGACCCAGCCAGCCAACACACCAATATCGCAGCGGGGCTGCTATTAGTAACACAACAAAGCTGCTAATAACAGTATACGTGGCGTAGCCACTAATATAAGAATACGTGGCAAAACCACCAGAACAGTAACAACGTGGCAAAGCCACTAGTTTAGTACTTCCTCCAAATCAGAATCCCAACCCCAATGCAGGATGTCATGTCATAAATATTACGTGTATCCAGTATGTCATACTCAAAACCAGTCATATAAATGCCATACACATATCAATTAACCTACCACTAGGGGGATAATGGTCATTTCATCGGTTAGGGGTAAAATAGTAATTTTACCCCTCAGGGGTATTTCAGTCATTTAACTAATTTTGGAGTCTCAGTACAAATAATGACCCTTCAAAAGGTCTACAGTAGTCTCAAATGACTTAGATAACCCATATGGCCAAAACAGTGTAAATAGGCCCAAGGCCCATTTCTCAGCCTAATTGGGCCCACACGCTCATGTCGCCCATTTAGTCTAATTTTGGTCATGGCTATGCAAACACCATAGCCTAGTTCATTATCTGCCACTTACCATAAATTTTATCCATGTGGGGCCCATGAGCCCATTAGGCCCACACGGCCCATCTCAGCCCAATGAGGCCCATAATGGCCTAAGCCCACGAGAGAGCTCGTGGCGGCCTCTACAGTCTGTCGCCCATGATTTGTGGCTCAGTTCACCACACGAGCGTTCGCACGCTCTTGAGGCCTCAAATGTCAAAGTTTCGGCTTTTGTGCTTTTTGGCTTTTGCAGATTCACAGTTACATAGTGGTGTGGATACACACCTTTCGGCTTTTTACCGACTATCCATTACAGGGTACTGTTACACACCTTCTTCTGCAGAATCACGTGAGAAATATCCCAGTACCAACCCTACATCAATCAATGTTTTTGGTTAATGTCAATACCTTTTACTAACATTTAATCCCAAAAGAATGGCATCGACACTCACTTTAACCAAAGTGTGATTCGATTCGCTTGTAATGTTAATTGAAAGATGACTACACCCTTTCCTGCTGAAATGCTATACTAACAAAGGAATCCAACAACCACCACCCCACAAGGAAGGGATTAAGATTTCGGCAACCCAGGTATAAGAAGAGAAACAGGTAATCAGTTTTTAGAAAAGATAAAAGAACGTGTTTGAACACATATAATTGTAACAAAAAAACAAGAGAGAACCTGTGAGTACCTACCAGTCTGTTAGAAACTTTGTAAACCGAAATCGTATGTCACTAGTAGAAGAGAAAAGCAATTGGCCAAGAATCGAATACATAGGGTATGCTGAAAGAAAAAGCAATGAAGAGATTAAAAGGGCAATCAATTAGGGGAAACTGAAAAGAAATCAATATAGTGAAAGAGATGATGGTAAGGGAAACGAATTGGACAAAAGATGAAGAAGAGATATTTGGCTACTACTCAAGAAAATGAAAAAAAGAAACCGAGGGCAAAGAGGATACAAAGATAGTATATTCGGCCAAGAAAAAGAGAAGTAGAAACAAAAGTGAATGAAGAAAACCGTTAACAAAGGTTGTATTCGGCAACACCAATTAGCTTCCCAAATGGTCAATTTCGCGACACACCAATAACCCAAAAGGAGAACAAAAAGAGATATATTTCGGCACTAAGAGTCATAAACAAAAAACGACCAAAACACACCCAAATTAGAGGAGAAACATCTCATAGCCGAACTTGCATACTCCAACCCCCCAATCGGCTGCAACTCTCCCTAATTTGAACTCCTTGATTTCCTCTTAAAATCTTTCCCCTTATCCCTCCTTGATTTACTTCTTGAATCACTCCTCACCACTGTCCACAACTCCTCCATCAGAATTTCACTGTAACACAACCACTTGCCGAAATCAACTGCAAAAAAAAAATACCCCAATTGTGCTACTCCACGGTTGAACCTCAGACCTTGAACACCACTCCACACGCCACTACCACTGAGCCATAAGCTCTCTTGTGTCATAAATCATCCACAATTAATTATAAGATCTATAGTCCAAAATCAAGGTTGTTTTCAAAGAAAAACCAAAATTTTTGCTAAAGCCCAGGTTTGAACCCAAGACTTTTCTAACTCCTCTTAGGACCCTTAACCACTTGAGCAGACATTTAATTGTGTCATTCACTTGCACAACTAAATTCTAATTCCTCCGATACGCGAAGCCCATTTCTTCTAGGCCAAAATTCAAGGCGTTACATAACAAGTGCATATAGAACTTCAAAAAATTAGAAAAATAGGATAGCACACATAACGAATGTGTGTGCCTGTAATGCAAGTGTACTATATCCCATATTGCTCTTTCCATATTCTATTTTCTCCATACTATCATCTAGGTGTTTGGTTTGTAGTGGACGTAATAGTTCAATCCTAGTTTCAAGGTAAAAACACATGTACGACATAGTCATCTTTATTGAACCTTATTTTCGTGATCCGTTGAATGCCATTTACGAATTTTAAATGGAAGTATAAATGTGTGTCTTTGAATTAATATTTAGATTTGTAGTAATTAAAATTAACGCTAATTAAATTGAAATATTGAATGTTCTAAATAAATTGAAATATTGAATGTTTTCTTTTATTGTAACATATTCTAGTCTAATGTGGTTACAAGAATTCCAATAAATGCCAGTTTTTTCACCTGCAAATCTCGTTCGAAATTAATTTTACGAACCAAATTTAACTAGCAACATCAAATTCACGTAGTATGGCAAGACTTAATGTTTATTCCGTACTAGTGGTTTTATTCTTAACTTGCGAGGCAGTAATGGCTACGAAGGAGAACGACCAGATTATTAAGGAAAATAATTGTGAAACTAAAATGGGTTTGCCCTATGTTCTAGAAGCTTTCACGAGTATTTTCAAGATAGGGAGTATTTCTAACAAGGGTTGCGGTGAACTTGTTGTGTTGGGAAAAGTTTGCCACTGATCATTAGTAAAGAGGACTCTTGAAAATCCTCAATTTAAAGACCTAAACCCAGTGACAATTATAGCGAAGAACATTCAGACATGGAATAATTTCCTTGCATTGATCGATTCACCATCTCCATCTGCTTAAGGATATAGGATTGCCTATGCTAACAAACGGTTACCAGACGTAAGGGGCCCAAAATTATTCTTTTGTCTTTATTTTTGATATTGTTCCGAAAGCTTCATTAAAATGTGTCATTAAATTAAAGCCTAGTTAAATTCTATTTAGTTGTACAAAAATTAAATGGTTCTATAGACGCCATTACTGAATACACTATGATTTTATATATGCCATTATTTTTAATTTTATAGCACTTGAACTCGGTAACCATCTCAAGTCCAGCACTAGATATTATTTCATATTGTTTAAATTGACACAAATATCATTACTATAAACATTAAGTTTGTTTCAATAAAGTGGAATTGGAATGTTCTAGCGTGGTGTGAAATTGAAACAATCTCGATTCCTTGAAAGTCTTTATACAATTTAAATTCACATTGCCTTTAAAGGAAAAATACCTTAACTTCTCGAAGTATTGAAAAGACACATATCGTGCCACGAAATATCCTCCAAAGGACATGCACTATAATTTGTAATAGTGCCTTGCCTATGGACTTTTTTGCTCCATCGATACTAATTTAATAGTTATGACCACTTTCGTTTTCGTAGAAGAGAGGCAATCTTAAAGTCCTCATCAAAAGCGATGTAACGATTCAAAGTCTTAACTTGATTTCCGTATTCTTCTTTCTTTAGATTAGATGGTTTTATCAAGATTGAAAATGAAACTTCGAATATGTTGACGATGTACGTCCCACAGTCACCCTATCAAAAAAGGTTTAATTTATATAAAAACTAAATCCTATTCTTTATTTGGGCAATACCTACGACGGTTATTGAAATGTAACATCATTTGTTGTTTCCAATTTAACTCTCTAGGAGAATTTTTCATTTTCCTAGTTCCATTACTTATTCCACTAAAAGCTTCCATTCATATTTCAGAAAAATTAGGCCACAATGCTTACACCTAAAAACTTAACGTATAATGAAGAAGAAAATAATCAAATTGGAGTCCCATAATAATGACATACATCGACTTAATTCCAGAACGGGAAATATTTTTGATGAATTAATTTTGAATTTCAGTCATTTAGTTCCCATTTTCCATTTTACAAATATGATAAGTGTGATAAAAGCTTTTTAACTACAATAAGGTTATAAGATTTTATGCTTCGCATAACTATTTCTACATTGTGGCACATACATATTACTGGTAGGGGAATTTGGTATACCTCATTCAATTTTGAGATACACGTAAATTTTTAGCCATCAACATAAAAAGTGCATATAGAACTTCAAAATATTAGAAAGATAGGATGGCACACATACCGAATGTGTGTGCCTGTAATGCAAGTGTACTATATCCCATATTGCTCTTTCCATATGCTACTTTCTCCATATTATCGTCTAGGTGTTTGGTTTGGAGTGGGTGTAATAGCTCAATCCTAGTTTCAACGCAGAAACACATTTACGACATAATCATCTTTATTGAACCTTATTTTCATGATCCGTTTAATGCCATTTTAGATATATAAAGGGAAGAATAAATGTGTGAATAAATGTGTGTCTTTGAATTAATATTTAGATTTGTAGTAATTAAAGTTAAAGCTAATTAAACTGAAATATTGAATGTTTTCTTTTATTGTAACGTATTCTAGTCTAAAGTGGTTATGACACTTCCTATAAATGCCAGTTTTTTCCTCTGCAAATTTTGTTCGAAATTAATTTTATGAACCAACTTTAACTAGTAACATCAGATTCGCACTGTACGGCAAGTCTTAATGTTTATTTCGTACTAGTGGTTTTATTCTTAACTTGCGGGGTAGTAATGGCTACGAAGGAGAACGACCAGATTATTAGGGAAAATAATTGTGAAACTAAAATGGGTTTGTCCTGTGTTCTAGAAGCTTTCATGAGTATTTTCAAGATAGGGAGTATTTCTAACAAATTTTGCGGCGAACTTGTTGTGTTTGGAAAAGTTTCCCACTCAGCATTAGTAAAGAGGACTCTTGAAAATCCTCAATTCAAAGACCTAAACCTAGTGGCAATTATAGTAAAGAGCTTTCAGACATGGAATAATTGCCTTGTATTGATCGATTCACCGTCTCCGTCTGCTTAAGGATATAGGATTGCCTAAGCTAGCAAACGGTTACCAGACGTATGGGCCCAAAATTATTCTTTTGTCTTTATTATTTATATTGTTTCGAAAGCTTCATTAAAATGTGTCATTAAATTAAAGCCTAGTTAAATTATATTTAGTTGTACAAAAATTAAATGGTTCTGTAGACGCCATTACTTAATACACTATGATTTTATACATGCCATTATTTTTAATTTTCTAGCAGTGGAACTCGGTAACCATCTCAAGTCGAGCACTAGATATTGTTTCATATTGTTTAAATTAACACAAATATCATTACTATAAACATTAAGTTCGTCTCAATAAAGTGGAATTGGAATGTTCTAGCATGTTGTGAAATTGAAAAAATCTTGATTCCTTGAAAGTCTTTATACAATTTAAATTCACATTGCCTTTAAGGGAAAAATACCTTGACTTCTCGAAGTTTTGAAAAGACACATACCCTGCAACGAAATATCCTCCAAAGGACATCTACTATAATTTGTAATAGTGCCTTGCCTACGGACTCTTTTGCTCCTTCGATACTAATCTAGTAGTTATGACCACTTTCGTTTCCTTAGAGGAGAGGCAATCTTGAAATCCTCATCGAAAGCGATGTAACGATTCAAAGTCTTAACTTCATTTCCTTATTCTTCTTTCTTTAGATGACATGTTTTTATCAAGATCATGAATGAAACTCCAAATATGTTGACGACGTACGTCCCACATTCACCCTATCAAAAAAGGTTCAATTTATATAAAAACTAAATCCTATTCATTATTTGGGCAATACCTACGACAGTTATGGAAATGTAACATCATTTGTTGTTTCCAATTTAACTCTCTAGGAGAATTTTTCATTTTCCTAGTTCCATTACTTATTCCACTAAAAGCTTCCATTCATATTTCAGAAAAATTAGGCCGCATGCTTACACGTAAAAAGTTAACGTAGAACGAAGAAAAAAATAATCGAATTGGATTCCCACGATAACGACATACATCGACTTAATTCCGGAACGGGAAGTATTTTTGATGAATTAATTTTGAATTTTAGTCATTTAGTTTCCATTTTCCATTTTACAAATATGATAAGTGTGATAAAAGCTTTTTAACTACAACAAGGCTATAAGATTTTACGCTTCGCATAACTATTTCTACATTATGGCACATACATATTACTGGTAGGGGAATTTGGTATACCTCATTCAATTTTGAGATACACGTAAATTTTTAACCATCAACATAACAAGTGCATATAGAAGTTCAAAATATTAGAAATATAGGACGACACACATACCGAATGTGTGTGCCTGTAATGCAAGTGTACTATATCCCATATTGCTCTTTCCATATGCTACTTTCTCCATATTATCGTCTAGGTGTTTGGTTTGGAGTGGACGTAATAGCTCAATCCTAGTTTCAATGCAAAAACACATGTACGACATAGTCATCTTTATTGAACCTTATTTTCGTGATCCGTTTAATGCCATTTACGAATTTTAAAGGGAAGTATAAATGTGTCTCTTTGAATTAATATTTAGATTTGTAGTAATTAAAATTAATGCTAATTAAATTGAAATATTGAATGTTCTAATTAAATTGAAATATTGAATGTTTTCTTTTATTGTAACATATTCTAGTCTAATGTGGTTATAACAATTCCTATAAATGCCAGTTTTTTCCCCTGCAAATCTCGTCCGAAATTAATTTTACGAACCAAATTTATCTAGCAACATCAGATTCACGTAGTATGGCAACCCTTAATGTTTATTCCATACTAGTTGTTTTATTTTAAACTTGCGGGGTAGTAATGGCAACGAAGGAGAACGACCAGATTATTAAGGAAAATAATTGTGAAACTAAAATGGGTTTGCCCTTTGTTCTGGTAGCTTTCACGAGTATTTTCAAGATAGGGAGTATTTCTAACAAGAGTTGCGGTGATCTTGTTGTGTTGGGAAAAGTTTGCCACTGATCATTAGTAAAGAGGACTCTTAAAAATCCTCAATTCAAAGACCTAAACCCAGTGACAATTATAGCGAAGAGTATTCAGACATGGAATAGTTGCCTTCCATTGATCGATTCACCATCTCTATCTGCTTAAGGATATAGGATTGCCTATGATAACAAACGGTTCCCAGACGTAAGGGGCCCAAAATTATTCTTCTGTCTTTATTTTTGATATTGTTCTGAAAGCTTCATTAAAATGTGTCATTAAATTAAAGCCTAGTTAAATTCCATTTAGTTGTACGAAAATTAAATGGTTCTGTAGATGCCATTACTTAATACACTATGATTTTATACATGCCATTATTTTTAATTTTATAGCACTGGAACTCGGTAACCATCTCAAGTCGAGCACTAGATATTATTTCATATTGTTTAAATTGACACAAATATCATTACTATAAACATTAAGTTTGTTTCAATAAAGTGGAATTGGAATGTTCTAACATGGTGTGAAATTGAAACAATTTCGATTCCTTGAAAGTCTTTATACAATTTAAATTCACATTGCCTTTAAAGGAAAAATACCTAGACTTCTCGAAGTTTTGAAAAGACACATATCGTGCCACAAAATATCCTCCAAACGACATGCACTATAATTTGTAATAGTGCCTTGCCTATGGACTCTTTTGCTCCTTCGATACTAATTTAATAGTTATGACCACTTTCGTTTCCGTAGAAGAGAGGCAATCTTAAAATCTTCGTCGAAAGCGATGTAATGAGTCAAAGTCTTAACTTGATTTCCGTATTCTTCTTTCTTTAGATGACATGTTTTTATCAAGATCAAGAATGAAACTCTGAATATGTTGACGACGTACATCTCACATTCACCCTATGAAAAAAGGTTCAATTTATATAAAAACTAAATCCTATTCATTATTTGGGCAATACCTACGATAGTTATTAAAATGTAATGTCATTTGTTGTTTCCAATTTAACTCTCTAGGAGAATTTTTCATTTTCCTAGTTCCATTACTTATTCCACTAAAAGCTTCCATTCATATTTCAGAAAAATTAGGCCGGAATGCTTACACCTAAAAAGTTAACGCAGAACGAAGAAGAAAATAATCGAATTGGAGTCCCACGATATTGACATACATCGACTTAATTCCAGAATGGGAAATATTTTTGATGAATTAATTTTGAATTTTAGTCATTTAGTTCCCATTTTCCATTTTACAAATATGATAAGTGTGATAAAAGCTTTTTAACTACAACAAGGTTATAAGATTTTACGCTTCGCATAACTATTTCTACATTGTGGCACATACATATTACTGGTAGGGGAATTTGGTATACCTCATTCAATTTTGAGATACACGTAAATTTTTAACCATCAACATAACAAGTGCATATAGAACTTCAAAATATTAGAAATATAGGACGACACACATACCAAATGTGTGTGCCTGTAATGCAAGTGTACTATATCCCATATTGCTCTTTCTATATGCTACTTTCTCCATATTATCGTCTAGGTGTTTGGTTTGGAGTGGACGTAATAGCTCAATCCTACTTTCAACGCAGAAACACATGTACGACATAATCATCTTTACTAAACCTTATTTTCGTGATCCGTTTAATGCCATTTCGAAAATATAAAGGGAAGTATAAATGTGTGTCTTTGAATTAATATTTAGATTTGTAGTAATTAAAGTTAAAGCTAATTAAACTGAAATATTGAATGTTTTCTTTTATTGTAACGTATTCTAGTCTAAAGTGGTTATGACACTTCCTATAAATGCCAGATTTTTCCTCTGCAAATTTCGTTCGAAATTAATTTTATGAACCAACTTTAACTAGTAACATCAGATTCACACTGTACGGCAAGTCTTAATGTTTATTTTATACTAGTGGTTTTATTCTTAACTTGCGGGGTAGTAATGGCTACGAAGGAGAACGACCAGATTATTAGGGAAAATAATTGTGAAACTAAAATGGGTTTGTCCTATGTTCTAGAAGCTTTCACGAGTATTTTCAAGACAGGGAGTATTTCTAACAAATGTTACGGCAAACTTGTTGTGTTTGGAAAAGTTTGCCACTTAGCATTAGTAAAGAGGACTCTTGAAAATCCTCAATTCAAAGACCAAAACCCAGTGGCAATTATAGTAAAGAGCATTTGGACATAGAATAATTGCCTTGCATTGATCGATTCACCATCTCCGTCTGCTTAAGGATATAGGATTGCCTAAGCTAACAAACGGTTACTAGACGTATGGGGCCCAAAATTATTCTTTTGTCCTTATTATTTATATTGTTTCGAAAGCTTCATTAAAATGTGTCATTAAATTAAAGCCTAGTTAAATTATATTTAGTTGTATAGAAATTAAATGGTTCTGTAGACGCCATTACTTAATACACTATGATTTTATACATGCCATTATTTTTAATTTTATAGCACTGGAACTCGATCACCATCTCAAGTCGAGCACTGGATTTTGTTTCATATTGTTTAAATTGACACAAATATCATTACTATAAACATTAAGTTCATCTCAATAAAGTGGAATTGGAATGTTCTAGCATGCTGTGAAATTGAAACAATCTCGATTCCTTGAAAGTCTTTATACAATTGAAATTCACATTGCCTTTAAAGGAAAAATACCTTGACTTCTCGAAGTTTTGAAAAGACACATATCGTGCCACGAAATATCCTCCAAAGGACATGCACTATAATTTGTAATAGCGCCTTGCCTATGGACTCTTTTGCTCCTTCGATACTAATCTAATAGTTATGACCACTTTCGTTTCCGTAGAGAAGAGGCAATCTTAAAACCCTCGTCGAAAGCGATGTAACGATTCAAAGTCTTAACTTGATTTCCTTATTCTTCTTTCTTTAGATGACATGTTTTTATCAAGATCAAGAATGAAACTCCAAATATGTTGACGACGTACGTCCCACATGCAACCTATCAAAAAAGGTTCAATTTTTATAAAAACTAAAACCTATTCATTATTCGGGCAACACCTACGACAGTTATTGAAATGTAACGTCATTTGTTGTTTCCAATTTAACTCTCTAGGAGAATTTTTCATTTTCCTAGTTCCATTACTTATTCCACTAAAAGCTCCCATTCATATTTCAGAAAAATTAGGCCGAAACGCTTACACCTAAAAAGTTAACGTAGAAAGAAGAAGAAAATAATCGAATTGGAGTCCCACGATAAATACATACATCGACTTAATTCCAGAACGGGAAATATTTTTGATGAATTAATTTTGAATTTGATCATTTAGTTCCCATTTTCCATTTTACAAATATGATAAGTGTGATAAAAGCTTTTTAACTACAACAAGTTTATAAGATTTTACGCTTCGCATAACTATTTCTACATTGTGGCACACACATCGTAGTGGTAGGGGAATCTGGTATAGCTCATTCAATTTTGAGATACACGTGAATTTTTAACTATCAACATAACAAGTGCATATAGAACTTCAAAAAATTAGAAAAATAGGACGGCACACATAACGAATGTGTGTACCTGTAATGCAAGTGTACTATATCCCATATTGCTTTTTCCATATGTTATTTTCTCCATATTATCCACCAGGTGTTTGGTTTGGAGAGGACGTAATAGTTCAATCCTAGTTTCAACGCAGAAATAGATGTACGACATAATCATCTTTATTGAACCTTATTTTTGTGATCCCTTTAATGCCATTTAAGAATTATAAAGGGAAGTATAAAGTGTGTCTTTGAATTAATACTTAGATTTGTAGTAACTAAAATTAATGCTAATTAAACTGAAATATTGAATGTTCTAATTAAATTGAAATATTGAATGTTTTCTTTTATTGTAACGTATTCTAGTCTAATGTGGTTATGACACTTCCAATAAATGCTAGTTTTTTTCCCTGCAAATCTCATTCGAAATTAATTTTACGAATCAAATTTAACTAGTAACATCAGATTCGTGCAGTATGGCAAGCCTTAATGTTTATTCTGTACTAGTGGTTTTATTCTTAATTTGCAAGGCAGTAATGGCTATGAAGGAGAACGACCAGATTATTAAGGAAAATAATTGTGAAACTAAAATGGGTTTGCCTTGTGTTCTAGAAGCTTTCATGTGTATTTTTAAGACAGGGAGTATTTCTAACAAGTGTTGCGGCGAACTTGTTGTGTTTGGAAAAGTTTGCCACTCAGCATTAGTAAAAAGGACTATTGAATATTCTCAATTCAAAGTCCTAAACCCAGAGACAATTATAGCGAAGAGCATTCAGACATGGAATAAATTCCTTGCATTGATCGATTCACCGTCTCCATCTGCTTAAGGATATAGGATTGCCTAAGCTAACAAACGGTTACCAGATGTAAGGGGCCCAAAATTATTCTTTTTTCTTTATTTTTGATATTGTTCCGAAAGCTTCATTAAAATGTGTCATTAAATTAAAGCCTAGTTAAATTCTATTTAGTTGTATGAAAATTAGATGGTTCTGTAGATTCCATTACTTAATACACTATGATTTTATACATGCCATTATTTTTAATTTTATAGCACTGGAACTCGGTAACCATCTCAAGTCGAGCACTAGATATTGTTTCATATTGTTTAAATTGACACAAATATCATTACTATAAACATTAAGTTCATTTCAATAAAGTGGAATTGGAATGTTCTAGGGTGGTGTGAAATTGAAACAATCTCGATTCCTTGAAAGTCTTTATACAATTGAAATTCATATTGCCTTTAAAGGAAAAATACCTTGACTTCTCGAAGTTTTGAAAAGACACATATCGTGCCACGAAATATCCTCCAAAGGACATGCACTATAATTTGTAATAGCGCCTTGCCTATGGACTCTTTTGCTCCTTCGATACTAATCTAATAGTTATGACCACTTTCGTTTCCGCAGAGAAGAGGCAATCTTAAAACCCTCGTCGAAAGCGATGTAACGATTCAAAGTCTTAACTTGATTTCCTTATTCTTCTTTCTTTAGATGACATGTTTTTATCAAGATCAAGAATGAAACTCCAAATATGTTGACGACGTACGTCCCACATGCAACCTATCAAAAAAGGTTCAATTTTTATAAAAACTAAAACCTATTCATTATTCGGGCAACACCTACGACAGTTATTGAAATGTAACGTCATTTGTTGTTTCCAATTTAACTCTCTAGGAGAATTTTTCATTTTCCTAGTTCCATTACTTATTCCACTAAAAGCTCCCATTCATATTTCAGAAAAATTAGGCCGAAACGCTTACACCTAAAAAGTTAACGTAGAAAGAAGAAGAAAATAATCGAATTGGAGTCCCACGATAAATACATACATCGACTTAATTCCAGAACAGGAAATATTTTTGACGAATTAATTTTGAATTTCAGTCATTTAGTTCCCATTTTCCATTTTACAAATATGATAAGTGTGATAAAAGCTTTTTAACTACAACAAGTTTATAAGAATTTACGCTTCGCATAACTATTTCTACATTGTGGCACACACATCGTAGTGGTAGGGGAATCTGGTATAGCTCATTCAATTTTGAGATACACGTGAATTTTTAACTATCAACATAACAAGTGCATATAGAACTTCAAAAAATTAGAAAAATAGGACGGCACACATAACGAATGTGTGTACCTGTAATGCAAGTGTACTATATCCCATATTGCTTTTTCCATATGTTATTTTCTCCATATTATCCACCAGGTGTTTGGTTTGGAGAGGACGTAATAGTTCAATTCTAGTTTCAACGCAGAAATAGATGTACGACATAATCATCTTTATTGAACCTTATTTTTGTGATCCCTTTAATGCCATTTAAGAATTATAAAGGGAAGTATAAAGTGTGTCTTTGAATTAATACTTAGATTTGTAGTAACTAAAATTAATGCTAATTAAACTGAAATATTGAATGTTCTAATTAAATTGAAATATTGAATGTTTTTTTTATTGTAACGTATTCTAGTCTAATGTGGTTATGACACTTCCAATAAATGCTAGTTTTTTCCCCGCAAATCTCATTCGAAATTAATTTTACTGAATCAAATTTAACTAGTAACATCGATTAAATGCGAAGATGGCAAGCCTTAATGTTTATTCAGTACTAGTGGTTTTATTCTTAATTTGCAAGGCAGTAATGGCTATGAAGGAGAACGACCAGATTATTAAGGAAAATAATTGTGAAACTAAAATGGGTTTGCCTTGTGTTCTAGAAGCTTTCATGTGTATTTTCAAGACAGGGAGTATTTCTAACAAGTGTTGCGGCGAACTTGTTGTGTTTGGAAAAGTTTGCCACTCAGCATTAGTAAAAAGGACTATTGAATATTCTCAATTCAAAGTCCTAAACCCAGTGACAATTATAGCGAAGAGCATTCAGACATGGAATAAATTCCTTGCATTGATCGATTCACCGTCTCCATCTGCTTAAGGATATAGGATTGCCTAAGCTAACAAACGGTTACCAGATGTAAGGGGCCCAAAATTATTCTTTTGTCTTTATTTTTGATATTGTTCCGAAAGCTTCATTAAAATGTGTCATTAAATTAAAGCCTAGTTAAATTCTATTTAGTTGTATGAAAATTAGATGGTTCTGTAGACGCCATTACTTAATACACTATGATTTTATACATGCCATTATTTTTAATTTTATAGCACTGGAACTCGGTAACCATCTCAAGTCGAGCACTAGATATTGTTTCATATTGTTTAAATTGACACAAATATCATTACTATAAACATTAAGTTCATTTCAATAAAGTGGAATTGGAATGTTCTAGGGTGGTGTGAAATTGAAACAATCTCGATTCCTTGAAAGTCTTTATACAATTGAAATTCACATTGCCTTTAAAGGAAAAATACCTTGACTTCTCGAAGTTTTGAAAAGACACATATCGTGCCACGAAATATCCTCCAAAGGACATGCACTATAATTTGTAATAGCGCCTTGCCTATGGACTCTTTTGCTCCTTCGATACTAATCTAATAGTTATGACCACTTTCGTTTCCGTAGAGAAGAGGCAATCTTAAAACCCTCGTCGAAAGCGATGTAACGATTCAAAGTCTTAACTTGATTTCCTTATTCTTCTTTCTTTAGATGACATGTTTTTTTCAAGATCGAGAATGAAACACCGAATATGTCGACGATGTACGTCCCACATTCACCCTATCAAAAAAGGGTCAATTTATATAAAAACTAAATCCTATTCATTATTTGGGCAATACTTACAAAAGTTATTGAAATGTAACATCTTTTGTTGTTTCCAATTTAACTCTGTAGGAGAATTTTTCATTTTCCTAGTTCCATTACTTATTCCACTAAAAGCTTCCATTCATATTTCAGAAAAATTAAGCCGGAACACTTACACCTAAAAATTTAACGTAGAACGAAGAAGAAAATAATCGAATTGGAGTCCCACGATAAAGACATACATTGACTTAATTCCAGAACGGGAAATATTTTTGATGAATTAATTTTGAATTTCAGTCATTTAGTTGCCATTTTCCATTTTACAAATATGATAAGTGTGATAAAAGCTTTTTCACTACAACAAGGTTATAAGATTTTACGCTTCGCATAACTATTTCTACATTGTGGCACATACATATTACTAGTAGGGGAATCTGGTATAGCTCATTCAATTTTGAGATACACATGAATTTTAGAAATATTAGAAAGATAGGACGGCACACATACCAAATGTGTGTGCCTGTAATGCAAGTGTACTATATCCCATATTGCTCTTTCCATATACTATTTTCTCTATATTATCGTCTAGATGTTTGGTTTGGAGTGGACTAATAGTTCAATCCTAGTTTCAACGCAGAAACACATGTACGACATAATCATCTTTACTGAATCTTGTTTTCATGATCCGTTTAATGCCATTTCAGAAATATAAATGGAAGTACAAATATGTGTCTTTGAATTAATTTTTAGATTTGTTGTAATAAAAATTAATGCTAATTAAACTGAAATATTGAATGTTCTAATTAAATTGAAATATTGAATGTTTTCTTTTATTGTAACGTATTCTAGTATAATGTTGTTATGACACTTCCTCTAAATGCCAGTTTTTTCCCCTACAAATCTCGTTCGAAATTAATTTTATGAACCAACTTTAACTAGCAACATCAGATTCGTGCAGTATGGCAAGTCTTAATATTTATTCCGTACTAGTGGTTTTATTCTTAACTTGCGGGGCAGTAATGGCTACGAAGGAGAACGACCAGATTATTAAGGAAATTAATTGTGAAACTAAAATAGGTTTACCCTGTGTTCTAAAAGCTTTCACGGGTATTTTCAAGACAGGGAGTATTTCTAACAAGTGTTGCGGCGAACTTGTTATGTTCAGAAAATTTTGCCACTCAGCATTAGTAAAGAGGACTCTTGAAAATACTCAATTCAAAGACCTAAACCCAGTGGCAGTTATAGTGAAGAGCATTCATACATGGAATAATTTCTGTGTATTGATCGATTCACCATATCCGTCTGCTTAAGGATATAGGATTGCCTAGCTAACAAACGGTTACCAGACGTATGGGGCCCAAAATTATTCTTTTGTCTTTATTTTTTATATTGTTCCGAAAGCTACATTAAAATGTGTCATTAAATTAAAGCCTAGTTAAATTATATTTAGTTGTACAGAAATTAAATGGTTCTGTAGACACCATTACTTAATACACAATAATTTTATACATGCCATTATTTTTAATTTTATAGCACTGGAACTCAGTAACCATCTCAAGTCGAGCACTAGATATTGTTTCATATTGTTTAAATTGACACAAATATCATTACTATAAACATTAAGTTTGTCTCTGTAACGCCCCGAATTTAGGCCTAGAAGTATTAGGCCTTGAGTATGAGTCCGTAAGGAGGTTGTATATAAATAATTAATTGTGCCAGGAAATGTCACAATTAAATGTCTACTTTGGTGGTTAATGGCCCTGAGAAGTGTTGGAGAAATCTTGGGTTCAAACCTGGGCTTTAGCAAAAATGTTGGTATCAAGTGAATAAAACCCTGGATGCTTGGATGATGGCCTTTTAAAGTATTTTGTTAAATAAATGACACAAGGAAGCATGTGGTCTAGTTGTTGTGGCATCATTAAGGTTGCAAGGGAGCCTGGGTTCAAGTCTTGGTTCTTACAATTCATTTTGGTTTTTCTCTTAAATGAATCTGGACGCTGGCACATATGTCTTAAAGTCAATTATGGACATTTTTATCACCCAAAAACCTTGTGGTGGAGTGGCAAGGTAGCGTGTTGTGTAACTTTGAGGTCTGAAGTTCAAGTCTTGGGATGCACAGTGGAGTATTTATTTTGCTATTTGAGCTGTGTAGGAGGTGGAGTTGAACTGAAACTCTATGGTTGAAGTGGTCATAAGAATAAGGAATTTTCTTAATGTTTGAAAGTAATCCCACATCGGGAAGCTAACATGAGAATTGGTGAGAAGCTGGCTTTAAATAGAGCAAATCAGATGAGTTGGGGAGCAAGACTCAATGCAGGATGTGCCAAGTTTGGTGATTGTGGACTTTGGCTCGATCTCATTAGCAGGTGTGTATTCACGCCCTTCTTTGTTAGAAGTCGGCAAAAGCTAAAAAGTCTAAATCTCAGCTTTCGGGGCCTCACCAGCGTGCGAACGCATGTGGGGTGAACTAAGCCCACAAACCATGGGCGATAGACTATAGAAGGCTACCACGAACGTTCTCGTGTGATAAGGTTGTTTTGGGCCTCGATGGGCTCGTGGGCCCGCTTGTGTAAATCTAACTGCTAGGTGGAATATGGTTGGGCTTGCAATGTCACGTACATGGCATAGGCCGTTCTGGGCCAAACTAGGTCGTGTGGGCACAATGGGCTTGTGGGCCCACACGGATAAAATGTATGTTATGTGGTAGGATTTGGACTGGGTTACGTTGTTCGTATGGCCGTGAATAGATATGGGTTAAATGGGCCGTATGGGCCCGTGGGCTCATGTGGGTAAATTTCGCTGTTAAGTGAGAAGTTGATAGACTTGTCATGTCGCGCACGTGACTTAGGTTGTTTTGGGCCTCGATGGGTCAAAATGGGCCGTGTGGGCCCAATGGGCTCGTGGGCCCACACGAAAAAATTTTACGGTAAGTGACTATTAATGAACCGGGCTATGGTGTACACATAGCCATATCTAAATTGGGCTAAATGGGTCACACGAGTGTGTGGGCCCACTTGGGCCGAGTAATGGGCCTTAGGCCCATTTGCATTGTTATGTCTGTTTAGGTTACTTAAGTCTCTTGGGGCGACGATAGACCTTCGGTTGGGTCGCTAAGGCCACGATTTGTAAAATTATTGAAATGTCCCCAGTTGTAAATGTGACAGCCCTAATTCGACCCTAGTCGGAATGTGGTTTCGGGACCACAAAACTGAGTCATAAAATTTATTTAAAATTTAGTTGTATATCCTCTATGTGTATTAGTGCATGTGTGAAAATTTGATGTTTTAATTTAGACTTATGAATGTGAATTTTTCTTGAAAGGACTTAGTTGAGAAACTTATAAAATATGATAGGTAAATTGTAAGGACCAAATAATTACAAAGTGTGAAAGCTTGGGTTTGCATGTCAAAATACCCAAAAATTCAATAAGTGGCCGGCCAAGTGATGATGACCCTCCACTAAGTTTAATTAATTATAATATTTGGTTAGAAAATGATTAAAATATTCAAAATAAAATGATTTAATAAGAAAAATGGTTGAATAAAGAAGAAATTCAAGGAGAGAGAGTATGTTCATCTTCTTCCTCCTCCAAAAATCGAAACAAAAGAAAAGAAAAAGGAAAATTCTCACTAAGGCAATTCGACACTTCTTCTTGCTAGTAGGAGGTAAGTTTTGAAGTGTTAGTTAAATCTTCCTATATGTTTAAGTAATTTGTAAATGTATTTTGGCAATGTTAAGAAAAATTCAAACTTTTATGGTGGTTGGGCACTAAGCCGTGTATCAAAGTACTAGAATTAGTAGTTGTTTTCATGTATTATTGAATAAATAGACAATAGAATGGGGTTGAATTTGTTGAATTAGTAATTGGATAATACTTATGTGTTCGGTTATATGGGGTTTAAATGGAAGGTTCATTTGATTTATTTTGTCCTTGTATGATAAGTAGTTCATTGTCAAGGCCGAATGAGTCATGCTAGATTAGTTGAAATGCAAAAATTAATGTTATGAGATAATTTGAGTAATTGACCGAAACATGGAAGGAAGGGTAAGATTTATAAATTATGTTTTAGGAGTGAAAGGTATAGTGAAAATGTATTAAGTTTAATGTGCATACTTTAGTCTAAGTGTTGTGGAGAGTTTGGCTAAGATAGTTGGAATATGTGTGTTGCCGATTTTAAATTTAGATTATGGGAGTGGCTATAATGGGCATTAAGATGTTGAACTTATGAAATTTGAAGTATATGAACTTGATAGTATTTAAATGATGGTACGAATAAATGGGGAGCTTTTGTTAGTTTAGAAGTATACGGTCAAGATGTTTATGAAGTGAAACTATGTGCTAAATGACAAAATGATGACCAAATGTTATTTTGGTAGTGATAATACATTCGGCTTTGAGATATAATATAAACCTTAGTTGAGATTTTAATATTTGGAACAAGGATGGTTGTAAGAAGAAGTGGAATCATTAAATTATATATATATATATATATATATATGAATATCTTGCATGGTAAACTAAACTATTAAATTTATTTATTCTAGCTCAAGAATCCAAAGGAGGGGAATCAAGCAAAGGCAAAGCAAAGAATATTGAGTAGTCGATTGGGAATCAATTCATCCGACATAAGGTAAGTCCATAAGCATTTATAGGTTGATTAACTTATAATTAAATAATACTAATGTATCATGAAAGGACTTCTATGTTGGTATTATTTTGGAGTGGTACACGTATTTATAGATGTGGTTATATATGCTATTTGATTTAAGTAAACTTCCTTATTATATGAGTCGATATTGGCACTAAGTGTGCGGATTTGAATGGCACTATGTGTGCGAAGTCGAATGGCACTATGTGTGCTGGCTAGAATATTAATACATGAGTGAATTTTCAATGCACTATGTGTGCAGTTTATCATAGCACTATGTGTGCGCATTTGATTAGTATTATGTGTGCGAAAACGATTGAGGATATATAGCATGCCGGGAAGGAATAGAGCGCTAGGACTATTAGTGGAACAATTGAATTTTGAGATATGAAACATATATGTATGGAACCATCTAGTTATCATTGTTTTATACTTTGAAGAAAGTATTTAAACTGTTTGGTTGTTTTAGGTATTAAATTGGATATCTAGATTTGGCTTGGGGTTTAATCGATAATTTAAATAATTGTGGCATAGATCTGTATGGATGAAATAGTTACTCTTTCATTATTTTTCATATTATCACGTGTTAATGGTCTCTATTATATTGCTTATTACTTAATGAGTTGAATACTCATGTGATGTGTTTACTTGTCTCTTATTTAGATTTCTTTGATCCATTTCTTGTGTTCGGGACCATCGTCGAAGTCATCACGTCATCCTACAACATTTTGGTACTTTTTTTTCTTAGTTGATCTTAAGGGAACATTATGGCATGTATAAGCTGGAACATATGTTTTGAGGTATTGATTTTGGTTATGTATTAAAAGCCATGCGAAAATGGCTTGTTATATATATATTTAGACTCGGTTTTATGTGTGTTTTATTATAATGTTTTTATTCTTGGTTTGATATATGTGATTATGTTTGATGATGATTGGTGTTGAGGTAAGAAATTTGTGTAATGGAGATGACTATATTATTTAGGTCTGAATTCAGTTTTGAGTGAATTATTGCTTAAATCTTTTGATAAATACGCCCTATGATATGGTAGTATAAAATATTTGTAATATTTTGGAAGTGTATTTAAGTATTTATATAACTTGTAAGATATTTGTAGCTCGGCCGTTTGTATATAATTGATATTATTCATGCTAGAGTTAACATGAGCTTGTCATGTAAAAATTATGACTTATGTTTGCAGTAAATGGATGACTATCAGAACTTATGCTAGAACGTGTGTACATGTGATGTTCGACCATAATGTTTTAATTGAATTTTACTTATAGCTTACTTGTGTATAAGGTACATATACTTTGGTTAATATGATAGTTAAACTTTTGCATGCTATATATGTGCTTATGACTTGAATTGCGATGAAATATTCAAAACTGTACACTTATTTAGTAATGCCTCGTAACCCCATTCCTACGACGTAATACGGGTTAGGGGTGTTACAGCAAAATTACCAAAATGCCCTCGATTGTAGAATGATCGTAATATCCTTACAAAAAAAATGACCATAATACCCTTGCAGTGCTAAATTACCAAAATACCTTTGCATTGTAAAATTACCGAAATACCACTATAGGGATAAATGACTATTTTGGCCTTATGGGTAAATAATTGACTTGGACTATGAATCTGACTGATTTGACTGTGCTTTACAACTGTGTTTTAACTAACTTGACGGTGGTTGTTCGACCGATATATTTTTAATGTATGTTTAAATGATTGTTACTAAGCATGGCCATTTTGCATACACGTGTGATGCTTGAGCATGACATACACGACATATTGCATTGGGGTTGGGTTTATGATATGGAGGAAGTACCGTATTGGTGACTATGTCACATTTTTTATTACTGGTGGCTTGCCACGCATGCTGTTACTGGCAGCTACGCTGTATTATTATTATTATTACTGGCGGCTTTGCTACGATATAGGTGTTTTGGTTGGGTGGGTCGATTGATATCCCCACAAGTGTGCTGGTTGGTATGAGTGGCAGGCTGGATGGTTATGGGATGGGTTGTATTTTGCAATATTTTGGGTCTGGAATGGGCTTAAGCCCACATCACATTGTTTAGGGCTACAATTTGCATTGTACTAATCATGAACAGTGGCTCAGCCTGCATCGATTCTAAATTCTATTGGTTTACTAATTGTTTTAGTTTAGGAGGGGAGTACACACTGAGTTTTCATAAACTCACACCGTTTATTAATTGTGCAAGTTATCCCTAGCTTTAAGAGAATCGGTGCTACGAGGGACTCGAAGGTGGCCACACAACTGATGTCGTCTCCGGTTTTCTTTTAAATTACCTATTTGCAAGTACTTATATTTGATCGGGGTTGTAATAAGGCCTCTTTTAATTTTCGATTCTAAATTTGGAATTTTATAAATCATTTTTATAGCTACTGGAGTAGAACGTGATTTTTCCAAAACAGTAACTGATTTTCTAAATCTCACAATTCCGCAACTGTTTAGATTAAGCTTTCGCGGCAAACAAAGTTTTAAAGGTAAAAATGTTTTGCAAGAGAATGACTTTTAATAAACCAACGTAAATTGAGATTTTCACAAGTTTTAAAATGGCCAGAGGTTTTAAATAGTAAGAAGGGTTTTCAATGAGAACATGGTTTTCGACAAACACTTCAATGTGACATGCCAGATTTGGGCCTAACTTCTAGGCCGGGTTTGGGGTGTTATATTTAGTGGTATCAGAGCCAAGTTTCAAATCTCGACTGTGGAATGGGTTTTAAAATCAGATTTTTGAAAGAATTGTTTCAAAAAGGTTTGAAAAGATTTGAAGTATTTGAAATGTTTTTCTGATGATTTTCCTGAATGTGTGGTTACCGAGTCTCCAGCGCCGAATCCGTAAGTTTTCTGTTAGACTGTACGTAAAGTTAGATTTTTTATTTGTTCAGTGTATGTTCTGGAAATTAGATTTTTTTTAGCAACAGTACTTTGATGGATTCCAAAGGCAAGCAAGGTTGCGAGGAGTTGCTTGTCTCCCCGGAACATGAGATGGTTCTGGAAACGGTGGTTGAGGTAAGTCCGCCAACTTTAGGTAACAACAACCCAGAGTTTGGTACGGAGGCACTGACCTAGTTGGTAAGGGAGGTGCTGGAAGAGGTGTTCGAGGCAAGAGTTAAGGCGTATGGTGAAACACTTCAGGCTAGGTGCTTGGAGTGCAACAGGAAGAGGGATGACAGTTCGTGGAAGCAGGAGCATCATTCTGTGAAACGTGTTAAGACACGTCCGAACTTTCTAACTTGTGAGCATTGTAAAAGGTGTCATTCGGGTGAATGCTGGAGGAAGACAAGAGCATGTCTTAGATGTGGATCTAAGGAGCATCGGGTTCAGGATTGCACAGTTCCTTTTAAGTCAGGTGTTTTTTGTTGGGATGTGATGTTTGAATATAAAAATTGCATGCATATGTGGTAAATATCTACTTGCTTCTGTAGTTAGATGGTTGGTTAGGTGTAAGAGGTTTTGAGATTAAGTTAAAAGTGTATTAGTGTAGTTTGGAATTAAAGTGCGCAGTGGGAGCATAGTGGTGTAGTTTGAGCTAAGCATTTGTTCAGATAGTTGGAAATTTCAAGGATGAAATTTCTTTAAGGGGGTAGAATTGTAACGCCCCAAATTTGGGCCTGGAAGTATTGGGCCTTGAGTATGGGTTCGTAAGGAGGTTGTATATAAATAATTAATTGTGGAAGGAAATGTCACAATTAAATGTCTACTTTGGTGGTTAATGGCCCTGAGAAGTGTTGGAGAAATCTTGGGTTCAAACCTGGGCTTTAGCAAAAATGTTGGTATCAAGTGAATAAAACCCTAGATGCTTGGATGATGGCCTTTTAAATTATTTTGTTAAATAAATAACACAAGGAAGCATGTGGTCTAGTGGTTGTGGCATCATTAAGGTTGCAAGGGAGCCTGGGTTCAAGTCTTGGCCCTTACAATTCATTTTGGTTTTTCTCTTAAATGAATCTGGACGCTGGCACATATGTCTTAAAGTCAACTGTAGAAATTTTTATCAAACAAAAAGCCTTGTGGTGGAGTCGCAAGGTGGCGAGTTGTGTAACTGTGAGGCCTGAGATTCAATTCTTGAGATGCACAGTGGAGTATTTATTTTGCTATTTGAGCTGTGTAGGAGGTGGAGTTGGACTGAAACTCTGTGGTTGAAGTGGTCATAAGAATGAGGAATTTTCCTAATGGTTGAAAGTAATCCCACATCGGGAAGCTAACATGAGAATTGGTGAAAGCTGGCTTTAAATAGAGCGAACCAGATGAGTTGGGGAGAAAGACTCAATGCAGGATGTGCCAAGGTTGGTGATCGTGGACTTCGACACGTTCTCATAAGCAGGTGTGTATTCATGCCCTTCTTTGTTGGAAATTGGCAAATGCCGAAAAGCTGAAACCTCGGCATTCGGGGCGTCATGAGCGTGCGAACGTATGTGGGGTAAACTGAGCCCACAAACCATGGGCGATAGACTGTAGAAGGCTGCCACGAACGTTCTCGTGTGCTAGGGCTGTACTAGGCCTCGATGGGCCCGTGGGCCCACTTGTGTAAATCTAACTGCTAGGTGGAATATGGTTGGGCTTGTCATGTCACGTACATGGCATAGGCTGTTCTGGACCGGATTGGGCCGTGTGGGCCGAATGGGCATGTGAGCCCACACGGATAAAATGTATGTTATGTGGTAGGATTTGGACTGGGTTACGTCGTTCGTATGGCCGTGAATAGTTCTGGGCTAAATGGGCCGAATGGGCCCATGGGCTCACGTGGGTAAATTTCACTGTTAAGCGGAAAGTTGATAGACTTGTCATGTCGCGCATGTGACTTAGGTTGTTTTGGGCCTCGATGGGTCGAAATAGGTCGTGTGGGCCCAATGGGCTCATGGGCCCACACGGACAAATTCTGCGGTAAGTGACTATTAATGAACTGGGCTATGGTGTACACATAGCCATATCTAAATTGGGCTAAATGGGCCACACAAGTGTGTGGGTCCACTTGGGCCAAGTAATGGGCTTTAGACCCATTTGCACTGTTATGTCTGTTTAGGTTACTTAAGTCGCTTGGGGCAACGATGGACCTTCGATTGATATCCCCACAGGTGTGCTGGTTGGTACGGGTTGTGTGCTGGATGGTTATGGGATGGGTTGCATTTTGCACTATTTTGGGTCTGTAATGGGCTTAAGCCCATATCGCATCGCTAAGGGCTAAGGCCCAGTCAGATCGATCTTTGAACAGGCTCAAGCCTGCATCGATTCTCGAATTCTATTGGTTTACTAATTGTTTTAGTTTAGGAGGGGAGTACACACTGAGTTTTCATAAACTCACCCCGTTTATTAACTGTGCATGTTATCCCTAGCTTTAAGAGAATCGGTGTTGCGAGGGACTCGAAGGTGGCCACACAACTGATGTTGTCTCCGGTTTTCTTTTAAATTACCTATTCGCAAGTACTTATATTTGATCGGGGTTGTAATAAGGCCTCTTTTAATTTTCGGTTCTAAATTTGGAATTTTATATATCATTTTTGTAGCTACTGGAGTAGAACGTGATTTTTCCAAAACAATAACTGATTTTTTAAATATCACAATTCCTCAACTGTTTAAATTAAGCTTCCGCGGCAAACAAAGTTTTAAAGGTAAAAATGTTTTCCAAGAGAATGACTTTTAATAAACCAACGTAAACTGAGATTTTCACAAGTTTTAAAATGGCCAGAGGTTTTAAATAGTAAGAAGGGTTTTCAATAAGAACATGGTTATCAAAAAACACTTCAATTTGACACGCCAGATTTGGGCCTAACTTCTAGGCCAGGTTTGGGGTGTTATAGTCTCTATAAAGTGGAATTGGAATGTTCTAGCGTGGTGTGAAATTGAAACAATCTCGATTCCTTGAAAGTCTTTATACAAATTAAATTCACATTGCCTTTAAGGGAAAAATACCTTGACTTCTCGAAGCTTTGAAAAAACACATATCGTGCCACGAAATATCCTCCAAAGGACATGCACTATAATTTGTAATAGTGCCTTACCTATGGACTCATTTGCTCCTTCGATACTAATCTAATAGTTATGACCACTTTCGTTTCCGTAGAGGAGAGGCAATCTTTGAAATCCTCGTCGAAAGTGATGTAACGATTCAAAGTCTTAACTTGATTTCCTTATTCTTATTTCTTTAGATGACATGTTTTTATCAAGATCGAGAATGAAACTCCACATAATTCGACGACGTACGTCCCACATCAACCTATCAAAAAAGGTTCAATTTATATAAAAACTAAATCCTATTCATTATTTGGGCAATACCTATGGCAGCTATTGAAATGTAACGTCATTTGTTGTTTCCAATTTAACTCTCTAGGAGAATTTTTCATTTTTCTAGTTCCATTACTTAGTCCACTAAAAGCTTCCATTCATATTTCAGAAAAATTAGGCCGGAACGCTTACACCTAAAAAGTTAACGTAGAAAGAAGAAGAAAATAATCGAATTGGAGTCCCACGATAAAGACATACATCGACTTAATTCTAGAACGGGAAATATTTCTGATGAATTAATTTTGAATTTCAGTCATTTAGTTGCCATTTTCCATTTTACAAATATGATAAGTGTGATAAAAGCTTTTTGACTAAAACAAGGTTATAAGATTTTACACTTCGTATAACTATTTCTACATTGTGGCACACACATCTTAGTGGTAGGGGAATCTGGTATAGCTCATTCAATTTTGAGATACACGTGAATTTTTAACCATCAACAGAACAAGTGCATATAGAACTTTAAAAAATTAGAAAAATAGGACGGCACACATAACGAATGTGTGTGCTTGTAATGCAAGTGTACTATATCCCATATTGCTTTTTCCATATGCTATTTTCTCCATATTATCCTCCAGGTGTTTGGTTTCAGTGGACGTAATAGGTCAATCCTAGTTTCAACGCAGAAACACATGTACAACATAATCATCTTTATTAAACCTTATTTTTGTGATCCGTTTAATGCAATTTAAGAATTATAAAGGGAAGTATAAATGTGTGTCTTTGAATTAATACTTAGATTTGTAGTAATTAAAATTAATGCTAATTAAACTGAAATATTGAATGTTCTAATTAAATTGAAATATTGAATGTTTTCTTTTGTTGTAACGTATTCTAGTCTAATGTGGTTATGACACTTCCAATAAATGCTAGTTTTTCCCCCTTGCAAATCTCGTTTGAAATTAATTTTACGAATAGAATTTAACTAGTAACATCAGATTCGCGCAGTATGGCAAGCCTTAATGTTTATTCCGTACTAGTAGTTTTATTCTTAATTTGCAAGGCAGTAATGGCTACGAAGGAGAACGACCAACGACCAGATTATTAAGGAAAATAATTGCGAAACTAAAATGGGTTTGCCCTGTGTTCTAGAAGCTTTTATGAGTATTTTCAAGATAGGGAGTATTTCTCACAAGTGTTGCGGCGAACTTGCTGTGTTGGGAAAAGTTTGCCACTCGGCATTAGTAAAGAAGACTCTTGAAAATCCTCAATTCAAGGACCTAAACCCAGTGACAATTACAGCGAAGAGCATTTAGACATGGAATAATTGCCTTGCATTGATCGATTCACCATCTCCGTCTGCTTAAGAATATAGGATTGCCTAAGCTAACAAACAGTTACCAGACGTAAGGGGCCCAAAATGTTGTAATGCTGGTGCCTCCAAGGCGCAGCGGAAAAATAAAATAATTAAAAACATTCCGGCGATCCAAGCCATGGATCCATGTGTAAGGAACGTATCGAGGTGATAAAAGGTTTCGAAATTACCGAAACTTCAATTTGAGTAGACAGCGACGCCTAGGCAATGGGGATCTTGAACCACTATCGAACCAAGCCGCAACTTTTCCGATGTCGGCCTCTACGTAGTCCACCTAGTTGACAATGAACGGTAGAAAAATCTCAGAAACTATTTCAGTGCTTTTTATGCTTGACGGCTACTAGACCCTTTAGCATAGTTTCGGGCTTATTTATATATTCTCTCTTTAGGGTTTTTACCCTTGCCATATATAACACCCTTTTAATTGGTATATATTTTTAATGAATATTAATTCATTAAAATTAATCTGAACATAATAGTCATCATTAAAATAAATATAATAATATTTAACCGAAAATTATAATTACATTAATTATAATAAAGATTTCGGTAAACTATATTTATTTAAACTTATATACGAACCAAATTCATATACTATTGAAATTATGTTCTGATTATGTGTACAACATCCTTGTACGTATAGTATGTTCAACAATTTGATTGCACAATTAAATTAATTCTATAATTAATTTAATTCATCTGACAATCAGAAAATAATTCCAACTATGTTTTACTCCGTTCATTTCAACCATAGGGTGTGACCCTATAGGTTCTTGTAACATTAGCAGTAATATTAGAACGATTCTAATGTTATAAACAATGAGTGGCATCTAGCAATGCATCATTGTTACCTAAGTTACGAGAAGTCATGATTCGACATAACCTTTTGTGATTAACCTTTTATGCATTAATCCTTAAGTCCTATATCTTTTGAATGGACACAAGTCATGGAATAGTCACACTTGCATAGTCCATCCCATGTTTCTTAATACCTTAATTGAACTATGATACACAAATAAGTATGACATCTCATATCAACTTATTTGAGCATGGCCGTGCATTTCTAGTCTCACTCAATCAAGTGGCCTAAGATATTATTCCCATTATGTAGGAAGGACTTATTCTATATTGATCAACCATATCCCTCTACATAGATTGTGGTATATCCAACATCAGTCTTTATAGAACAACTAGTTACGATGTTCGTTTGACTATATCAAAATATACAACTCACGATGTTGGGATAATGATGATCTCAAGTATGAGGATCATATACATATTAATCACTATGAGTAATGTTGTGACAATTACATAATAATCCAAGATACATACTCATAGCAGGTCAGTGTAATATGTTGTTCTCTAACACACATATTCATGCATTGATTTTGACACTCCATATCAATGACAACTCTTTATCATCAATCAACTACATGTTAGTCTTAATGCATTATTGTTGTCCTAGCCAACAATAATACTTGACTAAGGATCTTTTAAGAATAATCATATTATTCTCAGGACATTATTATAAAACAGTTTATTTATGTACACAGAAAAGAAACTGAAATAATAATGGCAACGCCTTATATCAATAAACATGATAAATCAAGTATGTTATTACAACCATCTCGTGATTGATCTTTGGGCATACTCTTACACAAAATTATTCTTTTTTCTTTATTTTTCATATTGTTCTGAAAGCTTCATTAAAATGTGTCATTAAATTAAAGCCTAGTTAAATTATATTTAGTTGTACGAAAATTAAATGGTTTTGTAGACTCCACTACTTAATACACTATGATTTTATACATGCCATTATTTTTAATTTATAGCACTGGAACTCGGTAACCAACTCAAGTCAAGCACTAGATATTGTTTCATATTGTTTAAATTGACACAAATATCATTATATAAACATTTAGTTCATTTCAATAAAGTGGAATTGGAATGTTCTAGCGTGGTGTGAAATTGAAACAATCTCGATTCCTTGAAATTCTTTATACAATTTAAATTCACATTGCATTTAAGGGAAAAATAACCTTAAATTCTCGAAGTTTTGAAAAAACACATATCATGCCACAAAATATCCTCCAAAGGACATGCACTATAATTTGTAATAGCTCCTTGCCTATGGACTCCTTTGTTTCATTTTCCATTTTCACTCCTTCGATAGTAATCTAATATCTATGACCACTTTTGTTTCTGTAGAGGAGAGGTAATCTTGAAATCCTCGTCGAAATCTATGTAACGATTGAAAGTCTTAACTTGATTTCCTTATTCTTCTTTCTTTAGATTGCATGTTTTTGTCAAGATCGAGAATGAAACTCCAAATATGTCGGTGACGTACGTCCCACATTCTCCCTATTAAAAAAGGTTCAGTTTATATAAAAACTAAATCCTATAAATTATTTAGGCAATACCTACGATAGTTATTGAAATGTAACGTCATTTGTTGTTTCCAATTTAACTCTCTAGGAGAATTTTTCATTTTCCTCGTTCCATTACTTATTCCACTAAAAGCTTCCATTCATATTTCAAAAAAAATTGGGCCGGAACACTTACACCTAAAAAGTTAACGTAGAACGAATAAGAAAATAACCGAATTGGAGTCCCACGATAAAGACATACATCGACTTATTTTTAGAATGGGAAATATTTTTGATGAATTAATTTTGAATTTCAATCATTTAGTTGCCATTTTCCATTTTACAAATATGATAAGTGTGATAAAAATGGTTACCAGACGTAAGGGACCCAAAATTGTTCTTTTGTCTTTATTTTTGATATTGTTCCGAAAGCTTTATTATAATGTGTCTTTAAATTTAAGCCTAGTTAAATTATATTTAGTTGTACGGAAATTAAATGGTTCTATAGACGCCATTACTTAATACACTATGATTTTATACATGCCATTGTTTTAATTTTATAGCACTGGAACTCGATAACCATCTCAAGTCGAACACTAGATATTGTTTCATATTGTTTAATTTGACACAAATATCATTACTATAAACATTAAGTTCATTTCAATAAGGTGGAATTGGAATGTTCCAGCGTGGTGTGAAATTGAAACAATCTCGATTCCTTGAAAGTCTTTATACAATTTAAATTTACATTGCCTTTAAGGAAAAAATGCCTTGACTTCTCGAAGTTTTGAAAAGACACATATCGTGCCACGAAATATCTTCCAAAGGACATGCACTATAATTTGTAATATTTCCTTGCCTATGGACTCCTTTGTTTCATTTTCCATTTTCACTCCTTCGATACTAATCTAATAGTTATGACTACTTTCGTTTCCGTAGAGGAGAGGCGATCTTGAAATCCTCGTAGAAAGCGATGTAACGATTCAAAGTCTTAACTTGATTTCCTTATTCTTCTTTCTTTAGAGTACATGTTTTTATCAAGATCGAGAATGAAACTCCAAATATGTCAACGACGTACGTCCCACATTCATCTTATTAAAAAAGGCTCAATTTATATAAAAACTAAATCCTATTCATTATTTGGGCAATACCTATGACAATTATTGAAATGTAACGTCATTTTTTGTTTCCAATTTAACTCTCTAGGAGAATTTTTCATTTTTCTAGTTCTATTACTTATTCCACTAAAAGCTTCCATTCTTATTTATGATTGGCCCGGAACACTTACACCTAAAAAGTTAACGTAGAACGAAGAAGAAAATAACCAAATTGGAGTCCCAAGATAAAGGCATACATCGACTTAATTACAGAACGGGAAATATTTTTGATGAATTAATTTTGAATTTCAATCATTTAGCTGCCATTTTCCATTTTACAAATATGATAAGTGTGATAAAAACTTTTTAACAACAACAAGGTTATAAGATTTTACGTTTCTCATAACTATTTCTACATTGTGGCACATACATATCTGTGAAAAATAAAATAAAATAAAATAAAAAATAAAGAACACACAGATTTTAAATGGAAACCCTTTCGGGAAAAAACCACAGGCAGAGGAGAAGAAAATTCACTATGTCGAATTTGAATCAATTACAAAAGGAATAGACTATGTCTATTTATAGTCTTGTAAAGCCATATTCTAGTAAGACTGAAATACCTTATTCTAATCAATATCAAATAGATGGAATTTAATAAGGATTAAAAAACCTTATTCTAAAATAAAATAAAAGAAGTGTAATTCTATATGGATTCTTCTTTTCTTTTATTTTACCACTGTATTTTATTTAAATAAGGATTCGGGTCACTTAATTCTAACAATCTCCACCTTGACACGAATTCTCAATGAACAAGTTCTTCATCATGAATCACAACGAACAAGTTCTCCACCTCTTCCATAAAACCCCTTAAGGGTTTAACTTCAACAATGAACACCAACCAAGTTTAAGCAATGTTCAAACCTGGTTATAGGAAGTGACTTAGTCATCATATCTGTAGGATTTTCATGAGTACTAATTTTTCTCACAACAATATCACCACGAGCAATAATATCATGAACAAAATGATACCGAACATCAATGGGTTTTTGTAATATCCTGATTTTGGGCCTAGTCGAAATAGTGGCTTTGTGACCACAAAATCCAAGATAGAAATAATTATTTTATGATTATCTTGAGGTCTATGATATGATTGCATGATTGTGTGAAAATTTCGTGAAGAAATTTTATGCATAAAGTGCTTAAATTGAAATTAGGGACTAAATCGAATAATTTGCAAAACTTGCATTCTAGAAGTTTCTAGTATGAAATTGTTTTGAAATATTAATTAGGAGGTCTAAACTAGCAATCTTACCAATTTTATCAGATGTCTTCAGTACAATACAATAAACATTTATATCCATTCAATGCATTATTACCCTAACATGCACAAACTCAATATTCAAGTTAGTATAATAATTTCCATGTATCAATAATATATATCATGATTGATGAGCTCATCAATACTATGATTTCCATTCCCTTGTTATTTTCCATATTTATCCCGTTGAATTACTTGGAATTTTAATGGATTTTTCAGAGGTACACTTTTAGTGTACAACCGGTCCAATCAATTCATTTCATGTGCGCATTTCCTTTTCAAAGAGCACACTCGCGAACCTCAACCTTGCAATGGATTACAGTCAAAGCTAAATCACGCAATATAAACTCATAGAGTATTGTCGGGATTACTACCTAGGCTAAATCCTCGCAACGACAATTACTCTAATGAGCTTGGATCGAATTACCACCCAAAGCTAATTTGGACCTTAATTCGGATTACCCGTTCGGGCTAAATCCATTTTTCACATATTCTTCAGGAGGGCTATATCAGGAGAGGATCACCCGTCCGGGCTAGATCCTTTTTACCGTAAATTCCTTTTCAGAGATCCATCGAATTTTCCTTTCATTCAACCGGGATTTCTTTCCCTTTTTATCAAATATGTCAATGTTTCATCAATTTTCATATAATGAACATTCAAATCATATTCACATGAATAACATACATTTCAAGTATTTAAGAATATAATTCAAGTTACATGAACTTACTAAGCACAAAGTGCTTACCCTGTTTCCTTTTCCCCTGTTTTGTAGTGTTAAGAGCTCGGAGGTCGGATTTGGTCAGGGACACATCACACTATCAATCTCAAGATTTCGGTATATAAAGAAACTTTATTTTGGAAATCAACGGCATGTATAAGCTAACAAAGTAAATGTTAACGTGAAATGAATGTAAAGTTAGCCATTAGTATGGTTAACAAACCTAATTTTAGATATGTGATGACGTTATCTTATAAATATGCATGAATTTATCTTGAAAATATGTTGAATTGATTTGGTTGATGTGGATTGGTTTTGATTTAATATTGCAGGAAGGTTAGATATCTCAGTATAAGGGATTATATTGAATTTTTCAAAAAAATTCAGTAAACTCCGGTAATGCCTCGTACCCTATTCCGGCAATGAGTACGGGTAGGGGGTATTACAGTTTTGTTCTCTCATGAAACATTTGATCTTTTGTAAGAAAGATGGCACTCTGACTGTCACAAAATACTGTGCTGATTTGAAGGTCTTCATTGAGTTCACTAAAGAGTCCCTTTAACTAAATAGCTTCTTTACAAGCCTCAGTAATCGCCATGTACTCAGCGTCAGTGGTAGACAAAGTGACTGTAGTTTGCCAAGTGGCTTTCCAACTTATTGCACAACCTCCGATTGTAAAGACATAACCTGTGAGAGATCTTCTTCTATCAAGGTCTCCAGCAAAATCAGCATCAACATACCCAATGACTCCATCTTCAGTTCTTCCAAACTGTAAGCAAACATCAGTAGTACCTCGTAAGTCTCTTAAAATCCACTGAATTACTTTCTAGTGTTCTTTACTGGGATTCGCCATATATTTGCTAACTACACTGACTACATATGATAAATCTGGACGTGAACAAACCATAGCATACATGAGAGATCCCACTACACTAGAGTATGAAACATGTGACATGTACTCAATCTCATCATCTGACTGTGGAGACAACGCCGATGAAAGTCTAAATTGGGCTGCTAAAGGAGTACTAATAGAATTAGCACTCTGCATATTGAACCTGCAAAGAACTTTCTCAATGTACCCCTTCTGACTTAGGTACAATTTACTTGCTTTTCTATCTCTGAGAATCTCCATACCAAATATCTTCTTTGCTGGTCCCAAATCTTTCATCTCAAATTCTTAACTTAGCTGGGCTTTGACCTTTCTTATCTCTCCTTTATCTTTTGCTGCTATCAACATGTCATCAATGTAAAGAAGTAGATACACAAAAGAACCATCACTGTTTTCTTAAAGTAAACACAATTGTCAAAACTACTTGTAACGCCCCGTACCCGAGACCGTCGCCGGAGTCGAACACGAGGTGTTAACAGACTTAATTCATTACTTTAAACAGCTCAAACAATTTATTTTTAAAATTTTCAGTCAAGCTAGCAATCTGCGTCACAGTCTCTTAAAAATTCATATCTCGAGTTTCGAAACTCAAAATCCAATTCCGTAAATTTTCCCTGAAACTAGACTCATATATCTATTTACTAATTGTTTTATAGAATTTTTAGTTTAGCAAATTAGTACAGTTTATTAGTTAAATTCTCCCTTATTTCAGGGTTTGACTGCTCTAACCTCTGTGTATTACGAATCAGATATCTCCCTGTACGGAGTTTCAATGACTATGCCATTTATTTCTAATTAAACTAGACTCAATAAGGAATCTGTACATATAAATCATGACTTGTAATTATCTTTGAAAAGTTTATGGTAAATTTCCAAAGTCAGAATAGGGGATCCAGAAATTGCTCTGGCCCTGTTTCACAAAAAATTAAACATCTCATAAAATATAACTCATATACCTGTTTTGTTCCATCCATATGAAAATAGACTCATCAAGCTTCAATTCCATAACTTATACATTATTCAATTCCATTTCTACTATTTTTAGTGATTTTTCAAATTCACGTCACTACTGCTGTCTGAATCTATTTTATGGTAAATTTTACCCATTTCATGGTTCCCATAGATTAGCTGGCAATTTAGCATACATCATCATTGAGACATTCATATCACATTTTCATTTATCATCTTACCATATTGTTGTTATATCGAGTTTTCAACCCGAGGGTTAAGTACATACCTGTTCAAAGTATCCATTTCACAACACTTACCAATACGTCCCTTTCATCCCGAGTATTCCTCCATTGAGTAGAATTTTACCCGTTGAACACATCGGAATATAATTCAGATACACGAAAAGTTTATACATAAGTGCCACATATGTAGCCAAGCTACCATGTAACCTGCCCATAAGTGAACTCGGACTCAACTCAATGAGCTCGGGCGTTCGCATCCATAAGTGAACTCGGACTCAACTCAACGAGCTCGGATGCCTAGTTACATCTCTCGAACTCGGACTCAACTCAACGAGTTCGGACATTCGCATCCATAAGTGAACTCGGACTCAACTCAACGAGTTCGGATGCCCAAATATCCCAGGGACATGTCATTTGTATCCTAATCCATTCCTAAGGTTGAATGGGACCTTTTTCCCAATCATGTGTCTCAACCATCTTCTACGGAATACCGATACCGATACTCGATAGTATTTCACATTTTCCAAGTATATCACATAATTTGACATATTATCAAACAATTATCACGAGTATAATATTTCATAATAATTATCATATTTAAATAACATAAAAACATTTAAAATAATAACTATGCTACCAACATTTACATATGAACTTACCTCGTATGTAAAAATGGCTACTTTTACCATTTCGTCCACAACTTGGTATTTTCCCCATTTTAGCCCGAATTTTAGTTTTCCTTACTCTATCATTTAAAATATAGTCTAATTAGGGCTCACATTATTCAAATTAACCCAAAATCATATTTTGGCAAAATTACAGTTTTGCCCGTAAACTTTCACATATTTACACTTTTGCCCCAAAGCTCGTAAATTAAACTTCAGCATATTTTCTTATGTTTTATGACATGCTGAACATTTTTCCCTTCTATGACAACATCAAATTCTCACTCTAACACATAGTTATGAACAATAACAATTTTTACTGATTAAGCCGTTTTACTCATTTTTGCTTAAAATCGCTTAGCAAAAGTTGTTTAACATAATTTCAGCCTTCATATTATACAATAAAACATCAAAATAAACACATTTCACCTATGGATATTTTTCCAAATATGAACCCTAGCTTAAATTATTGCTAGAATTAATCAAGTTACCGGGATTCCAAAAACGTAAAGAACTTGAAAAACGAGGCTAGAACGGACTTACAATCGAGGTTGGAAGCTTGAAAAACCCTAGCCATGGTTTCTCCTTGCTATATTCGGCCATGGGGTTGAAGATGAGCAAAATTGGCTTTTAATTTTGTATTTTAATTCATTTTACCCCTAAATGACCAAAATGCCCTTACTACTAAACTTTCCAAAAATTCCATCCATGTCCAATTTTTGTCCATAGACTTAGAAATTGGTAAAATTGCTATTTTAGACCTCCTAATTATATTTCAAAAAAATTTCATACTAGAAACTTCTAGAATGCAAGTTTTGCAAATTATTCGATTTAGTCCCTAATTTCAATTTAAGCACTTTATGTATAAAATTTCTTCACGAAAATTTCACACAATCATGCAATCATATCATAGACCTCAAGATAATCATAAAATAATTATTTCTATCTTGGATTTTGTGGTCACGAAACCACTATTTCGACTAGGCCCAAAATTAGGATATTACACTACTTCTTTTAAAATCATGAGAAGTTATAAAGGAATCAAACCTCTTGTACCACTGCCTCGGTGATTGTTTCAAACCGTAAAGGGACTTTTTCCAGCAAGGAAACATAGTCCGCTTTTTCTGAGACTGTAAAACCCTCTGGTTGTTGCATGTAAATATCCTCCTCAAGTTCTCCATGCAAAAATACAGTTTTTACATCTAACTGCTCAAGCTCCAAATCATGTATGGCCACAATACCAAGCAAAGCTCGAATCGAACTATGCTTTACAACTGGGGAGAACACATCTGTGAAGTCCACTCCTGGAATTTGACTGTAACCCTTTGCAACAAGCCTTGCTTTATATCTGGGTTCTTCAACTTCTGGAGTTCCTTCTTTCTTTTTAAACACCCATTTACAACGAACAATCTTCTTACCTTTAGGAAGTTTCACAAGATCCCATGTTTTGTTTTTGTGGAGTGATTCCATCTCCTCTTGCATAGCAAACATCCATTTTTCTGAGTCTTCACAGCTAATAGCCTTAGAATAATTAGATGGCTCTTGATTCGCATCTATATCTTCATCCACATTTAAAGCATAAGCAACTAGATCAGCCTCGGCATACTTCTTTGGAGGTTTAATTTCTCTTCTAGTTTTGTTTTTGGCGATAGAGTATTGCGGTAAAGAAGCAACTCTATTCTCAATTTTTGTACTGGCTTGAGGAGTCGACTCTGTATTAATCTGATGCTCCACCTGCTTTTGATTTTCTTTATTGGAAGAGTCTTTAAGAGATAAGTTAGGTAGCATAGCAGTTTCATAAAAAACAACATCTCTGCTAATCACAACTTTTCTATTTTCAGGACACCATAACTTATGCCCTTTTATGCCAGCTTTATAACCAAGAAAAACACATTTAATGGATCTCGATTCCAATTTTCCATTATCAACATGAGAATACGCAAGACACCCAAAGATCTTTAAATTAGAATAATTAGCAGGATTACCAGACCATACCTCTTGTGGAGTCTTTTTCTCAATGGCAACGGATAGAGATCGGTTGATCAAAAAATATATAGTAAAGGCTGCTTCTGCACAAAACGACTTCGGTAAGTTGGCATTTTACTACATACATCGAACCTTCTCCATGATTGTTCTGTTCATTCGTTCTGCAATGCCGTTTTGCTGTGAAGTATGACGAACTGTCAAGTGTCTCACGATCCTTTTTGACTTGCACAATCTATTAAACTCATCATAACAGAACTCTAAGCCATTGTCTGTGCGGAGGTATTTTATTTGTTTTCCCGTCTGTTTTACAATCATAATTTTCCAAGACTTAAATATGGAAAACACATCGCTTTTCTGCTTCAGGAAGAACGCCCAAACTTTTCTGGAAATATCATCAATAAAGGTTAGCATATAATTAGCTCCACCTCTTGAAGGCACTCTGGATGGCCCCCACAGATCAGAGTGAATATACTCCAATGTTCTCTTCGTGTTATGGATTCCTCTGGTGAATCGAACTCTCTTTTGCTTCCCAAAAACATAGTGCTCGCAGAAATTTAGTTTGCAAATTCCTTGCCCATCAAGAAGTCCTCTTTTGCTTAATTCTACCATGCCATTCTCACTCATATGCCCTAGGCGCATATGCCAAAGTTTAGTAATATCATCATCTGATAAGGAAGAAGAAGCGACAGCTGCATCTCTAGTAACAGTAGAACCCTGCAAAACATATAACTTGGAAGTATTTCTTTGCCTTTTCATCACAACAAGGGAACCTTTGGAAATCTTTAAAACCCCACTTTCAGCTGTGTATCTGTACCCTTTTGTATCAAGAGTACTCAACGAAATCAAAATTCTCTTCAATTCTGGAACATGTCGCACATCACTAAGTGTTCTGACAACTCCATCAAACATCTTAACTTTAATTGTTCCAACACTTGCGATTTTACACGAAGCATTATTTCCCATCAAAACAACACATTCTGACACTATTTCGTAAGTTGTAAACCAATCCCGATTGGGACTCATGTGAAAGGTGCAGCCTGAATCAAGTATCCACTCTTCGCTTACTTTAGAATCATTAACAGAAGTGACTAGAAGTTTACCATCACTGTAGTCTTCTACAACAACAGCTTCACTAGAATTTTCTGGTTGTTTTCCCTTTTGACTCGCAGCCTCCCTTTTAATCTTGTTCTGTAGCTTATAGCACTCAGATTTAATGTGCCCTTTCTTCTTATAGAAATTACAAGTTTTACCTCTATTTGAAGACTTTGATCTACCCTTAGATTTATCGCAAGGATTTCGTTCTTGTGTCCTTCCATGATCATTATCAGCATTCCGATCTTGTCTCGCACGAGCAATAAGACTCTCTCACTTAGAGTCTGGTTCAACCACAAGATGCTTCATCTTATCATACGAGGTCAAAGAATCATAAACCTCATCAACTGTGAGAGACTCGCGGCTATATAAAATCGTGTCTCTAAAGGTTGAATAAGACGGGGGCAACGAACAAAGTAGAATCAACCCTAAATCTTTCTTATCATACTGAACCTCCATGGCTTCCAAGTTTGCGGGAATTTCTTTAAACACTATTAAATGTTCGTGTACAAACGCACCTTCCTCTAAACGATGAGCATAAAGACGTTGCTTCATATGCAACTTGCTTGTTAGAGTTTTCGACATACATATTTGTTCTAGCCTCTTCCATAATGCAGCGACGGTCTTCTCTTTGATCACATCCTATAAAATTTCGTTGGACAAATGCAGATGTAATTGTGTTAATGCCTTTCGATTCTTATGCTGCTTCTCTTCATCTGTTAATGTTGAAGGCATCTTATCTATCCCTAGCAGGGCATCCTCCAGATCCATCTGCGCAAGAACTGCTTGCATCTTAATCTGCCACAACGTAAATCTGGTGTTACGATCCAACAGCGAACTTTCATATTTCAAAGACGCCATTACCATGATCGAGATGAAAAACTCAGAAGCACTGATACCAATTTATGAAAAATAAAATAAAATAAAAAATAAAGAACACACGAATTTTACGTGAAAACCCTTTCGGGAAAAAACCATGGGCAAAGGAGAAGAAAATTCACCATGTCAAATTCGAATCAATTACAAGAGGAATAGACTATGTCTATTTATAGGCTTGTAAAGCCATATTTTAGTAAGACTGAAATACCTTATTCTAATCAATATCAAATAGATGGAATTTAATAAGGTTTAAAAAACCTTATTCTAAAATAAAATAAAAGAAGTGTAATTCTATATGAATTCTTCTTTTATTTTATTTTACCACTGTATTTTATTTAAATAAGGATTCGGGTCACTTAATTCTGACAATATCACTGGTAGGGGAATCTGGTATAGCTCATTCAATTTTGAGATACACGTGAATTTTTAACCATCAACATAACAAGTGCATACAGAACCTCAAAAAATTTGAAAAATAGGATAGCACACATAACGAATGTGTGTGCCTATAATGCAAGTGTACTATATCCCATATTGTTGTTTCTATGTTCTATTTTCTCCATATTATCATCCAGGTGTTTGGCTTGGAGTGGACGTAATAGTTCAATCCTAGTTTCAACGCAGAAACACATGTACGACATAATCATCTTTATTGAACCTTATTTTTGTGATCCGTTTAATACCATATAAGAATTATAAAGAGAAATATAAATGTGTCTTTGAATTAATATTTAGATTTGTAGCAATTAAAATTAATGCTAAATAAACTGAAATATTAAAAGTTCTAATTAAATTGAAATATTGAATGTTTTCTTTTATTGTAACATATTCTACTCTAATGTGGTTATAACACTTCCTATAAATGCCAGTTTTTTCCCATGCAAATCTCGTTCGAAATTAATTTTACGAACTAAATTTAACTAGTAACATCAAATTCGCGCAGTATGGCAAGCCTTAATGTTTATTCCGTACTAGTGGTTTTATTCCTAACTTGCGGGGTAGTAATGGCTACGAAGGAGAATGACTAGATTATTAAGGAAAATAATTGTGAAACTAAAATGGGTTTGCCCTGTGTTCTAGAAGCCTTCACGAGTATTTTCAAGACAAGGAGTATTTCTAACAAGTGTTGCGACGAACTTGTTGTGTTGGGAAAAGTTTTCCACTCAGCATTAGTAAAGAGGACTCTTGAAAATCCTCAATTCAAAGACCTAAACCCAGTGACAATTATAGCGAAGAGCAATCATACATGGAATATTTGCCTTGCATTGATCGATTCACCATCACCATTTGCTTAAGGATATAGGATTGCCTAAGCTAACAAACAGTTACCAGACGTAAGGGGCCCAAAATTTTTCTTTTGTCTTTATTTTTGATATTGTTCGGAAAGCTTTATTAAAATGTGTCATTAAATTAAAGCCTAGTTAAATTATATTTAGTGGTACGGAAATTAAATGGTTCTGTAGATGCCAATACTTAATACACTATGATTTTATACATACCATTATTTTTAATTTTATATCACTGAAACTCGGTAACCATCTCAAGTCGAGCACGAGATATTGTTTCATATTGTTTAAATTGACACAAATATCATTACTATAAACATTAAGTTCATTTCAATAAAGTGGAGTTCGAATGTTCTAGCGTGGTGTGAAATTGAAACAATCTCAATTCCTTGAAAGTCTTTATACAATTTAAATTCACATTGCCTTTAAGGGAAAACTAGCTTGACTTCTCAAAGTTTTTGAAAAGACACATATCGTGCCACAAAATATCCTCCAAAGGATATGCACTATAATTTGTAATAGTTCCTTGCCTATGGACTCCTTTGTTTCATTTTCCATTTTCACTCCTTCGATACTACTCTAATATCTATGACCACTTTCGTTTCCGTAGAGGAGAGGCAATCTTGAAATCCTTGTCGAAAGCGATGTAACAATTCAAAGTCTTAACTAGATTTCCTGATTCTTCTTTCTTTAGATTACATGTTTTTATCAAGATCGAGAATGAAACTCCAAATACGTTGGTGACGTACGTCCCACATTCTCCCTATTAAAAAAGGTTCAATTTATATAAAAAGTAAATCCTATTCATTATTTGGGCAATACCTACGACAGTTATTGAAATGTAACGTCATTTGTTGTTTCCAATTGAACTCTCTAGGAGAATTCTTCATTTTCCTCGTTCTATTACTTATTCCACTAAAAGCTTCCATTCATATTTCAAAAATATTGGGCCAGAACACTTACACCTAAAAAGTTAACGTAGAACGAAGAAGAAAATAACCGAATTGGAGTCCCACGATAAAGACATACATCGACTTATTTTCAGAACGAGAAATATTTTTGATGAATTAATTTTGAATTTCAATCATTTAGTTTCCATTTTCCATTTTACAAATATGATAAGTGTGATAAAAAAATTTTTACAACAACAAAGTTATAAGGTTTCATGTTTCGCTTAACTATTTCTACATTGTGGCATGTACATATCACTACTAGGGGAATCTAGTATAGCTCTTTCAATTTTGAGATACACGTGAATTTTTAACCATCAACATAACAAGTGTATATAGAACTTCAAAAAATTAGAAAAATAGGACGGCACACATAAGAAATGTGTGTGCCTGTAATGCAAGTGTATTATATCCCATATTGTTGTTTCCATATGCTATTTTCTCCATATTATTGCCCAGGTGTTTTGTTTGGAGTGGACGTAATAGTTCAATCCTAGTTTCAATGCAGAAACACATGGACGACATAATTATCTTTATTGAACCTTATTTTCATGATCCGTTTAATGCCATTTAAGAATTATAAAGGGAAGTATAAATGTGTGTCTTTGAATTAATATTTAGATTTGAAGTAATTAAAATTAATGCTAATTAAACTAAAACATTGAATGTTCTAATTAAATTGAAATATTGAATTTTTTTTATTATAACATATTCTAGTCTAATGTGGTTATAACACGTCCTATAAATGCTAGGTTTTCCCCCTGCAAATCTCATTCGAAATTAATTTTATGAACCAACTTTAACTAGTAACATCAGATTCGTGCAGTATGGCAAGCCTTAATGTTTATTCCGTACTAGTGGTTTTATTTTTAACTTGCGGGGTAGTAATGGCTACGATGGAGAACAACCAGATTATTAGGGAAAATAATTGTGAAACTAAAATGGGTTTGCCCTGTGTTTTAGAAGCTTTCACAAGTATTTTCAAGATAGGGAGTATTTCTAACAAGTGTTGCGGCGAACTTGTTGTGTTGGGAAAAGTTTGCCACTTAACATTAGTAAATAGGACTCTTGAAAATCCTCTATTCAAATACCTAAACCTAGCGACAATTATAGCGAAGAGCATTCAGACATGGAATAATTGCCTTGCATTGATCGATTCACTATCTCCGTCTGCTTAAGGATATAGGATTGCCTAAGCTAACAAACGGTTACCAGGCGTAAGGGGCCCAAAGTTCTTCTTTTGTCTTTACTTTTGATATTGTTCCGAAAGCTTCATTAAAATGTGTCGTTAAATTTAAGCCTAGTTAAATTATATTTAGTTGTACAAAAATTAAATGGTACTATAGAAGCCATTACTTAATACATTATGATTTTATACATGCCATTATTTTTAATTTTATTACACTGGAACTTGGTAACCATCTCAAATCGAGCACTAGATATTGTTTCATATTGTTTAAATTGACACAAATATCATTATTATAAACATTAAGTTCATTTCAATAATGTTGAATTGGAATATTCTAGCGTGGTGTGAAATTGAAACAATCTCGATTCCTTGAAAGTCCTTATACAATTTAAATTCACATTGCGGTAAGGGAAAAATACCTTGACTTCTCGAAGTTTTGAAAAGACACATATCGTGCCACAAAATATCCTTCAAAGACATGCACTATAATTTTTAATAGTTCCTTGCCTACTGTATTGCTCCAAATATCTAAGTATTTATTTTTGTGTGTGTTGTGATGCACAAATGCGTGTCTACTTCAGTAGTTGAGTGTTCTGACGAGTATTGGAGAAGTCATGAGTTCATGCTTTGACTTGTGCAAAATTTTGTTTTTGCTTGAGTAAACCCTGTCTTTTGACAATAGGGTTCTTAAATAAATATGGTTAGGATGTGTCATAAAAAGCTTGCTGGTTCAAGGGATGGTGTCGTGTTACTTCTGTTAGGAGACCTGAGTTTGAATCTTTGCATGCCCAAAGGGATTAATATTTTTGCTGAGCTGGACGGCTAGAGTTTGTGTTCCATTAAAAGTCTAAGTTGTGGGAAGGTTGGAGGGATTTTAGAAGGAGATTTGGGAGGTGGATAGAGGAGTGTTCGGTTTGAATGAGTGTGGAGAGATTTGGGGAGGAAATCATGGGGAGTTGAGGGGAAAGAAGGAGTTGTGCCGAATTTGGGATTGTGGGCACACATTCGGCTGAGTTTGGCTCTCTCTCAAGTTTTGGTTTCTGTGTACTTTTGAGGTTTCTTTTGGTTAGTGGTTGATTGTGTTGGTGTTTCCTTTAGGGTATTGTGCGGTTTTGCCTACTTTGATTTTGGGCAACTATTTTTGCTATTGATTCTTTCTCCTTCAACTAAACTCTCTCTTTTTCCCTCTTTCTCAACTGTGCTTTTTAGTACCGAGTGTTTCTTACTCTTTCCCTCTCATCATCTTAATTGTTGTAGCTAAATACCCTGATCCCCTTCTATTCTTTCGGTTGCTAGCTCTTGGTTTAGGTTGAATCTCTTCTCCTTTTCTCTCCCAATTAGTTATTGTTCTTTGGTCGAATATCTTGTTTTCTTTTTCCCTCGCAACTCTTTTTTCTTTGCAACTAGGGGCCAAGCCGAATCCTTCTCCTTCTATTCTTGCGGTTCTAGGTTATTATTTTTTGACTTGTGTGGGTAAGTGGTAATTCTTTCTCTCTTTTGGTCACACTAATAGTTTCATCTAACATCTTTTGATATTGCTGTTTCCTGATTAAGGTACAATCATTCTATTTTGCCTCTATTATCTTGTGTATTCGGCTCTTGTGTAGGTAGGCTGATTATTTCTATCAACTACTCCGAGTTCTACGTGGTGGTAAGTTTTTGATATTTTGCTTATATTTGTTGCGTTCATGGTGGAAGTTAATAAGATTAGGATGCAATGCAGATTTTATCGAGGATTTGGAAGTCAATAGTGATCACTGGTTTAAAAGGAGAGTAGACTGTACTTGCTCAAACAAGGTAGGTAACGTGTACTATATTGAGGATTAAGTGCTTGTAAGAGGGTGTTTAACCCTAATGATTTAAGGACTAACATTGGGTCGTGCTTGAATCTAGGTTGGTGCTCGTGGGGACTACGCTCTTTTTGCAAACAAGTGTGTAATCACACTGCATTAAACATAGATCGAAAAAAGCAGGAAGAGTATGTCCATTAACGCTACAAGAGCGTATGCTCGCTCGTGTGGTAATCTGAACCCTTAAAGCGTGGGCGTTTGACAGTAGAGGCCACCATGAGCAAGTTCATGGGCATAGGCTATTTTGGGCCACGTTGGGCTAAAATGGGCAGTGTGGGCCCCACGGGCTCTTGGGCCCCACACGGGTAAACCATACGGACATGTGGAGATTATTGGGCTAGGCTGTGTAGTTTGCATGGCCAAGGCCATTTTTGGGCTTATTGGGCCACACGAGTGTGTGGGCCCACATGGGTCGTGTCATGGGCTTTGGGCCCATTATCATTGTTTAACCATTAAGGTTGCACGAGTCACCCGAGACAACTGTGGACTTACTGTTGGGTCAGTAAGTACATTTAGACACCATACTGATGAAATGACTATTATACCCCTAGGAGGTAAAATGACTAATTTACCCCTATGATATTTTTTACTGTATTCGAGCATGACATTTTGCATACTCGTATTATATTATGACATAGCATGTTGCATGGGGTGGGTTTGATATATTTGGAGGAAGTGTACTGTATTGGCAACTCTACTGCAAATACTGTTTAATGCCGCAACCAGTGCTATATTTGGAGTGTAGGGATGGGTGGGTCGATTTTATCCCCACATGGAATGTAGGTCTGGAAGGAGTGGAGTGTAGAGGATGGATGGGTAGGACTTCTATTGCATTTCTAATTCTGTTACTATAATGGGCTAAGGCCCACACTGATTCTGTTACTGTAATGGGCTAAGGCCCACACTGATGCTGGATTGTCACTAAAACGGGCTTAAGCCCCAAACTGTATTTGCCTATGGTTTGATTGGTTATTAAAAAAGGGAATACACACTGAGTTTTTCATAAACTCACCCTTCTGCTCTCCTGTGCAGGTAATTCCTAAGTGGGTCGGTGCAGTGAGGGACTCGATGGAGGCCACACCACTGCTTCTGCTACTATTTTGGACTTTTAACCTTTAAGCAATTTAATTTGGGTTTTTGCTACGTAATAAGGCCTTTATAAATTTTTACTTTAATTTTGGGGTTTACTTACTTTGAGTTATATTTGCTAGTAGTAGGACACGAATTTTCAAAAAGATAAAAGTTTTCAAAACATCATGCCATTACAATATATTTCAAAAGCTTCCGCATCAAACAATGCCTTTAAAGTGTAATAACAACCGAAAATGATTAAAAATTTGCTAAACCTACTTGATTTTTATCATCGAACAAGATACTTAAAGGTTTTGTAAAAGATCACTATGAGGATTTAAATATAGTACGGACTTTTCGAACATAACGATGCTTTTCAAAACACACTTCAATGTGACATCGCAGATTCGGCCATAACGTCTAAGCCGGGTTTGGGGTGGTACACCTATGGACTCCTTTGTTTCATTTTCCATTTTCATGCCTTCGATACTAATCTAATAGTTATGACCACTTTCATTTCCGTAGAGGAGAGACAATCTTGAAATCCTCGTCGAAAGTGATGTAATGATTCAAAGTCTTAACTTGATTTCCTTATTCTTCTTTCTTTAGATTACATGTTTTTATCAAGATTGAGAATGAAACTCTAAATATGTCGGTGATATACGTCCCACATTCTCCCTATTAAAAAAGGTTCAATTTATATAAAAACTAAATCCTATTCATTATTTGGGCAATACCTACGACAATTATTGAAATGTAACATCATTTGTTGTTTCCAATTTAACTCTCTAAGAGAATTTTTCATTTTCCTAGTTCCATTACTTATTCCACTAAAAGCTTTCATTTATATTTCAGTAAAATTGGGTCAGAACGCTTACACCCAAAAATTTAACGTAGAACAAAGAAAAAATAATCGAATTGGAATCCCACGTTAAAGACATTCGAATTGGAGTCCCACGATAAAGACATACATCAACTTAATTTCAGAACGGGAAATATTTTTGATGAATTACTTTTTAATTTCAACATTTAGTTGCCATTTTCCATTTTACAAATATGATAAGTGTGATAAAAACTTTTTAACAACAACAAGGTTATAAGATTTTACGCTTCACATAACTATTTCTACATTGTGGCACATACATATCACTAGTAGTGTAACACCCCTAACCCATAACCGTTACCAGAATAGGTTAAGAGACATTACCAGACTCGTAACTCAAAATAGAACATCAAATATCGTTTTTGTAACTCCCCAAATTTTGGGCCTAGAAGTGTTGGGCATTGAGCGTGGGATCTATATTAGTACGCGTTTAGTTGAGCAAGAAAGTGACACAAATTGCATCTTTGGTATGGTGGTTAAATGAATTGGGTGTGTTTGGGGATGTTTGAGAAGTCCTTAGTTCAAATCTAAGCTTTAGAAAAATTTTAGTTTTTCCCTTAAGTGAACATTGGCTTTAGCTTCTAGGCCTTATAAATATTAGTGGTCAAAATTTATCACAAGGAAGCATGTGGTCTAGTGGTTGTGGCGTCATTATGGTGGAAAGGGATCTTGAGTTTGATTCCTATGATTTGTAAGGTACATTTATTTTATTCCCATGAGGTGAGAGAGGTAGAGTTGGATTAAAACTCTCCTGAGGTGGTTGTGGAATTGGTCAAGGGGAGAAAATCAAGGGATATGATAATGGTTGTTATGGACATGGAAGGGAATTGGGTGGAGAAAATCAAGGAATTTCAAACATGGAAAGTGTTGTAGCCGAATAGGGGAACTAGTGTGTGCAAATTCGACTAAGGGGTCCCTTTGTGTGCATTTTCGACAATTGGAGAGTTTTGGGAGTTGTTCTCTTTGTGAAATTTCAGTTTTGGGGCATTTATTGCTGAATTGGTACCTTTATTTTCTCCTTTTGCAAGTGTAGCCGAATCCAAGTGTGACCATTTGGGCAGTTTTGTGTGACCCTTTACTTTTCTATTACCTTTCAAGTGCATTCGCTTGAACAATTTGATATGTTGTTCCTTGATTAGCTGAACCTTTATTTCTCTTTTCTCACAATCAAGTCGACTACATTCTTCAATTACCTTTCTTCTCCTCTCAATATCCCTTTTGGTTCTTGGCCGAATATAGTTTCCTCTACCCTATATTTCGTTTCCTTGGGTTTTCTCCTAACCAATTGATTCACTTTCCTTTTCTTAACCTTCTATCGATTTTCCTGCTTTGTGGTGTTGGCCGTTTGCTTTTGTGTCTGCTATTGGTGTTGGGGTTACGGTCTTGCAAGGTTCTGACAAATCAATAGAGTTCCAGTAGAGTGATGAAGCGCTGGTGTTTGGGTAGCAATCGGACCTCTCTCCCACTAAGGTAAATGTCATGCCATATTTTACCTTGGAGCTTAGGCCGAATGTGATTTGTTTCTCCTTAAGTGATAGTAAGTGGGTGTTGACCCTTGTTGCCAAAAGATTAATTAAATACCATGAATGATGTAGGTTGTTGCTCGAAGGATTTTCTCAAAGTTTTGCAATCAGGTGTGTATTCACACCCCTCTTTATTGAAAATCGGCAAAAGTTGAAAAGCCGAAACTTCATCATCTGAGGCCTCACGAGTGTGTGATCACTCGTGTGGTAAACCGAGCCCACAGATCAGGGGCGATAGACTGTAGAGGCCACTAGGAGCACTCTCATTTACTAGGGCTGTTCTAGGCCTCGATGGGCCGTGTGGGCCCAATGGGCTCTGGGCCTTACACGGATAAAATTTGTGGTAAGTGACAAATAATGAACTGGGCTATGGTGTTCGCATAGCCAAGACTGAAATTAGGCTAAATGGGCCACACGAGCGTGTAGGCCCACTTGGGCCGAATAATGTGCCATGCACCCATTTACACCATTTTGACCATCTAAGTTACCTGAGTCGCTCGAGGCGATGGCAGACCATTTATGAGGTTGTAATCTGTACTGGGACCCCAAAATTAGTAAAATGACCAAAATACCCTATATGGTCGAATGACTATTTTGCCCCTCGAGGGTAAATGACTGATTTGTCTGTGATTTGTATGACTGATTTTTGTGCATGACATACTGTACGGGATTGGGATATTGTTATGGAGGAAGAAACCGTATTGGTGGCTATGCCACATAGTTTGATATTAGCAGTTTTGCTGCGATTCTAGTTAGTGTCGCAAATGGTGCTAACACTGTAAGTGTAGGGATGGCGTGGGTGATTTATTCCCCACATGTAGTGCAAGGTTGGACGGAGGCAAGTGCAGGGTTGGATGGGTTATCATGCATTATTCATGTAGGTTTGAAATTGAAATGGCCTAGGCCCAACTGATATTGATTTTGAGATGGGCTAGGCCCAATTAATACTATGATGGGTTGAGACACAAACGTTAATGAATCGGGCTTTGGCCCACATAAATTCTGAATTGGACTATTCTTTTACTGAATAGGGCTCAAGCCCAGATTGGTTCTAAATTTTATTTTTTGACAGACTGTTTGGATTCTAATGGATTACACACTGAGTTTTCGTAAACTTGCCCCTTCTTTTAAATTTTTCAGGTAATCTTCAGTAGGAGGCTTGACGTTTGGGAGGACTCAGAGGTGGCCACACTACGAACAACTTTAATTTTTTGTATTTTCTTTTACATTACTTAAATTACTTTCTCTTTGGGTTTTTGATGTAAAAAGGTCTTTTTTTTCTAATTTTCTAGCTTTTAATTTGGGGGTTTTTAACTATTATGATTTATTTCTGTTAAAAGTAGAGCACGGTTTTCCAAAATGATATCTGTTTTCAAAACATCATGTTTCACAACACTATTGAAATGCTTCCGCAACAAACATGTTTTTAAAAGTAAGGCTGGTTTTGGATGGTTAACAAATAATTAAGTTGACTTTAGAATTAAACAAATGGGCTTTTATCTTTCAAGCGAGATTTATTAATATGACAAAGTTTTTCGAAAAAGTATTTTAATGTGACACGCCAGATTCGGCCATAACATCTAGGTTGGGTTAGGGGTGTTACAGATTAACATCTCAATTCAATAAAATACCATTCATTCATGTTCAAAACGAACTTTAACCGAACATTCAAGGTCTAATTTATGCATCTAGGATGAAATCGATAACATATAAAAGTTTTAGAACTTATAAAAAATTTTCAACTTTTAAAAGGTGCCGTGTGCCTTACACGGCCGTGTGAATAGGCCGTGTGCCTTACACGGCCTTAGACACGCCCGTGTCTCTAAGCCGTGGTAAAACAGGGCATACATTCTGGCTTATCCCATAAGACACGCCCGTGTGCCTTGGTCATGGTCGAGCCTGACTTAGGCCAGACGGCAAGCCACATGCCTGTATGCTTTGGCCATGCTCAGGCCTGACTTACAATTGTAGGGTACCCCAGGTGATGCACGGCCGTGCGACATAGCCGTGTGTCGCACACAGTTGAGACACATGCCCGTGTCTCTGCCCGTGTGGACAAAACTAGGCCTTTTGAATAGACAACTTGCCACCCCAATTTGGGTCAACCTGTAAGCAAAGAAATAAACATATTTGTACTACCATTTCAACCAATTTTTATGCCAAAACATCCATCATTCATATCATAACAATATCAACCATTTTCATACTCATAAACCTTACCAATTCAAGCCAAACATAAGGTAAGATCATACCAAAACATTTCCTTCCATACATCATTCAATCTCATACTAAAACTGCCAAAACTTACCAACATTTACCAGTTCTTTTGTCCAACTAAAACATACCACAATTGCACATTAGCATCACATGCCATAAGCCATTATCAACTATGAGTTCAAGCACAAACTAGCCAAATTACATGGCTAAGTATATACATCACAAAACATAATCCCACAAATACTAGCCTATACATGCCATACTTTTATATATACAAATTCAAAGTACCAAAAAGAAGTTCCATAGTGCGGTGACAATCTTTGACGATCCCTGAGCTTGCAGTAGCTTCGATATCTATAAAACAATGCAAACAGACACGAAGTAGGCTTTCAAAAACTTAGTAAGCGCGTACCAAACTAATCAACAGTATATAAAACATAAAACATCAACACATAAGTATTTATAAATTCTCAAATCATCTATCAAATCTATACCAACATAATCCTTATGCTCATACCAATTCAATGAACTTCACATACATAAAATCATCTACCACATAGGTATTGTACATACCTGAATCTTCTCGTACTTATTCATTTTCATTCTCACCTTTCGTTTGGATACTTTGAGACTTTTCGTAAATTATTCGTGCTTTAAACATCCACACACTTAGTGCTGTAAAGGTTAGCTGAAGATAGAACAATTTTGCACACTTAGTGCCATCTCAATTAACCAAAGCTAAATCAGTATCGCACACTTAGTTCCTCATATAGCCGAAGCTAGTTTAAATCGTACACTTAGTGACAAATACTATTGATTTATCATCGTATTCATCCAAACCAAACATATTTACAATCTATGTATAATCAAAACATCAAAATATACTTCACATCATGTTTTACGTACGAACTTACCTCGTACTCGGAATTGTCAACTCGGACTGTTTACTCTACAATCTTTGACTTCTCTCAGTCTAAATCCTAATTCCTCTTTTCTTGATCTATATGTATTCAAAATTAACCCTTTTATTCACCAAATCATTCAAACCAATTCATATACACACAATTAGGGCATTTTACAAAATAGCCCTCACATTTTCACATTTTGACACTTAGTCCCTAATTCATAAAATCACAAAATACACAAAATTTGAATATACTCATGCTTGGCCGAATACTCCTAGCTCTCATACAAGTCCATACATTTCATTTATTTCACATTTTAGTCCCTCAAAATAACATTTTTACAAATTTGCCCAAATTACTCAATTTCATCAAAAATCCATAGACAAAACATGTAAACCCAACATCAAGCTCTCATAATTCATCAACTAACATCACAAAGCTCATAGTTTCATCAATGGCACATTTCAAAATCATCATCAAAATCAAAAATTTTGGCATGGGTTTGATAGTATAAACAACGATTACAAAAACGTAGAAATTATAAAAAATGGATCAAAAACCATACCTTAATCACCAAAAATAGTAGTCGAACCCTAGCTTAACTTATCTCTTTTATTTTCTTTTCAATTTTGGTGGATGAACACAAATTAACATGTTTTTATGCTCTTGTTTTATTAATATTAACATATAATTTAAGTGACAAATTTTCCCTTTTATTAAACCATTTAAAATCACATATAATAAGGTCATAATTGTCCGTTATACAAGTAGATGACTTAATAACCAAATAAGGACCTCTCAATTATAAAGACAAGTCAAATAGGCACTTTTAACATCTAGCACACAGCTTTTACATTTTACGCGAATAGGTCCTTTTTAAAAATTAAACACACAAACGATTAAATTTTCAGACAAAACTTTCACACATGCTAATTCACACATCATAAACATAGTAAATAATTTTTAACATTTTTCTAACTCAGATTTGTGGTCCCAAAACCACTATTTCGACTAGGGTCAAAACCAGACTATTACAATTCTTCCCCTTAGGGATTTTCATCCCTGAAAATCTTACCGTTAAACAAAATCAGATATTGCTGTCTCATAGTATCTTCAGGCTCTCACATGGCCTCTTCAATACTGTGTCAATTCCACATTACTTTAACTAATGAAATTTTCTTATTCCACAATTCTTTAACCTCGCAAGCTAAGATACGGATCAACTTTTCTTCGTAAGTCATATCAGACTAAATTTCAATCTCAGACGGAGGAATCATTTGCGAAGGATCGGATCTATATTGTCGAAGCATCGATACGTGGAACACATTGTGAATCTTTTCTAGCCCCGGTGTTAATAACAATCTATATTCTACTAGCCCAATACGCTCAATAATTTCTTATGGCCCGATGAACCTCGGACTCAATTTGCCTTTTCTTCAAAAACTGAAGTACTTTCTTCCACGAAGATACCTGTAAAAACACTTTGTCATCGATCTCAAATTCAATGTCTTTTCTTTTCAAATCTGCCTATGATTTCTGACGATCCGAAGCTGTTTTCATACTATCTCGGATCACTTTTACTTTCTGTTCAGTCTCTTTTATCAAATCAACCCCGTGAATCTTATTTTTGCTGAGTTCAATCCAATACAAAGGTGTACGACATTTGCGATCGTATAAATCTTCGTACGGTGCCATTTTAATGCTCGATTGAAAACTATTATTATAAGCGAATTCAATTAAAGGCAAATACTGTTCCCACGTACCTTCGAACTCAAGAATACAACATCTTAACATATCCTCGAGTATCTGAATAATTTACTCGGATTGGCCATCCCTTTGTGGATGAAAAGCAATACTAAAGTGCAATTTAGTACCACGAGCATCTTGTAACTTCTTCTAGAATCGTGATGTGAATCTCGGGTCTCTGTCTGACACTATAGACAATAGCACACCATACAATCTCACGATATTAGAAATGTATAACTCAGCTAATTTATCAAGTGAGTAATCAGATCGAATCAGAATAAAATGAGCTGATTTTTTCAAACGATCAACTACAACCCAGATTGCATCTTTCTTTCTTGGAGATAAGGGAAAACCCGAAACAAAGTCCATGATCACTCGATCCCATTTCCACTCTGGAACCATAATCGGTTGTAACAAACTAGATGGCACCTGATGTTCAGCTTTAACTTGCTGAAAAATCAAACATTTAGAAACAAATCCAGAGATGTCTCTTTTTATCCCAGACCACCAATAATGTTGTTTCAAATCATTATACATTTTCGTACTACCCAGATGCACAGATAATCGACTACTATAAGCTTCACTCAAAATCATCTGAATTAACTCTGGATTTTTTGGAACACAAATTCAATCTCAGAATCTCAAACAATCATCTTTTTCAACTCTGAAATCTGAATCAGACTCTACATCATACTAAGTTTGTTTAGCTAAAATCTCATTATCAATTTTCTGAGCTTCGATAATCTGTTGTAAGAACAAAGGTCTTGCTTTTAATTCAGCTAAAACTAAACCATCATCAAACAAAACCAAATGACCATTCATCGTACGTAAAGAAAACAACGATTTTTGACTCAAGGCATTAGCTACAATATTTGCTTTACCCGGATGATAATCTATCACAAGTTCGTAGTCTTTTAGCAATTCAAGCCATCTTCTCTGTCACAGATTCAAATCTTTATGAGTCATCAAATTCTTCAAACTCTTATGATCAGAATAAACGTGACATTTGTCACCAAATAAGTAATGGCGCCAAATCTTTAGAGCAAACACAATCGCAGCCAACTCAAGATTATGTGTCAGATAGTTCTTTTCGTGTGGTTTCAACTGTCTCGAAGCATAAACAATGACTTTTCCTTCTTGCATTAAAACACATCCCAAACCAATCAACAAAGCATCATTGTAGATCACAAATTCTTTACCCGATTTAGGTTGTATTAATACCGGAGCTTCAGTTAACAAGGCTTTCAACTGATCAAAGCTGTTCTGACACTTTTCGGACCACTCAAATTTCACATCTTTCTATAACAGTTTTGTCAACGGAGTTTCAATCATCGAAAAACCTTTCACGAATCTTCTATAATAACCAGCATGTAATAGCCCTAATTTGACCCTAGTCGGGAATTGGTTTCGGGACCACTAAACCGAGTCGTGAAAATAATTGAATGATAAATTTTGTGCTTAATTTGTGTAAAAATGCATATGTCAATTTGTGGTGCTTTGATTTTTGCCAATTAAGGTGAATTTTATTGAAAGGGACTTGTGTGAAAATTTTTAAAAAGGTGCTAGGTATTTGTGTGATGGCTTATTACTATGGTTTAAAATCATAAGGATGTGCATGTCAAATTGTCTTTTTTGTTTGAATTGGCAGACCATGTGGTTGAGTAATTGAAAAAGTATAAATTTTATATGTATTTTTATATAAATGTATTATAATATGTAATAACAATTTTATATTATAATGAAATAAGTAAGTAGGTGAAAAGAACAAGGTTGATAACTTTTGTTCTTCATTGCCGAAAGAGGGGATAGGAGAAACCAAACTTTCGGCTATGTTAGCATCAAAATTAAGGTATGTTTTATGTACTATCTTCAAAGTCTTGTGAAAAATTTAGTTAATTACATAGTTTCCTACATAGCCCATGTCAAAAATTTTAGTTTTGGTTGAGGATATAGCATTCGGCCATTTACCTAAGTTGTGCTAAATTATTGATAGTTGAATGTTAGTTTTAAAGAATGAATAATTGTGATTGTAATGGAGTTTCATGTTGCTTAGGTGGTGAATTAAGCAATTTTTTTTATGAATTTCGTTATAGGAGAAATTAAGGATGAATTTGAGTTGGCTATTAGTGAAATTATGTGAATCATTTAGCTAGGTGGGGTATTCGGCTATGTCCATTTGAACAAATGTTTGGTAATGACTATTTAAGTGATATTATTTTTGTATTAAGTTGAATTGGAAGATTGATGAATGTAATAAAGATGACTCAATACTTATATAAGCATTCGGCAATAGCTAAGGAGTGGGAATTTTTTATTGCTGATGTATATGTGTAATGAGTAGTGTTATATATATATATATATATGTGATGATTTATTTGGTAATAGAAAATTTGGCTAAAATGATTAGGGAATTCTTGATAAAATAATTGTGATGGTTAAATTTGTGTATAAGAAAGCAAGATAAGCTATATGAGTTTTGCTTGTGTATGGGAGCTGGACATAAGATGAATAATCGGTCATAATGGTTATATGATCATTTTTTCTGCCTGAGCTATAAGCGATTTTCATGGCTTGATAAATTCTTGCCATTTTCAGTTATAAATAAATAGGAAATTTGAATCATGGCATATGATTTTTATCTTATATAAATTATAATGCTATTGAATTTGATATGTGATTGCCGAATATGATTAATCAGTAAATAATATTGGTTAAGTAATTAAACAAATATATTTGTTTTAAATTAAGCTCAAGAGCAAGGAAGCTTAAAGTTGGATAGGGGAAAAGAGAAAGTAATAGAGTAGCCAATCCGTGACCGTTCGAATATACCGAGGTAAGTTTTGAGTAAATATAGTTATTAGATAATTGATGTAATAAGTTAAGTATGATAAATGAATTGCGATCTATTGTTTCTACTTGAATAAGGTTGTTTAATAAGCAAATTGAGTATATGGCATGTAACCGAATGGATATTAGGAGTTAAGCTGAGATAGTGAAATGGTTATGTGTTCTTGCGTATAAATGTTGAACCGAACATTATATTGAAGGTGTATTTTCTTTGTGTACTTATACTCGAATGAAGAAATTGAAGTACAAATGTGATATGTTATGTGAGCCGAGTTATCATGTGGGTAAATATGCTTAGCACTCGATATGTAATATATCCGGGTGAAAACTCGTAGGCTTCGTACTGGGAATATATCCGGGTTAAATCCTGCAGGCTTAGCGCTGGCGTTATATCTAGGCTTAAAGTCCCGTAGGCTTTGTGCTAGTGACTGGATTTGGGTTTTAAAACCTAACAGGCTTAACGTCGGTGATTTGAGTAAGATTACAAATTAGAATGTTCAAAGCAAACTATTATTGATTATGTATGATACATTATAGTGACCAGGTACGTATTATGTACTCATATGTGAATTGATTGCAAGGTGAATTATTAGTATCAAATAACGATATATTTGTGTGGATGATTATTATATCTACGAATAAGAGAATGACCTATTCGGTCAATGTCTGTCATTATTTGAAAATATGTGAATCAAATTAGTGAAGCATGTGCTGAAAATTTCTTTGTGTATTTATATATATATATATTCGGCCAATAGGCTTTATAAGTGGTATACTTGTGTATATTCGGCCGAGTGTTTGGTAATTAGAATACAATTTTTGTGATATTTAATGCTTGATTTAAATGACAAGATCAAATTGTTAGAAATGCTTAAAACTTACTAAACTTATGAAAGTTCACTCTGTTGTTTGTTTCTTTGTTTTATTTTCTTTTAGATTGTTGATTTTGGTCACCGACTCATGGATCGTCAGCAGTTCATCACACTATCGATCATTTTGGTACTATTATATTTTGGAGTTGATGTGGCATGTATAGGTTAAACTGTTGAGAACGATGTTTTGTATTTGTAAATATTTAGCCATACGAATATGGCATATGATCTTGAATGTTTGTATAAATTTCAGCTTGATTTTGGATTACGTTTTATGAACTTGTGAATGAGATAAGTAAATGTTAGTTCGGTAATACCTCTTATCCTAAATCTGGTGATCGGATTCGGGTTAGGGGTGTTACACAGCAAGTCCTAGAAAATTACGGACTTCAGAGATATTCCTCGGAGGTTTCCAATCCAAAATAGCTAAAATTTTGCTCGGATCAACTCAGATACCAGATGTTAATACAATATGACCCAAAAAACCAACTTCTCGTAACAAGAATTCACATTTACTGAATTTTGCGTACAATTGTTTATCTCGCAGAGTTTGTAACACTATTCTCAGATGCTTGGCATGTTCGGGTTCATCACGTGAATAAATTAATATGTCATCAATGAATACAACAACAAATTGATCTAGATACGGTCTAAAAATTCTATTCATCAAATTGATAAAGATAGTAGGTGCGTTAGTCAATCCGAAAGGCATAACTAAGAATTCATAGTGGTCGTACCTCATTCTGAAAGCAGTTTTCAAAATATCTAAGTCTTTCACTCGCAACTGGTAATAGCCTAATCTCAAATCTATTTTCAAAAACACAGCAGCTCCTTTCAACTGATCAAACGAATCATCAATTCGGGGCAGAGGATACTTATTCTTGATAGTCACTTTATTCAACTGACGATAATCTATACACATTCTCATCGTATCGCCTTTCTTTTTCACGAATAGAACCGGAGCACCCCAAGGTGAGAAATTCGGTCTAGCAAACCCTCTACCGGTCAACTCTTGCAACTGAGACTTTAATTCTTTTAACTCGGTCGGAGCCATTTTATATGGAGCTATTGAAATTGGAGTAGTACCAGATACCAATTCAATGCCAAATTCAACTTCTCTTACCAGAGGTAATCTCGGGAGTTCTTCACGAAATACATCAGGGAACTAACACACAACAGGTACTGATTCAACTTTTTTTTCTAACACTTTCGAATCAATCACATAAGAAAAATAGGCTTCACAACCCTTTCTCACAATACTCAAAGCTTTCATCGAAGATTATCACAGCAGGCAATCTATTCAAATCACTAGATTCAATTCTAACTGTTTCATCATTCTTGCATTTCAAATCAATAGTTTTCTGTTTGTAGTTCACCATAGCAGCATGCAAAGTTAACTAATCCGTAAACAGAATTATATCAAACTCATCAAAATGTAATAACATCAGATCAGTCGAAAAATAATTGTCTGAAAATATTAACGGACAATTCCTGCATACTTTATCAACCAGAACACATTTGCCTAGGGGGTTCAAAACTCTAATTACAAATTCAGTAGACTCTACAGGCAAAGTCTTACTCGTTCACTAAGTTCATGCATATATATGAATGTGTTGATCTATGATCTATCAAAGCAATCACAGAAGTATCATAGAGAGTAAATGTACCCGTAATCACATCTGGCGATGAAGCTTCCTCGCGAGCTCGGATAGCATAGGCTCTGGCAGGTGTACGAGCCTTAGATCTAATAGCTATGTCTTTCGTTCCTCTTTGACTACCGCTTACATTTCCCAAATTTTTGGGAGCTCTACCACGAGAAGCGTTACCACTCTGCATCAGATTCTGAACATTATCTTTTTCAGCTAAATATGGGAAATCTTTTATAAAATGATTTCTTGAACCACAACTATAACTAGCTCGGTTATTACTTTTTCCCCAGCATTCACTGAAATGTCGTCTTCCACATTGATTACACTCAGGCTTTTCATTCTTTGCATTATCAACACTGGCAACAGACGTAGTTGAAGATTTAAAATTCGATTGCGATCTAGCAGGATCTCTGTTCAAATGTCCCACACTAGTCTTTGAACTACTACTATCATCTCTAAATTTCTTTGATCCAGATTGAAATGATTTTTTCGATGATCTCTTCTGTATCTCTCTAGCTTCAAAATCAGCTTTTCTTTTCTCTTTCCCCAGATCTTCAACTTTACATGCTCGTTCAACAGTACAATAAATTCTTTGATTTTTAGAATAACGAATATCCTCGTTCAAACCATCTTCAAATTTTTTGCACATTATTTCTTCCGTAGATACACATTCACGAGCATATTGACTCAGCCTTACAAATTCTCGCTCATATTCTGTGACAGACATATGGCCTTATTTAAGCTCGAGAAACTCTTTACGTTTCTGATCAATGAATCTCTGACTAATATATTTCTTCCAGAATTCAGCTTGGAAGAAATCCCAAGTAACCCATTCACTCGAAACCACAGATGTCAAAGCCTTCCACCAATGGTACCCGTATCTCTCAGAAGTGAAATGAAATATTTTATACATTCCTCGGGATTCAAAGACAATTCTTCGAATACTCATATTGTTTTCTCTAATCAGAACTCGGCTTTTTCAGCATCATCATTCGTTGTAGCTCGAAGCTCTTCAACCCCATATTTTTTAATCTTATCGACTGGTGGTCTAATTAACTGTACTAGATTCACTGGTGGCATAACATGAGCTTGAGGAGGACTAACCGGGGGTGGAGGCTGTTGTACAGCCAGATTGGTTCTAATATATTAGGTGAACCAATCATTCATCATCTAATAGAAGGCTTGTTTAGCCTCACCATCATGGCTACTCGTAGCTAGTCGAGAATCAGCTTGCACCGTCCCTTGCAAGGTAGCAGGCACATTACTTTCAACATCATCTGCTACGGCTCTTTCAGGATCCATTTGTTATATAAAAGCTCATTTCAATGTCAGGATTCATCACACCATCGCAGTTCATAAATATTGCATGTATAGCTGGACTCACAAACGCTATGGTAGTCCTAGAACAGACTAAACCATAGCTTTGATACCATTAAAATGTAACACCCCTAACCGTAACAGTTACCGAAATAGGTTAATAGACATTACCAGACTCGTAACTTAGAACAGAACATCAAATATCGATTAACATCTTAATTCAATAAAATACCATTCATTCATGTTCAAAACGAACTTTAACCGAACATTCAAGGTCTAATTTATGCATCTAGGATGAAATCGATAACATATAAAAGTTTTGAAACTTAAAAAAAAATTTCAACTTTTAAAAGGTCACACGCCCGTATGAACAGATCGTGTGCCTTATATGGCCTTAGACACGCCCATGTGTCTAAGCTGTAACACCCCAAACCCGGCCTAAATGTTATGGCCAAATCCGGCATGTCACATCGAAATATTTTTCAAAAATTGATCTTTTCGATAAAAACCCGTTACTAAATTTATATCATTTTGTTAGTATTTAACAAAGGCTCTCTCGTCAAAATGTTTTCCTTATTAACCATCAATTGTTATATTAAACTGATTAGAAACGCGAAAGCTTTTTCAGTCGTTGAAGTTTAAAATGCGTGTTTTAGAAAACAGTAATTATTTTAAAAACTCATCCTAGACTAGCAGTTTAAAAGTATATAGCCCGAAGCCCAATAGTTAAATCCTCAAATGGTCATATTACATAAGTAAAACCCCAATATAAAATCATTAAATAAATAAAGTCATAAGTAAATCATTTGTGATCGTGTGGCCACCTCTAAGTCCCTCGCAGCTCCAAATCATCTAAGGCTAGGGATTACCTGTACAATTAAAAGAAAGGGTAAGTTTGTGAAACTTAGTGTGTAATCCCTTATTAGTCAAATAGTAAACAATGCATGCAGTAATAGTCTAGGCTTGAGCCCTATTCAGTATCATTACAGTCTAGGTCTTAGCCTATACAGTAACAGTATGGGCCTAAGCCCAATTCAGTATCAGTACAGTGCAGTCATGTAACCCACCCCAATCCAACCAACACACCACTTGTACCAACCAACACACCATGTAGGGATTAAATCGACCCACCCAGCCAACACACCAATATCGCAGCAAAGCTACTAACAGTAACGCAACAATGCTGCTAATAATAGTAAACGTGGCAATGCCACCAGTGCAGTAATTATGTGGCAAAGCCACTAATACAGTACTTCCTCCAAATCAGAAACCCAACCCTGTGCAGTATGTAGTGTCATATATATTATGTGTATGCAGTATGCCATACTTAAAACCAGTCACATAAATGTCATACACACACATCATTTAACCTACTACTAGGGGTATAATGGTCATTCCATCGGTTAGGCGTAAAACAGTAATTTTCCCCCTTAGGGGTATTTTGGTCATTTAACCAACTTTGGGGTCTCAGTATAGATAATGACCTTTCAAAAGTTCTCTAGTCGTCTCGAACGAATCAAATAACCCATATGGCCAAAACAGTTTAAATGGGCCCAAGGCCCATTAATCGGCCTAAGTGGGCCCACACGCTCGTGTGGCCCATTTAGTCCAAATTCAATCATGATTATGCGTTCACCATATCCCACTCCATTACTTGCCACTTACCATAAATTTCATCCGTGTGGGGCCCACAAGCCTATTGGGCCCACATGGCCCATCTGGGCCCAACAAGGCCCATAACGGCCCAAGCCCACGAGAATGCTCATGGCAGCCTCTATAGTCTGTCGCCTGTGATTGTGGGTTCTGTTTACCACATGAGTGTTTGCACGCTCGTGAGGCCTCAAATGCTGAAGTTTCGGCTTTTCAACTTTTCAGCTCATAGTGGTGTGAATACATACCTATATCCAACGTTTTGATAGTAGGAAAGTTGGGTGACAGTTACACACCTTTTCGTGAAAGCCTATGAACACCCCTTGAGCACCAACCTACAAGCGTTGAGATACTACGTTACTCACTTCCCAAAGACAATACTCAATTTATACCAAAACCAACCTATCACCATATATTACCTTGGTCGAACGAGAAGGGGTTTCCCACCTGAACTGATACCCAAGACTAGCAGCCATTTCCTCTTCTCCAAAACCCTATATTTCCAAACACCATTAATGGACTACAGTATACATATAAGTGCTGAACTAAAGGCACAGTCACTTATCGAGATTAAAAGAGAACTAATCGGCTAAGGCACTTTCAGAGCACAAGAGTGAAATATTCAGCCTAACACCACTAGAACATTTGAGAAAGGAACAAGGGGAGTAGCATTCGGTCAGAGGAAGTAAAGAAGAAGAGAATAGAAAATAAGTGAAAGATAAAGAACAAGGGATGGATTTGGCCTAGATTGAGAAAAAGGAGGAAGAAAGGAAATGATCAATAGAACTCAAAGAATGAAACAGGAAAGGTTCAGTTATAGAGAGGCAAACCGATAGGACAATGGGAAAAAGGAAGTGAAAGGTTAGAGGAAAAGAGTAATGTGATTCGGCAAAAAGTAGAAGAAAAGAAATTGAGAATAGAGATTTCGACACTAAGAACTTACACTAATCAAAACCTGAAAGAGCACGAAAGGTAACTTGCGAAATCAGAACTAGGGAGAAAAGAAGCCAGAAACACCAAAAATAACAAAAACCCAAAATGATAGAGAGGAAATTCGACACCCACTCACTTACCAATTGCCGAGCAAAGGGACCCCTAGTCGAATTTGCATACTCTAACTCCCCCAATCGACTACAACACTCCCTAATTTAAACTCTTTAATTTTCTCCTAAAATCTCTCCCCTTATCCCTCCTTGATTTACTCCTTGAATCAATCCTCATCACTCTCCACAACTCCTCCATTAGATTCACTGTAACACAACCACTGGCCGAAACCAACTGCAAAATAAATACCCCAATTATGCTGCTCCATGCTCGAACCTCAAACCCTGAACACCATTCTACATGCCACTACTACTGAGCCACAGGCTCGTTCTGTGATATCAATCAATCATAATAAAATATAATCCCTACATACCAACGTCCAGATTCACTTAAGAGTAAAAATTAAAATTTTTGCAGAAGCAAGGACTTGAACACAGGCCTCTCAGACACTCCCTAACTCACCCAAATCATCTAACCACTCAATCAAACATACAGTTTTGTCAGATAATGCAAAATTACAACCCCCAATTTTTGGGGCGTTCCATAAGCCGTGGCAAAACAGGGCATACATTCTGACTTATCCCACAAGACATGCCCGTGTACCTTGGCCATGGTCGAGCCTGACTTAGGCCACACGTCTAGCCACATGCCCGTGTGCTTTGGCCGTGCTCAGGCCTGACGTACAATTGTAGGGCACCCTAGGGGACACACGGCTGTTCTAATATCCCGAAATAGGGCCTAATCGGAATAGTGGTTTTGTGACCACAAATCTGAGATAGAAATAATAATTTTATGATTATTTTGAGGTCTATGATATGATTGTATGATTGTGTGAAAATTTAGTGAAGAAATTTTATAATAAAGTGCTTAAATTGAAATTAGGGACTAAATCGAATAATTTGCAAAACTTGCATTCTAGAATTTTTTAGTATGAAATTGCTTTGGAATATTAATGAGGAGGTCTTAAATAGAAATTTTACCAATTTCTAACCCTATGGACAAAAATTGGACATGGATGGAATTTTTGGAAAGTTTAGTAGTAAGGGCATTTTAGTCATTTGGTAATTAAAAGAAATAAAAAGGGAAAATAAAGCCAAAATTGACTCATCTTTTCCATGGAGGCCGAAATTAGCATGGGGGAAGCCATGGCTAGGGTTTTCAAGCTTTCTAAGCTCAATAGTAAGTCCGTTTTAACCCCGTTTTTCAAGTTCTTTACATTTTTTGAATCCCGGTAACTTGATTAAGCTTATGCTAGCAATAATTCAACCTAGGGTTCGTATTTGGAAAAATACCCATAGGTGAAATTTGTGTATTTTGGTGTTTTATGATAGAATATGAGGTTTTAAATTATGTTAAACAACTTGTGCTACTCAGTTTTAAGTGAAAACGAGTGAAAGGGCTTAATCGGTAAAAATACCTAATAGTCATAAGTACATGTTAGAGTGAGAATTTGATGTTGCCATAGAAGGGAAAAATGATCAGCATGTCATAAAACATAAGAAAATAGGATGAAGTTTAATTTCCGAACCTTGGGGTAAAAGTGCAAATATGCAAAAGTTTAGGGGTCAAAATAAAAATTTGTAAAAATATGACTTTTTGACCCGTATGAATAATGTGACTAATTATTAGGCTAAATGTGATATTATAGATGAAGGAAATTGAGATTCGGGCTTAAATCGGGAAAATACAAGGTTATGGACTAAATAGTACATTGCCATTTCTGGATCGAGGCAAGTTCGCGTGTTAATAATAATGCAATACCATGCATGAATTGTAATTCTCTATTGATATGGCATAAATTGTATGATTTAATATGTTTAAGAGAAGTTGATGGATGGTATGTATGATATAAAAAAAAATGTAATGCTAGTTGTGTCATGTGAAATTAAATGGAAAATTATTGCTACAAGAATTGAGTGTTAAATTACTATTACCTGGGTTGTATGAATTGTTGCACGGTTGTACCTGATGAGATTTTGACAAGTTTGTACGTAAATAATTTATCGATTCTTTTTATTTTATTATATTTTGTTATCATATGAAATGTGGCTACCTATAGATTGACTATTTCTTGTAAATTGAAAATTGAAAAGGACTATGAATAAATTTGTAACATATTGGAAATATGTTTCTTTGATAATTACTTGATTGAAATTGTTGGAAAAGAGAGAGAAATCCCAGTTGAACCTTGGAAAGATTGGATGATACTGAGATGGTATGTAGCTAGGTCACATGTATGGTGCTGAGTGCATATCATGTGTACAAGAGAGCTACGAGACATTATGATGTAGCTAGGTCACATGGGTCATACTATGTGTACACCATGTAGACAAGAGAGCTACGGGACATATGTAGCTAGGTCACATGCGTGGTTCCAGGTGAAGGACACCATGTAGACAAGAGAGCTACGAGATAAATTGGCTAGGTCACATGGGTGGTACTAAGTGTTCACCATGTGTAAAAGAGAGCCGAATTATATGAAATATGTTGGTGGAGCTATGTGCTGAAACCATCAAGTATCGGGAATTGATCCGAATTGTTCAACGGGATGGCTTTATGGTGACATTGTAATCATGGAACTATACCTGTAATGTATGAAATGTGGTGAAAATGAATTGTGATATGTATGTTAAAATGAGGTTAATACAAAGAAAGTGTGAAAGAGTGAATTAGCAATAAAATTGTTTTGGACAGCAGCACTGACGTGACTTTGAAAATTCACTAAAAATTGTGGAAGTTGAATAAAAATACAAATTATATATGAAAATAAATATTAATGAGTCTATTTTCACATGAAAGAAACAGGAGAAGCAAAAGAATTCTATATTGTGTGATATTTTAATGCTTGTGAAACAGTGTCTGAATGAATTCGAGATCCCCTGTTATGACTTTAGAAATTCACCATAAATTGTACAAAAATTACTAAGAGTCATATTTTACATTAATGGATTACTTATTGAGTCTATTTTAAAAGGAAACAAACGGCATGGTCGTTGGAATTCTTTATAGGGAGAAATTTTGTTCGTAGTGCACAGAGGTCAGAGTAGTCGTACTCTGAAACAGGGGAGACTTTAACTAATAAACTGTACTAATTTGCTAAACTAAAAATTCTGGAAATTTTATGGGAGTAATATATATGAACCTAGTTTCAAATAAAATTAACGAAACTAAATTTGGAGTTTTGTAGCTTCAGATATGAATGATTTAGTAACTGTAACTCGATAACACAGCTTAACCTAAATATGTGTAATTATACAATTATAGTGTTTTATCTTGAAAAGCATGGTAGTAATTGCTTATTATTTTCATATGAACTTACTAAGCGTAAAGCTTACCCATCCTCTCCATTTCTTTAGTATTGGCAAGTCAGCTCGGGGTTAGAGATCGTCGAAGGCAAAATCACACTATCAAACTATCATTTTTGGGAGAATTAATTCAAATATTAGAAATATTAAGTGAGTGGCATGTATAGGAAGCTGGTTTGTGATATGTATTTTTATTATGATTTTGACCATACGTATCAGTTTGCTTTGAGTTATCGTATATGATTATGAGATGTGGTCCTTATTCATTATGGTTTATAAGTTTAATTAATCGTGCTATGTCCTATGTTTTGATGTAATGATATAGTTAGCTTTGTTTGTTATGCATATGTTTGAAAAGTTTTGAATTAAATGAAATTTTATGGCCTAGTTTTTGTCTATGTGTATTGTTAAGTCTGTTAATGCCTCGTACTCTGTTCCGACCTTGGATACGGGTAAGGGGTGTTACATTTTTGGTATCAGAGCTTCGGTTTAGCCGATTCTCGGATCAAATGAGGCGTGTAAAGTGTTTAGAAATACATGCCATATAAATCTGTGATAGAGTGATGTGTATGATCCGGTCTAATTTTGTTTTACTTATCGACAGAAATACTTTTCAATCGAGTTAAAAAAAAAAGATAAGAGAATATGTATGATACTATGATTTTGTTTCTTCTACTTGATGCTCCATTTGATATGTATATATGGGAAGATACATTGTTCTTGTTGCATTTGATTCCAGTGAGATTAAATGATGTCTTCTACTGGATTTCTTTTCTCTAAGGAATTATCGGAATCTTCTATATTTTCCTATGAGTTTGGTTTTTGATTTTCCGGCATAGTATCGTATCTTGGGTTTCTTTATTCTGGATTTCTTTATTCTGGGTTTCTCTATCTTGGATTTCTTTATTTGGTTTTCTAGTTATCTTTATTCCGTAATTTGTCAATTATGATTCATGTTTGGAGTGCATTCTTCAGCTCGCGATAATCATGTTAAGTATGACTATACTTCTGATTTGATTTGGGTAATGTGGTGATTTCAGTATTGGGATTTTTCTAATTTTTGTGTAAGGTTTGACAACAGTAAAGGCATAAGTGATAAAAGTGCGAGTTTCAATCGGTATGGTGGATTACTTCTCTCAAGTAAGTCAATTATAGTTAATGTCTTCAATTGATATATTTTGGTTACTTGAGCTAATGCAATTGAGACAGTTTTGATTAATGTAAGGAATGAATAGTAAAGGATGGCATGATGAATTGTTTTGTAACTAGAAGAAAGGATTATTTTCGAGGCTATATCAGAATTATTTCCGTAGTGGAAAGAGGAAAATGTGATAGTGAGTAGTAAACTAAAAGAGTACAGTGAGGATCGACTTCTGATATTGAATTTCAGATTGGATTTAATTCATGGTATTATTATTCTGAGGCTTATATAGAAAGAATTGTATGAAGCTCACAGTATAAATTTGTCTATTCATTCAGAGAGTAATGATGTGTACTGTAATTTGATTCAGATGTTATTGGATTGAGATTTATTGATGATGAAAATCTGTATGATTATTTCGGAAGAGTGTAGGTCCCTTTGATTGTTAGATTTCTTGGAATTCTAGTCTCCATTAACCAAATTGAGATCTGGTTTTATGTCAAGATGACAAGGGAAACGGAAAAGGGTTGAAAATTTAAGAACAATTGAGAAATGAGTCCGTAAGCTTTCAGAATATATGAGAAAATTAAAGAGATATATTGGAGGCACCGCCTGAGTGAAAGTTCTTCAGCACCGAATGTGAAATTTATGAATCTAAGTGAAGACCACTTTTTCGGTAAGATTTTCGGGGACGAAAATCCCTAAAGGGGGGAAGAGTTGTAATATCCCGAAAGAGGGCCTAATCGGAATAGTGGTTTCGTGACCATAAATCTGAGATAGAAATAATAATTTTATGATTATTTTGAGGTCTATGATATGATTGCATGATTGTGTGAAAATTTCGTGAAGAAATTTTATGCATAAAGTGCTTAAATTGAAATTAGGGACTAAATCGAATAATTTGTAAAACTTGCATTCTAGAATTTTTTAGTATGAAATTGCTTTGGAATATTAATTAGGAGGTCTTAAATAGAAATTTTACCAATTTCTAAGTCTATGGACAGAAATTGGACATGGATGGAATTTTTGGAAAGTTTAGTAGTAAGGGCATTTTAGTCATTTGGTAATTAAAAGAAATAAAAAGGGAAAATAAAGCCAAAATTGACTCATCTTTTTCATGGAGGCCGAAATTAGCATGGGGGAAGCCATGGCTAGGGTTTTCAAGCTTTCCAAGATCAATAGTAAGTTCGTTCTAACCCCGTTTTTCAAGTTCTTTACGTTTTTGGAATCCCGGTAACTTGATTAAGCTTATGCTAGCAATAATTCAACCTAGGGTTCGTATTTGGAAAAATACCCATAGGTGAAATTTGTGTATTTTGTTGTTTTATGATAGAATATGAGGTTTTAAATTATGTTAAACAACTTGTGCTACTCGGTTTTAAGTGAAAACGAGTAAAAGGGCTTAATCGATAAAAATACCAAATAGTCATAAGTACATGTTAGAGTGAGAATTTGATGTTGCCATAGAAGGGAAAAATGATTAGCATGTCATTAAACATAAGAAAATAGGATGAAGTTTAATTTCCGAACCTTGGGGTAAAAGTGCAAATATGCAAAAGTTTAGGGGTCAAAGTAAAAATTTGTAAAAATATGATTTTTGGACCCGTATGAATAATGTGACTAATTATTAGGCTAAATGTTATATTATAGATGAAGGAAATCGAGATTTGGGCTTAAATCGGGAAAATACAAGGTTATGGACAAAATAGTACATTGCCATTTCTGGATCGAGGTATGTTCGCGTGTTAATAATAATGCAATACCATGCATGAATTGTAATTCTCTATTGATATGGCATAAATTGTATGATTTAATATGTTTAAGAGAAGTTGATGGATGGTATGTATGATATAAAAAAAAAATGTAATGCTAGTTGTGTCATGTGAAATTGAATGGAAAATTATTGTTACAAGAATTGAGTGTTAAATTACTATTACAGGTTGTATGAATGCTGTTGCGGTTGTACCTGATGAGATTTTGACAAGTTTGTACGTAAATAATTTATCGATTCTTTTTATTTTATTATATTTTGTTATCATATGAAATGTGGCTACCTATAGATTGACTATTTGCTATAAATTGAAAATTGAAAAAGGACTATGAATAAATTTGTAACATATTGGAAATATGTTTGCTGATAATTACTTGATTGAAATTGTTGGAAAGGAGAGAGAAATCCCGGTTGAACCTTTGGAAAGATTGGATGATACAGATGGTATGTAGCTAGGTCACATGTATGGTGCGAAGTGCACATCATGTGTACAAGAGAGCTACGACACATTATGATGTAGCTAGGTCACATGGGTGATACTATGTGTACACCATGTAGACAAGAGAGCTACGGGATATATGTAGCTAAGTCGCATGCGTGGTTCCAGGTGAAGGACACCATGTAGACAAGAGAGCTACGAGATAAATTGGCTAGGTCACATGGGTGGTACTAAGTGTTCACCATGTGTAAAAGAGAGCCGGATTATATGAAATATGATGGTGGAGCTGTGTGCTGAAACCATCAAGTATCTGGAATTGATCCGAATTTTTCAACGGGATGGCTTTATGGTGACATTGTAATCATGGAGCAATACTTGTAATGTATGAAATGTGGTGAAAATGAATTGTGATATGTATGTTAAAATGTGGTTAATACAAAGAAAGTGTGAAAGAGTGAATTAGCAATAAAATTGTTTTAGACAGCATCACTAATGTGACTTTGAAAATTCACTAAAAATTGTGGAAGTTGAATAAAAATGCAAATTATATATGAAAATAAAGCTTAATGAGTCTATTTTCACATGAAAGAAACAGCGGAAGAAAAAGAATTTTATATTGTGTGATATTTTAATTCTTGTGAAATAGGGTCTGAATGAATTCGAGATCCCCTGTTATGACTTTGGAAATTCAGCATAAATTGTACAAAAATTATTAAGAGTCATATTTTACATATTCCTTATTGAGTCTATTTTTAAGGGAAATAAACGGCATGGTCTTTGGAATTTTTTACAGGGTGAAATTTGGTTTGTAGTGCACAGAGGTTAGAGTAGTTGTACTCTGAAACAGGGGAGAATTTAACTAATAAACTGTACTAATTGGCTAAACTAAAAATTCTGGAAATTTTATGGGAGAAATATATATGAACCCAGTTTTAAAGAAAATTAACAAAACTAAATTTGGAGTTTTGTATCTTCAGATATGAATGATTTAGTAACTGTAACTCGATAACACAGTTTAACCTAAATATGTGTAATTGTACAATTATAGTGTTTTATATTGAAAAGCATGGTAGTAATTGCTTATTATTTTCATATGAACTTACTAAGCGTAAAGCTTACCCATCCTCTCCATTTCTTTAGTATTGGCAGGTCGGCTCGGGGTTAGAGATCGTCGGAAGCAAAATCACACTATCAAACTATCATTTTTGGGAGAATTAATTCAAATATTAGAAATATTAAGTGAGTGGCATGTATAGGAAGCTGGTTTGTGATATGTATTTTTATTATGATTTTGACCATACGTATCAGTCTGCTTTGAGTTATCGTATATGATTATGAGATGTGGTCCTTATTCATTATGGTTTATAAGTTTAATTAATCGTGCTATGTCCTATGTTTTGATGTAATGATATAGTTAGCTTTGTTTGTTATGCATATGTTTGAAAAGTTTTGAATTAAATGAAATTTTATGGCCCGGTTTTTGTCTATGTGTATTGTTAAGTCTGGTAATGCCTCGTACTCTGTTCCGGCCTTGGATACGGGTAAGGGGTGTTACATTTAGTAGTTGTGTCATGTGAAAAAGAATCGATAAATTATTTACGTACAAACCCGTGCAACAATTCATACAACCCAGGTAATAATAATTTAACACTCAATTCTTGTAACCATAATTTTCCATTCAATTTCACATGACACAACTAGCATTACATTTTTTTTATATCATACATACCATCCATCAACTTCTCTTAAACATATTAAATCATACAATTTATGCCATATCAATAGAGAATTACAATTCATGCATGGTATTGCATTATTATTAACAGGCGAACTTACCTCGATCCAGAAACGGCAATGTACTATTTAGTCCATAACCTTGTATTTCCTCGATTTAAGCCTGAATCTCAATTTCCTTCATCTATAATATCACATTTAGCCTAATAATTAGTCACATTATTCATACGGGTCCAAAAATCATATTTTTACAAATTTTCATTTTGACCCCTAAACTTTTACATATTTGCACTTTTACCCCAAGGTCCGGAAATTAAACTTTAACCTATTTTCTTATGTTTTATGACATGCTGATCATTTTTCCCTTCTATGGAAACATCAAATTCTCACTCTAACATGTACTTATGACTATTAGGTATTTTTACCGATTAAGCCCTTTTACTCGTTTTCACTTAAAACCGAGTAGCACAAGTTGTTTAACATAATTTAAAACCTCATATTCTATCATAAAACACCAAAATACACAAATTTCACCTATGATACGAACCCTAGGTTGAATTATTGCTAGCATAAGCTTAATCAAGTTATCGGGATTCTAAAAACGTAAAGAACTTGAAAAACGGGGTTAGAACGGACTTATTATTGAGCTTGGAAAGCTTGAAAACCCTAGCCATGGCTTCCCCCATGCTAATTATGGCCTCCATGAAAAAGATGAGTCAATTTAGGCTTTATTTTTCCTTTTTATTTCTTTTAATTACCAAATGACTAAAATGCCCTTACTACTAAACTTTCCAAAAATTCCATCCATGTCCAATTTTTGTCCATAGACTTAGAAATTGGTAAAATTGCTATTTAATACGTCCTCATTAATATTCCAAAGCAATTTCATACTAAAAAATTCTAGAATGCAAGTTTTGTAAATTATTCGATTTAGTCCCTAATTTCAATTTAAGCACTTTATGCATAAAATTTCTTCACGAAATTTTCACACAATCATGCAATCATATTATAGACCTCAAAATAATCATAAAATTATTATTTCTATCTCAGATTTGTGCTCACGAAACCACTATTCTGGTTAGGCCCTATTTCGGGATATTACAGCTGTGTAACATAGCCTGCGTCACACACGACTGAGACACACGCCCGTGTCTCTGCCCGTGTGGACAAAAATAGGCCATTTGAATAGCCAACTTGCCACCCCAGTTTGGGTCAACCTACAAGCAAAGAAATAAGCATATTTGCACCACCATTTCAACCAATTTTTATGCCAAAACATTCATCATTCATATCATAACAATATCAACCATTTTCATACTCATAAACCTTACCAATTCAAGCCAAACATAAGGTAAGATCATACCAAAACATTTCCTTCCATACATCATTCAATCTCATACTAAAACTACCAAAACTTACCAACATTTACCATTTCTTTTGTCCAAATAAAACATACCACAATCGCACATTAGCATCACATACCATAAGCCATTATCAACTATGAGTTCAAACACAAACTAGCCAAATTACATGGCTAAGTATATACATCACAAAACATAATCCCACAACTACTAGCCTATACATGCCATACTTTTATTTATATAAATTCAAAGTACCAAAATGAAGTTCCATTGTGCGGTGACAATCCTTGACGATCCCCGAGCTTGCAGTAGCTTCGATATCTATAAAACAATGCAAACAGACATGAAGTAAGCTTTCAAAAGCTTAGTAAGCTCGTACCAAAATCATCAATAGTGTATAAAACATAAAACATCAACACATAAGTATTTATAAATTCTCAAATCATCTATCAAATCTATGCCAACATAATCCTTATGCTCATACCAATTCAATGAACTTTACATACATAATATCATCTACCACATAGGTATTGTACATACCTGAATCTTCTCGTACTTATTCATTTTCATTCTCACCTTTCGTTTGGATACTTTAAAACTTTTCGTAAATTATTTGTGCTTTAAACATCCGTACACTTAGTGCTGTAAAGGTTAGCTGAAGCTAGAACGATTTCGTACACTTAGTGCCATCTGAATTAACCAAAGCTAAGTCGGTATCGCACACTTAGTGCCTCATATAGCCGAAGCTAGTTAAATCACACACTTAGTGCCAAATACTATTGATTTATCATCATATTCATCCAAACCAAACATATATACAATCTATATATAATCAAAACATCAAAATATACTTAACATCAGGTTTTACATACGAACTTACCTCGTACTCGAAATTGTCGACTCGGACTGTTTACTCTACAATCTTCAACTTCCCTCGGTCTAAATCTGAATTCCTCTTTTCTTGATCTATATGTATTCAAAATTAACCCTTTCATTCACCAAATCATTCAAACCAATCCATATACACACAATTAGGGCATTTTCCAAAATAGCTCTCACATTTTCACATTCTGACACTTTAGTCCTTAATTCATAAAATCACAAAATACACAAAATTTGAATATACTCATGCTTGGCTGAATTCTCCTAGCTCTCACACAAGTCCATACATTTAATTTATTTAACATTTTAGTCCCTCAAAATAACATTTTTACAAATTAGCCCAAATTAATCAATTTCATCAAAAATCCAAAGACAAAACATGTAAACCCAACATCAAGCTCTCATAATTCATCAACTAACATCACAAAGCTCATATTTTCATCAATGGCACATTTCAAAATCATCATCAAAATCAGAAATTGAGGCATGGGTTTGATAGTATACGAAGCAACGATTACAAAAACATAGAAATTATCAAAAATGGATCAAAAACCATACCTTAAGCACCAAAAATAGTAGCCGAACCCTAGCTTAACTTTTCTCTTTTATTTTCTTTTCAATTTCGGTGGATGAACACAAATTAACATGTTATTATGCTTTTGCTTTATTAATATTAACATATATTTTAAATGACAATTTTACCCTTTTATTAAACCATTTAAAATCACATGTAATAAGGTCATAATTGTCTATTATACAAGTAAATGGCTTAATAACCACATAAGGACCTCTCAGTTATAAAGCCAAGTCAAATGGGCACTTTTAACATCTAGCACACAGCTTTTACATTTTACGATATTAGGACCTTTTTCAATATTAAAAACACAAACGATTAAATTTTCAGACAAAACTTTCACACATACTAATTCACACATCATAAACTGGACTGTTACAGGTAGGGGAATATGGTATAGCTCATTCAATTTTTGAGATACACGTGAATTTTTAACCATCAACATAACAAGTGCAAACACAACTTCAAAAGATTAGAAACATAAGATGACACATATAACGTATATGTGTGCCTATAATGCAAGTGTACTATATCCCATATTGCTTTTTCCATATGTTATTTTCTCCATATTATCGTCCAGGTCTTTGGTTTGGAGTGGACGTAATAGTTCAATCCTAGTTTCAACGCAGAAACACATGTACGACATAATCATCTTTATTGAGCCTTATTTTCGTGATCCGTTTAATGCCATTTAAGATTCGTAAAGGAAAGTATAAATATGTGTCTTTGAATTAATATTTAGATTTGTAGTAATTAAAATTAATGCTAATTAAACTGAAATATTGAATGTTCTAATTAAATTGAAATATTGAATGTTTTCTTTTATTGTAACGTATTCTAGTTTAATGTGGTTATAACACTTCCTATAAATGCCAGTTTTTTCCCTTAAAAATCTCGTGTGAAATAAATTTACGAACCAAATTTAACTAGTAACATCAAATTCACGCAGTATGGCAAGCCTTAGTGTTTATTCTGTACTAGTGGTTTTATTCTTAACTTGCGGGGCAGTAATGGCTACGAAGGAGAACAACTAGATTATTAAGAAAAATAATTGTGCAACTAAAATGGGTTTGCCCTGTGTTCTAGAAGCTTTCACGAGTATTTTCAAGATAGGGAGTATTTCTAACAAGTGTTACGGCGAACTTGTTGTGTTGGGAAAAGTTTGCCACTTAGCATTAGTAAAGAGGACTCTTGAAAATCCTCTATTCAAATACTTAAACCTAGCGACAATTATAGTGAAGAGCATTCAGACATGGAATAATTACCTTGTATTGATCGATTCACCATCTCCGTCTGCTTAAGGATACAAGATTGCTTAAGCTAACAAACTATTACCAGACACGTAAGGGGCCCAAAATTGTTCTTTTGTCTTTATTTTTGATATTGTTCTGAAAGCTTCATTAAAATGTGTCATTAAATTTAAGCCTAGTTAAATTATATTTAGTTGTACGGAAATTAAATGGCTCTATAGAAGCCATTACTTAATGCATTATGATTTTACACATGCCATTATTTTTAATTTTATAGCACTAGAACTCGATAACCATCTCAAATCACGCACTAGATACTGTTTCACATTGTTTAAATTGACACAACTATCATTATTATAAACATTAAGTTCATTTCAATAATGTGGAATTGGAATGTTCTAGCCTGGTGTGAAATTGAAACAATCTTGATTCCTTGAAAGTCTTTATACAATTTAAATTCGCATTTCCTTTAAGGGAAAAATACCTTGACTTCTCAAAGATTTGAAAAGACATATATCGTTCCACGAAATATCCTCTAAAGGACATGCACTATAATTTGTAATAGTTCCTTGCTTATGGACCCCTTTGTTTAATTTTCCATTGTCACTCCTTCGATACCAATCTAATAGTTATGACCACTTTCGTTTCCGTAGAGGAGAGGCAATCTTGAAATCCTCGGCAAAAGCGATGTAACTATTCAAAGCCTTAACTTGATTTCCTTATTCTTCTTTCTTTAGATTACATGTTTTTATTAAGATCGAGAATGAAACTCCAAATATTTTGGCGATGTATGTCCCACATTCTCCCTATTAAAAAAGGTTCAATTTATATAAAAACTAAATCCTATTCATTATTTGGGCAACACCTACCACAATTATTGAAATGTAACGTCATTTGTTATTTCCAATTTAATTCTCTAAGAGAATTTTTCACTTTCCTAGTTCTATTACTTATTCCACTAAAAGCTTCCATTCATATTTCAGTACAATTGTGCCGGAACACTGACACCTAAAAAGTTAACGTAGAACGAAGAAGAAAATAGTTGAATTGGAGTCTCACGATAAAGATATACATCGACTTAATTTCAGAACATAAAATATTTTTGATGAATTAATTTTAAATTTCACTCATTTAGTTGCCATTTTCCATTTCACAAATATGATAAGTGTGATAAAAACTTTTTAACAACAACAAGGTTATAAGATTTTACGCCTCGTATAACTATACCTACATTGTGGCACATACATATCATTGGTAGGGGAATCTGGTATAGCTCATTCAATTTTGAGATACACATGAATTTTTAACCATCAACATAACAAGTGCATACACAACTTCAAAAAATTAGAAACATAGGACGGCACACATAACGTATATGTATGCCTGTAATGCAAGTGTACTATATCCCATATTATTTTTCCCATATGTTATTTTCTCTATATTATCGTCTAGGTGTTTGGTTTGTAGTGGACGTAATAGTTCAATCCTAGTTTCAACACAGAAGCACATGTATGATATAATCATCTTTATTGAACCTTATTTTCGTGATCCGTTTAATGCCATTTAAGAATTATAAAGGGAAGTATAAATGTGTGTCATTGAATTAATATTTAGATTTGTGGTAATTAAAATTAATGCTAATTAAAATAAAAAATTGAATGTTCTAATTAAATTGAAATATTGAATGTTTTCTTTTATTGTAACATATTCTAGTCTAATGTGGTTATAACACTTCTTATATATGCCAGTTTTGTTCCCCTGCAAATCTTGTTCGAAATTAATTTTACGAACCAAATTTATCTAGTAACATCAGATTCACGCAGTATGGCAAGCCTTAATATTTATTCCGTACTAGTGGTTTTATTCTTAACTTGCGGGGCAGTAATGGCTATGAAGGAGAACGACCAGATTATTAAGGAAAATAATTGTGAAACTAAAATGGGTTTGCCCTGTGTTCTAAAAGCTTTCACGAGTATTTTCAAGACAGGGAGTATTTCTAACAAGTGTTGCGGCGAACTTGTTGTGTTGGGAAAAGTTTGCCACTCAGCATTAGTAAAGAGGGCTCTTGAAAATCCTCTATTCAAAGACTTAAACCCAATGACAATTATAGTGAAGAGCATTCAGACATGGAATAATTGCCTTGCATTGATCGATTCACTATCTCCGTCTGCTTAAGGATACAGGATTGCTTAAGCTAACAAACGGTTACCAGACGTAAGGGGCCCAAAATTGTTCTTTTGTCTTTATTTTTGATATTGTTTTGGAGCTTCATTAAAATGTGTCATTAAATTTAAGCCTAGTTAAATTATATTTAGTTGTACGAAAATTAAATGGTTCTATAGAAGCCTGATGGTCTCTAAACTAACTAAAAATTCGACTAAGGCAAACGCACCTATCGAACAGTAGTATAGTTATGGTGAGACCGGAAATATCGTATCCACAAGGACTAAGAGTACTAGTACTTACTATCTTTTTATTATCTAGCCTAAGAATTAAGGGAGGTTTTAAACTAAAACTAATTATTTAATTAACTAAAATTATGACAGAGATGAAAGTTGGAAAATACTTTTGGAAAACTGATGAGAAGACAATACCCAAGGAAGAATTCACCTAGACTTCACTTATTACTTTTGAACTAGATGATTTAATCACTTGACTTCGTAGAAATCCCTGACTTATGTTAATATCTCTCTCGAGACTAAAAACAACTGACTCTAAATTGATTAATTGAAATCTCTTTCTAATTAAAACCCCTATTGTTGCATTAACTCGATCTATGGATTCCCTTATTAGATTTGACTCTAATCTGATAGATTTATGTCGTCCTATCTCTAGTATTGCATGCAACTCCGTTTAATTATGGAGATCTACTCTTAAATAGGGACTTTTACTCCACTGAATAAGCACATCAAAACCTGAATTAGTATCCTGAAATATTAAAACAAAAACTCACAATTAAGAGTAAGAACAAGTATTTATCATACAATTCAAATAGTAATAAGATTCATCTTAGGTTTCATCTCCCTTAGGTATTTAGGGATTTTAGTTCATAATAATGGAAAACATCTCAAAATTAAGAAAACAACAAAACATAAAGAAACCCAAAGAACTTCTAGGAAATTGGATGGAAATCTTCAGTCTTGAGGTAGATCCTGCTTCCGAGCTAATTTCGATGGTTGTCATTGAGTATCTTCTGCCTTCTACTCTACGTACCCTCCTTCGATCCTATTCTAGGGTGTTTAAATAGACTTTGGAATGCCCAAAATAACCCAAAATTAACCTTTTTCAAATAGAATCAGACTTGGGTCTAATAGGGACACGGTCGTGTGCCACACCCGTATGTAAGTGCTCAGGCCGCGTGCAATTCTGACTTGATTAAATGTCGACATGGCCATGACACACGGGTGTGTGTCCTACCCGTGTGTCACACACGGGCATTTGGATTACCAGTGTGAAATTGCCTAGGTTGTGTGAAACACTGAATTAGGCCTATTTTACCCCTTTTTGGCCCGTTTCTTGCTCTTTTCGCCTTCCTATACTTACCTAAGTATAAAATATGAATTTAAAGGATTAGGAGCATCGAATTCAATGAAACCAAGGAAAATTTATCCATAAATATGCCAAGCATAGGGTGAAAGTATGTATATATTATGGTTTATCAAACATCCCCACACTTAAGCATTTGCTTGTCCTCAAGTAAAATCCTCAACTCACAATTAAAATAAATTCTTCTCAACTTATAATTCTCATCAATAATGTTTCGAAGTAATCCCCAAGTAATCATACATTGAGAGCTTAACTAAAAGAACATTAAAGTTTCAAACAGTCCAAGTTGAGCATCTTAATCATAAAATCATAGGTACCCCCCTTTATCTAAGTAATCACCTTTAATTCCAAATTGAAAAAAGTTGACATCCTCACTAAAGATTCACTCAAATCACTCAAAGTGTTTAGGGTTCAATAATCAGGCACTCAATAGTCAGACGTGAAAAGTTATTACCATAAGCTTGCATGAAAATCAAATCTCCACCACTATATATGAAATGATATGCAAATCAAAAGGTCTTTAGCAGAGTTGTAATGGGGCTTGGGTTAAAGGTGTGGATAAAGGCTGAAACTTAGGGTTAAAATCAAGATTAATTTAATAAATTACCCAACCTAGAAAAATAGAGCTAATTACTTAATTATAAACAATTGCTAGAATTAACTCTATCCAAAACTGATGAAGTGAGCTTTTCTCTCAATATAATGACTTTAACTTGTTCAAGCTCTTCAAGCTCTTTAGAATGAAATGTAATTGAATGAATATAAATATACATTTTTTTAAGGGAAGTACATAATGAGAAATAATTCAGCAACTGGAATTAACGAATGTAGTTAGGTAACTAATCAAATCAAATCTCGATAAAAAGGAGTCAATGAAAAGGGAGAAATTCTTAACGAATCAAAAAAATTAAGTTGTGGGTTATCATTAAGGGGAAAATCGAGAAACAATGGTTAAGGCTCAAAGGGGTTCACTAAGGATCAATTATGTAGGTAGGCTTTTTATGGGGTAAATGGGTTAAAACCTAAGTGCCTTTATCATTTTAGTATATCAAATCAAAGGTGTGGTCTCGACATGTATAATCGATGCAAGATCTAGAATAGCAATTCAATGTTAACATACTCATAAAAAAAATTAGTGAGCAAGAAAGATATATGCTCTAAAAGGCTCAAAATCTCACGAAAATTATGTGTATTTGATGTCAATCCTGTAAATTCAAAATTTCAAGATAATATCTCAATTCAGGGAAATAACCTAGCAATTTTAATTCTCAAAAGTCAACTTATCATGTTTGATTCTCCAATGCCTTTTAAAGTTTAAACAATCAATGCACAATTCCCTATGTTTAAATCTAAAACATATTAAAAAAATTATAAATCAATCAAAATTTATTCTAATAGTAATATGAGAAAATTATTTGAAAACAAGATATAATTCGGGGAGTTTCTGATGATCATATAAATAACCTCCCCACACTTAAGATGTACATTGTCCTCAATATACAAAGACAGATAATAACAATATAAGTATAAGAAAAGAGAGGGAGGAGTGAAACTGCCCTAAATTTGGATGTTATCCTTAAAATGGCGAAAGTGGATTTATAGACATTGGAAAGGTAGTGAATGTGTAACTAGGAAGAGGTAAAGATGGGGTAGGATACTCCGGTGGTGGTAGAGGTTGGGTTTCCATGATCACGGCGACAGGCGAAGAGGTTATCGTGGTGGTCGGGGTCGTGGTGGCTATGGTTGTGGTCGAGTAGGTCATGGCAGTTGTGGATGATTGTTTGTATATTCCTGAGTAGCACCAATCGACTGAACCTTTTGAAACTGTGATGTCACCAGTAATGTTTTAAGGAGTTATACCGATGAAGTTGTTATAGTTAGGCATAAAGAGACAGCTAGATAAAGAAAATTTCAAATTATACTAATAAAAGTCTTTTAAAAGCATGAAAAATAAAATAGAAATAAACCTAAAATTATAATTAAATTACAGGAAAAATAAAATGGAAAATAAATGGACTCAAGGTCCTCATCGGTTGCTGGATCGTGAGGTGGTGGTGCTAGAGGCGATATGTGAAAATGCTGGAAAATTTGTTGCAGAGTCACCTCAATGTTGTTAAGTCGCTGAGCTATAGTATGGAACTATTGAGTGAAGTATTGCTCGAAGCGAGTCAGGTGGTCAGAAAGTTCTGACAGTGAAGCTACCACATGAACTGGTCGATGGCTCGATGGCTGCTGAGACGGTGGGTCCTCCTGAAATGAAGGGATATAGTCAGGAATAACCTTGAGGTCATCCTCGTCAGTACCTCGTGCTAGTAGGTATTGAGGAGGATCGAACCCACGGCAACTGTAACACCCCAAGCCTAAGTCCGATCGCCAGTTTAGGCTATAAGGTATTATTGAGCTAAACATTTAATTTTTCAATCACAAATTTAGCAATAAAACCAGAAATTTAGCTGATTATATACAGAACCTTGAGTTATAAATGCCATTTTCAAATGGCCAAAATATTTACAATTACAAAACATATTCACAATCAATGACCTAATCTATACATGCCATATCGAGTCCAAAATATAACTGTACCAAAAAGATCGATAGTATGAAGAACTGCTGATGATCCCCGAGTCGGCGGCCAAAGTGAACAATCTATAAAACAGAGAAATAAGAAATAGAGTAAGCTTTCGAGGCTTAGTAAGTTTTAAGCAATTCATATTATTAAAGCTTGTAATTAAAAAAAAAAGAACATTGAGTATCACAAAACTTGTATTCTAATTGTAATTCACTTGACCAAATATACACCAGTACATTAGTTACAAAACCCATTGGCCGAATATGTATGTATGTATACACAAGAGACTTCTTGCACATATTTCACTATTTACAAAGATTATACTAATACCTTTTTATCACATTCTTTCATATGATGACTTACATTAACCGATTATACTATTGTCTTATCCTCAAATACCGAATTCATTCACATACATATATATATATCGATTATAAGAGCAGTTATACATCCATCATCTCCTTATTTACAAGTCATTAAAGGTGAAAACATGAAAAAAGAAAGAGATCAAATCATGTGAACAAAGGCAGCAACAAACAAGATGTAAACATGAAAGACAAACTTACAAGTTCATTACATCCATTTCTCTCCTCTTACTTTGGGAAGACATTTTATCTGATATAATTAATCAAAAGTGCCTGCCAAACTTTAACAGTCTGCAAAATAAAATTTGAGTTTAACACTTCTATTTTCTAGAATCTCTTATCTATAAATCTGAGTAGGACAAACTCAATAGATATGGGTGAAAAAAGCTAAAGTTTAAGAAACCTCAGATTTTATGTAGTTCACCAAAAATAAATGTTAATACACATTATAAAAAAAGTACAAAAATTGAGAGAAGTAAAACCAACCAAATAAACCACATCTTTCATAGTGCGGACTATACATGGAAATTAACTTTTCTTAGTGTTCAAATGTAGGATAGTGAGTTCGAATATTTGACCAATATAGCAATGCCTAGAAAGACCCACTAAAGACTTAAACAGATATTAGAAAAAGAAATTATCCAAAATTCTTTATTTGATGCTTATGTTCATTCAACCATTTCTCAGTTATGCAGGACCTCAACCTCTAGAATATGACTAATTTAGTTCACTTACTCTTAATCCTACTATTATTTCAGGAATAGCAAGCCCAAAGCATACTGAAATCAACATAAAAGCTGGAAGCTTGTCTTCTACATCAAAATTTTCACCTTTTCTACAAAGCACACCGCACCTATGAGCAGTTATACGAGTAAACTAAAGGTGCATAATTTTTAACATAATCATTAAGTTAATGAGATACGTTATGAGACAAAAAAGTAAAAACAATTTACAAAAACATTCTTCTAAGAAAGGAAAGATCAACTTCGACTAGTGAGATCTACAATAAAATACATTTCCAATTAAAGTCACTTCATATATAAATAATAGTATAAAATTTTGATTCATGAGGCCAATAAAAGAATACTTTAATGCTATGTTTCTTTTAGCTTAAACATTAATGAGAAAAGGCTACAACTATATACAAAAATAAAATGAAAACTCCAGTAACTCAACATGAACCTATCAACCTTAGAAGTTAAAAGAGAAGTTCTCTTATTCAAACAGAGGTATCCATCAAAGATGAATATGCAATTATTTTCTCTTAAAAGATTTTCAATTATTTTGAATTTAAAAGATGGATTTAGACCCAGCCAGCATGGCAAGGAGGAGAGAATAACCTGGCCTCGGGTATAGACACCCATCTCCAATACCATGGGGTGTCGACACTCCATATAATGGTAAGGTCCCTAATGACAGCATATAACATTTCTTCCCACTCCCTCTTTCCAGCCAAAAACTCTGTTTCATCAATATCAACTAAATTATAATTGTATTTTCTCTTAGTTGCCCTTTTTATTCTCTCTCTTTTTGGTGAATCGAAGTAAATCCCCAACAACAAACACCATTAGATAAAATCAGACATATAAGGGAAATATTAGACAAAATTTCCATATAAATTAAAATAATATATCTTAATAATTCAATTATTTAAATTCACATGGAAACAAGTAATTAAGAAGTTGCATGAAATACAAAGGATTTTGAGTTCCTACCAATCTCTTCAATTGTCTCATAATTATGGGGAGTAGGGACTGCCTTTTTTGTCAATTCAAGAATGAAAAATAATTGTAATTTGTTAGCAAAATAAAGTAATAACCCAATCCAAAGTGAGAGTCGTGATTTATAATGTAAAATATTGAATATGTTAAAAGTTTAAAGATAATTTAATCAATATCTTTGAATGTTAAAGTTTTAATAACCACTCTTTTTCATGCATGGTGACTAGCAATTACTTGAGGCAAACAATAAACCTGAATAACTTGGGAAGAAGCAAGCAAAACATTGATATAAAGTGTTCTAAATGCAGCACATAAATTACCCAATGCAAGTAAGAAAAAACAGACTACTTTATGAGTCTTCTTTTATCAGTTTCTTTATAGATATTGCCAAGATTGCTATTTACTTGTTATCGCTAAAAGTCGTTATATGAATTTTCATTTTCATTTCTCATATTCAGAGACTTAAATTACAAACCTTATCCAATAGTTTATGAAATAATAATGTTGGGAAGAAATTTGTGTTTTTCATCTGAAAAATCCGATGGTATTTGGGATGTTACTGAGATTGTAGCAATCAAAGGATCTACATACATAGGACACTAATAACTTGATTAATGGTCTAGGAAAACCAGATAAAATTCCTTGCTGTTTTTTCCCATGTAAGGGAAACAAGCCATATTCAGATCAAAGGAAAATAATATTTCAAGAACTTAAAATTCACAATAATAATATGATTGGACAAAACAACATGTGATATTAATAGGATTATAATGATTTTGCTTTCAGAAAATGAAGCATCCAAAAGCTAAATATGACTCTTAGATTTTCAGATTTTTAACCTGTAAACCCTAAATGGACATTAAATTATATAACAATGCTAGGGAAATTTTTATTACAACTTGAAAGAGAAAGGATGAAATTACCTTTCGTCCAGCTTCAATGAGAAGGGGATTTTCACAGAGGCTAAGATAAAGTTGTTTCTTGGACGAGAAAGAGAGCGATGAGGGAATTAATGCCTGGTATTGGGATGGCAAGAAGCTTTCCCAAACAGCATCGATTGATGAGCGAATTAAAAGCGGTTGAAACAAGCGACAATCACTGGCATCTCGAGGAGGTAAAGGAAATAATGAGGGTGATACAATCTAGTGGGAGAGCACTCAGGTCGAGAGTGCCGCACATAATCTTTCCCTTTCCTTTTCTTTCTTCCATTTCAGAAACCTCAATTTTCATGAGATCCGAAATATCGATTTGTAGTAAGCGAGATACCAAGTATACATAATAGGATTATAATACTAAGAAAGAAAAAGAAGAAGAAAAGGAGTAGGTATGGTGGGCGAATTTAGTGCAGTGAAATGAAAAGGAAAAAGGAAATTTGGGGGCAAATTTTGAGAGTAGAAGGGAAAAAGAAATTTGGGGGATTTGGTTAATGAGCGGGTAACCAAAAAATAACTTTTGAGAGTTAGCGGTGTTTTGCTTTTTTTATAAAAAAAATAATGGTCTTTTGCGGCGTTTTTTAAAAAAACGCCGGTAATTCATGAATTTTATTATTTTTTAATTTAAGTTTTTTTATTTTTAACATATTTTTTCTTTTTTCTTTTAAAATTTTTATGTTAAGATTATCATTTTTTGAATTTTTTTATTTTGAATATTAAATTTTTAACTGAAATATGGACTAAAATTTTAAATTTTAAATATTAAATTTTTAAGTTTTTATTTTTGATTTAATCATAGACATTTTAAAAATAAATACATCAATATATTTTTATATTGAATAAATATAAATATTTATGTATGCAATATAAATATAAAGTAGAGTTATATCAATAATTGTGTTAATAATTTACAAGAACTAGATCAAATTAAAATTCATATATACAATTGCACCCTAATCCCTATATTTATCCCTAAACACTAAAAATTAAACCCTAAACCATACACCTAAACTATAAACCCTAAACTATAATGATAATTAATTTAATATTTTAAAATTAATATTAACATTATTAATATAATTCTTGATATAGCATCATTTTATATTTATATATTGCAAACACAAATAACTATATCGCCTTTTTAACATATTTTATTTGAGACATTCTATTTAATCTAAATATATTTAAACAAAAAAACAGATAAAAATACAGTCTATTATTTATACAAAGTTACATAACTTTAATAAAACAATTTCTCTATTGGAACACTCTAGTTATAATGTCCACTCTGTAAGATATTTCTATGTTATATAAACTTGGAAATTATACATAGTTCAACAAATCTTGATTAATATTTAAGCTTGCCACAATCAAAATCACCCTTTCTTAATAGCATCCCGGTAAGAATCGGAAAGGAAATTATCTCTTAAGAAGTTAATAATTGTCCCATTGTAAACTTCAACCCTAACCTTAATTTAAACCCTAAATCATAATCCCTAAACCCATAATTCATCATAAACCTTCAAATACTAGCTAACTCCTAAATCTTAAACCCTAAACCGTATATCTTAAGCCATAGTTAATTTATAAACCTGTTTAAACCCTAAACCATATATCTTAATCCATAAACCTTAAACTATAATGATAATTAATTCAATATTTTAAATTCAATACTATATCTTTTACGATTATATAATAAAATATTTAATATATTGTATAACCATAAATTTTAATAATTATTATTTTAGGGGTTATATATTAGTGTTTATGATTTTTTTGGGGTTTAGAGGTTATATAACTTTTAGCGGCATTTTACTAAAAGCGCCGCTAATGCCATGGTCTTTAGCGGTGTTTTACCAAAAGCACCGCTAATGCCCTGGTCTTTAGCGGCGTTTTACCAAAAGCGCCGCTAATGCCCTGGTCTTTAGCGGCGTTTTACCAAAAGCGCCGCTAATGCTCTGTTTTTAGCGGCGTTTTTTACTAAAACGCCGCTGTTGCTCTGTTTTTAGCGGCGTTTTACAAAAAAGCCGCTATTGCTCTGTATTTTAAAATTTTTGCGGCGTTTTTTGAAAAAATGCCGCTAAAAACGCCGCTAAAGCCCTATTTTCCTGTAGTGCTTAACATGTAAAATATATAATACTTATGCAACGATGTTTACCACTAACATTCGAAGTCGCAATCTTACTTAACTTACTGGCATCGGTTCTGTCAAATCTTAGAGCTCGGAATACATTACTAGCATAAGCCTGTGGGTCTTTAACCCGAATATTTTTCCAGCACGTAGCCTACGGACCTCAAGTCCAGATATATTTCTAGCATATAGCCTGCGGATCTCATGTCCGGATATTTTTCCTGCATATAGCCTGCGGACCTCATGTCCGGATATATTTTCAATCTCATACATATTTGATCATATTTTAACACATCTCAGTCATCTTATCACTTAATAGTCGTATATTACATTCGAATATAAACTCAATACATACATCATCCTTCACATTTCAGCTCAATGGTTATATCTCATATCACTCATTCTCTTCACCATTTCATCTTAAATTCAAAGTGGCCATCAAACTATAAGTCATATACATGCATTATCTATTATACACCTTAATTCAAGTGCAAGCCAAAGATTGAAATTTACCTACTATACTCTTATAATGGCGTCATCATTTATATACTAAAGGAAACTACTTAAAACTTACCTCTGTATATTCGAACAGTTGTAGATTAGCTACTCTATTGCTTTCTCTTTTCCCCTATCCAACTTCGATCCTCCTTGCTCTTTAGCTTAATTTAAGCCTAGGATGACCGAATGGTGTTTCTCCCCTATTCTTCCTTCACATTCGGCTTAGAAGAAACAAAGATGAACACTTTGTTTTCTTCACCCATTTTCCCATTTTTATTATTATTATTCTATAATATAAAGCCATTTAATTAAAATATTGATAATAGAAAATTCATATATTATTTATTAACTAGTAACATGGCCGGCCACTATCTAAAATGGGTAATTTGACATGCAAAACCATTCTTTTCAATACATGCATTAATAGACCATTATAAAATTAACCTATCACATTTCAAAAGTGTTTCACATAAGTCCTATTTAATAAATTCACATACAAATGACCAAATCAAAGCATGAAATTTTCACACATGCATTTACTCACATCAAAAACTTAGAATATAACATTTGATTATTTTTATAACTCGATTTTGTGGTCCCGAAACGACTTTCCGACTAGGGTCAAATTAGGGCTGTCACAACTCTCCCCCACATAAGGAATTTTCGTCCCTGAAAATCTTACCAGTGAATAAGTTAGGATATCATTCTTTCATAGAGTTCTCGGGTTCCCACGTAGCTTCTTCGATCCCGTGCTTGAGCCATAATACCTTTACTAACGGAACCTTTTTGTTTTGCAACTCTTTTACCTCGCGAGCTAAGATACGAATCAGTTCTTCTTCATAACTCAAGTTAGATTGAATTTCAACCTCTGATGGATTAATTATGTGCGATGGATCGGATATATAACGTTGAAGCATCGAGACATGAAAAACGTTGTGAATCTTTTCAAGTTCAGGGGGCAAAATCAATCTGTATGCGACTGGCCCAATTCGTTCAGATATTTGATACGGCCCGATGAACCTCGGACTCAATTTGCCTTTACGACCAAATCTGAGCACCTTTTTCCAAGGTGAAACTTTAAGAAACACTTTGTCTCCGACCTGATATTCAATATCTTTTCGTTTTAAATCCGCATATGACTTCTGACGATCTAAAGCTGCTTTCAGACTTTCACGGATTACTTTTACTTTCTGCTCAGCATCTATAATCAAATTAACCCCAAAGATTTTACTTTTACTAAGCTCGGTCCAAAACAACGGTGTACGACATTTACGACCATATAAAGCCTCGTAAAGTGCCATCTTAATGCTTGATTGAAAACTATTGTTGTAAGCGAATTCAATCAAAGGCAAATACCATTCCCATGACCCACAAAACTCAAGAATGCAATATCTCAACATATCCTCGAGTATCTGAATTATCCGCTCAGATTGACCATCAGTCTGGAGATGAAAAGCAGTGCTAAAATGCAACTTGGTACGCAATGCTTCTTACAATTTCTTCCAAAATCGCGATGTGAATCTCGGATCTCTATCTGACACAATAGAAATAGGTACCACGTGTAACCTTACAATCTGAGAAACGTCCAATTCAGCTAGCTTGTCTGGTGAATAATCCGTACGTACGGGAATAAAATGAGCTGACTTAGTCAGTCTATCAACAACAACCCAAATCACATCTTTCTTACTTGATGACAATAGCAACCAAGATACAAAATCCATTGTGACTCGATCCCATTTCCATTCGGGTATCATGATCGGCTGAAGTAACCCTGAAGGCACTTGACGTTTCACTTTCACTTATTGACATATCAAACACTTCGAAACAAAGTCAGAAATGTCTCGTTTCATACCAGGCCACCAAAACTGACGTTTTAGATCGTTGTACATTTTCGTACTCCCCAGGTGAATTGACATTCGGCTACTATGAGCCTCGTTCAAAATTACCGAAATAAGTTCTGAATTTCTTGGAAACACAATCGACTTCTGAACCTCAATTTGAAATTCTGATTCAATATTTGAAACACATTCAGCTCGATTAGAAACCAATTCATCGTCGACTTTCTGGGACTCACGTATTTGATGAATCATTAATGGTTTGGCCTTTAATTCAGCTACTAATGCATTATCAGATGAAACGGACAGGTGTACATTCATCGCTCATAAAGCAAACAGTGATTTACGACTTAAAGCATCGTCAACCACGTTAGCCTTTCCCGGGTGATAGTCAATGACAAGCTCATAATCTTTCAACAACTCAAGCCAACGTCTTTGTCGCAGATTCAAATCTCTTTGAGTCATCAAATATTTGAGACTTTTGTGATCCGAATATACATGACACCTCTCTCCAAACAAGTAATGTCGCCATATTTTCAAAGTGAATACGATGGCAGTTAATTCGAGATCATGGGTCGGATAGTTTTTCTCATGCGGCTTCAATTGCCTCGACGCGTAAGCTACAACTCGACCTTCTTGCATCAACACACAACCCAGCCCAAGTAAGGATGCATCACTGTAAATGACAAACTCTTTACCAGATTCGGGCTGCACTAGTACTAGAGCTTCAGTCAAATAAGTTTTCAATTGATCGAAACTTTTCTGACATTTCTCTGACCATTCAAACTTAACATCTTTCTGAAGTAGTTTCGTCATTGGTGTGGCTATCATCGAGAAACCCTTTACAAATCGTCTGTAATAACCGGCAAGTCCCAAAAAGCTTCGAACTTCAGTAACATTTCTTGGAGGCTTCCAGTTGAGTATAGCCGAAATTTTGCTCGAATCAACTCGAATACCCGATGCGGATACCACATGACCCAAAAAGCTAACTTCTCTCAACCAGAACTCACATTTACTGAACTTAGCATATAACTGCTTATCCCGTAAAATCTGCAACACCAATCTCAGGTGCCCAGCATGTTCGATTTCATCTCGCGAATAGGCCAAAATGTCATCGATAAACACAACTACAAACCGATCCAAATACGGTCTAAAAATCCGATTCATCAAGTCCATAAATACTGCAGTGGCATTAGTGAGCCAAAACGGCATCACTAAGAACTCGTAGTGACCGTATCTCGTTCTGAAAGTAGTTTTAGTTATATCTGTAACGCCCCCACACCCGAGACTGACGCCGGAATTGAGCTTGAGGTGTTACCGAACATAATTTATCAATTTAAGTACTTCGAATCATTTATTTCTACATTCACAGCTTTCCAGCTCTCTGCGTCACAGTTACAAGAAAAATCATATCTCTAGTTACGAAACTCAAAATCAAGATCTGTAAATTTCCCCTAAATATAGACTCATATATCTATTTACTAATTTTTTTCTAGAATTTTTGGTTGGGCCAATTAGTACAGTTTATTAGTTAAAATCTCCCCTATTTTAGGGTTTGACTACTCTGACCTCTGTGTATTACGAATCAGATATCGCTCTATACAAAATTTCAATGACTATGAGGTTTGTTTATCTTAAAACTAGACTCAATAAGGAATCTGTACATGTAAAGAATGACTTATAATTATCTTTTTAAAATTTATTATAAATTTTTAAAGTCAGAACAGGGGATCCAGAAATCATTCTGGCCCTGTTTCATAAAAGTTTAAATATCTCATAAAATATAATTTATATGTCTGTTTTGTTCAATCCACATGAAATAGACTCATTAAGCTTCAATTTAATAACTTACTCATCATTTAGTTCCACTCATACTATTTTTAGTGATTTTTCAAATTCATGTCATTGCTGTAGCAATATTCTGTTTTAAGGCAAGTTTCATCTTTCCATGAATTTTTTTATGAACTAGATAACCTATTAAACTTCCATGATATCAAACATGATCTAATTAGCCATCATCATGACTTATCAATATCAAGCATTTTCTCAACCAAACATGGCCATATCATAAAATTATTTACACAAAATAGGTACATTGCTATACATGCCATACTTAAGTTCTACAAGCCATTTACCAATAGAAATCCTTCGGATAGTGTGATCGAAACTTTGACCTGTCCCGATTCCCGAGCTGACTTGTTCAAAACTACAATGAATGAAAAGGAAGGAGTAAGCATAAATGCTTAGTAAGTTCATATGCAAATAACAAGTAACATAACAATACAATTATACCAAACAACCTTAGCATGGCATCACCAAAACATATATCACATTTCTAAACATCATTCATCATCTTACCACTTTATCGTTGTTGTATCTATTTTCAACCCGAGGGTTAAGTACATACCTGTCCAAAGTGCCCATTTCACAACACTTACCAAAACGTCACTTGCATCTTAAGTGTTCTTCCATTTCATAGAAATTTTCACCCGTTGAACACATCAGAATATAACTCGGATACACGGATAATTTGCACATAAGTGCCACATATGTAATCAAGCAATAATGTAACCCGCCCATAAGTGAACTCAGACTCAACTCAACGAGCTCGGGCGTTCGCATCCATAAGTGAACTCGGACTCAACTCAACGAGTTCGGATGCCTAGTTACATCTCACGAACTCGGACTCAACTCAATGAGTTCGAACATTCGCGTCCATAAGTGAACTCGAACTCAACTCAACGAGTTCGGATGCTCAACCATCCTAGTGACATGTCACTTGTATCCTAATCTATTCCTAAGGTTCAAACGGGCTTTTTCCCTCGATCTGACATTTGCCGTTTTCCACGAAATATTGGAACCGATACTCGGTAGCAATTCATATTTATCAAGTAGTAAACATAATTTGCATATTACTCAACATTAACCACAAACCATAATATTTCACGATAAAAAAGAAATCAGCATATCATATAATTAACATCAATAACTTAAAAATAACAATTATGCTACATTATTTACACATGAACTTAACTTGGTACCAAAATATAAAGATTTTGCAATTTAGTCCATAATCTTTTCTTTTCCTCGATCGCGACTTGATTCCCGTTTCTCTTGATCTATAATACCAAATTAATCTTATTTAATACATACATTCATCAAAACAGCATTTAATATGAACTTTGGAAAATTACACTTTTGCCCCTAAACCTTTGCATAATTACACTTTTGCCCCTAGGCTCGAGAATTAAACTTTATCCCTTATTCTTATGTTTAATGACATGCTGATAATTTTTCCCTTTATGACAATATCAAATTCACACTCTAACATGTACTTATGACTATTAGGTATTTTTACCAATTAAGCCCTTTTACTCGTTTTCACTCAAAACCGAGTAGCACAAGTTGTCTAACATAATTTAAAACCTCATATTCTATCATAAAACATCAAAATACACAAATTTCACCTATGGGTATTTTTCCAAATATAAACCCTAGGTTGAATTATTGCTAGCATAAGCTTAATCGAGCTACCGGGATTCTAAAAACGTAAAGAACATTAAAAACGGGGCTTGAAATCACTTACTATGGAGATTGGAAGCTTGAAACAAACCCTAGCTATGGAGAACCCTTGAAATTTTTGGCCTAATGAAGAAGATGGACAAAAATTGGCTTTTAATTTTGTTTTTAATTCATTTTAATAACTAAATGACCAAAATGCCCTTACTACTAAACTTTCCAAATATTCCATCCATGTCCAATTTTTGTCCATAGACGTAGAAATTGGTCAAATTGCTATTTAAGACCTCCTCATTAATATTCCAAAACAATTTCATACTAAAAACTCCTAGAATGCAAGTTTTACAAATTATTCGATTTAGTCCCTACTTTCAATTTAAACACTTTAGGCATAGAATTTCATCACGAAATTTTCACACAATCATGCAATCATATCATAATCATCAAAATAATTATAAAATAATTATTTTTATCTCAAATTTGTGGTCGCGAAACCACTATTCCGATTAAGCCCTAATTCAGGATATTACAACTCTCCCCCCCTTTTAAGGATTTTCGTCCTCGAAAATCTTACCGGTAAACAAGTGTGGGCATTGGTTTCTCATAGTTTCTTCAGGTTCCCATGTAGTCTCTTCTACCCCATGCTTTTGCCACAATAGTTTCACGAGAGCGACACTTTTATTTCTTAGTTTCTTGACCTCTCAAGCTAAGATCTTAATCAGTTCTTCTTCGTAAGTCATATCCAGTCGTAGTTCAATTTCTGTCGGTGAAATTATATGTGAAGGATCCGAACGATACTGACGTATCATAGATACGTGGAACACATCATGAATCCTCTCTAATTCAGGTGGTAATGCTAGCCGATATGCTACCAGTCCAACTTTTTCAATTATTTCATATGGCCCAATAAAACGCGGACTTAACTTGCCCTTCCTTCCAAATCTAAGGACTTTCTTCCATGGAGACACTTTCAAAAATACCTTATCACCAATTGAAACTCGATTTCTTTTCGTTTCAAATCCGCATAAGATTTCTGTCTATCTGAAGCAGCTTTCAAACAATCTCGAATCACTTTCACCTGTTGACAAATTAAGCATTTTGATACAAACTCAGAAATATCTCTTTTCATTCCACTCCATCAATAGATTTTCTTCAAGTCATTATACATTTTCGTACTGCCCGAATGGACCGCCAAACAGCCATTATGTGCTTCATGCAAAATCTTTTGAATCAACTCATCATTTTTCGGTACACAAATCTGGTTTTTAAACATCAAGCTACCATCAGAACCGATTCTGAAATCTGATCCCGTATCAGCTTCACACTGTCTTTTCTTGGCTAGTAAATCTTGATCATTTTTCTGAGCTTCAGAAATTTCTTGTAAAAACATCGGTCTAGCTCTTATCTCTGCTAGAATTGAACTATCATCTGACATTTTCAACTGAGTGTTCATAACTCTCAAAGAAAACAACAACTTTCTGCTTAAAGCATCGGCAACCACATTCGCTTTTCCCAGATGATAATTAATAACAAGCTCATAATCTTTCAATAACTCCAACCATCTACGCTGTCTCAAATTTAAGTCTTTTTGTGACATCAAGTATTTAAGACTTTTGTGATCAGTATATACTTGGCACTTTTCACCATACAAATAATGTCGCCAAATCTTCAAAGCAAATACCACCGCAGCCAATTCCAAATCGTGAGTAGGATAATTCCTCTCATGAGATTTTAACTGCCTCGAAGCATAAGCCACCACTTTTCCTTCTTGCATGAGTACACACCCCAAGCCATTTAGAGAAGCATCACTATACACCACAAATTCTTTACCTGATTCGGGTTGTACTAACACTGGTGCTTCAGTTAATAACTTTTTCAATTCTTCGAAACTTTGTCTTCCGTCCATTCAAATTTAACATCCTTTCGGAGTAGTCTAGTCATAGGAGCAGCAATTATAGAAAATCCGTTTACAAACCGCCGATAATACCCAGCTAGCCCCAAGAAACTTCTAACCTCGGTTACATTTTTCGGTGGTTTCCAATCAACAATGGCTGAAATCTTACTAGGATCAACCCGTATACCATCACCTGAAACAATATAACCCAAAAATCCAACTTCTCGAGGCCAAAATTCACTTTTACTAAACTTGGCATATAACTGCTTATTTCTCAAAGTTTTCAAAACTATCATCAAATGCTCAGCATGCTCTGTCTCATCTTTTGAATAAATTAAAATATCATCTATAAACACCACAACAAATTTGTCCAAGTATGGCCGAAATATGCGATTCATTAAATCCATAAACACAGCAGGAGCATTTGTCAACCCGAATGGCATAACTAAAAATTCATAATGACCGTACCTTGTTCTAAAAGCAGTTTTGGCACATCTGACTCTTTTCCTCGCAGCTGATAATACCCAAATCTCAAGTCAATCTTGGAAAACCATGTCGCTCCTTTTAGCTGATCAAACAAATCATCAATTCTCGGCAATGGATACTTATTTTTGATTGTCACCTTGTTTAACTGCTGATAATCAACACATAATCTCATAGAACCATCCTTCTTTTTCACAAATTACACAGGAGCACCCCAAGGTGAAAAACTCGGTCTTACAAAGCCTTTATCAGTCAACTCTTGCAACTGTGACTTTAATTCTTTCAACTCTGTTGGTGCCATTCTATATGGAGCAATCGAGATTGGAGCTTTTCCCGGTATCAAATCAATACCAAATTCTACTTCCCTGACTGGAGGCAAATTCGATAATTCTTCTGGAAATACATCCGCAAATTCACACACAACCGGCATTGATTCAACTTTCTTTTCAACTTCTTTTGTATTAATTACATACGCCAAATAAGCTTCATAACCCTTTCTCAAATATCTCTGAGCCGATATCGAAGAAATCACACTAGACAATGCCTCTGATTTATCTGATTCAACCCGTAAAGTTTCACCGTTTTCACACTTTAATTCTATAACCTTTTCTTTGCAATTTACTATAGCATCATGCAATGTCAACCAATCCATACCCAAAATAACATCAAATTCATCAAACGGCAACAACATCAAGTCAATTTGGAAAGTAATGACCGAATCATTAAAGGGCATTTCTTGCATACTTTATCAACTATCACACATTTGCCTAACGGATTCGACACTCTAATCATAAATTCTGTGTTCTCAACAAGTATATTCATACTAAACACCAGTTTCATACATACATATGAATGAGTAGAACCGGGATCAATCAAAGCAATAACATTAATATCATAAAGAGAAAATGTATCAGTAATCACATCGGTGAGGAAGCATATTCACGCGCTTTAATAGCATAAGTTCTAGCTGGAGCTCTTCCTTGAGATCTAATCTGCGATGCATCTCGCTACATTCTTATCGCTTGTTTCACTTCCAACTTTTCTCGGATACCTTCCCTCAAGTCTGCACCACTAGCTTTTACATTCTAAATTTTTTTTCTCACTCTCTCGGGCGGTCTCTAATAAAATGATCTGGAGAACCACATCGAAAACATTCATTTGCTCTGCACGGACCAAAATGATTTCTACCACACCGTTGGCACTCAGGTTTAACAAATCTCGAGTTCCCTACACTGGCTGTAGAAGTATTCAGAGATTTAGGACCCACATTCTGCTTCTTAAAATTTCCATATGATTGCCCAGCTGAAACTTGGGAACAAGGATTCATATTTCTTGACTTTCCGAGTTGCTGTGAAGGTGCCTTACTCATTGGCCTTTTCTTCCATTTTCGTGTCTTAGCCTCTACCTTTCTCTTCTCTTTAAGTAGTTCTTCAGCCTTGCAAGCTCGATCAACCAGTACTACCATTTCTTTCAGTTCAAGGATCTCGACAAATACCTTAACGTCTTCGTTGAGCCCGTCTTCAAATCGTCGGCACATCTTGGCTTCTGTAGAAACATATTCCCTGGCATACTTACTCAATCGAACAAACTCTCTTTCATATTCTGAGACTGTCATATTATCTTGCTTCAGCTCAAGAAACTCTTTACATTTCTGATCAATAAATCTTTCACTAATATATTTCTTCCAGAACTCTTCTTGAAAGAATTCCCAGGTTACCCTCTCTTTCGGTACCACCGAAATTAAAGTCTTCCACCAATTATAGGCTGAATCTCTCAACAAAGATGTAGCACATTTCAAACATTCTTCAGGTGTACAAGATAATTCATCAAATACCGGATAGAATTTTCAAGCCGAACTCGCTTTCTCGGCATCATCATCAATATTTGCCCTGAATTCTTCGGCCCCTTGTTTACGGATTTTGTCAACTGGAGTTCTGTGAAATTTCATCAGATCTACACCTTGAGGCATCGGGGGTACAGGTTGAGGAATCGGGGGAGGTTGTGCATTCAGGTTCGTACGAACGAACTCAGTACACCAGGCACTCATCATCTGGAGAAAGGCTCTCCGAGCCCCTTCTCCTCCTCCTTGACCGACAGTAGGAGGTGGATTTTCAGTTGGCACCTCCCTTTCAACCGGAGCTGGTGCATTACTCTCTACATCATCAGCCGCAACTAGATCGGGATCCATTTACTATAAAAAAAATCATTTAAAAGGTCAGAAGTCGTCACACTATCACAATTTATATATATGGCATGTATAGTAAAACCCGTACATATAGCACATTAGTCTGAGAACCCACTAAACCTGCTCTGATACCACCAAATGTAATGCCCCCACGCCCGAGACCGATGCCGGAATTGAGCTTGAGGTGTTACCGAACATAATTTATCAATTTAAGTACTTCGAATCATTTGTTTCTACATTCACAGCATTCTAGCTATCTGCGTCACAGTTACAAGAAAAATCATATCTCTAGTTACGAAACTCAAAATCAACATCCGTAAATTTTCCCTAAATATAGACTCATATATCTATTTACTAATTTTTTTTCTAGAATTTTTGGTTTGGCCAATTAGTACAGTTTATTAGTTAAAGTCTCCCCTGTTTCAGGGTTTGACTGCTCTAACCTCTGTATATTACGAATCAGATATCTCTCTATACAAAATTTCAATGACTATGAGGCTTATTTCACTTAAAACTATACTCAATAAGGAATCTTTAAATGTAAAAAAAAACTTATAATTATTTTTTTAAAATTTATTATAAATTTTTAAAGTCAAAATAGGGGATCTAGAAATCATTCTGGCCCTATTTCACAAAAGTTTAAATATCTCATAAAATATAATTTATATGCCCGTTTTGTTCAATCCACATGAAAATAGACTCATTAAGATTCAATTTCATAACTTACTCATCATTTAGTTCCACTTATACTATTTTTAAAGATTTTTCAAATTCATGTCATTGCTGCTGCAGCAATATTCATTTTTAAGGCAAGTTTCATCTTTCCATGAATTTTTTATGAACTAGATAACCTATTAAACTTCCATGATATCAAACATGATCTAATTAGCCATCACCATGACTTATCAATATCAAACATTTTCTCAACCAAACATGGCCATATCATAAAATTATTTACACAAAATAGGTACATTGCTATACATGCCATACTTAAGTTTTACAAGCCATTTACCAATAGAAATCCTTCGGATAGTGTGATCGAAACTTTGACCTGTCCCGATTCCCGAGCTGACTTGTTCAAAACTACAATGAATGAAAAGGAAGGAGTAAGCATAAATGCTTAGTAAGTTCATATGCAAATAACAAGTAACATAACAATACAATTATACCAAACAACCTTAGCATGGCATCACCAAAACATATATCACATTTCTAAACATCATTCATCATCTTACCACTTTATCGTTGTTGTATCTATTTTCAACCCGAGGGTTAAGTACATACTTGTCCAAAGTGCCCATTTCACAACACTTACCAAAACGTCACTTGCATCTTAAGTGTTCTTCCATTTCATAGAAATTTTCACCCGTTGAACACATCGGAATATAACTCGGATACACAGATAATTTGCACATAAGTGCCACATATGTAATCAAGCAATCATGTAACCCGCCCATAAGTGAACTCGGACTCAGCTCAACGAGCTCGGGCGTTCGCATCCATAAGTGAACTCAGACTCAACTCAACGAGTTCAGATGCCTAGTTACATCTCATGAACTCGGACTCAACTCAACGAGTTCGAACATTCGCATCTATAAGTGAACTCGGACTCAACTCAACGAGTTCGGATGCTCAACCATCCTAGTGACATGTCACTTGTATCCTAATCTATTCCTAAGGTTCAAACGGGCTTTTTCCCTTGATCTGACATTTGCCGTCTTCCACGGAATATCGGAACTGATACTCGGTAGCAATTCATATTTATCAAGTAGTAAACATAATTTGCATATTACTCAACATTAACCACAAACCATAATATTTCACGATAAAAAGAAATCAGCATATCATATAATTAACATCAATAACTTAAAAATAACAATTATGCTACATTATTTACACATGAACTTACCTTGGTACCAAAATATAAAGATTTTGCAATTTAGTCCACAATCTTTTCTTTTCCTCGATCGCGACTTGATTCCCGTTTCTCTTGGTCTATAATACCAAATTAATCTTATTTAATACATACATTCATCAAAACAGCATTTAATAGGAACTTTGGAAAATTACACTTTTGCCCTAAACTTTTGCATAATTACACTTTTACCCCTAGGATCGGGAATTAAACTTTATCCCTTATTATTATGTACATGCTGATCATTTTTCCCTTCTATGACAATATCAAATTCACACTCTAACATGTACTTATGACTATTAGGTATTTTTACCGATTAAGCCCTTTTACTCGTTTTCACTCAAAACCGAGTAGCACAAGTTGTCTAACATAATTTAAAACCTCATATTCTATCATAAAACATCAAAATACACAAATTTTACCTATGGGTATTTTTCCAAATATAAACCCTAGGTTGAATTATTGCTAGCATAAGCTTAATCGAGCTACCGGGATTCCAAAAACGTAAAGAACATTAAAAACGGGGCTTGAAATCACTTACTATGGAGATTGGAAGCTTGAAACAAACCCTAACTATGGAGAACCCTTGAAATTTTCGGCCTAATGAAGAAGATGGACAAAAATTGGCTTTTAATTTTGTTTTTAATTCATTTTAATAACTAAATGACCAAAATGCCCTTACTACTAAACTTTCCAAAAATTCCATCCATGTCCAATTTTTGTCCATAGACTTAGAAATTGGTCAAACTGCTATTTAAGACCTCCTCATTAATATTCCAAAACAATTTCATACTAAAAACTCCTAGAATGCAAGTTTTACAAATTATTCGATTTAGTCCCTACTTTCAATTTAAACACTTTAGGCATAGAATTTCATCACGAAATTTTCACACAATCATGCAATCATATCATAATCATCAAAATAATTATAAAATAATTATTTCTATCTCAAATTTGTGGTCACGAAACCACTATTTTGATTAAGCCCTAATTCAGGATATTACAATATCTGAGTCTCGAACTCGCAACTGATAATCGCCCGATCTCAAATCTATTTTTGAAAACACTGAGGCTCCCTTCCGTTGATCAAACAAATCATCAATACGCGGTAACGGATATTTATTCTTTATTATCAATTTATTCTTTATTGTCACTTTATTCAACTGACGATAGTCGATGCACAACCTCATGGTTCTGTCCTTCTTTTTCACAAACAATACTGGTGCACCCCAAGGTGAGAAACTCGGTCGACCGAAACCGCCATCTGTCAACTCTTGCAACTGAGCTTTCAATTCCTTTAATTTGGTTGGTGCCGTATGATACGGAGCTATCGAAATCGGTGTAGTCCTAGGTACAAGTTCAATGCCAAACTCTACCTCCCGAACAGGTGGTAACCCAGGTAATTTTTCGAGAAAAACATCTGGATATTCACAAACCACTGGCACTGATTCAAGCTTCTTTTTTGATTCTTTACTATCAAGTACATATGCAAGATACGCTTCACACTCCTTTCTCATATATTTTTGAGCCAGCATCGAGGATATTATTATTGCTGGCAATCCGTTCAAATCAGTAGACTCAACTCGGATTATCTCATTATTTGCACATCTCAAATCAATGGTCTTACTTTTGCAATTCACAACTGCATCATGTACGGTCAACCAATCCATACCGAGAATAACATCAAATTCATCAAACGGTAAAAGCATCAAGTCGGCCGAAAAACAGGAACCTCAGATTATTAAGGGGCATTCCTTACACACCTTGTCGACAAGCACATATCGACCCAAGGGATTCGACACCCTAATAACGAACTCAGTAGACTCAACAGGTAAAGTCTTACTCGATGCTAAAGTCTCACATACATAAGAATGAGTAGAACCAAGGTCAATCAAAGCAATCACATCAGTATCAAAGAGAGTGAAAGTATCGGTAATAACATCAGACGAAGAAGCATCCTCGCGTGCACGTATAGCATAAGCTCTAGCAGGAGCACGAGCCTCAGATCTGGTTATAGTATCTTTAGACCCTCTCTGACCGCCACTAGCAATCCTCATATTCCTAGGTGGTCTACCTCGTACTGTGGTATTACTCGGTTTCCCACTCTGATTCACATTTTGTTCGGATAATCTCGGGCAATCTTTGATAAAGTGGTCGGCTGACCCGCATTTATAACAGGAGCGGTCATGAAATCTACAACTCCCCGAGTGCCATTTACCACAATACTTGCACTCTGTTCTATCTCGACGGTTGTTTCCAACACTGGTAACCGAAGTGGCTCGCGTACTCACTGGGGGTCGATTATGGTCTTGTCTGGAAAAGCCCGAAGTGTTTTTAGATCGACTTGAATCCTCTCTAAATTTCTTCGGTGACTGCTGAAAGGGCTTTCCCGAAGGTCTCTTACGGAACTCTCTTGCTCCCACCTCAGCTTTTCTTTTCTCTTTACTAAGCTCTTCGGCTTGCAAGCTCGCTCGACAAGTATTACAAATTCTCTGATTTCGAGAATGCCAACATACAATTTTATATCTTCGTTCAATCCATCTTCAAAACGTTTACACATTATAGCTTCTGAAGAAACACATTCTCGGGCATACCGGCTAAGCCTCACAAATTTTCATTCATAGTCAGTAACCGACATGGAACATTGTTTAAGTTCAAGAAATTCTTTCCATTTCTGATCAATGAATCTCTGGAAGAACTCCCAAGTCACTCGCTCTCTAGGCACAACGGAAATCAACGTATTCCACCAATAATAGGCAGAATCACGTAGAAAAGATATAGCACATTTTAAGCATTCATCGGGTGTGCAGGACAGTTCATGAAACACTTAGATAGTGTTGTCCAACCAAAATTCAGCTTGCTCAGCGTCATCGCTATCTGTAGCCTTAAATTCGGTGAGCCGTGCTTCCGCATTACGTCAATCGAGGGCTTATTTATCTCTCGTCGATCGGTTACTGTGAGGTATCGTGAGGTGCGTGGGGTGTATTATTCAGGAGTGGGGATTGTGGAACAGCCGTATTGGTTCGAATGTATTGGTTGAACCAGTCACTCAATACACTATAGAAAGCCTATCTAGCCTCATCGTTCTGATTACTTGCAATAGGTTGAGAGTCCATCGGCGCTGTCCCATGCGTGGGAGCAGGCGCTACATGTAACGCCCCATGCCCGAGACCGACGCCGGAATCGAGCTTGAGGTGTTACCAAACATAACTTATCCATTTAAGTACTTCAAATCATTTGTTTCTACATTCACAGCTTTCTAGCTATCTGCGTCACAGTTACAAGAAAAATCATATCTCTAGTTACGAAACTCAAAATCAAGATCCGTAAATTTCCCCTAAATATAGACTCATATATCTATTTACTAATTTTTTTCTATAATTTTTGGTTGGGCCAATTAGTACAATTTATTAGTTAAATTCTCCCCTGTTTCAGGGTTTGACTGCTCTAACCTCTGTGTATTACGAATCAGATATCTCTCTATACAAAATTTCACTGACTATGAGGTTTGTTTTTATTAAAACTAGACTCAATAAGGAATCTGTAAATATAAAGAAAAACTTATAATTATTTTTGTAAAATTTATTATAAATTTTTAAAGTCAGAACAGGGGATCCAGAAATCATTCTGGCCCTGTTTCACAAAAGTTTAAATATCTCATAAAATATAATTTATATGCCTGTTTTGTTCAATCCACATGAAAATAGACTCATTAAGCTTCAATTTAATAACTTACTCATCATTTATTTCCACTTATACTATTTTTAGTGATTTTTAAAATTCATGTCATTGCTGCAGCAATATTCTGTTTTAAGGCAAGTTTCATCTTTCCATGAATTTTTTTATGAACTAGATAACCTATTAAACTTCCATGATATCAAACATGATCTAATTACCCATCACCGTGACTTATCAATATCAAACATTTTCTCAACCAAACATGGCCATATCATAAAATTATTTACACAAAATAGGTACATTGCTATACATGCCATACTTAAGTTTTACAAGCCATTTACCAATAGAAATCCTTCGGATAGTGTGATCGAAACTTCGACTTGTCCCGATTCCCGAGCTGACTTGTTCAAAACTACAATGAATGAAAAGGAAGGAGTAAGCATAAATGCTTAGTAAGTTCATATGCAAATAACAAGTAACATAACAATACAATTATACCAAACAACCTTAGCATGGCATCACTAAAACATATATCACATTTCTAAACATCATTCATCATCTTACCACTTTATCGTTGTTGTATCTATTTTTAACCCGAGGGTTAAGTACATACCTGTCCAAAGTGCCCATTTCACAACACTCACCAAAACGTCACTTGCATCTTAAGTGTTCTTCCATTTCATAGAAATTTTCACCCGTTGAACACATCAGAATATAACTCGGATACACGGATAATTTGCACATAAGTGCCACATATGTAATCAAGCAATCATGTAACCCGCCCATAAGTGAACTCGGACTCAACTCAACGAGCTCGGGCGTTCGCATCCATAAGTGAACTCGGACTCAACTCAACGAGTTCGGATGCGCAACCATCCTAATGACATGTCACTTGTATCCTAATTCCTAAGGTTCAAACGGGATTTTCCTCGAACACATATCCTTGCCATCATTCGTAAAATACCGAAACCAATACTCGGTAGCACTTTATATTTAACAAATAATACAAATAATTTGCATTTTATTCGAAAATAACCACAAAGCATATATTTCATGATAAAAATCAGCATATCATATAATTAACATCAATAATTTAAAAATAACAATTATACTACATTATTTACACATGAACTTACCTTGGTACCAAAATATAAAGATTTTGCAATTTAGTCCACAATCTTTTCTTTTCCTCGATCGCGACTTGATTCCTGTTTCTCTTGATCTATAATACCAAATTAATCTTATTTAATACATACATTCATCAAAACAGCATTGAATACAAACTTTGGCAAAATTACATTTTTGCCCCTAAACTTTTGCATAATTACACTTTTGCCCCTAGGCTCGGGAATTAAACTTCATCCCTTATTCTTATTTTTTATGACATGCTGATCATTTTTCCCTTCTACGGTAACATCAAATTCACACTCTAACATGTACTTATGACTATTAGGTATTTTTACCGATTAAGCCCTTTTACTCGTTTTTGCTTAAAACCGAGTAGCACAAGTTGTCTAACATGATTTAAAACCTCATATTCTATCATAAAACATCAAAATACACAAATTTCACCTATGGGTATTTTTCCAAATATAAACCCTAGGTTGAATTATTGCTAGCATAAGCTTAATCGAGCTTCCGGGATTCCAAAAACGTAAAGAACATTAAAAACGGGGCTTAGAATCACTTACTATGGAGCTTGAAAGTTGAATAAACCCTAGCTGTGGAGAGAGCAAAATTCGGTGGCAACCATATGAAGAAGATGACTATTTTGCATTATTTTTCCCTTTTTATTTCATTTAATATCCAAATGACCAAAATGCCCCTTCTTACTAAACTTTCAAAAATTCCTTCCATGTCCTAATTTTGTCCATGAACTTAAAATTGGTCAAATTGCTATTTAAGACCTCCTAATTAATATTTCAATGCAATTTCATATAAAAACTTCTAGAATGCAAATTTTGTAACTTATTCGATTTAGTCCCTACTTTCAATTTAAACACTTTAGGCATAGAATTTCATCACGAAATTTTCACACAATCATGCAATCATATCATAATCATCAAAATAATTATAAAATAATTATTTATATCTCAGATTTGTGGTCACGAAACCACTATTTCGATTAAGCCCTAATTCAGGATATTACAACTCTCCCCCCCTTTTAAGGATTTTCGTCCTCGAAAATCTTACCGGTAAACAGGTGTGGGTATTGGTTTCTCATAGTTTCTTCAGGTTCCCATGTAGTCTCTTCTACCCCATGCTTTTGCCACAATACTTTCACGAGAGCGACACTTTTATTTCTTAGTTTCTTGACCTCTCGAGCTAAGATCTTAATTGGTTCTTCTTCGTAAGTCATATCCGGCCGTAGTTCAATTTCTGTCGGTGAAATTATATGTGAAGGATCTGAACGATACTGACGTAGCATAGATACGTGGAATACATCATGCATCTTCTATAATTCAGATGGCAATGATAACCGATAAGCTACTGGTCCAACTTTCTCAATCACTTCAAACGGTCCAATAAAACGTGGACTTAATTTGCCTTTCTTGCCAAATCTGAGAACTTTCTTCCACGGGGATACTTCCAAAAACACTTTGTCACCAACTTGATATTCAATCTCTTTTCTCTTCAAATCGCATACGATTTTGTGTCATGCGAAGTTGCTTTCAAGCAATCTCGATGACTTTTACTTTCTTCTGTTTCCTTAACTAGATCGAATTTCAGTAAATCTAGTTTTCTTAAGCTCTGTCCAATACGAAGGTGTGCGACATTTATGTCCATACAAAGCTTCATAAGGTGCCATCTTCAAACTCGTCTGATAACTATTATTATAAGCAAATTCTACCAACGGTAAATACCTTTCACAACTACCTTGAAATTCCAATACGCAACATCTGAGCATGTCTTCAAGAATCTGAATTACTCTCTCTGATTGTCCATCAGTTTGTGGATGAAAGGCAGTGCTAAAATTTAACTTTGTACCTAATGCCTCTTGCAATTTTTGCCAAAACCGTGAAGTAAATCTTGGATCTCTATCCGAAATGATTGACAAAGGTATTCCATGAAGTCTAACAATATGATTGACAAAGGTATTCTATGAAGTCTAACAATCTCACGGATATACAATTCAGCCAACTTATTAAGAAAATAATCCGTATGTACCGGAATAAAATGAGCCGATTTAGTCAGTCTGTCAACTATTACCTAGATGACATTTTTCTTCCCCGGAGTTAACGGCAACCCTGATATAAAATCCATAGTAATCCGATCCCATTTCCATTCAGGAACCATGATAGGCTGGAGTAATCCCGAAGGTACTTGGTGTTCAGCTTTCACTTGTTGACAAATTAAGCACTTTGATACAAACTCGGAAATATCTCTTTTCATTCCACTCCACCAGTACATTTTCTTCAAGTCATTATACATCTTCGTACTGCCCGGATGAACCGCCAAACAACCATTATGTGCTTCATACAAAATCTTTTGAATCAACTCATCATTTTTCGGTACACAAATCTGATTTTTAAACATCAAACAACCATCAGAATTGATTCCAAAATCTGATCTTGTATCAGCCTCACACTGCTTTCTCTTAGCTTGCAAATCTTGGTCATTTTTTTGAGCTTCACAAATCTCTTGTAAAAACATCGGTCTTGCTCTTAACTCTGCTAGAATCGAACCATCATCTGATACCTTTAACCGAGTGTTCATAGCTCTCAAAGTAAACAGTAACTTTCTGCTCAAAGCATCTACAACCACATTCGCTTTTCCCGGATGATAATCAATAACAAGCTCATAATCTTTCAATAACTCCAACCATCTACGCTGTCTCAAATTTAAGTCTTTTGTGACATCAAGTATTTAAGACTTTTATGATCAGTATATACTCGGCACTTTTCACCATACAAATAATGTCGCCAAATCTTCAAAGCAAATACCACCGCAGCCAATTCCAAATCGTGAGTAGGATAATTCCTCTCATGAGGTTTTAACTGCCTCGAAGCATAAGCCACCACTTTTCCTTCTTGCATGAGTACACACCCCAAGCCATTTAGAGAAGCATCACTATACACCACAAATTCTTTACCTGATTCAGGTTGTACTAACACTGGTGCTTCAGTTAATAACTTTTTCAATTCTTCAAAACTTTGTTGACATTCTTCCGTCCATTCAAATTTAACATCCTTTCGGAGTAGTCTAGTCATAGGAGCAGCAATTATAGAAAATCCGTTTACAAACCGCCAATAATACCCAGCTAGCCCCAAGAAACTTCTAACTTTAGTTACGTTTTTCGGTGGTTTCCAATCAATAATGGCTGAAATTTTACTAGGATCAACCCGTATACCATCACCTGAAACAATATGACCCAAAAATCCAACTTCCCGAAGCCAAAATTCACTTTTACTAAACTTAGCATATAGCTGTTTAGCTCTCAAAGTTTGCACAACTATCCTCAAATGCTCAGCATGCTCTTTCTCATCTTTTGAATAAATTAAAATATCATCTATAAACACCACAACAAATTTGTCCAAGTATGGCTGAAATATGCGATTCATTAAATCCATAAACACAGCAGGAGCATTTGTCAACCGAATGGCATAACTAAAAATTCATAATGACCGTACCTTGTTCCAAAAGCAGTTTTAGGCACATCTGACTCTTTTACTCACAGTTGATAATACCCAGATCTCAAGTCAATCTTTAAAAACCATGTCGCTCCTTTTAGCTGATCAAACAAATCATCAATTCTCGGCAGCGGATACTTATTCTTGATTGTCACGTTGTTTAACTGCCAATATTCAACACACAACCTCATAGAACCATCCTTCTTTTTCACAAATAACACAGGAGCACCCCAAGGTGAAAAACTCGGTCTTACAAAGCCTTTATCAGTTAACTCTTGCAACTGTGACTTTAATTCTTTCAACTCTGTTGGTGCCATTCTATATGGAGCAATCGAGATCGGAGCTGTTCTCGGTATCAAATCAATACCAAATTCTACTTCCCTGACTGGAGGCAAACCCGGCAATTCTTCTGGAAATACATCCGCAAATTCACACACAACCGGTACTGATTCAATTTTCTTTCCAACTTCTTTTGTATTAATTACATACGCCAAATAAGCTTCATAACCCTTTCTCAAATATCTCTAAGCCGACATCGAAGAAATCACACTAGACAATACCTCTTATTTATCTGATTCATCCCGTAGAGTTTCACCGTTTTCACACTTTAATTCTATAACCTTTTCTTTGCAATTTACTACAGCATCATGCAATGTCAACCAATCCATACCCAAAATAACATCAAATTCATCAAACGGCATCAACATCAAGTCGGCCGAAAAGTAATGACCCGGAATCATTAAAGGGCATTTCTTGCTTACTTTATCAACTATCACACATTTGCCTAACGGGTTCGACACTCTAATCATAAATTCTGTGTTCTCAACAGGTATATTCAAACTAGACACCAGTTTCATGCATACATATGAATGAGTAGAGCCAGGATCAATCAAAGCAATAACATTAATATCATAAAGAGAAAATGTACCGGTAATCACATCAGGTGAGGAAGCATCTTCACGCGCTTTAATAGCATAAGTTCTAGCCAAAGCTCTTCCTTTAGATCTAACTGCTGCATCTCTGGCTATATTCTTACTGCTTGTTTCACTTCCAGCTTTTCTCGGATACCTTCCCCTCAGGTCTGCACCACTAACTTCTACATTCTGAAATTTTTCTTTCTCAGCTCTCTTTGGGCAGTCTCTAATAAAATGATCCGGAGAACCACATCGAAAACATTCATTTTCTCTGCACGGACCAAAATGATTTCTACCACACCGCTGGCACTCGGGTTTAACAAATCTCGAGTTCCCTACACTGGCTTTAGAAGTATTCTGAGATTTAGGACCCACATTCTGCTTCTTAAAATTTCAATATGATTGCCCAGCTGAAACTTGGGAACGAGGATTCATATTTCTTGACTTTTCAGGTTGCTGTAAAGGTGCCTTACTCATTGCCCTTTTCTTCCAATTTCGTGTCTCAGCCTCTACCTTTCTCTTCTCTTTAAGTAGTTCTTCAGCTTTGCAAGCCCGATCAACTAGTACTACCATTTCTTTCAGTTCAAGGATCCTGACAAATACCTTAACGTCTTCGTTGAGCCCGTCTTCAAATCGTCGGCACATCTTGGCTTCAGAGGAACATATTCCCCGCATACTTACTCAATCGAACAAACTCTCTTTCATATTCGAGATTTGTCATATTACCTTGCTTCACTCAAGAAACTCTTTACATTTCGATCAATAAATCTTTCACTAATATATTTCTTCCAAACTCTTCTTGAAAGAATTCCTGTGTTACCCTCTCTTTCGGTACCACCAAAATTAAAGTCTTCCGCCAATTATAAGCTGAATCTCTCAACAAAGATGTAGCACATTTTAAACATTCTTCAGGTGTACAAGATAATTGATCAAATACCCGGATAGAATTTTCAAGCCAGAACTCTACTTTCTCTTCCGGGGGGGCCCGAGCCATCAGTGGGATACCACTCTGGAAGAGCTAGAATTCTAACCTTGTGTCTGGACCTACGGGCCAAGGGACAGTCTCAGGTAGACAGTTTCTATGGGGCGTAGGCCTCCTAAAAGGTAACGGAGGCGTGCAAAGATTTCCTCGGGCCGGATGCATCATTATCAATATTTGCTCTAAATTCTTCAGCCCCTTGTTTACGAATTCTATCAACAGGGTTTCTGTGAAATCTTATCATATCCACTCCTTGAGGCATCGGAGGCATAGGTTAAGGAATTGGAGAAGGTGGGGGAGGTCGTACATTTGGGTTTGTACGAACGAACTCAGTATACCATGCACTCATCATTTGGAGAAAGGCTTCCCGATCCCTTTCTCTTCCTCCCTGACCAACAGTAGTAGGTGGGTTTGCAATCGGTGCTGCCCCTTCAGCCAGAGCTGGCACATTACTCTCTACTTCATCTGCCACAGCTGGATCAGGATCCATTTACTATATGAAAATCATTGAAAAAGGTCAGAAGTCATCACACTATCACAATTTATACATATGGCATGTATAGCAAAAATTCGTACATACAACACGTAGTCCGAGAACTGACTAAACCTACTCTGATACCACAAAATGTAACGCCCCCACGCCCGAGACCGACACCGAAATCGAGCTTAAGGTGTTACCGAACGTAACTTATCCATTTAAGTACTTGAAATCATTTGTTTCTACATTTACAGCTTTCTAGCTATTTGCGTCACAGTTACAAGAAAAATCATATCTCGAGTTACGAAAATCAAAATCAAGATCCATAAATTTTACCTAAATCTAGACTAATATATCTATTTACTAATTTTTTTCTAGGATTTTTGGTTGGGCCAATTAGTACAGTTTATTAGTTAAAATCTTCCCTATTTTAGGGTTCGACTGCTCTGACCTCTGTGTATTACGAATCAGATATCTCTCTATACAAAATTTCAATGACTATGAGGTTTCTCTTAAAACTAGACTCAATAAGGAATCTGTACATGTAAAAAACAACTTCTAATTTTTTTGTAAAATTTATTATGAATTTTTAAAGTAAGAACAGGCGATCCAGAAATCATTCTGGCCCTGTTTCACAAAAGTTTAAATATCTCATAAAATATAATTTATATGCCTATTTTGTTCAATCCAAATGAAAATAGACTCATTAAGCTTCAATTTGATAACTTACTCATCATTTAGTTCCACTTATAATATTTTTAGTGATTTTTCAAATTCATGTCATTGCTGCAGCAAAATTCTGTTTTAAGGCAAGTTTCATCTTTCCATAAATTTTTTTTTATGAACTAGATAACCTATTAAACTTCCATGATATCAAACATAATCTAATTAGCCATCACCATGACTTATCAATATCAAACATTTTCTTAACCAAACATGGCCATATCATAAAATTATTTACGCAAAATAGGTACATTGCTATACATGCCATACTTAAGTTTTACAAGCCATTTACCAATAGAAATCCTTCGGATAGTATGATCGAAACTTTGACTTGTCCCAATTCCCGAGCTGACTTGTTCAAAACTACAATGAATGAAAATGAGGGAGTAAGCATAAATGCTTAGTAAGTTCATATGCAAATAACAAGTAACATAACAATACAATTATACCAAACAACCTTAGCATGGCATCACCAAAACATATATCACATTTCTAAACATCATTCATCATCTTACCACTATATCGTTGTTGTATCTATTTTTAACCCGAGGGTTAAGTACATACCTGTCCAAAGTGCCCATTTCACAACACTCACCAAAACTTCACTTGCATCTTAAGTGTTCTTCCATTTTATAGAAATTTTCACCCGTTGAACAGATCAGAATATAACTCGGATACACGGATAATTTGCACATAAGTGCCACATATGTAATCAAGCAATCATGTAACCCGCCCATAAGTGAACTCAGACTCAACTCAATGAGCTCGGATGCCTAGTTACATCTCACGAACTCGGACTCAACTCAACGAGCTCAGATGCCTAGTTACATCTCACGAACTTTGGACTCAACTCAACGAGTTCGAACATTCGCATCCATAAGTGAACTCGAACTCAACTCAACGAGTTTGGATGCTCAACCATCCTAGTGACATGTCACTTGTATCCTAATCTATTCCTAAGGTTCAAACGGGATTTTCCTTGAACACATATCCTTGCCATCATTCGTAAAATACCGAAACCAATACTCGGTAGCACTTTATATTTAACAAATAATACAAATAATTTACATTTTATTCGAAAATAACCACAAAGCATATATTTCATGATAAAAATCAGCATATCATATAATTAACATCAATAATTTAAAAATAACAATTATACTACATTATTTACACATGAACTTACCTTGGTACCAAAATATAAAGATTTTGCAATTTATTCCACAATCTTTTCTTTTCCTCGATCGCGACTTGATTCCCGTTTCTCTTGATCTATAATACCAAATTAATCTTATTTAATACATACATTCATCAAAACAGCATTTAATACAAACTTTGGCAAAATTACATTTTTGCCCCTAAACTTTTGCATAATTACACTTTTGCCCCTAGGCTCAGGAATTAAACTTCATCCCTTATTCTTATGTTTTATGACATGCTGATCATTTTTCCCTTCTACGGTAACATCAAATTCACACTCTAACATGTACTTATGACTATTAGGTATTTTTACCGATCAAGCCCTTTTACTCGTTTTTGCTTAAAACCGAGTAGCACAAGTTGTCTAACATAATTTAAAACCTCATATTCTATCATAAAACATCAAAATACACAAATTTCACCTATGGGTATTTTTCCAAATATAAACCCTAGGTTGAATTATTGCTAGCATAAGCTTAATCGAGCTTTCGGGATTCCAAAAACGTAAAGAACATTAAAAACGGGGCTTAGAATCACTTACTATGGAGCTTGAAAGTTGAAGAAACCCTAGCTATGGAGAGAGCAAAATTCGGCAGCAACCATATGAAGAAGATGACTATTTTGTGTTATTTTTCCCTTTTTATTTCATTTAATATCCAAATGACCAAAATGCCCCTCCTTACTAAACTTTCAAAAATTCCTTCCATGTCCTAATTTTTTCCATGAACTTAAAATTGGTCAAATTGCTATTTAAGACCTTCTAATTAATATTTCAATGCAATTTCATACTAAAAACTTCTAGAATGCAAATTTTGCAACTTATTCGATTTAGTCCCTACTTTCAATTTAAACACATTAGGCATAGAATTTCATCACGAAATTTTTACACAATCATGCAATCATATCATAATCATAAAAATAATTATAAAATAATTATTTCTATCTTGGATTTGTGGTCACGAAACCACTATTCCGATTAAGCCCTAATTTAGGATATTACACTACACTCTTAACATCATCAGCTACTGCTCGATTGGGATTGGGATCCATTACTATAAGAAAACACATTTTTAACTGTCAGAATTCATCATACTATCGTATTAATACTATATGGCATGTATAGCTAGACTCAAACACTCTACATTAGTCTTAGAATCGACTAAATCGTAGCTCTGATACCAATAAAATGTAACACCCCAAGCCTAAGTCCGATCGCCGGTTTAGGCTATAAGGTATTATTGAGCTAAACATTTAATTTTTCAATCACAAATTTAGCAATAAAATTAGAAATTTAGCTGATTATATACAGAACCTTGAGTTATAAATGCCATTTTCAAATGGCCAAAATATTTACAATTACAAAACATATTCGTCAACAGCCTAATCTATACATGCCATATCGAGTCCAAAATATAACTGTACTCAAAAAGATCGATAGTATGAAGAATCACGACGATGCCCGATGCCAGTCGTGCCAAAGTCAACAATCTATAAAACAGAGAAATAAGAAATAGAGTAAGCTTTCGAGGCTTAGTAAGTTTTAAGCAATTCATACTATTAAAGCTTGTCATTAAAAAAAATTAACATTGAGTATCACAAAACTTGTATTCTAATTGTAATTCACTTGGCCAAATATACACTAGTACATTAGTTACAAAACCCATTGGCCGAATATGTATGTATGTATACACAAGAGACTTCTTGCACATATTTCACTATTTACAAAGATTATACGAATACCTTTAATCACATTCTTTCATATGATGACTTACATTAACCGATTATATTGTTGTCTTATCCTCAAATACTGAATTTATTCACATACATATATATATATATATATATATATATATATATATATATATCGTTCTTTGATACTAGTAAATCACTTAAAAATCAATTCAAATATGAGCACATATCACAAACCTTAACATGTAAAATATATAATACTTATGCAACGATGTTTACCACTAACATTTGAAGTCGCAATCTTACTTAACTTATTGGCATCGGTTCTGTCAAATCTTAGAGCTTGGAATACATTACTAGCATAAGCCTGCGGGTCTTTAACCCGGATATTTTTCCAGCACGTAGCCTGCGGACCTCAAGTCCGGATATATTTCTAGCATATAGCCTGTGGATCTCATGTCCGAATATTTTTCCTGCATATAGCCTGCGGACCTCATGCCCGGATATATTTTCAATCTCATACATATTTGATCATATTTTAACACATTTCAGTCATCTTATCACTTAATAGTCGTATATTACATTCGAATATAAACTCGATACATATATCATCCTTCACATTTCAGCTCAATGGTTATATCTCATATCACTCATTCTCTTCACCATTTAATCTTAAATTCAAAGTAGCCATCAAACTATAAGTCATATACATGTATTATCTATTATACATCTTAATTCAAGTGCAAGCCAAAGATCGAAATTTACCTACTATACTCTTATAATGGCATCGTCATTTATATACTAAAGGAAACTACTTAAAACTTACCTCGGTATATTCAAACGGTTGTAGATTGGCTACTCTATTGCTTTCTCTTTTCCCCTATCCAACTTCGATCCTCCTTGCTCTTTAGCTTAATTTAAGCCTAGGATGACCGAATGGTGTTTCTCCCCTATTCTTCCTTCACATTCGGCTTAGAAGAAACAAAGATGAACACTTTGTTTTCTTCACCCATTTTCCCCTTTTAATTATTATTATTCTATAATATAAAGCCATTTAATTAAAATATTGATAATAAAAAATTCATATATTATATATTAACTAGTAACATGGCCGGCCACTATCTAAAATGGGTAATTTGACATGCAAAACCATTCTTTTCAATACATGCATTAATAGACCATTATAAAATTAACCTATCACATTTCAAAAGTGTTTCACATAAGTCCTATTTAATAAATTCACATACAAATGACCAAATCAAAGCATGAAATTTTCACACATGCATTTACTCACATCAAAAACTTAGAATATAACATTTAATTATTTTTATAACTCAGTTTTGTGGTCCCGAAACCACTTTTCGACTAGGGTCAAATTAGGGCTGTCACAGTGACGCTCTATAATCCTCATATGGAGCATACTTTGGTTGCCCTATAGGAACATCTGGCTGATGAGTGTGAGCGATGAGGACTGCGCCACTGTGTTCAGGAGCCCAAAGTATCGAGCTAGACGAGTTACATATGGGCTAATGCTAATGACTCCTTTTTGGTGTCGCTCGGTTTGATGGCGAAAGGCAAGGGCGACAAAGTACGCGAGATCAAAAATATGCCCTTGCCTCATTCTCCACAAGAAGTAGGCATTGTGGGTGTTAATGACGCTAGTGCTCTCTCATCTTCCTGTTAATGTGTGTGCCAAAAGGGCATAAAGATATCGCAGAGTTAGAGCTAGAGCCAATGGCTTTGAGCGGCTGGGGTCATAGATGCCTGTAGCTGGCATAAGATCTGTCCAACATGATGAAGAAGTATAGTGGATATGGCAGTAAAGGTGGGGAAAATTGTCAGCCTCCATAAAATCGTCTGTATAGAGTCCCAAGGCGGCTCCAAATTTTAGGACACTCAACTATCGTACTAGACCGCCAAGGCAGAATTGGACTATTCCCGGGTCGTCGTACTCTGCCATCACTGTCTGCAACTGGGAAGTCGACCTGAGTTCTAAGGTGAACTCCAAATACGTCGGCTCGATGATATCAAAGAAGTGATCCCACGAATTTGTGGTTAGGAGGGCCCCCAACCGAATCAACTAGGTTAACCTGCTCTAATAAGGCCCAACCGATGCAACGACCCATAGCAAGGGGTTGGGCACGTAGAATCTGAAACAATTCTTCCTGGGGCCCTGGTGGAAATTGAAGGAATGGATGGCGGATCTCAGTGGTGGCGCTCGAAGAGGTCGCACCTAGTCTCTTTCGCTTTTTAGAGGGGGGACGAAAGTTTTCTTTCCTCCAGTGTTTGTCCTAATGTACCTGGAAGAGTAAACATTTTAATATGAATGGATTCGACATAATTAACACTTAATCAAAGACATCGAAAAGCTTAGGAGAGTAAAAGACAGAAATGTGACTTAGAAGACTCTATTTGTGATAACAAGATAGAAATTTAGTCCTATATGCACCATTACCCTAACATGCAAAAATTAACAGAATGTGAAGCTAACTAACAGTATACTAAACTAATTAGTAATAATAATAGTAAAAAGGGGAAAGACACTGCAATGAAAAATGAAAAATAAGCACTAAAGACAAACTAAACATTATTAACGATTAACTAAATCCACAACTGTATCAAAAGAGCCTATGATTAAACAGTGAACAAGAATCAAGAGAGGTATATCCCAAATCTACTGTTAATAAAGGGTAACAAAGTGCCAAATGATTCAAACATATTAGTGAATCAATGAGATAAACTAAAATAAAATGAAATAAAAACATGATGAAAGCTAAGAATATGAAGAACCAACTGTTATGGTTGAGTGGACGGCAACTAGGTGGTCGATGGTGGTGCACGAAATGGGAAAGGGGGTTACAATTTGTGTAAGGGAAAAATGAAAAAGAGAGGGTTATGGGGTTGAGCAAGGATGGAGAAAGGAACGATCAGAAGAAATAAAAGAAAAGAAAGTGGGGTGTTGGTCACCGGAAGTTCATCAGAGAATGGTGGCTGGAGTGGTTGAGATGAATAGTGGGGAAGATGAATAATGGTAGTGGATCTTTAAATAGGGAAGGGGAAAAATTAAGGTTAGGGGAGGGGAATAAAAGGGGGCCACGGTCGTGTAAGCCCTATTTTGGGCCACACAGCCGTGGCCCACGACCGTGTGGTGTGGTCCTAGCCCCTTTTTTTGTGAAATCTGAAATCAGTGTCACACATGGTCCCTTCGACATGCCCATGTGTATAGGCTATGTGACCCGCACGGAAGCGTCGCACGGCCGTGTGCATATTCGTTCGCTTCTCCCAAGCCCGTGGTAGGTACACCACGCCCGTGTTCATGACTTGTGCTATGGTCTGATGTTTTAAGTCAGTATCATACACGGCCTTTGGACACGCCCGTGTGTATAGGCCGTGTGGCCTACACAGTCGCATCGTACGACCATGTGGTGGTTCCTTCGTTTCTCCCACGCCTATGGTAGGTCCAACATGTCCGTGTCTAGTAATCAAGATTGCGCACGGCTTTTGGGCACGGCTGTGTCATCATCCCGTGTTCTATCCTGACTTGTTTGAACGTTTCAATCTTTGTGTGAGTTTCCACACGGCCACAAGCACGCCTGTGATCATGACCGTGTGGCATCCACGGCTACCTCATACGGCTGTGGTGATTTAACGCATGCCGTGCCTCTGCTGATTTTTTGGGAAATTAAAGTGCAGTTTGACCACGATTTGGGACACGCCCGTGTCTTTTAGCCGTGTGGTGCACACGGTCGTGTCGCACGGCCGTGGCTATTTATCACAGCCCGTGTGTCATCCTATTTTGGGAGAAATGTTTATCTTGTTTTGACACGACCATGGACAGGCCTATGTTCCCTACCCGTGGGGGGCCCATGGCCTAAAGCACGCCCATGTGCCAGGCCGTGTGTGCCAAAAATACCTGCAGTTAAATTATAAAAAAAATAGAAAAACAAACTAAAGTTACTTAGTCGGGTTAGTGTTCGGGTTGCCTCCTGAAAAGCGCTTATTTAGAGTCTAAGCTCGATTTTACCTTGTGAGTATGTTTAGGCAGGTTTGCAGAGTCTAAGCTTGACTGAACTAGGGGGAGGTAATTTCTCAATAGTTTCAATTTTCACTTTATTATCCTCAATCCCTTTACTAGAAATTTTGTGGCCTAACATAATCCCTTCACGAACCATGGAATGACATTTTTCCCAATTTAGCACAAGATTCATTTCCTCACATCTCATTAGAACTCGTTTTAAATTTTTAGGGCAAAGATTGAAAGAGTTACCGAATACCGAGAAGTCATCCATAAACACCTTCATAATGTCTTCCACGAGTTCATCAAAAATGGCCAACATGCATCGCTGAAAAGTAGCAAGAGCATTACATAACCCAAAAGGCATTCATCTATAAGCAAATGTACCGTATGGACATGTGAATGTCATTTTCTCTTGGTCGTCAAGAGCTATTAGGATTTGGAAGTAACCAGAAAGTCCATATAGGAAGCAGTAATACATATGCCCAGATAATCTTTCCAACATCTGATCAATGAACGGTAAGGGAAAGTGATCTTTTCTTGTGGCATCATTCAACTTCCTATAATCAATGCAAACTGTCCATCCCGTAACTATTCGTGTTGGAATCAACTCATTCTTCTCATTAGCTACAATAGTCATGCCTCCTTTCTTATGAACAACCTACACAGGACTCATCCAAGAACTGTCAGAAATAGGATAAATAATTTCAGCATCTAGGAGTTTAATTACCTCAGCTTTTACAAATTTTTTCATGTTGGGATTCAATCGTCTTTAGGCTTGCACGCAAGGTTTAAATTCATCTTCCATTAAAATTTTGTGTATACATAAAGAAGGACTGATCCCTCTTAAATCAGAAATCTTCCAAGCTATAGCTATTTTATGCTCCTTCAATACTTGAAGTAATTCATCCTTTTCGATTGGCTATTAATATGAAGCAATGATCACTAGTAATGTGGAATTATTTCCAAGAAATGCATATTCTAGGTGATTTGGTAGTTGCTTCAATTCCAATTTAGGAGGTTCTTCGACAGAGGGTTTTAATTTTAATTCATTGTTTACCTCAATACCTATGTAGTTCTTCTGTCTCAGTGAAGGCTGATTAGAATTTAGTTTGGATTTTGTCTTACCTATCACAGCATCATTGTCGTTTAACTCCTCTCCTTGGGCAAGACACAGTTCCACCGTGTCCTTATGTATGATTTCCTGTAAAGAATCTTGAGTGGCATGATCAATAGAATCAATAAAATAACAGGAGTCATCTTGTTCTCTAGAAAATCTCATGGCATCATAAATTTTGAAAATAATCTCTTCGTCACCTACCCTAAGCACAAGTTTACCGTCACCCACATCAATAACAGCCCTAGCAGTGGCTAAAAATGGGTGACCTAAAATTAAAGGCACCTCAACATCTTCATCCATGTCCAGCACAACAAAATCAACAGGGAATATAAATTTATCTACTTTTACGAGTACATTTTCAATAATTCCCCTAGGATATTTAATAGATCTATCAGCTAGTTGAATTCTCATACTATTGGGTTTCGATTCCCCAAGACGAAGTTGCTTGAACATTTTGTAAGGCATCAGATTAATGCTAGTGCCTAAATCAGCTAGTTCCTTTTCAACATTTAAATTACCAATTAAGCAGGGAATAGTAAAACTTCTTGGATCTTTCAGTTTGGTTGGCAGTTTATTTTGGAGTATGGCCGAGCATTCCTCGTTGAGTTCTACTATGGACAACTCTTCAAACTTCCTATTATTTGTTAGAATCTCCTTCAAAAATTTTGCATATGTAGGCATCTGCAACATAGCTTCAACAAAAGGTAAGTTAATATGCAACTGTTTAAAGAGTTCGAGAAATTTACAGAATTGTGCATCCATGCGGTCTTTCTTCAACTTTGTTGGATATGGGATTGGTAGTTTATATTCCCTCGACACTGGATTTTCTTTATTGTCAAGTTTTACATCCTCTCCTTCGTTTCTGTCAGCTTCTTGTGGTGGCTTCTTTTCAGATCTGGCTAACATTTTCCCACTCCTTAGTGTAACTGCTTTCACATGCTCTTTTGGATTGGTTCGGTGTTACTAGGTAGACTCCCTAGTGGTCTCTCTAAAATCATCTTAGCCAGTTGTCCAATTTGATTCTCAAGCCCTTGAATTGATGCTTGTTGATTTTTAAGTGCAGTTTTAGTGTTCTAAAAATGGATTTCTACTACTAAAATAAACTTTGTCATCATCTCCTCAAGGTTTGGCTTTTTCTCTTACTGGTAAGGTTGTTGTTGGAAGCTTGGAGGGGGTGGTAGCCTCTGATTCCCTTGGCCGCCACATGAGAAATTCGGGTGATTCCTCCAACCTGCATTGTAAGTGTTACTGTAAGGATTATTTTGAGGTTAAGGGTTATTACCCATATAGTTCAATTGTTGGTTCTCTATGTTGAGGCCGTAGGGTGGATATTCTGGATTGCTCATTCTACCTCCACTTGCATCGTACTGCATTACTGGATGTACCTGTGTAGAACTAAATAACCCATCAATCCTTTTATTCAAGAGTTTTACCTGATTTGATAGCATAGTAACTGAGTCAACGTTAAAAACGCCGGCCGCCTTAGTCAGCTTTGCTCTCATGACTTGCCACTGATAATTGTTCAATGACATCTCCTCTATGAACTCATAAGCCTCTTCAGGTGTCTTATTATTGATAGTTCCACTAGTAGCTACGTTGATCATTTGTCTAGTCGAGGGATTCAAACCGTTGTGGAAAGTCTGAACCTGTAGCCAAAAGGATAACCCATGGTGAATGCACCTTCTCAATAAATCTTTGTATCTCTACCATGCATCATAAAGTGTTTCTAAATCCATCTACACAAAAGAAGAGATATCATTCCTCAATTTAACCATTTTAACTGGTGAAAAATATTTCAGTAAAAATTTTTTGGTCATTTGTTCCGAAGTGGTGATTGGCCCTCGTGGTAACGAGTTCAACCACTGTTTAGTCTTATTCCTTAATGGAAAGGGAAACAACCGCAGGCGAATGGCATCGTCAGAAATGCCATTGATTTTTAAAGTGTCACAGAATTCCAAAAAAATTGCTAAATACGTGTTTGGATCCTCGTCTTGCAAACCATCAAACTGAACAAACTGTTGTATCATTTGAATCATGTTAGGTTTTAGTTCAAAATTATTTGCAGCAATAGCAGGTCTAACAATACTCGATTTAGTTCCTGTTAAATTAGGTTTAGCATAATCATACATAATACGAGGAGCAGGATTCTGATTTACTGGATTTGCAGCAATCACAGGAGGTAGCGGATTATTCTAATTATCAACCATCTCCTCGATTGTAGTATGGATATCGTGCTCCCGCTCCTCCTCTATGTATTGTAGGCTTCGCCTCATTTCTCTTCGGTTTCTGCGACCTGTGCTCTCGATCTCACTGTCAAAAAGCAAAGGTCTTGACGGGTTCCTCCTAGTTATAAACTAGAGACACCTGCCAGAAGCAAACAAAAGAAAAATTAGAAAAGAAAGATTAAACTAAAAACAAAACGTAAATTGCAATAAAAGTAAAAATCGCTAAAGTAATAAAAATCAAATGTTCCTAATATCTTAGTCCCCGGCAATGGCGCCAAAAACTTGATGGTCGCTAAACTAACTAAAAATTTGACTAAGGCAAGCGCACCTATCGAACAGTAGTATAGTTATGGTGAGACTGGAAATATCGTATCCACAAGGACTAAGAGTACTAGTACTTACTATCATTTTATTATTTAGCCTAAAAATTAAGGGAGGTTTTAAACTAAGACTAATTATTTAATTAACTAAAATTATGACAGAGATTAAAGCTGGAAAATACTTTTCGAAAACTGATAAGAAGACAATACCCAAGGAAGAATTCGCCTAGATTTCACTTATTACTTTTGAAGTAGACGATTTATTCACTTGACTTACTACGCAGAAATCCCTGATTTATGTTAATATCTCTCTCGAAACTAAAAACAACTGGCTCTAAGTTGATTAATTGAAATCTTTTTCTAATTAAAACCTCTATTGTTGCATTAACTCGATCTATGGATTCCCTAATTAGATTGGACTCTAATCTGGCATATTTATGTCATCCTATCTCTAGGATTGCATGCAACTCTGCTTAATTATGGAAATTTACTCTTAAACAAGGACTTTTGCTCCACTGAGTAAGCACATAAAAACCTAAATTAATATCCTGGAATATTAAAACAAAAACTCACAATTAAGAATAAGAACAAGTATTTATCATACAATTCAAATAGCAATAAGATTCGTCTTAGGTTTCATCTCCTTTAGGTATTTAGGGAGTTTAGTTCATAATAATGGAAAACATCTCAAAATTAGGAAAACAACAAAACATAAAGAAACCCAAAAAACTTCTAGAAAATTAGATGGAAATCTTCAGTCTTGAGGTAGATCCTGCTTCCGAGCTAATTTTGATGGTTGTCCTTGAGTATCTTTGTAACGCTCCAAAAATCCCGAACTTTATTTCTGATAAGTCATAATTTATACATATTTGTATCTCATGCTTAGCATATTTTTGGATGAATTATCATTAGATTTGTGGAATTTGATGCTCCTAATCTTTTAAATTCATGTCTTATACCTAGGTGAGCATAGGAAAGTAAAAAAAAAGGAGAAACGGGCCAAAAAACAGAGAAAATGGGCCAATGTGGGATATCAATATGGCCTGGACTTCCTCACACAGGTAGATCACATGCTCGTGTCTATTTAACAGCCTTGAACACGATTTGAAGAAATCGCATACAGGCGTGGCACACGGCCGTGGCCCTGTCGAGCCCAAGTTAAGTTCTATTCGAAAAAAGGCAATTTTGAGGGTTTGAAAGCATTCTAAAGCCTATTTAAAAGACCCTAAAACAGGATTGAAGATACACACAGAGTAGGAAGTAAGGAATTAATCGAAGAAAGCTAATTGATCCATCTCAGAAGCCGGATTCACCTTCAAGACTGAAGATCTCCCTTCAATTTCCTTTAGGGGTTTTGGGTTTTCTTTATGTTTTGTTATTATTCTTCTAAGATGTTTTCTTTTACCATTATGAACTAAACCCCTTAAATACCTAAGGGGGATGAAACCTAAGACGGATCTTGTTAATATTTTCTAAACTATATGATAAATACTTGATTTATTCTTAATTATGATTTTAACTCTTGTTTGAATATTCTAGGATATTAATTCAAGTATTGATGTGCTTATTTGGAGGATGAATAGTCCCTGTCTAAGAGTAGATCATTAATAATTAAGTAGAGTTGCATGCAATCCTAGAGATAGGATGACATAAATCTGCCGGATTAAAGTCAAATCTAATAAGGGAATCCATAGATCGAGTTAATGCAAAACTAAGGGTTTTAATTAGAAAGAGATTTCAATTAATCAACCTAGGGTTAGATGTTATTAGTCTTGAATAGGGATAATAATATAACTTAGGGATTTCTACGGATCAAGTCAAGTGAATAAATCATCTGGTTCTGTAACATCTCGAAATAGGGCCTAAATGGAATAGTGGTTGTGAAACCACAAATCTGAGATAGAAAAGTTTATTTTGATTAATTTTTATGGTAGAATATGAAGGCTGAAATTACGTTAAACAACTTTTGCTAAGCGGTTTTAAGCAAAAATGAGTAAAACGGCTTAATCGGTAAAAGTTGTTATTGTTCATAACTATGTGTTAGAGTGAGAATTTGATGTTGCCATAGAAGGGAAAAATGATCAGCATGTCATAAAACATAAGAATAATGGATGAAGTTTAATTCCCGAGCCTAGGGGCAAAAGTGTAAATATGCAAAAGTTTAGGGGCAAAATTGTAATTTTGCCAAATTTTGAGTTAAGGACTGTTTTGAATAGTACATTAATTAAATAAGTAAAATATGATGTTTTAGATCCTAGAAAATGAGATTTGAACCTGGAATGAGAGAAAAATAAAAAATCAGGAAAGTTGGTAAAATGGCCGTTTTAGTCTCGAGGTAAGTTCATGTGTATAATAAGCATTAATTTATGCATGTTTCAATGTAAAATTTATATATTTACTATGATTGCTGAGGTGTTGAAAGTGAGTATAATTATGATGATTTAAATGTTCAATATTAATTCGACATGGAAATGAGAAAGTAGGTAAGTTTGTACGTAAATAACTCATCGATTCTTTTTACTTTATTATATTTTGTTATCATATAGAATGTGGCTGCCTATAGAATGATTATTTGTTGTAAATTACAAATTGAAAAAAAGACTATGAATAAATTTGTAACATATTGAAAGTGAGGAATTTCCGGTGAGCCTTCTGAATAGGAATGATACTGAACGATCTATTGTGAGGTCACGTGTGTAGTACTAAGTGCAGTCGCTACATGTCTTAGGATAATTGGTCGCATGTGTAGTACTAAGTGTAGGCTACTATGCGTACCCGATAACTTCGATCACGTGCGTAGTACTAAGTGCAGGCTACTTCATGTACCGGATAATTGGTCGCATGTGTAGTACTATGTGCAGGCTGCTATGCGTACCAGATAGCCTTGGCTACAAGTGTGAAAATATGTGCAAGCAACCGAGTATCAGTTATTATTTCGAAGAGTTCAACGGGAAAATTGATTAAGTAAAAATACATGTGAACATGATTATGAGATGAATAAGTGCAGATATATGTTTATGAAAAAAATTATGAGCAATGTGCTCGATATTTGAGCGAACTTCGATAAGACAAAATGGATTAAGTGAAATTATGTAAGAGTGAATTTTAGTAGTAAAACAGTGTTGGACAGCAGCAGTTGCGTCATTTTGAAAATTCACCAAATATCATGGAAGTTGAATCAAATCTCAAATAAATTATGTAATTAAATCTTAATGGGTCTATTTTCATATAAAAGAAACAGAGGAAGCAAAAGAGTTCTATATTATGTGATATTTGAATTTTTACGAGACAGTGTTAGAATGAATTCGAGATCCCCTGTTCTGACTTTGAAAAATAATTAAAAATTGTACAAAAATAATTGTGGGATATAATTTGTATTTTTGAAATCCTTAATGACTCTTGTTTCAGATAAAATAAACGATAACATAATATGAGTTCTGTACGAAGAGAAAATTTATTTTTAGTGAAGAGTGGTTAGGGCAGTTGAGCAGTGAAACAGGGGTAACTTCAATGAATAAACTGTACTAATTGAATAGACCAAAAATTATGAAAATTTTATGGAAAAAATATACGTGAATCTAGTTTCAATGGAAATTAATAATTTGTAATTTGGAGTTCTGTATCTCTAAAAATAAATAATTTAGCTTCTGGTACTCTACTAGACAGCTTATTTTGAACCTGTTTATAATTGTAATAGTGAAAATATGTGTGTTTGTGATGGTAATATTCCGGGAACATATTGTGACTTTGTTTAATGTATGATAATGTATTGTTTATTAATATTTACATATTTACTTACTAAGCTATAATGCTTACTCCCTTCCTTTCCTTTTTCCTATAGTGTCACAGATGTTAGCTCGAGTTGGAGGTCGCCGGAGGTTAAATCACACTATCAAACTATTGATCCATATATAAAGGTTTTAAAGTATTTTTAAGTCTTTGGCATGTATGGGGACTCGTTTAATTGTTATTAGGTTGCTAGAAGTTGGCCTAAAATACTGGCCTATGTTATTTGAAGGTCTCTATTGTATAAAGTCAGTTAATGTAGATAGTCTTGAATATGTTTGAAAAGTTTAAAATTGATGAAATTTTTTGTCTCGATTTTAAATGATTACAAGTACTCAAGTCCGGTAATACCTCATACCCTGTTTCGGCATCAGATACAGGTAAGAGGTGTTACAGGTTCAGAGTCGAATAACAAGTGAAGTCTAGGTGGATTCTTCCTTGGGTATTGTCCAAATCAATCAGTTTTCCAAAAGTATTTACCCAATTTACTTTCTGTGCATTCTTAGGTTAGTTAATTAGTTTAGGTAAATTAACCCCTATTATTCTTAGGCTAGATAATAAAAAGAAAGTTAATACTAGTACTTTTAGTTCCTTTGGGTTCAATATCCAGTCTTGCTAAAACTATACTATTGTTCGATAGGTACGCTTGCCTTCATCGTGATAATAGTTAGTTTCAAGTACGATCAATTATATATTTTAAAACTTATCGTGAGTGACAATCACTTTCTTTTTCGGTTTTGATAAAAGATGTGCTTAATATTCCTAGTCAAGTGTTATTTATGTGATAATAGGCCTAGTTAAGTTTTGAATTCGAACTTTGGGGTGAAGGAAATTATAGTTTAATAATTAAAAGAACCTTGATGGCAAGTACTTTGGTTTTTAAATAAATGAAAGATGAATTGGACACAGGGAGCCTTGTGTTGGAGTGCCAAGTAGCGTCACATATGGGGCTTAGAGGTGGCGTCACATGCATGGCAAGGAGGTTTGGGGTTCGAATCCCTCCTTGCCTAAAAGAAGGATTCATTTTTGCTCAATAAATGGCCAGTAGTGGCGTTGGATGTGAACTCTGAAGGGAGTGATCAGAGGAGAAATTTAAGGAAGGGATGAAGGAGTTATTAGGGAGAAACGTTAGGAGATGAGGGTGTGGAGAAGTGGAGCCGAATAGGGAATTTAGGGATAGGTAAATTTAGCTATAGCATATATAGGTGCCGATTTTAGGGATTCTAGGGTATTGTCGAAATTACTTCTCTTCTTTTAGCCGAATTCCTCGTTTTTGTGTTACCGAAACACTTTTCTCTCTAAGTGCTCAAAAGCCAAATTTCTTGTTCCTTGCTTGTCGATTTTCCATTCTTTCTCTTTTCAAATTCTCATTTGATTCACCTTTGGTTTTAGCCAATTCCTTCTTCTCTTCTTCTTATTTGTGCCGAATAACCCCTTTCACCATACAAATCTCAAAAGCTGAATACCTTTTTGGCTGAAGACCCTCTGTGTCGCCGCTACTCCCTCTACTTTGGCTGATTCTTGTAGGGTTAGTATCGAATATTAGATTTTAGATCTGTGCCAAATTGCTCCTTAGGCGTTTTGGGGTTTTGGATTTAAGGAATACTCGTGATTGGTGATCAAGGAAGGGCTATTAAGGCTTGTCGTTCAAGGTGAGGCAAAGGTGAGATTTCAGCTTTTGGTGATCGTATTTGATAAGTGTGTGATTAATTGTTGAGTGACATCATTTCTAGGTTCGTGGCTGAGGAGATCGTAGCACGTTTTAGTATCAGGTGTGTACATGCACTGCACACACACATTAGATCAGAAAATCCCGAAATGCCAAAAGGCCGAAATGCCGAAAAGCCAGAAGTTTGGCTACAGTAGTCTTGCGGGTGCACGAACACTCGTAAGGGGGACCGATAGGTTATCAGAGGTCCTATCAGTGATTCCATTGACTTGGGCCGTGTATTGGCCAACCGGGCCAGAATGGGCTAAATGGGCCCGATGGGTTATAGGGCCCACAATAGGCAAAATTGGTAATTTGTTACTAAGTGATGAAAAATCATATGATTGCATGATTATCAATGTGATTGGGCTAGAAAGGTCATATGAATGTGATTTGGGCCTAATGGGCCATATGAATGTGATTTGTGCCTAATAGGCCATATGAATGAGCTTGGGCATAGTGGGCTATATACATGTATGTAGACTCGTTTGGGCTTTGTAAGGGGTTTTGGGCCGAGTATCTGATAACTACTTAAATAGACATAAAACTTAATTAATTAATTAATCGTGACTGTGGACAAGTCATAGAGTTAAAGTGTGGCAATGGGTATATACATGTCTAGGATTGGATCTAGGGAGAGCTTGGTACTTAAGCGGTCTTAATGACTCACCTCCTCTTCTCTAGATTCCTACCTGGTGCATAGTATATATTCGCTTTAGCCAACAAGGACTTGTTAACAGGCCAAGGTAAGTAATAACCCATAATAAAGAGAAATTACCGAAAAGCCCTTAAGGGCAAAAAAGACTAAAATACCCCTATTTGTTGAATGTAAGATTTATGGGTGTTACATGTATACCTGTTGCATTCATATGATATTCTGTTTAGGTTGCATATGGGTGGGAATTATGGAACAGAGGAAGTATATGAGGATCACATGGTTGCTTGACGGTCGTGGACCCACCGATGGCTTTTTAAGCCCAATATATGATTAGCAGCTTTGTTGCAATGTTAGATAGTACTGCAATCGGGCTCCCATTGGAGTGTATCGGATGGGTGGGTCGATATTTATATCCCCACATGGTATGTATCGGGGGATGGAGATGGTGTGTAGTGGTTGGATGGGTGGGATCAGTGCATATTTGATTGCCTTATATCTGTTCTGATATTGAATTGGGCTCAGGCCTGAAAAGACTTGCTATTGCATGCTTTTCTATTTCTCGAGGGTTATACACACTGAGTTTTCAAAAACTCACCCCCTATTTTATTTTTCTCAGGTGATCTTTAATAGGTGGTTTGACGGTAGGAGGGACTCCGAGGTGGCCAGCTAGCAAGACGTCTTGGACTTGTTTTCTTTAGCATATAATTTCTAGTATTTTAAGTTATTTCAGTCCGGATTATAATAAGGCCTTTCCTCTGGTTATTATTTCAAATTAGGTTTATTATTATTTTTGTGCTTTATATTTATTAGAAGTAGAACATGGTTTCCCTAAACCATAACTGTTTTCAAATACTACGTTTCCACAACTCAATTTTTAAATGACAAGTTTTCATAGATCATTTGTGTTAAATAAAGCTTCCGCAACTGAAGAGAGATTTTACAAAGTAATTATTATCATACAAAAAGGAATAGTTTTTATTTAAAGAAGGGTTTTCAATGAAAATAAGGTTTTCAATAAAACACTTCAATGTGACACGCTGGATCTGGCCGTAACGTCCCGGCCGAGTTTGGGGTGTTACATTTAGTGGTATCAGAGCCAAGTTGCAAAACTCGGCCTGTGAAGTGGGCCTTATTATATCACAATGTTTTGGAAAAAAATCTTGCTGTGCGGCACACCGAGTCTCCGACGTCGAACCACGTAAATTCTTTTATTATTAAGCTTGCTTAATTTGATATACTGTAGATTGTTGCTGGGCTACTTTAGATGACTATACTGAGTCTTTTAGTTGGAGTGAAACTGAAGCATGTAGGACCTAGAACCTGTAGAGGATTTATGAAAACAATTCTCTTTTTAATACTTTCATAAAACATCGGCTTGATTATTGAAACTAACTAAAACTTCATAAAATTTCTAATCCAAATAATACATGAATAAACGATGAGTGCTAGAAAAGGTGCAAGAGGCCGTGGTCGAGGCCACAGAAGTGTTAGGGCTAGATGATCGACATCGGACCAAAGGCCCAATGTTGGAGTGTGGTGTGGTAGTCTGTGTTATTATTTGGAAATTTCATGGATGAAATTTCTTTAAGAGGGTAGAGTTGTAATGCCCCAAAAATCCCGAACATTCTTTCTTTTTCAATTTTGATAAAAAGTGTCCTTAATATTCTTAGTCAAGTGTTATTTATGTGATGATAGGCCTGGTTAAGTTTTGAGTTCGAACTTTGGGGTGAAGAAAATTATAGTTTAATAATTAAAAGAACCTTGATGGCAAGTAGTTTGGTTTTTAAATAAATGAAGGAGGAATTGGACACAAGGAGCCTTGTATTGGAGTGGCAAGTAGCATCACATGTGGCGCTTAGAGGTGGCGTCACATACATGGCAAGGAAGTTTGGGGTTCGAATCCCTCCTTGCCCAAAAGAAGGATTTATTTTTGCTCAATAAATGGCCAGTAGTAGCGTTGGATGTGAACTCTAAAAAGAGTGATCAGAGGAGAAATTTAAGGAAGGGATTAAGGAGTTATCAGGGAGAAAAGTTAGGAGATGAGGGGTGTAGAGAAGTGGACCTGAATAGGGAATTTGGGGATAGGTAAATTCAGCTATAGTATATATAGGTGTCAATTTTGGGGATTCTAGGGTATTGCCAAAATTGCTTCTCTTCCTTTAGCCGAATTCCTCATTTTTGTGTTGCCGAAACACTTTTCTCTCTAAGTGCTTAAAAGCCAAATTCCTTGTTCCTTGCTTGCCAATTTTCCATTCTTTCTCTTCTCAAATTCTCGTTTGATTCACCTTTGGTTTTAGCCGATTCCTTCTTCTCTTCTTCTTATTTGTGCCGAATAACCCCTTTCACTATACAAATCTCAAAAGCCAAATACCTCTTTTTTGGCTGAAGACCCTCTGTGCCGCCGCTACTCCCTCTACTTCGGTCGATTCTTGTGAGGTTAGTATCGAATCTCAGATTTTAAATCTATACCGAATTACTTCTTAGGCATTTTAGGGTTTTGGATTTAAGGAATACTTGTGGTTGGTGATCAAGGAAGGGCTGTTAAGGCTTGTCATTCAAGGTAAGGCAAATGTGAGATTTTTGGCTTTTGGTGATCGTATTTGATAAGTGTGTGATTAATCGTTGAGTGACATCATTTGTAGGTTCGTGGCTAAGGAGATCACAGCATGTTTTAGTATCAGGTGTGTACATAAACTACACACACAGAGTAGATCGGCAAATCCCAAAATGCCAAAAAGTTGAAATGCCGAAAAGTTGGAAGTTTGGCTACAATAGTCTTGCAAGTGTACGAACACTCGTAAGGGGGGACCAATAGGTTATCAGAGGCCCCATGAGCGATTCCATGGACTTGGGCTATGTATTGGCCAACCGAGCCAGAATGGGCCCGATGGGCTATAGGGCCCATAATAGGCAAAATTGGCAATTTGTTACTAAGTGATGAAAAATCATATGATTGCATGACTATCAATGTGATTGGGCCAGACGGGCCATATGAATGTGATTTGGGCCTAATGGGCCATACGAATGTGATTTGGGCCTAATGGGCCATATGAATGAGATTGGGCCTAGTGGGCCATATGCATGTATATAGACTCGTTTGGGCTTTGTAAGGGGTTTTGGGCCTAGTATCTGATAACTGCTTAAACAGACATAAAACTTAATTAATTAATTAATCGTGACTGTGGACAAGTCATAGGGTTAAAGTGTGGCAATGGGTATATGCATGTCTAGGATTGGATCTAGGGAGAGCTTGGTACTTAAGCGGTTTTAATGACTCACCTCCTCTTCTCTGGATTCCTACCTGGTGCATAGTATCTGTTCACTTTAGCCAACGAGGACTTGTTAACAGGCCAAGGTAAGTAATAACCCATAATAAAGAGAAATTACCGAAAAGTCCCTAAGGGCAAAAAAGACTAAAATACCCCTATTTGTTGAATGTAAGATTTATGGATGTTACATGTATACCTGTTCCATTCATATGATATTCTGTTTAGGTTGCATATGGGTTGGGAATTAGGGAACGGAGGAAGTATATGAGGATCGCATGGTTGTTAGATGACTGTAGATCCATCGATGTCTTTTTAAGACCAATATATGATTAGCAGCTTTGCTGGAATGGTAGGTAGTACCGCAATTGGGCTACCATTGGAGTGTATCAGATGGGTGGGTCGATATTGATATCCCCACATGGTGTGTATCGGGGGATGGAGATGGTGTGTAGCGATTGGATGGGTGGGATCCGTGCATATTTGATTGCCTTACATCTATTCTGATATTGAATTGGGCTCAGGCCCGAAAAAACTTGCTATTGCATGCTTTTCTATTTGCTGAGGTTTGTACACACTGATTTTTTGAAAACTCACCCCTTATTTTATTTTTCTCAGGAGATCCTCAGTAGGTGGTTCGACGGTAGGAGGGACTCCGAGGTGGCCAGCTAGCAAGATGACTTGGACTTGTTTTCTTTAGCATAGAATATCTAGTAGTTTAAGTTATTTCAGTCTGGATTGTAATAAGGCCATTCCTCTAGTTATTATTTTAAATTAGGTTTATTATTATTTTTATGCTTTATATTTATTAGAAGTAGAACATGGTTGTCCCAAACCATAACTGTTTTCAAATACTATGTTTTCGCAACTCAATTTTTAAATGAAAAGTTTTCGTAGATCATCTGTTTTAAATAAAGCTTCCGCAACTGAAGAGAGATTTTACAAAGTAATTATTATCATACAAGAAGGAATAGTTTTTATTTAAAGAAGGGATTTCAATGAAAACAAGGTTTTCGATAAAAAACTTCAATGTGACACGTTGGATCTGGCCATAACGTCCGGGCCAAGTTTGGGGTGTTACAATCTTCTGCCTTCTACTCTGCGTATTCCCCTTCGATCCTCTTCTAGGATCTTTAAATAGACTTTGGAATGCCAAAAATAACCCAAAATTAGCCTTTTTCGAATAGAATTATACTTGGATCTAATAGGGACACGGCCGTGTGCCATGCTAGTGTACAAGTGCTCAGGCCGTGTACAATTTTGACTTGATTAAATGTTGACACGGCCATGACACACGGTCATGTGTCCTGCCCGTGTGTCACACACGGGCGTGTGGATTACCCATGTGGAAATGCCTAGGCCATATGAAACACTGAATTAGGCCCATTTTGTCCATTTTTAGCTCGTTTCTTGCTCTTTTCGCCTTCCTATGCTTACCTAAGTATAAAATATGAATTTAAAGGATTAGGTGCATCGAATTTAATGAAACCAAGGAAAAATCATCCATAAATATGCCAAGCATGGGGTAAAAATATGTATATATTATGGTTTATCAAAGCCATTACTTAATACACTATGATTTTATACATGCCATTATTTTTAATTTTATAGCACTAGAACTCGGTATCCATCTCAAATCGAGCACTAGATACTGTTTCACATTGTTTAAATTGCACAAATATCATTATTATAAACATTAAGTTTATTTCAATAATGTGGAATTGGAATGTTCTAGCGTGGTCTGAAATTGAAACAATCTCGATTCCTTGAAAGTCTTTATACAATTTAATTTCACATTGCCTTTAAAGGAAAAATACCTTGACTTCTCGAAGTTTTGAAAAGACACATATCGTGCCATGAAATATCCTCCAAAGGACATGCACTATAATTTGTAATAGTTCCTTGCCTATGGACTCCTTTGCTTCATTTTCCATTGTCACTCATTCGATACTAACCTAATAGTTATGACCACTTTCGTTTCTGTAGAGGAGAGGCAATCTTGAAATCCTCGTCGAAAGAGATGTAATGATTCAAAGCCTTAACTTAATTTCCTTATTCTTCTTTCTTTAGATTATATTTTTTTATCAAGATCGAGAATGAAACTCCAAATATGTCGGCGGCGTACGTCCCATATTCTCCCTATTAAAAAAGGTTCAATTTATACAAAAACTAAATCCTATTCATTATTTGGGCAGCACCTACCACAGTTATTGAAATGTAACGTCATTTGTTGTTTCCAATTTAACTCTCTAAGAAAAATTTCCATTTTCCTAGTTCCATTACTTATTCCACTAAAAGCTTCCATTCATATTTCAGTAAAATTGGGCCGGAGCGCTTACACCTGAAAAATTAACGTAGAACAAAGAAGAAAATAACCGAATTGGAGTCCCACGATAAAGACATACATCGACTTAATTTCAGAACGGGAAATATTTTTGATGAATTAATTTTGAATTTCAATCATTTAGTTGCCATTTTCGATATGATAAATATGATAAGTGTGATAAAAACTTTTTAATAACAACAAGGTTATAAGATTTTACGCTTCGCAAAACTATTTCTACATTGTGGCACATACATATCACTGGTAGGGGAATCTGGTATAGCTCATTCAATTTTGAGATACACGTGAATTTTTAACCATCAACATAACAAGTGCATACACAACTTCAAAAAATTAGAAACATAGGACGGTTGATAAATCATAATTTATACATATTTTCATCCCTCCCTTAACACGTTTATGAATGATTTCTCCTTAGATTTGGTGAATTTGATGCTCTTAATCCTTTAATTTCATGTTTTATACTTAGGTGAGCATAGGAGAACGAAAAGAATGAGAAACGGGCCAAAAACAGAGAAAACAGGCCGATAGGGGAAAACAACACGGCTTGGACTTCCTCACACGGGCAGAACAGACGCTCGTGCCAATCTAATAGGCTCGAACACGGCCCAAATCAACCTCAGCACCGGCGTGCTGATCTAGCAGGCTCGATCACGGTCTGAAGTAAATCACACATAGGCATATGCCTGCCGAGCCCTAGCTAAGTTCCATTCAGAAAAGGGCAAGTTTGAGGGCTTTTAGGCATTCTAAAGCCTATTTAAACACCTTATAAGAAGACTAAAAGGGAGATGGAGAATAGGGAGTAATAAATTACTCAAAGGAAGCCGATTGATCCATCTCAGAAGCCAGATTCATCATCAAGACTGAAGATCTCTCCTCAATTTCCCTTCAGGAGTTTTGGGTTTTCTTTATGTTTTGTATTCACTATTCTTTTGAGATGTTTTCTTATTTAGTTATGAACTAAAACCCGTAAATACCTAAGGGGGATGAAACCTAAGACGAATTTTGTTATTATTTTCTGAATCGTATGATAAAATTTGACTTGTTCTTAATTATGTGTTCTTAATTCTTGTTCTGGTATTTCAGGATATCGATTCAAGTTAATGCTCTTAGTTGGAGGATGAATAGTCCCTAGCTAAGAGTGACTTTGTCATAATTAAGCGTAGTTGATTACGCGCCTACAGATAGGGTGACAAGATTTTGCCGGATTAGGGTGAAACCTAATAAGGGGATCCATAGATCGAGTTAATGCAATCCTAGGGTGTTAATTAGAGAAAAGTCTCAATTATTCAACCTAGGGATTAGACGTTATTAGTCTTGAATAGGGATAATAACATAACTCAGGGATTTCTACAGAACAATAACTCAGGGATTTCTATGGAATAAGTTAAATGAAAAAATCGTCCGGTTTGGAGCTAAAATAACAAGTAAAGTCTAGGTGGATTTTTCCTTAGGTATTGTCCTAAATCAATCATTATTTCCCAAAAGTAATTCCCCAATTCTATTTTCTGCAACTTCTTAGTTTAGATAATTAGTTAGTTAAAACAAACCCCTTTGTTCTTAGGCTAGATAATAAAAAGACAGTCATTACTAGTACTTTTAGTCTTTTGGGTTTGACAATCCGGTCTTGCTAAAGCTATACTACTGTTCGATAGGTACACTTGCCTACATCGTGATAATAGTTAGTTTCAAGAATGATTAATTATAAATTTATAAAACTTATCACAGAAAATCACGATCAACGACACACATAACGTATATGTGTGCCTGTAATGCAAGTGTACTATATCCCATATTGCTTTTTCCATATGTTATTTTCTCTATATTATCGTCCAGGTGTTTGGTTTGGAGTGGATGTAATAGTTCTGATACACACTCACCTCGGTTGAGATTTGAGTCGTGATGTTTGCCCGATCGTAAATCGAGTAATTTAAATGGTTGTATAGAAAGGGAGAACTAGGCTCAAAATGGTTCAATGTGGTTATGGGATAGTTTGAGAAATGGTGGATAGGATTCGGCTAAGGGTTCAGGTATGAACTAACACAATATTGGTGTGTTAACCTGTAACTTATGAGAACACCTAAGTCGAAAATGCGATGAAAGGATATTGGATAGTTGATGAAGACCTCGACCCGCTACCAAAGATTATAGGAACCTCGATATGATTTGAACGCACACTTTGGGAACAAAGTGATAAGTTCGAACAAAGATGGGTTGAGAAGGTTACTTGACAACTCAGACAAGTCTTTGGAGAACAATAAAGTTGAAAACAAACTCACAAAGTAAGCAAAATTCATAAATTGTTCATTAGTCTTTTACAAGAGACAAACTACTCATATTTTTAGCCTAAACAAAGAGTAGCCGAATGGCCATATGGGATGCTGAATGGACAGCTTAATTAAGGTAGAAAGGGGCTGGAAGTTTCCTTGTATCTTCTTGGACGTCCCTAGAACATTCCTAGCTTGAAAAACATCAATGGACACCTTCTAGATGCTGATTATTCAGCTGAGCATTGATGGTGTTGATGGGGTAGCTGAATGGTGTTGTCCATGTTCAGCCAAGGTGTTTAAAATTAGCTTGATTGCTCCTTAAATGTGCTGCTTGGTTGAGCTAAAAAGACTCAGCTTTAATGAGCCTTTTTGGGCACTCCAGCAGCCCCTAAAGTGTGAAAGGCAGAATATGTATAGTCCTTAGGTGTGAAAACATGGAACCGATCCGCCCTTGGTGTGAATAGAACCTTCAGCAAAATGTGAACACAAAGATGCTGCTTGGGAAGTTGGCCGGCCATCCTTGAGGAGATAAATCACCACCACTTTTGGCCCTTGGTGTCCACGAAGAGGTGCATTTTTTGGCTGCACATTCCATGTCGTCCCATGCATGCTGCTAAACAAATTAAATGGCAGCAAATTAAATGAGTTAGGACACCATTAATTCGGCTAAGGCAAATTTAATTAGAAGCAGCTATTAAATTTGTCCTTAAGCTAGACACATTAAAACTATGTATTAATATAAGACATATTTAATAATTTAAATTAAAACGTCCAGATTTAAGACACATTAAATTAATTAATTATTTGAGCTAAAATTTAATAATTAACTAACACAACTAATTAAATTTATTCTAGCCACATAAATGCATTAAGCAAACTGAATTGAAATCAGCTCAATGAGCTAGCTTTGTGTCGATTTGAGCTCTCTTGAGCTGAAATAAACTAAGTCAGCTTATAGAACATTGCAAAATGAGCTACTTGAGCTGGTCACTTGATGTTCGGCTATTCTTTCTATCCCAAATCGAGCAATGTAACTTGACAAAGCTTCTTGAAACCTCTTGGCACGATCTCTAGTGATAGGTACCAATGGCAGCTCCATAGGTTCAACATCTAACTCCTTGGCTGAGCTCGCACCATGTTCAATCCTAGTTTCAACGCAGAAACACATGTATGACATAATCATCTTTATTGAACCTTATTTTCGTGATCCGTTTAATGCCATTTAAGAATTATAAAAGGGAAGTATAAATGCGTGTATTTGAATTAATATTTAGATTTGTAGTAATTAAAATTAATGCTAATTAAATAGAATATTGAATGTTCTAATTAAATTGAAATATTGAATGTTTTCTTTTATTGTAATGTATTCTAGTCTAATGTGGTTATAACACTTCCTATAAATGCTAGTTTTTTCCCCTGCAAATCTCGTTCGAAATAATTTTATGAACCAAATTTAACTAGTAACATCAGATTCGCATAGTATGGCAAGCCTTAATGTTTGTTCCGTACTAGTGGTTTTATTCTTAACTTGCGGGGCAGTAATGGCTACGGAGGAGAATGACCAGATTATTAAGGAAAATAATTGTGAAACTAGAATGGGTTTGCCCTGTGTTCTAGAAGCTTTCATGAGTATTTTCAGGATAGGGAGTATTTTTAGCAAGTGTTGCGGCGAACTTGTGGTGTTGGGAAAAGTTTGCCACTCAGCATTAGTAAAAAGGACTCTTGAAAATCCTCAATTCAAAGACCAAAACCCAACGACAATCATAGCGAAGAGCATTCAGACATGGAATAATTGCCTTGCATTGATCGATTCACCATCTCCGTCTACTTAAGGATACAGGATTGCTTATGCTAACAAACGGTTACCAGACGTAAGGGGCCCAAAATTGTTCTTTTGTCTTTATTTTTGATATTGTTCCGAAAGCTTCATTAAAATGTGTCATTAAATTTAAGCCTAGTTAAATTGTATTTAGTTGTATGAAAATTAAATGGTTCTATAGAAGCCATTACTTAATACACTATGATTTTATACATGCCATTATTTTTAATTTTATAGCAATGGAACTCGGTAACCATCTCAAATCGAGCACTAGATACTATTTCACATCGTTTAAATTGACACAAATATCATTATTATAAACATTAAGTTCATTTCAATAATGTGGAATTGGAATGTTCTAGCGTGGTGTGAAATTGAAACAATCTCGATTCCTTGAAAGTCTTTATACAATTTAATTTCACATTGCCTTTAAGGGAAAAATACCTTGACTTCTTGAAGTTTTGGAAAGACACATATCGTGCCACGAAATATCCTCCAAAGGACTTGCACTATAATTTGTAATAGTTCCTTGCCTATGGACTCCTTTGTTTCAATTTCCATTGTCACTCCTTCGATACTAATCTAATAGTTATGACAACTTTCATTTCCGTAGAGGAGAGGCAATCTTGAAATTCTTGTCGAAAGCGATGTAACGATTCAAAGCCTTAACTTGATTTCCTTATTTTTCTTTCTTTAGATTACATATTTTTATCAAGATCGAGAATGGAACTCCAATTACATCGGTGACATACGTCCTACATTCTCCCTATTAAAAAAGGTTCAATTTATATAAAAACTAAATCCTATTCATTATTTGGGCAACACCTACCACAATTATTGAAATGTAACGTCATTTGTTGTTTCCAATTTAACTCTCTAGGAGAATTTTTCATTTTCCTAGTTCCTTTACTTATTCCACTAAAAGCTTCAATTCATAAATTGGGCCAGAACGATTAAACCTAAAAAGTTATCGTAGAACGAAGAAGAAAATAATCGAATTGGAGTCCCACGATAAAGACATGCATTGACTTAATTTTAGAATGGGAAATATTTTTGATGAATTAATTTTGAATTTCAATCATTTAGTTGCCATTTTCCATTTTACAAATACGATAAGTGTGATAAAAACTTTTTAACAATAGTAAGGTTATAAGATTTTACACTTTGCATAACTATTTCTACATTGTGGCACATACATATCACTAGGAGGGGAATCTGGTATAGTTCATTCAATTTTGAGATACACGTGTATTTTTAACCATCAACATAACAAGTACATACACAACTTCAAAAAATTAGAAACATAGGATGACACACATAACGTATATCTGTGCCTGTAATGCAAGTGTACTATATCCCATATTGCTTTTTCCATATGTTTTTTTCTCCATATTAACGTCTAGGTGTTTGGTTTGGAGTGGACGTAATAGTTCAATCCTAATTTCATCGCAGAAACACATATACGACATAATCATCTTTATTGAACCTTATTTTCGTGATCCATTTAATGCCATTTAAGAATTATAAAGGGAAGTATAAATGTGTGTCTTTGAATTAATATTTAGATTTGTAGTAATTAAAATTAATGCTAATTGAACTGAAATATTGAATGTTCTAACTAAATTGAAATATTGAATGTTTTCTTTTATTGTAACGTATTCTAGTCTAATGTGGTTATAACACTTCCTACAAATGTTAGTTTTTTCCCTAGCAAATCTCATTCGAAATAATTTTACAAACCAAGTTTAACTAGTAACATCAAATTTGTGCAGTATGTCAAGCCTTAATGTTTATTCCATACTAGTGGTTTTATTCTTAACTTGCGGGGTAGTAATGGCCACGAAGGAGAACAACCAGATTATTAAAGAAAATAATTGTGAAACTAAAATGGGTTTGCCCTGTGTTCTAGAAGCTTTCATGAGTATTTTCAAGACAGGGAGTATTTCTAACAAGTGTTGCGGTGAACTTGTTGTGTTGGGAAAAGTTTGCCACTCAGTATTAGTAAAGAGGACTCTTGAAAATCCTCAATTCAAAGACCTAAACCCAGTGACAATTATAGTGAAGAGCATTCAGACATGGAATAATTGCTTTGCATTGATCGATTCACCATCTCCGTCTGCTTAAGGATACAAGATTACTTAAGCTAGCAAACGGTTACCGGACGTAAGGGGCCCAAAATTGTTCTTTTGTCTTTCTTTTTTATATTGTTCCGAAAGCTTCAATAAAATGTGTCATTAAATTTAAGCCTAGTTAAATTATATTTAGTTGTACGAAAATTAAATGGTTCTATAGAGGCCATTAGTTAATACACTATGATTTTATACATGCCACTATTTTTAATTTTATAGCACTGGAACTCGGTAACCATCCCAAATCGAGCACTAGATACTATTTCACAATGTTAAAATTGACACAAATATCATTATTATTATCATTAAGTTCATTTCAATAATGTGGAATTGGAATGTTCTAGCGTGGTGTGAAATTGAAACCATTTCAATTCCTTGAAAGTCTTTATACAATTTAAATTCACATTGCCTTTAAGGGAAAAATACCTTGACTTCTCAAAGATTTGAAAAGACACATATTGTGCCATGAAATATCTTCCAAAGGACATGCACTATAATTTGTAATAGTTCCTTGCTTATGGACACCTTTGTTTCAATTTCCATTGTCACTCCTTCGATAATAATCTAATAGTTATGACCACTTTCGTTTCCGTAGAGGAGAGGCAATCTTGAAGTCGTCATCGAAAGTGATGTATTGATTCAAAGTCTTAACTTGATTTCCTTATTCTTCTTTCTTTAGATTACACATTTTTATCAAGATCGAGAATGAAACTCCAAATATGTCAGTGATGTACGTCCCACATTCTCCCTATTAAAATAGGTTCAACTTATATAAAAACTAAATCCTATTCATTATTTGGGCAATAACTACGATAGTTATTGAAATGAATACGTAATGGAACGAAGAAGAAACTAATCGAATTAGAGTCTCACGATAAAGACAGACATCGACTTAATTTCAAAACGAAAATTTTTTTTGATGAATTAATTTTGAATTTCAATTATTTATGTAACACCCCTATCCCATAACCGTCGCTGGAATAGGTAAAGGGCATCACCAGATGGACAGAGCATTTCAGAACAATACAGAATCACAAATATTAAATAACATTGATACGCAGGCATTCATCGACAATTCATCCAATAAAATGGTCTACAAGACCAAATCGAACCCATTTAAAATTTTGAAAACTAAATCAAACTTTCAAAACTTTTAGAGTCACACGCCCGTGTAACTAGGCTGTCTGACTCACACGGGCATAAGCCACGCCCATGTGATCCAACCGTGCCAAAATGAGGTCCTATACTGACTTTTTAACATGGCCAATAGGCACGGCCGTGTGCCATGGCCGTCTAAAATTTAGCTAGCTATTGACTTTTTCACAAGGCCACAAGGCAATCCCGTGTTCCCTGACCGTGTGGCACAATGTAGGCTTGGTTAAGCCAATTTGCCACCCCTCTTGGGTCCAATCCTACAAGCAATAATATACCACATTCATACCAAAATTTTCAACCAATTCCAAGCTCAAAACATACTTCATTATAACTAAATCATTATCCATTCCATAACCATACTAAATCATATTAAAGATCATGTTGCAACATCATACCAAAATGCTCATTCATAACTCACTTATGACACTTTTTCATTCATGCTTAAACTTACCATTTCCTTAACTTGGCACATATCAAAATGACCATTTCACATAAGGCCATCTAACTATTATAACATGCACAATCATACCATTGTTAGCCAACTCTCATGGCTTAACATATATATATATAAATCAAAACTTACATACTTAAACATTCTAGCCTATACATGCCATACTTATAAATATGTACATTTCCAAAAGTACCAAAAATGAGCTTGATAGTGTATTAACAATCCTCGACTATCCCGAGCCATGACCATTGCTCTGATACCAATAAAATGTAACACCCCTATCTTGTAACCGTCGCTAAAATAGGTAAGGGGCATCACCAGACAGACAGAGCATTTCAGAACAATACAGAATCACAGATATTAAATAACATTGATACTCAGGAATTCATCGACAATTCATCCAATAAAATGGTCTACAAGACCAACAACATACATTTAGGAGGGGTCGGGACTAAATCGAACCCATTCAAAATTTTTAAAACTTAATCAAACTTTTAAAACTTTCCAATTCACACGCCAGTATGACTCACACGGGCATAAGCCATGCCCATGTTATCCAACTGTGCCAAAATGAGGTCCTATACTAACTTTTTAACAAGACCAATAGGCACGACCATGTGCCATGACCGTGTAAAATTTAGCTAACTATTGACTTTTTAACACAGCCAGAGGGCACGGCCGTGTTCCCTGACCGTGTGGCACAATGCAAGCTTGGTTTAAGCCAATTTGCCACCCCTCTTGGGTCCAACCCTACAAGCAATAATATACCACATTCATACCAAAATTTTCAACCAATTCCAATCTCAAAACATACTTCATTATAACTAAATCATTATCCATTTCATAACCATACTAAATCATATTAAAGATCATGTTGCAACATCATACCAAAATGCTCATTCATAACTCACTTATGACACTTTTTCATTCATGCTTAAACTTACCATTTCCTTAACTTGGCACATATCAAAATGACCATTTCACACAAAGCCATCTAACTATTATAACATGCACAGTCATACCATTGTTAGCCAACTCTCATGGCTTAACATATATATATATAAATCAAAACTTACATACTTAAACATTCTAGCCTATACATGCCATACTTATAAATATGTACATTTCCAAAAGTACCAAAAATGAGCTTGATAGTGTAGTGACAATCCTCGACTATCCCGAGCATTCTGTAGCTACGATAACTATAAAACAGACAAAAATTACACAGAGTAAGCTACAAAGAGCTTAATAAGACAAATACAATTACACAACTAATATATCATATAAGTAACAATTAATGACTAGAATTCATAATCGTCTCATAGAATATTTCCTTACTTCACAGAAACATAGTCTTTTCTATTCAGAAAGCTAGTATGATACAAACGTACCTGTATGAATTATACATTCCATATATTTATACCATATCTCTTACTTTATTATCGGACAAATCCAAAAAAAGAATAGATATTCACAGACAGATACAATGCCAGCGTCCCAGACGTGGTCTTACATGTAATTCAGTATCGAAGCCTCTGTCCCAGACAGGGTCTTACACGAAATTTCAGATTGAGGCCGGTGTCCCAGACACGGTCTTACACGATATCACAGAGCAATATCAACATTCCTTTAGAACATAAAGAGCTTCTCATACACCAACATATTATCAGAGTTTATTCGTTAGGCTCTCAAGGCCGTCCAATGTAGATAACAGTTTATATACACAGGATTTAATCAACTTAACACGTAAGTGTAGTTTGACTTACCTCGTACGAATTTTGGACGAAAACGAGTCGACTATTCAATTACTTTAGACTTCCCTCGATCTAAATCTGATTTTCTTTGTTCTTGATCTAATACAATGCAAATTCAACCATTCAATCATTCATTTCATTCACAATAATCCATGAACACATATTTTGGGCACTTTTCACTTTAGCCCTTACATTTTCACACTTTGACAATTTAGTCTATTTTTCACCAAATCACAATTATGCAAAATTCAAAAAAACTATAGCTTGACCGAATACTTATAGCTTTCATATAAGTCCAAATAACACATTTAATTCACAATTTAGTCCTTCAAAACCTTATTTTCACAAATTAGCCCAAATAGCTCTATTTCATCAAAATTCAAAGACAAAACTTATAAATCATCTACCAAACCTTCATAATTCATCCAAAAACATCACAAAACTCATGATATCAATAATGGAATTTCTTGAAATCTTTAACAGAAATAGAAATTCAGACATAGGCTTTGAAGAACATGGAGCAACAATCACAGAAACGTAAAAATTATCAAAAACGGACGAAAATTCATACCTTAATTGAGCCTTAATCTAGCCGAACCCTAAATGCTTTTATTTCTTTTCTTTCTCTTTGAATTTCGGCAAGTATGGATGAACATTTCATCCATTAACATATTTTGTTTTATTAAATTATGCATTAATATGCACTGTACCATTGTACCATTTTATTAAACTATTAATAAACCATTATATTAAGGTCATAATTGTCCACTCATGCTTTAAATGGTTTAATAATAACATAAGTACCTTTGCTTTAGAAACCATGAAAAATAGGCACTCTTAACATATAACATGCAACTTTTGCATTTTACGCGATTAAGTCCTTTTTCATAATTAAACACAGAAATAGACAAATTAAATCACAGAAATTTCACAGATGTAAATTCACATATCATAAACAAATAAAATAATATTAAAATATTTTTTAGACTTAGATTTGTGGTCCCAAAACCACTATTTTGACTAGGTTCAAAACCGGACTGTACAATTCTCCCCCCTTAGGGATTTTCGTCCCCGAAAATCTTACCGTTAAATAGATTCGAATATTGTTGTTTGATTGCATCTTCAGGCTCTTATGTAGCCTCTCCTACTCCGTGTCTATGCCACAGTACTTTGACTAATGCAATTCTCTTATTACGCAATTCTTTACTCTTACTAGATAGAATTCGAATCGACTTTTCTTCATAAGTCATATCAGAATAGATTTCAATATCAGACGGAGAAGTTACATGCGAAGGATCAGATCTGTATCGTCGAAGCATCGATACGTGAAATACATTGTGAATCTTTTCCAATCCAGATGGTAGTCTCAATCTAAAAGCAACTGGCCCAATTCGTTCAATGATTTCATACGGTCCGATGAACCTCGGACTCAACTTACACTTTTTACCAAATCGGAACAGTTTCTTCCACGGAGATACCTTCAAAAATACTTTATCACCAATCTCATATTCAATACCCTTTTGTTTTAAATTCGTATAAGATTTCTGACAATCAGAGGCAGCTTTCAGACTATTCCGAATTATTTTCACTTTCTGTTTTGTTTCTTTTATCATATCAACATCGTAAATCTTATTCTCACTAAGCTCAGACTAGTATAATAGAGTTCTACACTTTCTACCAAATAAGGCTTCATACGGTGCCATTTTGATGCTCGATTGGAAACTGTTATTATAAGCGAATTCAATCAAAGGTAGGTATTGTTCCCACGTACCTTCGAACTCAAGAATGCAACATCTCAACATATGTTCGAGTATTTGAATAATCCGCTCAGATTGACCATCTGTTTACGGATGAAAAGCAGTGCTTAAATGCAATTTAGTACCCAGAGCATCTTGCAATTTCTTCCAGAATCGCGAAGTAAATCTCGGATATCTATCTGACAGATTCGAAAAGGTACGCCATGCAATATCACAATATCAGAAATGTAAAGCTCAGCTAGCTTATCAAGTGAGAAATCAGATCGTACCAGAATAAAATGAGCTGCCTTCGTTAACCTGTCCACTACAACCCAGATCGAATCTTTCTTTCTTGGAGATAAGGGCAAACCCAAAATAAAATCCATGGTCACACGATCCCATTTCCATTCCGAAATCTTAACCGATTGCATCAAACCTGATGGCACCTGATGTTCAGTTTTAAGTTGCTGACAGATCAAACATTTAGAAACAAAATTAGAAATATCTCTTTTCATTCCCGGCCACCAGTAAAGTTATTTCAAGTCGTTATACATTTTTGTACTCCCCGGATGTACAGAAAATCTATTACTGTGAGCCTCACTCAAAATCATCTGAATTAATTTTGGATTTCTCGAAACACAAAGTCTATTTCTGAATCTAAAACAATCATTAACATCAACCTAGAATTCATAATGACACAGAGTTCGTTTAGCTATCAATTCATTGTCAGATTTCTGAACCTCGCAGATCTGTTGTATAAACAAGGGTTTTGCTTTCAGTTCTGCTAAAACTGAACCATCATCAGACAGATTGAAATGAGCATTCATTATACTCAACGAAAACAATGATTTCTGACTTAAGGCATTAGCAACAACATTTGCTTTTCCTGGATGATAATCAATAACTAACTTGTAGTCTTTTAACAATTCTAACCATCTTCTCTATCACAGATTCAAATCTTTTTGCATCATTAACTACTTTAGACTTTTATGATCAGAAAACATGTGACTTTTCTCACCGAATAGATAGTGACGCCAGATTTTCAAGGCAAACACAATAGCAGCTAACTCAAGATCATGTGTCAGATAGTTCTTTTCATGCGGCTTTAACTGTCTTGAAGCATAAGCGATGACCTTACCTTCTTGCCTTAGCACACATCCCAGACCAATCAACGAAGCATCACTATAAATTACAAATTCTTTACCCGATTCAAGTTGTATTAGCATCGGAGCTTTAGTCAACAAAGCTTTCAACTGATCAAAACTATTTTGACACTTGTCAGACTAATCAAACTTCGCATCTTTCTGTAGTAGTTTTGTCAATGGAGTTGCGATCATCGAAAAACCTTTTACAAACCTTCTATAGTAACCAGCAAGTCCCAGAAAACTATGGATTTCAGATACATTTCTCAGAGGTTTCCAATCCATAATAGCTAAAATTTTGCTCGGATCAACTCAGATTCTAGAGGCTGATACAATATGGCCCAGAAAACCAACTTCTCGCAACTAGAATTCACATTTACTAAACTTTGCATACAACTGTTTATCTCGCAGAGTTTGTAACACTATTCTCAAATGCTCAGCATGTTTAGATTTATTACATGAATAAATCAATATGTAATCGATAAATACAACAATAATTTGATCTAAATACGGTCTGAAAATTCTATTCATCAAATCCATAAAAATAGCAGGTGCATTTGTTAATCTAAAAGGCATAACTAAAAATTCATAATGCCAGTACCTCATTCTAAAAGCAATTTTTAGAATGTCAGAGTCCTTTACTCGCAACTGATAGTAACCCGATCTCAGATCTATCTTAGAAAACACAGTAGCACCTTTCAACTGATCAAACAAGTCATCAATCTGGGGTAGAGGATATTTGTTCTTTATAGTCACTTTATTAAGCTGGTGATAATCAATACACATTCTCATTGTGCCATCCTTCTTTTTCACAAACAGAATAGGAGCACCTCAAGGTGAGAAACTCGGTCTAGCAAATCCTCGATCGGACAATTCTTGCAACTGAGATTTCAATTCCTTTAGTTCAGTCGGAGCCATTCTGTACGGAGCTATCGATATCGGAGTAGTACCAGGTACTAATTCACTGCCAAACTCGACTTCTCGAATCGGAGTCAAACCAGGTAATTATTCAGGAAACACATCAGAGAATTCATAGACAATAGGCACTGATTCAATTTTCTTATCATCCACTTTCGAGTCTAAATAGAAGCTAAGTAGGCTTCACAACCTTTCTTTACATAATTCTGTGCTTTCATTGCAGATATCATAGCTGGTAGTCCATTTAGATTATTAGACTCAATTCGAATTATCTTATTATTCTTACATCTTAAGTCAATGACCTTTCATTTGCAGTTCACAATAGCATCGTGCAACGTTAACCAGTCCATTCCTAGAATTATATCAAACTCGTCGAAAGGCAATAGCATCAGATCAGCAGGAAAACAGATATCTCAAATCAATAATGGACAATTCTTGCAGACTTTATCAACCAAAACACTTTTGCCTAAGGGGTTCGATACTTTAACTACAAATTCAGTAGAATCTATAGGCAAAGTCTTACTATACACTAAATTCATGCAGATATAAGAATGCGTTGATCTAGGGTCTATCAATGCAATCACGGAAGTATCATAAGGAGTGAAAGTACCAGTAATCACGTCTGGTGATAAAGCTTCCTCACGAGCTCGGATAGCATAGGCTCTGGCAGGTATTCTGGCCTCAGATCTAACAGCAGTATCTGCAGTAGCTCTTTGACCACCACTGGTATTTCTCAAATTTTTAGAAGGTCTACTTCTAGCTGAGGTGTTACTTGGTCTCTAATTCTATACATTCTCTTGCTCAGCATGTTCAAAACAATCCCTTACAAAATGATCCAGAGATCCACATCGAAAACAGTCTCGATCATTCAATCTACAATTTCTTGGATGTCTTTTACCACAATGTTTACATTCAGGTCTCTCAGATCAGACATTTCCAACACTTGCAACAGAAGTAACAGGGGCTCTGGTGTTTGAATATGATCTAGCTCGATCTCGATTCAAATGTCCTACATTAGTAATTGTACGGTTCTGATCATCTCAGAATTTCTTTGACCCAGACTGAAATGATTTACTCGAAGATCTCTTTCTAGCATCTCTAGCTTCAAAATCAACTTTTCTTTTCTCTTTACTTAATTCTTCAGCCTTACAAGCTCGCTCAATGAGCACCACCATTTCTTTAATCTCTAAAATCCTGACTAACAGACGAATATCTTCATTTAATCCATCCTCAAACCTTTTGCACATTATTGCTTCATTTGATACACATTCTTAAGCATATTGTCTCAATCTCACAAATTCTCATTCGTATTCAGTAACAGACATATGACCCTATTTAAGCTCGAGAAACTCTTTACGTTTCTGATCAATGAATCTCCGACTAATATATTTCTTCTGAAATTCAGCTTGAAAGAAATCCCAAGTAATCCGCTCACTCAAAACCACAGATATTAAAGTTTTCCACCAATGGTATGCCGTGTCTCTCAGAAGTGAAACAGCACATTTAACACATTCCTCTGGATTCAGAAACACTTTACCAAATACCCGTATCGTATTTTCTAACCAGAATTTCTGCTCTTTCAGCATCATCATTTGTTGTAGCTCGAAATTCTTCAGCCCCATACTTCCCAATTTTATCAATTAGTGGTCTACTTGACTGAACTGGATTCACAGAAGTCATAACAGGAATTTGAGAAGGATTAGCCAAGGGTGGAGGTTGTTGAACAACCGGATTGGTTCTAATGTATTGGGTGAACCAATCATTCATCATCTGATAGAAGGCTTGTTTAGCCTCGCTATCACGGCTACTCATAGCCGCTTGAGAATCATCTTGCACCATCCCTTACGCGGGAGCAGGTGCATTACTTTCAACATCGTCAGCTACGGCTCTATTTGGATCCTTTGCTATATAAAAGCACATTTTTAATGTCAGGATTCATCACACTACCACAGTTTTAGACATATGGCATGTATAGCTAGACTCACATACGCTATGGTAGTCCTAGAACCGATTAAACCATTGCTCTGATACTAATAAAATGTAACACCCCTATCCCGTAACCGTCGTCGAAAGAGGTAAGGGGCATCACTAGACGGACAGAGCATTTCAAAATAATACAGAATCACAGTTATTAAATAACAATGATACTCAGGAATTCATCGATAATTCATCCAATAAAATTGTCTACAAGACAAACAACATACATTTAGGAGGGGTCGGGACTAAACCGAACCCATTCAAAATTTTCAAAACTTAATCAAACTTTCAAAACTTTCAAAGTCACACGCCCGTGCGACTCACATGGGCATAAGCCATGCCCATGTTATCCAACCGTGCCAAAATGAGGTCTTATACTGACTTTTTAACATGACCAATAGGCATGGCCGTGTGCCATGACCGTGTAAAATTTAACTATGTACTGACTTTTTCACACAGCCACAAGGCACGCCCGTGTTCCCTGACCGTGTGGCACAATGCAGGCTTGGTTTAAGCCAATTTGCCACCCCTTTTGGGTCCAATCCTATAAGCAATAATATACCACATTCATACCAAAATTTTCAACCAATTCCAATCTCAAAACATACTTCATTATAACTAAATCATTATCCATTTCATAACCATACTAAATCATATTAAAGATCATGTTACAACATCATACCAAAATGCTCATTCATTACTCACTTATGACACTTTTTCATTCATGCTTAAACTTACCACTTCCTTAACTTAGAATATATCACAATCACCATTTCACACAAGGCCATCTAACTATTATAACATGCACAATCATACCATTGTTAGCCAACTATCATGGCTTAACATATATCTATATATATATATATTTAAATCAAAACTTACGTACTTAAACATTCTAGCCTATACATGCCATACTTATAAATATGTACATTTCCAAAAGTACCAAAAATGAGCTTGATAGTGTAGTGACAATCCTTGACTATCCTGAGCCATGACCATTGCTCTGATACTAAAAAAATGTAACACCCCTATCCCGTAACCGTTGTCGAAATAGGTAAGAGGCATCACTAGACGGACAGAGCATTTCAGAATAATACAGAATCACAGATATTAAATAATATTGATACTCAGGAATTCATCGACAATAAAATGGTCTACAACACCAACAACATACATTTAGGAGGGGTCAGGACTAAACCGAACCCATTTAGAACTTTTAAAAGTTAATCAAACTTTTAAAACTTTCAAAGTCACACGCCCATGTCACTCACACGGGCATAAGCCACGCCCATGTTATCCAACTGTGCCAAATTGAGGTCCTATACTGACTTTTTAACACGACCAACAGGCACGGCCGTGTGCCATGACCGTGTAAAATTTAGCTAGCTACTGACTTTTTCACACGGCCACAAGGCACTAATTTGTGTTCCACGACCCGTGTGGCACAATGCAGGCTTGGTTTAAGCCAATTTGCCACCCTTCTTAGGTCCAATCCTACAAGCAATAATATACCACATTCATACCAAAATTTTCAACCAATTCCAAGCTCAAAACATACTTCGTTATAACTAAATCATTATCCATTTCATAACCATACTAAATTATATTAAAGATCATGTTGCAACATCATACCAAAATGCTCATTCATAACTCACTTATGACACTTTTTCATTCATGCTTAAACTTACCATTTCCTTAACATGGCACATATCAAAATGACCATTTCACACAAGGCCATCTAACTATTATAACATGCACAATCATACCATTGTTAGCTAACTCTCATGGCTTAACATATATATATATATATATATAAATCAAAACTTACATACTTAAACATTCTAGCCTATACATGCCATATTTATAAATATGTACATTTCCAAAAGTACCAAAAATGAGCTTGATAGTGTAGTGACAATCCTCGACTATCCCGAGCCATGACCATTACTCTGATACCAATAAAATGTAACACCCTTCTTCCGTAACCGTCGTCGAAATAGGTAAGAGGCATCACTAGACGAACTGAACATTTCAGAACAATACAGAATCACAGATATTAAATAATATTGATACTCTGGAATTCATCAACAATTCATCCAATAAAATGGTCTACAAGACCAACAACATACATTTAGGAGGGGTCGGGACTAAACCGAACCCATTTAAATTTTTAAAAACTTAATCAAACTTTCAAAACTTTCAAAGTCACACGCCCATGTGACTCACACGGGCCTAAGCCACGCCCATGTTATCCAACCGTGCCAAAATGAGGTCCTATACTGACTTTTTAACACGACCAATAGGCACGGCCGTGTGCCATGACCGTGTAAAATTTAGCTAGCTACTGACTTTTTCACACGGCCACAAGGCACGCCCGTGTTCCCCGACTGTGTGGCACAATGCAGTCTTGGTTTAAGCCAATTTGCCACCCTTCTTAAGTCCAATCTTACAAGCAATAATATAACACATTCATACCAAAATTTTCAACCAATTCCAACGTCAAAACATACTTCGTTATAACTAAATCATTATCCATTTCATAACCATACTAAATTATATTAAAGATCATGTTGCAACATCATACCAAAATGCTCATTCATAACTCACTTATGACACTTTTTCATTCATGCTTAAACTTACCATTTCCTTAACTTGGCACATATCAAAATGACCATTTCACACAAGGCTATCTAACTATTACAACATGCACAATCATACCATTGTTAGCCAACTCTTATGGCTTAACATATATATATATAAATCAAAACTTACATACTTAAACATTCTAGCCTATACATGCCATACTTATAAATATGTACATTTCCAAAAGTACCAAAAATAAGCTTGCTAGTTTAGTGGCAATCCTCGACTATCCTGAGCCATGACCATTGCTCTGATACCAATAAAATGTAACACCCCTATCCCATAACCGTCGTCGAAATAGGTAAGAGGTATCACTAGACGGACAGAGCATTTCAAAACAATACACAATCTCAGATATTAAATAATATTGATACTCAGGAATTCGTCAACAATTCATCCAATAAAATGGTCTACAAGACCAACAACATACATTTAGGAGGGGTCGGGACTAAACCGAACCCATTTAGAATTTTTAAAACTTAATCAAACTTTCAAAACTTTCAAAGTCACACGCCCATGTGACTCACACAGGCATAAGCCACGCCCATGTTATCCAACCGTGTCAAAATGAGGTCCTATACTGACTTTTTGACACGACCAATAGGCACGGCCGTGTGCCACGACCGTGTAAAATTTAGCTAGCTACGGACTTTTTCACACGGCCACAAGGCACGTCCGTGTTCCCTGACCGTGTGGCACAATGCAGGCTTGGTTTAAGCCAATTTGCCACCCTTCCTAGGTGCAATCCTACAAGCAATAATATACCACATTCATACGAAAATTTTCAACCAATTCCAAGCTCAAAACATACTTCGTTATAACTAAATCATTATCCATTTCATAACCATACTAAATTATATTAAAGATCATGTTGCAACATCATACCAAAATGCTCATTCATAACTCACTTATGACACTTTTTCATTCATGCTTAAACTGACCATTTCCTTAACTTGGCACATATCAAAATGACCATTTCACACAAGGCCCTCTAACTATTATAACATGCACAATCATACCATTGTTAGCCAACTCTCATGGCTTAACATATATATATATAAATCAAAACTTACATACTTAAACATTCTAGCCTATACATGCCAAACTTATAAATATGTACATTTCCAAAAGTACCAAAAATGAGCTTGATAGTGTAGTGACAATCCTCGACTATCCCGAGCCATGACCATTACTCTTATACCAATAAAATGTAACACCCTTATCCCGTAACCGTCATCGAAATAGGTAAGAGGCATCACTGGACGGACAGAACATTTCAGAACAATACAGAATCACAGATATTAAATAATATTGATACTTAGGAATTCATCAACAATTCATCCAATAAAATGGCCGACAAGACCAACAACATACATTTAGGAGGGGTCGGGACTAAACCGAACCCATTTAAAATTTTCAAAACTTAATCAAACTTTCAAAACTTTCAAAGTCACACGCCTATGTGACTCACACAGGCATAAGCCACGCCCATGTTATCCAACCGTGCCAAAATGAGGTCCTATACTAACTTTTTAACACGACTAATAGGCATGGCCGTGTGCCATGACCGTGTAAAATTTAGCTAGGCACTGACTTTTTCACACAGCCACAAGGCACGCCCGTGTTCCCTGATCGTGTGGCACAATGCAGGCTTGGTTTAAGCCAATTTGCCACCCTTCTTAGGTCCAATCTTACAAGCAATAATATACCACATTCATACCAAAATTTTCAAGCAATTTCAAGCTCAAAACTTACTTCGTTATAACTAAATCATTATCCATTTCATAACCATACTAAATTATATTAAAGATCATGTTGCAACATCATACCAAAATGCTCATTCATAACTCACTTATGACACTTTTTCATTCATGCTTAAACTTACCATTTCCTTAACATGGCACAAATCAACATGACCATTTCACACAAGGCCATCTAACTATTATAACATGCACAATCATACCATTGTTAGCTAACTCTCATGGCTTAACATATATATATAAATCAAAACTCACATACTTAAACATTCTAGCCTATACATGCCATACTTATAAATATGTACATTTCCAAAAGTACCAAAAATGAGCTTGATAGTGTAGTGACAATCCTCGACTATCCTAAGCCATGACCATTGCTTTGATACCAATAAAATGTAACACCCATATCCCGTAACCGTCGTCGAAATAGGTAAGAGGCATCACCAGACGGACAGAGCATTTTAGAACAATATAGAATCACAGATATTAAATAATATTGATACTCAGGAATTCATCGGCAATTCATCTAATAAAATGGTCTACAAGATAAACAACATACATTTAGGAGGGGTCGGGACTAAATCGAACCGATTCAGAGTTTTCAAAACTTAATCAAACTTTGAAAACTTTCAAAGTCACACGCCCATGTGACTCACACGGGCATAAGCCACGCCCATGTTATCCAACCGTGCCAAAATGAGGTCCTATACTGACTTTTTAACACGACCAATAGGCACGGTCATGTGCCATGACCGTGTAAAATTTAGCTAGCTACGGACTTTTTCACACAGCCACAAGGCACGCCCGTGTTCCCTGACCGTGGGGCACAATGCAGGCTTGGTTTAAGCCAATTTGCCACCCTTCCTGGGTCCAATCCTACAAGCAATAATACACCACATTCATACAAAAATTTTCAACCAATTCCAAGCTCAAAACATACTTCGTTATAACTAAATCATTATCCATTTCATAACCACACTAAATTATATTAAAGATCATGTTGCAACATCATACCAAAATGCTCATTCATAACTCACTTATGACACTTTTTCATTCATGCTTAAACTTACCATTTCCTTAACTTGGCACATATCAAAATGACCATTTCACACAAAGCCATCTAACTATTATAACATGCACAATCATACCATTGTTAGCCAACTTTCATGGCTTAACATATATATATATATATAAATCAAAACTTACATACTTAAACATTCTAGCCTATACATGCCATACTTATAAATATGTACATTTCCAAAAGTACCAAAAATAAGCTTGATAGTATAGCGACAATCCTCGACTATTTCGAGCCATGACCATTGCTCTGATACCAATAAAATGTAACACTCCTTACCTGTAACCTTTGTCGAAACAGGTAAGAGGCATCACCAGACGGACAGAGCATTTCAAAACAATACAGAATCACAGATATTAAATAATATTGATACTCAGGAATTCATCGACAATTCATCTAATAAAATAGTCTACAAGACCAACAACATACCAACGATAATTCATCCAATAAATTGGTCTACAAGACCAACAACATACATTTAGGAGGGTCGGGACTAAACCGAACCCATTCAAAATTTCTAAAACTTAATCAAACTTTTAAAACTTTCAAAGTCACACGCCGATGTGACTCACACGGGCATAAGCCATGCCCATGTTATCTAACTGTGCCAAAATGAGGTCCTATACTGACTTTTTAACACGACCAATAGGCACGGCCGTGTGCCATGACCGTGTAAAATTTAGCTAGCTCTCGACTTTTCACCTGCCACCACAAGGCACGCTTTGTGTTCCCACGGCCGTGTGTGGCACAATGCAGGCTTGGTTTAAGCCAATTTGCCACTCTTCTTAGGTCCAATCTTACAAGCAATAATATACCACATTCATACTAAAATTTTCAACCAATTCTAAGCTCAAAACATACTTCGTTATAACTAAATCATTTTCCATTTCATAACCATCCTAATTTATATTAAAGATCATGTTGCAACATCATACCAAAATGCTCATTCATAACTCACTTATAAGACTTTTTCATTCATGCTTAAACTTACCATTTCCTTAACTTGGCACATATCAAAATGACCATTTCACACAAGGCCATCTAACTATTATAACATGCACAATCATACCATTGTTAGCCAACTCTCATGGCTTAACATATATATATATAAATCAAAACTTACATACTTAAACATTCTAGCCTATACATGCCAAACTTATAAATATGTATATTTCCAAAAGTACCAAAAATGAGCTTGATAGTGTAGTGACAATCCTCGACTATCCTGAGCCATGACCATTGCTCTGATACCAATAAATTGTAACACCCCTATCCCGTAACCATCGTCGAAATACGTAAGAGGCATCACCAGACGGACAGAGCATTTCAGAACAATACAGAATCACATATATTAAATAATATTGATACTCAGGAATTCATCGGCAATTCATCTAATAAAATGGTCTACAAGACAAACAACATACATTTAGGAGGGGTCGAGACTAAACCGAACCGATTCAGAATTTTCAAAACTTAATCAAACTTTGAAAACTTTCAAAGTCACACGCCCATGTGACTCACACGGGCATAAGCCACGCCCATGTTATCCAACCGTGCCAAAATGAGGTCCTATACTGACTTTTTAACACGACCAATATGCACGGCCGTGTGCCGTGACCCTGTAAAATTTAGCTAGCTACGGACTTTTTCACACGGCCACAAGGTACGCCCGTGTTCCCTGACCGTGTGGCACAATGCAGGCTTGGTTTAAGCCAATTTTCCATCCTTCCTAGGTCCAATCCTACAAGCAATAATATACCACATTCATACAAAAATTTTCAACCAATTACAAGCTCAAAACATACTTCGTTTAACTAAATCATTATCCATTTCATAACCATACTAAATTATATTAAAGATCATGTTGCAACATCATACCAAAATGCTCATTCATAACTCACTTATGACAATTTTTCATTCATGCTGAAACTTACCATTTCCTTAACTTGGCACATATCAAAATGACCATTTCACACAAGGCCATCTAACTATTATAACATGCACAATCATACAATTGTTAGCCAACTTTCATGGCTTAACATATATATATATATAAATCAAAACTTACATACTTAAACATTCTAGCCTATACATGCCATACTTATAAATATGTACATTTCCAAAAGTACCAAAAATAAGCTTGATAGTATAGGGACAATCCTCGACTATTCTGAGCCATGACCATTGCTCTGATACCCATAAAATGTAACACCCCTAACCTGTAACCTTCGTCGAAATAGGTAAGAGGCATCACTAGACGGACAGAGCATTTCAGAACAATACAGAATCACAGATATTAAATAATATTGATACTCAGGAATTCATCGACAATTCATCTAATAAAATGGTCTACAAGACCAACAACACACCATCGACAATTCATCCAATAAATTGGTCTACAAGACCAACAACATACATTTAGGAGGGGTCGGGACTAAACTGAACCCATTCAAAATTTCTAAAACTTAATCAAACTTTCAAAACTTTCAAAGTCACATGCTCGTGTGACTCACACGGGCATAAGCCATACCCATGTTATCCAATTGTGCCAAAATGAGGTCCTATACTGACTTTTTAACACGACCAATAGGCATGGCCGTATGCCATGACCGTGTAAAATTTAGCTAGCTACTAACTTTTTCACACGGCCACAAGGAACGCCCGTGTTCCCTGACCGTGTGGCACAATGCAGGCTTGGTTTAAGCCAATTTGCCACCCTTCTTAGGTCCAATCCTACAAGCAATAATATACCACATTCATACTAAAATTTTCAACCAATTCCAAGCTCAAAACATACTTCGTTTAACTAAATCATTATCCATTTCATAACCATACTAAATTATATTAAAGATCATGTTGCAACATCATACCAAAATGCTCATTCATAACTCACTTATGACACTTTTTCATTCATGCTTAAACTTACCATTTCCTTAACTTGGCACATATCAAAATGACCATTTCACACAAGGCCATCTAACTATTATAACATGCACAATCATACCATTGTTAGCCAACTTTCATGGCTTAACATATACATATATATATATAAATGAAAACTTACATACTTAAACATTCTAGCCTATACATGCCATACTTATAAATATGTACATTTCCAAAAGTACCAAAAATAAGCTTGATAGTATAGTGACAATCCTCGACTATTCCAAGCCATGACTATAGCTCTGATACCAATAAAATGTAACACCCATAACCTGTAACCTTCGTCGAAATAGGTAAGAGGCATCACCAGACGGACAGAGCATTTCAGAACAATACAGAATCACAGATATTAAATAATATTGATACTCAGGAATTCATCGACAATTCGTCTAATAAAATGGTCTACAAGACCAACAACATACCATCGACAATTCATCCAATAAATTGGTCTACAAGACCAACAACATACATTTAGGAGGGGTCGGGACTAAACCGAACCCATTCAAAATTTCTAAAACTTAATCAAACTTTCAAACCTTTCAAAGTCAAACGCCTGTGTGACTCACACGGGCATAAGCCATGCCCATGTTATCCAATTGTGCCAAAATGAGGTTCTATACTGACTTTTTAACATGACCAATAGGCACGGCCGTGTGCCATGACTGTGTAAAATTTAGCTAGCTACTAAGTTTTTCACACAGCCACAAGGCACGCCCGTGTTCCCTGACCGTGTGGCACAATGCAGGCTTGGTTTAAGCCAATTTGCCACCCTTCTTAGGTCCAATCCTACAAGCAATAATATACCACATTCATACTAAAATTTTCAACCAGTTCTAAGCTCAAAACATACTTCGTTATAACTAAATCATTTTCCATTTTATAACCATACTAAATTATATTAAAGATCATGTTGAAACATCATACCAAAATGCTCATTCATAACTAACTTATAAGACTTTTTCATTTATGCTTAAACTTACCATTTTCTTAACTTGGCACATATCAAAATGACCATTTCACACAAGGCCATCTAACTATTATAACATGCACAATCATACCATTGTTAGCCAACTCTCATGGCTTAACATATATATATATATATATAAATCAAAACGTACATACTTAAACATTCTAGCCTATACATGCCAAAATTATAAATATGTACATTTCCAAAAGTACCAAAAATGAGCTTGATAGTGTAGTGACAATCCTCGACTATCCTAAGCCATGACCACTGCTCTGATACCAATAAAATATAACACCTCTATCCCGTAACCGCCGTCGAAATAGGTAAGAGGCATCACCAGACGGACAGAGCATTTTAGAACAATACAGAATCACAGATATTAAATAATATTGATACTCAGGAATTCATCTAATAAAATGGTCTACAAGACAAACAACATACATTTAGGAGGGGTCGAGACTAAACCAAACCCATTCAGAATTTTCAAAACTTAATCAAACTTTGAAAACTTTCAAAGTCACACGCCCATGTGACTCACACGGGCATAAGCCACGCCCATGTTATCCAACCGTGCCAAAATGAGGTCCTATACTGACTTTTTAACACGACCAATATGCACGGTCGTGTGCCATGACCGTGTAAAATTTATCTAGCTACGGACCTTTTCACACGGCCACAAGGCACGCCCGTGTTCCATAACCGTGTGGCACAATGCAGGCTTGGTTTAAGCCAATTTGCCACCCTTCCTAGGTCCAATCCTACAAGCAATAATATACCACATTCATACGAAAATTTTCAACCAATTCCAAGCTCAAAACATACTTCGTTTAACTAAATCATTATCCATTTCATAACCATACTAAATTATATTAAAGATCATGTTGCAACATCATACCAAAATGCTCATTCATAACTCACTTATGACACTTTTTCATTCATGCTTAAACTTACCATTTCCTTAACTTGGCACATATCAAAATGACCATTTCACACAAGGCCATCTAACTATTATAACATGCACAATCATACCATTGTTAGCCAACTTTCATGGCTTAACATATATATATATAAATCAAAACTTACATACTTAAACATTCTAGCCTATATATGCCTTACTTATAAATATGTACATTTCCAAAAGTACCAAAAATAAGCTTGATAGTATAGTGACAATCCTCGACTATTCCGGGCCGTGACCATTGCTCTGATACCAATAAAATGTAACACCCCTAACCTGTAACCTTCATCGAAATAGGTAAGAGGCATCACCAGACGGGCAGAGCATTTCAGAACAATACAGAATCACAGATATTAAATAATATTGATACTCAGGAATTCATCGACAATTCATCTAATAAAATGGTCTACAAGACCAACAACATACCATCGACAATTCATCCAATAAATTGGTCTACAAGACCAACAACATACATTTAGGAGGGGTCGGGACTAAACCAAACCCATTCAAAATTTCTAAAACTTTCAAAACTTTCAAAGTCACACGCCCATGTGTCTCACACGGGTATAAGCCATGCCCCTGTTATCCAATTGTGCCAAAATGAGGTCCTATACTGACTTTTTAACACGACTAATAAGCACGGTCGTGTGCCATAACCGTGTAAAATTTAGCTAGCTACTGAATTTTTCACACAGCCACAAGGCACGCCCGTGTTCCCTGACCGTGTGGCACAATACAGGCTTGGTTTAAGCCAATTTGCCACCCTTCTTAGGTCCAATCCTACAAGCAATAATCTACCACATTCATACTAAAATTTTCAACCAATTCCAAGCTCAAAACATACTTCGTTATAACTAAATCATTTTCCATTTCATAACCATACTAAATTATATTAAAGATCATGTTGCAACATCATACCAAAATGCTCATTCATAACTCACTTATAACACTTTGTCATTCATGCTTAAACTTACCATTTCCTTAACTTGGCACATATCAAAATGACCATTTCACACAAGGCCATCTAACTATTATAACATGCACAATCATACCATTGTTAGCCAACTCTCATGGCTTAACATATATATATATATATAAATCAAAACTTACATACTTAAACATTCTAGCCTATACATGCCATACTTATAAATATATACATTTCCAAAAGTACCAAAAATGTGCTTGATAGTGTAGTGACAATCCTCGACTATCCCGAGCCATGACCATTGCTCTGATACCAATAATATGTAACAACCCTTTTCCGTAACCGTCGTCGAAATAGGTAAGAGGCATCACCAGACGGACAGAGCATTTCAGAACAATACAGAATAACAGATATTAAATAATATTGATACTCAGGAATTCATCAATAATTCATCCAATAAAATGGTTTACAAGACCAACAACATACATTTAGGAGGGGTCGAGACTAAACCGAACCCATTAAGAATTTTTAAAAGTTAATCAAACTTTCAACACTTTCAAAGTCACATGCCCATGTGACTCACACGGGCAAAAGCCACGCCCATGTTATCCAACCGTGCCAAAATGAGGTCTTATACTGACTTTTTAACACGACCAATAGGCACGGCCGTGTGCCATGACCGTGTAAAATTTAGCTAGCTACTGACTTTTTCACACAGCTACAAGGCACGCCCGTGTTCCCTGACCGTGTGGCACAATGCAGGCTTGGTTTAAGCCAATTTGCCACCCTTCTTAGGTCCAATCCTACAAGCAATAATATACCACATTCATACCAAAATTTTCAACCAAACATACTTCGTTATAACTAAATCATTTTCCATTTCATAACCATACTAAATTATATTAAAGATCATGTTGCAACAACATACCAAAATGCTCATTCATAACTCACTTATGACACCTTTTCATTCATGCTTAGACTTACCATTTCCTTAACTTGGCACATATCAAAATGACCATTTCACACATGGCCATCTAACTATTATAACATGCACAATCATACCATTGTTAGCCAACTCTCATGGCTTAACATATATATATAAATCAAAAGTTACATACTTAAACATTCTAGCATATACATGCCATACTTATAAATATGTACATTTCCAAAAGTACCAAAAATGTGCTTGATAGTGTAGTGACAATCCTCGACTATCCTGAGCCTTCTGTAGCTACGATAACTGTAAAACAGACAGAAATTACACAGAGTAAGCTACAAAGAGCTTAGTAAGTCAAATACAATTACACAACTAATATATCATATAAGTAACAGTAAATGACCAGAATTCACAATTGTCTCATAGAATATTTCCTTACTTCACAGAAACATAGTCTTTTCTATTTAGAAATCTAGTACGATACAAACGTACCTGTATGAATTATATATGCCATATCTTTATACCATATCTCTTACTTTATCATCAAAAAAATCCAGAAACGGAATAGAGATTGACAGGCAGATACAATGCCAACATCCCAGACGTGGTCTTACATGTAATTAAGTATCGAAGCCTCTGTCCCAGACAGGGTCTTACACAAAATTTCAGATCGAGGCCTGTGTCCCAAACACGGTCTTACAGGATATCTCAGAGCAATATCAACATTCCTTCAGAACATACAGAGCTTCTCATACACCAACATATTATCAGAGTTTATTTGTTAGGCTCTCAAGGTCATCCAGTGCAGATAATAGTTTATATACACAGGATTTAATCAACTTAACACGTAAATGTAGTTTGACTTACCTCGTACAAATTTTGGACGCAAACGAGTCGACTATTCAATTACTTTAAACTTCCGTCGATCTAAATCTGATTTTCTTTGTTATTGATCTAATACAATGAAAATTCAACCATTCAATCATTCATTTCATTCAAAATAATCCATGAACACATATTTTGGGCACTTTTCACTTTACCCCTTACATTTTCACACTTTGACAATTTAGTTTATTTTTCACCAAATCACAATTATGTAAAATTCACCAAAACTATTGCTTGACCAAATACTCATAGCTTTCATATTAGTCCAAATAACACATTTAATTCACAATTTAGTCCTTCAAAACCTTATTTTCACAAATTAGCCCAAATATCTCTATTTCATCAAAATTAAGACAAAACTTATAAATCATCTACCAAACCTTCATAATTCATCCAAAAACATCACAAAACTCATGATATCAACAATGGCATTTCAGGAAATCTTTAACAAAAATAGAAATTTAAACATAGGCTTTGAAGAACACGAAGCAACGATCACAGAAACGTAGAAATTATAAAAAACGGACGAAAATTCATACCTTAATTGAGCTTTAATCTAGCCGAACCCTAAATGCTTTTATTTCTTTTATTTCTCTTTGAATTTCAACAAGTATGGATGAACATTTCATCTGTTAACATATTTTGTTTTATTAAATTATGCATTAATATGCACTTTACCATTTTACCCTTTTATTAAACCATTAATAAACCATTATATTAAGGTCATAATTGTCCACTCATGCTTTCAATGGTTTAATCACAACATAAGGACCTTTGCTTTAGAAAACCATGGAAAATAGGCACTCTTAACATAAAATGTAACACCCTTTACCCGTATCCAAGGCCGAAACAGAGTACGAGGCATTACCAGACTTAACAACACACATAGACGAAAACCGGGCCATAAAATTTCATTTAATTTAAAACTTTTTGAACACATGCATAACAAACAAAGCTAACTATATCATTACATCAAAACATATGATATAGCATGATTAATTAAACTTATAAACCATAATGGATAAGGACCACATCTCATAATCATATACAATAACTCAATGCAGACTGATACATACGATCAAAATCATAATAAAAATACTTATCAAAAACTAACTTCCTATACATGCCACTCACTTGATATTTCTAATATTTGAATTAATTCTCCCAAAAATGATAGTTTGATAGTGTGATTTTGCCTTCGACGATCTCCAACCCCGAGCCGACCTATCAATACTAAAGAAATGGAAAGGATGGGTAAGCTTTACGCTTAGTAAGCTCATATGAAAATAATAAGCAATTACTACCATGCTTTTCAAGATAAAACACTATAATTGTATAATTACACATATTCAGGTTAAGCTGTGTTATTGAGTTACAGTTACTAAATCATTCATATCTGAAGCTACAAAACTCAAAATTTAGTTTTGTTAATTTTATTTGAAACTAGATTCATATATCTTTCTCCCATAAAATTTTCAGAATTTTTGGTTTGGCCAATTAGTACAGTTTATTAGTTAAATTCTCCCCTGTTTCAGGGTACAACTACTCTGATCTCTGTGTACTTCGAACCAAATTTCTCTCTGTAAAGAATTCCAACAACCATGCCGTTTGTTTCCCCTAAAAATAGACTCAATAAGGAATCCATGCATGTAAGGTATGACTCTTAATAAGTTTTGTACAATTTATGATGAATTTCTAAATTCAAAACAGGGGATCTCGAATTCATTCAGACCCTATTTCACAATAATTCAAATATCACACAATATAGAATTCTTTTGCTTCCCCTGTTTCTTTCATGTGAAAATAGACTCATTAAGATTTATTTTCATATATTATTTTCATTTTTATTCAACTTCCACAATTTTTAGTGAATTTTCAAATTCACACAACTGCTGCTGTCCAAGATAATTTTATTGCTAATTCACTCTTTCACACTTTCTTTGTATTAACCTCATTTTAACATACATATCACAAATCATTTTCACCACATTTCATACATCACAAGTATAGGCCCATGATTACAAGGTCACCATAAAATCATCCTCATGTATAACTTACTTGTTTATAACCTTACCACAACCCGATCACTTAATGAACACGTTCCTGCACTTATTCATCACAAAACTCACAAAGCAGTACATAATAAGTCTCCCGTTGAACACTTCGGATCAATCCTCGATACTTGGTGGTTTCCGTAAATAGCTCCACCCATCATAAAGTTCGGCTTTCTTGTACACATGGTGAACACTTAGTACCACCCATGTGACCTAGCCAGTTTATCTCGTAGCTCTCTTGTCTACATGGTGTCCTTCACCTGGAACCACGCATGCGACCTAGCTACATATATCCCGTAGCTCTCTTGTCTACATGGTGTACACATAGTATCACCCATGTGACCTAGCTACATCATAATGTCTCAGTAGCTCTCTTGTACACATGATGTGCACTCAGCACCATACATGTGACCTAGCTACATACCATCTGTATCATCCAATCTTTCCGAAGGTTCAACTGGGATTTCTCACTCTTTTCCAACAATTTCTCCAATCAAGTAATTATCAACAAACATATTTCCAATATTATTATAAAATGTCATAATACAAGTAAAATTGATGGATCACTTACATATAAACTTACATCTCATTTAATATCAAGGCAATAACATTAAATTACACATTGCATTATTAAAAATCATATGAACTTACAATTGCTCATAATATCCATAATCATAGAAATCACATTTATGTATGATAATTCAATGCACTTCATGTACCATAGACATATTTTTAAAGCAATTCATAAACTTGGCACCTTAACGTTTAATTCATGTAACAATAATTTTCCATTCAATTTCACATGACACAACTAGCATTACATTTTTGTTTTATATATATACATACCATCCATCAACTTCTCTTAAACATATCAAATCATACAACTTATTCCATATCAATAGAGAATTACAATTCATCCATGGTATTGCATTATTATTAACGTACGAACTTACCTCGATTCAGAAACGGCAATTTACTATTTTAGTCCATAACCTTGTATTTTCCCGATTTAAGCTCGAATCTCGATTTCGTTCATCTATAATATCACATTTAGCCTAATAATTAGTCACATTATTCATACGGGTCCAAAAATCATATTTTTACAAATTTGCATTTTGACCCCTAAACTTTTGCATATTTGCACTTTTTCCCCAAGGTTCGGAAATTAAACTTCATCCTATTTTCTTATGTTTTATGACATGCTGATCATTTTTCCCTTCTATGGCAACATCAAATTCTCACTCTAACATGTACTTATGACTATTAGGTATTTTTACCGATTAAGCCCTTTTACTCATTTTCACTTAAAACCGAGTAGCACAAGTTGTTTAACATAATTTAAAACCTCATATTCTATCATAAAATACCAAAATACACAAATTTCACCTATGGGTATTTTTCCAAATACGAACCCTAGGCTGAATTATTGCTAGCATAAGCTAAATCAAGTTACCGAGACTCTAAAAACGTAAAAATCATTAAAAACGAGGCTAGAACGGACTTACAATCGAGCTTGGAAGCTTGGAAACCCTAGCCATGGAGTATCCCTTGGTATACACGTCCATGGTGAAGAATATGAGCAAAATTGGCTTTTAATTTTGTATTTTAATTCATTTTACCCCTAAATGACCAAAATGCCCTTACTACTAAACTTTCCAAAAATTCTATCCATGTCCAATTTTTGTCCATAGACTTAGAAATTGGTCAAATTGATATTGAAGACCTCCTCATTAATATTCCAAAGCAATTTCATACTAAAAATTTCTAGAATGCAAGTTTTGCAAATTATTCGATTTAGTCCCTAATTTCAATTTAAGCACTTTATGCATAAAATTTCTTCACGAAATTTTCACACAATCATGCAATCATATCATAGACCTCAAAATAATCATAAAATAATTATTTCTATCTCAAATTTTTGGTTACAAAACCACTATTCCGATTAGGCCCTAATTCGGGATATTACATATAGCATGCAACTTTTGCATTTTACGCGATTAAGTCCTTTTTCATAATTAAACACAGAAACAGACAAATTAAATCACAAAAATTTCACAAATGTAAATTCACATATCATAAACACAAAAAATAATATTAAAATATTTTTCAGACTTAGATTTGTGGTCCTGAAACCACTATTCTGACTAGGGTCAAAACCAGACTGTTACAATTTAGTTGCCATTTTCCATTTTACAAATATGATAAGTGTGATAAAAAAATTTTAACAACAGCAAGGTACCGATGCCTTGTCCCAGACATGGAGTATTTAAATTCACATTCCCTTTAAGGGAAAAATACCTTGACTTCTCGAAGTTTTGAAAAGACACATATCGTGCCACGAAATATCCTCCAAAGGACATGCACTATAATTTGTAATAGTTCCTTGCCTATGGACTCCTTTGTTTCATTTTCCATTGTCACTCCTTCAATACTAATCTAATTGTAACACCCCAAACCCTGCCTGGACATTATGACCGAATTTGTGATGTCACATTGGAGTGTTTTTTGAAATCTAAGTCTCGTCGCTTAAAAACCCTTTCTTTAACTCGCCTATTCGTGTAGGTTGAAAAGCCATTTAAAATCTTATTGCTTACTCATAATGTGGTTGCACTTTTTAAGGTTGCTTTTAATTAAACTTTATTAATTTTGAAAATAGTTAATTAATCGCGGAAGCTTTGAAAACAAGTTATATATTTTAAAATAAAATCTTAATTATAATATTAAAAGAAACTTCGTTGAGTGGCCACCTCTGAGTCCTCCGTCGCCTCGATCCGTCTAAGCCTAGGAGTTTCCTGCACAGTTAACGGATGGGTGAGTTTACGAAAACGCAATGTGTGAAATCCCATAAAAGCATACAGCCAGAGTAAACACAATTTGGGCCTAAGGCCTCAGTTTCAGTTAGGGCCTTAGCCCATTTTAGAATTAGAAATAGTGTGGGCCTGAGCCCAATTCAGTAACAATATTTGTGGGGCCTAAGCCCATTACAGAATTAGTATAGTATGCAAACAAAGAGTCCTACCCAATCCATTCGCTACACACCATCTCCGTACCAGCCCTACACACCATGTAGGGATAAACTCGACCCACCCAACCCTACACACCAAGTCTTACGATTCACGGCACTAATCAGATGCAAAGCAAAAGTCGCCAAAGATAGTAGGCTTAAAGCCATTAGTAGGTCCACAGTCGTCTTGCGCGACCCGTGAGACCATATCAATACAGTACACTTCCTCCAAAATCATATATCCCACCCCATGCAATGCAACATGTTATCATACGTGTATGCATAAATATCATGTTCAGGAACAATCATACATAATACAGAACAAATCAATCATTTACCTTACAGGGGTATTATAGTCATTTTACCCTACAGGGGTATTACAGTCATTTTTATCAATTACCGTCCCAACAGAAGGTCACAGTCGTCTCGGGCGACCCGTGCAACCTTAATAGCCAAACAATGATAATGGGCCTTCAGCCCATATTACGGGCCCATGTGGGCCCACACGCTCGTATGGCCCACATAGCCCAAATTGGCCATAGCCGTGTGGTTCACACAGCCTAGCTCAATAATAACCACATTTTTGGGTGATTTCTTCTGTATGAGGCCCGCAGGCCTATTGGGCCTATATGGCCCAGTTCGGCCCAAACTGGCCCAATACCGATTCGGCCCTTGTAAACATTCACGACCATCTCATCAATCACACGACCATGTTTTGTCACACGGCCTGCCACACGGGTGCCCACATGCCCATGTGGTGTCGACAATCCACTTCTCAGCTTTTTAGCCTTTCGGCTTTTCAGCCTTTGCAGTTTCACATCTAAGGTAGTGTTACACACACTTGTTATGGAGTTGTAACCGAGCAACTTCTGAATCGAGAACCTATGATCAACCACAACCCCTCATTAGTCTAAATCCATCGCCAAAGCAAACCAATATATCAACAAGGATCGATAAATTCACTGGCACTTACCAATCCAATCATTGCAGAATCCCCTTTGACTGAGCCCCCATGTATTGCTCCAAAATTTTTCCCTTCACAAGAAACATTGGATCGATTGGTAAGTATTTAAAATCCCATATGGAATACATTATACTTAAATCACTGACCCCAAAAATGGATAGATTACTAGAAAATAGAAGGGTAATCGGCCTAAACTTCCACAATAGAATCCACACTTCTAGCAAGATTAGATAGATCATAAGATGTTTAAATGAAAAGCATACATTCAGCCCCAAAGAGAAAGAGAAGGGGAAAGCTGAAACTTGGCAGTAGAGCTAATAGAGATTTGGATAGAAAAGGAATAATAAATCGATTGAAACATACCCTTACCAATAACTCAGATGACTTTCGGCAACAGACAATCAAAGAGGTTCGGCCAAAGCAAGAAGAACCAAAAAGGATTTGAGAGAGAGTATGATATTTGGCCTAACAAAGAAAAGAAGAATGGAAATCGGGAAAAAAATGTTCGGCTTCAGAGAAGAGGAGGAGAAAAAGAAAAATGGAAAGAGAATGGTGGTGGGAGAAAAGAAAGACTTGAAGAGAAGCAACTCAAAATAAGCCTTACAATACTAGGCCAAAGTGTGTGAAAGGCAGAGAAAAGAAATGGTCGATCAGTCTAAGAGCAAAAACCAAACAACTGAGGGGACCGAAGGGAGAAAAAGTAATAAATTAAATTCGGCAAAGGATTACAATGAATTCGGCAAATGGGGATTGACCGAATGAATAGAGACTTCCAAGGGAACCGAATGGCATGAGAGGAATCCTTTTTTGGCACTACCACTCCCCTATCCCACGATCCATTCCCCAAAACCCTTTTACAATCTCTCACCTAGCTAATTTGAATCCCACACAAACTCCTTAGAGTGCCACCCAAAAACACCTCCCCCACGTCTGTAGCAAAATAAAAAAACTCCACCACTGCCATATGGATTTGAACCTCTATCCTTGTAACACCCAAAACTCGGACCGAATGTTACGCCCAAATCTAGCACATCACATTGAAGTGTTTTAGTGAAAATCTTGTTTTCATTGAAAACCCTTCTTAAAATTAAAAAAAAACCTTAACTATTTAAAAAAAAAACTCATTTCAACCACTTGTTTAAAATATATGATTTTATGAAAACATGTCATTTTAAAATGTAGTTGTGGAAATGTTGAAGAGACATTGTGATAGCCCTAATTTGACCCTAGTTGAAAAGTGGTTTCGGGACCACAAAACTGAGTCAAAAAAATAATTAATCGTTATATTCTATGCTTATTATATGTGTAAATGCATGTGTGAAAGTTTCATGCTTTGATTTTGTCATTTGTATGTGAAATTTATTAAATAAGACTTATGTGAGACATTTTAGAAATGTGATAGGAAGAGAAAAGAAATTGTCGATCAGTGCAAGAGCAAAAACTGAACAACTAAGGGGACCAAAGGGAGAAAAAGAAGTAAAAGAAAATTAGCAAAGGATTACAATGAATTCGACAAATGGGGATTGACCGAATGACTAGAGACTCCCTACGGAATCAAATGGCTTGAGAGGAATCCTATTTTGGCACTAGGACGATCCACTCCGCAAAACCCTCCTACAATCTCTCACCTTGCCAATTTGTATCCCACACAAACTCCTTAGAGTTTCGACCAGCCTAAAACACCTCCCCCACGCCTGCAGCAAAATAAAAACACTCCACCACCCCCACATGGATTTGAACCTCTGTCCTCTAGCCTCATCAGCACGCCACCAACCACTAGACTAGAATTCATTTTATGACATGTTTTCCCTACTGTTCTTTAAAGCTTTCCTGGCCAAAGATAGGAGTTTCATCCCCTAAAATAAAAATTTTGTGCAAACCAAGGCTTGAAGCCATGACTTCCCAGACACTTCTAGAGCACACAACCACTTGGCCAAACATGCATTTGTGTCACTTTCTTTCACAGCTAAAAGTTTATGTACAATCTCCTAACTGCACCCACTTAAGACTTAAAACTTCTAGGCCCAAGATTTGGGGCGTTACAACTCACCCCTCCTTAAAAAAATTTCGTCCCCGAAATTTCCAACTATCAAATCAGTCGCATAACACATACTACACCATTAAACTCCCGCTGTGCACTCTAATTCAAAAAAAATACGATATTTAACTTGAGGTTTCAAGTATAGTACATGTCATATAGGAATGCATAAAGCCAACATTAATTAGTGCAGAGTAAGGTACATTATGGATAAAGAACGTACCCGCATCAACATTTGAGGCGTCTCCGTCCTCTAGGTGACGTGCAACATAAACCAGTGCTGGCTACCTTACCTCAGTATAACCAGTACCTTTTCCCTCCGCTCCACAACCACGACCCAAACCATTTCCACTGCTGGCCTGGCCAGGCCTCTTGACAGCTGTTGAACACCTCTCAACAGCTGAATAGTAACCAAACCAGTAGCTTGCGTCTAATCAGGCCTCTGTGGACAATCTTTGATATAGTGCTCCAAAGATCCGCACCTAAAACATGCCCCAATCCTTCTCCAGAACTCATCTTGATGGCGTTTCCTACAATCAGCACAGGGCTGCGGTCCAGAAACAATAACAGGGCCTCAACTTTGACTGGACCATCAAATCTGGGCTTTTTCTTAGACCTCAAAAATGAACTCGAGGGCTCTGAGTCCCTATTGCTCTTATCCTTTTCCTTTTCACGATTCTAACACTCAGCGCGCTTCACATCCTCAGCAATCTTCGGCTTATCCACTAAAGCAGCAAAATCTCGCTCTCTCTGTGAAGCTACCAAAACCTGTAGACTATCTTTAAGGTCATCTTCAAAACGAACGCAGCGCTCATATTCAGTTTCCACCATCCCATGCACATAATGGCTAAGTCGTAAAAATTCAGCTTCGTATTCAGCCACTATCTTATCTCCCTGAGTTAAATTCAAAAATTCCCTTCTACGGGCATTCACATAGTTGGCAACCACATATTTAGCCTGGAAAGTAGTCTTGAAAAACTTCTAGGTCAAACAATCGGCTTGAGTGCCCTCTTTGACAGTAAGCCACCACTGGTAAGCCTTGCTTTGTCTCTCAGCAGTGATACTGCACCCTTTAATTTTTGTTTAGGGGTGCAGTCGAGGTCATCCATGATCCTCTCTTTGGCCTCAGTCCAATATTCAGCCACATTAGGGGCAACTCTAGCAATACCCCTAATGATTTCAACCCTATTGGAACTAAGTCATTCTGTAATCGACCCACGGCCCACAATACCAGTACTAGGCCCAACGACCCTTTCCAAAATCCTCAACACCACTTGGGACAGCGTGTCGTCCCCAGCCACTCGATTTTGAGATGCCGTCTCAGTCATAGGTGAAGCTGATGCCTCTCTAGCTTCCTCGTTAGGTTGGTGCCCAGCTGACGAAGACTCAGCCCGAGCACTCCCATAGCCTCTGTCGCAGCCTCTTCTACAAGTACTTCTGGTGCTCATTATCGAATGCGCTTAGTCTTTATTAACAGTTTTACGCTAGTCAATTTATTGTTCCAGTATTTATTACTGATATCTTATGAACAATATTATTTTAGAGTTTGTTTTCGCAACTCGCAGTCTTACTACAGTTCGTACTCTAACTAGAGAGTTACGGTATAGTTTTTACTACCTTAATTAGTCTCAGTAATAACATTCCAATATAATATTTTCAGTATAAATAGTCAAAAGACTTACAGGATCGGGGCAGAGACTTGGTGTACCACTCATTCGGTAAAACATTCCCAAATTATTTCAATCACTTTAAACCATTTGAAAATAATTATATTAAAATTTTCACATTTTTCCAATAGCCCAAATCCATAGCCGAGTTTTGTAACTTGGCTCTGATACCACTAAATGTAACATCCCAAACCCGGCCTGGACGTTATGGCTGAATCTGTGATGTCACATTGGAGTGTTTTTCAAAATCTAAGACTCGTCGTTTAAAAACCCTTTTTTTAACTCGCCTATTTGTGTAGGTTAAAAGGCCGTTTAAAATCTTATTGCTTACTCATAATATGGTTGCACTTTTTAAAGTTACTTTTAATTAAACTTTATTAATTTTGAAAATAGTTAATTAATCACGGAAGCTTTGAAAACAAGTTATATATTTTGGGTGGCTTTAAAAACGTTTTGACTCACGTTTTCCTATCACTAGTAGTTATAAACCAAAGCGATAAAACCCAAATTCAGAATATAAAATTAAACTTATTACATAATGGAAACCCAAAATAAAATCTTAATTATAATATTAAAAGAAACTTCGTCGAGTGGCCACCTCTGAGTCCTCCGTCGCCTCAATCCGTCTAAGCCTGGGAATTTCATGCACAGTTATCTGATGGCTGAGTTTACGAAAACTCAGTGTGTGAAATCCCATAAAAGCATACAGTCAGAGTAAACACAATTGGGGCCTAAGCCCTCAGTTTCAATTAGTGCCTTAAACCATTTCAGCATCAGAAACAGTGTGGGCGCCCAATTCAGTAACAGTATCTGTGGGGCCTAAGCCCATTACAAAATCAGTATAGTATGCAAACAAAAAGTCCTACCCAATCCATCTGCTATACACCATCTCCGTACCAGCCCTACAAACCATGTAGGAATAAAATCAACCAACCCAACCCTACACACCGAGTCGTACCAGTTACAAAACTAAAACAGTATTGCAGCAAAGCTACCAGTATAGTAGGCTTAAAGCCATCAGAAGGTCCAGAGTTGTCTTGCACGACCCATGCGACCATATCAGTATAGTACACTTCCTCAAAAATCATATATCTCACCCCATGCAATGCAACATATTATCATACGTGTATGCAAAAATATCTTGCTCAAGAACAATCATACATAATACAGAACAAATCAATCATTTACCTTATAGGGGTATTACAGTCATTGTACCCTACAGGGGTATTACAGTCATTTTTATCAATTACCGTCCCAATAACTTTAACAGCCAAATAGTGATAATGGGCCTTCAACCTATGTTGCGGGCGCTCGTATGGCCCACATAGCCCAAATTGGCCTTAGCCGTGTGGTTCACATAGCCTAGCTAAAAAATAACTACACTTTTGGGTGATTGCTTCTGTGTGAGGCCCACGGGCCTATTGGGCCTACATGGCCCAGTTTGGCCCAAAATGGCCCAACACCGATTCAGCCCATGTAAACGTTCACGGCCATCTCATTAATCACACGGCCATGTTTTGTCACACAGCCTGCCACACGGGCGCCCACACGCCCGTGTAGTTTCAACAATCCACTTCCCAGCTTGCTAGCCTTTCAGCTTTTCAGCCTTTGCAGTTTCACATCTAAGGCAGAGTTACACATACCTGTTATAGAGTTGTAATCGAACCACTTATGAATCGAGAACCTATGATCAACCAAAACCCCTCATTAGTCTAAATCCATCGCTAAAGCAAACCAATATATCGAAGAGGATTTGGTAAATTCACTGGCACTTACCAATCCCATAATCATAGAACCCCTTTTGACTGAGCCCCTACGTACTGCTCCAAAACTTTGCCCTTCATGAGAAACATTGGATCAATTGGCAAGTATTTAAAATCCCATATGGAATACATTATACTTAAATCACTTACCCCAAAAATGGATAGACTACTTGAAAAGAGAAGGGTAATCGACCTAAACTTCCAGAATAGAATCCACACTCCTAGCAAGACTAGGCAGATCATAAGATCTTTAATAGAAAAGCATACATTCGACCCCAAAGAGAAAGAGAAGGGGAAAGCTGAAACTTGGCAATAGAGCTAACAGAGATTCGGCTAGAAAAGGAATAATAAATCGATTGAAACATACCCTTACCAATAACTCATATGACTTTCGGCAATAGACAATCAAAGAGGCTCGACCAAAGTAAGAAGAACCAAAAAGGATTTGAGAGAGAGTATGATAATCGGGCCAACAGAGACAAGAAGAATGGAAATCAGGAAAGAAATATTCGGCTTCAGAGAAAAGGAGGAGCAAAAGAAAAAGGGAAAAAGAATGGTGGTGGGAGAAGAGAATGACTTGAAGAGAAGCAACTCGAAATAAGCCTTACAATACTAGGCCAAAGTGTGTGAAAGGCAGAGAAAAAAAATGGTCGATCAGTCCAAGAGCAGAAACCGAACAACTAAGGGGACCGAAGGGAGAAAAAGTAATAAATTAAATTCGGCAAAGGATTACAATGAATTCGACAAATGGGGATTGACCGAATGAATAGAGACTTCCAAGGGAACCGAATGGCACGAGAGGAATCCTTTTTTGGCACTACCACTCCCCTATCCCACGATCCATTCCCCAAAACCCTTTTACAATCTCTCACCTAGCTAATTTGAATCCCACACAAACTCCTTAGAGTGCCAACCAAAAACACCTCCCCTACGCCTGTAGCAAAATAAAAACACTCCACCACAGCCATATGGATTTGAACCTCTGTCCTTGTAACACCCCAAACTCGGACCGAACGTTACGCCCAAATCTAGTTCATCACATTGAAGTGTTTTAGTGAAAATCGTGTTTTCATTGAAAACCCTTCTTAAAATAAAAAAAAACCTTAACTATTTAAAAAAAAACTCATTTCAACCACTTGTTTAAAATATATGATTTTATGAAAACATGTCATTTTAAAATGTAGTTGCGGAAATGTTGAAGAGACATTGTGATAGCCCTAATTGGACCCTAGTTGAAAAGTGGTTTCGGGACCACAAAACTGAGTCAAAAAAATAATTAATCGTTATATTCTATGCTTATTATATGTGTAAATGCATGTGTGAAAGTTTCATGCTTTGATTTTGTCATTTGTATGTGAAATTTATTAAATAAGACTTATGTGAGACATTTTAGAAATGTGATAGGTTAATTTATAATGGTCTATTAATGCATGTTATAAAAAGAATGGACTTGCATGTCAAATTATCCATTTTAGATAGTGGCCGGCCATGTTGTTATTTAATATATAATATGTATTTTCTATTAGCATTATTTTAATTAAATGGATTAAAGATGAATAAAAGAATAAGGGATATAAAATAATAATGTGTTAGCGGGAGGAGAAACCAAAGTTGGTTCATCTTTGTTCCTCCATTGCCGTAGCTAGAAAAGAGAAAGAAAAAATTTTTTGTTAAAATTTTTGGCTAAGGAGATTGCTAGAATAAGGTATGTGATATGCTACTCTTGGAAATTCATGCATAATTTGAATGGTTAGTTTGAATTCTACCTATTTTAAGCTTCAAATTTTTGTTATTTTGGAAGATTGATATTCGGCCAAGGAGATTGAAATTCTTAGTAGATGTTTTGATGTCATTTAGTATGGAGATTTATGTTGGATGTGTTGAGTTTGCTAGTTGTTTTGGCTTGAAAGTTAAGGTTTAGTATTTGATTATGTGGTTGCCGAATTTAAATTTAGAGAATAAAAATAATAATAATAATTAAGCATTCGGTCATGTTATAGATTCAAGATGAAAAATGTTTAATGCTTTATATGTTATATATATGTGCTTGTAAGTGAATTTGAGTATTGTTAAATTGTTGAAGGGCGGTGCCGAATGTGGTTTTTGAAAGTGTCTTAAGGAATAATATTATTGTGGCTTAAGTTTAATAACATTCGGCCAAAGGCCTTATGTGCTAGCAAATTCGGATATAAGTGTTTAGGTGTTATTCATATTGTATTTGATGTTTTGAAGAATAAGTAGTGGTTAATTGAAGTGAAGAAGGTTAAATTTTGAGTTTTAGTTAAGTTCATGCAATCGGCATTACTTAATTAACATCAGAGATGAGTGCATGAAAGGCTAGAATTTTTTTAAGTGGGTTATGACCTTGATTAGAGCAAGATAGGATCGGCCATACGCATGATTAAATGGTTCGGTCATTGTTTGGAATAGGTGACCACATTGATTTATTTGTTAAAAATGAAGTAAATTGAAATGGTATTGATCAACTTGTGATTTGGCAATTAAAATATAAATAACCATACCTGTAGAATTTATTAAATATATATAATTTTTCTTAACGTATACATGCTTATAATTATAAACTGATAATGCCTAATAATGTGTTCAGTTGTGCATGAATAGGGAATATATATGGTGTTTAAATAGGTAGTTATTAAGGTCATTTGTACCTTAACTATATGATATACATGTATTAAATTAAATTGCCTATTTGATAAGTAATTAAATAAATCTATTTGTTTTAAAATAAGCTCAAGAGCAAAGAGGGTCGAAGTTGGATAGGGGAAAAGAGAAAGTAATTGAGTAGCCTTTCCGCAACCGTTCAAGTATATCCGAGGTAAGTTTTAAATAGTCATACTTAATACGTAATTGATAATGTCTTGCTATATATATGATAACTGTACTGCGATCTATTGATGCTATTTGAATATAGTTGTGTGACAAATAATTTATGTTTAAGGCTTAAAGCCGAATAGACATTAGAAGATAAGTTTGGAAAGTAAAATGAACATATATTCTTATGTATGTTATTGAGCCAAAAGTTATATGAATGGTGCCCATGTTATGCTATTATTCGAATGGAATAAATGAACTATGATTGTGAGATGTTATGTGAATTGAATTCTCTTACAAATAAGTATGCATGACATTCAGTGATGTTTATACCCAGACTTAAGGTCCGCAGGCTATGTGCTGGAATTATATCCGGACTTAAGGTCCGCAGGCTATGTGCTGGAATTATATCCGAACTTAAGGTCCGCAGGCTATGTGCTTGAATTATGTCCGGGCTAAAGTCCCGCAGGCTTCGAGCTGATATTATACCGGGTTTAAATTCCTGCAAGCTTGTGCTGGTAATTGATTTCAAGTTCTAAGACCTGACAGGCTTAATGCCAGTAAGTTAAGTCAGATTACGATATTGAATGTTCGCAGAAAACCATCGTCGAGTAAGTATTATACATTTAAGATGTTCAGGTACGTATTACTTACTCATCGGTGAATTGATTTCAAAGTGAATCATTAGCATCAAAGAAGAATATTTATATAAATATGATTGATGGTTATATTTTTGAAATATGAAAATGATTTAATCAGTCATGGTATATTTGTATATGAATTATATGTTAAAAATTTCTTTATGTACTCATGTATATTCAGTCATAGATTTTGTGAATTATTAGAATGATACTGAAGTGTGGATGAATATTATATCCACGAGTAAAACAATAACCTATTCGGTCAAATGTTATTAATATATGAGGTTATTTGATTTAAATGCATCATATGAACTTTATGTAGAAGAAAAGTATGTGTTGAGAAATCGAAGTATATGTTTATGTGTATTCGGCCATGAAGCAATTTGAATTGAGAATAAGTCTGATTGAATGAATGTTTCGATTTTCGATAAGTCTTTAATTGTTTGTAATGCTTAAAACTTACTAAGATTTGAAAGCTTACTCTTTTCTTTATTTCTCTGTTTTATAGATTGTTGATTTTGGCCATTGACTCGGGGATCGTCAGCAGTTAATCACACTATCGATCTTTTTGGTACAATTATATTTTGGATTCGATATGGCATGTATAGGTTAGGCTGATGATAATGATGTTTTGAAATTGTAAATATTTTGGCCTTACGAAAATGGCGTATAGCTTTAAATATCAGTATGTATTTCAGGTCAATCTCTGTTTATGTTTATTGACAATGTGAATGAGTTAATTAAATGTGTAGTTCGATAATACCTCTTAGCCTTAATCCGGCGATCGGATTCGGGTTAGGGGTGTTATAGACATACTATAGATTAAGAAACCATGCTTAACTTCTTATAATTGCGTCACATAAAAATAATAATCCAAATAATAACAAAATGGAAGGCCTTATTAGAATGTAGTCTGAAATCACTTAATAATCAGAAACTTATATGCTTTAAAATGAAAAAAACAAATCTAAAATATCTTGCTAGCTGGCCACCAAGAGTCCCTCCAAACATCGAACCTTCTACTGAGCATCACTTGAAAATAACATAAAAGAGGGGGTGAGTTTTCGAAAACTCAGTGTGTACAACCCTCATCAAACAAACATGCAACAGACAAATCATTTTGGGCCTAAGCCCAATTCAAATACGGTGGCCTTTGGGCCTTAGCCCATTTTGGCCTTAGTAGGGCCTGAACCTATGTCAATTTCCACATATCACATTTAACTTGGCCAAGCCTTTTTCATAATCCAATCATGACGTATGTATGCAAATGCTTATATCCCCATCTAACCTGTACACCCCCTTTTCAACCAACACTTACTGTGGGGATATACTCGACCCACCCATCCTTATTACAACCTGGTGTGGAACCAGTACGGTCCCACTTAACGGTGCAGTATAGCTGCTTATTAATGGTGTAGCACCGCCATAAAGACTACTTAATGGTGCAAAGAAAGTCGCTCGATGGCTAAAAAGCCTTCGGTGGATCCACAGTCGTCGAGCAACCATGCGATCCTTATACACTTCCTCCAATCATAAACCTTGCCCATATGCAACATAATAATGTATGGATGCAGTGTATGTCATACATAGATCATATTCATAACACATAGGGGTATTTCAGTAATCTCTACCCTACAAGGGTATTTTGGTAATTTTTTAGTAGTATGGGTCTTAATTACGAACTTTGGCCTGTCAACAAGTCCTCGTTGGCCAAAGTGAATAGACACCATGCACCAGGTAGGATTATAGAGAAGAGGAGGTGGGTCATTAAGACCGCTTAAGTACCAAGCTCTTCCTAAATCCAATCCTAGACATGCATATGCCCATTGCCACACTTTACCCTTATGACTTGTCCACAGTCGAATTTGATAAATTAGTTAAGTTTTATGCTGCTTAAGAATTTATTAGAAACTAGGCCTACAAGTCCATGACAAAACCCTAGCAAGTCTATAGGCTTCCATACATTCATATGGCCCATGAGGCCCAATCACATTTATATGGCCCATTAGGCTCAATCACACTTATATGGCCCATCAGGCCCGAATCCAATCCAAACCATTCAACAAACTTAATCAGCTCATCACATATCACCAAATTATCAACTTTTACTTATTTGGGCTCACGGGCCCGTTAGGCCCATTTGGCCTATTCTGGCCTAGTTGGCCAAAACGTGACCCAAGTCCATGAGATCTCTCATGGGGTCTCTGGTATCGTATCGAATACCCTCTTACGAGTGTTCGCACACTTGAAAGACTATCGTATCCAAACTTTTGGCATTTCGACATTTTGGCTTTTCGGCATTTCAGAATTTACCGATCTACTGTGTGTGCAAAGTGTGTATACACCCCTGGTAATCGAGCGTGCTGCGATTCCCTTAGTCACCAACCTACAAATGATATCACCCTTCCATTAATCATATGCTTAATACATATTTTACCCAAAAAAAAACTGAAACTTCACCTTAACCTTACCTTGAACACCAATTCCTAATAGCTTTACCTTGATCATGTATTCCCTAGATCAAAACAGCAAAACACATAAGGAGCATTTCGGCAGAGAGCTAAAATTCGAAATCCAATACTAATTCCCTACCAAAGTCGATTAGAAAGAGTGAGGGAGAGGAGTAATCAGTATTAACAATACTATCTGAAAAAGAGATAAGGTACTTACACTAAGAGAGCAATCGGCCCAAAGGAGATTCGGCTTTTCGGCTTTTAAACTAATATTGTGAATAAGGTTTATTCGGCACAAATTAAAGAAGAAGAGTAGAAGAAGGAATCGATTAACCTAAAGGGTAAATCAAAAGAGAATTGAGGAGAGAAAGAATGGAAAAAGAATCAGCTAGCAAAGATGGAAAAGCCAATCAGCACTTAAAAAAAAATGATGAATTTGGCATTAGTCTAGGATCCCAAACTCAAGACATATTTATAGCCTATAGCCAAATTGCCTGACCCTCAATTCCCAATTCAGCTCCATCACTTCCCCCTTCTCATCTCCTTGTTTTTCTCCCTGATAACTCCCCAATCTATTTCCTAAATTTTCTCTCTTGAACACTCCCCTTAGAGTCCATCTTCACGCCACTTCGAACCTTCTAGAAGGCCAAAATTAAACTTCTAAAAATACTAAGCTAGGATTTGAACCTGGGATCTCCTTGCTAGCCACTAACGCCACCTCCCTACACCCTAAGTGGCGTCACTTAGGCATTCCACCACAAGGCTTTTTGATGCCATTTTCCCCTATTTTGATTTAAAAGCCTAACTACTCACAGCCCTGGTTCTTTTAATAATTACACTAAAATTCCTCCACCACAAAACTTGAACCCAGAACTTTTCCAACACACCTAGACACTCCAAATTCATTAAACCCTTAAAGCCAACATATCATTTGTCATTTTTTTACTCACTTAAAAATTTTATGAGACCAAAAGCCCAAAGCCCAATTCCTCTAGGCCCAAAATTTAGGGCGTTACAGTCCTCTAGCCTCATCAACACGCCACCAACCACTAGACGAGAAGTCATTTTATGACATGTTTTCCCTACCATTCCTTAAAACCCTTCTGGCCAAAGATAGGAGTTTCATCCCTAAAAAACAAAATTTTGTGGAAACCAACACTTGAATACATGACTTCCAAGACACTTCCAGAGCACACAACCACTAAGGCAAACATGCTTTTGTGTCACTTTCTTGCACAGCTAAAAATTTATGTACAGTCTCCTAACTGCACCCACTCAAGATTTAAAACTTTTAGGCTCAAAATTCAGGGTGTTACACTAATAGTTACGACCACTTTTGTTTCTGTAGAGGAGAGGCAATCTTGAAATCCTCGTCGAAAGTGATGTAACGATTCAAAGCCTTAACTTGATTTCCTTATTCTTCTTTCTTTAGATTACATGTTTTTATCAAGATTGAGAATGAAACTCCAAATATGTCGGTGACGTACGTCCCACATTCTCCCTATTAAAAAAGGTTCAATTTATATAAAAACAAAATCCTATTCATTATTTGGGCAATACCTACCACAGTTATTGAAATGCAACGTCATTTGTTGTTTCCAATTTCACTCTCTAGGAGAATTTTTCATTTTCCTAGTTCCATTACTTATTCCACTAAAAGCTTCCGTTCGTATTTCAGTAAAATTAGGCCGGAATGCTTACACCTAAAAAGTTAATGTTGAACAAAGAAGACAATAACCAAATTAGAGTCCCACGATAAGCATACATAGACTTAATTTCAGAACGGGAAATATTTTTGATGAACTAATTTTGAATTTCAATCATTTAGTTGCCATTTTCAATTTTATAAATATGATAAGTGTGATAAAAACTTTTTAACAACAACAAGGCTATAATATTTTACACGTCGCATAACTATTTCTATATTGTGGCACATACATATCACTGGAAGGGGAATCTGGTATAGCTCATTCAATTTTGAGATACACGTGAATTTTTAACCATCAACATAATGCATATGTGTGCCTATAATGCAAGTCTACTATATCCCATATTGCTTTTTCCATATGTTATTTTTTTCATATTATTGCCCCGGTGTTTGGTTTGGAGTGGACGTAATAGTTCAATCCTAGTTTCAATACAGAAACAAATGTACAACATAATCATCTTTATTGAACCTTGTTTTTGTGATCCATTTAATGCCATTTAAGAATTATAAAGGGAAGTCTAAATGTGTGTCTTTGAAATAATATTTAGATTTGTAGTAATTAAAATTAATGCTAATTAAACTGAAATATTGAATGTTCTAATTAAATTTAATTATTGAATGTTTTCTTTTATTGTAACGTATTCTAGTCTAATGTGTTTATAATACTTCCTATAAATGCCAGCTTTTTCCCCTGAAAATCTCGTTCAAAATAATTTTACAAACTAAATTTAACTAGTAACATTAGATTCGTGCAGTATGGCAAGCCTTATGTTTATTCCATACTAGTGGTTTTATTCTTAACTTGCGGGGTAGTAATGGCTACGAAGGAGAGCGACCAGATACTTAAGGAAAATAATTGTGAAACTAAAATGGGTTTGCCCTGTGTTCTAGAAGCTTTCACGAGTATTTTCAAGACAGGGAGTATTTCTAACAAGTGTTGCGGCGAACTTGTTGTGTTAGGAAAAGTTTGCCACTCAGCATTAGTAAAGAGGACTCTTGATAATCCTCTATTTAAAGACCTAAACCCAGTGACAATTACAGCGAAGAACATTCAGACATGGAATAATTGCCTTGCATTGATTGATTCACCATCTCTATCACAAACGATTACCGGATGTAAGGGCCCAAAATTGTTCTTTTGTCTTTATTTTTGATATTGTTCTGAAAGCTTCATTAAAATGTGTCATTAAATTTAAGCCTAGTTAAATAATGTTTAGTTGTACAGAAATTAGATGGTTCTATAGAAGCCATTACTTAATACACAATGATTTTATACATGCCATTGTTTTTAATTTTATAGCACTGGAACTCAGTAACCATCTTAAATCAAACAGTAGATATTACTTCATATTGTTTAAATTGACACAAATAACATTATTATAAACATTAAGTTCATTTCAATAATGTGGAATTGGAATGTTCTAGTGTTGTGTGAAAATGAAACAATCTCGATTCCTTGAAAGTCTTTATACAATTTAAATTCGCATTGCCTCTAAGGGAAAAATACCTTGACTTCTCGAAGTTTGGAAAAGACACATATCGTGCCACGAAATATCCTCCAAAGGATATGCACTATAATTTGTTATAGTTCCTTGCCTATGGACTCCTTTGTTTTATTTTCCATTTTCACTCCTTCGATACTAATCTAATAGTTATGACCACTTTCGTTTCCGTAGAGGAAAGGCAATCTTGAAATCCTCGTCGAAAGCGATATAACGATTCAAAGTCTTAATTTGATTTCCTTATTCTTCTTGCTTTAGATTACATGTTTTTATCAAGATCGAGAATAAAACTCCAAATATGTCAGTGATGTACATCCCACATTCTCCCTATTAAAAAAGGTTCAATTTATATAAAAACTAAATCCTATTCATTATTTGGGAAATAGCTAAGACAATTATTGAAATGTACCATCATTTACTGTTTCCAATTTCACTCTCTAGGAGAATTTTTCATTTTCCTAGTTCCATTACTTATTTCACTAAAAGATTCCATTCATATTCAAAAAAATTGGGCCAGAACGCTTACACCAAAAACGTTAACGTAGAACGAAGAAGAAAATAACCGAATTGGAGTCCCACGATAAAGACATACATCGACTTAACTTCAGAACGAGAAATATTTTTGATGAATTAATTTTGAATTTCAATCATTTAGTTGCCATTTTCCATTTTACAAATATGATAAGTGTGATAAAAACTTTTTAACAACAACAAGGTTATAAGATTTTACGCTTCGCATAACTATTTCTACATTGTGGCACATACATACCACTGGTAGGGGAATCTGATATAGATCATTCAATTTTGAGATACACGTGAATTTTTAACCATCAACATAACAAGTGCATACACAACTTCAAAAAATTAGAAACATAGAATGGCACACATAACGAATATGTGTGCCTGTAATGCAAGTGTACTACATCCCATATTACCTTTTCCATATGTTATTTTCTCCATATTATCGTCTAGATGTTTGGTTTGGAGTGGACGTAATAGTTCAATCCTAGTTTCACTGCAGAAACACATGTACGACATAATCATCTTTATGGAACCTTATTTTTGTGATCCGTTTAATGCCATTTAAGAATTATAAAGGGAAGTCTAAATGCGTGTCTTTGAATTAATATTTAGATTTGTAGTAATTAAAATTAATGCAAATTAAACTAAAATATTGAATGTTCCAATTAAATTAAAATATTGAATGTTTTCTTTTATTGTAACGTAGTTTAGTCTAATGTGGTTATAACACTTCCTATAAATGCCATTTTTTCCCCTGCAAATCTCGTTCGAAAAAATTTTACGAACCAAATTTAACAAGTAACATTAGATTCGCACAGTATGGCAAGCCTTAATGTTTATTTAGTACTACTGGTTTTATTCTTAACTTGCGGGGCAGTAATGGCTATGAAGGAGAATGACCAGATTATTAAGGCAAATAATTGTGACACTAAAATGGGTTTGCACTGTGTTATAGAAGCTTTCATGAGTACTTTCGAGACAGGGAGTATTTCTAACAAGTGTTACGGTGAACTTGTTGTGTTGGGAAAAGTTCGCCACTCAGCATTAGTAAAGAGGACTCTTGAAAATCCTCTATTCAAAGACCTAAACCCAGCGACAATTATAGCGAAGAGCATTCAGGCGTGGAATAATTGGCTTGCATTGATCGATTCACCATCTCCGTCTGCTTAAGGATATAGGATTGCTTAAGCTAACAAACTGTTACCAGACGTAAGGGGCCCAAAATTGTTCTTTTTTCTTTATTTTTGATATTTTTCTGAACGCTCCATTAAAACGTGTCATTAAATTTAAGCCTAGTTAAATTATTTTTAGTTGTACGAAAATTAAATGGTTCTATAGAAGCCATTACTTAATACACAATGATATTATACATGCCATTATTTTTAATTTTAAGCACTAGAACTCGGTAACCATCTCAAATCGAGCACTAGATATTGTTTCGCAATGTTTAAATTGACATAAATATCATTATTATAAACATTAAGTTCATTTCAATAATGTGGAATTGGAATGTTCTCGCGTGGTTTGAAATTGAAACAATCTTAATTCCTTGAAAGTCTTTATACAATTTAAATTCACATTGCTATTAATTGAAAAATAACTTGACCACTCGAAGTTTTGAAAACACAAATGTCGTGCCACGAAATATCCTCCAAAGAACGTGCAGTATATTTTGTAGTAGTTCCTTACCTATGGACTCCTTTGTTTCATTTTCCATTTTCACTCCTTTGATACTAATCTAATAGTTATTACCACATTCGTTTCCATAGAGGAGAGGCAATCTTGAAATCCTCGTCGAAAGTGATGTAACGTTTCAAAGTCTTAATTTGATTTCCTTATTCTTCTTGCTTTAGATTACATGTTTTTATCAAAATCGAGAATGAAACTCCAAATATGTCAGTGATGTACATCCCGCATTCTCCCTGTTAAAAAAGGTTCAATTTATATAAAAATTAAATCCTATTCATTACTTGGGCAACAGCTAAAAGAGTTATTGAAATGTACCATAATTTGCTGTTTCCAATTTCACTCTCTAGGAGAATTTTTCATTTTCCTAGTTCCATTACTTATTGCACTAAAAGATTCCATTCATATTCAGAAAAATTGGGCCAGAATGCTTACACCAAAAACGTTAACATAGAACGAAGAAGAACATAATCAAATTGGAGTCCAACGATAGAGACATACATCGACTTAACTTCATAACGGGAAATATTTTTTGATGAATTAATTTTGAATTTCAATCATTTAGTTTCCATTTTCCATTTTACAAATATGATAAGTGATAAAAACTTTTTAACAACAACAAGGTTATAAGATTTTACGCTTCGCATAACTATTTCTACATTGTGGCACATACATACCACTGGTAGGGGAATCTGATATAAATCATTCAATTTTGAGATACATGTGAATTTTTAACCATCAACATAATAAGTGCATACACAACTTCAAAAAATTAGAAACATAGAATGTCACACGAAACAAATATGTGTGCCTGCAATGCAAGTGTACTACATCCCATATTACTTTTTCCATATGTTATTTTCTCCATATTATCGTCCATGTATTTGGTTTGGAGTGGACATAATAGTTCAATCCTAGTTTTAATGCAGAGACACATGTACGATATAATCATCTTTATGGAACCTTATTTTCGTGATCCGTTTAATGCCATTTAAGAATTATAAAGGGAAGTTTAAATGCGTGTCTTTGAATTAATATTTAGATTTGTAGTAATTAAAATTAATGCAAATTAAACTGAAATATTGAATGTTCTAATTAAATTAAAATATTGAATGTTTTCTTTTATTGTAACGTAGTTTAGTCTAATGTGGTTATAAAACTTCCTATAAATGCCAGTTTTTCCCTTACAAATCTCGTTCGAAAAAATTTTACGAACCAAATTTAACAAGTAACATTAGATTCGCACAGTATGGCAAGCCTTAATGTTTATTTCGTACTACTGGTTTTATTTTTAACTTGCGGGGCAGTAATGGCTATGAAGGAGAACGATCAAATTATTAAGGCAAATAATTGTGACACTAAAATCGGTTTTCCCTGTGTTATAGAAGCTTTCATGAGTACTTTCAAGACAGGGAGTATTTCTAACAAGTCTCGCGGCGAACTTGTTGTGTTGGGAAAAGTTCACCACTCAACATTAGTAAAGAGGACTCTTGAAAATCCTCTATTCAAAGACCTAAACCCAGCGACAATTATAGCGAAGAGCATTCAGGCATGGAATAATTGGCTTGCATTGATCGATTCACCATCTCCGTCTGCTTAAGGATATAGGATTGCTTAAGCTAACAAACTGTTACCAGACGTAAGGGGCCCAAAATTGTTCTTTTTTTCTTTATTTTTGATATTTTTCCGAACGCTTCATTAAAACGTGTCATTAAATTTAAGCCTAGTTAAATTATATTTAGTTGTACGAAAATTAAATGGTTCTATAGAAGCCATTACTTAATACACAATGATATTATACATGCCATTATTTTTAATTTTAAGCACTAGAACTCTGTAACCATCTCAAATCGAGCACTAGATATTGTTTCACAAAGTTTAAATTGACATAAATATCATTATTATAAACATTAAGTTCATTTCAATAATGTGGAATTGGAATGTTATCGCATGGTTTGAAAATGAAACAATCTAAATTCCTTGAAAGTCTTTATACAATTTAAATTCACATTGCCATTAATGGAAAAATAACTTGACCACTCGAAGTTTTGAAAACACAAATGTCGTGCCACGAAATATCCTCCAAAGAATGTGCAGTATATTTTGTAGTAGTTCCTTACCTATGGACTCTTTTGTTTCATTTTCCATTTTCACTCCTTCAATACTAATCTAATAGTTATGACCACATTCGTTTCCATAGAGGAGAGGCAATCTTGAAATCCTCGTCGAAAGTGATGTAACGATTCAAAGTCTTAATTTGATTTCCTTACTCTTCTTGCTTTAGATTACATGTTTTTATCAAAATCGAGAATGAAACTCCAAATATGTCAGTGATGTACATCCCACATTCTCCCTGTTAAAAAAGGTTCAATTTATATAAAAATTAAATCCTATTCATTATTTGGGCAATAGCTAAAAGAGTTATTGAAATGTACCATCATTTGCTGTTTCCAATTTCACTCTCTAGGAGAAATTTTCATTTTCCTAGTTCCATTACTTATTGCACTAAAAGATTCCATTCATATTCAGAAAAATTGGGCCAGAATGCTTACACCAAAAACGTTAACGTAGAACGAAGAAGAACATAATCAAATTGGAGTCCCACGATAGAGACATACATCGACTTAACTTCAGAACGGGAAATATTTTTGATGAATTAATTTTGAATTTCAATCATTTAGTTGCCATTTTCCATTTTACAAATATGATAAGTGTGATAAAAACTTTTTAACAACAAGGTTATAAGATTTTACGCTTCGTATAACTATTTCTACATTGTGGCACATACATACCACTGGTAGGGGAATCTGATATAAATCATTCAATTTTGAGATACAGTGAATTTTTAACCATCAACATAACAAGTGCATACACAACTTCAAAAAATTAGAAACATAGAATGGCACACAAAACAAATATGTGTGCCTGCAATGCAAGTGTACTACATCCCATATTACTTTTTCCATATGTTATTTTCTCCATATTATTGCCCATGTAATTGGTTTGGAGTGGACGTAATAGTTCAATCCTAGTTTTAATGCAGAGACACATGTACAACATAATCATCTTTATGGAACCTTATTTTCGTGATCCGTTTAATGCCATTTAAGAATTATAAAGGGAAGTCTAAATACGTGTCTTTGAATTAATATTTAGATTTGTAGTAATTAAAATTAATGGAAATTAAACTGAAATATTGAATGTTCTAATTAAATTAAAATATTGAATGTTTTCTTTTATTGTAACGTAGTTTAGTCTAATGTGGTTATAAAACTTCCTATAAATGCCAGTTTTTCCCCTGCAAATCTCGTTCGAAAAAATTTTACGAACCAAATTTAACAAGTAACATTAGATTCGCACAGTATGGCAAGCCTTAATGTTTATTTCGTACTACTGGTTTTATTTTTAACTTGCGGGGCAGTAATGGCTATGAAGGAGAACGATCAAATTATTAAGGCAAATAATTGTGACACTAAAATGGGTTTGCCCTGTGTTATAGAAGCTTTCATGAGTACTTTCAAGACAGGGAGTATTTCTAACAAGTGTTGCGGTGAACTTGTTGTGTTGGGAAAAGTTCGCCATTCAACATTAGTAAAGAGGACTCTTGAAAATCCTCTATTCAAAGACCTAAACCCAACGACAATTATAGCGAAGAGCATTTAGACATGGAATAATTGGCTTGCATTGATCGATTCACCATCTCCATCTGCTTAAGGATATAGGATTGCTTAAGCTAACAAACTGTTACAAGACGTAAGGGGCCCAAAATTGTTCTTTCGTCTTTATTTTTGATATTGTTCTGAATGCTTCATTAAAACGTGTCATTAAATTTAAGCCTAGTTAAATTATATTTAGTTGTACGAAAATTAAATGGTTCTATAGAAGCCATTATTTAATACACAATGATTTTATACATGCCATTATTTTTAATTTTAAGCACTAGAACTCTGTAACCATCTCAAATCGAGCACTACATATTGTTTCGCAATGTTTAAATTGGCACAAATATCATTATTATAAACATCAAGTTCATTTCAATAATGTGGAATTGGAATGTTCTAGCGTGGTGTGAAATTGAAACAATCTAAATTCCTTGAAAGTCTTTATACAATTTAAATTCACATTGCCATTAATGGAAAAATAACTTGACTTCTTGAAGTTTTGAAAAGATACATGTTGTGCCACGAAATATCCGCCAAAGGACATGCACTATATTTTGTAGTAGTTCATTGCCTATGGACTCCTTTGTTTCATTTTCCATTTTCACTCCTTTGATATTAATCTAATAGTTATGATGGCTTTTGTTTCCGTAGAGTAGAGGCAATCTTGAAATCCTCGTAAAAAGTGATGTAACGATTCAAAGTCTTAACTTGATTTCCTTATTCTTCTTTCTTTAGATTAATTGTTTTTATCAGTGACGTACACCCCACATTCTCCCTATTAAAAAAGGTTCAATTTATATAAAAACTAAATCCTTTTCATTATTTGGGGAATACCTACTATATTTATAGAAATGTAACGTCATTTGTTGTTTCCAATTTAACTCTCTAAGAGAATTTTTCATTTTCCTAGTTCCATTACTTATTCCACTAAAAGCTTCCATTCATATTTTAGTAAAATTGGGCCGGAACGCTTACACCTAAAAATTTAACGTAGAACGAAGAAGATAATAACCGAATTGGACCCCACGATAGACATACATCGAATTAATTTTAGAACGGGAAATATTTTTGATAAATTAATTTTAAATTTCAATCATTTAGTTGCCATTTTCCATTTTACAAATATGATAAGTGTGATAAAAACTTTTTAACAACAACAAGGTTAGAAGATTTTACGCTTCGCATAACTATTTCTACATTGTGGCACATACATATCACTGGTAATGGAATCTGGTATAGCTCATTCAATTTTGAGATGCACGTGAATTTTTAACCATCAACATAACAAGTTCATACACAACTTAAAAAAATTAGAAACATAGGACGACACACATAAAGTATATGTCTGCCTGTAATGCAAGTGTACTATATCCCATATTACTTTTTCCATATGTTATTTTCTCCATATTGTCATCCAGGTGTTTGGTTTGGAGTGGACGTAATAGTTCAATCCTAGTTTCAACGCAAAACACATGTACGACATAATCATCTTTATTGAACCTTATTTCCGTGATTCGTATAATGCCATTTTAGAATTATAAAGGGAAGTATAAATGTGTGTCATTGAATTAATATTTAGATTTGTAGTAATTAAAATTAATGCTAATTAAACTGAAATATTGAATGTTCTAATTGAATTGAAATATTGAATGTTTTCTTTTATTCTAACGTATTCTAGTCTAATATAGTTATAACACTTCCTATAAATGCCAATTTTTTCCCCTACAAATAACGTTCGAAATATTTTTACAAACCAAATTTAACTAGTAACATCAGATTGGCACAGTATGGCAAGCCGTAATGTTTATTCTGTACTAGTGGTTTTATTCTTAACTTGCGGGGCAGTAATAGCTATGAAGGAGGATGACCAAATTATTAAGGAAAATAATTGTGAAACTAAAATGGGTTTGCCCTGTGTTCTAGAAGCTTTCACTAGTATTTTCAAGATAGGGAGTATTTCTAACAAGTGTTGCGGCGAACTTGTTGTGTTGGGACAAGTTTGCCACTCAGCATTAGTAAAGAGGACCCTTGAAAATCCTCTATTCAAAGACCTAAACCCAGTGACAATTATAGCGACAAGCATTCAGACATGGAATAATTGCCTTGCATTGATCGATTCACCATCTCTGTCTACTTAAGGATATAGAATTGCCTAAGCTAACAAACGGTTACCAGATGTAAGGGGCCTAAAATTGTTCTTTTGTCTTTATTTTTAATATTGTTTCGAAAACTTCAATAAAATGTGTCATTAAATTTCAGCCTTGTTAAATTATATTTAGTTGTACGGAAATTAATTGGTTCTATAGAATCCATTACTTAATACACTATGATTTTATACATGCTACTATTTTTAATTTTATAGCACTGGAACTCGGTAACCATCTCAAATCGAGCACTAGATATTGTTTCATATTGTTTCAATTGACACAAATATCATTATTATAAACATTAAGTTCATTTCAATACAGAGGAATTGGAATGTTCTAGCGTGGTGTGAAATTGAGACAGTCTTTATGTAACACCCTAAACCCGGCCTAGACATTATGACTGAATCTGATGTGCCACATCGAAGCGTTAAAAACATTTTCATATTCTTAATTCTAAAAACTTTTCTGGTGTTTAAAAGATGACTTCATCTTGGGTTAAAGTGAATGGAAGCTGTGCACTAGGTGGGAAATCAAAAAAGAGGAGGTGAGTCCATTAGACTGCTTAAGTACCAAGCTCCCTTCGGATCTAATCCTAGACATGCACACCACCATTGCCACACCTTAACTTAGTGTATATTCTTAGGAAATCAATTCAATTAAGCCCATTTTAAGCAAAGTGATTAATTTTGGAAAAACATTTTCGTTGCGAAAGTTTTGCTTTGTTGTCGTGATATTTTGAAATCAATTACTGTTTTTAAAAACGCGCCCTAAAGTTACTCAATTTCAACAGTTAAAAATAATAACATATCTATTCTAGCAAAACCTATCAAAACCATAAAAAATAATTAGAGAGGCCTTATTACAACTTAAAACCCAAAACATTTAAGAAAAAGGAAATCTTTCTAATTCACCAGTAGAAAACTGAAATTTGTAGAACGTGTGGCCACTCCGAATCTCTCATAGCACCAAGCCCACTATGGTTGGGGATTACCTGCATGGATGAAAATAAGGGGTGAGTTTGGGGAAACTCAGTGTGTAAAATAATCTAACCATAGTCTAAGTCAGCTCAAAACACAGAGACAGATTAATTTGGCCTTAGCCCAGAACATATTTCAGAGTGAAGCCCATGCCCATAGCAGAACAGAATAAATATTACATGTTTATGCAGAAACCCAACCCAAATCAAACCATATGTACCCCCATCCAACCTTACACCTTGTGGGGAGACTACTCGACCCACCCAACCGCTACACGCCACAGAATTTGCAGCATGGGTCGCGAGCAGAATAATGTGGCGGTCACGAGATGAGATATTTATGGCAGAGCCACCAGAACAGATATTTGTGGCAGAGCCACCAGATCAGATAATTGTGGCATAGCCACCAGGATGCTTCCTCCATAATATAACCCATGTCACCATGCAACAGATATACAAATCATGGCATACAGAATCAGATCATCATGCATTTCAGTCAAAATTAACCCTAGGGGTATAATGGTTATTTTACACCTAGGGGTATAATGGTAATTTTTCATACTTAGGGGTATTCTAGTAATTTAACTATTTTAAGGTTTTCATTCATATTTCTACCATTTACGTACTAACAGAAACACTTACCGAGCGTTCTTACCGTATTGGGCCCGTTGGCCCATTAACCCGATTTTGGCCCATTAAGCCCAAAAATATCGAAATGCACGAATTCGCGCGTACTGTAGTCTTATCACTTCAGATTACTGAATATGTTAATCCACTTATCTTACGAGCATTCGCACACTCGCAAGTTCACGAAATACTAATTTTCTGGCGTTTTGGCTTTTCGGCTTTTGCCGATCTAGTCTATGAGAGGGTGTCAGTTACACACCTATTTGCGATGATATGCTGACGAGTTCCACACACGAGTTTCCTATAGTCAATTACTAGTATGTTAACTATGAATCCAATAGCAACTTATGTACAAAAACCCTTACCAAATATCAGCCATTAACACTTTAGGCGCTAACAATCCTACCTTTGCCGAAACTAGTTACTAGGTTTAGATCTAGTTGTTCCGCTTGTCTAAGCCTTCGATCAGCAGCCTCTAGATCACACTAACACCAAAAAAAACCATGGTTACAACCCTTAGAGCCCTAGGCTCCAATCGACAGCCTCCCTAAGTCTTTAGGGATTTTGACTTTTCCAAATCTCGAAATAAAGAATAGATTTGAGTACTTACCACCGGTTCTTTCAGCCAACGATTCCACTTCAGTTCCTATTCAGTTCTGATGCAGATCTAACCTTTAAACACTATCAGAAATTGAATCTTAGAAATCTATAGATTCGGCTATATGCCCCTAGGCCTATGGTGTTTTCTGCTTTTTTTGAAACTGTGAAGAACAGATGATTTAATATGAGGATTTTTTAGTGGTTTTGTCGACAAGGGTTAGGGTTTAAAGGATGTGAAAATCGGCCAAGAAAGATGAAGAAAGATAGAAGGGTTTGGCTAGAAGAAATCGACACAAGTAATAACTTTTTAGGGATTCGGCTTTTATGGCAATCGGTTATAGAGGTTTAGAAAGATTGGGAATTGATGAGTAGAATGGTAGGGATAGTTCGGCTAAAGAGAAAAAAGAAGAAGAAAAGAGGATGGAAGAAGAGAGGAGAAACAATGAAGGTCGATCTAAAAAAAATAACAGTAGATATGAATGGTCCCAACCTAAATCGACTAATCACTTAAAAATATTCAAAACTAAACAAAAACAAAAATAACCCATACACTAAAATTTTAAGAGTTTTTCGGCATTTAATTGCCTATAGCCGAATTGGTACTGCCATGAATCCCATTTCGGCATAAAATCCTTCCCAAGCTCAAATTCCATATTTTCCTCCTTAATTTCAGCCACTACCAATTTAAATTCCATCCAACTTTTTTGCACCACCAGTAGCAGTCCACTGTTTGACCGACTCAATCCATTGCTAGGAGAGTTTCGGTCAAACTCTAACTCTCCCCCACGTGAGCAGCAAAATTAGCCCTTTGCGCGCACAGCAGCTCGAACTCCGAACCCCTCCTGTCCCTGTGCTCCACATCCTGCTGCTGGCCACTGCACCAAGCTTTCCTCTACAACATAATAGGGTCACAATTAATCTTAATCCATTCCTGCTGAGGCCTCGGTTACTTACGAAATAAAAAGGAAATTTCGCCTGCTACACCCCTCGAACCTGCGACCTTCTAAACCCACACATACGCTTCTTGCCACTGCACTAAAGTTTCTTTCATGTCACGATCTTCTCATAATTATTTATAAACCTTACCTGCTTCAGTTCTGGCCCGTTTAAAAGGAAAACAAAATATGCTACTTACCAGACTCGAACCCCTAATCACATGCACACTATTAACGCCTCCTTGCCACTTGACCATGTGCCTCTTTTGTGTTACCTTTCCTCCTGAGATATTTATAAGGCCTCCTTGCGGCAATTCCTAGTTGTAAAATAAAACAACCATTTGCGCACGCCATGCCTTGAACCCAGGCACCTCCTACGCCTTCCTAGCGTGCTTAGTCATTGGGCCGGGTGCTCCTTTTATGCTAAAACTCAGCCCAAATTATTAATAAGGCTTACTGCCTAGATTCTCTTAAGAGGCAAAATTTAAGAATTTTTCTAAAGCTATGGCCCGAGCCCGGACTTTTTTCCACATTATAAGCCCTTCGTATTTTATTTAATTACTAATCTAAACTAAACATAATATTAATAATAATACTTAATTAGAACATCCAAACTATTCGGGCCGTCTTCTACCTGAACCCAGACTCAAGGCCCAATACTTTCTAGGCCTAATTTTTGGGGTGTTACAACTCTATCCCCCTTAAAAAAATTTCGTCCTTGAAATTTCAAACTATCAACTAACCGTATTACTCAAGTCAAACCACTATGCTTCCACTGCGCACTCTGATTAAAAATAATTCTTAGTACGACGCAGAACATCTAATTACCAAAGTAAAGAAACATTTACCAATCACGCATACAACTCGTAACACACACTTAAATAGAATAAGCTTGGCAATCCTGAGCTCGATGCTCCTTGGACCCACATCTAAAGCATGCTCTTGTCTTCTTATGGCATTCACCCGGATGAAGCCCGTTGCAGTTCTTACAGGTTGGGAAGTTTGGTCGTGTCTTAACATGTTTCACAGAACGAGGCTCGGTCGTCTGAGAACTAAAATCCTTCCTCTTCTTACACTCCAAGCACCCTGCTTGAAGCGTTTCCCTAATTTCCTTAATCTTGGTCTCCAATACTTCTTCTACCACTTTTCTTACTAACTTAGCCAGTGCCTCAGTCCCAAGCTCCGAGTTACCGCTACCCGAAGTTGGTAGACTTTGCTTACCCTCAGAATCCATATCAACACTCTACATTTTCAGCATGCATAACCATAACTACCAAGATCTCGATTCAAAAATTTCAGTACTTATTCATATGTTTTATGCAGAGATAGTATTTTAAAGTTTCTACTTTCACAGAATCGTGGCCTAGCTATAGTCTCAGTATTCTAGGGTTTTTATTATTACCTTAGCTATAATGATGTGGTCTCAGTTCTATCTACAGTAATACAGTGTAGTATGAGTAATAGGAATACTTACAGACTTGGGCCAGAGAGTCAGGGTGCCACCTTCTTGGAATCTGAATTTGAAAACTGAGTTTTGCAATCTTTGTAAAAAATTTTATTTTTCAAAATTCTTTGTTTTTATAGACCCATTCCACAGTGGAGTTGTTGCAACCGGGCTCTGATACCACTAAATGTAACACCCCAAACCCGGCCTAGACGTTATGACCGAATCCAACGTGCCACATCGAAGCATTAAAAACATTTTCATATTCTTAAATCTAAAAACTTTTCTAGTGTTTAAAAGATGACTTCATCATGGGTTAAAGTGAATGGAAGCTGTGCACCAGGTAGGAAACCGAAAAAGAGGAGGTGAGTCCATTAGACTGCTTAAGTACCAAGCTCCTTTTGGATCCAATCCTAGACATGCACACCACCATTGCCACACCTTAACTCAGTGTATATTCTTAGGAAATCAATTCGATTAAGCCAATTTTAAGAAAAGTTTTGCTTTGTTGTCGTGATATTTTGAAATCAATTACTGTTTTTAAAAATGCGCGCTAAAGTTACTCAATTTCAACAGTTAAAAATAATAACATATCTATTTTAGCAAAACCTATCAAAACCATAAAAAATAATTAGAGAGGCCTTATTACAACTTAAAACCCAAAACATTTAAGAAAAAGAAAATCTTTCTAATTCACCAGAAGAAAACTGAAATTTGTAGAACGTGTGGCCACTCCAAATTTCTCGCAGTACCAAGCCCACTATGGTTGGGGATTACCTGCATGGATGAAAATAAGGGGTGAGTTTGGGGAAACTCAGTGTGTAAAATAATCCAACCATAGTCTAAGTCAGCTCAAACCACTGAGACAGATTAAGTTGGCCTTAGCCTAGAACAGATTTCAGAGTGAAGCCCATAGGCCCATAGCAGGACAAAACAGATATTACATGTTTATGCAGAAACCCAACCCAAATCCAACCATATGCACCCCCGTCCAACCTTACACCTTGTGGGGAGACTACTCGACCCACCCAACCGCTACACGCCATAGAATTTGCAGCATGGCTGCCAGAACAGATAATGTGACAGAGTCACCAGATACAGATATTTATCGTAGAGCCACCAGAATAGATATTTGTGGCAGAGTCACCAGATCAGATAATTGTGGCATAGCCACCAGGACACTTCTCCATAATATAACCCATGTCCCCATGCAACAAATATACAAATCTTGGCATACAGAATCAGATCATCATGCATTTCAGCCAAAATTAACCCTAGGGGTATAATGGTCATTTTGCACCTAGGGGGATAATGGTAATTTTTCATACTTAGGGATATTCTAGTAATTTAACTATTTCAGGGCTTTCACGCATATTTCTACCATTTAGGTACTAACAGAAACACTTACCGAGTTTCTTATCCTATTGGGCCCGTTGGCCCATTAACCGGATTTTGGCCCATTAAGCCCAAAAATATCAAAATATACGAAATCGTACGTACTGTAGTCTTATCAGTTCAAATTACCGAATATAGTAGTCCACTTATCTTACGAGCATTCGCACACTCGCAAGTTCACGAAATGCTGATTTTTCGACGTTTTGGCTTTTCGGCTTTTGCCGATCTAGTCTATGAGAGGGTGTCAGTTACACACCTGTTTGTGACGATATGCTGACGAGTTCCACACATGAGTTGCCTACAGTCAATTACTAGTATGTTAACTATGAATCCAATAGCAACTTATGTACAAAAACCCTTACCAAAAATCGGCCATTAACACTTTAGGCGCTAACAATCCTACCTTTGCCGAAACTAGTGACTAAGTTTAGATCTAGTCATTCCACTTGTCCAAGCCTTTAATCAGCAGCCTCTAGATCACACTAACACCAAAACAAAACCATGGTTACAACCCTTAGAGCCCTAGGCTCCAATCGATAGCCTCCCTAAGTCTTTAGGGATTTCGACTTTTCCAAATCTCGAAATAAAGAATAGATTTGAGTACTTACCACCGGTTCTTTTAGCCAACGATTCCACTTCAGTTTCTAATCTGTTTTGATGCAGATCTAACCTTTAAACACTAGCAGAAATTGAATCTTAGAGATCTATAGATTCGGCTATATGCCCCTAGCCTTATGGTGTTTTCTGCCTTTTTTGAAACTGTGAAGAATAGATGATTTAATATGAGGATTTTGTAGTGGTTTTGTCGATAGGGGTTGGGGTTTAGAGGTGAAAATCAGCCAAGAAAGGTGAAGAAAGATAGAAGGGTTTGTCTAGAAGAAATCGACACAAGCAACAACTTTTTGGGGATTCGACTTTTATGGCAATCGGTTATAGAGGTTTAGAAAGATTGGGAATGGATGAGTAGAATGGTAGGGATGGTTCGGCTAAAGAGGAAAAAGAAGAAGAAAAGAGGATGGAAGAAGAGAGGAGAACAACAAAGGCCGATCTCAAAAAAATAATAGTAGATATGAATGGCCCCAACCTAAATCGAGTAATCATTTCGAGCCGTCTTCTACCCGAACCCAGACTCAAGGCCCAATACTTTCTAGGTGTTCTAATTAATTATTATTATTATTAATATTATGTTTAGTTTAGATTAGTAATTAAATAAAATACGAAGGGCTTATAGTGTGGAAAAAAGTCCGGGCTCGGGCCATAGCTTTAGCAAAATTCTTAAATTTTGCCTCTTAAGAGAATCTGGGAAGTAGGCCTTATTAATAATTTAGGCTGAGTTTTAGCATAAAAGGAGCACTTGGCCCAGTGGCTAAGCATGCTAGGAAGGCATGGGAGGTGCCTGTGTTCAAGGCACAGCGTGCGTAAATGGTTGTTTTATTTTACAGCCAGGAATTGCTGCAAGGAGGAAAGGTGACACGAAAAAGGCACGTGGTCAAGTGGCAAGGGGGTGTTAAGAGTATGCATGTGGTTAGGGGCTCGAGTCTGGTAAGTAGCATATTTTGTTTTATTTTTAAACGGGCCAGAACTGAAGCAGGTAAGGTTTATAAATAATTATGAGAAGATCGTGACATGAAAGGAACTTCGGGGCAGTGGCAAGAAGCGTATGTCTAGGTTTAGAAGGTCGCAGGTTCGAAGGGTGTAGCAGGCGGAATTTCCTTGTTATTTCGCAAGTAACCAAGGCCTCAGCAGGAATGGATTAAGATTAATTGTGACCCTATTATGTTGTAGAGGAAAGCTTGGTGCAGTGGCCAGCAGCAGGATGTGGAGCGCAGGGACAAGAGGGGGTTTGGAGTTCGAGCTGCTGTGCGCGCAAAGGGCCAATTTTGCTGCTCACGTAGGGAGAGTCAGAGTTTGACCGAAACTCTCCTAGCAGTGGCTTGAGTCGGTCAAGCGGTGGACTGCTGCTGGTGGTGCAAAGAAGTTGGATGGAATTTAAATTGGTAGTGGCTGAAATTAAAGAGGAAAATATAGAATTTGAGCTTGGGAAGGATTTTATGCCGAAATAGGATTCATGGCAGTACCAATTCGGCTATAGGCAATTAAATGCCGAAAAACTCTTAAAATTTTGGTGTATGGGTTGTTTTTCTTTTTGTTTAGTTTTGGGTATTTTTAAGTGATTAGTCGATTTAGGTTAGGGCCATTCATATCTACTGTTATTTTTTTTGGATCGACCTTCATTGTTTCTCCTCTCTTCTTCCATCCTCTTTTCTTCTTCTTTTTCCTCTTTAGCCGAACCATCCCTACCATTCTACTCATCCATTATAACCTATTGCCATAAAAGCCGAATCCCCGAAAAGTTGTTGCTTGTGTCAATTTCTTCTAGCCAAATCCTTCTATCTTTCTTCATCTTTCTTGGCCAATTTTCACATCCTCTAAACCCCAACCCCTGTCGACAAAACCTGTAACACCCCAAACCCGGCCCAGACGTTACGACCGAATTCAGCGTGCCACATGGAAATGTTGCTAACGTTTTATCAAAAATCTCTTTATTAGGGTTTAAAGAATGTTAATGTTTTAAGCTTAAGTGAATGGAAGCTGTGCACCAGGTAGGAAGCCAGAAAAGAGGAGGTGAGTCTGTTGGACTGCTTCAGTACCAAGCTCTTCCCGGATCCAATCCTAGGCATGCACACATCCACTGCCACGCTTAAAACATATTACTTGTTTACGAACATTAAATTTAGTTAGATCTATTTACAAAAATCATTTACTTTGCGGAAGCTTAGCTTGATCATCGTGATATTTTGAAAGCAAGTAGTTTTTATAATACGCATCCTAGTGCTAACCCGTTTAATAATCCCAAAATAAAAATAATTAAAAGAGCGGCCTTATTATAACTTTAAGCAAAATGAAAATAATCAAAAGTAAAAAAAAATGATAACTTATTTAAAACCAGAAATTAATCTTCATGGCCACTCTGAATCCCGCCTAGCTCCAAGTCCACCAACTAGGGCTCACATGCAAGGATGGAAGAGAAAGGGGTGAGTTTGGGAAACTCAGTGTGTACAAAAACCCATCTAAAGCCCAAGTCAGCTCAAGCCCATTGGGCCTAAGCCCCAATTAGATAACAGTGTCTAGCAGACCGAAGCCCTTTTTAGAATACAGTAAACTGGGCCATAGCCCCTTTTAAGATAACAGTGTGGCCCATAGGCCCAATTCAGTAACACATGTAACAATAGTAATAATGGATGCAAGCCTATCTGGGGAGACTACTCAACCCACCCAACATTTGCTGACTGCACCGTGCATTTCATTTCTACACTCCATGTGGGGAATATCTCAACCCACCTAGCCCTACACTCCACAGTTGCAGCATTGCTGCTCAGTTATCGGTAAGGTGAGGCAAAGCCTCCAGTACGTGGACAAGCCACTTTCAATACTTTCTCCATCAATATCCTAGTCTCATGCAACAGATAATAATAATAACATGACATGCAGTAAACAGTAACAGTCAATCATGCATTTTGGTCAACTTTAACCCTAGGGGTATATCAGTAATTTTGCTCCTAGGGGTAAATCCGTAAACTTTCCCACCTATAAAGGTATTTCAGATATTTTATCAGTTTTAAGCAGTTTGAATCCACAGTCTAATAGAACTTATTTATTTGCCCCTTTTTTTGTTATCTTACCCATATGGACCCTTAAGCCCATTGGGCCCACTTAGTCTATTGAGGCTCAATTACCGAAGTTCACAAAATTTCACATGCATCTAGCTTACCACTTTGCGATGCCAGATCTAATAATTTCTACACGTCTTGTGAGCACTCGCACACTCAAAAGCCCATGAAATGCCGAAATTTTGGCACTTCAGCTTTTGCCGAATTATACTATTAAAGGGTGTTCGATATGCACCTGTTTCGCGAGGACTACTACTGAGATCCCTTACGATGTCCTACAATTGATTAGCACAGTTCTTAGATTGCAAACCACAACCACCAAACCCAATATTCACTTACCCATATTCGAACCATGTCCCTAAAAGCCTTTAAAACCTTACCTTTTTGCCAAAATCGATAGCTAGCTCCGAATTTGATTTCTCCAACGATCCAAGCCTTCAATCCAACACTTAAGAAGACACTAATAACCGAAAGAAATCATCAGTTAAAGACCCCTAGAGCCCTATGCCCAAATCAACAGCCTCCCTAGATTTTAGGGACTTCGGCTTTTCCTAACATTGTAAAATAAGACCATATCTGAGATGATGAGCACTTACCACTTACTCCTTTTTGATTTCCACGCAAATTTGATGCAGATTTATCCTTTAAACTACAATAGAACTCAAATCCAGGAGTTTTTGAAGTTTGGCTGTAAGCCCCCAAATCTATGGTATTTTTGGCTTTGGGGTGATGAAGAAGATGATGATGTGAGGCTATAATCTTGAAGTAGAGTTGCCGACAGATATTTAGGGTTTAGAAAAGATGATTTTTGATTAAAAGGAAAAAAACTATTGAAAGATATGGCTTTTAAGAAATCGGCACAAGAGGAATCAAGTTTTTGGGATTTCGGGATTTGAGGCAATCGATTTTAGTCTTAAAAATAATGGAGGGAAAGTGGTGTAGAGTAGGGTGGTTGAAGGATTCGGCTATGGGAGAAAGAAGAAGAAAAGAATAGCAAATGGAGAGAAAAAGAAAAATAAAAGTAGAGGAAGGGTGATCAGAAAACGGCTCACTTACCCCCTACTGCCGAATTTATACAAGTACAAACCCTAGCCGAATTTTTCCCTCCTAGAGAAACCCTTGGCCGACCATCTCTTACTCTTCAAGAGTCCACTATTCGGCCATCACAGCTCTCCCCAATCAGCTCCTAAATTCTCTCCCTTATCCCCCCTTGCTCAATCTCCTGACCAACTCAAACTCCTCCTGACAGATTTTTACTTGGATTCCATTTCTTCCCTTTTCTGTACATAAAAATTAATTCCCTTATTTGCTATCATTGTGACTTGAACCTCAGTTCTCCTTGATCATCCACACGCCACCTCTAAGCTCCTTAGTGGCGTCACTTAGCCAACTCACCACAGGCTTCCTTGTGTTTTATTTTACACAATTAATACTTAAAACCCAGTTACCCAGAACCCCTCTTTCTTATAAATTTAAAATTATTAAAATTACCAGATTCTAACTTAAACTTGGGCCTTCTAGAGGCCCACTATCCTACTTAAACCTATGCCAAGCAGACAGAACATAAAATTTTAAATTTTACCAACATTTTCAGAATTCTCGAAAATTGGGGCATTATAAAACCACTACAAAATCCTCATATTAAATCATCTATTCTTCACAATTTCAAAAAAAGCCGAAAACACCATAGGCCTAGGGGCATATAGCCAAATCTATAGATCTCTAAGATTCAATTTCTACTATTGTTTAAAGGTTAGATCTGTATCAGAACTGAATAGGAACTGAAGTGAAATCGTTGGCTGAAAGAACCGGTGGTAAGTACTCAAATCTAATCTTTATTTCGAGATTTGGAAAAGTCGAAATCCCTAAAGACTTAGGGAGGCTGTCGATTGGAGCCTAAGGCTTTAAGGGTTGTAACCATGGTTTTGTTTTGGTGTTAGTGTGATCTAGAGGCTGCTGATTGAAGGCTTGGACAAGCGGAATGACTAGATCTAAACCTAGTCACTAGTTTCGGCAAAGGTAGGATTGTTAGCGCCCAAAGTGTTAATGGCCGATTTTTGGTAAGGGTTTTTGTACATAAGTTGCTATTGGATTCATAGTTAACATACTAGTAATTGACTGTAGGCAACTCATGTGTGGAACTCATCAGCATATCGTCGCAAACAGGTGTGTAACTGACACCCTCTCATAGACTAGATTGGCAAAAGCCGAAAAGCCGAAACGTCAGAAACTCGGTATTTCGTGAACTTGCGAGTGTGTGAATGTTCGTAAGATAAGTGGATTAACATATTCATTAATCTGAAGTGATAATACTGCAGTACACGCGATTTCGTGCATTTCGATATTTTTGGGCTTAATAGGCCAAAATTGGGTTAATGGGCCAACGGGCCCAATACGATAAAAACGCTCAGTAAGTGTTTCTGTTAGTACGTAAATGGTAGAAATATGCATAAAAACCCTAAAATAGTTAAATTACTAGAATAACCCTAAGTATGAAAAATTACCATTATACCCTGAGGTGTAAAATGACCATTATACCCCTAGGGTTAATTTTGACTGAAATGCATGATGATCTGATTCTGTATGCCATGATTTGTATATCTGTTGCATGGGGACATGGGTTATATTATGGAGGAAGCGTCCTGGTGGCTATGCCACAATTATCTGATCTGGTGACTCTGCCATAAATATTTGTTCTGGTGGCTCTGCCACAAATATCTGTATCTGGTGACTCTGTCACATTAATCGCTCGCGACCATCATGCTGCAAATTTTGTGGCGTAGAAGCGGTTGGGTGGGTCGAGTAGTCTCCCCACAAGGTGTAAGGTTGGACGGGGTGAATATGGTTGGATTTGGGTTGGGTTCGCATAAACATGTAATATCATTGCTCGTTCTCTACTATGGGCCTATGGGCATCACTCTAAAATCTGTTCTGGGCTAAGGCCAACTTAATCTGCCTCTGTGGTTTGAGCTGACTTAGACTATGGTTGGATTATTTTACACACTGAGTTTCCCCAAACTCACCCCTTATTTTCATCCATGCAGGTAATCCCCAACCATAGTGGGCTTGGTGCTGCGAGGGATTCGGAGTGACCACACGTTCTGCAAATTTTAGTTTTCTTCTGGTGAATTAGACAGATTTCCTTTTTCTTAAATGTTTTGGGTTTTAAGTTGTAATAAGGCCTCTCTAATTAATTTTTATGGTTTTGATAGGTTTTGCTAGAATAGATATGTTATTATTTTTAACTGTTGAAATTGAGTAACTTTAGGGCGCGTTTTTAAAAACAGTAATTGATTTCAAAATATCACGACAACAAAACAAAACTTCTGCAACGAAAATGTTTTTCCAAAATTAATCACTTTTATTAAAATGGGCTTAATCGAATTGATTTCCTAAGAGTATACACTAAGTTAAGGTGTGGCAATGGTGGTGTGCATGTCTAGGATTGGATCCGAAGGGAGCTTGGTACTTAAGTAGTCTAATGGACTCACCTCCTCTTTTCCGGTTTTCTACCTAGTGCACAGCTTCCATTCACTTTAACCCATGATGAAGTCATCTTTTAAACACTAGAAAAGTTTTTAGATTTAAGAATATGAAAATGTTTTTAACGCTTCGATGTGGCACGTCGGATTCGGTCATAACGTCTAGGCCGGGTTTGGGGTGTTACACTTGATGCCCTGAAAGTCATTATACAATTTAAATTCACATTGCCATTAAGGAAAAATACCTTGACTTCTCGAAGTTTTGAAAAGACACATATCGTGCCACGAAATATCCTCCAAAGGACATACACTATAATTTCTAATGCAAGTGTACTATATCCCATATTGCTTTTTCCATATCTCATTTTCTCCATATTATCGTCCAGGTGTTTGGTTTGCAGTGGATGTAATAGTTCAATCCTAGTTTCAACACAGAAACACATGTACAACATAATCATCTTTATTGAACCTTATTTTTGTGATCCGTTTAATGCCATTTAAGAATTATAAAGGGAAGTACAAATATGTGTCTTTGAATTAATATTTAGATTTGTAGTAATTAAAATTAATGCTAATTAAACTGAAATATTGAATGTTCTAATTAAATTGAAATATTAAATGTTTTCTTTTAGTGTAACATATTCTAGTCTAATGTGGTTATAACACTTCCTATAAATGCCAGTTTTTTCCCCTGCAAATCTCGTTCAAAATTAATTTTACGAACCAAATTTAACTAGTAACATGAGATTCGCACAGTATGGCAAGCCTTAATGTTTATTCCGTATTAGTGGTTTTATTCTTAACTTACGGGGCAGTAATGGCTACGAAGGAGAACGACCAAATTATTAAGGAAAATAATTGTGACACTAAAATGAGTTTGCCCTGTATTATAGAAGCTTTCACAAGTATTTTCAAGACAGGGAGTATTTCTAACAAGTGTTGTGGTGAACTTGTTGTGTTGGGAAAAGTTTGACACTTTGCATTAGTAAAGAGGACTCTTGAAAATCCCCAATTCAAAGACCTAAACCTAACGACAATTATAGCAAAGAGCATTCAGACATGGAATAATTGCCTTGCATTGATCGATTCACCGTCTTTGTCTAGATAAGGATACATGATTGCTTAAGCTAACAAACGATTACCATACGTAAGGGGCCCAAAATTGTTCTTTTGTCTTTATTTTTGATATTGTTTCGAAAGCTTCATTAAAATGTGTCATTAAATTTAAGCCTAGTTAAATTATATTTAGTTGTACGGAAATTAAATGGTTCTATAGAAGCCATTACTTAATACACTATGATTTTATACATGCCATTATTTTTAATTTTGTAGTAGTAGAACTCAGTAACCTTCTCAAATCGAGCACTAGATATAGTTTCACAGTGTTTAAATTGACACAAATATCATTATTATAAACATTAATTTCATTTCAATAATGTGGAATTGGAATGTTCTAGCATGGTGTGAAATTGAAACAATCTCGATTCCTTGAAAGTCTTTATACAATTAAATTCACATTGCCTTTAATGGAAAAATACCTTGACTTCTCAAAGTTTTGAAAAGACACATATCTTGCCACGAAATATCCTCCAAAGGACATGCATTATAATTTGTAATAGTTCCTTGCCTATGGACTCCTTTGTTTCATTTTTCATTTTCACTCCTTCGATACTAATCTAATACTTATGATCGCTTTCGTTTCCGTTAAGGAGAGCCAATCTTGAAATCCTCGTCAAAAGTGATGTAACGATTCAAAGTCTTAACTTGATTTCCTTATTCTTCTTTCTTTAGATTAATTGATTTTATCAAGATCGAGAGTGAAACTCCAAATATGTCGGCAACGGATGTCCCACATTCTCCCTATTAAAAAAGGTTAGATTTATATAAAAACTAAATCCTAACCATTATTTGGGCAATACCTACGAGAGTTATAGAAATGTAACATCATTTGTTGTGTCCAATTTCACTCTCTAAGAGAATTTTTCATTTTCCAAATTCCATTACTTATTCTACTAAAAGCTTCCATTCATATTTCTGTAAAATTGGGCCGAAACGATTACACCTAAAAAGTTAACCTAGAACGATGAAGACAATAACTGAATTGGAGTCCTACGATAAAGACATACATCGACTAAATTTCAGAACGGGAAATATTTTTGATGAATTAATTTTGAATTTCAATCATTTAGTTGCCATTTCCCATTTTACAAAAATGATAAGTGTGATAAAAACTTTTTAACAACAACAAGGTTATAAGATTTTATGCTTCGCGTAACTATTTCTACATTGTGGCACATACATATCACTGGTAGAGGAATCTGGTATAGCTTATTCAATTTTGAGATACACGTGAATTTTTAACCATCAACATAACAAGTGGATACACAACTTGAAAAAATTAGAAAAATCGGACTGCGCACATAATGAATATGTGTGCCTGTACTAAAAGTGCACTATATCCCATATTGCTTTTTCCATATCTTATTTTCTCCATATTATCGTCCAAGTGTTTGGTTTGGAGTGGACGTAATAGTTCAATCCTAGTTTCAATGCAGAAACACATGTACAACATAAACATCTTTATTGAACCATATTTTCGTGATTCGTTTAATGCCATTTAAGAATTATAAAGGGAAGTATAAATGTGTGTCTTTGAATTAATATTTAGATTTTTAGCAATTAAAATTAATGCTAATTAATTGAATGTTCTAATTAAATTGAAATATTGAATGTTTTCATTTATTGTAATGTATTCTAGTCTAATATGGTTATAATACTTCCTATAAATGCCTTTTTTCCCCTGTAAATGTCGGTCGAAATTAGTTTTACGAACCAAATTTAATTAGTAACATCAAATTCGCTCAGCATGGCAAGCCTTAATATTTATTCCGTACTGGTGGTTTTATTCTTAACTTATGGGGTAGTAATGGCTATGAAGGAGAACGACCAGATTATTAAGGAAAATAATTGTGAAACTAAATGGGTTTGCTGAATGCCCCGAATTTTGGCCTTAGAAGTATTAGGTCTTGAGCATGGGAATAGATAGGTGGCTGCACATAAATATTTAGTTGTGCAATAAGTGACACAAATCAGTATCTCCTTCAGTGGTTAAGTGTTCTGGGAAGTATTTGTATATGCTATTTACCAAGCCTCTTTGCCACCCTTACTTACACAACTTACACAATAGCAACCAAAACCAATATAATACTATCTCATGCAACCCAATTCAGCCACAATAGACAACATTCCATTTGTGCATTTTACTCAACCATGAAAATAACATCATTCCATACAAATCAAAATGAATATTAGACATCATTCAAGGCTTAATACAAAATGAGAGATTTATTTCAAGCCAACACATTTGGCCAAATTAATAATAACACAAAAGACAAGTCTAGTTCCCTATACATGCCATATTCAAAAATATAAGTCAAACTATACCGAATGCTTTGATTGATAGTGTGATCGATATCTCTGACTTCTGTTGATTCTTAAGCTAGATAGGCGACACTATAAGAAAATGAATAAGGAGAGGGAGAAAGCATAAAGCTTGTAAGTTGCACATAAATAAATATACAACACAACTTTACCATTCATCAACAAGCTCATAATACACAAGTGGGTATAAGTAAAACTTACTCATCAATATTCAATACACATCATATAGCATATATTAAGCTCACAATTCATACATACCAAATAGGTACTTGTACCACTCAGAATACGGTTATACTTTCCTCAATAACTAGAAATCACTGTTGAACCATTTGGAACACTATCGGATATCCATTAAGCCTCAAACATGGGTAAGGTGTCGATGCCATGACCCAGACATGGTCTTACACTGGCTTACGTCTCGAGGCCGATGCATGTCCCACACATGTCTTACACTAGCACTCGTCTCAATGCTGATGCCATGTCCCAGAGATTGTCTTACACTGGCTCTCATAATTTGGCCGATGCATGCCCAGACATGTCTTACACTAGCTCACACAAGTGACCCCATCGTCAGGGCATGAATATCTGATTTATTTCCTAGGGTTCAAATAGGAATTCTACTATCTCTATTCTCATCACATTTTCTCATTTCCACAATCAAGCAGTATATGCTATAATAATTTTTATACAACCCAAACACATATATTATCAATGTAGTTGTATTATTTACATACAACTTTCCTCAGATTACAAAATGTGGCGACTAGTCGATTTAGTCGATTTGCTTGGCTTTCCTCCGGTCTAGGTTTGGATTCGGTATTTCTTGATCTATAATAACAAAATGCACTTATTTAGTCATTAAATAAAACTAGGCAATCAAAAATTCACTTCTTCGATGAAATGACCATTTTGCCCCTAGACTTTAACAAAATGACCATTTTACCCTTAGGCTCGAAAATATATTTTTATCAAATTTCTTTGCATCTTAAGCCTAGCCAAACCCCTTTTTCTCTTATAGTAACCCTAAATTCCCACTATTTTACACATTAATCATCTATTCTACAACTTATGCACATTAGTCCTTTTAGGTGTTTTCATGCTAACACCTTTCACAAAAGTTGTTTATAAGACACCCAAGACTCATTTTCTTCCTTAAAAACTCAGCAAAAATCATAAATATTTTCATGGAAAAACCCTAAACTCTTCATCTTTTTGCAAAATAGTACCCTCATTTGAAAACTCACGCTTAAGGGTCTCAAAAGTACAAAAATATTCAAGAAAAGCCATTAAAATCACTTACTTGTGAAGGCTTAAAGTTGCTGGAATTTTTGAAGCTCAGAACCCTTACAATGGCTGAAAAATCGGTGGAAGTGAAGAGAAAAATTAAAGAAAAAGATGATACCTAGGCTTAGGCATTATAATATTACACCTTATGTCATCAACATTACCTAATGTTGACTTTTCAACATTTCCAACACCCATGGCTGGCCAAGCTACCACAATAGGGTCTAATTGCCCTTTAAAGACCCCCAATTTTTATTCTCTAGCTATTTGGCACCTTTAGCTATCAATTTAGGACTTTTGCAATTTATACGATTTAGTCCTTTTTCGCAATTAAGCTCACAACCGCTAAAATTACTTCACCAAATTTTTCATGCACTCTTAAAAACATGCTATAACATCTAAATAATAATAAAATAATTTTTTTAACATTGAATTTGTGGTCTCGAGACCACTATTCTGACTAGCCCTAAATTCGGGCTGTTATAGATTCCCTGAAAGGACATTTGGCCGACGAGGGTAAGTGTCGAGGACTGCTCTGGTGTGTTAAGAAGACCAAAGTGTCGAGCAAGGCGAGTCACATAAAGGCCTAGACAGATGGGACCCTTCCTATGGCGATCTGTCTGATGGCGAAAGGCAAGTGTAATGAGATAAGCTAAGTCGAATATGTGGCCGGTCGCCATGCTCCAAAGATAATACACATCAGTAGTGCTTACAACTCCCGTGCTCTCTCTCCTGCCAGTAAAAGTGTGAGCTAGTAAGGCGTGGATGTATCGTAAAGCCGGAGAAAGAGATGTTGCCTTCGAGTGACTCGCGTCATAAGGGATCTGACTGGCTGTAAGATCAATCCAACAGCATGAATGTGAGTAATGGATGTGATAGTAGAGGTGAAAAAAGTTATCGGCACTCATAAACTTATCGGTGTAGATGCCCAAAGATGCGCCAAACTCAGGGATGCTCATATGTTGCACCAAGCCACCAAGTCAGAATGTAATGGCACTATGCTCATCATGCGAGGACATCACACGTTGAAGGTAAAACGTCGAACAAAAATCCAAAGTAAGCTCTATATATATGGGCTCGATGATATCAAAGAAATGGTCCCATGGTACTGTAGTAATAAAAGCGTGAACCTCATCGGCTAGTCTGACCTGCTCCAACACGGCCCAGTAAAAGCATTGGTCCAAACCTTGTGGTCGCACACGCAGGAGCTGAAATAAGTCCTCAAGTGGGTCTGCCGAGAAGCGGAGGTAAGGATTACAAACCTTAGCAGAGGAGCTCGAGGAGGTTGCGCCAGGACCCTTCTACTTTTTTCAAAGCAGGGACAGCTACTTCAGTTTTGCCACGAGTGTTCGTCATAATGTTCCTGAAAAGTAAAAGACTTCCTCAATAAACAAAGCATCACTAAACAATTATGCAAACTAAGGTTGAGAAGATAAAATCCAAACAATTCTAAATAAAAGTTCACTCCTAAAACCATAAAGAACTGGACATTCTAAAAATAAGAGTAAAAGCAGCAATAAAGAAATACATAATCCTAATACTAGAAACAAAGAACGCAACACTTAGCTAAATAACTCAAGAGCAAGGAAAAGAAAAGAATGCATCATCATAATGATTATAAACCTACTAAACTATAGCAGTAAGAATGATAAAATGCAAGTGATGTATTAAAAATTAAGATTCAAATAGATATACAAAATAGTCAGAAATGATAAACTAAATAACTAATAATAATAAAAAGAAAAACGATACAGAAAGAAATCCTAATAATAATAATAAAGGAAATAAATAAATAAATGAAGAAAAAGGAAGGGTTAAAAAGAAAACCGACTGAACGGGGGTCGAAGGTTATGGTTGTGCGCGACAAGCGGTCAGGAGGTTTAGGCTAGGGTGTAATGGCCTGACGGGGCTGGGGCCTAATGGGTTTTGGGAGCATGCTAGTGCGCGAGGGTGAACGGTGAGAAAGGGAGGGCCGCATTGTAGGGGAAGAAGGGAAAGGGAGGAAAACAAAGAAGAAGGAAAGGGGAAAGGGGAAGAAAAAAGACTTGGCGAAATAGGGGATGAGTCACGGTGGCCGGAATAGGGGGTTAAAAGCTATGGCAACTAGGGCTGGGGGTTTAAGAAGAAGACAAAAATAAAATTTTAGGGTTAGGGAATTTATAGGTGACACAGTCGTGTAACGGTCCGTGTTAGGCCATACGGCCGTGTCACACGCCCGTATGGCTCGAATTCCAGCTCGTGTTTATCGAGAAAAGTAATATCCCACTCGTCACACGGCCTTGGACATGCCTGTGTGTCCAGGCCGTGTGGTACACATGGCTGTGTATGTCATTATTGCACCCATGTTAAGTCACACGGCCTAGGAGACGCCCGTGTGTCCAGGCCGTGTGGGTTCAAAACCTGCATTTAAACATGAAAAATAGATAAAAATAAACTAGTTTGTGGTGTTAGTGGTCGGGTTGCCTCTCGAGAAGCGCTTATTTAGAGTCTAAGCTTGACTTACCTCTCATTCACATGGTCATGGTGGATCACGGAGTTGAAACTCCTCTTTCTCGCTGTCAATTCCTTTATTCAAATAAGGTAAGTCGAGTATTATTTACCTTAAAAGTGCCAAAATGCAAATAAGTTACCTCGACTATACCGTATGGAAAGATATTGAGTATTGATAAACTGTAATGATTACATAATTATATCCCATGGTTACCGCATTTTAGGAATGATTTCTCCTTAGATTTGGTGAATTCGATGCTCCTAATGCCTTAATTTCATGTTTTATCCTTAGGTTAGCATAGGAGAGTGAAAGGAACGAGAAACGAGCCAAAAACGGAAAAAATGGACCAAAGCACGAAATCAACACTGCCTGGACCTCCTCACACGGGTAGCTCACACGGTCATGTCAATCTGGCAGATTGCAGCACGATTCACACGGGTAGCTTACATGCCTGTGCCAATCTAACAGGCTCGAACAAGGCCTGAAGATATTGCACACGGCCGTGCCACACGAGCGTGTCCTTGTCGAACCCTAGTTAAGCTTCATTCGGAAAAGGTCAAATTTGAGGGCTTCTTAGGCATTCTAAAGCCTATAAATACACCCTAAAGGAGGAAGAAAAAGGAGACGGAGAATAGGGAGTAAGGAATTACTCTGAGGAAGCCAAGTGATCCATCTCAGAAGCCGAAGCCACAATCAAGACTGAAGATCTCTCTTCAACCTCCCTTTCAGGAGTTTTTGGGTTTTCTTTATGTTTTGTAATTTTTATTATTCTGAGATGTGTTCTTGTTTAGTTATGAACTAAACCTCTAAATACCTAAGGGGGATGAAACCTATGACTAAACCTTGTTATTATTTCTGAATTGTTTGATAAATATTTGATTTGTTCTTAATTACGTGTTCTTAATTATTGTTTTGGTATTTCAGGATATCACTTCAAGTTACTACTCTTAGTTGGAGGAGGAATAGACCCTGACTAAGAGTAACTTTGTCGTAATTAAGCGGAGTTGATTGTGCGCCTAAAGATAGGGTGACAAGATTTTGCCGGATTAGGGTGAAACCTAATAAGGAAATCCATAGATCGAGTTAATGCAACCTTAGGGTGTTAATTAGAGATAACTCTCGGTTATTCAACCTAGGGATTAGACGTTGTTAGTCTCGAAAGGGATAATAATATACATTAGGGATTTCTACGGAACAAGTTGAATGAATAAATCGTCTGGTTCGGAGCTAGAATAACAAGTAAGAGTCTAGGTGGATTCTTTCCTTAGGTATTGTCTCAATCAATCGTTTTCCCCAAAAGTATTTCCTAATTTCGATTATCTGCAAGTCTTAGTTTAATTAGTTAGTTAAAACAATCCTCTTTTATTCGGCTAGATAATAAAAAGACAGTCATTACTAGTACTCATAGTCCTTTGGATTCGACAATCCGGTCTTGTTAAAGCTATACTACTATTTGATTGGTACACTTGCCTACATCGTGATAATAGTTAGTTTCAAGAACGAATCATTACAAATTTATAAATCTTATCACACACGAAAATCACGATCAAGTTTTTGGGGCCGTTCCCAGGGACTAAGATATTAGGAACGCTCAATTTTTATTACTTTAGCCATTTATTTTCTTGCAATTTAACTTTAATTTTTATTTTACTAATTTTATTTCTTTTTCTCCTAGCAAGTTCTTGTAGTATATGACTAGAAGAAACCCATTAGGACCATTGTTTTTTGATGAGGAAGTTGATCGTACAACTCGTAGAAACCGACGAGAAATCAAGCGCAGCTTAAGATACACAGAGGAAGAGTAAGAGGATGATATCTCAACTACTATTGAAGAGATGGTTGAAAATCAAGACAATCTGCTACCTTCAGCCATACCTGCTGAATTAGCAAATCAGAATCCTACTCCGCGCACTATGTATAATTATGCTAAACCTAATTTTACAGGAACTGAGTCAAGTATAGTTAGGCCTGCTATTGCTGCAAATAATTTTGAACTGAAACCTAGCACGATTCAGATGATATAACAATTTGTTCAATTTGATGGTTTGCAAGATGAGAACCCTAAAACGCACTTGGCAAATTTCCTAGAACTGTGCGACACTTTCAAAACTAATGGCATTTCTGATGATGCCATTCGTCTTTGGTTGTTCCCTTTTTCACTGAGGAACAAAGCTAAACAGTGGTTGAACTCACTACCACGAGGATCCATTACCACTTGGGAGAAAATGATTGAGAAATTCTTGTTAAAATATTTTCCATCGGCAAAAACAACTAAGTTGCGTAATGATATTTTTTCTTTTATGCAGATGGACTTAGAAACGCTTTACGATGCATAAGAGAGATTCAAGGACCTTTTGTGAAGTTGCCCACACCATGGGTTACCTTTGTGGCTGCAAGTTCAAACGTTCTACAACGGTGTGAACCCTTCGACAAGACAAATGATTGATGCAGCTGCTGGTGGAACCATTAACAACAAGACACCTGAAGAGGCTTCTGAATTTATTGAAGAGATGTCACTGAATAACTATTAGTGGCAAGTCATGCGGACTAAACCAACGGAAATAGCAGGCGTTTATAACGTCGATCCGGTCACCATGTTGTCAAATTAGGTAGAACTTCTGAATACAAAAATTAATGGTTTACTTGGTTCTACGCAGGTACATCCAGTGATAAGGTGTGATTCAAGTGGAGGAGGTGTGCTTACCGAATACCCATCATTCAAGCTTACAACCAAAGAGGAACAAGTCAACTATATGGGTAACAATAATTTTAGATCTCGAAATTACCCATATAGTAATACTTATAATGCAGGTTGGAAGAACCACCCAAATTTCTCTTAGGGTGGTCAAGGAAATCAAAGGCCACAGAATCCTCAGGGTTTCCAACAGCCACCTTATCAACAGGAAAAGAAGCCAAACCTTGAGGAGATGCTATCCAAATTCATCTCGGTGTCAAAAACTCGTTTCTAGAATACCGAGACAGCACTCAAAAATCAATAAGCATCAATCCAACGACTTAAAACTCAGATAGGGCAGCTGTCCAAACTACTTTCCGAACAACCACGAGGTGGTTTATATGGTAACAACAAACCAAACGAGCATGTGAAGGCAGTTACACTAAGAAGTGGGAAAGTATTAGCTGAATCTGAAAAGAAGCTAACACATAAAGCCGTGACAAGCGAAAGGGAGGAGGAAAAACCCAAAAAAGAGTGACGAACCAATACCAAAGAAGTATAAACCACCAGTCCCATACCCAGCAAAATTGAAAAAAGACCGCATGGATGCACAATTCGGTAAGTTTCTTGAACTTTTTAAACAATTACATATCAACTTACCTTTTGTTGAAGCTATCTCGCAGATGCCTACATACGCAAAATTTTTGAAGGAGCTTCTAACAAATAAAAGGAAGTTTGAAGACTTGTCTACAATGGAACTCAACGAGGAATATTTAGCTATACTCCAAAATAAACTGCCAACAAAACTGAACGATCCAGGAAGTTTCACTATCCCTTGTTTAATTGGTAGTTTGAATGTTGAGAAAGCACTAGCCGATTTAGGCGCTAGCATTAATTTGATGCCATATAAAATGTTCCAACAACTTGGTCTTGGGGAACCCAAACCTACTAGGATGAGTATTCAACTAGCTGATAGATCTGTTAAATATCCTAGAGGTATTATAGAAGATGTACTTGTGAAAGTAGACAAATTCATATTCCTTGTTGACTTCGTTGTGCTCAATATGGACGAAGACGTGAAAGTACCCTTAATTTTAGGGCGTCTATTTTTAGCCATTGCTAGGGCTGTAATCGATGTCGGTGATGGTAAATTGGTACTTAGAGTAGGTGACGAAGAGATTATCTTTAAAATTTATGATGCTGTGAGATTTTCTAGAGAACAGGATGATTCATGTTATTTTATTGACTCTATTGATCATGCTACTCAAGACTCTTTTCAGGAAATGATACAAGAAGACATGACAAAACTGTGTCTATATCAAGGAGAGGAGGCAATTGATGACCCTAATGAATGCTCCTTAGGACAAGCAGAGTATGAGGGTATTAAAATGAACGATGAACTTAAACAAAAACCCTCAATTGTAGAACCTCCCAAACTAGAACTTAAACAATTGCCAAATCATTTGGAATATGCATACCTTGGAGATAATTCTACATTACCAGTGATCATTGCTTCTAACTTGCATCCCAAGGAAAAGGAGGAATTAATCCAAGTACTAAAAGAACATAAAAAGGCAATAGCTTGGAAAATTTCTAACATCAAAGGGATCAATCCCTCTTTTTGCACCCATAAAATTTTAATTGAAGATGAATATAAGCCTTGTGTGAAAGCTCAAAGACGACTGAACCCCAATATGAAAGAAGTTGTTAAAGTTGAGGTAATTAAACTTCCAGATGCTAGAATTATTTATCCTATTTCTGACAGTTCTTGGGTAAGTCCAATGCAGGTTGTTCCTAAAAAAGGAGGCATGACGATCGTGGCCAACAAGAAGAATGAATTATTCCCAACAAGGACAGTTACAGGTTGGAGAGTTTGAATTGATTACAGGAAGTTGAATGATGCCACAAGGAAAGATCACCTTCCATTGCCATTCATTGACCAAATGTTGGAAAGATTATCCAGACATATGTACTACTATTTTTTAGACAGACTTTCCGGCTACTTCCAAATTCCAATAGCTCCTGAAGATCAAGAAAAGACAACATTCACATGCCCATACGGTATGTTTGCTTATCGTAGAATGCCTTTTGGATTATGTAACGCCCCTGTCACTTTTCAGCACTGCATGATGGCCATCTTTGACAAACTTGTGGAAGACATTATGGAGGTATTTATGGATGATTTCTCAGTTTCGGTAACTCTTTCCATCTTTGCCTTAAAAATTTAAAATGAGTTTTAATAAGATGTGAGGAAACGAACCTTGTGCTTAATTGAGAAAAGTGTCACTTCATGGTTCAAGAAGGTATAGTATTAGGACATAAAATTTGTAGTAAAGGGATTGAAGTGGATAAATCTAAAATTGAAACAATCGAAAAATTACCACCTTCTAGTTCGGTCAAGGCTATTAGAAGCTTTTTAGTTTATAGAAGATTTATTAAAGATTTTTCTAAAATAGCTAAGCCTTTGACTAAATTACTAGAAAAAGATATGCCTTTTAATTTTGATCAGAAATGCTTGGAAGCATTTAACACCTTAAAAGATAAATTAATTGATGCTCCAATTATAATTGCACCTGACTGGAACTTACCTTTTGAATTAATGCGCGATACGAGTGACTATGCAGTAGGTGCAGTTTTGGGACAGCGAAGAGACAAGCACTTCCAACCTATCTATTATGCTAGCAAGATGTTGACAGTCGCACAAGAAAACTACACCACCACCGAAAAAGAATTGCTAGCTGTGGTTTTTGCATTTGATAAATTCCGATCATATCTCATACTGTCTAAAGTTGTTGTCTACACTGATCATTCTGCCCTTCGATACCTCCTAACTAAAACTGATGCAAAACCTCGACTTATTCGATAGATTTTGTTATTGAAGGAATTCGACTTAGAAATTTAGGATAAGAAAGGAGCTGAAAATCTCGTGGCGGATCATCTGTCCAGGCTTGAAAATTCAAATATCAGAAAACTAGATGAAGCCGAAATTAATGATTCATTTCCTGACGAACAATTCTTCGCTATATCTAATTCTGAGGTACCTTGGTTTGCATACATCGCAAATTTTTTGGCCCCTAATATTACCCTAAAAAGGTTGACACACCAGCAAAAGAAGAGATTCTTTAGTGATGTGAAACACTACTTTTGGGACTACCCTTTTCTTTTTCGCATATGTACAGATCAAGTCATTCGAAGATGTGTTACAAGGTCAGAAACATCAAAGATACTTGAACGTTGCCACACAAGACCAACTGGAGGACACCATAGCGGAACTAAGACTGCGCAAAAAATACTTGAATTAGGTTTTTATTGGCCCTCGTTATTCAAAGACAGTAACCGGTATGTGACTTCTTGCGACAAATGTGACAGCCCTAATTTGACCCTAGTTGGGAAGTGGTTTCGGGACCACAAAACTGAGTCACGATAATAATTAAATGTTATATTCTATGCTTATTAAATGTGAAAGTGCATGTGTGAAAGTATCGTGTCTTAACTTTGTCATTTGAATGTGGAATTTGCTAAAAAGGACTTGTGTGATAAAACTTAAAAATGTGATTGGTAGAATTTAGAGGGCCGAATAATGCATGGTATATTATAAGGAGGACTTGCATGTCAAATGGACCACTATTGAATTAGTGGACGGCAATGATGTTAGGTGATAAGAAAAATATGTAATTTGTATTATAAAATAATAACCTAATGAATATTATATGCATTCCATATTAGCATTATAATATTTAATGATTTTACAAGAGGAAATTTATAAATTATTAAAAGCAAATAGGTGAGAAAAACAAAGTTTTCATCCATTCTCTTCTTCATTTTGCCGAAATTTAAAGAACAAGTAAAATAAAAGGTTCTTGGATATTCGGCCTTGGTGTTTCTAATTTGAGGTATGTTTGATTTTATTTCTTGATAATTTATGTGGAATTGAGTTAATTGCTAAGCTCCTTTCATAGCCCATGACTTAATTTTTGTTATTGGTTTGAAATGATGCATTCGGCTATGAGTTGTTTGGGTGTCTTTGAAGGTGTTTGATATTTTTGGTATTAAATGTGGTGATAGAAGAGTTGAGTTTGATGAATAAGGATAGTTGTGGTTAGATAGATAGGTGGTAATCGGCTATTAGAGTGTAATGCAAAGAAAGCTTAGTGTTGGATGTTTTAAATGGTTTAAAAGGAGCATTTGGCCATGATGAAATATTATGATGAAGTGATGTTAAATGCTTTGAATTTTGAGTATAATGTTATAAGTTGAGGTTAAGCTTGTTAAATTTTCTCTTAATAATTTCGGATATGTTACTTAGTTAAGCTTGTTAAATATGCTCTTAATAATTCCAGATAAGTTACTTAGTTAAGCTTGTTAAATTTGCTCTTAATAATTCCAGATAAGTTACCTAGTTAAGCTTGTTAAATTTGCTCTTAATAATTCCGGATAAGTTACTTAGTTAAGCTTGTCAAATTTGCTCTTAATAATTCCGAATAAGTTACTTAATTAAAGAAAATTTTTAAAGTATTTAGTTAATTGATACTAGGTTAATGGTGTGTGTATAAATCAATATAAACTTTGTATCTATACTAAAGGTGTACATGAGGAAATGTTAAATTAATTCTATTAAATTGCTTTATGTGATTAAAAATGTGTATGAACATTTTGTATTTGAACTAAAAGTAGCTATATGGTCTATTAAATTTCTTGTCATATTCGGCCATAAGCTAGCATGATGGGACTTTAATAAGTTAAATTTTGTTAGAATTAGCTCAAGAGCATAGAGAACCAAGGTTGGACAGGGGAAAAGAGATAGTAGTTGAATAGCCGATCTGAGACTGTTCGAATATATTCGAGGTAAGTTTTAAGTAGTTAAATATATATAATATTTGATAATGACAGGACAAATTATGAGAATTAAGTATTACTTGTCATATATGTATATGGCCGATTGACATTTATAAAGGAAGTAAAATGTGATATGCTTCTATGATCAGATGATAATGTTAGATGATTATGAGTAAGATATTACGTGTAAACTATCAAATGATAAATGTGAGTGATGAAATGAAATAAAAGTGAATGAAATGTGGGATAATATGTTCGAATGATGCTGGTACCTAATTTGGTGTGATTGTGTTATATGAAACTTGTTGATTTGAATATTGTACAGATACTATTCGAGCCTTTGAGCCTAGCAGGCTATAATGCTGGTGAAATCATATCGGGCTTCGAGCCTAGCAGGCAAAATGCTGCTGAATGAATTTGGGTTTTAAACCTAGCAGGCTATAATACCGGTGAAATGATATCGGGCTTCGAGCCTAGCAGACGAAATGTCGGTGATTGAATTCGGGTTTTAAACCTAGCAGGCTGAATGCCGGTGATTTGATAAAAGTCTAAAACTAAGATACCTCATCTTAGAATGACAAATGAATACATTCAATACGCTAAGTTGGCCAGGTACGTATTATGTACTTAAATGTGAGTTTGATTTGAATTGAATCATAAGTGTATAATGTGATATATATATATATGTGAATAAATGTTATAACTATATCTATGATCATGATTCATTCAGTCAATGTGTAAAAGTATGTGAAAGTAATTGATTTATGTATGTTATATGAATTTAGATTAAGTGAGATAAGAATGCTAAATATGTATTATGTGCTTGTGTATATTCGGCCAAGTGACAATATATCTAGAAAATGGCCTCTTGAGAAATTGAATAATCGAGTTATAATTGAGTTTATTTGTTGCATTGCTTAAAACTTACTAAGCTTTTGAAAGCTTACTTCGTTTGTTGCGTTTCTCTGTTTTATAGATTATTGACTCCAGTCACCTGCTCAGAAAGGGATTGTCAGCAGCTCATCACACTATCTATCATTTTGGTATTACTATGTTTTGAAGCTAGTATGGCATGTATAGAATAAACTTAAGTGAATGGTATTTTTGAAATGTTGTTATATATGGGTCATGCGAATATGGCATCTTTTGAATGTTTGTATAAAGTTTTTGAAAGCATATAAAAGTTAATGTTTATATATCTGTGTGACTGTACAAATGTGGTATTTGGGTTGGTAATACTTCATAACCCATTCTGACGACGAATACGGGTTATAGAAGAGTTACATTTTATTGGTATCAGAGCTACGGTTTAGTAAATTCTAGGACTAGCGTAGCGCGTGTGAGTCTAGCTATACATGCCATGAAGTGTTAGTACGATATTGTGATGATTTCTGACAGCTAAAATGTGTTTTACGTATAGTAAAGAATTCCGATCCCGATCGAGCGGTAACTGATGATGTAGAGAGCGTAGCGCCTACTCCCGCGCACGGGACAGCACCGTTGGACTCTCAACCGAATGCTAGTAATCAAAATGATGAGGCTAAACAAGCCTTCTATGCCATGATGAACGATTGGTTTACTCAATATGTTCGAACTAATCCGGCTATTTCACATCCCCCACCCCCGACTTATACAACCCCTGCACTTGTGGTACCTACGGTAGTCGACCCATCGAGATTGAGCAAGCCCCCAGTTGATAGAATTCGAAAGCACGGGGCTACTGAGTTCAAGGCTACTCTTGTGATGATGATATGATAAGCGAGCGAGTGAGTTTTGGCTCGATAATACCATTCGTGTGTTTGATGAATTATCGTGCACACTCGATGAGTGCTTAAAATGTGCTATATCTCTGTTACGTGATTCTGCCTACTATTGGTGGAATACTTTGGTTTCAGTGGTGCTGAGAGAACGGGGTACTTGGGAATTATTTCAAACCAAATTTTGTAAGAAATATATTAGTCAAAGATTCACTCAATCAGAAACGGAAAGAATTTCTTGAGCTCAAACAGGGTTCTATGACATTTACCGACTATGAGCGAAAGTTTACCAAACTTAGTAGACATGCTCGGAAATGTGTCTCGTCTGAGGCTATCATATGTAAACGCTTCGAGGATGGGTTGAATGAAGACATCAAACTGCTGGTGGGTATTCTGGAAATCAAAGAGTTTGTAGTGCTTGTTGAGCGAGCTTGTAAAGCCGAAGAGCTTAGTAAAGAGAAAAGATGTAACGCCCTATACACGCATTCCACACCGAAACAGTGTATGACGTATTACCAAAACATAACACATACCATTAAATAAAACCGAAACAAAAATATGGCATCCAATTGGATCATGAAACATTATAACATATGCCTTTAACAATATTAGCCAACTTCAATGGCTTTGTACAAAATACTCGATCACATACTGTAGCCAATATTTTTAGCCTAGGCAATTATGACACTTAACAAAATAACTAAGCCTACTATACATGCCATAATTCAAAATGTTTAGTTCAAATACCCAAAAATATTGATAGTGGAGGCAAATCTTCAACGATTCTTGACTCCTACGCAAGCTAGACGACACTATAAGACAAAAGAGAGAAAAGAAAGTAAGCTTATAGCTTAGTAAGCAAGTATATAAATAATGAATAAAGAATTTAATATGATTACATAATAACTCAACTGTATCTACTTTTAATTTCACTATTTACTCCACTTTGGTCAAGCTGTCTCTCCTGCGTCATGTTCACTAAATAAATCATAACTCGATTTACAAAACTCGAAATCCAATTTCGTAAATGTTTCTTGAAACTAGACTCATATATATACTCACTAAGTTTTTTCTAGAATTTTTGGTCAAGCCAATTAGTACAGTTTATTAGTTAAAGTCTCCCCTGCTTCAGGGTTCGGCCACTCTGACCCCTGTATATTACGATTCATGTATCTCTCTATTCAGAGTTTCAATGACTATGCCATTTATTTCTTATAAAACTAGACTCAATAAGGATTTCATACATGTAAGATACAACTCCTAATTGTTTCTTTACAATTTATGGTAAATTTTTAAAGTCTGAACAGGGGATCATGCAGTCATTCTGAACAGGTCTCACGAAAATATAAATTTCTCAAAATATAAGATTCCTTTACTTTCTCTGTTTCTTTTACATGAAAATATACTCATTAATATTTAAATTCATATCTCATTCAGCCTCTAATTAAATTTCCATTATTTTTGGTGATTTTTCAAATTCATGACACTGCATTTGTCCAAAACAGTATTATTGCTAATTCACTCTTTCACACTTTCTTTATATTAATCTCATTTTAACATGCATATCACAATTCGTTTTCACCACATTTCATACATCACAAGTATAGGTTCATGATTACAATGTCACCATAAAGCCATCCCGTTGAACAATTCGGATCAATTCCTGATACTTGATGGTTTTAGCACATAGCTCCACCATCATATTTCATATAATTCGGCTCTCTTGTACACATGGTGAACACTTAGTACCACCCATGTGACCTAGCCAATTTATCTCGTAGCTCTCTTGTCTACATGGTGTCCTTCACTTGGAATCACACATGCGACCTAGCTACATTTATCTCTCCCGTAGCTCTCTTGTCTACATGGGATACTTCCTGTATCACACATGTGACCTAACTACTACATAGTATCGCGTAGCTTTCTTGTACACATGATGTGCACTCGGCATCATACATGTGACCTAGCTACACTCCATCTATATTATTCAATCTTTCCGAATGTCCAACCGGGATTTCTCTCTCTATTACTTATTTCCATTCTTCCAATAGTCAATTTATGCTTCAAAATCGGCTAAAATATATATATATAATAGGTTGAAATATAAAAATGTAAATAAAGTTAATGTATTATTTACATACAAACTTACCTCGGTGCAAAATATGGAAATTTTGCAATTTAGTCCAAAACCTTTTCCTTCCCCTGTTCGAGATCGATTCCATGCCTTTCTTGATCTATAACAACACATTTAGCTCATTTAACACTCATACTATTTATTTCAATCCAAACATCACATTATGGAAAAATTACATTTTTGCCCCCTAACTTTTACAAAATTATGATTTTGCCCCTAGGCTCGAAAATTTAATTTCAGCCCTTATTCTTATGTTTAATGACATGCTGATCATTTTTATCTTCTATGGCAACATCAAATTCTCACTCTAACACATAGTTATGAACAATAGGTATTTTTACCGATTATGCCGTTTTGCTCGTTTTCGCTAAAAATCACTTAGAAAATATCGTTCTCTTAACTTGAAACATTCATATTCTACCATCAAACATTAAAATACATGCATATCATTCATGGGTAAATTTTTAAACATAAACCCTAACTCGAAATAATGGTAGAAATAGGTAGACCGAGTTACGAGGATTTTAAAAATGTAAAGAACATTAAAAACGGGGCTTGAATGCACTTACTATTGAGCTTGAAAGCTTGGGAAAACCTTAGCTATGGAGAACATGCAAATTTCGGCCAAGATTAATGAAGATGAACACATTTTTGTGTTATTTTCCCCATTTTATTTCATTTTATATACAAATGACCAAAATGCCCTTACTATTAAACTTTCTAAAAATTCCATCCATGTCCTAATTTTTGTCCATATAAAGGATAATGGTCTAATTCCATTTAAGGACCTCTACTTAAAACCCCCATTTCAATCTAGTACTTTATGAATTAGACACACACATTTTTCACCTATTTCAATTTAGTCCTAAACGTCAAATTAAACATCCAATCGATGAAATTTCGCAACGAAATTTTCACAAAATTATGAAATCATAATATAAACCCTAAAACTTAATCATAATAATAATTTTTTTAAATCTCAGATTCGTGGTTTCGAAACCACTGTTTTGTTTTGGCCCTAAATCTGGCTGTTACAAAAGAAAAGCTGATGATAGAGCTAGAGAGTTCCGTAAAAGATCTTTAGGAAAATCCTTTCATCAGTCATCGAAGAAATTTAGAGATGACTCAGGCCGATCTAAGAATACTTCGGGTTTTTCCAGACGTGACCGTGATCGACCCCCTGTGAGTACGCGAGCCACCTCTGTTGCCATGTTGGCAATGATCGTTAGGACAGATTTGAGTGCAAGAATTGTGTTAAATGGCATTTAGGAAGCTGTAGATTTCATGACCGCTCTTGTTTCAAGTGTGGATCAGCTGATCACTTTATTAGAGGCTGTCCAAAATTAGCTGAACAGAATACTGATTAGAGTGGGAGACCTAGTAACACTGCAACACGAGGTAGGCCACCTAGACATGTGGGTAATGCTAGTGGAAATCAGAGAGGGACTAAAGATACTGCTATACATTCTGAGGCTCGTGCTCCTTCCAGAGCCTATGCTATACGCGCGCGCGAGGATGCTTCTTCGCCTGATGTTATTACCGGTACTTTCACTCTTTTTTAATACAAATGTTATTGCTTTGATTGATCCTGGTTCTACTCATTCGTATGTGTGTGAAACTTTGGCATCCAGTAAGACTCTACCTGTTGAGTCTACTGAGTTGTGATTCAGGTGTCGAATCCTTTGGGTCATTATGTGCTAGTTGATAAAGTGTGCAAGAAATGTCCCCTGATGATCAAAGATTCTTGCTTTTCAGCTGATCTAATGCTATTACCGTTTGACGAGTTTGACATCATTCTCAGTATGGATTGGTTAACTATGTATGATGCGGTAGTGAACTGCAAGCGAAAGATAATTGACTTGAGATGTTCGAATGACGTGATAATCTGAGTTGAGTCTACAGATTTAAACGGATTACCAGTAGTAATATCTTCAATGTTAGCTCAAAAATATGTAAAAAGGGGTGTGAAGCCTATCTTGCATATGTATTGGATAATAAAGAGTCAGAAAAGAAGCTTGAGTCAGTGTCAGTGGTTTGTGAGTTTCCGAATGTATTCCCCAAAAAATTACCTGGATTACCACCTGTTCGGGAGGTAGAGTTTGGTATTGAGTCAGCTCCATATCGTATGGCACCAACCGAGCTAAAAAAATTAAAATCTCAGTCGCAAGAGTTGACAGATAGAGGTTTTGCTCGACTGAGTTTTTCTCCTTGGGGTGCACCAGTGCTATTTGTGAAAAAGAAAGATGGAACCATGAGAATTTGCATTGATTATTGTCAGCTAAATAAGGTAACGATAAAGAATAAATATCCATTGCCACGAATCGATGATTTGTTTGATCAACTGAAAGGATCCTCAGTATTTTCGAAGATAGACTTGAGATCGGGTTTATCAGTTGCGAGTTAGAGACTCTGACGTGCCTAAAACTGCTATCAGAATGAGGTACAGACACTATGAGTTTCTAGTGATGCCGTTTGGGCTCACTAATGCCCCTGCTATTTTTATGGATCTAATGAATTGAATTTTCAGACAGTATTTGGATCGATTTGTAGTTGTTTTTATAGATGACATTTTGATCTATTCACATGACGAAACCGAGCATGCCGAACACTTAAAGTTAGTATTGTAGATTTTGCGAGACAAGCAGTTATATGCGAAGTTCAGTAAATGTGAGTTCTAGTTGAGGGAAGTCAGCTTTTTGGGGCATGTTATATTTGCATCGGATATCCGAGTTGATCCTAGTAAAATTTTAGCTATACTCGATTGGAAGCCTCTGAGAAATGTTTTAGAAGTTTGAAGTTTTTTGGGACTTGCCGGGTACTACAGATGGTTTGTGAAAGGTTTCTCGATGATAGCAACACCGATGACAAAGTTGCTTCAGAAAGATATCAAATTTGAATGGTCAGAAAAGTGCAAAAAAGTTTTGATCAATTGAACACTCTTTTGACCAAAGCTCCAGTATTAGTTCAGCCAGAATCCGGTAAAGAATTTGTGATCTACAGTGATGCGTCTCTGAATGGTTTGGGTTGTGTATTGATGCAAGAGGGTAGAGTAGTAGCGTATGCTTCGAGACAGTTGAAGCCACACGAGAAAAACTATCCGACTCATGATCTCGAGTTAGCTGCTATCATTTTTGCTTTAAAAATTTGGCGCCACTACTTGTTCGGGGAAAAATGCCATGTGTATTCCGATCACAAAAGTCTCAAGTACTTGATGACTCAGAAAGATTTGAATTTGAGACAAAGACGTTGGCTAGAATTATTGAAAGATTATGAGCTTGTCATAGGTTACCATTCGGGAAAGGCTAACGTGGTTGCTGATGCTTTAAGCAGTAAATCACTGTTTGTTTTGCGAGCAATGAATGTGCACCTGTCTGTGTTCGTTGATGATGTGTTAGTAGCAGAGTTAAAAGCAAAACCGTTATTGATGCAACAAACCCGTGAAGCTCAAAAAGTTGATGATGAATTAGTTGCAAAGCGAGTATTATGTGTTTCGAAAGAGGATTCAGAGTTTCTGATTGAAAACAATGATTGTTTGAGGTTCAGAAATTGATTATGTGTTTCGAGAAATTCAGAGCTTATTCTGATGATTTTGAACGAGGCTCATGATAGCCGAATGTCAGTTCACCCGGGCAGTACAAAAATGTACAACGATCTGAAACGTTAATATTGGTGGCATGGTATGAAACGAGACATTTCTGACTTTGTTTCGAAGTGTTTGATATGTCAAGAACTGAAAGCAGAACATCAAGTGCCTTCGGGATTACTTTAGTCGATCATGATACCCAAATGGAAGTGGGATCGAATCACGATGGATTTTGTATCTGGGTTGCCATTGTCACCAAGCAAGAAAGATGCGATCTGGGTTATTGTTGATATATTGACAAAGTCGGCTCACTTTATTCCCGTACATACGGATTATTCACTTAATAAGTTAGCCGAACTGTATGTTTCTTAGATTGTAAGGTTACACGGGGTACCTACTTCTATTGCGTTAGATAGAGATCCGAGATTCACTTCGCGGTTTTGGAAGAAATTGCAAGAAGCATTGGGTACTAAGTTGCATTTTAGTACCGCTTTTCATCCCTGCACCGATGGTCGATCGGTAATTATTCAGATACTTGAGGATATGTTGAGATGTTGCATCCTTGAGTTTAGTGCCTCGTGGGAACGATACTTGCCTTTGGTGGAATTCGCTTACAACAATAGTTTTCAATCGAGCACCAAGATGGCACCTTATGAGGCTTTATACGATCGTAAATGCCGTACACTGTTATTTTAGACCGAGCTCAGTGAAAATAAAATCTTCAGAGTTGATTTAATTAAAGATGCCGAACAGAAAGTAAGAGTGATCCGTGAAAGTCTGAAAGTAGCATCAAATTGTCAAAAATCGTATGCGGACTTGAAACGGAAAGATATTAAGTACCAAGTCAAAGACAAAGTGTTTCTTAAAGTTTCACCGTGGAAAAAGGTACTCAGATTTGGTCGTAAAGGCAAATTGAGCCCGAGATTTATCGGACCATACAAAATTACAGAACGGATTGGGCCGGTTACTTATAGACTACTTTTTCCACCTGAACTTGAAAGGATTCACGATGTTTTTCATGTTTCAATGCTCCGTCGGTACAGATTCGATCCTTCTCATGTGATTAGTCCATCAGAGATAGAAATTTGGTCTGATTTGAGTTATGAAGAGGAACCGGTTCGTATTTTGGCTCATGAGGTGAAAGAATTGTGGAATAAGACAATTTCGTTAGTGAAAGTGTTGTGGGTCAAACACGGGGTTGAAGAAGCTACTTGGGAGCTTGAAGACTCCATGAAAGAACGATACCCTAAATTATTCACTACTAAGATTTTTGAGGACGAAAATTCCTAAGGGGGGAGAGTTGTGACAGCCCTAATTTGACCCTAGTCGAGAAGTGGTTTCGGGACCACAAAATCGAGTCACGATAATAATTAAATGTTATATTCTATGCTTATTATATGTGAAAGTGCATGTGTGAAAGTATCGTGTCTTAACTTTGTCATTTGAATGTGGAATTTGCTAAAAAGGACTTGTGTGATAAAACTTAAAAATGTGATTGGTAGAATTTAGAGGGCCGAATAATGCATGGTATATTATAAGGAGGACTTGCATGTCAAATGGACCACTATTGAATTAGTGGACGGCAATGATGTTAGATGATAAGAAAAATATGTATTTTGTATTGTAAAATAATTACCTAATGAATATTATATGCATTCCATATTAGTATTATAATATTTAATGATTTTATAAGAGGAAATTTATAAATTATTAAAAGCAAATAGGTGAGAAAAACAAAGTTTTCATCCATTCTCTCTTTCATTTTGCCGAAATTTAAAGAACAAGTAAAACAAAATGTTCTTGGATATTCGGCCTTGGTGTTTCTAATTTGAGATATGTTTGATTTTATTTCTTGATAATTTATGTGGAATTGAGTTAATTGCTAAGCTCCTTTAATAGCCCATGACTTAACTGTTGTTATTGGTTTGAAATGATGCATTTGGCTATGAGTTGTTTGGGTGTCTTTCAAAGTGTTTGATGTTTTTGGTATTAAATGTGGTGATAGAAGAGTTGAGTTTGATGAATAAGGATAGTTGTGGTTAGATAGATAGATGGTAATCAGCTATTAGAGTGTAATGCAAAGAAAGTTTAGTGTTGGATGTTTTAAATGGTTTAAAAGGAGCATTCGGCCATGATGAAATATTATGATGAAGTGATGTTAAATGCTTTGAATTTTGAGTATAATGTTATAAGTTGAGGTTAAGCTTGTTAAATTTGCTCTTAATAATTCCGGATAAATTACTTAGTTAAGCTTGTTAAATTTGCTCTTAATAATTCCGGATAAGTTACTTAGTTAAAGAAAATTTTTAAAATATTTAATTAATTGATACTAGGTTAATGGTGTGTGTATAAATCAATATAAACTTTGTATATGTACTAAAGGTGTACATGAGGAAATGTTAAATTAATTGTATTAAATTGCTTTATGTGATTAAAAATATGTATGACCATTTTGTATTGAACTAAAAGTAGCTATATGGCCTATTAAATTTCTTGTCATATTCGGCCATAAGCTAGCATGATGGGACTTCAATAAGTTAAATTTTGTTTGAATTAGATCAAGAGCATAGAGAACCAAGGTTGGACAGGGGAAAAGAGAAAGTAGTTGAATAGCCGATCAGAGACTGTTTGAATATATTCGAGGTAAGTTTTAAGTAGTTAAATATATATAATATTCGATAATGACAGGACAGATTATGAGAATTAAGTATTTCTTGTCATATATGTATATGGCCGAATGGCATTTATAAAGGAAGTAAAATGTGATATGCTTCTATGATCAGATGATAGTGCTAGATGAATATGAGTAAGATATTACGTGTAAACTATCAAATGATAAATGTGAGTGATGAAATGAAATAAAAGTGAATAAAATGTGGGATAATATGTTCGAATGATGCTGGTACCTAATTTTGTGTGATTTTGTTATATGAAACTTGTTGATTTGAATATTGTATAGATACTATTTGGGCCTTTGAGCCTAGCAGGCAAAATGCCGGTGAATGAATTTGGGTTTTAAACCTAGCAGGCTATAATGCCAGTGAAATGATATTGGGCTTCGAGCCTAGCAAGCGAAATGCCAGTGACTGAATTCGGGTTTTAAACCTAGCAGACTGAATGCCGGTGATTTGATAAAAGTCTAAAACTAAGATACCTCGTGTTAGAATGACAAATGAATACATTCAATACATTAAGTTGGCAGTGCGTACACGCGTACTTAAATGTGAGTTTGATTTGAATTGAATCATAAGTGTATAATGTGATATATATATATGTGAATAAATGTTATAACTATATCTATGATCATGATTCATTCGGTCAAGGTGTAAAAGTATGTGAAAGTAATTGATTTATGCATGTTATATGAATTTAGATTAAGTGAGATAAGAATGCTAAATGTGTATTATGTGCTTGTGTATATTCGGCCAAGTGATAGTATATCTAGAAAATGGCCTCTTCAGAGATTGAATAATTGATGTATAGTTGAGTTTATTTGTTGCATTGATTAAAACTTACTAAGCTTTTGAAAGCTTACTTCGTTTGTTACATTTCTCTATTTTATAGATTGTTGACTCCAGTTACCTGCTCGGAAAGGGATCGTCAGCAACTCGTCACACTATCTATCATTTTGGTATTACTATGTTTTGAAGCTAGTATGGCATGTATAGAATAGACTTAAGTGAATGGTATTTTTGAAATGTTGTTATATATGGGCCATGCGAATATGACATCTTTTGAATGTTTGTAGAAAGTTTTTGAATGCATATAAAAGTTAATGTTCATATATCTGTGTGATTGTAAAAATGTGGTATTTGGGTTGGTAATACTTCATAACCCATTCCGACGATGGAAACGGGTTATAAAGGTGTTACAAAAAATGCCAACGAATAGGTAACCTCTCCAAACATGATGAAATGCCTCAAAACTATATACTTCCATGTGAAATATTTGATGTTTGGGGTATCGACTTCTTGTGTCCATTCCCGAGTTCGTTTGGGAATAACTACATCTTAGTAGCGGTTGATTATACATCCAAATGGGTAGAAGCCAAGCTTTACCTACTAATGATGCTAGAATAGTAGTACATTTCCTTAAGAAACTCTTCTCAAGATTCAGAACACCTAGAGCAATTATTAGTGACAAGGGCACTCATTTCTGTAACACCCAATTTGGGAAAACTCTTAAGAAATACAGAGTTTACCACAGAACAGCCACCCCATATCATCCTCAAACCAGTGGACAAGTCGAAATGGCAAATTGAGAAATCAAACAAATTCTCAAAAAGACAGGAAAGACTGGGCGATGAAAGTAGATGATGCTTTATGGGCTTATAGAACTGCTTTTAAGACTCCCATAGGAACATCGCCGTACAGGCTCGTTTATGGGAAAAGCTGTCATCTACCATTCGAACTAGAGCACAACGCTTTTTGGGCAATTAAATTTCTGAACCTTGATCCTAAACTTGCAGACCAAAACAGGTTGATACAGCTAAACGAGTTAGATGAGTGGAGAGCCAATGCATACAAAAATTCACAGCTATACAAGGAAGCAACAAAACGACACCATGACGCTCGTTTGAAGCAGCAAAAGCAATTCGAAGTCGAAGATTTTGTCTTGCTCTATAATTCAAGACTCAAATTATTTCCTGGAAAACTTAAATCACGATGGTCAGGACCTTTCGTAGTTCAATTTGTCTTTCCGTATGGCACAGTAGAGGTAAGTCACCCCTCACAAGGAACTTTCAAGGTAAATGGTCATCGTCTCAAACTTTATAACGACGAGAATTTTAAGGACGATGGAGAGGAGCTACGACTCCACGAACCTCCCTGAATACATCAGCAAGGGAAAGTCGAGCTAAGACTATAAACAAGTGCTTCTCCGGAGGCAACCCGAGTACTAACAGTTTTTATTTATTTAAAATTTATTTAAATTTCAAAATTCTTAATATTTAAACCACTAACTAAATCTTTGAACACAGGTTTACCACAGGGACACGGCCAAGCACACGTACGTGTGTAAGACCGTGTGGAAGCAGGGCAAGATTTTTCCAAAACACGGGCAACGATAAATTGCCACGGCCATGCGATATGGCCGTGGGCGAACATGTCAAAACAACACGGGCGTTTGCCACACCCGTGCCTAAAGACTGTGGTCGAAACTGAGAAACTAACGTAGGTGTGCGACATGCCCGTGTCTAACAACCATGGGCAAACCTGTCAAATTTACACGGGCATGGGAGAAACGAACCACATCGTACACGGGCGTGCATTACGATCATGCAGTCACACGGCTAAGGACACACGGGCGTGTCTAAAGTCCGTGTGACAAACTCTCAATACATGACCCACACGGGCGTGTGCGATGGCCGTGCCACTTACAAAATTAGATTTTTTCTTTTATTTGCACCTTTATTTTTAATTATTTTAAATAATTCATGTCTTCTCTAAACACGGCTTCTCTTTATGATTACTATCAGTTTATTTCTTCCTCAACATCATGCCTTACTCTATTGTCAATCATCATTCTCACCAAACTAGGGAATTCATTCACTCAAAACTCAGGATGTTTCAACTCTCTCCCTATCTTATGATCTTATATTTTCCTTATATATCTAACCTTGTACATTGAGGGCAATGTACATCTTAAGTGTGGGGGGTATTTTATCTGAAAAATCCCTGAATATTGCTTTGTTCTCTTGTGAATACCTCATATCATGTTTAAAATGAATTTTGATTGACTTATAATTTTGATTGATATATCTTGAATTAAAACATAGGCATTCATGCATTGAGCGTTAAACCTTAAGACACTAGAAAATCAAGCATGATAAGTTGATGTTTAAGAATTTAAATTTTAGGTTGTTTCCCTAAATTTAGGTATTATCTTGAATTGAATCCCACAGATTTAAACATTAAAAAGCCATAATTTTTGTAAGATTTTTGAGCCTTTTGAGCATCTATTAATTCTTTCATGCTCACTGTGACAGCCCTAAAGTGACCCTAGTCGGAAAGCGGTTTCGGGACCGCTAAACCGAGTCATTGAATTATTTGAATATAACATTTACTATCTAAAATATGTGAATTTTGAATGTGTGAAAATTTTTAAGATTCTATTTAGTCAATTGAATGTGAATTTAGTTAAAAGGACTTATGAGTGACACTTTTGAAATATGATAGGTTATTCTAAAAGGACCTATTAATTCAAGTTATAAATAAACCAAGGATTTGCATGTCAAATTTCCACTATTGAGTGTGTAGTGGTAGGCCATGATAGACTATGTGCATATAATATGTATTTATTTATTAGTTGGAAGCTTTATATTTTATAAAGTAAATAAATAAAAGAAGGAAAAAGATAATGGAAATAAGAAATTGAAGGGTGATAAAACAAAGCTTAAAAATTTTCTTTCTCCTTGGCCGAATGTAAAGAAGAAGAAGGGGAAAGATTTTCGCTATCTTAAGCTATCATTAAGGTAAGAAATTATATTAATTCTTGAAATTTTGCTTAATCTTGAGTGAGATACTAAGTTATTTTAGTAACCCATGTTAAATTTTTTGATTATGGGAATGATTAAGGTTTTCGCTATGATAATTAGGATGAGTGATGGTGTTTGTTCATGTTAAATTTAGATAAACAAAGGTGGATGAGTGCTTGAACTAACTAGGATTTAAATAGATGTATAGCTTTAAAGTGTGAAGAATCGGCTAGTATATTTGATGCTAAGGCCGAATATGAAATGTTGTATTTGAGTGATTTGGGTGGTTGAGTTTATAAAAATAGAATGAATGCCCAAATGTGTTATAATTGATTTGATATTAAGTTAAGTATTGCTAAAGACTTCCATTGTTCTAGTCGATTATGTGTGATTAAAGAAGAAATCATATTGAACATGTGCATTTAAATACATGTAAGGATATAAGGAATTCATAGTTTTGGTCATAGGTGTTGATCTATTGAGTTGGAATATTGAGCTATTGTAGTACTAAAATTTATCTTGATTATTCGGCAAGGTAAGCTAATGGATTAGAGCATGTCTTGATGGTACATTCGGCTAGTATAAAGTGTATTAAAACTATAAGTATAATTGTTTAATGTAACTTACCAATTATACAATTATGAAAACGAAATGATGATAGACTTAGGTGAACAATTAATTCATGTGAAATGGTTCTAAAAGTGTATATGAATGCCATATAATTGTGCTTGATTGGGAAATAAATTTGTTTGATTTAGCTCAAGAGCTTAGAGGATCAAACTTGGATAGAGGAAAAGAAAAAGTGATCGAATAGCCGTTGAAATCGTCCGACAACATTCGAGGTAAGTTTTCGAGTAACGAGACTTAATTTACGATTTGATTAAGTCATGATGTATGAGCATAACAAATATAGGGCGATATGATGATTCTACTTGAATTATATGATGAGTTACTTAGTCTATGTGTATGAAGGGTAGCCGTATGGGCATAGAAATCATGTCGTAAAGCAAACTAAACCATGCTGTTTGTATGTGGCTAGTGAGCCAAAAATGGGATTGTTTAATACATGAATTGTGTTTGAAACTTATTATGAAAATAAAAAAAATAGATGTGTCATGATTTATTTATATGTACATGAATATTTGGATGTTAATCGGGCTAAGTCCCGAAGGCTTTTGCGCGAGTTGTTAGTTCCGGGCTAAATCTCGAAGGCTTTGATGCGAGTTACTGTATCCGGGCTATGTCCCGAAGGCTTTGATGCGAGTTACTATATCCGGGCTAGGTCCCGAAGGCTTTAGTGTGAGTTGCTATATCCGGGTTACGTCCCGAAGGCATTCGAGCAAGAAACTATATCCGGTTAAATCCCGAAGGTACTTGTCTTGAGAATGAGTGATCTTGCTGTCATAGTTTAAATTAATATGCTCGTGAAATCCCAGCAATGAGGTATGTTTCGTATATGCATTGATTTAGTTGATCCCTTGCAAATAGTACTCACTCAGTCGATAATTGAGCTACCGGTCTTTGGTTAAGTTAATCTTTTGTGTATGAATATAAAGGTTGGTAAGATGGGATAAATATGATATTGAGAAATTGTGCATATGAAATTATCCGTTTAACTATACAATATTACATTATAGTTGTGTTTAATTTCATAGCTCAAAACTTACTAAGCATTAAATGCTTACTCCGTTCTCCTTGAATCTCTGTCTTATAGATTTTGGTTCGTCAGCCATCGGACTCGGGATTGTCGAAGTTGAAGTCATCCACACTATCAAAGCCCCTTTCGGTACACTTTTGGTTGAACTTTTAAATGGCATGTATAGGACTACCCTTGTCGATGTTTGTCTTACACCTTTTGGTTTTGTATAAATTTGATAGTCATGCGAAAATGACTTTTATATATATGTTTTGAGTATATTGTCATAACCTTCGTGTATGTATATGGTTATTGAGATGTGTGGATATGCTTGGCCATGATTGACCATTGGGATGCTTAATCACAATCTTATTTTGTACTATATATATATTAAAGGGTTAGTTAAATCATGGAAACTAAGTAATAGGTAAAGTCTACCCTAAAGGCAGATGTAGACAGCATCAGTAGTGTCAATTTGAAAAATCACTAAAAATAGTAGGAATAGAGTTAACTAGCGAATAAATTATGTAATCAAACCTTGATGAATCTACTTTCATATGGAAGAAACGAAATGGCCAAATGAGTCAGATGTTAAGAGATATTTAGGTTTTCATGAAACAGGGCCAGAGCGATTTCTGGATCCCCTGTTCTGACTTTAAAAATTTGCTATAAATTAACCTGAGATAATTAGAAGTCATGCCCCATATGTACAGATTCCTTGTTGAGTCTAGTTTCTTTATAAATAAACGGAATAAGATTTTAAGCCCTGTATAGTAAGATACCTAAGTTGAAATGCATGAAGGTCTGTGTAGTCGAACCCTGCAACAGGGGAGACTTAATATAATAAACTGTACCGTTTGGCCTGATCAAAAATTCTAGAAAAAAATGTGTAGATAGATACATGAGTCTAGTTTTGGGGAAAATTTACGTATTAAGTTTTCGAGCTTTGGAACTCGAGATATGATTTTTAAAGTAGTCGTGATGCAGTTAGCCAGCATGTCTGAAATTTTAAAAATGAACCGTATAAGTCAATGAAGTAAGTCTGTAAATACCTCGTTTTCAACCCCGGTAACGGTCCCGGGCTTGGGGCGTTACAATTATATTGGTATCAGAGCCATGGTTTAGCCGATTCTAGGACTATCGTGATACGTTTGGGTCTAACTATACATGCCATTTTGTGATTATTTGATAGTGTGGTGATTTCTGACAGTTTAAATGTGTGTTTATGTTAGTAATGGATCCCGATCCCAATCGATGGTAGTCGACAATGTGGAGAGTGGCGCCGCGCTCACAAGACGGGGCGGCGCCGATGGACTCTCAACCTGTTGCGAGCAATCAAAACGATGAGGCTAGACAAGCCTTTTATAATGTGATGAATGATTGGTTTAACCAATACATTCGAACTAATACGGCTGTTCCACAACCCCCACTCCCGACTAATACCTCTCTCGTGACACTGCAGTACTCTCGTGAATCGACGGATGAGGTTAAACAAGCCCCAATTGACAGAATCAAAGCACGGGGCTCGAATTTAAAGCTCCGGACAATGATGATGCCGAGCAAGCTGAATTTTGGTTGGACAACACTATCCGGTACTTGATGAGCTATCTTGCACACCCGAGGAATGCCCGAAGTGTGCTATCTCTTTGTTACGTGATTCCGCCTACTATTGGTGGAATACGTTGATTTCAGCAGCCTAAAGAGCGGGTAACTTGGGAGTTTTTTCAAACCGAGTTTGGAAAAAGTATATCACCAGAGATTTATTGATCAAAAACGAAAGGATTTCTCGAACTTAAACAAGGTTCCATGATGGTTCATCGATTATGAGCGAAAGTTTGTGAGGCTTAGCCAGACGCTCGAGAGTGCGTTTCTTTGAAGGTTATAATGTGTAAACGTTTTGAAGATGGTTTGAATGAAGATATAAAATTGTATGTTGGCATTTTAGAGATCGAGAGAGTTTGTAGTACTTGTCGAAAGCGAGCTTGCAAAGCCAAGAGCTCGGTAAGGAGAAAAGAAAAGCTGAAATGGGAGCCAGAGAGTTCCGTAAGAGATCATCGGGAAAGCCCTTTCAATGATCATCAAAGAAATTTAGAGATGATTCTGGCCGATCCAAAGACACTTCGGGTTTTTCAAGACGAGATTGCAATCGACCTCCTGTGAGTACACGAGTCACTTCGGTTGCCAGTGTGGGAAATGATCGACGGGGACAGTCGAGTGTCGACGATTGTGGTAAATGGCATTCGGGAGTTGTAGATTCCATGACCGCGCTCTCGCTATAATCGTGGATCGGTGACCACTTTATCAAGGATTGTCCGAGACTGCATCTCAACAGAATGTAAATCCGAGTGGGAAATCGGGTGCTACTATCGCCGAGGTAAACCATCTAGAAATGCGGGAATGCTAGCGGAGGTCGAGAGGATCTAGAGATATTACAACTATCTCGAGGCTCGTGCTCCGGCCTAGAGCTTATGCTATACGCGCACGCGAGGATGCCTCTTCGCCGGATGTTATTACGGGTACTTTTACTCTCTTTGATATCGATGTAATTGCTTTGATAGACCCCCGGTTCTACTCATTCATATGTATGTGAAACCTTAACATCCGAAGAAGACTCTACCGTTGAGTCTCATCGAGTTTGTAATTCGGTGTCAAATCCTTGGGTCGCGTTCACGTGCTTGTCGATAAAGTGTGCAAGAAATGTCCTCTAGTAATCCAAGGTTTCGCTTTTTCTATTTGATTTGATGCTTTTACCGCTTGACGAATTTGATGTTATCCTCGGTATGGATTGGTTGATCAGTACATGATGCAATTGTAAATTGCAAAAGTAAAACCATCGATTTGAGATGTGTAAATAACGAGATAATCCGAGTCGAGTCTCACCGACTCGAATAGGTTGCCAGTAATATCGTCGATCTTTGGCTCGTAAATGTGTAAGAAAGGGGTGTGAAACATACCTCATGCGTATGTCTTGGAGGACAAAGAGTTAGAAAAGAAGCCTGAATCTGTACCAGTGGTTTGTGAATATCCTGATGTTTTTCCCGAAAAATTACCGGGTTTACCACCTGTTCGGGAGGTAGAGTTTGGCATCGAGCTTGTACCTGGGACTACATCGATTTCGATAGCTCCGTATCGTATGGCACCAACGGAATTAAAAGAATTGAAAGCTCGCCACAAGAGTTGACGGATAAGGGTTTCGCTCGACCAAGTTTCTCACCTTAAAGTGCGCCGATTTTGTTTGTGAAAAAGAAGGACGGAACCATGAGGTTGTGCATTGACTATCGTCATTTGAATAAAGTGACGATAAAGAATAAATATCCGATTCACAGCGTATTGATGATTTGTTTGATCAACTGAAGGAGCTTGGTGTTTTCAAAGATAGATTTGAGATCGGGTTATTATCACCGCGAGTTCGAGATTCGGATATACCTAAAAGCGCCGTAACGAGATACGCCACTATGAGTTCTTAGTCATGCCGTTTGGGCTCACTAATGCCCCCTGCGGTATTTATGGATTTGATGAATCGAATCTTTGAGACAATATTTGGACCGGTTTGTAGTCGTGTTTATTGATGACATCTTGGTCTATTCAAGAGATGAGGCCGAACATGCCGAGCACCGAGATTAGTGTTGCAAATTTTACGGGATAAGCGGTTATATGCTAAGTTCGGTAAGTGTGAGTTCGTTAAGAGAGGTTAGTTTTTGGGTCATGTGGTATCCATCGGGTATTCGAGTTGATCCAGAACAAAATTTCAGCCATACTTTAATCGGAAACCTCCGAGAAATATTACCGAGGTTCTGAGCTTTTTGGGACTTGCCTGTTACTACCGAAGATTTGTAAAAGGTTTCTCGATGATAGCCACGCCAATGACGGCTACTTCAAAAGGATGTTAAGTTCGAATGGACGGAAAAGTGTCGAAAAGTTTTGATCAATCGAAAACTTATTTGATCAAGCTCCAATTTTAGCAAAAAAGTAATCAGCAAAGAATTTGTCATTTATAGTGATGCCTCCCTACTTGGGTTGGGTTGTGTATTGATGCAAGAAGGTCGAGTTGTGGCGTATGCATCGAGACAATTAAAACCACATGCGAAAAATTATCCGACCCACGATCTCGAATTAGCTGCCATCGTATTTGCTTTGAAAATATGGCGAGATTACTTATTTGGTGAGAAGTGCCATGTGTTTTCGGATCATAAAAGTCTCAAATATTTGATGACCCAAAGAGACTTAAATCTACGACAAAGACGTTGGCTCGAGTTGTTAAAAGATTATGAACTTGTCATTGACTATCACCCAGGAAAGGCTAATGTGGTTGCGGATGCTTTAAGTCGTAAATCACTATTTGCTTTACGAATGATGAATGTACACTTGTCTGTTCTATCTGACAATGTGTTAGTGGCGGAATTAAAGGCCAAACCAGTGTTGATGCATCAAATTCGTGAAGCTCAGAAAGTCGATGACGAATTAGTTGCAAAACGGGTTGAATGTGTTCCGAATATGGAATCAGAGTTTCAAATTGATGATGATGATTGTTTGAGGTTCAAAAGTCGATTATGTGTTCCAAGAAATTCAGAACTCATTTCGATGATTCTGAACGAAGCTCATTGTAGCCGAATGTCAATTCACCCGAGGAGTACGAAAATGTACAACGATCTGAGACATCAGTTTTGGTGGCATGGTATGAAACGATACATTTCTGATTTTGTTTCGAAGTGTTTAGTATGTCAGCAGGTGAAGGCGGAACATCAAGTGCCTACGGGTTTACTTCAGCCGATCATGATACCAGAATGGAAGTAGGATCGAGTCACGATGGATTTTGTGTCTGGGTTGCCATTGTCTACAAGTAAGAAAGATGCAATTTGGGTTGTTGTTGATAGACTGACTAAATCGGCTCATTTTGTTCCCGTGACGTCTGATTTTTAATGGATAAATTATTTGAATTGTATGTTTTCGATTGTGAGATTACATGGGGTACCGATTTCTATTGTGTCGGATAGAGATCCGAGATTCTCCTCGCGATTTTGGAAGAAATTGCAAGAAGCTTTGGGTACCAAGTTGCATTTCAGCACCGCTTTTCATCCACAAACCGATGGTCAATCTGAACGGATAATTCAAATTCTTGAGGATATGTTGAGATGTTGCATCCTCGAGTTCAGTGGTTCATGGGAGCGGTATTTACCTTTGATTGAATTTGCTTATAACAATAGTTTTCAATCGAGTATTAAAATGGCACCTTACGAGGCTTTATACGGCGTAAATGTAAATGCGCCATTGTTTTTGGGTGAACTTGGTGAAAGAAAAATTTTTGAGTTGACTTGATTAAAGATCCGAATGTAAAGTAAAAGTAATCCGTGAAAAAGTGAAGGCCGCCACAGATCGCCAAAAGTCGATGCTGGATTTGAAACGAAAACACATTGAGTATCAGGTGGGAGACAAATTGTTTCTTAAAGTTTCACCTTGGAAAAAGATACTTAGATTTGGCCGTAAAGGCAAACTGAGTCCGAGGTTCATAGGGCCATATGAAGTATCCGAACGAATTGGTCCATTGGCGTATAGATTGATTTTGCCCTCGAGCTTGAAAAGATTCACAACGTCTTTCATGTTTCGATGCTTCGACGTTATAGATCTGATCCATCACACGTAATTAATCCATCAGAGGTTGAAATTCAATCCGATATGAGTTATGAAGAAGAACCGATTCGTATCCTAGCTCGTGAAGTGAAAGAGTTGCGAAATAAAAGGGTTCCGTTAGTAAAAGTGTTATGGCTCAAACACGGATGGAAGAAGCTACTTGGGAACCAGAGAGAACTCTATGAAAGAGCGATACCCAAACCTATTTACTCTGGTAAGATTTTCTGGGACGAAAATTTCTTAAGTGGGGAAGAGTTGTGATGACCCTAAAGTGACCCTAGTCGGAAAGCGGTTTTGGGACCGCTAAACCGAGTCATTGAATTATTTGAATATAACATTTACTATCTAAAATATGTGAATTTTGAATGTGTGAAAATTTTTAAGATTCTATTTAGTCAATTGAATGTGAATTTAGTTAATAGGACTTATGAGTGACACTTTTGAAATATGATAGGTTATTCTAAAAGGACCTATTAATTCAAGTTATAAATAAACCAAGGATTTGCATGTCAAATTTCCACTATTGAGTGTAGTGGCCGGCCATGATAGACTATGTGCATATAATATGTATTTATTTATTAGTTGAAAGCTTTATATTTTATAAAGTAAATAAATAAAAGAAGGAAAAAGATAATGGAAATAAGAAATTGAAGGGTGATAAAAACAAAGCTTAAAAATTTTCTTTCTCCTTGGCCGAATGTAAAGAAGAAGAAGGGGGAAAGATTTTCGGCTATCTTAAGCTATCATTAAGGTAAGAAATTATATTAATTCTTGAAATTTTGCTTAATCTTGAGTGAGATACTAAGTTATTTTAGTAACCCATGTTAAATTTTTTTGATTATGGGAATGATTAAGGTTTTCGGCTATGATAATTAGGATGAGTGATGGTGTTTGTTCATGTTAAATTTAGATAAACAAAGGTGGATGAGTGCTTGAACTAACTAGGATTTAAATAGATGTATAGCTTTAAAGTGTGAAGAATCGGCTAGTATATTTGATGCTAAGGCCGAATATGAAATATTGTATTTGAGTGATTTGGGTGGTTGAGTTTATAAAAATAGAATGAATGCCCAAATGTGTTATAATTGATTTAATATTAAGTTAAGTATTGCTAAAGACTTCCATTGTTCTAGTTGATTATGTGTGATTAAAGAAGAAATCATATTGAACATGTGCATTTAAATACATGTAAGGATATAAGGAATTCATAGTTTCGGTCATAGGTGTTGATCTATTGAGTTGGAATATTGAGCTATTGTAGTACTAAAATTTATCTTGATTATTCGGCCAAGGTAAGCTAATGGATTAGAGCATGTCTTGATGGTACATTCGGCTAGTATAAAGTGTATTAAAACTATAAGTATAATTGTTTAATGTAACTTACCAATTATACAATTATGAAAACGAAATGATGATAGACTTAGGTGAACAATTAATTCATGTGAAATGGTTCTAAAAGTGTATATGAATGCCATATAATTGTGCTTGATTGGGAAATAAATTTGTTTGATTTAGCTCAAGAGCTTAGAGGATCAAACTTGGACAGAGGAAAAGAAAAGTGATCGAATAGCCGTTGAAATCGTCAGACAACATCCGAGGTAAGTTTTCGAGTAACGAGACTTAATTTACGATTTGATTAAGTCATGATGCATGAGCATAACAAATATAGGGCGATATGATCATTCTACTTGAATTATATGATGAGTTACTTAGTCTATGTGTATGAAGGGTAGCAAGATGGGTATAGAAATCATGTCGTAAAGCAAACTAAACCATCTTTGTTTGTATGTGGCTAGTGAGCCAAAAATGGGATTGTTTAATACATGAATTGTGTTTGAAACTTATTATGAAAATAAAAAAATAGATGTGTCATGATTTATTTATATGTACATGAATATTTGGATGTTAACCAGGGCTAAGTCAGAAGAAGGCTTTTTGCGCGAGTTGTTAGTTCAAGGCTAAATCAGAAGGCTTTGATGCGAAGTTATCGATCAGGGCTATGTCCAGAAGGCTTTGATGCGAGTTACTATATATCGGGCTAGGTCCCGAAGGCTTTAGTGTGAGTTGCTATATCCGGTTACGCCCCGAAGGCATTCGAGCGAGAAACTATATCCGGTTAAATCTCGAAGGTACTTGGCTTGAGAATGAGTGATCTTGCTATCATAGTTTAAATTAATATGCTCGTGAAATCCCAAGCAATGAGGTATGTTTTTCAGTATATGCATTGATTTAGTTGATCCCTTGCAAATAGTACTCACTCAGTCGATAATTGAGCTACCGGTCTTTGGTTAAGTTAATCTTTTGTGTATGAATATAAAGGTTGGTAAGATGGGATAAATATGATATTGAGAAATTGTGCATATGAAATTATCCGTTTAACTATACAATATTACATTATAGTTGTGTTTAATTTCATATAGCTCAAAACTTACTAAGCATTAAATGCTTACTCCGTTCTCCTTGAATCTCTGTCTTATAGATTTTGGTTCGTCAGCCATCGGACTCGGGATTGTCGAAGTTGAAGTCGTCCACACTATCAAAGCCCCTTTCGGTACACTTTTGGTTGAACTTTTAAATGGCATGTATAGGACTACCCTTGTCGATGTTTGTCTTACACCTTTTGGTTTTGTATAAATTTGATAGTCATGCGAAAATGACTTTTATATATATGTTTTGAGTATATTGTCATAACCTTCGTGTATGTATATGGTTATTGAGATGTGTGGATATGCTTGGCCATGATTGACCATTGGGATGCTTAATCACAATCTTATTTTGTACTATATATATTAAAGGGTTAGTTAAATCATGGAAACTAAGTAATAGGTAAAGTCTACCCTAAAGGCAGATGTAGACAGCATCAGTAGTGTCAATTTGAAAAATCACTAAAAATATTAGGAATGGAGTTAACTAGCAAATAAATTATGTAATCGAACCTTGATGAATTTACTTTCATATGGAAGAAACAAAACGTCCAAATGAGTCAGATGTTAAGATATATTTAGGTTTTCATGAAACAGGGCCAGAGCGATTTCTGGATCCCCTGTTCTGACTTTAAAAATTTTCTATAAATTAACAGGAGATAATTAGAAGTCATGACCCATATATACAGATTCCTTGTTGAGTCTAGTTTCTTTATAAACAAACGGCATAAGATTTTAAGCCCTGTATAGTAAGATACCTAAGTTGCAATGCATGAAGGTCTGTGTAGTCTAACCCTATAACAGGGGAGACTTAATATAATAAAATGTACCGTTTGGCCTGATCAAAAATTCTAGAAAAAAATGTGTAGATAGATACATGAGTCTAGTTTTGGGGAAAATTTACGGATTAAGTTTTTGAGCTTCGGAACTCGAGATATGATTTTTAAAGTAGTCGTGATGCAGTTAGCCAGCATGTCTGAAATTTTAAAAATGAACCGTATAAGACAATGAAGTAAGTCTGTAAATACCTCGTTTTCAACCCCGGTAACGGTCCCGGGCTTGGGGCGTTACACTCACTTCTATTATTGCTTTGAGTGTGTCAACATTGAATTTTTATTCCAGAACTTGCCTGATTATGCATGTTGAGACCACACTATTTGATTTGATACGTCAAGATGATAGAGGCACTTAGAATTAACCCACTCATGCCATGAAAAGCCTACCTCCACAATTAACCCTTAGTAAACCCCATTGAGCCTAACAAACCATTCCTTGTATTACCCTCAATATTAACCCTTAACCTATCATTGTTGAAATCCCCTAAATTAACTTGATCCCCATTTTTTGTCGAGAATTGAGTTGGATAAATTGCTTAGCTATGTCTTGTTCTTAATAATTAGCTATGATTATTTAACTTCTTAAAAAACAAAAATAAATAAATAAATAAATGTGTGTATACATATTAGTAGTTTTCTTTATTCAAATTCCATAGTCAGAAAAGGAGCTATGTTGTACGCAAGTGGTGATTAAATATTTTTCTAGTTAAGTAATTTTTCAATTCAATCTCGATTCTAACCTTTTCTTTCAGTTTGTGACCACACACCCTAACTAAGCCTCGTTACAACCCTTTAAAGACCTTTTGATTGATGTATCATTTCGAATTATAGTGGTGGAGATCTGATTTTCATGTAAGCCTATGGTAATAACTTTTCATGTTGACCAATGAGTGCTAATTTCATTGTCTTTAAACACTTCGAGTGATTTGAGTGAATCTTTAGTGAGGATGTTAAACTCTGTGAGGTTTCGAATCAACGATAACTACTTAGATGAAGGGAGATGCCTAAGTTTTTCATGATTAAATATTCAACTTGGAATGTTTGAAGCTTTAATGTTCTTATAGTTGAGTTCTCAATGTATGATTACTTATGAGATGATTTGAGATAATATTGATCGGAATTATAAATTGAGAAAAAGGAAATTTTAACTGTGATCCGAGGATTTTGCTTGAGGACAAGCAAACGCTTAAGTGTGGGGGTATTTGATAAACCTTAATTTGTACATAATTATATCCCATGCTTAGCGCATTTTAGGAATGATTTCTCCTTAGATTTGGTGAATTCGATGCTCCTGATGCCTTAATTTCATGTTTTATCCTTAGGTAAGCATAGGAGAGCGAAAGGAACAAGAAACGGGCCAAAAACGGAGAAAATGGGCCAAAGCACGAAACCAACACAGCCTGGACCTCCTCACACAGCCATGTCAATCTGGAAAAATTGAAGCATGATTTACATGGGCAGCTTACACGCCCGTGTCAATCTAACAGGCTCGAACACGGCCTGAAGAAATCGCATACGGCCGTGCCACACGGGCGTGTCCCTTCTGAACCCTAGTTAAGCTTCATTCGGAAAAGGCCAAATTTGAGGGCTTCTTAGGCATTCCAAAGCCTATAAATACACCCTAAAGGAGGAAGAAAAGGGAGATGGAGAATAGGGAGTAAGGGATTACTCAGAGGAAGTCGAGTGATCCATCGCAGAAGCCGGAGCCACCATCAAGACTGAAGATCTCTCCTCAACTTCCCCTTCAGGAGTTTTTGGGTTTTCTTTATGTTTTGTTATTTTTATTATTCTAAGATGTGTTCTTGTTTAGTTATGAACTAAACCCCTAAATACCTAAAGGGGATGAAACCTATGACTAAACCTTGTTATTATTTTTGAATCGTATGATAAATATTTGATCTATTCTTAATTACGTGTTCTTAGTTCTTGTTTTGGTATTTCAGGATATCACTTCAAGTTACTACTCTTAGTTGGAGGAGGAATAGACCCTGACTAAGAGTAACTTTGTCGTAATTAAGCGGAGTTGATTGCGCGCCTAGAGATAGGGTGAAAGATTTTGCCGAATTAGGGTGAAACCTAATAAGTGAATCCATAGATCAAGTTAATGCAACCTTAGGGTGTTAATTAGAGATAACTCTCGGTTATTCAACCTAGGGATTAGATGTTGCTAGTCTTGAAAGGGATAATAATATACATTGGGGATTTCTACGGAACAAGTTGAATGAATAAATCGTCCGATTCGGAGCCAGAATAACAAGTAAGAGTCTAGGTGGATTCTTTCCTTAGGTATTGTCTCAATCAATTGTTTTCCCTAAAAGTAATTTCCCAATTTCTATTGTCTTCAAGTCTTAGTTTAATTAGTTAGTTAAAACAATCCTTTTTTATTTGGCTAAATAATAAAAAGACAGTCATTACTAGTACTCATAGTTCTTTGGGTTCGACAATTCGGTCTTGCTAAAGCTATACTACTGTTCGATAGGTACACTTGCCTATATCGTGATAATAGTTAGTTTCAAGAATGAATCATTACAAATTTATAAAACTTATCACACATGAAAATCGCGATCAAGTATCATCAAAGGAGTTGCTTCATTTGCGTTAAGCATTGAAGTGAAAATTCGGTGGTCGGTTTCATCTAATAACACCTGGTCACCTACCTTGAATTGGTTCGTCTCTTCTTTTTGCTCATCATGGTTTTGTTCTAATTTGGCATTGTGTATTTTTGGTTCCTCCTCGACATGTGTCCACCATTTGTCTAGTTCATCTATCTGAAGCCTTTGTTCTTTATGAAATATTTTAATGTTGTCAAATGAACTAGAATGTGGCTCATTTGTGTTACTCAAAAATTTTTCCTGCAAAGAGGGTTGAACCACATGATTAGTCTTATTATCAGGATTTAGAAAATTACCTTCATCACTCGATGTCTTAACCAAATCTCGAGCCTGAAGAGTGATTGTTTCGTCACTTACACAAAGTGTTAGTTCACCTGTACCAACATCTATGATAGTTCTAGCAGCTGCTAAAAAGGGCTGACGTAGAATTAAAGGTAAGTCACTATCCTGATCCATGTCTAGAACAACAAAGTTGATTGGGAATATAAATTTATCAATCTTAACGAGTACGTCCTCAACAATAGCCTTAGGAAATCTAATAGTTTTATCTACCAGTTGTATACTCATCCTAGTCTGTTTAGGTTTCCTAAGACCTAGTTGTTTAAACATTTTATAAGGCATGACATTTATACTTGCCCCTAAATCGGCTAGAGCATTATTAACATTTAAAATACCGATTAAATAAGGAATAGTAAAACTCCCTAGATCTTTTAACTTGTTGGGTAGTTTATTTTGTAGAATTGCTGAGCAAACTGCATTTAATTCCACATGCGACGAATCATCTAATTTCTGTTTGTTTGTCAGAAGCTCCTTTAAAAATTTAACTAAATTAGGCATCTGCGAGAGAGCTTCAATAAACGGTAAGTTAATATGTAATTTTTTTAAAAGGTTAAGAAATTTACTGAATTGTTCATCTGTGTGGTCTTTTTTTGTCGCATTAGGGTATGGTACACGAGTGTATATTCTCTGCTCACCGATTTTTGTTTACTGTGGCTTTCATCAACCTTAGCTTTACTTACCACACCTTCTTGCCTCAGTTCTAGTTTGGAGTCAACTAACCCTTCATCTCAAATAGTACTCGCATGGAGTTGTTCTCTTGGGTTAGTCTCGGTGTTGCTAGGTAAGCTACCTTGTGGTCTTTCTGAGATCAGCTTAGTAAGCTGACCTATTTGATTCTCGAGCCCTTGAATCGATGCTTGCTGATTTTTTAAATGCTATTTTGGAGTTTTGGAAACATGTTTCTGACACCGAGATGAATTTTATTAGTATCTCCTCAAGGTTCGACTTCTTTTCTTGTTGGTAAGGTGGTTGAAAGCCTAGAGGGGGTTGTGATCTTTGATTGCCTTGACCACCCCAAGAGAAATTGGGATGGTTCCTCCAACTTGCATTATAAGTATTACTATAGGGGTTATTCTGAGGTCTAAAATTGTTACCCATATAGTTGACTTGTTCATTCGTAGTGCTAGGGCCGTAGGCTAGGCATTCTGGATTATTCATTTCTCCTCCACTGGTGTCACACTGCATCACTGGATGTACCTATGTAGAAACACATAAACCATCAATCTTTTTATTTAAGAGCTCTACTTGGTTTGGAAACACCAGTAGCTTTTTTCGGCTTTGTCCTTATGACTTGCCACTGATAATTATTCAGTGACATCTCTTCAATAAACTCATAAGTCTCCTCAAGTGTTTTGTTATTTAGGGTTCCGTCGACGGCTGCATCGATCAGTTGTCTAGTTGAGGGGTTTAGACCATTGTAGAAAGCCTAAACCTGTAACCATAAGGGCAACCCATGGTGAGGGCACCTTCTCAATAAATCCTTATACCTCTCCCATGCATCATATAAGGTATCTAAATACATTTGCACAAAGGAAGAGACATCATTCCTCAACTTTGTCGTCTTGGGCGGTAGAAAATATTTCAATAGGAACTTTTCGGTCATTTGCTCCCATGTAGTGATGGACCCTTGTGGTAGAGAGTTCAACCACTGTTTAGCTCTATTCCTCAATGAAAAGGGAAATAACCAAAGGCGAATGGCATCATCAGAAACACCATTAATTTTGAAAGTATCACAGTACTCTAAAAATTTATCCAAATGAGTATTTAGATCTTCATCTTGTAAACCATTGAACTGAACAAACTGTTGGATCATCTGAATGGTGTTCGGCTTTAGTTCGAAGTTATTTGCGAGAATAGTAGGTCTCACAATACTCGATTTAGCCCCCGCTAAATTAGGCTTAGCATAGTCGTACATAGTACGAGGAGTAGGATTCTAATTTACTGGATTCGCGACAACCACAGGAGGTAGTAGATCGATCCACAAACTGTTGCCAGCAACCTCTTTTTCCAATCCTTAGATGCTACTTGCCAATCCCCTGTAAACTATTACCTCACTCAACACATAATATCAAGTGTAAAAAACTTACCAAACTCGTAGACTAAGAGCAAGGGTTAGTAGTATTTGGCCAATGTCCCAAAGCACACCTTAACCTTGATGCACGAGATGTAACAATCTCACTCCCTAGAAGAACACGCCAAAAGGATAGTAATGAAAAAAGATTACTTCAGTCAAAATCAAAGAGGAAAGAAGATAATTAACGTGATAGAAAGGAAGAAAGAACTTCCCCTGACCCCTAATCGAATGCTCAATAATCTACTACAAAATAAAACACGATAGAAGTTGAGAGAGTAGCAGAGGCGTTCGGCTTCCAGAGAAAATAGTGTCAGCTCAGAACCAAAGAACAAAAGCTAGGTTCGACAAGGCTTAAAGAGGTAGAAAAGAATAAGAAGAAGAAGAAAGTATTCAGCTAATAGACCAAAACAAAAGATGAAAATTGATGACCGATTGGGAGGAAAAAAAATAAGAGTTCAGCAAATGATGAAGACGATTAAGTGAGGAAAAAGAGGGAGATCGATTACCCAAATACAACCTTGAAAACAAAACCACAATAGGCTAGTGTGCAGGATGCCCGAGTGGTCACCAGAACATACAGTTACCAAGCAAAACAATAACCGAAAGAGGGAAAAACATGAAAAGTAGACAGAGGACAAAAGACGATTACCCAAAATGGAGAGCAGTAGACTACACTTTCGACACTAAGAGTATAGCCAAATGACTAAGTGCACTACTTACCCCAAATGATTGAGGAGAGTCCTCACTCGGCACTACACTCCCTCACTTCCCAACTCCTTAACTTTCTCCTTAAAAACCTCCCCATATCTCTCAACCGATTACTCCCCTATCCACTCCCACCAAACTCCCCCTAAATTTGGCTATTCATCCCCACTCAACCACTCCAACATCAGAGTTTCAGTCCACCTCTACTTCCTACATTGCAAGGCAGCAAAATAAAACACCTTCGCGCATAGAAGGCTCGAACTCAAAACCCCCAAGCACCCATCACACGCTACTTACCACTAGGCTAACAGGCCTTATCTTGTCATACTTTACTCGTTTTAGGTTTATTCACTTAAAAGCAAAAATTTTACTCAAGCCACCACTTGAACCCATGACTACACAGACACTCCCAAAGCACTAAACCACGCAATCAAACATACATCTATGTCGTAACCACACAAAAAGAATTAACAGGGTTTTCTGGATTTGGGGCATTACAATTCTACCCTCCATAAAGAAAATTTCGACCTCAAAATTTACCTAGTCAAAATAGCTGAGGGTATTGTTGTCGCATGATAAACCGTAATTTATACATATTTTTATCCCTCACTTAACACGTTTATGAATGATTTCTCTTTATATTTGGTGAATTTGATGCTCCTAATCCTTTAATTTCAAGTTTTATACTTAGGTGAGCATAGGAGGACGAAAAGAACGAGAAACAGGCCAAAAACGGGGAAAATGGGCCGACAGGGGAAAGCAACACGGCCTAGACTTCCTCACATGGGCAGAACACATGCCTGTGCCAATCTAACAGGCTCAACCACGGCCCAAATAAACCTCATCACAGGCGTGTTGATCTAATAGGCTCGACCACGGCCTGAAGAAATCACACACGGGCGTGTCCCTACCAAGCCCTAGCTAAGTTCCATTCGAAAAAATGCAAGTTTGAGGGCTTTTATGCATTCTAAATCCTATTTAAACACCCTAGAGGAAGACTAAAATGGAGACAGAGAATAGGGAGTAAGGAATTACTCCAAGGAAGCCGATTAATCCATCTCAGAATCCGGATTCATCATCAAGACTGAAGATCTCTCCTCAATTTCCCTTTAGGAGTTTTGGGTTTTCTTTATGTTTTGTATTCATTATTATTCTGAGATGTTTTCTTATTTATTTATGAACTAAAACCCCTAAATACCTAAGAGGATGAAACCTAAGATGTATCATGTTATTATTTTCTAAATCATATGATAAATATTTGACTTGTTCTTAATTATGTGTTCTTAATTCTTGTTTTGGTATTTCAGGATATCGATTCAAATTAATGCTCTTAGTTGGAGGATGAATAGTCCCTGGCTAAATGTGACTTTGTCATAATTAAGCGGATTTGATTGCGCGCCTAGAGATAAGGTGACAAGATTTTGTCGAATTAGGGTGAAACCTAATAAGGGGATCCATAGATCGAGTTAATGCAACCCTAGGGTGTTAATTAGAGAAAATTCTCGATTATTCAACCTAGGGATTAGACGTTATTAGTCTTGAATAGGGATAATAACATAACTTAGGGATTTCTACGGAACAAGTTAAATGAATAAATCATCCGGTTCGGAGCCAAAATAACAAGTAAAGTCTAAGTGGATTTTTCCTTAGGTATTGTCCTAAATCAATCATTTTTCCCAAAAGTAATTCTCCAATTCTATTTTCTGCAACTTCTTAGTTTAGATAATTAGTTAGTTAAAACAAACCCCTTTATTCTTAGGCTAGATAATAAAAAGACGATCATTACTAGTATTTTTAGTCCATTGGGTTCGACAATCCGGTCTTGCTAAAGCTATACTACTGTTCGATAGGTACATTGGCCTACATCGTGATAATAGTTAGTTTCAAGAATGATTAATTATAAATTTATAAAAATTATCACAGAAAATCACGATCAAGTTTTTGGCGCCATTGCCAAGGACTAAAATATTAAGAACAGTCAATTTTTATTACTTTAGCCATTTAGTTTTCTTGCAAATTAATTTTATTTTAATTTTTGTTTTACTAATTTTCTTTTTCTTTCTTCTCGCAGGTTCTTATAGTTTATGACTAGAAGAAACCTGTCAAGACCCATGCTTTGATGTGAAGAAATCGATCACATGACTTGTAAAACCGACGAGAAATAAGGCGAAGCCTAAGATACGCAGAGGAAGAGCAAGAGGACGATATCACGAGTACAACCGAGGAGATGGCTGAAAATCAAGAAAATCAACTACCTCCTGCGATATCCGCTGATCTAGAAAATCAGAATCCTGCTCCTCGTACTATGTATGATTATGCTAAACCTAATTTAACAGGAACTGAGTCAAGTATAGCTAGGCATGCTATTGCTGCAAATAATTTTGAACTAAAACCTAACACAATTCAAATGATACAGCAATTTGTTCAGTTTGATGGTTTGCAGGATGAGAACCCTAACACTCACTTGGCAAATTTTCTAGAAATTTGTGACACTTTTAAAATTAATGGCATTTCTGATGAAGCCATTTGTATTCGGTTATTCCCTTTTTCACTGAGGAACAAAGCTAAACAGTGGTTGAGCTCGTTACCATGAGGGTCCATCACTACTTGGGAACAAATGACTGAAAAATTTTTATTAAAATATTTTTCGCCAGTTAAAACGGCTAAATTACATAATGATATCTCTTCTTTTGTGCATATGGATTTAGAAACACTTTACGATGCATAGGAGAGATACAAGGACCTACTGTTAAGGTGCCCTCACCATGGGTTACCTCTATGACTACAAGTTCAAACATTCTACAATGGTGTGAACCCCTCGACAAGACAGATGATTGATGCAGCAGCTAGTGGAACCATCAATAACAAAACACCTAAAGAGGCTTACGAGTTTATTGAAGAAATGTCACTGAATAATTATCACTGGCAAGTCATGAGGACTAAGCCAACTAAAACAGCAGGCGTTTATAACGTTTATTCGGTTACTATGCTGTCAAATCAGGTAGAACTTCTAAATAAAAAGATTGATGGTTTACTTGGTTCTACGCAGGTTCATCCAGTAATGCAATGTGAAGTGAGTGGAGGTGGACCGAGTAATCTAGAATATCAACCCTATGGTCACAACATAGAGAACGAGCAATTAAATTACATGGGTAATAATCCTCGATCTCAAAATAATCCTTACAGTAACAGGTATAACCAGGTTGGAGAAATCACCCAAACTTCTCATGGGGAGGTCAAGGAAATCAGAGACCACCACCACCTTCAGGCTTCCAATAACCACCTTACCAACAAGAGAAAAAGCCGAACCTTGAGGAGATGCTGTCCAAATTTATCTTGGTGTTAGAAACTCATTTTTAGAATATTGAGACAGCACTTAAAAATTAACAAGTGTCGATCCAAGGGCTCGAGACTCAGATAGGCCAGCTGTCCAAACTAATCTCTGAACGACCATAAGGTAGCTTGCCATGTAATACTGAACCTAACCCAAGGGAATAACTCAGCGCAATTAATGTTCAAGATAAAGAAGGATTCGTTGAGCCTGAGCTAGAACCAAGGCAAGAAACTATGGTGAGCAAAGATAAAGGTGAGGTAAGTTACAATGAAGACAAAATGGTGAGTGTAGAATATAAACCTCGTGTACCACACCTTAACGCGACGGGGAAAGACTGCTCTAATGAACAATTTGGTAAATTCCTTAAACTTTAAAAAAAATCACATATTAACTTACCTTTTATTAAAGCTCTATCGCAGATGCTGAGTGCAATGAAATTTTTAAGGGAGCTTTTAGCGAACAAGCGAAAGTTGGACGAGGCGTCACATGTGGAGTTAAACACGGTTTGCTCAGCTATTCTACAGAATAAAGTACCCAAAAAATTAAAAGATCTAAGGAGTTTTACAATTCCTTGCTTAATTGGTAGTTTAGATGTTAATAATGCATTAGCTGATTTAGGGGCTAGTATCAATGTCATGCCTTAAAAAATGATTAAGCAACTAGGTCTTGGGAAACCTAAACAAACTAGGATGAGCATTCAATTAGCAGATAAAACTATAAGATTTACTAGGGGCATTATTGAAGATGTGCTAGTTAAAATCGATAAATTTATATTTCCTATTGACTTCGTTGTTCTAGACATAGAGGAGGATAGCAACACTCCTTTAATTTTAAGAAGGCCCTTTTTAGCAACTGCTAGAACAATTATTGATGTTGGCACAGGTGAGCTCACACTTTGTGTGGGAGACGAAACAATCACCCTTCAAGCTCGTAATTCTGGTAGCACATCAAAAATTGAAGGTAATTTTCTAAACCAGTCTATAAAACTGATAATATGGTGCAACCTACTTTATAGAAAATAAATTTGAAGGTAGTACATGAGCCATATTCTAGCAACAATATAGGACCTATTCATGAAGAACGAAGGCTGCAAATAGAGGAGTTAGATGAATGGTGAACACATAAACGAAGAACACACGTTAAACCAAAACTACGCCAGAATGAGCTGGATATCTTGCAAAATCAACTTAAGGTTGGAGATAAAGTCTTACTAGATGCCGCAAATCCTCACTGTAACACCGTAAACTCGGCCTAGACGTTATGACCGAATCCGACGTGCCATATCGAAGCGTTAAAAACATTTTATATTATTGATCTAGAGAAAATTTACTTAGTGTTTTAAAGGTTAATCTCATTGTAGGTTAAAGTGAATGGAAGCTGTGCACCAAGAAGGAAACCGGAAAAGAGGAGGTGAGTCTATCAGACTGCTTAAGTACCAAGCTCCCTTCGGATCCAATCCTAGACATGCACACAACCATTGCCACACCTTAACTTAGTGAGTGTTCTTTGAAAACCAATTTGTTTAAGTCCATTTTAAGAAAAGTGATTAATTTTGGAAAACGTTTTCGTTGCGGAAGTATTGCTTTGTTGTCGTGTTATTTTGAAATCAATTACTATTTTTAAAAAAAACTGTGCCCTAAAGTTACTCAATTTCAACAGTTAAAAATAATAATATATCTACTCTAGCAAACCCTATCCAAACCATAAAAATAATTAGAGAGGCCTTATTACAACTTAAAACCCAAAACATTTAAGAAAAAGGAATGAAGAGTATAAACTCCTTGAACCACCATAACCATTCGATGGAGAGGTAAGTCGAGCTTAGACTATAAATAAGCACTTCTCGGGAGGCAACCCGAGCACTAACTATATTAACTTCTTTAAATTTTAGTGTTTAGCACCTAACTTACAAATAAATCTCTTGAATACAAGTTTACCATACCCACACGGCCAAGCACACGGACGTGCTTAGGACCGTGTGGAAACAAGGCAAAGATTTCCCCAAAACACGGGCTACGATAAATCGCCACGGTCGTGTGACATGCCGTGGGCAAATCTGCCAAAACAACACGAGTGTTCAACAGGCCCGTGCTGTAGACCCGTGGTTGAAACTGAGAAACTAGCATGGGCATGCGACATGCCCGTATCTAACACCCGTGGTTGAACCTATCAAATTAACACGGGCATGTGCATACATGCACGGGTATGGGAAAAGCAAACGAAGCCATACACGATCGTGCGACACGGCCATGTACACCAACATGACCAAGGCACACGGGCGTGGGGCTAGTGTCAAGCACGCCAAAATTAGGAAAGACACGAACCACACGGGCGTGTGAAATGGCTGCGCCACTTACAAAATTAGATTATTTCTCTTATTTTTACTTTTATTCTTAGTTATTTTCAAATGATTCACGTATTCTTTAAACGTGACTTGGGTTTATTCACTTAAAAGCAAAAATTTTGCTCAAGCCACGGCTTGAACCCATGACTACACATACACTCCCAAAGCACAAAACCACTCAATCAAACATACATCTATGTCGCAACCACACAAAAAGAATTAGCAGGGTTTTTTGGGATTTGGGGCATTACAAAAAAGGTTCAATTTATATAAAAACTAAATTCTAATCTTTATTTGGGCAATACCTACAACAGTTATAGAAATGTAACATCATTTATTGTTTCCAATTTCACTCTCTAAGAGAATTTTTAATTTTCCAAGTTTCATTACTTATTCCGCTAAAAGCATCCATTCATATTTCAGTAAAATTGGGCTGGAACGCTTATACCTAAAATGTTAACATAGAATGAATAAGACAATAACCGAATTGGAGTCCCACGATAAAGACATACATTGACTTAATTTCAGAATGGGAAATATTTTTGATGAATTAATTTTGAATTTCAATCATTTAGTTGCCATTTTCCATTTTACAAATATGATAAGTGTGATAAAAACTTTTTAAGAACAACCAGGTTATATGATATTACGCTTCGCATAATTATTTTTACATTGCGGCACATATATGATATTACGCTTCGCATAATTATTTTTACATTGCGGCACATACATATCACTAGTAGGGGAATCTGGTATAGCTCATTGAATTTTGAGATAAACGTGCCTTTTTAACCATCAACATAACAAGTGGATACACAACTTGAAAAAATTAGAAAAATAGGACGGCACACGTAACGAATATGTGTGCTTGTAATGCAAGTGCACTATATCCCATATTGCTTTTTCCATATGTTACTTTCTCCATATTATCATCCCGGTGTTTGATTTCGAGTGGACGTAATAGTTCAATCCTAGTTTCAACGCAGAAACAAATATACAACATAATCATCTTTATTGAGCCTTATTTTTGTGATTTGTTTAATGCCATTTAAGAATTATAAAGGGAAGTATAAATGTGTGTATTTGAATTAATATGTAGATTTGTAGTAATTGAAATTAATGCTAATTAAATTGAAATATTGAATGTTCTAATTAAATTGAAATATTAAAATTTTTTTATTGTAACGTATTCCAGTCTAATGTGGTTATAACACTTTCTATAAATGCCTAGTTTTCCCCTGCAAATCTCATTTGAAATTAATTTTACGAACCAGATTTAACTTGTAACATCAGATTCGCACAGTATGGCAAGCTTTAATGTTTATTCCGTACTAGTAATTTTATTGTTAACTTGCAGGGCAGTAATGGCTACGAAGGAGAACAACCAGATTTATAAGGAAAATATTTCTAAAACTAAAATGGGTTTACCCTATGTTCTAGAAACTTTCACGAGTATTTTCAAGAGAGGGAGTATTTCTAACAAGTGTTATGGTGAACTTGTTATGTTGGGAAAAGTTTGCCACCCAGCATTAGTAAAGAGGACTCCTGAAAATCCTCTATTCAAAGACCAAAACCCAGCAACAATTATAGCGAAGCGCATTTAGACATGGAATAATTGCCTCGCATTGATCGATTCACCATCTCCGTCTACTTAAGGATATAGGACTGCCTAAGCTGACAAACGGTTACTAGACATAAGGGGCCCAAAATTGTTCTTGTCTTTATTTTTGATATTATTCTAAAAGCTTCATTAAAATGTGTCATTAAATTTAAGCCTAGTTAAATTATATTTAGTTGTATAGAAATTAAATGGTTCTATAGAAGCAATTACTTAATACAGTATGATTTTATACATGCCATTATTTTTAATTTTATAGTATTGGAACTCGATAACCATCTCAAATCGAGCACTAGATATTGTTTCATATTGTTTAAATCGACACAAATATCATTATTATAAACATTAAGTTCATTTCAATAATGTGGAATTGGAATGTTCTAGCGTGGTGTGAAATTGAAACAATCTTGATTCCTTAAAAGTCTTTATACAATTTAAATTTACATTGCCCTTAAGGGAAAAATACCTTGACTTCTCGAAGTTTTGAAAAGACACATATCGTGGAATGAAATATCCTTCAAAGGACATGCACTATAATTTGTAATAGTTCCTTGCTTACTGACTCCTTTGTTTCATTTTCCATTTTCACTCCTTCGATACTAATCTAATAGTTATGACCACTTTTATTTCTGTAGAGGAGAGGCAATCTTGAAATCCTCGTCGAAAGTGATGTAACGATTCAAAGTCTTAACTTGATTTCCTTATTCTTCTTTCTTTAGATTACATGGTTTTTTCAAGATTGAGAATGAAACTCCAAAAATGACGGTGACGTACATCCCACATTCTCCCTATTAAAAAAGGTTCAATTTATATAAAAACTAAATCCTATTCATTATTTGGGCAATACCTATGAGAGTTATTGAAATGTAACGTCATTTGTTCTTTCCAATTTAACTCTCTAAGAGAATCTTTCATTATCCTAGTTCCATTACTTAAATACTTATTCCACTAAAAGCTCCCAATCATATTTTAGAAAAATTGGGTCGAAATGCTTACACATAAAAGGTTAACGAAGAATGAAGAAGAAAAATAGGACGGCATGTAACACCCCTATCCTGTAACCGTCGCCGGACTAGGTAAGGGGCATTACCAGACAAACAGAACACTACAGATCATTATAGAATCATCGATATCACATAATATCAATACATAAGCGAATCAACAACTCATTCATCATGGAGGTCTCAAATACCTAAGCCTTTAGAAAATGTCGGGACTAAACCGAACATATTCAAAATCTTTAGAACTTAGAAAATCTTCCAAAACTGTTAAAGTCACACGCCCGTGTGACTAGACAGTGTGGCACACACGGGCACCAGACACACCTATATGATCCAACCGTGCTAAAACAAAGTTCCTATACTGACTTTTATACACGACCAATAGACACGGCCGTGTGCCATGGCCGTGTGATACTTAGCTGGCTACTGACTTAAGCCCACAGCCATATGACCTGCCCATGTGTCTAAACCATGTGATCTTAAGATGTTACTTCCAAACTTACACGGCCACCAAGCACGCCCGTGGTCCCTATCTATTTGACACAATGCAGGCTTGGTTGAAGCCAATTTGTAACCCCTTTTTGGGTTAATCCTACAAGCAATATTAAACAACATTCATGCCACAATTTTCAGCCAATACAATGCTCAAAACATGCTTCATTATAGCTAAATCATCATTATTCAATAACCTATTCAAATCAATACCAAAACACATTAAGAATCTTATTTCAACAACATACCAAATACTCATTTCATAGCTCACTTATGGCACCTTATAACTCATGCCTAAACTTACCATTTCTTCAACATAGCATTTCAAACCATTTACCAAAATCTAAGCACAAACATACCATTTGTTAGCCAACTCTCATGGCAAAACATATATACATACCAAAGCTTAAATACATAAACCTTCTAGCATATACATGCCATACTTAAAAATATTTACACTTTCAAAAGTACCAAAATGAGTTTGATAGTATGGTGACAATCCTCGACTATCCCCGAGCCTTCAGTAGCTACGAAAACTATAAAACAGATAGAAATCACACAGAGTAAGCTACAAAGAGCTTAGTAAGCCAAATACAACTATCTTAACCATTAAAGCATATAAAATAAAAGGCAGTAGCAAGAATTCACAGCCATCTCGAAGAGTATTTCATTATTCACATAAACAGAGTCTTTCCTATTCAGGAATCTAGTATGATACAAACGTACCTGTATAAATTATGCATTTCATATATTCATTTCCATATCTCGTACTCTATCATTAGATGATTTAGAAATGATACAGATACTCATAAACAGGTACAATGCCGACGTCCCAAACGTGGTCTTACATGTAATTTGGTATCGATGCCTCTGTCCCAGACAGGTTCTTACACAAAATCTCAAATCGAGCCCTATGTCCCAGACACGATCTTACACGATATCTCAAAACAATGTCAACGTTCTTGTAGAAGAGTACGGAGCTTTTCAGATACTAGCACATTATCGAAATTTACTCAAAATTTATTCATCAGGCTCACAAGGTCGTCCACTACAGATTACAATTTATATATGTAGAATTTAGCTAACTTACCTCGTACGGATTTCGTATGGAAACGAGTCGAGTATTCAACTATTTTGGACTTCCCTTGATCTAAGTCCGATTTTCTTTGTTCTTGATCTAATACAATTTTCAATCATTCAATCATTCATTTCATTCAAAGTAGTCCATGAATACATATTTAGGGCACTTTGCATTTTAGCCCTTACATTTTCATACTTTGACAATTTAGTCCATTTTTCACAAAATCACTAAATGCAAAATTCACCAAGACTATAGCTTGGCTGAATATACATAGCTTCCATACAAGCCCAAATAACATGTTTAATTCATAATTTAGTCCTTTAAAACCTCATTTTCACAAATTAGCCCAAATAGCCCTATTTCATCAAAATTCAAGAACAAAGCATGATAATCTCACATATATCTTTCATAATCCACATAAAAACGTTACAAAGCTCATAATGTCATCAATGGCACATTTCATAATCTTCAACAGAAACAGAAATTCAGACCTGGGTTTTGAAGAACACGAAGCAGCGATCACAGAAATGTAGAAATTATCAAAAACAGACGAAAATCCATGCCTTAATCAAGGATTAAGCTAGCCGAAAATCAAAACCCTAATTTAACTATTTTTCTTGCTTCATTAGACCAAAAGAATGATAAAATGAATACCATTTTATGTTATATTTATTTAACATATGTTTAACTTGCAATTGAACAATATACCATTTAGTTATAAATCATTAAAACTTACCTAACATGTCCATAATTGTCCACCATTAGCATAAATGGTAAATTTGACATGCAAGGACCCTTATATTAAAAGCCAAGGCCAATTAACCCCATTAACAATAGCATGCAACTTTTTCATTTTACGCAATTAAGTCTTTTACAAAATCAAGCACAGAAACAGACAAATTAAATCACAGAAACTTCACAGATATAAATTCACATATCACAGACACAGAAAATAATATTAAAATATTTTTTAGACTCAAATTTGTGGTTTCGAAACCACTATTCCGACTAGGGTCTAAACCTGACTGTTACAATTCTCCCCTCTTTAGGGATTTTCGTCCCCGAAAATCTTACCGTTAAACAGATTCGGATATTGTTGTCTTATAGCATGTTCAGGCTCCAACGTGGCTTCTTCAACACCGTGTCGATGCCACAACACTTTGAACAACGATATTCTTTTATTACGTAATTCTTTAATCTCTCGAGCAGAATACGAATCAACTCTTCTTCATAAGTCCTATTAGGATGGATTTCAATATCAGAAGGAGAAATTACATGCGGAGGATTAGATCTGTATCGTCAAAGCATTGATACGTGAAATACATTATAAATCTTTTCTAACTCAGATGGTAGCTTCAATCTATAAGCAACCGGCCCAACTCACTCAATGATTTCATACGGTCCGATGAACCTCGGACTCAACTTGCCCTTTTTACCAAATCAGAACAGTTTTTTCCATGGAGATACTTTCAAAAACACTTTATCACCGTCTCAAATTCGATATCTTTTCATTTTAAATCCGCATAAGATTTCTGACGATCAGAGGTAGCTTTCAGACTATCTCAGATTACTTTCACTTTCTATTCTGTTTCTTTTATCAAATCAATACCGTAAATCTTTTTCTCACTAAGCTCAGACCAGTATAATGGAGTTCTACACTTTCTACTGTATAAAGCTTCGTACGGTGCCATTTTAATGATCGATTGAAAACTATTATTATAAGCGAATTCAATCAAATGTAGATATTGTTCCCACGTACCTTCAAACTCAAGAATGCAACATCTTAACACGTCCTCGAGTATCTGAATAATCCGCTCAGATTGACCATCTGTTTGAGGATGAAAAGCAGTGCTTAAATGCAACCCAAAGCATCTTACAACTTCCTCCAGAACCGCAATGTAAATCTCGGGTCTCTATTTGATACTATCGGTAATGGCACACCATGCAATCTCACGATATCTGAAATGTACAACTCAGCTAGTTTATCGAGTGAGTAATCAAATCGAATTGAAATAAAATGAGCTGATTTCTTCAAATGATCAACTACAACCCAAATTGTATTTTCTTTCTCGGAGACAGGGGCAAACCCAAGACAAAATCCATAGTCCCTTGATCCCTTTTCCACTACGGAATCAGAATCGGTTGTAACAAACCAGATGGCATCTGATGCTCAGCTTTCACTTGCTGAAAAGTTAAACATTTAGAAACATAATCTAAGATATCTCTTTTCATTCTCGGCCACTAGTATAGCTATTTCAAATCGTTATACATTTTTATACTCCCCGGATATATAGAAAATCTACTACCGTGAGCTTCACTCAATCATCTGAATTAATTCTGGATTTCTCGGAACACATAGCCTATTTCTGAATCCCAAACAATCATCAACATCAACTCAAAATTCAGAATCACACTGAGCTCGTTTTGCTATTAATTCATTGTCAGATTTCTGAGACTCGCAGATCTATTGTATAAACAAGGGTTTTGCTTTCAGTTCGGTACAAATCAAGGTATCATCAGACAATGCTAAATGAGCATTCATCGCAGACAATACAGACAATGATTTCTGACTCAGAGCATCTACTACCACATTTGCTTTGCCCGAAATCAATAACTAGCTTGTAATCTTTTAGCAATTCTAACCATCTTCTCTGTCGCAGGTTCAAATCTTTTTGTGTCATTAAATATTTCAGACTTTTATGATTAGAAAACACGTGACATTTCTCACCAAACAGATAGTGATGCCAAATTTTCAAGGCAAACACAATAGCAACTAACTCAAGATCGTGTGTCAGATAATTCTTTTCATGCGGCTTTAACTGTCTTGAAGCATAAGCAATGACTTTTCCTTTTTTACATTAGAACACACCCTAGACAATTCAATGAAGCATCGCTATAAATTACAAATTTTTTACCCGATTCGGGTTTTACTAATACCGGAGCTTCAGTCAACAAAGCTTTCAACCAATCAAAACTATTCTGACACTTTTCTGACCACTCAAATTTCACATCTTTTTGGAGCAATTTTGTCAATGAAGTCACAATCATCGAGAAACCTTTTACAAATCTTCTATAGTAACCAGCAAGTCCCAGAAAACTATGAAGTTTAGATACATTTCTCGGAGGTTTCCAATCCATAATAACTGAAATTTTGCTCGGATCAACTCGGATACCAGAGGCTGATACAATATGACCCAAAAAACCAACTTCTCGTAACCAGAATTCACATTTACTGAATTTTGCATACGATTGTTTATCTTGAAGTGTCTGTAGCACTATTCTCAAATGCTCGGCATGTTCAGACTCATCACGTGAATAAATCAATATGTCATCAATGAATACCACAACAAATTGATCTAAATATGGTCTGAAAATTCTATTCATCAAATCCATAAAGATAGCAGGTGCATTCGTTAATCCAAAAGGCATAGCTAAGAATTTAAAATGCCCGTACCTCATTCTGAAAGTAGTTTTTGAAATATCAGAGGCCTTTACTCGCAACTGGTAGTAACCCGATCTCAGATCTATCTTTGAAAACATAGTAGCACCTTTCAACTGATCGAATAAATCATCAATTCTAGGCAGAGGATATTTGTTCTTTATAGTCACTTTGTTAAGCTGACGGTAATCAATACACATTCTCATTGTGCCATCTTTGTTTTTCACAAATAGAACAAGAGTACCCCAAGGTGAGAAACTCGGTTTAGCAAATCCTCAATAGGTCAATTCTTGCAACAGAGACTTTAGTTCTTTAGTTCGATCAGAGCCATTCTGTACGGAGCTATTGAAATCAGAGTAATACCAGGTACTAATTCAATGCCAAACTCGACTTCTCGAACCAAAGGCAAACCGGGTAGTTCTTCAGGAAACACATCAGAGAATTGACAGACAGCAGGCACAGATTCAACTTTCTTATTATTCACTTTCGAGTCTAACACATAAGCTAAGTAGGCTTTACAGCCTTTCTTTACATATTTTCGTGCTTTCATTGCAGATATCACAACTGGTATGCCATTCAGATCACTAAACTCGATTCGAATTATCTCATCATTCTTACACCTTAAGTTAATGACTTTTCGTTTGCAATTCACAATAGCATCGTGTAAAGTTAGCCAGTGCATTCCCAGAATTATATCAAATTCGTTGAAAGGAAAAAGTATTAGATCAGCAGGAAAACAAATATCTCGAATCAATAACTGGCAATTCTTGCAGACTTTATCAACCAAGACACTTTTGCCTAAGGGGTTTGATACTCTAATTACGAATTCAGTAGACTTTACAGGCAAAGTCTTACTATGCACTAAATTCATACAAATATAAGAATGCGTTGATCCAGGGTCTATCAATGCAATCACAGATGTATCATAAAGAGTAAAAGTACCAGTAATCATATTTGGTGACAAGGCTTCCTCACGAGCTCGGATAGCATAGGCTCCGGTAAGTGCTCTGGCCTCAGATCTAACAGTAGTATCCCTAGTAGCTCTTTGACCACCACTTGTATTTCTCGTATTTCTGGAAGGTCTACCTCTAGTTGAGGTGTTACTCGATCTCGAATTCTGTACATTCTCTTACTCCGTAGGTTCAGAACAATCTCTTACAAAATGGTCCAGAGATCTACATCGAAAACAGGCTCGGTCATTTAATCTATAATTTCCCAGATGTCTTTTACGATAGTGTTTACATTCAGATTTCTCAGATCAGACATTCCAAACACTTGCAACAGAAGTAGCAAGAGCTCTGGAATTCGAATGCGATCTAGCTCAATTTCGGTTCGAATGTCTTATATCAGCCTTTGAACGGCTATGATCATCTCAAAATTTCTTTGACACAGACTGAAATGATCTACTCGAAGATTTCTTTCTAGCATCTCTAGCTTCAGAATCAGCTTTTCTTTTCTCTTTACTTAATTCTTCAGCTTTACAAGGTCACTTAGCAAGCACTACCATTTCTTTAATCTATAAAATCCCAACTAACTAACGGATATCTTCGTTTAATCCATCTTCAAACCTTTTGCACATTATTGCTTCATTTGATACACATTCCCGAGCATACTGGCTCAATCTCACAAATTCACGTTCGTATTCAGTAGCAGACATACGACTTTGTTTAAGCTCAAGAAACTCTTTCTGATCGATAAATCTCTGACTAATGTATTTCTTCCAAAATTTAGCTTGAAAGAAATCCCAAGTAACCCACTCGTTCAGAACCACAGATATTAAAGTTTTCCACCAATGGTACACCGTATCTCTCAGAAGTGAAACGGCACATTTTACACATTCGTCAAGATTCAGAGACATTTCATCAAACACCCGTATTGTATTCTCTAACCAGAATTTGGCTCTTTTAGCATCATCATTTGTTGCAGCTCGGAACTCTTCGGCCCCATACTTTTTAATTTTATCAACTGGTGGTCTACTTAACTAAACCGAATTCACTGAGGACATAACCGAAATTTGAGAAGGATTAACCGGGGGTGGAGGTTGTTGTACAGCCGGATTGGTTCTAATATACTGAGTGAACCAATCATTTATCATCTGATAGAAGGCTTGCTTAGCCTCACCATCATGGCTACTCGTAGCCGGTCAAGAATCATCTTGCACCGTCCCTTGCGCGGGTGCAGGCGCATTACTTTCAACATCGTCAGCTACAGCTCTATTGGGATCCATGGATATATAAAAGCACATTTCAATGTTAGGATTCACCACACAATCGCAGTTTCAAATATATGGCATGTATAGCTAGACTCACATACACTATGGTAGCCCTAGAACTGACTAAACCATAGCTCTGATACTAATAAAATATAACACCCTTATCTCGTAACCGTTGCTGGAATAGGTAAGGGGCATTACGAGACAGACAGAACACTACAGATCTTTACAGAATCATCGATATAACATAATATCAATACATAAGTGAATCAATAATTCATTCATCATGGAGGTCTTAAATACCTAAGACATACTTTTAGAAAACGTCGGTACTAAACCAAACATATTAAAAATTATAAGAACATAGAAAATCTTTTAAAACTATTAAAGTCACACGCCCGTGTGACTAGGCCGTGTGGCACACACGGGCACCAGACACACCCATGTGATCCAATCGTGCTAAAACAAAGTTCCTATACTGACTTTTATACATGACCAATAGACACGGCCGTGTGCCATGGCCGTGTGATACTTAGCTGGCTACTAACTTAAGCCTGCAGCCATATGACACGCCCATGTGTCTAAACCATGTGATCTTAAGAGGTTACTGGTTATTGAAATGTAACGTCATTTGTTGTTTCCAATTTAACTCTTTAGGAGAATTTTTCATTTTCCTAGTTCCATTACTTATTCCACTAAAAGCTTCCATTCATATTTTAGAAACATTGGGTCGGAACGCTTACACATAAAAAGTTAACATAGAACGAATAAGACAATAACTGAATTAGAGTCCCCCGATAAAGACATACATCGACTTAATTTCAGAACGAGAAATATTTTTGATGAATTAATTTTGAATTTCAATCATTTAGTTTCCATTTTCCATTTTACAAATATGATAAGTGTGATAAAAACTTGTTAACAACAACAAAGTTATAAGATTTTATGCTTCGCATAACTATTTCTAAATTGATACATATCACTGGTAGGGGAATCTAGTATAGCTCATTCAATTTTGAGAAACACGTGAATGTTTAACCATCAACATAACAAGTGCATACACAACTTCAAAAAATTAGAAACATAGGACGGCACACATAACGAATATGTGTGCCCGTAATGCATGTGTACTAAATCCCATATTGCTTTTTCCATATGTTATTTTCTCTATATTATCTTCCAGGTGTTTGGTTTGGAGTGGACGTAACAGTTCAATCCTAGTTTCAAAGCAGAAATTCATGTAAGATATAGTCATCATTATTGAGCCTTATTTTCGTGATTCGTTTAATGCCATTTAAGAATTATAAAGGGAAGTATAAATGTGTGTCTTTGAATTAATATTTAGATTTGTAGTAATTAAAATTAATTCTAATTAAGCTGAAATATTGAATGTCCTAATTAAATTGAAATATTGAATGTTTTCTTTTATTGTAACATATATTAGTCTAATGTAGTTATAAGACTTCCTATAAGTGCCAATTTTTTCCCCTACAAATCTCATTCGAAATTAATTTTACGAACCAAATTTAACTAGTAACATCAGATTCACGCAGTATGGCAAGCTTTAATGTTTATTCGGTACTAGTGGTTTTATTCTTAACTTCTGGGGCAGTAATGGCCACGAAGGAGAACGACCAGATTATTAAGGAAAATAATGGTGAAACTAAAATGGGTTTGCCCCGTGTTATAGATGCTTTCACAAGTATTTTCAAGACAAGGAGTAGTTCTAGCAAGTGTTGCGGCGAACTTGTTGTGTTGGGAAAAGTTTGCCACTCAGCGTTAGTAAAGAGGACACTTGAAAATCCTCTATTCAAAGACCTAAACCCAACGACAATTATAGCGAAGAGCATTCACACATGGAATAATTGCCTTGCATTGATCGATTCACCATCTCCGTCGGCTTAAGGATAAAGGATTGCTTAAGTTAACAAATGGTTACCAGACGTAAGGGCCCAAAATTGTTCTTTGTCTTTATTTCCGATATTGTTCCGAAAGCTTCATTAAAATGTGTCATTAAATTTAAGCCTAGTGAAATTATATTTACTTGTACGAAAATTAAATGGTTCTATAGAAGCCATTACTTTATACACTATGCTTTTATACATGCCATTATTTTTAATTTTATAGCACTGGAACTCGGTAACCATCTCAAATCGAGCACTAGATATTGTTTCATATTGTTTAAATTGACACAAATAAGATTATTATAAACATTAAGTTCATTTCAATAATATGGAATTGGAATGTTCTAGTGTGGTGTAAAATTGAGACAATCTCGGTTCCTTGAATGTCTTTATACAATTTAAATTCACATTACCTGTATGGGAAAAATACCTTGACTTCTCAAAGTTTTGAAAAGACACATGTTGTGCCACAAAATATCCTCCGAATGAGATTGTAACACCCCAAACCCGGCCCAGACGTTATGACTGAATCTGGTGTGTCACATCGAAGCGTTACTAGAAAAGGCATGTTTTATTTAAAATCTTTCTTAGTGTCTTAAAGGATATCATCATCATTGGTTAAAGCGAATGGAAGCTATGCACCAGCTAGGATGCCAGAAAAGAGGAGGTGAGTCCATTAGACTGCTTAAGTACCAAGCTCTCCACGAATCCAATCCTAGACATGCACACCACCCTTGCCACACTTTAACTGAGTGTTTGTTCATGAAAACCATTTCGTTTAAAACCATTTGAGAAAGTTATTAATTTTTAAAACATTTTCATTTAATGAAAGCTTTGCTTTGTTATCGCGATATTTTGAAATCAAGTAACCATTTTAAAACGCCTTAAAGCGGTTCAATTTCAACGATTAAAACAATATCATAACTAAACTAATGAAACATACTAAAACAAGTAAAAATAATTAAAGCGGCCTTATTACAACTTAAAACCCAAAACTATTTAAGTAAATAAAAGCTGATTAAATCCCAAAAAGAGAACCAAATTTGCAGAACATGTGGCCACTCCGAATCCCTCACAGCTCCAAGTCCTCTATGGTTGAGGATTACCTGCATGGATGAAAATAAGGGGTGATTTTGGAAAACTCAATGTGTAAAATAACCCAACCATAGTCCCAAATCAGCTCAAACCACAGAAACAGATTAAGTTGGGCCCAAGTCCTATACAAAATTCAGAATGAAGCCCATAGGCCCATAGCAGACACAGAACAAATTATGTATGCAGAAACCCAACCCATATCCATCCATATACACCCTCGCACCAACCTTACACCATGTGGGGAGACAACTCAGCCCACCTATCCACTACATGCCACAGAATTTGCAGCATGGCTGCCAGAACAGATAATGTGACAAAGTCACTAGAAACAGATATTTGTTGCAGAGCCACCAAAAACAGATATTTGTGGCATAACCACCAGAACGCTTCCTCCATCAATATAACCCATATCCCATGCAATAGATATTTATGTCATGGCATACATCATACAGAATGAAAATATCATGCATTTCAGTCAAAATTAACCCTAGAGGTATAACGGTCATTTTGCATATTTAGGGGTATTCTAGTAAACTTGCTATTTTAGGGTTTCCATGCATTTTACAGCCTATAACGCACTAATGGAAACACTTACCGTATGTTTTTACCGAATTGGGCCTGTTGACCCACTAACCCGATTTCGGCCTATTAAGCCCAAATTTACCAAAGTGCACGAAATTGCGCACTCTGTAATCTTACCACTTGAGATTATCGAGGTTGATAAACAAACTATCTCACGAGCGTTTGCACGCTCGCAAGTTTACAAAAATGCCGGTTTTTTAGCATTTCGGCTTTTCAGCTTTTGCCGATCTAGTCTATAAGTGGGTGTCATTTAGACACCTGTTTGCGACAAATTGACGACGGAATCCCCCCTTACGATATCCTACAATCGGTTGCCACATGTTAGACTACAAGTCGATAACCATCAAGTTTAAAACTCCTTACCATATTCGGCCATTAACACCTTAGGCCTTAAAGTTTTTACCTTTGCAGAAATTTGGTCTAGATCTAGCTGTCCAATAGTGTTTGCCTTCGAAGCCCTTTGCTGAATGTCCCTTTTGTCCACACTAGTGCACCCAAAACCAAATGAAAGAGGCCAAATGCCCTTAGTCCAAACGTTAGCCACCCTTAGTTGATAGGGATTTCGGCTTTTACCATAAAACATGAGTAAACAATGAAAGATTCGAGCACTTACCTAAAACGTTATGACACTACTCCTGATCTACTGTAGATCCAACCACCGCTCAAGAAGAGGAAAGTATAATCAAGGATTCGGCTTCAATGGAAATTCGGCCAACCAACTTTGATAGGGGTTAATGAGGAAAAGAATAAGAGAAATATGGAGGATATAGGTTCGGCTAAAAAGAAATCGGCAGTACAAAGGTGAAGGTTGATAGGAAAAGAAAAGAGAAAAAGAAGAGGGGAGGAGAGGATTCAGTTTTGAAGAAGAGAAAGGTTGATAATCTAACACAAGTCGGCACTAATGTAGGGTGTAGGTTTCGGCTTCTAGCAAAAGAAAGAAGAAGAGAGAAAAAGAAACCCTAAGATACCCTACCCTATTTTGGCAAACAGGATAATAACCTATCAAATCCCAAAAATGCATAGAGGAATTCGACAACCACTAAACCAAATGCCGAAAGTGCAACACTAAGAGACCTAGCTGAATTGCACCTACAGAGTCCCCTATACGGCCAACTCTTGATTCCTACTCAGACTCCTTGATTTTCTCCCTTATCTCCTCCTTACCCAATCTCCTGAACAACTCAAACTCTTCCTAATAGAGTTTCACTTGAGTTCCATCACATCCCTTTTCTGCTCACAAAAATAATAATACCTTAACTTGCTTACCTTGTGACTCGAACCTTAGCTCTCCCTAAACATCCACACGCCACTCCCAAACACTTATGTGGCGTCACATGCCACTTTACCATATGTCCTCTTGTGGCTTATTTCACTCATTAAATCTTAACAGCCCAATGCACCAGAACCTCTTCTCCTTTAAAATTAAAATTTGTTAAAACTACCAAGTTTTAGCTTAGATTTGGGCTTTCTAGAGGCCCACTAACATACATAAGCATGATTTATATAATCAGATCATACTAAAATCATGATTCACCAAAACACACAAAAATCCTGAAAAGTCTCGAAAATTAGGGAGTTACAAGTCTACCCTCCTTAAAGAAATTTCGTCCTCGAAATTTACCTGATCCAAACAGATGAGGGTATTGTTGTTGCATCGCCTCTTCTGGCTCCCATGTAGCTTCCTCTCTGCCATGGTTATGCCAAAGCACCTTTACCAATGGAACCGACTTCCTTCTTAAAACCTTAACATCACAACCCAGTATCTACACAGGCTCTTCCTCAAAAGTCAAATTAGGCTGCACTTTAATCTCTGCAACCGGCATGACATGGGTAGGGTCAGAACGATAACGCCTTAAGATGGAGACGTGAAAAATGTCGTGAATCATATCTAACTCTGGAGGTAATTCCAATTGATAAGCTACTGGACCCACTCACTTCAAAACCCGGTAAGGCCCAATAAATCGCGGACTCAACTTGCCCTTCTTACCAAACCTTAATATCTTCTTCCAAAGAGAAACCTTCAAGAAGACCATATCACCCACTGAGTACTCAATCTCCTTCCACTTCAAATCTGCATACGACTTTTGCCTATCAGATGCTTCTTTTAATCGATCTCTGATTACTTTGACTTCATCTTCAGTATCAGCTACCTACTCAAGTCCAAGAACCTGTCGATCTCCCAATTCGGTCCAACAACTAGGTGTACGACACCTTCGTCTATACAGCACTTCATATAGTGCCATTCGGATACTCACCTGATAACTATTGTTGTAAGCAAACTCTGCCAATGGAAAGTAATCCTCTCAACTACCTCGGAAGTCAATAACGCATCCCCTCAACATGTCTTCCAAAATCTGAATAACCTTTTCTGACTGACCATCAGTCTGGGGATGGAAAGCCGTACTAAAGTTCAATCACGTTCCCAACGCCTCATGCAACTTTTGCCAGAACCGAGATGTGAACCTAGGATCCCGATCAGAAATAATTGAAACTGGGATTCCATGAAGTCGAACGATCTCCGCCACATACAATTTGGCTAGCTTTTGAAGTGAATAATTAGTGCGGATAGGTATGAAATGAGCAGATTTGGTCAACCTATCTACAATCACCCAAACTGAGTCCTTCTTCGTTGGTGTCAAGGGTAGCCCACTCACAAAGTCCATGGTTACCCTCTCCCACTTCCAAAGTGGTACCTTCACTGGCTGTAAAAGTCCGGATGGTAGTTAATGCTCAGCTTTCACTTGCTGGCACGTCAGACATTTCCCTACAAACTCTGTTACTTCTTGTTTAAGCCTAGGCCACCAATACAATTCTCGTAAGTCATGACACAACTTATTCTCTCCAGGATGCATAGCACAAAGTCCTCTATGAGCTTCTTTCAGTATTGACTGCCTTTAAGTCAGAGTCCTTTGGAATGCAAACTCTTCCTCAGAAACATAGAACTCCTTCACTATTCAACCCAAACTCAGAAGTTTCCCCTTTCTCAACTTGCTGGAATCAAGCAACCAATGACTTATCCCTCAACTGCTTTTCCTTAATCTGATCCACCCAGGTTGGCCTTACTTGTAACTCAGCCAACAGACTACCATCATCATACAGACTCAGACAAGCAAACATTACTCTTAGATCAGATACAGCTCTACGACTTAGGGCATCGGCTACCATATTAGCCTTGCCTGGGTGGTACCCAATCAAACAGTCATAATCCTTAAGCAACTCTATCCATCTTCGTTGCCTAAGGTTCAACTCCTTCTAAGCCAGCAAGTACTTGAGACTCTTGTGATCCATGTATATGACACATCTTTCTCCGTACAAGTAGTGTATCCAAATCTTAAGTGCAAAGATTACTGCTGCCAATTCTAAATCATGGGTAGGATAGTTTACTTCGTGAGGCTTAAGCTGTTGCGATGCATAAGCGACCACCTTACCCTCTTGCATCAACACACAGCCCAAACCCACATGTGATGTGTTACTGTACACGGTAAAATCCTTCCCAGACTCTGGTTGAATTAGTACAGATGCCTCAGTTAGAACTTCCTTCAATTTCTCAAGGGCTTCCTGCTGCTTCTCAGTCCAAACAAACGGTACTCCTTGCCTTATAAGCTTTGTCAATGGTGCTGCCATCACAGAAAAACCTTCCACAAACCTTCTGTAGTATCCTGTCAAACCCAGGAAACTCTAAATTTTTGACACCAACCTAGGTGGCTTCTATTCTAGAATCGCTTCAATCTTTCGAGGGTCCATTTTGATCCCCTCAACAGAGACTACATGACCTAAAAAGGTTACCTCCTCAACGAATTCACACTCTTTGAATTTCGTGCATACGATTCCTTCTCCCTCAATACTTGCAGCACAATGCGGAGATGCTCATCATGCTTCTCTTCAGTTTCAGAATATACCAGAATATTTTCAATCAAAACAACTACGAATCGATCCAAAAAAGGTTGAAATACATGATTCATCAGATCTATGAATGTTTCAGGAGCGTTCGTCAGTCTAAATGGCATAACTAGGAACTCGTAATGACCATACCGAGTCCTGAATGCCATCTAATGAATATCTGCCTCTTTGACCCTTAACTGATGATATCCAGATCGAAGATCGATCTTGGAGAATACTGAAGCTCCTTTAAGTTGGTCAAACAGATCATCGATTCTTAATAGAGGGTACTTATTCTTAATTGTCAGTTTATTTAATTGCCGATAATCGATGCACATCCGCATTGTCCCATCCTTCTTTTTCACAAATAGCACTGGTGCTCCCCACGGAGACACACTCGGCCTGATAAAGCCTCTATCCAACAACTCTTGAATCTGTGCCTTCAGCTCCACTAACTCCTTCGGTGTCATCCTATACGGTGCGATGGACACTAGTGCCGTTTTGGGAAACAAGTCGATTCCAAACTCGACTTCTCGATTCGGAGGCAATCCCAGAAGCTCCTCCAAAAAAACATCTTGGAACTCTTTAACAGTTCTAACCTTATCCATCGTCAGTCCCTCAGCCTCCGATTGACTTACAAATGCCAGATAAGCCTCACAACCCTTATGAATCCACTTCTCGGCTCTCAACGCAACACCATGTTGGACAAATAATCTCTTCGTTCACCTATCACCATAACCTCCTCACCCTCCGTGGTCCTTAACACCATTCGCTTAGCAGCACAATCTAGAGTTGCCCTATGCTTAACAAGCCAGTCCATACCCAGAATGAGGTCGAATTCTCCAAACGGTAATCCCATCAAATCTCCAGAGGAAATCTTCCCTTGAGTTTCTAAAGGCATGTCCCTATACAGTTTGTCTACCCTAACTGAGTGACCCAAAGGACTTAGTACTGATACCCCACTCACAGTCTCCTCAAAGTGTTCACCCAACGACTCAGATATGGCACATGCAACATACGAATGAGTAGATCCAATATCTATCAAGGCAGTGTACGACATGCTAGAAATCAAGAACGTACCAGTTATGACGTCGGGTATATCACCCTCCTCTCGACGACGATCTGTATACACCAATGCTGGCTGTCGAGCCTCAACATTTCTGGCACCCCTGCCAGGTGCTTCTCGACCCCGACCATTTCCATTACCACCCCTACCTTGTCCACGTCCTCTCGGTGGTTGTGGTCCACCTCTCACTGGTTGAGCAACCCTCTATTCTGCAACTTGAACCAGATCCATTTTCTTAGGACAGTCCTTGACTATATGCTCCATAGATCCGCACCACAAACAAGCACCAGAACGTCTCCTACACTCGCCCAGATGTATCTTACCACAGTCCCCACAAACTTGCGGTCGAAAAATATTCATCGGGACTACTCGAACTAGTTCTTCCACTTTTGCTCTCTTAATGTTCCTATTAGCACCACCCGAAGGTCCTGAATCCCTTCGAAAATGGTTTTGATCCTTCTCATGATTCTGCCTTTCAGAACGCTTTACCTCCTCAGCTATCTTAGCTTTCTCCACCAAAGCAGCAAAGTCACGCTCCCTCTGTGGAGCAATCAGCACCCTTAGTTCATCTCTAAGACCATCCTCGAAGCGTACACTACATTCATACTCTGTAGCGACTCTCCCAACGGCATACCGACTCAGCCTTAGAAACTCAGCCTCGTACTCAGTGACTGTCTTACCCCCTTGAACCAAATTTAGAAATTCTTTCCTACGAGCGTCCACATAACTCGCTCCAACATAATTTCCCTTGAAGGTTGTCTTAAATACCTTCCAAGTCACCCTGTCAACTGGGGTCCCATCTCTCATAGTGAGCCACCACAGATAAGCCTCATCCTGCAGCAATGATACAGCTCCCTTTAGCTCTGCTCCACGGAACAGTCCAAATTATCCATAATCCGTTCCGTGGCCTCTAACCAATATTCAGCCACATTCGGGGCTACACCAGACACGCCCCTAAAGATCTTCGCTCCATTAGCGCGAAGTCACTCAGAAATAGATCCTCGAATTCTGTTACCCGTACTTGCCCCGGCAATCCTTTCTAGAACACGAAGCATTGCCTAAGATAAAGCGTCATCCCCGGCACCTCGTTCACGAGACTCCACTGCCAGTGGAACCGGTGCATCCGCCGCTGGCATATGTTCTGAAGACTAAGATCCAGCCCGTGCACTACCTCAGCCATGTCCACGGCCTCTTCCACGAGCTGCTCTCGTACTCATATCGTATTATCTGGTTACGAATTTTATGCATCAATCAAATATTCCAGTGTTTATTATAGATGTTTTATGAATAGACAGTAATTCAGAGTTTGTTTTCGCAGAATCATAATTTAGCTACAGTCTCAGTCTACTTATCAAAATTCCTACAATTTCAGTATCACCCTAACTAGAGCATCATCATAAGGTTTCAGTTCAGGCAAATAACTGATAGTTCAGAAACATTCAGGAGAAGTTAGAATAATACTTACAGACTTGGGTCGGAGATTCAATGTGCCATCTTCTCATAATCTAATTTTTTTAGAAAACCAGATTTTTGGAATCTTTGAAATCATTTATTGTAGAAAGAAAATTTTAAAAAAACGTATTTCCAAAGTGATTTTTGAAAATCTTTGTTTTATTTATTATTATTTTTATTTATAGACCCATTCCACAGCCGAGTTGTTGCAACTTGACTCTAATACCACTAAATGTAACACCACAAACCTAGCCCAGACGTTATGACTGAATTCGGTGTGTCACATCAAAGCGTAACTAGAAAAGGCATGTTTTATTTAAAATCTTTCTTAGTGTCTTAAAGGATATCTTTGTCATAGGTTAAAGTGAACGGAAGCTATGCACCAAGTAGGATGCCGGAAAAGAGGAGGTGAGTCCATTAGACTGCTTAAGTACTAAGCTCTCCACGGATCCAATCCTAGACATGCACACCACCCTTGCCACACTTTAACTGAGTGTTTGTTCATGAAAACCATTTCGTTTAAAACCATTTGAGAAAGTTATTAGTTTTTAAAACATTTTCGTTTAATGAAAGCTTTGCTTTGTTATCGCGATATTTTGAAATCAAGTAACCATTTTAAAACGCCCTAAAGCGGTTCAATTTCAACGATTAAAACAATATCATAACTAAACTAACAAAACATACTAAAACAAGTAAAACTAATTAAAGCGGCCTTATTACAACTTAAAACCCAAAACTATTTAAGTAAATAAAAGCTGATTAAATCCCAAAAAGGGAACCAAATTTGCAGAACATGTGGCCACTCCGAATCCCTCACAACTCCAAGTCCTCTATGGTTGGGGATTACCTGCATGGATGAAAATAAAGGGTGAGTTTGGAAAACTCAGTCTGTAAAATAACCCAACCATAGTCCCAAATCAGCTCAAACCATAGAAACAGATTAAGTTGGGCCCAAACCCTATACAGAATTCAGAATGAAGCCCATGGGCCCATAGCAAACACAGAACAGATTATGTACGCAGAAACCCAACCCATATTCATCCATATACGCCCCCATACCAACCTTACACCATGTGGGGAGGCAACTCGACCCACCCATCCGCTACATGCCACAGAATTTGTAGCATGGCTGCCAGAACAGATAATGTGACAAAGTCACCAGATACAGATATTTGTGGCAAAGCCACCAGAAACAGATATTTGTGGCATAGCCACCAGAACGCTTCCTCCATCAATATAACCCATACCCCATGCAACAGATATTTATGTCATGGCATACATCATACAAAATAAGAATATCATACATTTTAGTCAAAATTACCCTAGGGGTATAACGGTCATTTTCCATACCTAGGGGTATTCTAGTAAACTTACTATTTTAGGGTTTCCATGCATTTTATAGCCTATAACACAACAGAAACACTTATCGTGCATTTTTACCGAATTGGGCCCGTTGATCCACTAACCTGATTTTAGCCCATTAAGCCCAAATTTATCGAAGTGCACGAAATTGCGCACTCTGCAATCTTGCCACTTGATATTATCGAGGTTGATAAATAAACTATCTCACGAGTGTTCGCACACTCACAAGTTCACAAAATGCTGACTTTTCGGCATTTTGACTTTTCAGCATTTTGACTTTTTGGCTTTTGCCGATCTAGTCTATAAGTGGGTGTCGTTTACACACCTATTTGTGACGAATTGACGACGGAATCCGCCCTCTTACGATATCCTACAATCGGTTGACACATATTAGACTACAAGTCGATAACCATCAAGTATAAAACTCCTTACCATATTCGGCTATTAACACCTTAGGCCCTAAAGTTCTTACCTTTGCCAAAATTTGGTCTAGATCTAGCTGTCCAATAGTGTTTGCCTTCGAAGCCCTTTGCTAAATGTCCCTTTTGTCCACACTAGCGCACCCAAAACCAAATGAAAGAGGCTAAATGCCCTTAGTCCAAACGTTAGCCACCCTTAGTTGATAGGGATTTCAGCTTTTACCTTAAAACATGAGTAAACAATGAAAAACTCGAGCACTTACCTAAAATGTTATGACACTACTCCTGATATACTGTAGATCCAACCACAGCACAAGAAGAGGAAAGTATAATCAAGGATTCGACTTCAATGGAAATTCGGCCAACCAACTTTGATAGGGGTTAATGAGGAAAAGAATAAGAGAAATATGGAGATATAGGTTCGGCTAAAAAGAAATCGGCAGCACAAAGGTGAAGAAGGTGAAGGTTGATAGGAAAAAAAAAGAGAAAAAGAAGAGGGGAGGAGAGGATTCGATTTTGAAGAAGAGAAAAGTTGATAATCTAACACAAGTCAGCACCAATGTAAGGTGTAGGTTTTGGCTTTTAGCAAAAGGAAGAAGAAGAGAGAAAAAGAAACCCTAAGATACCCTACCCTATTTCGGAAAATAGGAGAATAACCTATCAAATCCCGAAAATGCATAAAGGTATTCGGTAACCACTAAACCAAATGCCAAAAGTGCAACACTAAGAGACCTAGCCGAATTGCACCTACAGAATCCCCTATATGGCCAACTCTTGATTCCTACTCAGACTCCTTGATTTTCTCCCTTATCTCCTCCTTACCCAATCTCCTGCTCAAACTCTTCCTAACAGAGTTTCACTTGAGTTCCATCACATCCCCTTTCTGTTCACAAAAATAATAATACCTAAACTTGCTTACCTTGTGACTCGAACCTTAGCTCTCCCTAAACATCCACATGCCACTCCCAACCACTTATGTGGCGTCACATGCCACTTTACCAAAGGTTCTCTTGTGGCTTATTTCACCCATTAAATCTTAAAAGCCCAATGCACCAGAACCTCTTCTCTTTCAAAATTAAAATTTGTTAAAACTACCAGGTTTTAGCTTAGATTTGGGCCTTCTAGAGGCCCACTAACATACTTAAGCATGATTTATACAATCAATCATACTAAAATCAAGATTCACCAAAACTCACAAAAATCCCGAAAAGTCTAGAAAATTAGGGTGTTACAGACATACACTATAATTTGTAGTGTTTCCTTGCCTATGGACTCCTTTGTTTCATTTTCCAGTTTCACTCTTTCGGTACTAATCTAATAGTTATGACTACTTTCTTTTCCGTAGAGGAGAGGCAATCTTGAAATCCTCGTCGAAAGTGCTATAACGATTCAAAGTCTTAACTTCATTTCCTTATTCTTCTTTCTTTAGGTTACATGTTTTTATCAACATCGTGAATAAAACTCCAAATATGTAAGCAACGTATGTCCCAGATTCTCCCTATTAAAAAAGGTTCAATATATATAAAAACTAAATCCTATTCATTATTTGGGCAATACCTATGATAGTTATTGAAATGAAACGTCATTTGTTGTTTCCAATGTAACTCTCTAGGAGAATTTTTCATTTTCCTAGTTCCATTACTTATTCCACTAAAAGCTTCCATTCATATTTCAAAAAAATTTGGTCGGAACGCTTACACATAAAAAATTAACGTAGAACGAATAAGACAATAACTGAATTAGAGTCCACCGATAAAAACATGCATCGACTTAATTTCAGAACGGGAAATATTTTTGATGAATTAATTTTGAATTTCAATCATTTAGTTTCCATTTTCCATTTTACAAATATGATAAGTGTGATAAAAACTTGTTAACAACAACAAGGTCATAAGATTTTATGCTTCGCATAACTATTTCTAAATTGTGGCACATACATATCACTGGTAGGGGAATCTAGTATAGCTCATTCAAATTTGAGAAACACGTGAATTTTTAACCATGAACATAAAAGTGCATACACAACTTCAAAAAATTAGAAATATAGGACAACACACATAACGAATATGTATGCCTGTAATGCATGTGTACTAAATCCTATATTGCTTTTTCCATATGTTATTTTCTCCATATTATCGTCCAGGTCTTTGGTTTGGAGTGGACATAATAGTTCAATCCTAGTTTTAACGCAGAAACACATGTACGACATAGTCATCTTTATTGAACCTTATTTTCATGATTCGTTTAATGCCATTTAAGAATTATAAAGGGATGTATAAATGTGTGTCTTTGAATTAATATTTAGATTTGTAGTAATTAAAATTAATGCTAATTAAGCTGAAATATTGAATTTCCTAATTAAATTGAAATATTGAATGTTTTCTTTCATTGTAACGTATTCTAGTTTAATGTGGTTATAACACTTCCTATAAATGCAAGTATTTCCCCTACAAATATAGTTCAAAATTAATTTTACGAATCAAATTTAACTAGTAACATCAGATTCGCGTAGTATGGCAAGCTTTAATGTTTGTTCAGTACTAGTGGTTTTATTCTTAACTTGTGGGGCAATAATGGCTGTGAAGGAGAACGACCAGATGATTAAGGAAAATAATTGTGAAACTAAAATGGGTTTGCCCTATTATAGATGCTTTCACAAGTATTTTCAAGACAGGGAGTATTTCTAGCAAGTGTTGCGGCGAACTTGTTGTGTTGGGAAAAGTTTGCCACTCAGCATTAGTAAAGAGGACACTTGAAAATCCTCTATTCAAAGACCTAAACCCAACGACAATTATAGCGAAGAGCATTCAGACATGGAATAATTGCCTTGCATTGATCGATTCACCATCTCTGTCTGCTTAAGGATAAAGGATTGCTTAAGCTAACAAATGGTTACCAGACATAAGGGCCAAAAATTTTACTTTTGTCTTTATTTCAGATATTGTTCCAGAAGCATCATTAAAATGTGTCATTAAATTTAAGCCTAGTGAGATTATATTTAGTTGTACGAAAATTAAATGGTTCTATAGAAGCCATTACTTAATCCACTATGATTTTATACATGCCATTATTTTTAATTTTATAGCTCTGGAACTCGGTAACCATCTCAAATCGAGCACTAGATATTGTTTCATATTGTTTAAATTGACACAAAAAAAATTATTATAAACATTAAGTTCATTTCAATAATATGGAATTGGAATGTTATAGCGTGGTGTAAAATTGAAACAATCTCGGTTCCTTGAAAGTCTTTATACAATTTAAATTCACATTACCTTTAAGGGAAAAATACCTTGACTTCTCGAAGGTTTGAAAAGACACATATTGTGCCACAAAATATCCTCCGAATGACATCCACTATAATTTGTAATAGTTCCTTCCCTATGGACTCCTTTGTTTCATTTTCCAGTTTCACTCCTTCAATACTAATCTAATAGTTATGACTACTTTCGTTTCCGTAGAGGAGAGGCAATCTTAAAATCCTCGTTGAAAGTGCTGTAACGATTCAAAGTCATAACTTCATTTCCTTATTCTTCTTTCTTTAGGTTACATATTTTTATCAACATTGTAAATGAAACTCCAAATATGTCGGCAACGTATGTCCCACATTCTCTCTATTAAAAAAGGTTCAATTTATATAAAAACTAAATCCTATTCATTCTTTGGGCAATACCTACGATAGTTATTGAAATTTAACGTCATTTGTTGTTTCCAATTTAACTCTCTAGGTTAATTTTTCATTTTCCTAGTTCCATTACTTATTCTACTAAAAGCTTCCATTCATATTTTAGAAAAATTGGGTCGGAATGCTTACGCATAAAAAATTAACGTAGAACGAATAAGACAATAACCGAATTAGAGTCCCCCGATAAAAACATACATCGACTTAATTTCTGAACGGGAATTATTTTTGATGAATTAATTTTGAATTTCAATCATTTAGTTTCCATTTTCCATTTTACAAATATGATAAGTGTGATAAAAACTTGTTAACAACAACAAGGTTATAAGATTTTACGCTTCACATAACTATTTCTAAATTGTGGCACACATATATCACTGGTAGGGGAATCTAGTATAGCTCATTCAATTTTGAGAAACACGTGATTTTTTAACCATCAACATAACAAGTGCATACACAACTTCAAAAACTTAGAAACATAGGACGGCACACATAACGAATATGTGTGCCTGTAATGCATGTGTACTAAATCCCATATTGCTTTTTCCATATGTTATTTTCTCCATATTATCATCCGGTGTTTGGTTTGGAGTGGACATAATGATTCAATCCTAGTTTTAACGAAGAAACACATGTACGACATAGTCATCTTTATTGAACCTTATTTTCGTGATTCGTTTAATGCCATTTAAGAATTATAAAGGGAAGTATAAATGTGTGCCTTTGAATTAATATTTAGATTTGTAGTAATTAAAATTAATACTAATTAAGCTAAAATATTGAATGTCCTAATTAAATTTAAATATTGAATGTTTTCTTTTATTGTAACGTATTCTAGTCTAATGTGGTTATAACACTTCCTATAAATGCCAGTTTTTTCCCCTACAAATCTCGTTCGAAATTAATTTTATGAACCAAATTTAACTAGTAACATCAGATTCGCGCAGTATCGCAAGCTTTAATGTTTATTCCATACTAGTGGTTCTATTCAAAATTTGTGGGGCAGTAATGGCTACGAAGGAGAATGACCAGATTATTAAGGAAAATAATTGTGAAACTAAAATGGGTTTGCCCTATGTTATAGATGCTTTCACAAGTATTTTCAAGACAGGGAGTATTTCTAGCAAGTGTTACGGTGAACTTGTTGTGTTGGGAAAAGTTTGCCACTCAGCATTAGTAAAGAGGACACTTGAAAATCCACTATTCAAAGACCTAAACCCAACGACAATTATAGCGAAGAGCATTCAGACATGGAATAATTGCCTTGCATTGATCGATTCACCATCTCTGTCTGCTTAAGGATAAAGGATTGCTTAAGCTAACAATTGCTTAAGCTAACAAATGGTTACCAGACGTAAAGGCCCAAAATTTTTCTTTTGTATTTATTACTGATATTGTTCCGGAAGCTTCATTAAAATGTGTCATTAAATTTAAGCCTAGTGAAATTATATTTAGTTGTACGGAAATTAAATGGTTCTATAGAAGCCATTGCTTAATACACTATGATTTTATACATGCCATTATTTTTAATTTTATAGCACTGGAACTCGGTAACCATCTCAAATCGAGCACTAGATATTGTTTCATATTGTGTAAATTGACAAAAATAAGATTATTATAAACATCAGTTCATTTCAATAATATGGAATTGGAATGTTCTAGCGTGGTGTAAAATTGAAACAATCTCGGTTCCTTGAAAGTTTTTATACAATTTAAATTCACATTACCTTTAAGGGAAAAATACCTTGACTTCTCGAAGTTTTGGAAAGACACATATCGTGCCACAAAATATCCTCCGAATGACATGCCCTTGATTTGTAATAGTTCCTTGCCTATGGACTCCTTTTTTTTATTTTCCAGTTTCAATCCTTCGACACTAATCTAATAGTTATGACTACTTTCGTTTCCGTAGAGGAGAGGCAATCTTGAAATCCTCGTCGAAAGTGCTGTAACGATTAAAAGTCTTAACTTGATTTCCTTATTCTTCTTTCTTTAGGTTACACGTTTTTATCAACATCGTGAATGAAACTCCAAATATGTCAGCAACGTATGCCCCACATTCTCCCAATTAAAAAAGGTTCAATTTATATAAAAACTAAATCCTATTCATTATTTGGGCAATACCTACGACAGTTATTGAAATTTAACGTCATTTGTTGTTTCCAATTTAACTCTCGAGGAGAATTTTTCATTTTCCTAGCTCCATTACTTATTCCACTAAAAGCTTCCATTCATATTTCAAAAAAATTGGGTCGGAATGCTTACACATAAAAAATTAATGTTGAACGAATAAGACAATAACCAAATTGGAGTCCCACGATAAAGACATACATCGACTTAATTTCAGAACGGGAAATATTTTTGATGAATTAATTTTGAATTTCAATCATTTAGTTTCCATTTTCCATTTTACAAATATGATAAGTGTGATAAAAACTTGTTAACAACAACAAGGTTATAAGATTTTACGCTTCACATAACTATTTCTAAATTGTGGCACAGATATATCACTGGTAGGGGAATCTAGTATAGCTCATTCAATTTTGAGAAACACGTGAATTTTTAACCATCAACATAACAAGTGCATACACAACTTCAAAAACTTAGAAACATAGGACGGCACACATAACGAATATGTGTGCCTGTAATGCATGTGTACTAAATCCCATATTGCTTTTTCCATATGTTATTTTCTCCATATTATCATCCAGGTGTTTGGTTTGGAGTGGACATAACAGTTCAATCCTAGTTTTAACGAAGAAACACATGTACGACATAGTCATCTTTATTGAACCTTATTTTTGTGATTCGTTTAATGCCATTTAAGAATTATAAAGGGAAGTATAAATGTGTGCCTTTGAATTAATATTTAGATTTGTAGTAATTAAAATTAATACTAATTAAGCTAAAATATTGAATGTCCTAATTAAATTTAAATATTGAATGTTTTCTTTTATTGTAACGTATTCTAGTCTAATGTGGTTATAACACTTCCTATAAATTCCAGTTTTTTCCCCTACAAATCTCGTTCGAAATTAATTTTATGAACCAAATTTAACTAGTAACATCAGATTCGCGCAGTATCGCAAGCTTTAATGTTTATTCCATACTAGTGGTTCTATTCATAATTTGTGGGGCAGTAATGGCTACGAAGGAGAATGACCAGATTATTAAGGAAAATAATTGTGAAACTAAAATGGGTTTGCCCTGTGTTATAGATGCTTTCACAAGTATTTTCAGGATAGGGAGTATTTCTAGCAAGTGTTACGGTGAACTTGTTGTGTTGGGAAAAGTTTGCCACTCAGCATTAGTAAAGAGGACACTTGAAAATCCACTATTCAAAGACCTAAACCCAACGACAATTATAGCGAAGAGCATTCAGACATGGAATAATTGCCTTGCATTGATCGATTCACCATCTCTGTCTGCTTAAGGATAAAGGATTGCTTAAGCTAACAATTGCTTAAGCTAACAAATGGTTACCAGACGTAAAGGCCCAAAATTTTTTTTGTATTTATTACTGATATTGTTCCGGAAGCTTCATTAAAATGTGTCATTAAATTTAAGCCTAGTGAAATTATATTTAGTTGTACGGAAATTAAATGGTTCTATAGAAGCCATTGCTTAATACACTATGATTTTATACATGCCATTATTTTTAATTTTATAGCATTGGAACTCGGTAACCATCTCAAATCGAGCACTAGATATTGTTTTATATTATGTAAATTGACAAAAATAAGATTATTATAAACATTAAGTTCATTTCAATAATATGGAATTGGAATGTTCTAGCGTGGTGTAAAATTGAAACAATCTTGGTTCCTTGAAAGTTTTTATACAATTTAAATTCACATTACCTTTAAGGGAAAAATACCTTGACTTCTCGAAGTTTTGAAAAGACACATATCATGCCACAAAATATCCTCCGAATGACATGCCCTATGATTTGTAATAGTTCTTTGCCTATGGACTCCTTTGTTTTATTTTCCAGTTTCAATCCTTCGACACTAATCTAATAGTTATGACTACTTTCGTTTCCGTAGAGGAGAGGCAATCTTGAAATCCTCATCGAAAGTGCTGTAACGATTAAAAGTCTTAACTTGATTTCCTTATTCTTCTTTCTTTAGGTTACACGTTTTTATCAACATCGTGAATGAAACTCCAAATATGTCAGCAACGTATGCCCCACATTTTCCCAATTAAAAAAGGTTCAATTTATATAAAAACTAAATCATATTCATTATTTGGGCAATACCTACGACAGTTATTGAAATTTAACGTCATTTGTTGTTTCCAATTTAACTCTCGAGGAGAATTTTTCATTTTCCTAGCTCCATTACTTATTCCACTAAAAGCTTCCATTCATATTTCAAAAAAATTGGGTCGGAATGCTTACACATAAAAAATTAATGTTGAACGAATAAGACAATAACCAAATTGGAGTCCCACAATAAAGACATACATCGACTTAATTTCAGAACGGGAAATATTTTTGATGAATTAATTTTGAATTTCAATCATTTAGTTTCCATCTTCCATTTTACAAATATGATAAGTGTGATAAAAACTTGTTAACAACAACAAGGTTATAAGATTTTATGCTTTACATAACTATTTCTAAATTGTGGCACATACATATCACTTGTAGGGGAATCTAGTATAGCTCATTCAATTTTGAGAAACACGTGAATTTTTAACCATCAACATAACAAGTGCATACACAACTTCAAAAAATTAGAAACATAGGACGGCACACATAACGAATATTTGTGCCTGTAATGCATGTGTAATATATCCCATATTGCTTTTTCCATATGTTATTTTCTCCATATTATCGTCCAGGTGTTTGGTTTGGAGTGGACGTAACAGTTCAATCCTAGTTTCAATGCAGAAAAACATGTATAACATAGTTATCTTTATTGAACCTTATTTTCGTGATTCATTTAATGCCATTTAAGAATTATAAAGTGTAGTATAAATGTGTGTCTTTAAATGAAATTTAGATTTGTAGTAATTAAAATTAATGCTAATTAAGCTGAAATATTGAATGCCCTAATTAAATTGAATTATTGAATGTTTTCTTTTATTGTAACGTATTCTAGTCTAATGTGGTTATATCACTTCCTATAAGTGCCAGTTTTTTCCCCTACAAATCTCGTTCGAAATTAATTTTACGAACCAAATTTAACTAGTAACATCAGATTCGCGCAGTATGGCAGGCTTTAATGTCTAGTGGTTATATTCTTAACTTGTGGGGTAGTAATGGCTACGAAGGAGAACAACCAGATTATTAAGGAAAATAATTGTGAAACTATAATGGGTTTGCCTTGTGTTGTAAATTCTTTCACAAGTATTTTCAAGACAGTGAGTATCTCTAGCAAGTGTTGCGGCGAACTTGTTGGATTGGGAAAAGTTTGCCACTCAGCATTAGTAAAGAGGACACTTGAAAATCCTCTATTCAAAGATCTAAACCCAACGACAATTATAGCAAAGAGCATTCAGACATGGTATAATTGCCTTGCATTGATCGATTCACCATCTCTGTCTGCTTAAGGATAAAGGATTGCTTAAGCTAACAAATGGTTACCAGACGTAAGAGCCCAAAATTATTCTTTTGTCTTTATTTCTAATATTGTTCCAGAAGCTTCATTAAAATGTGTCATTAAATTTAAGCCTAGTGAAATTATATTTAGTTGTACGAAAATCAAATGGTTCTATAGAAAGCCATTACTTAATACACTATGTGTGACAGCCCTAATTTGACCCTAGTCAGAAAGTGGTTTTGGGACCACAAAACCGAGTCATAAAAATAATTAACCGTCATATTTTATGTTTATTATATGTGAATATGAATGTGTGAAAGTTTCATACCTTAATTTTGTCAGTATATGTGAAATTTATTAGTAGGGACTTATGTGAGACAATTGTGAATTGTGTTAGACTAATGTAAAAGTGATTTAATAGTGCATGATGTCAAAAAAGTGTACTTGCATGTCAAATTAGCCAAATTTTAGATAGTGGCCGGCCATGTTATTGATTAAGACATATTATAATTATTTTATGTTAATATTTTATGTTACAAAATGAAATAATGAATAAGGATAATAAAATATTGGTTAGTGGGAGGAGAAACCAAAGTTAGCCTATGTTGGCTTCTCCATTGCTGTAACAAGAGTAAGAAGAAGAAGAAAAATCTTTGGAAGAAAATTCGGCTAAGGAGGTTAGCTAAATTAAGGTAAGTTCAATGTCATTCTTGGAAACTTATGCATCATTTTGGATGATTAGTTTAAATTCTACCTATGTTATGATTTGAAGGTAGGTTTTGTATGAGTTAAGATTCGGCTATGGTGGATTGCCTTGATGTCATTAGTATACTAAGTGTGAAGCTTTGTAAATGATACATATGATGGTGGAGTGGCTAATCGGGTTTTATAAGGAAATTATGCCATAGCCGAATGTGTCATGAAAAAGATGTCATATGTGCATCATGTAAGTATATGTGTATTCGGCTAATGAATTTGAATTGAAGTTTCGATAGGTTGTGGGATGAGTGTGTGACAACCCGAATTAGGGCTTAATCGGAATAGTGGTATTGTGACCACAAATCCGAGATAGAAATAATTGTTTTATAATTATTTTGGGTTTTATGATATGATTACGTGATTGTGTGAAAATTTCGTGATAAAATTCTATGCTTAAAATGCTTAAATTGAAAGTAGGGACTAAATTGAATAAGTTGTAAAATTTGCATCCTAGAAGTTTTTAGTATGAAATTGCTTTGGAATATTAATTAGGAGGTCTTAAATGGCAATTTGACCAATTTTAAGTTCATGGACAAATTTTGGGACATGGAAGGAATTTTTGAAAGTTTAGTAAGGAGGGGCATTTTGGTCATTTGTATATTAAATGAAATAAAATGGGAAAAATAACACAAAATTGGTCATCTTCTTCACTAGTTGCTGCCGAATTTTCCTCTCTTCCATAGCTAGGGTTTCTTCAACTTTCAAGCTCCATAGTAAGTAATTCCAAGCCCCGTTTTTAATGTTCTTTACATTTTTGAAATCCTCGTAGCTCGGTTTACCTATTTCTACTATTATTTCGAGTTAGGGTTTATGTTTAAAAACTTACCCATGAATTATAGGCATGTATTTTGATGTTTGATGGTAGAATATGAGGTTTTAAATTATGTTAAACAACATGTGCTACTCGGTTTTAAGTGAAAACGAGTAAAACGGCATAATTGGTAAAAATACTTATTGTTCATAACTATATGTTAGAGTGAGAATTTGATGTTGTTGTAGAAGAGAAAAATGTTCAGCATGTCATAAAACATAGGAATAAGGGCTGAAATTAAATTTCCGAGCCTTGGGGCAAAATTGTAATTTTGTAAAAGTTAGGGGGCAAAAATGTAATTTTTTTCATAATGTGATTTTTGGATTGAAATAAATAGTATGAGTGTTAAATGAGCTAAATGTATTGTTATAGATCAAGAAAGGCGTGGAATTGACCTTGAACGGGGAAAAGAAAAGCTTTGGACTAAATCGCAAAAATTCCACATTTTTGTGGGAGGTAAGTTTGTATGTAAATATTACATTAATTTTATGTACATTCTTATATTTCAGCCTATTATGTAAATATATTAGCGGATGTTAAAAATATGAATAGACCATTGGAAGAATAGAAATAAACAATAGGGAGAGATCCTGATTGAACATTCGGAGAGATCGAATAAAATAGAGGAAGCGTAGCTAGGTCACATGTATGATGCTGAGTGCACATCATGTGTACAAGAAAGCTACGAGATACAATGTAGTAGCTAGGTCACATGTGTGATACGGGATGTATCCCATGTAGACAAGAGAGCTACGTAAGAGATGAATGTAGCTAGGTCGCATGGGTGATACTATGTGTACACCATGTAGACAAGAGAGCTACGGGATATATGTAGCTAGGTCGCATGCGTGATTCCAAGTGAAGGGCACCATGTAGACAAGAGAGCTACGAGACAAATCGGCTAGGTCACATGAGTGGTACTAAGTGTTCACTATGTGTACAAGAGAGCCGAACTAAACGTAAGTATGATGGTGGAGGTGTGAAGGGTGAAGCCATTAAATATCGAGGTTGATCCGAATTGTTCAACGGGATGGCTTAGTAGTGAGATTGTAGTCATGGACCTACACTTGTAACGTATGAAATGTGATGAAAATGATTTGTAGTATATAAATATGTAAGTTAAAATGAGGTTAGTGCAAAGAATGGGTGAAAGAGTGAAAGTAGCATTAAAACTGTTTTGGACAGTAACAATGACGTGATTTTGAAAAATCACCAAAAATAGAATGGATTTAACTAGAGGTTGAATGAGATGTGGAATTAAATATTAATGAGTCTATTTTCATATAAAAGAAACAGAGCAAGCAAAAGAATTCTATATTTTGAGATATTTGCAATTGTGTGTGACTTGCTCAGAATGACTACGTGGTCCCCTGTTCCAACTTTGAAAAATCATTAAAAATTGTACAAAACAAATTAAGAAATATAGTTTATATGCCTAAATTCCTTATTTAGTCTAGTTTTAAATGAAACAGATTTTATGGTTATTTGAATTGTGTACTTGGAGAAATTCAATTCGTAATGAACAGAGGTCAGATCAGTTGAGCTGTGCAACAGGGGAAACTTTAACCAATAAACTGTACTAATTGGCTGAAACAAAAATTCTAGAAAAAAATTAGTAAAAATATTTATGAGTCTAGATTCAGGAAAATTTTACGGATTTGAATTTCGAGTTTTGTAACTCGAGTTATGATTTATTTAGCGAACATGACGCAGCAGAGACAGCTTAATCAAATTGGAGTGAATAGTGAAATTAAAGTAGATATACTTGAGTTGTTGTATAAACATATTAGATTCTTTAATTAATATTTACTTACTCACTTACTAAGCTATAAGCTTACTTTGTTTTCTCTCTTTTGTTTTATAGTGTCCTTCAGCTTGCTCAGGAGTTAAGGATCGCGAAGATCTGTCCGCACTATCAACACTTTAGTGTATTGAACTAAACATTTTGAATTATGGCATGTATAGTAGACTTAATTATTTTGTTACGTGTCATAATTGCCTAGGTTTTAGAATATTGGTTACTGATATTCGATCAACTACTTTGTATAAGCCATTAAAGTTGGCTAATATTGTTCAAGACATATGTTATAACGATACACTATCAAATTGGATGACATATTTCTATTTCGGTTTTTGTTTAATGGTATGTGCTATGTTTTAGTAATACCTTGTACTCTATTCAGACGTGATAGCAGGTAAGGGTGTTACATTTAGTGGTATCAAAGCTATGGTTTAGTCGGCTCTCGGACTAATAAAGTGTGTGTAAAAGTCTAGATATACATGCCATAAAAATATTGTGATAGTGTGGTGACTCTGATTGTTCTAAAGCGTGTTTTGTTTTAATATAGTAATGGATCAAGGAAGGCTGCGGTACCGATGATCTTCGCTAGTAATGCGCCTACTCCTGCACAAGGGACCGCGCCTGTGGAAAGTAGATCTGAGACATTGAGACAAGGAGATGAGGCTCGGGATGCCTTTCTTCAAAGGATGAACAATTGGTATACTGAATTTATTCAAGCAAATCCAAATGCTCAACCTCCTCAACCCCCTCCTATACCTCAGACGATTCCTTTAGCTGCTCAAGGCATAGATTTGGTAAGGATGAACAAGCCTCCAGTTGACAAGATTCGAAAATAAGGGGCCGAAGAGTTTAGAGCAAAGATTGATGATGATCCTGAGAAAGCGGAATTCTGGCTTGAAAATTCTACCCGTGTATTTGATGAGCTCTCATGTACACCCGAGGAATGCTTAAAGTGTGCTGTATCACTTCTGAGAGATTCGGCCTACCATTGGTGGAAGACTAGAGTAGTAGTGGTGCCAAAAGAAAGAGTTACTTGGGATTTCTTCCAGGAGGAATTTAGAAAGAAATACATAAGTCAGCGATTTCTTGATCAAAAACGAAAGGAGTTCCTTGAATTAAAGCAAGGCAAGATGTCTGTGGCAGAATATGAACGCGAATTTGTGAGACTTAGCAAGTATGCTCAGGAATGTGTGTCCACCGAGGCTATTATGTGCAGAAGGTTTGAAGATGGGCTGAATGAGGACATTAAAGTGCTGGTAGGAATTTTAGAGTTGACAGAATTTGTAGTATTGGTTGATCGAGCTCTTAAAGCTGAAAAATTGAACAAAGAAAGAAGAAAAGCTGCTATTGAGGCTCGAGATGCCAGAAAAAGGCCGATAAGCAAGCCATTTCAATCTCAATCAAAGAGGTCCAAAGAGGCAAACCCTCGAATGACAGTTTCAATTGGGGATTCACACAGAGATCGTGGTAGAGCGTATTCGAGGTCTAAAGCTCAAGCTACTTCGGTGGCAAGTGTGGGTAATATGCGACCTAGAAAGCCCGAATGTCAACAATGTGGCAGGCAACATTATGGTGAGTGTTGGGGAACCTAGCGAGCTTGTTTCAGATGCGGTTCTCGCGAACATTTTATTAGAGATTGTCCTGAGAAAGTTAAAGAAGAAAGATTTCGAGAGTGCTAGACAGAATACCACCGCTAGTAGGGTAGACCACCGAGAAATCTTGGAAGTGGGACTAGCGAAGAAACCGCAATGAAAGATTCGATGGCAAGATCGGAAGCTAGAGCACTGCTAGAACTTATGCTATACGTGCGAGAAGATGCATCATCTCCCGATGTCATTACTGGTACATTTTCTCTCTATGAGACTATTGTTATTGCATTGATTGATCCCGGATCCACTCATTCCTATATTTGCATGAATTTAGCATCTAATAAAAAGTTACCGGTTGAGCTTTATCGAGTTTACGATTAAAGTGTCGAACCCTTTAGGCCAATATGTACTAGTTGATAAGGTTTACAAGAAAGCGTCCATTAATGATTCAAGGTCACTGTTTTTCGCCAATTTGATGTTGTTACCATTTGGTGAGTTTGACGTTATCTTGGGAATGGGTGGTTGACATTGTATGATGCTAAGGTAGATTGCAAACAAAAGATACTAGAGTTGAAATGTGAAAATGGAGAAATTCGTGGGTTGAAACAGATGAATCAAATAAATTGCCTATGGTGATTTCGCACATGTCCGCATTGTAAATACATGAGAAAAGGGTGTGAAGCTTATCCGCTTATGTAATGAATAACCGAGTTGCCTCAATTGAAGCTTGAATCAGCATCGATAGTTTGTGAGTTTCGGATGTATTTCCGCATTTAATTGTTCAGGTTGCCTCGAACAGAGAGATAGAGTTTGCCATTGATTTGTTGCAGCATCTTGCACCGATCTCGATTGCTCCGTATAGAATGGCTCGATCGAATTAAAAGAATTGAAGGCTCGATTGCGGAATTAACAGATAAGGGATTTGTGAGATCGAGTTTCTCTCCCTGGGTGCTCCAAAGATTATTCAGAAGAAGAAGGATGGTTCAATGAGACTTTGCATTGATTACCGTCGACTTAATAAGGTGACCATAAAGAACAAATACCCATTGCCGAGGATTGATGATTTATTCGATCGGTTAAAAGGGCCTGAGTGTTTTCAAAGATCGATTTAAGGTCCGGTTACTACCGGTTGAGAGTTAAAGAGTCGGATGTGCGAGAAAACCGCCTTTAGGACAAGGTATGGACATTATGAGTTTCTTGTGATGCTTTTCGGCTTAACAAATGCTCCATCTATATTTATGGACTTAATGAATCGGATCTTTCAGCCATATCTGGATAAGTTTGTGGTAGTGTTTATAGATGACATTTTAATTTATTCTCGGGATGAGTCTGAACATGCCGAACACTTGAGAACCATAATGCAGATCTTGAGAGAAAAGAAACATTTGCCAAGTTTAGTAAAAGTGAGTTCTGGCTTCGTGAAGTCAAATTTTTGGGACATATAGTTTCAGGTGATGGTATTCGGGTGGATCCAAGTAAGATTTCTGCGATCGTTGATTGGAGACCGCCAAAGAATGTATCCGAGGTTAGAAGCTTTTTAGGCTTAGCCGGATATTATAGACGTTTTGTTGAAGGATTTTCGATGATTGCCTCTCCTATGACTAAGTTGTTGCAAAAGAATGTTAAGTTTGAATGGGTGACAAATGTCGTGAGTTTTGAAAAGTTGAAAGCACGATTGATGAAGCACCAATTTTGGTACAACCGAACCAGAAAAGAGTTCAGTAATTTATAGTGATGCATCATTGATGTGCCTTGGATGTGTGTTGATGCAAGAGGGTAAAGTGGTAGCTTATGCTTGAGACAGTTAAAACCGCATGAGAAGAACTATCCTACACATGATTTGGAATTGGCGCTATTGTTTTTGCCTTGAAGATTTGGCGACATTATTTGTACGGTGAAAAATGCCGAATTTTTACTAATCACAAAAGTTTGAAGTATTTGATGAATCAAAAGGATTTGAATCTGCTGACAGTGAAGATGGCTTGAATTATTAAAGGATTATGATCCGTGATTGATTATCATCCGAGAAAAGCAAATGTAGTTCTTGACGCCTTGAGAAGAAAATTTCTTTTTACTTTGAGAGCCATGAATACGGGGCTAGCGTTGTCGATGATGGGTCAATCTTAGCGAGGATGAGAGCTAAAGCTGTTATTTCTTGATTGATTTGTGATGCTCAAAAGAATGATAGTGAGTTGCGAGGCCAAGAGAACTCAATGTGAGTCGAGTTACGACTCGATTTCCGAGTTGGACCAGACGAGTATTTGATGTTTCGAGACAGATATATGTGCGAAAAATGATAAATTGATTCGAGAAAATATTACATGAGGCGCACAATGGTTGCATTTTATCGATTCACCCCGTAGCACAAAATGTATAATGATTTAAAGAAGTTGTATTGGTGGCGTGTATGAAAAGGACATTTCTGAATTTGTAACCAAGTGTTTGATTTGTCAACAAGTAAAAGTGAACATCAAGTGCCTTCAGGGCTACTTCAACCGGTAATGGTGCCTGAGTGGAAATGGGACAAGATTACCATGGATTTTGTGACTGGTTTGCCTTTGACTCCTAAAAATAAGGATCTTTGTTTGGGTAGTGGTTGATAGATTAACAAAGTCAGCCCACTTTATACCAAGACGCATCGATTACTCACTTGATAAGTTAGCCGAATTATATATTCTTTGAAATTGTGAGGTTGCACGGAGTACCTATGTCTATAATATCGGATAGAGATCCGAGATTTACCTCGAGATTTTGGAAAAAGTTACAAGAAGCTTTGGGTACAAAATTGAACTTTAGTATCGCGTTTCATCCATAAACAGATGGTCAATCGGAAAGAGTAATCCAGTACTCGAAGATATGCTTAGATGTTGTGTTTTAGAATTTGGAGGTAGTTGGGAGAAATATCTATCTTTGATTGAGTTTGCCTACAATATGATTATCAATCAAGTATACAAATGGCACCGCATTTAAGCCTTGTATGGTCGTAAATGTCGGACTCCTTTATATTGGACCGAGCTTAGTGAGAAAGCAGATTCACGGAGTTGATTTAGTTAAAGAAACCAAGAGAAAGTAAAAGTAATTCGGGATTGTTTGAAAGTCGCCTTCAGATCGACAAAAGTCATATGCGATTTGAAAAGAAAAGAGATTGAATTTCAAGTGGGTGATAAAGTGTTCTTGAATGTGTCACCATGGAAAAGATTCGAGATTTAGCCGAAAAGGCAAGTTGAGTCCTCGTTTTTTATTGGGCCGTATGAGGTTACGAGAGAATTGGACCATGGCATATCGGTTGGCTTTACCGGTAGAGTTAGAAAGAATTCATAACGTGTTTCATGTATCAATGTTGAGACGTTATCATTCGATCCTTCACATGTGGTTTCCCAATGAAATTGAGATTCGATCGGATATGACCTATGAGGAAGAACCAATAAAGATTTTGGCTCGAGAAGTTAAACAGTTAAGAAATAAAAGTATAGCCTTAGTGAAAGTATTGTGGCACGGACATGGGATAGAAGAGGCTACGTGGGAACTCGAGGAAGCTATGAAGAAGCAAGACCCAAACCTTTTTTTATCGAGTAAGATTTTCTGGGGACGAAAATCTCTAAAGGGGGAGAATTGTGACAACCCGAATTAGGGCCTAATCGGAATAGTGGTATTGTGACCACAAATCCGAGATAGAAATAATTGTTTTATAATTATTTTGGGTTTTATGATATGATTACGTGATTGTGTAAAAATTTCGTGATAAAATTCTATGCTTAAAATGCTTAAATTGAAAGTAGGGACTAAATTGAATAAGTTGCAAAATTTGCATCCTAGAAGTTTTTAGTATGAAATTGCTTTGGAATATTAATTAGGAGGTCTTAAATGGCAATTTGACCAATTTTAAGTTCATGGACAAATTTTGGGACATGGAAGGAATTTTTGAAAGTTTAGTAAGGAGGGCATTTTGGTCATTTGTATATTAAATGAAATAAAATGGGAAAAATAACACAAAATTGGTCATCTTCTTCACTAGTTGCTGCCGAATTTTCCTCTCTTCCATAGCTAGGGTTTCTTCAACTTTCAAGCTCCATAGTAAGTAATTCCAAGCCCCAGTTTTTAATGTTCTTTACATTTTGAAATCCTCGTATTTCTCGGTTTACCTATTTCTACTATTATTTCGAGTTAGGGTTTATGTTTAAAAACTTACCCATGAATGATAGGCATGTATTTTGATGTTTGATGGTAGAATATGAGGTTTTAAATTATGTTAAACAACTTGTGCTACTCGGTTTTAAGTGAAAACGAGTAAAACTAAGATAATTGGTAAAAATACTTATTGTTCATAACTATATGTTAGAGTGAGAATTTGATGTTGTTGTAGAAGAGAAAAATGTTCAGCATGTCATAAAACATAGGAATAAGGGCTGAAATTAAATTTCCGAGCCTTGGGGCAAAATTGTAATTTTGTAAAAGTTAGGGGGCAAAAATGTAATTTTTTTCATAATGTGATTTTTGGATTGAAATAAATAGTATGAGTGTTAAATGAGCTAAATGTATTGTTATAGATCAAGAAAGGCGTGGAATTGACCTTGAACGGGGAAAAGAAAAAGCTTCGGACTAAATCGCAAAAATTCCACATTTTGCACCGAGGTAAGTTTGTATGTAAATATTACATTAATTTTATGTACATTCTTATATTTCAGCCTATTATGTAAATATATTAGCGGATGTTAAAAATATGAATAGACCATTGGAAGAATAGAAATAAACAATAGAGAGAGATCCCGATTGAACATTGGAGAGATCGAATAAAATAGAGGAAGCGTAGCTAGGTCACATGTATGATCTTGAGTGCACATCATGTGTACAAGAAAGCTACGAGATACAATGTAGTAGCTAGGTCACATGTGTGATACGGGATGTATCCCATGTAGACAAGAGAGCTACGTAAGAGATGAATGTAGCTAGGTCGCATGGGTGATACTATGTGTACACCATGTAGACAAGAGAGCTACGGGATATGTAGCTAGGTCGCATGCGTGATTCCAAGTGAAGGACACCATGTAGACAAGAGAGCTCTGAGACAAATCGGCTAGGTCACATGAGTGGTACTAAGTGTTCACTATGTGTACAAGAGAGCCGAACTAAACGGAGTATGATGGTGGAGTGTGTGGTGAAGCCATTAAATATCGAGGTTGATCCGAATTGTTCAACGGGATGGCTTAGTAGTGAGATTGTAGTCATGGACCTACACTTGTAACGTATGAAATGTGATGAAAATGATTTGTAGTATATAAATATGTAAGTTAAAATGAGGTTAGTGCAAAGAATGGGTGAAAGAGTGAAAGTAGCATTAAAACTGTTTTGGACGAAGATGATGACGTGATTTTGAAAAATCACCCAAAAATAGAATGGATTTAACTAGAGGTTGAATGAGATGTGGAATTAAATATTAATGAGTCTATTTTCATATAAAAGAAACAGAGCAAGCAAAAGAATTCTATATTTTGAGATATTTGCAATTGTGTGTGACTTGCTCAGAATGACTACGTGGTCCCCTGTTCCAACTTTGAAAAATCATTAAAAATTGTACAAAACAAATTAATAAATATAGTTTATATGCCTAAATTTCTTATTTAGTCTAGTTTTAAATGAAACAAATTTTATGGTTATTTGAATTGTGTACTGGGAGAAATTCAATTTGTAATGAGCAGAGGTCGATCGAGTTGAGTGTGTAACAGGGAAACTTTAACCAATAAACTGTACTAATTGGCTGAACCAAAAATTCTAGAAAAATTAGTAAAAATAATTATGAGTCTAGATTCAGGGAAATTTTACGGATTTGAATTTTGAGTTTTTAACTCGAGTTATGATTTATTTAGCGAACATGACGCTTGAGAGACAAATTTTAATCAAATTGGAGTGAATAGTGAAATTAAAGTAGATATACTTGAGTTGTTGTATAAACATATTAGATTCTTTAATTAATATTTACTTACTCACTTACTAAGCTATAAGCTTACTTTGTTTTCTCTCTTTTGTTTTATAGTGTCCTTGACTTGCTCGGGAGTTAAGGATCGCGAAGATCTGTTTCGCACTATCAACACTTTAGGTATTGAACTAAACATTTTGAGTTATGGCATGTATAGTAGACTTAATTATTTTGTTACGTGTCATAATTGCCTAGGTTTAGAATATTGGTTACATGATTCGATCAACTACTTTGTATAAGCCATTAAAGTTGCTAATATTGTTCAAGACATATGTTATAACGATACACTATCAAATTGGATGACATGTTTCTATTTCGGTTTTTGTTTAATGGTATGTGCTATGTTTTAGTAATACCTTGTACTCTGTTCCGGCGACGGTAACGGGTAAGGGGTGTTACAGAGTGGACGAGTGAACTATAGGCTATGTAAGAATGAAATTTGCGTATAAGTTGTGTGCGTATGGCTTTATTTGTTAATGACATTTAACATTATTTTTCATTTATATATTTGTGCATTCGGTCTTTGGGAGTAAATAGACGAAGTTAAAATGATAAAGAATGTTTCTAATTGGACTTGTTAAGTCATTGTGACTATTGCCGAATGTATGATTGGTTATAAGAGTCTTCATATTGGTTATACATGTGTATGCGAACTAGATATTCAATGAATATTCGTCAAAATGAGGTTAAGGGTTAAGTCATAAGAATATTGGGGGTATTCATATTTGGACATTAAGATTATATGAAAGTTTAAGCTTGAGTTGTTAGGGTAAAATGGGTCATAAAATGATCTTAAATGGATTGTATGCATATGAGCGTGAATGTATTAGTGGGTGCGCAACATTGAAGCTAAATAGAAATTGGTATTGTGGTAATTATTGATAAGATGACCTTTGGAGTTAGCTATACGTCTTGGAACTATAGTGTAACCTAACAAATAAAAGTTTATAATATTAAAAGCATGCATTATTTATATAAATATATATGCATGTGAATATGCGGTTGTGCATAATTATAAATAAACAATTAAGTGATGATAGTCACATAGGTATAAATAGATATATATATATATATATATATATATATAAATATGTCTTATGTATGTACCATGTACCTATAGTGACAATCGGAAATATGGTTGAACTCATGCATATGAAGGCATGATAAGTTATATAAATCTTTTTTTGAGTATGCGAAATTGCTATTTATGAAATAAGTATGAAATCAGTTCGTGTCATATTTTATAAAATATAATATGTATTGGAGTTTTATATGATTGTTTATTTTGACTACTAAGAAGTAAAATTGAGTAAGTAATTTAAATAAATCTATTTGTTCTAAATTAAGCTCAAGAGCAAAAGGGGTCTCAAGCAGATAGGGGAAAAGAGAAAGCAATCGAGTAGATTATCTGCAACTGTTCAAAATACTGAGGTAAGTTTTGAGTAGTTTCCTTTATAATATAATTGATGATGCATCTATGTAAGTACATTAGGTGAACTGCTACCTTTTAGTTTATACTAAAGTGATAAGTTGAATCAGATGTGTTTAAATATGACTGAGTATGCATGATATCTGGAAACATATTCGGACTTGAGGTCCACAGGCTACGTGCTGGAAACATATCCGGACTTGAGGTCCGCAGGCTACGTGTTAGAACCATATCCAGACTTGAGGTCCGCAGGCTACGTCCTGGAAACATATCCGGACTTGAGGTCCGCAGGCTACGTGCTGGAACCATATCCGGACTTGAGGTCCGCATGCCACGTGCTGAAAATATATTCGGGCTTATAGTCTCGCAAGTTTTGTGCTAGAAATTGGACTCGAGTTTAAAAACCTAGCAGGCTTAACGCCGGTGATTTGAGTAAGATTGTGAATTCGAATATTCGAGGAAACCACTATTGATTTTGTGTCATACATTAAGATAGCCAGGTACGTATTACGTACTCATACGTTAATAGATGTTTTTTTTAAAAAAAAAACAAACTATTATTGCCAAAGAATGATAAATATATATATGTGTGTGTATGAGTACCATATCTACGAATAAGAGAATTGCCTATTCGGTTGATGATCATTGTTATTTTGGAAGTATATGTCTAAATTAACTGTATGAGCTAAATAGTATGGTAACATATGAGCTAAAAGTCTTGTGAGTATACATTATGTATTCGGTCAACAAGCCTTGTAACAAGTATGCTTGTATAATCAGTTAAATGATTTACAATTTGAATATGAACTTAGTGATACTTATTGTTTGATTTTAAATGATAAGTTTTAAATTGTTGGGAATGCTTAAAACTTATTAAGCATAGTAATGCTTACTTTGTTGCCTTAATTCTCTGTTTTGTAGTTTTGTTCGTCAGCTACGGCCTCAGGGATCTCAAAGTCGAAGTCGTCCACACTATCTAAACTTTTGGTACTCTAGTAGTTAAAATTCGATAAAGGCATGTATAGTCTAGACTTTTTGTTGTTAAATAATTATCTTTTTGATGATGTATATATGTGTAGCCATGCGAAAATGGCTTAATAAGTTACTATATGTGTTCCAAATGGTTAAGCTGAATGTGTGGGTGAGATTTCATTAATATTTTTAATGTTGATGTGATTTGAACTTATGATTGTGTCATTATATCTAGTTATCTGGATATGACTCTTTTGTATATGATAATATTCTTTAACCCTCCGGCGATGGGTACGGGTTAAGGGTGTTACATTTTATTGGTATCAGAGCTACGGTTTAGTCGATTCTAGGACTACCGTAATACGTATGGGTCTAGCTATACATGCCATTATGTGTTTATTTGATAGTGTGGTGATTTCTGACAGTTAAAAATGTATTTACATATAGTAATGGATCCCGATCCCAATCGAGCGGTAGCTGATGATGTTGAGAGTGTAGCGCCTGCTCCCGCGCATGGGACAGCGCCGGTGGACTCTCAACCTATTGCTAGTAATCAGAACGATGAAACTAGATAGGCTTTTTATAGTGTGATGAATGATTGGTTCAATCAGTATATTCAAACTAATACGGCTGTTCCACAACCCCCACTCTCGACTAATACACATCCTGCACCCGCGATACCTCTGGTGATTGATCAGATGAGGTTAAATAAGCCCCCGATTGACAGAATTCGAAAACACGGGGCTAATGAATTTAAAGCTACAGACAGTGATGATGCTGAGCAAGCTGAATTTTGGTTGGACAACACTATTCGGGTATTTGATGAACTATCTTACACACCCGATGAATGCTTGAAGTGTGCTATATCTTTACTACGTGATTCTGCCTATTATTGGTGGAGTACATTGGTTTCTGTTGTACCCAGAGAACGAGTGATGTGGGAATTCTTCCAGATCAAATTTCGAAAAAAGTATATCAGTCAGGGGTTCATCGATTAGAAACGAAAGGAATTTCTTGAGCTTAAGCAGGGTTCCATGTCAGTTACTGACTATGAACGGAAGTTTGTCAGACTTAGTAGATATGCTCGAGAATGTGTATCGTCTGAAGCTATTATGTGTAAACGTTTTGAAGATGGGCTGAATGAAGATATAAAAATGTTTGTTGGCATTCTTGAAATACGAGAGTTTGTAGTACTTGTCGAGCGAGCTTGTAAAGCCGAAGAACTTAGTAAAGAGAAAAGAAAAGCTAATGTTGGAGCTGGAGAATTTCGTAAAAGATTTTCGCGAAAGTCTTTTCAGCAATCATCGAAGAAATTTCGAGATAATTCAGGCCGATCAAGGGACACTTTGGGTTTCTCCAGACGAGACCGCGATCAACCACCAGTGAGTACGCGAGCCACTTCGGTTGCTAGTGTTGGATACGATCGTCGGGACAGAATAGAGTACAAGTATTGTGGTAAATGGCATTCAGGGAGCTGTAGATTTCATGACTGCTCCGGTTATAAATGCGGGTCAGCCGACCACTTTATCAAAGATTGCCCGAGACTATCCGAACAAAATGTGAATCAGAGTGGGAAACCGAGTAATACTACAGCACGAGGTAGGCCACCTAAGAATACAGGGAATGCTAGCGGCGGTTAGAGAGGGTCTAAAGATGTTACCACCAGATCTGAGGCTCGTGCTCCTGCTAGAGCTTATGCTATACGTGCACGCGAGGATGCTTCTTCGCCTGATGTTATTACTGGTACTTTCACTGTCTTTGATACTGATGTGATTGCTTTGATTGACCCTGGTTCTACTCATTCTTATGTATGTGAGACTTTAGCATCCAGTAAGACTTTACCTGTTGAGTCTACTGAGTTCGTTATTAGAGTGTCGAATCCCTTGGGTCATTATGTGCTTGTTGACAAGGTGTGTAATAAATGCCCCTTAATAATCCAAGGCTCCTGTTTTTCAGCTGACTTGATGCTTTTATCGTTTGATGAATTTGATGTTATTCTTGGTTTGGAATGGTTGACCGTACATGATGCAGTTGTGAATTGCAAAAGTAAGACCATTGATTTGAGGTGTGCAAATAATGAGATAATTCGAGTTGAGTCTACTGATTTGAATGGATTGCCAACAATAATATCCTCGATGTTGGATCAAAAATATGTGAGAAAGGGGTGTAAAGCGTATCTTGCATACGTACTTGATAATAAAGAATCAGAAAAGAAACTTGAATCGGTACCAGTGGTTTGTGAATATTCGGATCTTTTTCCCAAAAAATTATCGGGGTTACCACCTGTTCGGGAGGTAAAATTTGGCATCGAACTTGTACCTAGGACTACACCGATTTCGATAGCTCCGTATCGTATGGCACCAACAGAATTAAAGGAATTGAAAGCTCAATTGCAAGAGTTGACGGATAGAGGTTTCACTCGACCGAGTTTCTCACCTTGGGGTGCACCAGTTTTGTTTGTGAAAAATAAGGACGGAACCATGAGACTATGCATCGACTATTGTCAGTTGAATAAAGTGACAATAAAGAATAAATATCCGTTACCGCATATTGATGATTTGTTTGATCAACTGAAAGGAGCCTCCGTATTTTCAAAGATAGATTTGAGATTGGGTTATTATTAATTGCGAGTTCGAGACTCAGATATACCTAAAACTGCTTTTAGAGCGAGATACGGTCACTACGAGTTCTTAGTGATGCCATTTGGGCTCACTAATGCCCCTGCAGTATTTATGGACTTGATGAATCGAATTTTTAGATAGTATTTGGATCGGTTTGTAGTTGTGTTTATTGACGACATTTTGGTTTATTCGCGAGATGAAACTGAACATGCCGAGCACCTGAGATTAGTGTTACAGACGTTACAGGATAAGGAGTTATACGCTAAATTCAGTAAATGTGAGTTCTAGATGAGGGAAGTTAAATTTTTAGGTCATGTGGTATCTGCATCGGGTATTCGAGTTGATCCGAGTAAAATTTCAACCGTACATAACTGGCTCTGAGAAATATTACTGAGGTTCGGAGCTTTTTAAGACTTGCCGGTTATTACAGACGATTTGTAAAGGGTTTTTCGATGATAGCCACACTAATAACGAAATTACTACAAAAAAATGTTAAGTTTGAATGGTCAGAGAAATGTCAGAAAAGTTTCGATCAATTGAAAACTTATTTGACTGAAGCTCCAGTGTTAGTGCAACCTGAATCTGGTAAAGAGTTTGTCATTTACAGTGATGCATCCTTGCTTGGTCTGGGTTGTGTATTGATGCAAGAAGGTCGAGTTATAGCTTACGCGTCGAGACAATTGAAGCCACATGAGAGAAACTATCCGACTCATAATCTTGAATTAGCCGCCATCATATTCGCTTTGAAAATCTGGCGAGACCACTTGTTTGGAGAGAGGTGTCATGTATATTCAGATCACAAAATTCTCAAATATTTGATGACTCAAAGAGATTTGAATCTACAACAAAGACGTTGGCTTGAGTTGTTGAAAGATTATGAGCTTGTTATTGACTATCACCCGAGAAAGGCTAATGTAGTTACCGATGCTTTAAGTCGTAAATCGTTATTTACTTTGCGAGCGATGAATGTATATCTCTCCGTTTCATCCGGTAATGCGCTAGTAGCAGAATTAAAGGCCAAACCATTAATGATTCATCAAATACATGAGTCCCAGAAAGTCGACGATGAATTGGTTACTAAACGAGTTGAATGTGTTTCGAATAGGGAATCAGAGTTTCAAATTGATGACGACGATTGTTTGAGGTTCAGAAGTCAATTGTGTGTTCCAAGAAATTCAGAACTTATTTCGATGATTTTGAACGAGGCTCATAGTAGTCGAATATCAATCCACCCGGGTAGTATGAAAATATACACGATTTGAAACGTCAATTTTGGTGGCATGGTATGAAACGAGACATTTCTGACTATGTTTCGAAGTGTTTGATATGTCAACAAGTGAAAGCGGAACATCAAGTGCCCTCAGGGTTACTCCAGCCGATCATGATACCTGAATGGAAGTGAGATCGAGTCACGATGGATTTTGTATCTGGGTTGCCCTTTTCGTCAAGAAAGAAAGATGCGATCTGGGTTGTTGTTGATAGATTGACTAAGTCTGCTCATTTTATCCCTGTCCGTACAGATTTTTCACTCGATAAATTGGCAGAATTATATGTCTCCCAAATTGTTCGATTACATGGAGTACCTATTTCTATTGTGTCGGATAGAGACCGGAGATTTACATCACGATTTTGGAAGAAATTGTAAGAAGCATTGGGTACCAAGTTGCATTTTAGCACCACTTTTCATCCCCAGACTGATGGTTAATCCGAGCGGATAATTTAGATACTCGAGTACATGTTGAGATGTTGTATCCTAGAGTTTTGTGGTTCATGGGAAAGGTATTTGCCTTTGGTTGAATTCGCTTACAACAATAGTTTTCAATCAAGCATTAAGATGGCACCTTATGAGGCTTTGTATGGTCGTAAATGCCATACACCGTTATTTTGGACCGAACTTTGTGAGAATAAAATCTTCGGGGTTGATCTGATTAAATATGCTGAGCAGAAAGTAAAAGTAATTCGTGAAAGTTTAAAAGCAGCTTCAGATCGTCAGAAGTCGTACGCGGATTTAAAGCGAAAAGACATTGAATATCAGGTAGGAGACAAAGTATTTCTTAAAGTTTCACCTTGGAAAAAGGTGCTCAGATTTGGCCGTAAAGGCAAATTGAGTCCGGGATTCATCGGGCCGTATGAGATATCCGAACGAATTGGGCCAGTTGCTTACAGATTGATTTTACCCCCTGAACTTGAAAAGATTCACAACGTCTTTCGTGTCTCGATGCTTCGACGTTATAGATATGATCCATCAAACAAAATTTATCCATCTGAGGTTGAGATTCAATCGGATTTAAGTTACGAAGAAGAGCCGGTCCGTATTTTGGCACGTGAAGTAAAAGAACTACGAAATAAGAAAATATCTTTAGTGAAGGTGTTGTGGCTTAAGCACGGGGTTGAAGAAGCTACTTGGGAACTTGAAGACACTTTGAAGGATTGATATCCTAACTTATTCACTGGTAAGATTTTCGGGGACGAAAATTCCTTATGTGAGGGAGAGTTGTGACAGCCCTAATTTGACCCTAGTCGGAAAGTGGTTTCGGGACCACAAAACTGAGTCATAAAAATAATTAACCGTCATATTTTATGTTTATTATATGTGAATATGAATGTGTGAAAGTTTCATACTTTAATTTTGTTAGTATATGTGAAATTTATTAGTAGGGACTTATGTGAGACAATTGTGAATTGTGTTAGACTAATGTAAAAGTGATTTAATAGTGCATGATGTCAAAAAAGTGTACTTGCATGTCAAATTAGCCAAATTTTAGATAGTGGCCGGCCATGTTATTGATTAAGACATATTATAATTATTTTATGTTAATATTTTATGTTACAAAATGAAATAATGAATAAGGATAATAAAATATTGGTTAGTGGGAGGAGAAACCAAAGTTAGCCTATGTTGGCTCCTCCATTGCCGTAACTAGAGGAAGAAGAAGAAGAAAAGTCTTTGGAAGAAAATTCGGCTAAGGAGATTAGCTAAATTAAGGTAAGTTCAATGTCATTCTTGGAAACTTATGCATCATTTGGATGATTAGTTTAAATTCTACCTATTTTATGATTTGAAGGCAGGTTTTGTATGAGTTAAGATTCGGCTATGGTGGATTGCCTTGATGTCATTAGTATACTAAGTGTGAAGCTTTGTAAATGATACATATGATGGTGGAGTGGCTAATCGGGTTTTATAAGGAAATTATGCCATAGCCGAATGTGTCATGAAGATGTCATATGTGCATCATGTAAGTATATGTGTATTTGGCTAATGAATTTGAATTGAAGTTTCGATAGGTTGTGGGATGAGTGGACGAGTGAACTATAGGCTATGTAAGAATGAAATTTGCGTATAAGTTGTGTATGTATGGCTTTATTTGTTAATGACATTTAACATTATTTTTCATTTGTATAATTGTGCATTCGGTCTTTGGGAGTAAATAGACGAAGTTAAAATGATAAAGAATGTTTCTAATTAGACTTGTTAAGTCGTTGTGACTATTGCCGAATGAATGATTGGTTATAAGAGTCTTCATATTGGTTATGCATGTGTATGCGAACTAGATATTCAATGAATATTCGTCGAAATGAGGTTACGGGTTAAGTCATAAGAATATTGGGGGTATTCATATTTGGACATTAAGATTATATAAAAGTTTAAGCTTGTGTAGTTAGGGTTAAATGGGTCATAAAATGATCTTAAATGGATTGTATGCATATGAGCATGTATGTATTAGTGGGTGTGCAACATTGAAGATAAATAGAAATCGGTATTGTGGTAATTATTGATAAGATGACCTTTGGAGTTAGCTATACGTCTTGGAACTATAGTGTAACCTAACAAATAAAAGTTTATAATATTAAAAGCATGCATTATTTATATAAATATATATGCATGTGAATATGCGGTTGTGCATAACTATAAATAAACGATTAAGTGATGATAGTCACATAGGTATAAATAGATATATATATATATAAATATGTCTTATGCATGTACCATGTACCTATAGTGACAATCAGAAATATGGTTGAATTCATGCATATGAAGGCATGATAAGTTATATAAATCTTTGTTTGAGTATGCGAAATAGCTATTTATGAAATAAGTATGAAATCAGTTCGTGTCATATTTTATAAAATATAATATGTATTGGAGTTTTATATGATTGTTTATTTTGACTACTAAGAAGTAAAGTTGAGTAAGTAATTTAAATAAATCTATTTGTTCTAAATTAAGCTCAAGAGCAAAAGGGGCCTCAAGCAGATAGGGGAAAAGAGAAAGCAATCGAGTAGATTATCTGCAACTGTTCAAAATACTGAGGTAAGTTTTGAGTAGTTTCCTTTATAATATAATTGATGATGCATCTATGTAAGTACATTAGGTGAACTGCTACCTTTTAGTTTATACTAAAGTGATAAGTTGAATGAGATGTGTTTAAATATGAATAAGTATGCATGATATCTGGAAACATATCCGGACTTGAGGTCCGTAGGCTACGTGCTGGAAACATATCCAGACTTGAGGTCCGCAGGCTACGTGCTGGAACCATATCCGAACTTGAGGTCCGCAGGCTACGTGCTGGAAACATATCCGGACTTGAGGTCCGCAGGCTACGTGCTGGAACCATATCCGGACTTGAGGTCCGCAGGCCACGTGCTGAAAATATATTCGGGCTTATAGTCTCGCAAGCTTTGTGCTAGAAATGGGACTCGGGTTTAAAAACCTAGCAGGTACGTATCATACATTAAGATAGCCAGGTACGTATTACCATTTACATTAAGATAGCCAGGTACGTATTACCATTCACAATCTTAATGTATTAATATTTTTAATGTTGATGTGATTTGAACTTAAGAATGTATCATTATATTTAGTTATCTGGATATGACTCTTTTGTAAATGGTAATATTCTTTAACCCTCTGGCGACGGGTACGGGTTAAGGGTGTTACACTATGATTTTATACATGCCATTATTTTTAATTTTATAGCTCTAGAACTCGGTAACCATCTCAAATCGAGCACTAGATATTGTTTCATATTGTTTAAATTGACACAAAAAAGATTATTAGAAACATTAAGTTCATTTCAATAATATGGAATTGGAATGTTCTAGTGTGGTGTAAAATTGAAACAATCTTGGTTCCTTGAAAGTCTTTATACAATTTAAATTCACATTACCTTTAAGGGAAAAATACCTTGACTTCTCGAAGTTTTGAAAGAACACATATCGTGCCACAAAATATCCTCCAAATGACATGCACTATAATTTGTAGTAGTTCCTTGCCTATGGACTCATTTGTTTCATTTTCTAGTTTCACTCCTTCGATACTAATCTAATAGTTATGACTACTTTCGTTTCTGTAGAGGAGAGGCAATCTTGAAATCCTCGTTGAAAGTGATGTAACGATTCAAAGCCTTAACTTGATTTCCTTATTCTTCTTTCTTTAGATTACATGTTTTTATCAACATCGAGAATGAAGCTCCAAATATGTTGGCAATGTATGTCCCACATTCTCCCTATTAAAAAAGGTTTAATTTATATAAAAACTAAATCCTATTCATTATTTGGGCAATGCCTACGATAGTTATTGAAATTTAACGTCATTTGTTGTTTCCAATTTAACTCACTAGGAGAATTTTTCATTTTCCTTGTTCCATTACTTATTCCACTAAAAGCTTCCATTCATATTTCAAAAAAATGGGGTCGGAACGCTTGCACATAAAAATTTAACGTAGAACGAATAAGACAATAACCGAATTGGAGTCCCACGATAAAGTCATACATCGGCTTAATTTTAAAACGGGAATTATTTTTGATGAATTAATTTTGAATTTCAATCATTTAGTTTCCATTTGACATTTTACAAATATGATAAGTGTGAGAAAAACTTGTTAACAACAACAAGGTTATAAGATTTTACGCTTTGCATAACTATCTCTAAATTGTGGCACATACATATCACTGGTAGGTGAATCTAGTATAGCTCATTCAATTTTGAGAAACACGTGAATTTTTAACCATCAACATAACAAGTGCATACACAACTTCAAAAAATTAGAAACATAGGATGGCACACATAACGAATATTTGTGCCTGTAATGCATGTGTACTATATCCCATATTGCTTTTTCCATATGTTATTTGTCGAAACCATTTTTTTTTGGATTTAAAAAAAGGGGATCGACTTTTTAAAGCAAAGTGTGGAGTCGCCACTATTCTTTTTTGTTTAGGTGTGATTGGATCACCTAAAAAAGTTTTTTTTTTAATCAATTTTGGTCTACGTAAATTAAAAAAATGGGTTCGGGAGCCGGTTATGCATGAGGAAGGGTTAGCACCCTCACTACGCCTAAAATTGGTACCGAATTTATTAAATATTGCCCTTTGTCTAAAATTTTAAAAAATTTGAAATATGGTTCGTTTTAAAATGTTTGAGCGGTTTGATTGGTCGTCAAAACTCTCTCGTTTCAAAGGTATAAAGTATTACATCCAGCACGATAGGACATGACCCTTCATACCTTTGAGAACACGGTTGATTTTTTGACTTCCAAAAGCTCTTAGGTCAAAAATTACAAAAGGATGTCCAAATATTTAGTCCAACAAAAAAAAAACTAAAACTTAGCATGGTAGGGCACGATTCCTTGAATTTCTAAACATTGAAATTGCCTTGTCTTAGAAGTTAGAAAACACAAGTGAAATTCTAAAGGAATATTTGATTATTTTGAACAAACGGGAAATCGAAACCCAGCACGATAGGGCACGATTCCCTGAATTTCCAAACATCAAACATTGCCTTCGTTTTAAGGTCTGCTCAAAATTCATTAATTTGACTTGAAATAAAATCGAATAATTAATTTTAAAACCAAAAAGTTGAAAAATGTAAAGCAACATTTGCAAACAAAAAAAATGAAGTTATAAACATGGGGTAATATGCACAAATAAAGTACTATACTCGGTGAATAAAAATAATATAAACTTAGGGAGCCAATTGACAAAACAAACAATAAAATATAACTAATCAACGAACAACATAACCAAATTTACAACCATGGATGAACAACAATTGATTTAATAATACATAAAAAAACGAATAAACGATGTGCAACAAATATACATGAAATAATATAAAAACAATTAACACATAATGTACCAAACAACATAAAACTAATATGATACGAAACTATATGAAATATAATAAAATATGATCTTAGGAAATAAACTATATACATAACAAGTTTAAAAAGCATATATATATATATATATATATATATATATATATACACATAAATAATTTAAAAGCAACTATATGAAATATAAATAACATGGAATTAAATATGTATATAGGATCAAATTGATTTTTACCATGAATTATACAAGTACCAATATAAATAAAAAAATTTAAACAAAGTATTATATAAAATGTTAAAATAATTTAATAAAGAAAAACTTCAAAATAATTGTACAAATAAAACAAATAAAATTATTAAAACGGTTCAATACATATAAAAATATTAAATGTATTTTAAAATAGTAAGTTATACAAATAGAAGACTAAATTAAAATTGAATTAAAATAAAAGGGATAATTTATAAATAAAATAAACTACTGAAATTAAAAAAAGGACCCATGCACAACATGCGTGAATTCACAGGGACCACAGCTGAAAATATCCTTGATCCTAAAACACTGCGTTGAGACGCGGGCTAAAATGCGAAAGCACTCAAATTTTGGGAAAAATTCAAAAAAACAAATAAAACGCAAATAGGAGCCAATTATAGTGTGGCGTGAAGGGGAAGGACTTGCTACACAAATAACCCATTTGAAGCGTAAAGGCGCGGATTCTGGTCTGGGAACTGGTTGACGCGCGGATCCCTTCCCCTGGAACGACGCCGTTTCATTTTGTTCCAAAATTAAAATAATTGAATGGCAATCAGCCATTTTCACAAGCCCCAAACCGAACACCCATTTTCTAGGGTTTTGGCACAATAGCCTGAGTGCTCTTCATTCATTTCGGCCATTTAATCACCATTTCGCCATTAAAAGTGGTGAATGATGTAGAGGCACTTCTTATTTCCATCGAAGCTTATTTTCACTCGAAAATCCCCATTTCGAACTCCGATTTCGACGGAGGAAACAAGGATCTCATTGGTGCATGTAGGTAAACCTCTTTCATTTCTTTTTTTAAAAAAAAAGGATTATTATACGAAGCAAAATATATGCAAAAAGAAACAAAAATATTAAAAACGAATGAGAAAAAAAACTTGAAATCACCTTCTGATTTTTTTTTTTGCTGGTTCTTTGTATTGAGTTTGCGTATTTCAGTGTGCGTAAAAAAAAGGTCCAAAGGATTGTCCATGGCTTTATAGCCGAAATCAAAAAAGAAAAATACATTCTTTTTGCTATTTTGTGCTGATGTCACGTTTTGGTTTGCAGGTACGGAGTACGGGGCTAGTTGTGGTGGTACGTGGCACTCGGCGTGGGGCGTACGGAGGTGTCCTGGAGGTCGTACAGTGCTTGGAAGCTGAAGGCTACTGTGGAGCTGTTTGTGCAAGAGGGTGACCTAGGGTTTCTGTGGATGCCAAATTCTCAGGCCATTTGGGCCTGCTTTGTTGTGTGATATTGGGCTAAGTTTATTTTGGGCCAATGGGCTATTAATATTTTTATTATAACTTATTCTTTTTGTTTTTGTTTTGTGTTTGTACGGGCTCGGGCCAAAATTGGGCCTTATAGCTGCCCCTCTTTCCTCATTTTCATTTAACCAGAATAGAGCAAAGACATCAAAGAGGACCAATTTTGCCCGGTCTCGCTGAATCATAACTTCTTTGGTGCTCTTCTTCTTCAAGGTAACTTTGTTCCAATCCTTTGCAACTTCAGGGGTATAGGAATTGTTGCTCCAATCTACTCCACTGTAACTCTAGAGGGACTAGCCCTGTATCTTTTAATCTGCTCTACTGCAACTGCTCCACTGCAACTTCAGGGAGATACAGTTCGTGTATTTTTATCCTACTCTATTGCAACCTCAGAGAAATAAGGATTGTGACTTCGATCTGCTCCACTGCAACTTTAGAGAGATAAGATGTAATATCCCGAACAAGGGCCTAATCGAAATAGTGGTTTCGTGACCACAAATCTAAGATAGAAATAATTATTTTATGATTATTTTGAGGTCTATGACATGATTGTATGATTGTGTGAAAATTTCGTGAAGAAATTTTATGCATAAAGTGCTTAAATTGAAATTAGGGACAAAATCAAATAATTTGCAAAACTTGCATTCTAGAAGTTTTTAGTATGAAATTGCTTTGGAATATTAATGAGGAGGTCTTAAATAGAAATTTGACCAATTTCTAAGTCTATGGACAAAAATTGGACATGGATGGAATTTTTGGAAAGTTTAGTAGTAAGGGCATTTTAGTCATTTGGTAATTAAAAGAAATAAAAGGGAAAATAAAGCCAAAATTGACTCATCTTTTCATGGAGGCTGAAATTAGCATGGGGGAAGCCATGGCTAGGGTTTTCAAGCTTTCCAAGCTCAATAATGAAGGAAATCGAGATTCGGGCTTAAATCGGGAAAATACAAGGTTATGGACTAAAATAGTAAATCAATTGCTTTTCGGATCGAGGTAAGTTGGTATGATAATAATCTTTGAAATAATGTTGTAATTTATATTTGAAAGTTAAATTTAGTGAATTAATTGAATTATGTTAAATTAAATGTTATGGTGCTAAGTTTATGAATTGATTTAAAAATATGTCTATGGTACATGAAGTGCATTGAATTATCATAAATAAATGTGATTTCTATGATTATGGGTATTATGAGCAATTGTAAGTTCATATGATTTTTAATAATGCAATGTGTAATTTAATGTTATTGCCTTGATATTAAATGAGATGTAAGTAATATATCAATTTTACTTGTATTATGATATTTTATAATAATATTGGAAATATGTTTGTTGATAATTACTTGATTGGTGAAATTGTTGGAAAAGAGAGAAATCCCGGTTGAACCTTCGAAAAGATTGGATGATACGGATGGTATGTAGCCAGTCACATGTATGGTCTTGAGTGCACATCATGTGTACAAGAGAACTCGAGACATTATGATGTAGCTAGGTCGCATGGGTGATACTATGTGTACACCATGTAGACAAGAGAGCTACGGGATATATGTAGCTAGGTCGTCGCATGCGTTTTCAGTGAAGGACACCATGTAGACAAGAGAGCTACGAGATAAATCGGCTAGGTCACATGGGTGATACTAAGTGTTCACCATGTGTACAAGAGAGCCGAACTTTATGATGGGTGGAGCTATGTTCTGAAACCACCAAGTATCGAGGATTGATCCAAGTGTTCAACGGAGACTTACTATATCTTCGCTTTGTGAGTTTTGTGATAAATAAGTGCAGGAATTTGCTTATGTGAATGATGTGTTGTAATATCCCGAATTAGGGCCTAATCGGAATAGTGGTTTCGTGACCACAAATCTGAGATAGAGATAATTATTTTATAATTATTTTGATGTTTATGATATGATTGCATGATTGTGTGAAAATTTCGTGATGAAATCCTATGCCTAAAGTGCTTAGATTGAAATTAGGGACTAAATCGAATAATTTGTAAAACTTGTATTCTAGGAGTTTTTAGTATGAAATTGTTTTGGAATATTATTGAGGTCTTAAATAGCAATTTGACCAATTTCTAAGTCTATGGACAAAAATTGGACATGGATGGAATTTTTGGAAAGTTTAGTAGTAAGGGCATTTTGGTCATTTAGGTATTAAAATGAATTAAAAACAAAATTAAAAGCCAATTTTTGTCCATCTTCTTCATTAGGCCAAAATTTCAAGGGTTCTCCATAGCTATGGTTTGTTTCAAGCTTCCAAGCTCCATAGTAAGTGACTCCAAGCCCCGTTTTTAATGTTCTTTACGTTTTTAGAATCCCGGTAGCTCGATTAAGCTTATGCTAGCAATAATTCAACCTAGGGTTCATATTTGGAATAATACCCATAGGTGAAATTTGTGTATTTTGGTGTTTTATGATAGAAAATGAGATTTTAAATTATGTTAGACAACTTGTACTACTCGGTTTTAAGCAAAAACGAGTAAAAGGGCTTAATCGGTAAAAATACCTAATAGTCATAAGTATATATTAGAGTGTGAATTTGATGTTACCATAGAAGGGAAAAATGATCAGCATGTCATAAAACATAAGAATAAGGGATGAAGTTTAATTCCCAAGCCTAGGGGCAAAAGTGTAATTATGTAAAAGTTTAGGGGCAAAAATGTAATTTTGCCAAAGTTTGTATTAAAAGCTATTTTGATGAATGTATGTATTAAATAAGATTAATTTGGCATTTTAGATCAAGAGAAACGAGATTCAAGTCGCGATCGAGGGAAAAACAAAGTTTACGAAGAATAGGCTCGACTGCTAATAATTTTGTACCGAGGTAAGTTCATGTGTAAATGTAGTAGCATAGTTTTCATTTTAATTAACTGATATGATGATTATTATTATGAAATATTATGCTTTGTGGTTATTGTTGAGTAATATGCAAATTATGTTTAATACTTGTTAAATATGAATTGCTACCGAGTATCGGTTTCAATATTCCGTGGAAGACGGGAAAGATGTGTGATTGAGGAAAAACCCTATTTGAACCTTGGGAATAGATTAGAATACAAGTGACATGTCACTAGGATGGTTGAGTTCCGAACTCGTTGAGTTGAGTCCGAGTTCGTGAGATGTAACTAGGCATCCGAGCTCGTTGAGTTGAGTCCGAGTTCACTTATGGATGCGAACGCCGAGCTCGTTGAGTTGATTCCGAGTTCACTTATGGGCGGGTTACATGGTAGCTTGGCTACATAGGTTCCGCAGGCTATTGAGTTTGTCTAGCTGCGGGTATGGCTCTTATGTTCATGAGATCCGCGTATTCGAATTATTTTCCGATGTGTTCAACGGGTGAATCTTAAGTGAATAAAAGGAAGGCCTACATGTTGGTAAATGTGGTAAATGAGAAAATTTTATAGGTATGTGCTTAAACCCTCGGGTTGAGAACTTGGTATGATGAAATCATAGAAAGATATTAAATACAAATGAAACATGAATGTCTTGGTGTTGTTTATGCAAATAATGTTTTTGTGGGATTGTGTGATTATGTTACTTGCTATTTGCATGTGAGCTTACTAAGCATTTGTGCTTACTCCCTCATTTTCTTTCATTGTAGTTTTGACAAGCCGGCTTGAGAATCGGGATAGGTCGAAGACTCGTTCACACTATCCGAAGGCCTAAATTGGTAAAATGGCTTGTGTGTTTTGAATGTGGCATGTATGGCAAAATACTCATTTTGTGTAAATGATCTTATGATATGGTTATGGTTTGACAAGAATAGGGTTTGTAAATGATTACCCATTGGAATGGCCAATCTAAGTCATATTTGATGTTATGTATGTTTAAAATGATATTTAGTCCATGAAAATCCTTAGTAAAGTGAAATTTGCCATAAAACAGAATCTGGCAGCAGCAGTGATGTAAATTTTAAAAATCACTAAAAATAGTAGAAATGGAATTAAATGATTATTAAGTTATTAAATTTAAGATTTATGAGTCTATTTTCATATGGTTTGAACAAAACAGGTATATGAATTATATTTTATGAGATATTTGAATTTTTGTGAAACAGGGCCAGAGTGATTTCTGGATCCCCTATTCTGACTTTAAAAATTCATAATAAATTGTAAAAAAATAATTATAAGTCATGATTTATATGTACAGATTTCCTATTGAGTCTATTTTTAAGAGAAACAAACATCATAGACATTTAAATTCTGTAAAGAGAGATATCTGATTCATAATACACAGAGGTCAGAGCAGTCAAACCCTAAAATAGGGGAGACTTTAACTAATAAACTGTACTAATTGGCTTGACCAAAAATTCTAGGAAAAAAATCAGTAAATATATATATGAGTTTAGTTTCAGGTAAAATTTACGGAATTGGATTTTGAGTTTCGGAACTCGAGATATGAATTTTTAAGCGACTGTGATGCAGATTGCTAGCTTGACTGGAAATTTTAAAAAAAAATAAATTATTTGAGCGGTTTAAGTAATGAATTAAGTTTGTTAACACCTCGTGTTCGAATTCGGCGACGGTCTCTGGTACGGGGCGTTACATTTGGTGGTATCATAGTAGGTTTAGTCGGTTCTCGGACTAATGTGTTGTATGTACGGGTTTTGCTATACATGCCATATATATAAATTGTGATAGTGTGTGACGACCGACCTTTTAATTGATTTTTTTATAGTAAATGGATCCGATCCGATTTGGTGATGATGTGAGAGTAATGCACCAGCTCACGCTGAGAGGCGGTGCCAACTGAAAATCCACCTCCTACTGTCGGTCAGAGGAGGAGAGAAGGGGCTCGGGAAGCCTTTCTCCGGATGATGAGTGCACAGTATCTTTGAGTTCGTTAAATCAGACGAACCCGAATGCACAACCTCCCCACCTCCCCGATTCCTCAACCTGTACCCCAATGCCTCAAGGTGTAGATCGATGAAATTTCACAAAACTCCAGTTGACAAAATTCGTAAACAAAGTAGAAGAATTCAGGGGCAAATATTGATGATGATGCCGAGAAAGCGAGTTTTGGCTCGAGAATTCTATTCGAGTATTTGATGAATTGTCTTGTACATCGAAGAATGCTTGAAATGTGCTATATCATTGTTGAGGATTCACTTATCATTGGTGGAAGACATTGACTTGATGAGTACCAGAAAGAGAAAGTAACTTGGGAGTTCTTTCAAGAAGAATTTCGGAAGAAATATATCGATGAAAGATTTATTGATCGAAGCGTAAAGAGTTTCTTAAATTAAAGCGGGGAACATGTGATTCATCGAATACGAAAGGGAGTTTGTCAGGTTGAGTAAGTATGCTAGAGAATATATTCCTACATAAGCTAAAATGTGCAGACGATTTGAAGACGGACTCAATGAAGACATCAAAGTATTTGTTGGGATTCTTGAATTAAAAGAAATGGTAGTACTGGTTGATCGAGCTTGCAAGGGTGAAGAACTACTTAAAGAGAAGAAAAAGGTAGAGGCTAAAACTAGAAATTGGAAGAAAAGACCGATGAGCAGTTCATTCTCATAGCAATCCAGAAAATCTAGAAATATGAATCCTCGTTCACAGGTTTCGGCTGGACAATCATATGGAAATTTTAAGAAGCAAAATGTGGGTCCTAAATCTCAGACTACTTCTACAGCTAGTGTGGGAAATACGAGATTTGTTAAGCCCGAGTGCCAGCGGTGTGGCAGAAATCATTTTGGCCCATGTAGAGCGAATGAATGTTTCGGTGTGGTTCTCCGGATCATTTTATTAGAGATTGCCCAGAGAGAGTTAAAAAAGAAAAATTTCAGAGTGTAAAAAGCCAGCGGTGCAGACTCGAAGGGAAGATATTCGAGAAAAGCTGGAAATGAAGCAAGCAGCAAAAATGTAGCCAGAGATTCAGCAGCTAAATCTGAAGCAAGGGCTCCAGCTAGAACTTATGCTATAGAGGCACGTGAATATGCTTTATCACCCGATGTGATTACTGGTATATTTTCTCTTTATGATGTTAATGTTATTGCTTTGGTTGATCCCGATTCTACTCATTCATATGTATGCATGAAACTGGTGTTTAGTATGAATATACCTGTTGAGAACACATAATTTATGATTAGAGTGTCGAATCCATTAGGCAAATGTGTTATAGTTGATAAAGTATGCAAGAAATGCCCTTTAATGATTCGGGGTCATTACTTTCCGACCGACTTGATGTTGTTGCCGTTTGATGAATTTGATGTTATTTTGGGTATGGATTGGTTGACATTGCATGATGCTATAATAAATTGCAAAGAAAAGGTTATAGAATTAAAGTGTGAAAGTGGTAAAATTTTACGGGTTGAACCAGGCAAATCAGAGGCATTATCTAGTATGATTTCTTCAATGTCGGCTCAGAGATATTTTGAAAGGGTTATGAAGCTTATTTGGCGTATGTAATTAATATAAAAGAAGTTGAAAAGAAAGTTGAATCGGTCTTAGGTTGTGTGTGAATTTGCGGACGTATTTCGGAAGAATTGTCGGGTTTGCCTCCGTCGAGGAAGTAGAATTTGGTATTGATTTGATACGGGGAAGCGACCGATCTCAATTGCTCCATATAGAATGGCACCAGCAGAGTTGAAAGAATTAAAGTCGCGATTGCAAGAGTTGGTGATAAAGGCTTTATGAGACCGAGTTTTTCACCTTGGGGTGCTCTGTGTTATTTGTGAAAAAGAAGGATGGTTCTATGAGGTTGTGTGTTGACTATCGACAGTTAAACAAGGTGACAATCAAAAACAAGTATTCGTTGCAAAGAATTGATGATTTATTTGATAGGTAAAAGGAGCGACATGGTTTTCAAAGATTGACTTGAGATCTGGGTACTACCAGTTGCGAGTAAAAGAGTCGGATGTGCCTAAAACTGCTTTTAGAACAAGGTACGGTCATTATGAATTTTTAGTTATGCCATTCGGGTTGACAAATGCTCCTGCTGTGTTTCTGGATTTAATGAATCGCATATTTCGGCCATACTTGGACAAATTTGTTGTGGTCTTTATAGATGATATTTTAATTTATTTAAAAGATGAGACAGAGCATGCTAAGCATTTGAGGATAGTTTTGTAAACTTTGAGAAATAAGCAGTATATGCCAAGTTTAGTAAAAGTGAATTTTGGCTTCGGGAAGTTGGATTTTTGGGTCATATTGTTTCAGGTGATGGTATACGGGTTGATCCTAGTAAGATTTCAGCCATTGTTGATTGGAAACCACCGAAAAATGTAACCGAGGTTAGAAGTTTCTTGGGGCTAGCTGGGTATTATTGGCGGTTTGTAAATGGATTTTCTATAATTGCTGCTCCTATGACTAGACTAATCCGAAAGAATGTTAAATTTGAATGGACGAAAGAATGTCAAAAAAGTTTTGAAGAATTGAAAAAGTTATTAACTGAAGCACCAGTGTTGGTACAACCCGAATCAGGTAAAGAATTTGTGGTGTATAGTGATGCTTCTCGAAATGGCTTAGGATGTGTACTTATGCAAGAAGGAAAAGTGGTGGCTTATGCTTGAGGCGATTAAAATCTCACGAAAGAAATTATCAGACTCATGATTTGGAATTGTCGCTTATATAGTGTTTGCTTTGAAGATTTGGCGACATTATTTTGTATGGTGAAAAGTGCAGAGTATATACCGACCACAAAAGTCTTAAATACTTAATGTCACAAAAAGATTTGAATTTGAGACAGTGAAGATGGTTGGAGTTATTGAAAGATTACAAGCTTGTTATTGACTACCATCCGGGAAAAGCGAATGTGGTTGCTGATGCTTTGAGCAGAAAGTTACTGTTTACTTTGAGAGCTATGAACACTCGGTTAAAGGTATCAGATGATGGTCCGATTCTAGCAGAGTTAAGAGCAAGACCGATGTTTTTACAAGAGATTTGTGAAGCTCAGAAAAATGACCAAGATTTGCAAGCCAAAAGAAAGCAGTGTAAAGCTGATACAGGATCAGATTTCAGAATCAATTCTGATGATTGCTTGATATTTAAAAATTGGATTTATGTACCGAAAAATGATAAGTTGATTCAAAAGATTTTGCATGAAGCACATAATGGTTGCTTGGCAGTTCACCCGGGCAGTACGAAAATGTATAATGACTTGAAGAAAATGTATTGGTTGAATGGAATGAAAAGAGATATCTCCGAGTTTGTATCAAAGTGCTTAATTTGTCAACAAGTGAAAAGTGAACACCAAGTACCTTCGGATTACTCCACCTATCATGGTTTCCGAATGGAAATGGGATCGAATTACTATGGATTTTATATCGGGGTTGCCGTTAACTCCGAGAAGAAGAAAAATGCCATCCGGGTAATAGTTGATGATCGACTAAATCGGCTTATTTTATTAAGTGCGCATGATTATTCTCTTAATAAGTTGGTTGAATTGTATATTCGTGAGATTGTTAGACTTCATGGAACACCTTTGTTAATCATTTCGGATAGAGATCTGAGATTTACTTCACGGTTTTGGCAAAAGTTACAAGAGGCATTAGGTACAAAGTTAAAATTTAGCACTACCTTTCATCCATAAACTGATGGACAATCAGAGAGAGTAATTCAGATTCTTGAAGACATGCTCAGATGTTGCGTATTGGAATTTCAAGGTAGTTGGGAAAGATATTTATCGTTGGTAGAATTTGCTTATAATAATAGTTATCAGACGAGTTTGAAGATGGCACCTTATGAAGCTTTGTATGGACGTAAATGTCGCACACCTTTGTATTGTACAGAGCTTAAGGAAAATCAGATTTACGGGGTCGATCTAGTTAAGGAAACAGAAGAGAAAGTAAAAGTCATGAGAGATTGCTTGAAAGCAGCTTTAGACAAACGAAAATCGTATGCTGATTTGAAGAGAAAAGAGATTGAATATCAAGTTGGTGACAAAGTGTTTTTGAAAGTATCCCCGTGGAAGAAAGTTCTCAGGTTTGGCAAGAAAGGCAAATTAAGTCCACGTTTTATTGGACCGTTTGAAGTGATTAAGAGAGTTGGACCAATAGCTTATCGGTTATCATTGCCATCTGAATTATAGAAGATGCATGATGTATTCCACGTATCTATGCTACGTCAGAATCGTTCGGATCCTTCACATATAATTTCACCAATAGAAATTGAGCTACGGTCGGATATGACTTACGAAGAAGAACCGATTAAGATTTTAGCTCGAGAGGTCAAGCAACTAAGAAATAAAAGTGTCGCTCACGTGAAAGTATTGTGGTAAAAGCACGGAGTAGAAGAAACTACATGGGAACCTGAAGAAACTATGAGAAACCAATACCCACACCTGTTTATGGTAAGATTTTCGAGGACGAAAATCCTCAAAGGGGGGAGTTGTAATATCCCGAATTAGGGCTTAATCAGAATAGTGGTTTCGTCACTACAAATTTGAGATAGAGATAATTATTTTATAATTATTTTGATGTCTATGATATGATTGCATGATTGTGTGAAAATTTCGTGATGAAATCCTATGCCTAAAGTGCTTAGATTGAAATTAGGGACTAAATCGAATAATTTGTAAAACTTGCATTCTAGGAGTTTTTAGTATGAAATTGTTTTGGAATATTAATGAGGAGGTCTTAAATAGCAATTTAACCAATTTCTAAGTCTATGGACAAAATTTGGACATGGATGGAATTTTTGGAAAGGTTAGTAGTAAGGGCATTTTGGTCATTTAGTTATTAAAATGAATTAAAAACAAAATTAAAAGCCAATTTTTTTCCATCTTCTTCATTAGGCCGAAATTTCAAGGGTTCTCCATAGCTATGGTTTGTTTCAAGCTTCCAAGCTCCATAGTAAGTGATTCCAAGTCCCGTTTCTAATGTTCTTTACGTTTTTGGAATCCCGGTAGCTCAATTAAGCTTATGCTAGCAATAATTCAACCTAGGGTTCATATTTGGAAAAATACCCACAGGTGAAATTTGTGTATTTTGGTGTTTTATGATATTAAATGAGGTTTTAAATTATGTTAGACAACTTGTACTACTCGGTTTTAATCAAAAACGAGTAAAAGGGCTTAATCGGTAAAAATACCTAATAGTCATAAGTACATGTTAGAGTGTGAATTTGATGTTACCATAGAAGGGAAAAATGATCAGAATGTCATAAAACATAAGAATAAGGGATGAAGTTTAATTCCCGAGCCTAGGGGCAAAATTGTAATTATGCAAAAGTTTAGGGGCAAAAATGTAATTTTTCCAAAGTTTGTATTAAATGCTGTTTTGATGAATGTATGTATTAAATAAGATTAATTTGTCATTATAGATCAAGAGAAACGAGATTCAAGTCGCGATCGAGGGAAAAATAAAGTTTACGAAGAATAGGCTCGATTGCTAATAATTTTGTACCGAGGTAAGTTCATGTCTAAATGTAGGAGCATAGTTTTCATTTTAATTAACTTAATGATATTTATATGATATGATGATTATTATTATGAAATATTATACTTTGTGGTTATTGTTAAGTAATATGCAAATTATGTTTAATACTTGTTAAATATGAATTGCTACCGAGTGTCGGTTTCGATATTCCGTGGAAGACGGAAAAGATGTGTGATTGAGGAAAAAGCCCGTTTGAACCTTGGGAATAGATTAGAATACAAGTGACATGTCACTAGGATGGTTGAGTTCGAACTCATTGGGTTGAGGTCCGAGTTCGTGAGATGTAACTAGGCATCCGAGCTTGTTGAGTTGAGTCCGAGTTCACTTATGGATGCGAACGCCCGTGCTCATTGAGTTGAGTCTGAGTTCACTTATGGGCGGGTTGCATGGTAGCTTGGCTACATAAGTTCCGCAGGCTATTGAGTTTGTCTAGCTGCGGGTATGGCTCTTAAGTTCATGAGATCCGCATATTCGAATTATATTAGATGTGTTCAACAGTGAATCTTAAGTGAATAAAAAGAAGGCCTAAAATGAAGGTGACATGTTGGTAAGTGTGGTAAATGAGAAAATTTGTGGTATGTGCTTAAACCCTCGGGTTGAGAACTTGGTATGATGAAATCGTAGAAAGATATTAAATACAAATGAAACATGAATGTCTTGGTGTTGTTTATGCAAATAATGTTTTTGTGGGATTGTGTGATTATGTTACTTGCTATTTGCATGTGAACTTACTAAGCATTTGTGCTTACTCCCTCCTTTTCTTTCATTGTAGTTTTGACAAGCCGGCTTGAGAATCGGGATAGGTCGAAGACTCGTTCACACTATCCAAAGGCCTAAATTGGTAAAATGGCTTGTGTGTTTTGAATGTGGCATGTATGGCAAAATACTCACTTTGTGTAAATGATCTTAGGATATGGCTATGGTTTGGCAAGAAAAGGGTTTGTAAATGATTAGCCATTGGAATGGCCAATCTAAGTCATATTTGATGTTATGTATGTATAAAATCATATGGATTGAACAAAATAGGTATATGAATTATATTTTATGAGATATTTGAATTTTTGTGAAATAGGGCCAGAGTGATTTCTGGATCCCCTGTTTTGACTTTAAAAATTCATAATAAATTGTAAAAAAATAATTAGAAGTCATCTTTATATGTACAGATTTCTTATTGAGTCTAGTTTTAAGAAAAACAAACATCATAGACATTGAGATTCTGTACAGAGAGATATCTGATTCGTAATACATAGAAGTCGAGAGCGATCGAACCACAAGCAGGGAGACTTTAACTAATAAACTGTACTAATTGGCTTGACCAAAAATTCTAGAAAAAAATTAGTAAATAGATATATGAGTTTAGTTTCAGGTAAAATTTAAGGAATTGGATTTCGAGTTTCAGAACTTGAGATATGAATTTTTAAGCGACTGTGATGCAGATTGCTAGCTTGACTAGAAATTAAAAAAAAATAAATTATTTGAGCGGTTTAAGTAATGAATTAAGTCTGTTAACACCTCGTGTTTGAATTCTCGGGTACGGGGCATTACATGTGTTCATTAAGTGACCGAGATGTGGTAGGGTTATATACAAGTAAGTTATACATGAGGATGATTTTATGGTGACCTTGTAATCATGAGCCTATACTTGTGATGTATGAAATGTGGTGAAAATGATTTGTGATATGTATGTTAAAATGAGGTTAATACAAAGAAAGTGTGAAAGAGTGAATTAGCAATAAAATTATTTTGGACAGCAACAGTGACGTGACTTTGAAAATTCACTAAAAATTGTCGAAGTTCAATAAAAATGCAAATAATATATGAAAATAAATATTAATGAGTCTATTTTTACATGAAAGAAACAGGGGAAGCAAAAGAATTTTATATTGTGTGATATTTGAATTCTTGTGAAACAGGGTCTGAATGAATTCGACGTTCCCTGTTCTGACTTTAGAAATTCACCATAAATTGTACAAAAATTATTAAGCATCATATTTTACATTAATGGATTCCTTATTGAGTCTATTTTTAAGGTAAACAAATGGCATGGTCTTTGGAATTCTGTACAGGAGAAATTTGGTTCGTAGTTCACAGAGGTTAGAGTAGTCGTGCTCTGAAACAGGGGAGACTTTAAGTAATAAACTGTACTAATTGGATAAACCAAAATTCTAGAAATTTTATGGGAGAAAGATATGTGAATCTAATTTCAAGGAAAATTAACGAAACTAAATTTGGAGTTTTGTAGCTTCAGATAAGAATGATTTAGTAACTGTAACTCAATAACACAGCTTAACCTGAATATGTGTAATTGTACAATTATAGTGTTTTATCTTGAAAAGCGTGGTAGTAATTGCTTATTATTTTCATATGAACTTACTAAGCGTAAAACTTACCCATCCTCTCCATTTCTTTAGTATTGGCAGGTCGGCTCGGGGTTAGAGATCGTCGGAGGCAAAATCACACTATGAAACTATCATTTTTGGGAGAATTAATTCAAATATTAGAAATATGAAGTGAGTGGCATGTATAGGAAGTTGGTTTGTGATATGTATTTTTGTTATGATTTTGACCATACGTATCAGTTTGCGTTGAGTTATCATATATGATTATGAGATGTGGTCCTTATCCATTATGGTTTATAAGTTTAATTAATCGTGCTATGTCCTATGTTTTGATGTAATGATATAGTTAACTTTGTTTGTTATGCATATGTTCGAAAAGTTTTGAATTAAATGAAATTTTATGGCCCGATTTTCGTCTATGTGTATTGTTAAGTCTGGTAATGCCTCGTACTCTGTTCCGGCCTTAGATATGGGTAAGGGGTGTTACATAAGAACTGCTATCTTCAGTCTGCTCCACTGCAACTTTAGGGAGATAAGACTTGGGTAATTTTATCCTATTCTACTGCAACTTCAGAGAGATAAGGATTGTGACTTCGATCTGCTCCACTGCAACTTTAGGGAGATAAGATCTGCTGTCTTCAGTCTGCTCCACTACAACTTTAGGGAGATAAGACTTGGGTAATTTTATCCTGCTCTACTGCAACTTCAGAGATATAAGAATTGTGGCTTCGTTCTGCTCCACTGCAACTTCAAGGAGACAAGATGTGTAATCTTCAGTCTGCTCCACTACAACTTCAGGGAGATAAGACTTGCTACTTCAACCCGCTCTACGGCAACTTCAGAGAGATAAGGTTTGCTATGAAGACTTAATCCGACCTACTGTAATTTCAGTTGTATAGGATTTATGGTTTCACCGGTCTGTTATGCCACTTTCTGGGGAACATGACCTGTAGAATCAATTTTATAAGACTATGTTTATGCCAAAGGATTAGGATGCTTTGATCAGAATGAATCGAATGTTCCTAACTAGGTGTGTATGATATTTGCGTGATGCGGAATGTCGTGAAAATGATCCCTTTTTAATATTTGGATTGTCATTACTCGTTGTTCATCAAGGTTCTGCCACTGATGTGTTATCCTGTCTTCTTTGCTCGGCTGGTATCTTTGGTAAAAAATCACTATTTGTTCAACGAGTTTTCTCTACTGCATCTATAGAGAGATAGAACCTGCAATTTCTTCTACCCAACCTACTACAACTCAAGGGTGTAGGATTCAAACTTTCCCCCATCAATTTGGTCTGTTACACCATTCCTCGGGTTCCATGGCCAGACGTGTATGCCTGATGAATGTAAAGTATCATTTCTTCGAGAGTGACCTCCTTTTATAGTGATCATTTCTCATCGAGATTGCATCATTGACGCAATATCTCATCTTTTTGTTCAATTACCGTTTTGGACCAAAAATCCAAAGAGATGGTCTCAACTTAAACCATTCCCACTCATATATTTCCTTAAGCTTGGTGTGTTCTAAATAACAGTTTCGTTTCAGGTTCTTGTACTATTTAGAAAGCTCCAGAGTAATATGCATAACTTCTTTTGTGAAAGTTTTATTAGTCCATTAATCATTATTTCAATGCAAAATGTTTGAAAAAGATCATAACAATAGTCAAGGAAGAAAATAATTGGGATCATAGCTCGAAATAAATAAGTTAATCAATGATAGCAAATGCAATAAGAAGGAAATTTATTGGGAGCGTATCTTGAAACAAATAAAATAATCAAAAATAGTAAATTCAATATGGGTAAGATGCAGACTAGGTGCCCCAGATATTGCAGCCTTAGCTTCTCTGTAGAACTTCTTGAGGACCATTTTAAGCCCGACATGTGTTTAGGAGATCAGAAGTACTTTGTCAATGCCCCAAGATGCAGCATACCCTTTCCCTTGTCAATTCAGGTATAGCAAGATCATCACCTTTCCCATTTTTTATCAACATCTGAGCCACCCTTTTTGGGTTTTCAACTCAAATCCCATTTAGTCTCAAGGCGCCCTTTGCGGGTTTTCACCTTGGCCTCTCCTTTTTTTAGGGAATGTCTCAAGCGCCCTTTGTGGGTTTTCACTTTGGCCTCTTTTCCTCTTTAAGTATAATACTTTTTGACTGAATCTGAATTCACTAGATTAGACAAATTTTTTCCATCCATTTCGGCTAGGATTAATGCTCCTCCGGAGAAAGCTTTCTTCACCACATAAGGCCCCTCCCAATTTGCAATCCATTTTCCTCTAAAATCCTTTTCTATAGGAAGTATCTTTTTCAGAACTAGATCTCTCTCATGAAACTCTCTTGGGCAAACCTTTTTGTCATAAGCCCGTATCATTCTTTTTTGATACATCTGGCCATGCTGAATAGCTCTTAGCCTCTTCTCCTCAATCAAATTCAACTGATCATATCAAGACTCAACTCTGACAAAACTCGGAGAGAAGGTATCTCCACCTCAATGGGTAGAACTATTTTCATTCCATAGACCAATGAGAAAGGCGTTGCCCTAGTAGAAGTTCTGATAGATGTTCGATAAGCATAAAGAGCGAATGGCAATTTCTCATGCCAATCTCTGTAAGTTTCAGTCATTTTCCCCACAATCTTCTTAATATTTTTATTGGTTGTTTCCACTGCCCCATTCATTTTTGGGCGATATGGTGATGAATTATAGTGCCTGATCTTAAACTGACTGCAGATCTCTGCTATTGTGCTATTTTTCAAATTTAATGCATTGTCAGATATGATCCTTTTAGGCATCCCATATTGACATATAATATCCTTTTTCAGGAATCTGCTCACTACCGATTTTGTAACATTGGCATATGAGGCCGCTTCTACCCAACTTGGTGAAATAGTCAATGACTACAAAGATGAACCGATGCCCATTTGAAGCCTTCAGTGAGATTGAACCTATAACGTCAATGCCCCACATGGAAAACGGCCATGGGGAAGTCATAACGTGCAAAGGCGAAGGAGGTACATGAATTTTATCACCATAGATTTGACATTTGTGACATTTCTTGGCATAGTTAATGCAGTCTCCTTCCATGGTAGACCAATAATATCCAAATCTCATAATTTGCCTAGCCATTGTGAAGCTGTTAGCATGTGTTCCACAAACGCCTTCGTGAACTTCTTCCAAAATTTTCTTGGCCTCCACAACATCTACACAACTCAATAGTACTTGATCCTTTCTTCTTTTATACAGCATTTCTCCATCTAAGACATAATCACAGGCTAGTTTTCTTAATGTCCTTTTATCATTCTCAGTTGCCTGATCAGGGTACTCACAATTTCTCACGTATTGCAATATATATTGATACCAAGGGTGGTCATCTCTCTCTTCTTCCTCCATGTTGTAACAATAAGATGGGGCTTCACAAATACTCATCTGAATGGGTTTTACATCTTCTTGTTTGCTCACATTGATCATGGAAGCCAAAGTAGCCAAAGCATCCGCCATCTGGTTCTCATCTCGCGGGAGATAATTGAAAGTAATATCATTAAACTTCTCAATTAACCCCAACACTATGCTTCGATAATTAATCAATTTGGAGTCTCTTGTCTCCCATTCACCTTTAAGCTGGTAGATCACTAGCGAGGAATCTCCATATACTTCTAAAACCTTGATCTTACATTCTATGGCTGCGCGGAGTCCCATGATGCACACTTCATATTCTGCCATATTATTTGTGCAATCAAAATCCAATTTACATGTGAATGGATAATGATCTCCATTTGGGGATACTAAAACTGCCCCAATTCCATTACCCACAGCATTCGAGGCTCCGTCAAAGTTTAATTTCCATGGGTGACCTTTTGTAACGTCTTCTTTAGTAGCCACCACATACATTAATTCTTTATTGCGGAAATCAAAATTCAAGGGCTCATAATCTTCTAGAGCTCTGCTGGCCAGAAATTCTGCTATTGCACTCCCTTTCACGACCTTTTGACTTACGTAGACTATGTCAAATTCAGAAAGCAAAAATTGCCACCTAGCCATCCGTCCGTTCAGGGCGTTTGACTCCATCATATATTTTAGAGGGCCCAACTTTGAGATTAACCATGTCGTATGGTACAACATGTATTGCCTCAACCTCCGAGCTGTCCAGATCAAAGCACAACACAATTTCTCGATTAGCGAATATCTCAATTCACATTTGGTGAATTTCTTACTGAGGTAATATATTGCCTTTTCTTTTCTTCCTGACTCATCATGCTGACCAAGCACACATCCGATAGAGTTATCAAACACTGCTAAATACAGTTTTAGTGGCCTATCTAAGCTTGAAGGTGACAGCACTAGAAGACTTGACAAGTACTTTTAACCTTATTAAAAGTTCTCTGGCATTCATCATCCCATTCTCCTGAGTTGTGCTTTTTAAGAAGATGAAATATGGGATTGCATTTCTCAGTTAATTGCGAAATGAACCGAGCAATATAGTTTAGTCTTCCTAAGAAGCCTCAAACTTCTTTTTAAGTATGTGGTAGAGACAATTCTTGTATAGCCCGAACTTTGTCTGAGTCAATCTCAATTCCCCTTTCACTGACTACAAAGCCTAGTAGCTTTCCTGATCTAGCTCCAAAAGTACATTTCGCTGGATTAAGCTTTAGCTGAAATTTTCTCAATCTCAAGAATAGCTTTCTCAACACTTTGATATGCTTTTCTTTAGTTCGGGATTTGACAATCATATTGTCTACATAAACTTCAATCTCTTTATGTATCATACCATGAAATAAGGTCACCATGGCTCTTTGATATGTCGCTTAGACATTCTTCAGCCCAAATGGCATCACCTTATAACAGAACGTGTTCTACAAGGTTATGAAGGTAGTCTTTCCTATGTCCTCAGGATGCATCTTTATCTGATTGTATCCTGAGAAGCCATCCATGAGGGAGAACAATGAGTAGCCCACCGTGTTATCCACTAGAATATCAATGTGAGGCAAGGAAAAGTTGTCTTTTGGGCTAGCCTTATATAAGTGTCTATAGTCAACACACATTCATACTTTCCCATCTTTTTTAGGAACAGGTACAATGTTGGCTACCCATTCCAAGTATTTGACCACTCGCAGGAATTCAGCATCAAATTGTTTTTTGACTTCCTCCTTTATTTTTAGCATAATGTCTGGCCTCATCCTTCGAAGTTTCTGCTAAATTGGCTTGCAATCTTCTTTTATGGGAAGGCGATGTACTACAATATCGGTGCTCAACCTGGGCATATCCTTGTAGGACCATGCAAAGACATCTTTAAATTCTTGGAGCAACCTAACAAGGTCTCGCTTTGTTTCTTCGGTTATGCACGTTTCGATTCTTACAGCTTTTCCTTGTTCCAAAGTCACCACCTCCACTGTCTCTTTATGCGGCAGAATTTACTTTTCCTCTTGTTCTACCATCCTTAACAAGTACAGAGATAAGTCACAATCCCTATCATCTTCAAAGTCCTGAGATCCCTCTAAACACATGTCTTGCTCAAAAAGTGATTCTGAGTCAGTAGCAGCGTCACTAGTGACATTGATATCCAGGGACCTATTATAGGTACAAAAATACAGAAAGAATGAATGAATTTAAGAATTATTGTTTGCATGGTATGATTATGAAGGAATGATTGAAGAAATTTTAAAAGGACCAAGATAATTACTCTGAAAAAAAGAATAAAATAATTACTTGTGGAAAGAATGAAAGAATATTTGCTCGAAATGATAGCGAAAATGTACTTCATTGAAATAATGATGTTTGAACATGAGCCTATTTCACAAAGAAATTCTTATTTCCTCTAGGCTTAAAGCAACAAGATTGTTTTGAACATTACTCTGAGTAAGCTCTAAATACTACAGGAATGTCTTCTGCAGTCCAGTTGCCCAGAACACTCCCGGGTTCATAAGGACAAATATCTGACAAGGTCCCTTCTTCAGTCGCTTCTTTGAATATGGCATTGATGTGAATATTTTTCAACATTTCTTCAACGTTTTTTTCTTCTGGCGTCCTTCGTTCAAGATGAATAATCCCTCCTGATACAAAAGTCTTGGAAATGTAAGGAATTATCATGGGTTCACACTTAACTTCATCACCACTCACATGTGCCCTTTTTCTTTCCTGCCTTTTCTTTAATCCCTTCTTTCTTTGTCTGGCATCTGGCCTAAACCCCAAACCAAAGTGGTCATATTTGTCCTTCAGCATAGGCACATCAACTCTTCCCTGACTTCCAAGTCCCCTTCCTGGTAAAGCTCCTCTTCCAACCATTAACTGTAGACTCATCCTTGTGGTTTTGGATAATTTTGGCATTAGAATCTTGCTCCCCTCAGCAATGAATGTCGCAGTAACAAATTCCAAAGACCAAAATGAACATTTGATTGCTTCATCATCTATCTTCAAATATGGTGCATCACTGCTTACAGCTGCAATGATATCCTCTTCAACATTTATCGTTATCAACCAACCCTATGATACTAACTTCAACTTCTAATGCAACGATGAAGGCACTGCCCCTGCTGAATGTATCCAAGGTCTTCCTAACAGGCAGTTGTATGAGGGTTTGATACCGATCACTAAAAAGTCCACCTCATATGTAGTTGGGCCAATCAACAAAGGTATTTCTATTCTGTAATATCCTGAATTAGGGCTTAATCGGAATAGTGGTTTTGTGACCACAAATCTGATATAGAAATAATTATTTTATAATTATTTTGATGATTATGATATGATTGCATGATTGTGTGAAAATTTCGTGATGAAATTCTATGACTAAAGTGTTTAAATTGAAAGTAGGGACTAAATCGAATAAGATGCAAAATTTGCATTCTAGACGTTTTTAGTATGAAATTGCATTGAAATATTAATTAGGAGGTCTTAAATAGCAACTTGACCAATTTTAAGTTCATGGACAAAATTAGGACATGGAAGGAATTTTTGAAAGTTTAGTAGGGAGGGGCATTTTGGTCATTTGGATATTAAATGAAATAAAAAGGGAAAAATAACACAAAATAGTCATCTTCTTCATATGGTTGCTGCCGAATTTTGCTCTCTCCATAGCTAGGGTTTCTTCAACATTCAACCTCCATAGTAAGTGATTCTAAGTCCCGTTTTCAATGTTCTTTACGTTTTTGGAATCCCGGAAGCTCGATTAAGCTTATGCTAGCAATAATTCAACCTAGGGTTTATATTTGGAAAAAATACCCATAGGTGAAATTTGTGTATTTTCATGTTTTATGATAGAATATGAGGTTTTAAATTATGTTAGACAACTTGTGCTACTCGGTTTTGAGTGAAAACGAGTAAAAAGGGCTTAATCTGTAAAAATACTTAATAGTCATAAGTACATGTTAGAGTGTGAATTTGATGTTGTCATAGAAGGGAAAAGTGATCAGCATGTTATAAAACATAAGAATAAGGGATAAAGTTTAATTCCCGAGCCTAGGGGCAAAAGTGTAATTATGCAAAAATTTAGGGGCAAAAGTGTAATTTTCCAAAGTTCGTATTAAATGCTGTTTTGATGAATGTATGTATTAAATAAGATTAATTTGGTATTATAGATCAAGAGAAACGGGAATCAAGTCGCGATCGAGGAAAAGAAAATATTGTGGACTAAATTGCAAAATCTTTATATTTTGGTACCAAGGTAAGTTCATGTGTAAATAATGTAGCATAATTGTTATTTTTAGGTTATTGATGTTAATTATATGATATGCTAATTTTTTTATCGTGAAATATTATGATTTGTGGTTAATGTTGAGTAATATGTAAATTATGTTTACTACTTGATAAATATGAATTGCTACCGAGTATCGGTTCCGATATTCCGTGGAAGACGGCAAATGTCAGATCGAGGGAAAAAGCCCATTTGAACCTTAGGAATAGATTAGGATACAAGTGACATGTCACTAGGATGGTTGAGCATCTGAACTCGTTGAGTTGAGTCCGAGTTCACTTATGGATGCGAATGTTCGAACTCGTTGAGTTGAGTCCGAGTTCGTGAGATGTAACTAGGCATCCGAACTCGTTGAGTTGAGTCCAAGTTCACTTATGGATGCGAACGCCCGAGCTCGTTGAGTTGAGTCCGAGTTCACTTATGGGCGGGTTACATGATTGCTTGATTACATATGTGGCACTTATGTGCAAATTATCCGTGTATCCGAGTTATATTCCGATGTGTTCAACTGGTGAAAAATTTCTATGAAATGGAAGAACACCTAAGATGCAAGTGACGTTTTGGTAAGTGTTGTGAAATGGGCACTTTGGACAGGTATGTACTTAATCCTCGGGTTAAAAAATAGATACAACAACGATAAAGTGGTAAGATGATGAATGATGTTTAGAAATGTGATATATGTTTTGGTGATGCCATGCTAAGGTTGTTTGGTATAATTGTATTGTTATGTTACTTGTTATTTGCATATGAACTTACTAAGAATTTATGCTTACTCCCTCCTTTTCATTCATTGTAGTTTTGAACAAGTCAGCTCGGGAATCGGGACAGGTCGAAGTTTCGATCACACTATCCGAAGGATTTCTATTGGTAAATGGCTTGTAAAACTTAAGCATGGCGTGTATAGCAATGTACCTATTTTGTATAAATAATTTTATGATATGGCCATGTTTGGTTGAGAAAATGTTTGATATTGATAAGTCATGGTGATGGCTAATTAGATCATGTTTGATATCATGGAAGTTTAATAGGTTATCTAGTTCATAAAAAAAAATTCATGGAAAGATGAAACTTGCCTTAAAACAGAATATTGCTGCAGCAATGACATGAATTTGAAAAATCACTAAAAATAGTATAAGTGAAACTAAATGATGAGTAAATTATGAAATTGAAGCTTAATGAGTATATTTTCATTTGGATTGAACAAAACAGGCATATAAATTATATTTTATGAGATATTTAAACTTTTGTGAAACAGGGCCAGAATGATTTTTGGATCCCCTGTTCTAACTTTAAAAATTCATGATAAATTTTACAAAAATAATTTGAAGTTTTTATTTACATTTTCAAATTCCTTATTTAGTCTAGTTTTAAGAGAAACAAACCTCATATCCATTGAAATTTTTTATAGAGAGATATCTGATTCGTTATACACAGAGGGTAGAGCGGTCGAACCCTAAAACAGGGGAGAATTTAACTACTAAACTGTACTAATTGGCCCAACCAAAAATTCTAGAAAAAAATTTGTAAATAGATATATGAGTCTAGATTTAGGGAAAACTTATGGATCTTGATTTTGAGTTTCGTAACTCGAGATATGATTTTTCTTGTAACTGTGACGCAGATAGCTAGAAAGCTGTAAATGTAGAAACAAATGATTCGAAGTACTTAAATTGATAAATTATGTTCAGTAACACCTCAAGCTCGATTCCGACGTCCGTCTCAGGCATGAGGACGTTACATTTGGTGGTATCAGAGTAGGTTTAGTCAGTTTTCAGACTACGTGTTGTATGTACGGATTTTTGCTATACATGCCATATGTATAAATTGTGATAGTGTGACGACTTCTGACCTTTTTAAATGATTTTTTATATAGTAAATGGATCCCGATCCAGCTATGGCGGATGAAGTAGAAATGCTGCGGCGGCTCGGTGAAGGGGCGATCTGGCGTGGAAACCCACCTCTCTCTGTTGGTCGGAGGAGGAGGAGAAAGAGATTGGGAAGCCTTTCTCCAAATGATGAGTGCATGGTACACTGAGTTCGTTCGTACAAACCCAAATGTACGACCTCCCCCACCTCCTCCAATTCCTCAACTATGCCTCCGATGCCTCAAGGAGTGGATATGATAAATTTTCACGAAACTCTGTTGATAGAATTAAGTAAACAAGGGGTGAAGAATTTAGAGCAAATATGATGATGATGTGATGGAGAGAAGCGAGTTACGGCTTGAAAATTCTATCAGGGTATTTGATGAATTATCTTGTACACTGAAGAATGTTTGAAATGTGCTACATCTTTGTTGAGAGATTCAGCCTATAATTGGTGGAAGACTTTAATTTGGTGGTGCAGAAAGAGAGGGTAACCTGGGAATTCTTTCAAGAAGAGTTTTGGAAGAAATATATTAGTGAAAGATTTATTGATCAGAAATGTAAAGAGTTTCTTGAGCTGAAGCAAGGTAATATGATAGTCTCAGAATATGAAAGAGAGTTTGTTCGATTGAGTAAGTATGCCAGGGAATATGTTCCTATAGAAGCCAAGATGTGCCAACGATTTGAAGACGGGCTCAACGAAGACATTAAGGTATTTGTCGGGATCCTTGAACTGAAAGAAATGGTAGTACTGGTTGATCGAGCTAGCAAGGCTGAAGAACTACTTAAAGAGAAGAGAAAGGTAGAGGCTGAGACACGAAATTGGAAGAAAAGGCCAATGAGTAAGGCACCTTCACAGCAATCCAGAAAGTCAAGAAATATGAATCCTCGTTCCCAAGTTTCAGCTGGGCAATCATATGGAAATTTTAAGAAGCAGAATGTGGGTCCTAAATCTCAGAATACTTCTCTGACCGGTAGTAGGGAACTCGAGATTTGTTAAACTCGAGTGCCAGCGGTGTGGTAGAAATCATTTTGGTCCGTTCAGAGCAAATGAATGTTTTCGATGTGGTTCTCCAGGATCATTTTATTAGAGGCGCGAGAGAGAGCCGAGAAAGAAAAATTTTGAATGTAAAAGCTAGTGGTGCAGACTTGAGGGGAAGGTATTATTCGAGAAAAAGTGGAAGTGAAACAAGCGGTAAGAATGTAGTAGTGTAACGCCCCACGCTGAGAGAAGCGCGAATCGAGCTTGAGGTGTTACAGAACATAATTTATCAATTTAAGTACTTGAATCATTTGTTTCTACATTCACATCTTTCTAGCTATCTGCGTCACAGTTACAAGAAAAATCATATCTCGAGTTACGAAACTCAAAATCAAGATCCATAATTTTTCCTAAATCTAGACTCATATATCTATTTACTAATTTTTTTCTAGAATTTTTTGTTGGGCCAATTAGTATAGTTTATTAGTTAAAGTCTCCCCTGTTTCAGGGTTCGACTGCTCTGACCTCTGTGTACTACGAATCAGATATCTCTCTATACAAAATTTCAATGACTATGAGGTTTGTTTCTATTAAAATTAGACTCAATAAAGAATCTGTACATTTAAATAACAACTTATAATTATTTTTTAAAATTTATTATAAATTTTTAAAGTCAGAACGGGGGATCCAGAAATCATTCTGGCCCTGTTTCACAAAAGTTTAAATATCTCATAAAATATAATTTATATGCCTATTTTGTTCACTCCACATGAAAATAGACTCATTAAGCTTCAATTTCATAACTTACTCATCATTTAGTTCCACTTATACTATTTTTAGTGATTTTTCAAATTCATGTCATTGCTACAGCAATATTCTGTTTTAAGGCAAGTTTCATTAGATAACCTATTAAACTTCCATGATATCAAACATGATCTAAATTAGCCATCACCATGACTTATCAATATCAAACATTTTCTCAACCAAACATGGCCATATCATAAAATTATTTACACAAAATAGGTATATTGCTATAAATGCCATACTTAAGTTTTACAAGCCATTTACCAATAGAAATCCTTCGGATAGTGTGATCAAAACTTCGACCTGTCCCGATTCCCGAGCTGACTTGTTCAAAACTACAATGAATGAAAAGGAAGGAGTAAGCATAAATGCTTAGTAAGTTCATATGCAAATAACAAGTAACATAACAATACAATTATACCAAACAACCTTAGCATGGCATCACCAAAACATATATCACATTTCTAAACATCATTCATCATCTTACCACTTTATCGTTGTTGTATCTATTTTCAACTCGAGGGTTAAGTACATACCTGTCCAAAGTGCCCAATTCACAACACTTACCAAAACGTCACTTGCATCTCAAGTGTTCTTCCATTTCATAGAAATTTTCACCCGTTGAACACATCGGAATATAACTCGGATACACGGATAATTTGCACATAAGTGCCACATATGTAATCAAGCAATCATGTAACCCGCCCATAAGTGAACTCGGACTCAACTCAAACAGCTCGGGCGTTCGCATCCATAAGTGAACTCGGACTCAACTCAACGAGTTCGGATGCCTAGTTACATCTCACGAACTCGGACTCAACTCAACGAGTTCGAACATTCGCATCCATAAGTGAACTCGGACTCAACTCAACGAGTTCGGATGCTCAACCATCCTAGTGACATGTCACTTGTATCCTAATCTATTCCTAACGTTCAAAGCGGGCTTTTCCCTCGATCGACATTTTGCCGTCTTCCACGGAATATCGGGCCGATACTCGGTAGCAATTCATATTTATCAAGTAGTAAACATAATTTACATATTACTCAACATTAACCACAAATCATAATATTTCACGATAAAAAAATCAGCATATCATATAATTAACATCAATAACCTAAAAATAACAATTATGCTACATTATTTACACATGAACTTACCTTGGTACCAAAATATAAAGATTTTGCAATTTAGTCCACAATATTTTCTTTTCCTCGATCGCGACTTGATTCCCATTTCTCTTGATCTATAATACCAAATTAATCTTATTTAATACATACATTCATCAAAACAGCATTTAATACGAACTTTAGAAAATTACACTTTTGCCCCTAAACTTTTGCATAATTACACTTTTGCCCCTAGGCTCGGGAATTAAACTTTATCCCTTATTCTTATGTTTTATGACATGCTGATAATTTTTCCCTTCTATGACAATATCAAATTCACACTCTAACATGTACTTATGAGTATTAGGTATTTTTACCGATTAAGCCCTTTTACTCGTTTTCACTCAAAACCGAGTAGCACAAGTTGTCTAACATAATTTAAAACCTCATATTCTATCATAAAACATCAAAATACACAAATTTCACCTATGGGTATTTTTCCAAATATAAACCCTAGGTTGAATTATTGCTAGCATAAGCTTAATCGAGTCACGGATTCTAAAAACGTAAAGAACATTAAAAACAGGGCTTGGAATCACTTACTATGGAGCTTGGAATCTTGAAACAAACCCTAGCTATGGAGAATCCTTAAAATTTCGGCCTAATGAAGAAGATGGGCAAAAATTGGCTTTTAATTTTGTTTTTAATTAATTTTAATAACTAAATGACCAAAATGCCCTTACTACTAAACTTTCAAAAATTCCTTCCATGTCCTAATTTTGTCCATGAACTTAAAATTGGTCAAATTGCTATTTAAGACCTCCTAATTAATATTTCAATGCAATTTCATACTAAAAACTTCTAGAATGCAAATTTTGCAACTTATTCGATTTAGTCCCTACTTTCAATTTAAACACTTTAGGCATAGAATTTCATCACGAAATTTTCACACAATCATGCAATCATATCATAATCATCAAAATAATTATATAAAATAATTATTTCTATCTCAAATTTGTGGTCACGAAACCACTATTCCGATTAAGCCTAATTCAGGATATTACAGCCAGAGATGCAGTAGTTATATCTGAAGGAAGAGCTTCGGCTAGAACTTATGCTATTAAAGCGCATGAAGATGCTTCCTCACCCGATGTGATTACCGGTACATTTTCTCTTTATGATATTAATGTTATTGCTTTGATTGATCCTGGTTCTACTCATTCATATGTATGCAAGAAACTGGTGTCTAGTATGAATATACTGTTGAGAAACACGTAATTTATGATTAGAGTGTCGAACCAGTTAGGCAAATGTGTGATAGTTGATAAAGTAAGCAAGAAATGCCCTTTAATAATTCGGGGTCATTACTTTCCGGCCGACTTGATGTTGCTGCCGTTTGATGAATTTTATGTTATTTTTGGTATGGATTGGTTGACATTGCATGATGCTATAGTAAATTTCAAAGAAAAGGTTATAGAATTAAAGTGTGAAAACGGTGAAACTCTGCGGGTTGAATCAGATAAATTAGAGGTATTGTCTAGTGTGATTTCTTCGATGTCGGCTCAGAGATATTTGATAAAGGGTTATGAAGCTTATTTGGCATATGTAATTAATACAAAAGAAGTTGAAAAGAAAGTTGAATCGATCTTAGGTTGTGTGTGAATTTGCGGATGTATTTCGGAAGAATTGCCGTGTTTGCCTCGATCGAGGAAGTAGAATTTGGTATTGATTTGATATCGAAGCAGCGACTCGACTCGATTGCTCCATATAGAATGGCACCAATGAGTTGAAAGAATTAAAGTTGCGATTGCAAGAGTTGGTGATAAAGGCTTTGTAAGACCGAGTTTTTGACCTTGAGGTGCTCCTGTGTTATTTGTAAAAAAAGAAGGATGGTTCTATGAGATTATGGGTTGATTATCGGTAGTTAAACAAGGTGACAATCAAAAACAAGTATCCATTACTGATAATTGATGATTTGTTTGATCAGCTAAAAGGAGCGACATGGTTTTCAAAGATTGACTTGAGATCTGGGTATTATCAGCTACGAGTAAAAGAGTCAGATGTGCCTAAAACTGCTTTTAGAACAAGGTACGGTCATTATAAATTTTTAGTTATGCCATTCGGGTTGACAAATGCTCCTGCTGTGTTTATGGATATAATGAATCGCATATTTCAGCCATACTTGGACAGATTTGTTGTGGTGTTTATAGATGATATTTTAATTTATTCAAAAGATGAGACAGAGCATGCTGAGCATTTTAGGATAGTTTTGCAAACTTTGAGAGATAAACAACTGTATGCTAAGTTTAGTAAAAGTGAATTTTGGCTCCGGGAAGTTGGATTTTTGGGTCATATTGTTTCAGGTGATGGTATACGGATTGATCCTAGTAAAATTTTAGCCATTATTGATTGGAAACCACCAAAAATGAATGAAGTTAGAAGTTTCTTGGGGCTAGTGGGTATTATCGGCGGTTTGTAAACGGATTTTCTATAATTCTTTGCTCCTATGACTAGACTACTCAGAAAGGATGTTAAATTTGAATGGACGGAAGAATGTCAACAAAGTTTCGAAGAATTGAAAAAGTTATTAACTGAAGCACCAGTGTTAGTACAACCTGAATCAGGTAAAGAATTTGTGGTGTATAGTGATGCTTCTCTAAATGGCTTGGGATGTGTACTCATGCAAGAAGGAAAAGTGGTGACTTATGCTTCGAGGCAGTTAAAACCTAATGAGAGGAATTATCCTACTCACGATTTGGAATTGGCTGCGGTGGCATTTGCTTTGAAGATTTGGCGACATTATTTGTATGGTGAAAAGTGCCGAGTATATACTGATCACAAAAGTCTTAAATACTTGATGTCACAAAAAGACTTAAATTTGAGACAGCGTAGATGGTTGGAATTATTGAAAGATTATGAGCTTGTTATTGATTATCATCCGGGAAAAGTAAATGTGGTTGCCGATGCTTTAAGCAGAAAGTTGCTGTTTGCTTTGAGAGTTTTGAACACTCAGTTGAAAATTTCAGATGACGGTTCGATTCTAGCAGAGTTAAGAGCAAGATCGATGTTTTTACAAGAGATTTCTGAAGCTCAGAAAAATGATCAAGACTTGCTAGCCAAAAGAAAACAGTGTGAAGCTGATACAGGATCAGATTTCAGAATCGGTTCTGATGGTTGTTTGATGTTTAAAAATCAAATTTGTGTACCGAAAAATGATGAGTTGATTCAAAAGATTTTGTATGAAGCACATAATGGTTGTTTGGCAGTTCATCCGGGTAGTACGAAGATGTATAATGACTTGAAGAAAATGTACTGGTGGAGTGGAATGAAAAGAGATATTTCTGAGTTTGTATCAAAGTGCTTAGTTTGTCAACAAGTGAAAGCCGAACACCAAGTACCTTCGGGATTACTTCAGCCTATCATGGTTCCTAAATGGAAATGGGATCGGATTACCATGGATTTTATATCAGGGTTGCCGTTAACTCCAGGGAAGAAAAATGCCATCTGGGTAATAGTTGACAGACTGACTAAATCGGCTCATTTTATTCCTAAGACGCATGCATTATTCTCTTAATAAGTTGGCTGAATTGTATATCCGTGAGATTGTTAGACTTCATGGAATACCTTTGTCAATCATTTCAGATAGAGATCCGAGATTTATTTCACAGTTTTGGCAAAAGTTGCAAGAAGCATTAGGTACAAAGTTAAATTTCAAAGATCGCTTTCATCCACAAACTGATGGACAATCAGAGAGAGTAATTCAGATTCTTGAAGATATGCTCAGATGTTGCATATTGGAATTTCAAGGTTGTTGGGAAAGGTACTTACCGTTGGTAGAATTTGCTTATAATAATAGTTATCAGACGAGTTTGAAAATGGCACCTTATGAAGCATTATATGGTCGTAAGTGTCGAACGCCTTTGTATTGGACTGAACTCAAGGAAAATCAGATTTATGGAGTTGATCTAATAAAAGAAACCGAAGAAAAGGTGAAAGTGATTCAAAATTGTTTGAAAGCTGCTTCAGATAGACAGAAATCTTATGCGGATTTGAAACGAAAGGAAATCGAGTTTCAAGTTGGTGATAAGGTATTTTTGAAAGTGTATCCATGGAAGAAAGTCCTTAGATTTGGACGGAAAGACAAGTTAAGTCCGCGTTTTATTGGGCCGTATGAAATAATTGAAAAAGTTAGACCGGTAGCATATCGGCTAGCATTACCACTTGAATTAGAGAGGATTCATGATGTGTTCCACGTATCTATGCTACGTCGGTAACGTTCGGATCCTTCACATATAATTTCACCGACAGAAATTGAACTACGGCCGGATAGGACTTACGAAGAAGAACCTATTAAGATCTTAGCTCGAGAGGTCAAGAAACTAAGAAATAAAAGTGTCGCTCTCGTGAAAGTATTGTGGCAAAAGCATGGGGTAGAAGAGACTACATGGGAACCTGAAGAAAATATGAGAAACCAATACCCACTCCTGTTTACCGGTAAGATTTTCGAGGACGAAAATCCTTAAAAGGGGGGGAGAGTTGTAATATCCTGAATTAGGGCTTAATCAGAATAGTGGTTTCGTGACCAAAAATTCGAGATAGAAATAATTATTTTATAATTATTTTGATGATTACGATATGATTGCATGATTGTGTGAAAATTTCGTGATGAAATTCTATGCCTAAAGTGTTTAAATTGAAAGTAGGGACTAAATCGAATAAGTTGCAAAATTTGCATTCTAGAAGTTTTTAGTATGAAATTGCATTGAAATATTAATTAGGAGGTATTAAATAGAATTTGACCAATTTTAAGCTCATGGACAAAATTAGGACATGGAAGGAATTTTTGAAAGTTTAGTAGGGAGGGGCATTTTGGTCATTTGGATATTAAATGAAATAAAAAGGGAAAAATAACACAAAATAGTCATCTTCTTCATATGGTTGCTGCCGAATTTTTCTCTCTCCATAGCTAGGGTTTCTTCAACTTTCAAGCTCCATAGTAAGTGATTCTAAGCCCCGTTTTTAATGTTCTTTACGTTTTTAGAATCCCGGAAGCTTGATTAAGCTTATGCTAGCAATAATTCAACGTAGGGTTTATATTTGGAAAAAATACCCATAGGTGAAATTTGTGTATTTTGATGTTTTATGATAGAATATGAGGTTTTAAATTATGTCAGACAACTTGTGCTACTCGGTTTTGAGTGAAAACGAGTAAAAAGGGCTTAATCGGTAAAAATACTTAATAGTCATAAGTACATGTTAGAGTGTGAATTTGATGTTGCCATAGAAGGGAAAAGTGATCAGCATTTTATAAAAAATAAGAATAAGGAATAAAGTTTAATTCTCGAGCCTAGGGGCAAAAGTGTAATTATGCAAAAATTTAGGGGCAAAAGTGTAATTTTCCAAAGTTCGTATTAAATGCTGTTTTGATGAATGTATGTATTAAATAAGATTAATTTGGTATTATAGATCAAGAGAAACGGGAATCAAGTCGCGATCGAGGAAAAAAAAAGATTGTGGACTAAATTGCAAAATCTTTATATTTTGGTACCAAGGTAAGTTCATGTGTAAATAATGTAGCATAATTGTTATTTTTAAGCTATTGATGTTAATTATATGATATGATGATTTTTTTTTATCGTGAAATACTATGCTTTATGGTTAATGTTGAGTAATATGCAAATTATGTTTACTACTTGATAAATATGAATTGCTACCGAGTATCGGTTCCGATATTCCGTGGAAGACGGCAAATGTCAGATCGAGGGAAAAAGCCCGTTTGAACCTTAGGAATAGATTAGGATACAAGTGACATGTCACTAGGATGGTTGAGCATCCGAACTCGTTGAGTTGAGTCCGAGTTCACTTATGGATGCGAATGTTAGAACTCGTTGAGTTGAGTCCGACTTCGTGAGATGTAACTAGGCATCCGAACTCGTTGAGTTGAGTCCGAGTTCACTTATCGATATGAACGCCCGAGCTCATTGAGTTGAGTCCGAGTTCACTTATGGGCGGGTTACATGATTGCTTGATTACATATGTGGCACTTATGTGCAAATTATCCGTGTATCCGAGTTATATTCCGATGTGTTCAACGGGTGAAAAATTTCTATGAAATGGAAGAACACTTAAGATGCAAGTGGCGTTTTGGTAAGTGTTGTGAAATGGGCACTTTGGATAGGTATGTACTTAACCCTCGGGTTAAAAAATAGATACAACAATGATAAAGTGGTAAGGTGATGAATGATGTTTAGAAATGTGATATATGTTTTGGTGATGCCATGCTAAGGTTGTTTGGTATAATTGTTTTGTTATGTTACTTGTTATTTGCATATGAACTTACTAAGCATTTATGCTTACTCCCTCCTTTTCATTCATTGTAGTTTTGAACAAGTCAGCTTAGGAATCGGGACAGGTCAAAGTTTCGATCACACTATCCGAAGGATTTCTATTGGTAAATGGCTTGTAAAACTTAAGTATGGCATGTATAGCAATGTACCTATTTTGTGTAAATAATTTTATGATATGGCCATGTTTGGTTGAGAAAATGTTTGATATTGATAAGTCATGGTTATGGGTAATTAGATCATGTTTGATATCATGGAGGTTTAATAGGTTATCTAGTTCATAAAAAAAAAAATTCATGGAAAGATGAAACTTGCCTTAAAACAGAATATTGCTGCAGCAATGACATGAATTTGAAAAAACACTAAAAATATTATAAGTGGAACTAAATGATGAGTAAATTATGAAATTGAAGCTTAATGAGTCTATTTTCATGTGGATTGAACAAAACAGGCATATAAATTATAATTTATGAGATATTTAAACTTTTGTGAAATAGGGCCAGAATGATTTCTGGATCCCCTATTTTGACTTTAAAAATTCATAATAAATTTTAAAAAAATAATTAGAAGTTTTTATTTACATGTACCTTATTGAGTCTAGTTTTAACAGAAACAAACCTCACAGTCATTGAAATTTTTTATAGAGAGATATCTGATTCGAAATACATAGAGGTCAGAGCAGTTGAACCCTAAAACAGGGGAGACTTTAACTAATAAAGTGTACTAATTGGCCCAACCAAAAATTCTAGAAAAAAATTAGTAAATATATATATGAGTCTAGATTTGGGGAAAATTTATAGATCTTGATTTCGAGTTTTGTAACTCGAGATATTATTTTTCTTGTAACTGTGATGTAGATAGCTAGAAAGCTGTAAATGTAGAAACAAATGATTCGAAGTACTTAAATTGATAAATTATGTTCGGTAACACCTCAAGCTCGATTCCGGCGTCGGTCTCAGGCGTGAGGGCATTACATATTCTCCCCACGACTCTTCTTTCTGTTCCATCGAATACCCGTACTATATTCTGACACCCCTTCATGTGTGAGCTATCCACAGGTAATCTATTTAACTTAGACAAGGGCAATACATTCAATGCTGACCCGTTGTCTATCAAGACTCCCGGTAATGTGTATTCTTTGCATCAGGTAGTGATGTACAGAGCTTTAGTGGACCCCATACCTCTTGGTGGTATTTCGTCATCGTTGAAGAAGATGAAATTATTAGCACTTATGTTATTAACCAGCCGATCCAACTTATTGACAGAAATATCATTAGTCACGTACGTCTCATTTAGCACTTTCATCAATGAATTTCGGTGGACATCTGAACTTAGGAGCAAAGCTAGTATAGATATGCGAGTTAGTTGTTTATGCAACTGTTCCACCACGCTATATTCACTGTGTTTCAAAAATTTTAGGAATTCCTTAGCTTTCTCCTCTTTCACTAATTCATTAACAGGTAACTCAGACTCAACAGTTTTTCCTTTCTTTTGTTCTGCTATCGGAGCTTTTCCTCTTACAGGTTCTGTTCGGGCATTTACCAAATCATAGCGTCTTCCACTACGTGTGTGAGGACCTATATCTTGATCCTCCTTAGCTAAACTCTCCTTCCCCGAGATTGTTACATTGCAATCATAATTCCATGGGACCCTTTTGTTGTCCTCGTAAGAGAAAACTGCTGGTTTCTGAATTATAATCTTCTGTGCCATTTGGATTCCCACTTCATTTTTTGGACGTAAAATGATGACCATAGGATAATTGACCTTTGGGCCCTTCGACGTTAATTCTGACATGCATATACACCCCTCCTCTTTAGCCTCTTGTTAAAATTCTATCTCGTTGTTATTCATCAAGCCCTGAATCAAAGCTCTGAACTCTTCACATTCTTGAATTACGTGCCCCTTCTCATGGTGGAATTTGTAGTAGCTCCCTATCCCTCTGCCCACTCCTTTCTAGATCCGAAATAACTAATCCCCTTTTTTCCATCTCCTTCTAGACCCATTTCAAAGGAGTCTTTACTTCTGTAATGTCTGCATTGATCTTTCTCCCCATATTTTCACTTATCGCGTTTACCCTACCATTAGTGTGATTAGGTAACGGATTTTCCACACTGGGTGCATTATCAAACTTTACAATGCCCACTTTGATAAGTCTTTGAACTACTTTCTTGAAGGCAGTGCAGTTTTCTATTGAATGTCCTAGAATTCCTGCATGGTAGTCACATTGAGCGTTTGCGTCGTACCACTTGGGGTATGAGGGTTGTAATAGCTTTAAGTAAAAAGGGGCCACCACATGTGCATCGAATAAACGTTGATACAACTCCCTATATGACATTGGGATAGGCGTAAATTGAAGCTTCTCAGTATTTTGCTTTGTGCCAGATTTTTGTCTTAACAAACTTTGACTACCAGTAGTCACTGCTCTCGGCTGATTTATGGTAAACGATTTTGAGTACCCTATGTTCATATTGTTCACCTCATTTTCCTTTTTCCGTGGGGTTGGCCTTTTGTTACTCTCTCCTGCCTCTATACTTCCACTTCTTATTACATTCTCAATCACTTTTCGAGTCATTACCAGGTCTGAGAAGCTTTTTGTGGTGTTTCCTAACATATGTGTAATGAACGGGGCCTTCAAAGTGTTGATAAAGAGCATCGTGGTTTCTTTTTCTAAAAGCGGCAGCTGAACTTGTATGGCAACTTCTCTCCATCTTTGCGCATATTGTCTGAAACTTTCATTTGGTTTCTTCTCCATATTGTGCAGAGTAATCCTATCAGGAGTTATATCAATTCACATGGCTGTACTGCTTCATAAATGCTTGGGCCAAATCTTTGCATGAACTAATCCTGGTACGACTCAGCTGATTGTACCACTTAGATGCTGCCCCCACTAAACTGTCTTTGAAGCAATGAATCAGGAGTTGATCATTGTTAACATACCCAGTCATTCTTCTGCAAAACATAGTAATATGAGCTTCAGGGCAACTCATTCCATTGTACTTTTCAAATTCTGGCATTTTGAACTTGGGGGGAAGGACTAAGTCTGGGACCAAACTCAAATCCTTAGCGTCAATTCCATGATGACTATCAGCGCTTTCCATTGCTCTGAATTTTTCCTCCTGCCATTTACACCGTTCTTCTAATTGCTTTTGCAATTCTACCCTTGCTTTTTCATCTTTCGCGACTTCATCCAAATCAGGGACCATTTACCAGGATTAGAACCTGAACCACCTTGGAAATTCATTGGTATTGACACTCTAGCTTGAAACTGTTGAGGCCTGATTATAACAGATGGTTTCTGTAAATTAATCTCAAGTTGTGTCTGTACATGTGTTGGAGTGAAACCAGAGGGATATTGAGGTTCTTCATTACTTTCCCCAACATTATCTATAGGATCTTTTCCCTTATCCATTCTTCCCCTCAGTAATTGGGACAACTGATTCATCATCTCTCTTTGGGACTCCATCATTTGATTTTTCATTTCTTGCTGAACCTTAGCTAGCTGCTCCTGCATCTGTGACTACATTTGTTCTTGCATGTCCTTTTGCATTTGCTCCAATTTTTCTAGTCTTTTGTCCATTGACTTGGTTTTTTTCCTTGTGCCGTAGGGGTGCGTACTTGGTTGGTTTTTGTTGGTTTCCAAATTACTGAAATAATTTTTAATTAATTAGAATCTTGTTATGGCCTTTAATGCAAATGTAAATGCATATGATGTAATATAATGCAAATGCATGAATGCAAAGGTGGCATCAATTTTGATTCAATTCCATTTAGAAAACTTTACTAGAAAATAAAATTATTTACATAAAACTGAGTTACAAATAAGGCTTCGCCCTAATGCTGAGAGCCTTAATTTTCCAAAGCAACGAGGCTAGCTCCTGCCCTCGATCTGACTCCAACTTGTACTTCATGCTCAGTATGTCCGCTTGTAGCGCTAAAGCTTGCAAGTAATCGGCTACCTCCCGAATCTGGGTTACGGCTTCTCCCATAATGTAATCCCTGTTTCTGACTTGGTCTTGCGAATGGTGAAGTTGTTCCTTCCAACACTCCTCACTTGCTTCGAAAAAATCAATCCGCATCTCACAGCTTTGTAATGACGCTTCTAATTCTTCTATTTTTCCTTTCATTTCTTCTACTTTACTCAAGCTTGCTCTCAACTCCACTACGGTATTACGACTTCGGTACTAATGAAGAGATTTCTTGAGTTCTGCCACTCTAGCCCTTAATTCACCTCGTTCATTTCTATTTTCTGATAGACTCTTCTCTAGGTCCTTATTTCGTGCCTGAGCCTCTCGGAACTTCCTTTCCCATCAGTCGGCTTTGGTCTTTTCCTCTCAAATTTCTTGACGCCATTATTCTGAAGTTTTACCTAACCCATCAGTCCTCATAGATAGGTGTAGCTTCTTATAATCTGTCTTCAAGCTTTCCAAATCTTCCTCAACTTTATTCTTCCTTTTTCGTACCTTTTCTGCCTCTAACTTCTGAACCTCCACATCTAATTTCAGGTGCGTTTTTTCTTCCTCCAACTGCTCGATCTTTTTCCCAAGCTCAAAACTCTTATTCTCAAAATCCTGTTATATAATTTCCAACTCTGACAGGGCAACTTGTAATTGTTCCTCCATAGGTCGAGTATCTTGTAAACTTGGCCTAGGAATATTATCATTGACACTTTTTCCTAAACCACCCACTGTATTCAGGTGTCACCATGGAACCGACAACCAACCTCTTCATCCAGCGAGTTTGCTTCCAAGCGTCAAACAGTTCCCGAACCTTCTTCTTATATTGGTCACCTTTATATGAGAATTCACACTGAGCAAACCTGTAAGTTGTGGGTAAAAACTGCCTCGATTTATACAGGATCCCATCAGGAACCATCCAATAAGCTCTCCACTCTATATCCACCTTTTTAAGATGTTGAAGAATTTCCATCCATTTCTCCTCTGAAATATCATCTCTCCTTTGCATAGCTGCCTCTTCCTTTAATAGGGAGTAACTTTCAGAGAAAACCCGATAAGAAACCTTCTTTACTTTCCAAAAATGCCCATGAAACCATACCATCAACAACTGTGCACATCCAATAAACTGACCCTCACCCGTCTTTCGACACATGCTCAAGGATCTGAACGTCTTAGCCAGTATTGCAGGTACAGGTGTGATTCCCTTCTCAAGACGATCAAATAAGTCAGTGACTGCCTCATCCACATGCCTTAAAGCCTTAGAAAAAAATCACCAATCCATAAATGCTTAAGGCGAAGGTATTGACCCTCTTCCTTTCATTTAGATGTGTTAAAACCAAATCTCTCAAATTCTCCCAAGGAATACATTTACTATCCCCCTTTTGTTGAATTCGAGTAGTGACCCAAGGCTCGCTCATCCTCGAAATATTCATCAATTTCTTTGCAAAAGTTAGACCATTAAAAACCTTAGCATAAGCTTTTCTAAATTGAACTATTGGACACCTTAGTAGGATGGTATATTCCTCCACGGTAAGCACCAAATCCACTTCCCTAAAAGTGAAACAATTGTAAGCAGAATTCCAAAACTGAGCCATAACTCGAAACAGATGTTTTTCCACCTTAATATCGAGCAAGTAGGCTATATCACCATAGCTCTGATAGGACAACTGTTTGGTTCCCTTATCCCAACAAGCCCATATATCTCTCAACTCTTGCAACTCATTCTGCGTTACATTGATAAGAGTGAATTTTTGCAACTCTGATGTATATCATTCTGCCAGGCTATCCCCTTTCTCCGATTGTAACTTCTCTAACTATGCACGGAATTATCCTTAACTTTATTAAGAAATTCATTCTCCATGTTAAATCTCCTAACTTACTAATTGAATACGAATCAACACCTCCTTTAGCATGTAATGTTATGCAAAAAATAATCAAAACAAAACACAAGAAGTCAGTATCAAATATAAGTGATAAAATACAAGCACAACAAAGATAATCAAAACACATATATGGGCAATTACTAAGGCTTATCTCGGCTCTACCTAAGGATAGCTCTTAAGGTTCACTACATGTGGCTTGGTTCTAAAGAGAAGGTACCTAAACCCACAGATTCCTCAATCCTCACCCATTATAGGCTCATATGGATCGAGTTTGGTTCAGGGGAATACATTTTCCTATGACCATGTGGAGATGAAAATCTCACGAAATCATAGGTACAGATGTATCCCGGAAGCTATCCACTAGCCCATGCGGAGGTGAAAACCTCACGAAAGCATAGTTTCTTACTCCCACTTAAAGGTATAACCACAATGGTCATGCAACGCAATGCAATATTATTCTACAAGACCCAAACCATAACAATCATACAAACAAATGCAATCAAAAATCAAAAGAATCATGATTTTCAAAACAAATTTTCAATTCTTTGACAAAAGGACAGAAAAAAATCAATTTTATGGCTTGACGCTCTTGTTCAATCCCTAGCGGAGTCACCAAGCTGTCGAAACCATTTTTTTTTGGATTTAAAAAAATAGGGATCGACTTTTTAAAGAAAAGTATGCAGTCGCCACCATTCCTTTTTGTTTAGGTGTGATTGGATCACCAAATAAAACATTTTATTAAATCAATTTTGGTCTACGTAAATCAAAAAAATGGGTTTGGGACCCGGTTACGCATGAGGAAGGGTTAGCACCCTCACTATGCCCAAAATTGGTACCGAATTGATTAAATATTGCCCTTATGTCTAAAATTTTAAAAAAATTGAAATGTGGTTCCTTTTAAAACGTTTTAGTGGTTCGAGTTGGTCGTTAAAACTCTCTCATTTCAAAGGTATAAAGTATCACATCCAGCACGATAGGACATGACCCTTTTGTACCTTTGAGAACACGATTGATTTTTTGACTTCCAAAAGCTCTTAGGTAAAAAATTACAAAAGGATGTCCAAATATTTAGTCCAACGAAAAAAAACCGAAACCCAGCACGGTATGGCACGATTCCTCGAATTTCTAAACATTGAACATTGCCTTGTCCTAGAATTTAGAAAACACGAGTGAAATTCTAAAGGAATATTTGATTATTTTGAACAAATAGGAAATCAAAACCCAGCACGATAGGGCACGATTCCCTGAATTTCTAAACATCAATCATTGCCTTCGTTTTAAGGTCGGTTCAAAATTCATTAATTTGACTTGAAATAAAATGGGATAATTAATTTTAAAACCAAAAAGTTGAAAAATGTAAAGCAACATTTGCAAACAAAAAAAAAAATGAAGTTATAAACATGGGGTAATATGCACAAATAAAGTACTATACTCGGTGAATAAAAATAATATAAACTTAGGGAGCCAATTGACAAACCAAACAATAAAATATAACTAATCAACGAACAATATAACCAAATTTACAAGCATGGATGAACAACAATTGATTTAATAATACATAAAAAAACGAATAAACGATGTGCAACAAATATACATGAAATAATATAAAAACAATTAACACATACTGTACCAAACAACATAAAACTAATATGATACGAAACAATTTTAAAAAATGATGAATTGATGAGCAAATAACACATGCTAGAACTTGAAACCATTTATATAAAAAAAACTAAAAATATATGGATAATCATTAACATAGATGTTATAAAATGAAAACATTTGAATCAAATAATATGCAAAATGTTTTTTAAAAAAATACATTTACTTAAAATTGACAACATACACATAATAAAAAACAACTTAGATATACTTAAAATATGAAGGGATAGCAAAGGTATATAATAAAATATGATCTTAGGAAATAAACTATATACATAACAAGTTTAAAAAGCATATATATATATATATATATATATACATAAATAATTTAAAAGCAACTATATGAAATATAAATAACATGGAATTAAATATGTATATAGGATCAAATTGATTTTTACCATGAATTATACAAGTACCAATATAAATAAAAACATTTAAACAAAGTATTATATAAAATGTTAAAATAATTTAATAAAGAAAAACTTCAAAATAATTGTACAAATAAAACAAATAAAATCACTAAAATGATTCAACAGATATAAAAATATTAAATTTATTTTAAAATAGTAAGTTATAAAATAGAAGACTAAATTAAAATTGAATTAAAATAAAAGGGATAATTTATAAATAAAATAAACTACTGAAATTAAAAAAAGGACCCATGCACAACATGCGTGAATTCACAGGGACCACAGCTGAAAATATCCTTGATCCTGAAACACTGCGTTGAGACGCGGGCTAAAATGCGAAAGCACTCAAATTTTGGGAAAAATTCAAAAAAACAAATAAGACACAAATAGGAGCGAATTATAGTGCGGCGCGAAAGGGAAGGACCTGCTACACAAATAACCCATTTGAAGCGCAAAGTTGCGGATTTGGGTTTGGGAACGGGTTGACGTGCGGATCCCTTCCCCTGGAACAGCGCCATTTCATTTTGTTCCAAAATTAACAAAATTGAATGGCAATCAGCCATTTTCACAAGCCCCAAACCGAACACCCATTTGCTAGGGTTTCGGCCCAATAGCCTGAGTGCTATCCATTCATTTAAGCCATTTAATCACCATTTCGCCATTAAAATTGGTAAATGATGTAGAGGCACTTCTTATTTCCATCAAAGCCGAGACTCTTTTCACTCGAAAATCCCCATTTCGAACTCCGATTTTGACGGAGGAAACAAGGATCTCATTAGTCGATGTAGGTAAACCTCTTTCATTTCTTTTCTTTTTTTTAAAAAGGATTATTCTACGAAGCAAAATATATGCAAAAAGAAACAAAAATATTAAAAACGAATGAGAAAAAAAACTTGAAACACCTTCTAATATTTTTTTTGCTAGTTCTTTGTATTGAGTTTGCGTATTTTAGTGTGCGTAAAAAAAAAAGGTACAAAGGATTGTCCATGGCTTTATAGCTTAAATCAAAAAAGAAAAATACATTCTTTTTGCTATTTTGTGCTATTGTCGCGTTTTGGTTTGCAGGTACGGGGTACGGGGCTAGCTGTGCTGGTACGTGGCACTCGGCGTGGGGTGTACGGAGGTGTGCTAGAGGTCGTACGGCGCTTGGAGGCTGAAGGCTGTTGTAGAGCTGTTGCGGTGCAAGAGGGTGACCTACGGTTTCTATGGATGCCAAACCCTCGGGCCATTTGGGCCTGCCTTGTTGTGTAATATTGGGCTAAGGTTATTTTGGGCCGATGGACTGTTAATATTTTTATTATAACTTATTCTTTTTGTTTTTGTTTTGTGTTTGTACGGGCTCGGGCCAAAATTGGGCTTTACATTATTTTCTCCATATTATCGTCTAGGTGTTTGGTTTGGAGTGGACGTAATAGTTCAATCCTAGTTTCAACGTAGAAACACATGTACGACATAGTCATCTTTATTAAACCTTATTTTCGTGATTCGTTTAATGCCATTTAAGAATTTTAAAGGGAAGTATAAATGTGTGCCTTTGAATTAATATTTAGATTTGTAGTAATTAAAATTAATTCTAATTAAGCTGAAATATTGAATGTCCTAATTAAATTGAAATATTGAATGTTTTCTTTTATTGTAATGTATTCTAGTCTAATGTGGTTATAACACTTCCTATAAATGCCAGTTTTTTCCTCTACAAATCTCGTTCGAAATTAATTTTACGAACCAAATTTAACTAGTAACATCAGATTCACGAAGTATGGCAAGCTTTAATGTTTATTTGGTACTAGTGGTTTTATTCTTAACTTGTGGGGCAGTAATGGCTACGAAGGAGAACGACCAGATTATTAAGGAAAATAATTGTGAAACTAAAATGTGTTTGCCCTGCATTATAGAAGCTTTCACGAGTATTTTCAATACAGGGAGTGTTTCTAACAAGTGTTGCGATGAGCTTGTTGTGTTGGGAAAAGTTTGCCACTCAGCATTAGTAAAGAGGACACTTGAAAATCCTCTTTTCAAAGACCTAAACCCAACGACAATTATAGCGAAGAGCATTCAGACATGGAATAATTGCCTTGCATTGATTGACTCTCCATCTCCGTCTGCTTAAGGATAAAGGATTGCTTAAGCTAACGAATGGTTACCAGACGTAAGGGCCTAAAATTATTCGTTTGTCTGTATTTCTGATATTGTTCCAGAATCTTCAATAAATTGTGTCGTTAAATTTAACCCTAGTGAAATTATACTTAGTTGCACGAAAATTAAATGGTTCTATAGAAAGCCATTACTTAATACACTTTGATTTTATACATGCCATTATTTTTAATTTTATAGCACTGGAACTCGGTAACCATCTCAAATCGAGCACTAGATTTTTTTCATATTTTTTAAATTGACACAAATAAGATTATTATAAACATTAAGTTCATTTCAATAATGTGGAATTGGAATGTTCTAGCGTGGTGTGAAATTGAAACAATCTTAGTTCCTTGAAAGTCTTTATACAATTTAAATTCACATTGCCTTTAAGGTAAAAATACATTGACTTCTCGAAGTTTTGAAAAGACACATACCGTGCCACGAAATATCTTCCAAAGGACATGCACTATCATTTGTAATAGTTCCTTGCCGATGGGCTCCTTTGTTGCATTTTCCATTTTCACTCCTCCGATACTAATCTAATAGTTATGACCACTTTCGTTTCTGTAGAGGAGAGGCAATCTTGAAATCCTCGTCGAAAGGGATGTAAAATTCAAAGTCTTAACTTGATTTCCTTATTCTACTTTCTTTAGATTAAATGTTTTTATCAAGATCAAAGATGAAACTCCAAATATGTCGGCAACGTACATCCCACATTCTGCCTATTAAAAAAGGTTCAATTTATATAAAAACTTAATCCTATTCATTATTTGGGCAATACCTACGATAGTTACTGAAATTTAACGTCATTTGTTGTTTCCAATTTAACTCTCTAAGAGAATTTTTCATTTTCCTAGTTCCATTACTTATTCCACTAAAAGCATCCATTCATATTTAAGAAAAATTGGGCCGGAAAGCTTACACCTAAAAAGTTAACGTAGAACGAATAAGACAATAACCGAATTGGAGTCCCACGCTAAAGACAGACGTCGACTTAATTTCAGAACAGGAAATATTTTTGATGAATTAATTTTTAATTTCAATCATTTAGTTGCCATTTTCCATTTTACAAATATGATAAGTGTGATAAAAACTTGTTAACAACAACAAGGTTATAAGATTTTACGATTCGCATAACTATTTCTAAATTGTGGCACATACATATCACTGGTAAGGGAATCTAGTATAGCTCATTCAATTTTGAGATACACCTAAATTTTTAACCATCAACATAACAAGTGCATACACAACTTAAAAAAATTAGAAACATAGGACGGCACACATAATGAATATGTGTGCCTGTAATGCATGTGTACTATATCCTATATTGCTTTTTCCATATGTTATTTTCTCCATATTATCGTCCAGGTGTTTGGTTTGGAGTGGACGTAACAGTTCAATTTCAACGCAGAAACACATGTACGACATAATCATCTTTATTGAACCTTATTTTCATGATTCGTTTAATGCCATTTAAGAATTTTAAAGGGAAGTATAAATGTGTGTCTTTGAATTAATATTCAGATTTATAGTAGTTAAAGTTAATGCCAATTAAGCTGAAATATTGAATGTTCTAATTAAATTGAAATATTGAATGTTTTCTTTTATTGTAACGAATTCTAGTCTAATGTGGTTATAACACTTCCTATAAATGCCAGTTTTTTCCCTACAAATCTCATTTGAAATTAATTTTACGAACCAAATTTAACTAGTAACATCAGATCTGCGTAGTATGGCAAGCTTTAATGTTTATTCGGTACTAGTGGTTTTGTTCTTAACTTGTGGGGCAGTAATTGCTGCGAAGGAGAACGACTAGATTATTAAGAAAAATAATTGTGAAACTAAAATGGGTTTGCCCTGTGTTATAGAAGCTTTCACGAGTATTTTCAAGACAGGGAGTGTTTCTAACAAGTGTTACGGTAAGCTTGTTGTGTTGGGAAAAGTTTGCCACTCAGCATTAGTAAAGAGGACACTTGAAAATCCTCTATTCAAAGACCTAAACCCAACGACAATTATAGCGAAGAGCATTCAGACATGGAATAATTGCCTTGCCTTGATAGATTCACCATGTCCGTCTTCTTAAGGATAAAGGATTGAGGATTGCTTAAGCTAACAAATGGTTATCAGACATAAGGGCCCAAAATTGTTCGTTTGTCTGTATTTCTGATATTGTTCTAGAAGCTTCATTAAAACGAGTCGTTAAATTTAACCCTAGTGAAATTATATTTAGTTGTACAAAAATTAAAAAAGCTTTCACGAGTATTTTCAAGACAGGGAGTGTTTCTAACAAGTGTTGCGGTAAGCTTGTTGTGTTGGGAAAAGTTTGCCACTCAGCATTAATAAAGAGGACACTTGAAAATCCTCTATTCAAAGACCTAAACCCAACGACAATTATAGCGAAGAGCATTCAAACATGGAATAATTGCCTTGCCTTGATTGATTCACCATCTCCGTCCACTTAAGGATAAAGGATTGCTTAAGCTAACAAATGGTTACCAGACGTAAGAGCCCGAAATTGTTCGTTCGTCTTTATTTCTGATATTATTCCGGAAGCTTCATTAAAATGTGTCGTTAAATTTAACCCTAGTGAAATTATATTTAGTTGTACGAAAATTAAATGGTTCTATAGAAAGCCATTACTTAATACACTCTGATTTTATACATGCCATTAATTTTAATTTTATAGCACTGGAACTCGGTAACCATCTCAAATCGAGCACTAGATATTGTTTCATATTGTTTAAATTGACAAAAATAAGATTATTATAAACATTAAGTTCATTTCAATAAAATGGAATTGGAATGTTCTAGCGCGGTGTAAAATTGAAACAATCTCGGTTCCTTGAAAGTCTTCATACAATTTAAATTCACATTAACTTTAAGGGAAAAATACCTTGACTTCATGAAGTTTTGAAAAGACACATATGGTGCCACAAAATATCCTCCAAATGACATGCACTATAATTTGTAATAGTTCCTTGCCTATGGACTCGTTTGTTTCATTTTCCAGTTTCAGTCACTCGATACTAATTTAATAGTTATGACTACTTTCGTTTCCGTAGAGGAGAGGCAATCTTGAAATCCTCGTCGAAAGTGCTGTAACGATTCAAAGTCTTAACTTGATTACCTTATTCTTCTTTCTTTAGATTACATGTTTTTGTCAACATCGAGAATGAAACTCTAAATATGTTGGCAACGTATGTCCCAATTCTCCCTATTAAAAAAGGTTCAGTTTATATAAAAACTTAATCCTATTCATTATTTGGGCAATACCTACGACAGTTACTGAAATTTAACGACATTTGTTGTTTCCAATTTAACTCTCTAAGAGAATTTTTCATTTTCCTAGTTCCATTACTTATTCCACTAAAAGCTTCCATTCATATTTTAGAAAAATTGGGCCGGAAAGCTTACACCTAAAAATTTAACGTACAACGAATAAGACAATAACCGAATTGGAGTCCCACGATAAAAACATACATGGACTTAATTTCAGAACAAGAAATATTTTTGATGAATTAATTTTTAATTTCAATCATGTAGTTGCCATTTTCCATTTTACAAATATGATAAGTGTGATAAAAACTTGTTAACAATAACAAGGTTATAATATTTTACGCTTCGCATAACTATTTCTAAATTGTCCCACATACATATCACTGGTGTAGCAGCCCAAATCTACCCGGGAAATGAATGTTTATTTTTAAACAGTCCGTTTACAATAGCCCGTAGGCCCAAAAATTGGATACCTGAAACTACCCAGCTATCCCATTAACCCATAACCCAGAACCCGGTTACACCTAAGCCCAAATACCCGAGCCAGACCCAAACTAGTGAGGCCCAGTGTAACATCCCGAAATAGGGCCTAAACGGAATAGTGGTTGCGAAACCACAAATTCGAGGTAGAAAAATTTATTTTATTATTATTTTGAGGTTCATGATATAATTGCATGATTGTGTGAAAATTTCGTGATGAAATTCTATGCATAAAGTGCTTAAGTTGAGATTAGGGACTAAATCGAATAATTTGCAAAACTTGCATTCTAGAAGTTTTTAGTATGAAATTGCTTTGGAATATTAATTAGGAGGGTTTAAATAACAATTTGACCAATTTTAAGTTCATGGAAAAAAAATTAGGACATGGAAGGAATTTTTGAAAGTTTAGTAAGGAGGGCATTTTGGTCATTTGGTTATTAACATTAATAAAAAGGTAAAAGATGACAAAATTGTATCATCTTCTTCAAGTACCAGCCAAATCTTACCTCTCTCCATAGCTAGGGTTTCTTCAACTTTCAAGCTTCATAGTAAGTGATTCTAAGCCCCGTTTTTAATGTTCTTTACGTTTTTGGAGTCCTGTGAGCTCGATTAAGCTTATGCTAGTAATAAGTCAACCTAGGGTTCATATTTGGAAAAATACCCATAGGTGAAATTTGTGTATTTTGGTGTTTTATGATAGAATATGAGGTTTTAAATTATGTTAGACAATTTGTACTACTCGGTTTTAAGCAAAACGAGTAAAGGACTTAACCAGTAAAAATACCTAATAGTCATAAGTGCATGTTAGAGTATGAATTTGATGCTGCCATAGAAGGGAAAAATGACCAGCATGTCATAAAACATAAGAAAATAGGCTGAAGTTTAATTCTGAGCTTTGGGGCAAAAGTGTAAATATGCAAAGTTTAGGGGCAAAATGTAATTTTTGCAAAGTTTGAGTAAAGGACTGTTTTGATAAATTTTGATATTAAATAAGTTAAATTTGCTATTATAGATCAAGAAGAGCGAAATTCGGGAGTAGATCGGGAAAAGAAAAGTAAAGGACTAAATTGTAAAGTTTAGTCACATTTTGTATCGAGGTAAGTTTACAAGAAATAAATGCAATATTATTTTATTTTACATTATTATTGTCAATTTCTAGCATTTATATACTTATTTTATGAGAATATTTAAAGTCGAATTAAAAGTAAGTGTGAGAGAAAAAGGCATTAGGAAGTCCCGTTTGAACCTTAGGAATGTTAGGATATTAGGGTTGACAGACGGGACGAGGATAGAAATGAGCCATGTAAGTCCATATCGGATATATGGCTTTGGAGACAGAATGAGCCATGTAAGCCCATATTATATATATATGGCATTGGAGACAGAATAATTCATGTAAGTCCATGTCGAAGACATGGCATTAGTGAGATATTGATAGACGTAAACGACCCTAATATCCTTAGTATTCCGAGTGGTTCAACGGGTCAGGATACGAGTTAGATTACAGTGAATTAACAGCAAAGGAAAAGTAGATTATATTTATGAAAAGGAAAGGTCAGATAAGAAAGAAGGTAAAGGAATAAAGAAGAAGATAGAAATTGAGAAGTAAAGAAATTTATGATGTTAGATGATATTATGCATAATTATCCATTATGTTGAATGTTGTGATTTAATTGCTTGTAAGCTTACTAAGCCTAGTGCTTAATCCCTTTATTTTCTTCTTCTTATAGTACTTATCTAGCCACTCGGGGATCGAAGGAAACGTCGGAGGCCGATCACACTATCCAAGAAATAACTCGGTATAATTAGACGTTTTGTTTTGTGTATTGCATGTATAGAAACTTAGCTACTTTTAGTATAATGTGAACAATGAATGATGTGTAAATACTTGCTAGAGATTAGCTAATAAAAATGACCGATGATATGCATGTTTATTAATATGTATAATTGAATGGTGGTTATCACATGAAAATTATGAAAAATGTGAAAGTAACCTAAAAACAGATTCAAATAACAGAAATGACGTGACTTTGAAAAGTCACTAAAAATTGTATAAACATATTTTTAAGATGAATAATATATTAAATTAAAGCTTATTATGTCTATTTTCTTATGGAATAAGCAAAACAGGTAAAGGTATTATATTTTATGAGATATCTGAATTTTAGTGAAACAGGGTCAGAGAAAATTCTAGATCCCCTGTTTCAACTTTGGAAATTCACCATAAATTGTAAAAAAATAATTAGGTGGCGTAATTTATATGGTTAGAATCCTTATTGAATCTAGTTTTAATATAAACAAACGGTATAGTTATATTAATTTTTTATAGGGAGAAAAGTGGTTCGTAGTAAGTAGAGGTCTGTGCAGTCGAATTCTGAAACAGGGGTAACTTTAACTAATAAACTGTACTAATTGGATAAGTCAAAAATTCTAGAAAAAAATTAGTGGATAGATATATGAGTCTAGTTTCAGGAAAAATTTACGGATCTAAATTTTGAGTTTCGGAACTCAAGATATGAATTTTTAGGCGACTACAACGCAGAATGACAGCACATTCCGAAAAGTTTAAATAAACAATTTTAAAACTATTTAAGTGATAGATTAAGTTTAGTAATGCCTCGTGCTCGATTTTGGCAACAGTCTCGGGTAAGGGGTGTTACACCCAGTGCCTAAACTAAAATCTAGAAACCCTAGGGTTCCCAGAAGCTTCGCGCCGTAATCAGTCCAAAAGTCATGCCCCTTCGACTCGTGTCCGTTCGTTTCACCCCGGGATTCTGGCTCGAATCAACGCCGTGACTCTGGCCTCGCATCACGCCGTGATCTATGACTGAATCAACGCTGGTGGTTTACTCTCCTCGATCACCTGCAAAAAAGAGAAAGAAAACACAGCAGAAAAGGAAAACAGATAGGAGAAAAGAAATCAAAGATTTCTTTCTAAATGTAAACAGTTCATAGAAGGCTATAAAAGCCTCTTCACAAATCTGTACAAAGGATCAATTTTTTTTACAAAAGATAGAAGATATACAGATACATAAAAAAAAAAATTCAAAGCAGTTTCTTAAAAAAGGTGATTAAAGTTTTATATTCTATTTTTTTTTAACGAGCATACGAATCTATTTTTTTAAAAAAATGGTAATATTAAAAGAGAAGAAGGTTACCTGTGATTTACCCAGAAAAGTGAAGGCTTTTAGCCTTCTAAACCGCCGTGTATGGCGGCACATGCAGCGCGTGGGTACATACGACCCAGTGGTCGAAGGTCGGAGGCCGAGGCTGGAGGGCTCCCATTTCTCCTCATTCAGAGGATTTTTAAAGATTTTTTTTAAAACTCGGGTTTCAAATGAATTTTGAGATAAAATTTGGCTTATATAGCCTTACTCGAATGACATCGTTTGGCTTAAAAAATAACCCTCAAAACGGTGTCGTTTCACGGCTCAGGATCCGCGTGTTGACCTGATTACCCGGGGAGGATCCGCGTATTTTCGTAAAGTGGGTTAGCTGCCTAATTGGTCCTCTCGCAATTATAATATTTATAATTTCATTGATTTATTTTTTAATTTAGCTCTAATGTTTTAATTTTGTTTCAATTTAGTCCTCACAGTGATTTTAAAACGATATTCGGGAAACAATGTCGTTTTGGGATTAGGGCTAAATTGCCCAGTGAGTCCCTCTGGTTTAGCGAATCTTTTAGTTTGGCCCCAAAATTTTAAATTTATTTATAATTAACCCTAAAATTTTAAAATTAAATGAAATTTAAGTTTTGTTTTATAAATTCAATATGTTTTAAATATTATATATATATTCTTTATATTATTTTATTTATATTATTTATAACATTATATACATTTTTTATAAATTTTATTATATGTTATTTTTATTGTATGTTATTTATTCCATTTATATTTTATTATATATTTTTATATTATATATATTAATTACTTTGTTATTTGTTTATATGTAAATTTACTTAATATATCATTTTTATTATTTTATATTTTCATTTATTATATAGTTTATATCATTATATATGTATTTTGGTTTACAAATTTATTATATTTTATAAATTTTACCGTGTTTCCTTATATTACCTTTATTTTATTAAAAATTAGGTATTATTTTATTACTCATTAAATGTCTAAAATTTCAAATATTTTAAAAATTATTATTAATAGTATATATATATTATCCTTATAATATTTATTGCATTATTTATGTTTCATTATATTTTATTTATGTATTTTTTATTATATATCATATATTATTTTCTATATATTATTCCCTTATTATTTATTAGTATACAAAATTAAATTTATAAATATTTATAAGATAATCCATATATTATTATTATATTTTTAATGTTTAGTATTTTAAAATTTACTACAAATAACATATATTTTTTAAGAGTATATTAAGTTATTATATCATGTAATGTGTTTTATATATATACTAATCATCTCTAAGAAAACTTACCTTCATCATTTATACTTAATTTTAATACTTTATTAAATACTTCATTTTTTTTAAATTTTTGTATTCATTTTCTTATTTTCATTTTTTGATTTATATGTTCATAATTTTATGTTATGTATTTCATTATATTTATTCAATATTATTTTAAAATAGTAATAATATCTCATCACCTATTTGTTATTTTTCATATCTATTAAGAATTGATTACTTATAAATATTATTTTCATAGAATATTGTTACGTAATAACTAGGTTCATTGCTTTCTACGTTATATTTTTATGTATGTATTCTGTAATCTATATTATTATTCTCGTTATTCTCTATGATTATAATTACATGAAATGATAATGTATACTATAATTTATGTTGTCATTCATCATCTACTTTATTATATTTGTATGAAATATTAAAGTATGTAATTTATTTTGTTAGTATTGATGTCATAATATGTTAAATGCATCATTATTTTAAAAAACTTTATACTTCATTCAATCCAAAAGATTTTTTTTTAAAAAATAAAGCATTGTTTTCTATAGTAAGGAATCCGGGAAATAGTGTCCTAACATGCTGGGTTGCGATTTCCCGTTTGTCTAAATATCTAAAATATCCTTCTAAACGAGTTTTACAAATCACAAGATGATTTCAGTTATGAAAGATTAAAGATATTGTATCCAATCATGCTGGATGTGATGTTTATACTCTTTTAAAATGAAGGAATCTTGAATCTTTTTACAATTTTAAGGAAATCTCATTTATAAATTCTTTCAAACTTCTGATACTAAGGCAAAATTATTCAATTTGGTACCAATTTTGGGCGTTACGAGGGTGCTAATCCTTCCTCGTATGTAACCGACTCCCGAACCTATTTTCTCATAATTTTGTAGACCAAAACATTTTATAAAGTGATCCAATCACTCTTTAAAAGATTGGTGGCGACTCCTGTTTTCATTTTTTTTTTAAAAAAAACCTCATTTTTTGAGGAGGTTTCGACAGCTTGGCGACTCCACTGGGGACCGAAGAGAGTCGAGCCAAGAAATTGAATATTTTATGTCTTAGTGTTGGAAGTTTGGAAAATCTAAAAATTTGATCTTGTTTTACACGTGTTTGCTACATATGTTTGTTACCCTACTGCCATACGTTGCATTTGCATGACCGTTGTGGTCACACCTTTAAGTAGGAGTGAGAAACTACGCTTTCGTGAGGTTTTCACCTTCGTATGAGCTAGTGGATTGCTTCTAGGATACTGTACCTATGTCTTCATGAGATTTTCATCTCCGTATGGCCATAGGGAAATGTGTTCCCTGAACTAAACTTGGTCTATCTGAGCCTATAATGGGTGAGGACCGAGGAATCTGCTGGTTCAGGTACCCTTGCTTTAGAAATAAAACTCATATAGTGAACCTTTAAGTGCTTACCCTAGGGAAATAGTGATAACCTTTAGAAAGCTACCCTTGTACGCATTTTGTTTATCATTTCTTTTATATGATAATTGACTTATTTTTATTTTGCTGTCATTGCATGTCATTTGGCATTTAAAGGTGTCGATTCAAGGCTCGATTTCTAGATTAAAAAGTTTTGTAATGAGGAACGAATATCTTAATAAAGTAGAGGACAACGCCTCTGTCTATACCTGGTCAGAGAAAACCCAATTAGAAAAGCGAGATAGTGTCACCGAGAGGTATACGTCAGAGTTATGGGACTTCACTCGTGTTAATTCGACGCAGAATGAGTTTCAAGAATTGAGAGATATTTGGGACCAATGGGATGACGAGGCTAAGCAGCTCTTCTATCAGAATTACGGAAACCTTCCCTATTTGCTAGATGTCAAGGTAGACAGATACTTGTTTCGAGCTATGGTACAGTTCTGGAACCCTGCTTATAGTTGCTTTACATTCGGTGATGTTGATCTTGTACCTACTTTAGAGGAGTATACGACTTTACTGTGTTGCCCGAGGATTCAGGGTCACAAGGATTATGTTAGGCCTGCTAGCCTTCTAGCTTTTACGAAGAAGTTGGTAATGATTACTGGGATGAGTGAGCAGTGGGCTGTAGCTCGTGTGCAGCAAAAGGGTGATAGTAAGTGCATTCCATGGGCTGTTTTGAGGGATTTGATATCGACGCATCCAGACGTAAAGAAAAGGGTCGACGTCTTGGCTTTGAGTATTTACGACATGGTGATTTTCCTAAAGGCATTGGGGCGTATAGATGAGGCAGTTGCGAATTTATTCGATCGACTTGGAAAACAGAATACACCTGTGCCCGTAATCCTAGCTGAGACGATAAGATCCTTGAATGCATGTCGAAGAGCTGGTGAAGGAAGGTTTATTAGATGTGCACAGTTGCTATTGGTTTAGTTTCATAGCCACTTCTGGAAGCTTGACAAGGTTCCTTGCCGAGTGTTCTTCGAAGGTTATTCTCCCTTAAAGGAAGCAGTGGACAGGCCTAGGAGAGATGACATTTCAGAAGAGAGGTGGATAGATATTCTTCAGAATTTTCGAGAGGAAGATGTTATGTGGAAAGCTCCTTGGTTTGTTTCTAGTGAAGTCCTTTATCGCTGTGGCAATTTTGATTGGGTCCCTTTGCCAGGAATTTGGGGAGCTGTTGGATATACACCGTTGCTTGTTCTAAGGCAGTATCAAGTGAGGCAGTTCATACCGGCTACACAGGGTTTGGCTCAGAGTGATCTCTCTTATAAAGGGGATTACTACAAGAAGAGGATGCGAGAGATTTCTGAGGCTTGGAAGAAGCCTTTCTGTATGAAGATCTTGACTGAAGGCTCGATGTCAACCCTTAAGTAAAAAGGGTGGTTTAGTAGGAGAGTCAATGATAATGTCCCTAGGCCAACCTTAGGAGTGGCTCGATCATTAGAGGAGAGCTTACGAGTGATTCCATTAGAGTTGGAAGTTATGAAAGAAGAGTTTGAAAGAAATAATTCAGAGCTTGAAAAGAGGATGGAGAAGCTCGAAGAGGAAAAAATGTGTTTGAGTCTCGATATCGATGTTCAAAAGATGGAAGTCGAGAAGGTGAAAAAGGAAAAGAGGAAGATCGAGATGACTTGAAGACACATTACAAGAAAGCCCAAGTAACGTTGAAAAGGGTCAGATTAGGGAGATCTTCAGAACAGTGGCAGCATGAGATTCAAGAGGAAAGAGCCAAAAATGAGTATTGGGAGAAGAAGTTCCAAGAGATGCAGTCACGTAATCAGGCCCTAGAAAAGGAAATTCAAGGGTTAAAAGTTAAGGTGACAGAGCTTGGACGATCTCTTCATCATTACCCAAGTCGTAACTCTGCGATCGAGCTAAAAGCAAGCTTGGATAAGATCGAGGAAATGAAGCACAATATTGGAGGGTTAGAAGTAGCACTACATGATTGTGAGATACGGATTGAGTAACTCGAGGTAAGAGAAGAACAGTGGAAGGGAGAACTTCACTATCTTCAGGATCAAGTGAGAGATAGGGATCATGTCATGGAAGAGGCCCTAGTTCAGATTCGAGAGGTTGCTGAATACTTGCAAGATTTGGCAATACAAGCTAGAACGCTGAGTATAATGTATGAGTCATCGTCAGACAAAGGACGAGAGTTAGCATTATTATTAGATAGGGTTACGACTCTAGGCCTACGGGCAAAAGTGTATTTGTAATCTATTTTATGAAAAGATTTTTGTTCCTTAAATAACGTTTTCTAAAATGAAACTGAATCAGAATTGACATCTTTTTGCATTCATGCATTTGCATTTCATCACATTATATGCATTCAAGTTTATAGAAAGACCCTAATTAGTTAAAATTATTAAGGAGAAGGAGAGTAGGAGAAAGAAAATCTGGAAGCAACACATCCTTACGGTACACGCGCTAAGTTGAAGAATATGGACCAAAGATTTAAGCAGCTACAGAAAGACATGTAGGACCAATTGCAAGAGCAATTGGCAAAAATGAAAAATGATATGAGGGAGCAAATGATGGAGGCTCGAAGGAACATGATGGCTAAGATGGCTCAACTACTGAGAGCCACTGATAAGGGAAAGGCTCCCATGGCAATCACTGAAGAGGAGAATGAGGGTCATCCTCCTAGTTTGACTCCACCTCACGTACAAACCCAACCTGAGGCATATCCCCGAGGGTCGTCTATCACAATAAGGCCTCAAAAGGGTCAAGTCGATGTTGGGATCCCCATAAATTTCCCAACTGGCTTAAGATTCAATTTGGGTGACAATCCTGCAAATCCTGTCATTCCTGACCTAGATATGGTTGAAAAAGAGGATTTAAGAACTGAGGCTGCTAGACAGTTGGAAGAACGCTGCAAATGGTTGGAGGAAAAATTCAAGGCTTTAGAGAATGTTGATGGGCATCATAGAGTTGATGCCAAAGATCTAAGCTTAGTCCCAGACTTGGTGGTTCCTCACATATTCAAGATGCTAGAATTTGAGAAGTACAACGGGACTACTTGCCCAGAAGCCCACATTACGATGTTCTGTAGGAGAATGACTGGGTATGTGAATAATGATCAACTATTGATCTACTGTTTCCAAGAAAGTTTAATTGGAGCAGCAGTCAAGTGGTACATTCAATTGAGCCGGGCCAGAATAAGTTTATGGAGGGATCTTGCACAAGCCTTCCTGCAGTAGTACAATCATGTGACTGACGACTCCAGACAGGATTAAGTTGCAAAACATGGAGAAAAAGCCTAATGAAAATTTTAGGCAATATGCACAGAGATAGAGAGAGGTGGCGATGCAAGTTCAGCCACCGTTGTTGGAGAAGGAGACCACCATGTTGTTCATCAACACCTTGAAGGCTCCATTCATCACTCACATGATTGGGAGTACTACTAAAAGTTTTGCGGATATAGTCATGGCAGGAGAGATGATCAAGAATGCCATAAGAGGTGGCAAAATAGAGGGGGAAGCAACCAAAAGATCGGCCCCAAGGAGAAAGGATGGTGAAGTGAATAAGTCAAGCACCTTCAATACGAGGGCAATCACAGTTGGTCAACCTAAAACAGCTGCGGTTGAGCAACAGAGTTCTCAAAGGAAGGAGTCGGGTACAAAGTAGAATTCTGAAAGGATGCAATTCACACCTATCCTCGTGACGTATCGTGAGCTTTATCAAGCTTATACGATGCACATGCTATTTCTCCTTTTCACTTGAAACCTTTGCAGCCCCCATATCCCAAATGGTATGATGCAAATGCCAGATGCGAATACCATGCTGGAATATCGGGGCATTCAATTGAAAATTGTACTGGTTTTAAGAAGGCCGTAGAAAGGCTTATTAAGATGGGGGTAGTAAAGTTCGATAATACCCCTAGAACTGAAACTCGTTGCCAAATCATGGCGATCAAGGAGTGAATGCCATTGGTGAAGTCAGTGAGAGAAGAATAAAGGAGGATGTTGCTGAGGTGAGGATGCCTATGAAGGTGATCTGGGAGGAGATGATGAAGAGAGGTATGTTAACCTCTAAAAATGAGAGAGGAGAAACAAGGAACTATGGTGAGTTCCATGAAAATTGTGAAGAATTCAAGGCCTTAGTGCAGGGCTTTATAGACAACAAAGAGTTACAAATTTTTGAAGGTAGCTCTTGCGAAAAACAAGTATGTGCGCTAGAGGAAGAACAGAAAGGAACTAGCCGGCCAAGGATTATTATTTCCCTGCTGGGGAATAATGAAGTGGGGACACAAACAGTGCCTAAAGTCATCATTCATAAACCTATTTCCTTTCCTTATAAGGACAACAAGAGGGTACCATGGAGTTATGACTGCAGTGTGACAGTGCTGGAAGAGGAGAATATAGCCAGTACGTCTAAGGATGTACAAGTTAAAGTTTCCTATACATAGAGTGTGAAGCGATATGATACGGTGGGCATCAGAGAGGAGCCTACAAAAATAAAGAATGCTAGTGTGGAGAAGGACAAAGAGGCTAAAATGCCTGTCAAGGAGCCAGTAAAAGAGGAGGAGGCTAAGGAATTTCTAAAGTTCCTTAAGCATAGCGAGTATAGCATAGTCGAGCAGTTGCGTAAGTAGCCAGCTCGCATATCAGTGTTGGCTCTACTTTTAAGTTCTGAAGTGCATCGAAAAGCATTGATGAAGGTGCTCAATAAAACATATGTCACTCATGACATATCCGTTAACAACCTGGACCGGTTGGTGAACAACATAAGCGTAAATAATTTCATCTACTTTAATGATGATGAAATCCCGCCGGGGGGCAGGGGGTCAACTAAGGCCTTGCACATTACCACTCGATGCAAGGGGTACATACTCCCAAGCGTGCTCGTCGGTAATGGATCAGCTTTGAATGTTTTACCATTATCTACATTGAACAGATTACCCATTGACGATTCTCACATGAAGACATGTCAAAATGTGGTAAGAGCCTTCGACGGTACAGAAAGGAAGGTGATGGGAAGGATTGACATCCTTTTGGAAATCGGGCCAAATATATATGAAGTAGATTTCTTGGTGATGGATATCAAGCCTTCCTACAATTGCTTATTAGGCAGGCCATGGATACATTCAGCAAGAGCAGTACCCTCATCATTGTAGTAGAAACTGAAATTAGTGACGGATGGACGGTTTGTAACCATCAATGCGGAGGAGGACATTATAGCCGCAGTCACTAGCAAGGCCCCTTATGTCGAGACGAACGAAGAATCTATTGAGTGTTCTTTTCGCTCTTTAGAATTTGTAAATGCAACCTTCATTTCAAAAGGGAGTGAGCTACTAGTGCCCAAGATATCAGGAGCTACGAGGATGGCTTTACAAATGATGGCAGGAAAGGGAGCCTTACCAGGAAAAGGGTTAGGAAAATACCTATAAGGAGGGACTCAAATCCCAGAACTAAAAGACAAAAGAGATCGCTTTGGTTTAGGCTTCAAACCAGACTATAAGCAAAGGAGGAAGGAAATTGAGAAGCGTCAAGAGGGAAGAAGGGCGCGCCTTAATAGAAGAGAAGTGGAGTGGGAGCCGATGACATTCCCCCCAATATCCCAAACCTTCATATCGAGAGGGCTACTCATAGAAGAAAGTTATCAAATTAATACTTTACAAGATAAAGGATCGAAGCAGGGAAACCTTGAGGGCGTTCGTCCTTACGAACCGGGAAGCTCTCTAAACAATTGGACTGTGGAGGAACTTCCTGTAGTCTTTAAAAATTTTTCAGAGTAATTCTCAAAACATTCTTGTTACTCTAGAGCCTAGGAGTAATAGAATTACATTTGTGAAATAGGCTTACAATCATTTATTATTTTTTTAATAAAACATAAGTTTTATCAATTCGAACGAGTATTGTTTCATTTTTATCAATCAATATTTCGTTAAATTTTGACCATTCTTATTCTTTCATTCATAGCACATAAATAATCATTCTTAAATTCATACATTCTTTGTATATTCTTTATACTTCACAGATCCCTAAATATCAATGATATGAGCACTGATATTACAAATCTTGATTTCTCTCGTGAGCAAGACATGTGTTTAGAGGAATCTCAGGATTTTGAAGATGTCCAGGATTGTGATGTGTCTTTGGATTTGTTGAGGATGGTAAAACAGGAAGAGAAACAAATCATGCCACATGAGAAAGAGGCAATAAAGAATGTAGCCCTAGAGGAAGGGAAAAAGGTGAAAATTGGCACGCATATTGCCGAAGACACAAGGCAAAGACTGATTGAGTTGCTTCGTGAGTTCAAGGATATCTTCGCATGGTCCTATCAAGATATGCCAGGTTTAAATACAGATATTGTGGTGTATCGTCTCCCAATAAGACAGGATTGCAAGCCAGTCCAATGTGGTTTGCGAAAGAATGAGGCGGATATCGTGTTAAAAATAAAGGACGAAGTCAAGAAGCAGTTCGATGCAGGATTCTTACAAGAGGTGAAGTACTCTGAATAGGTAACTAACATTGTACCAGTTCCTAAGAAGGATGGGAAGGTACGAATGTGTGTTGATTACAGAGATCTAAACAAAGCTAGCCTAAAAGATAATTTCCCTCTGCCACACATAGATACTTTGGTAGACAACACAGCGGGATATTTGTTGTTCTCCTTCATGGATGGTTTCTCGGGGTACAATCAGATAAAAATGCATCCTGAAGACATGGATAAAACACCTTTATAACTTTGTGGGGGACTTTCTGTTACAAGGTAATGCCCTTTGGGCTAAAGAATGCAGGGGCAACATACCAGAGGGCTATGGTGACTTTATTCCATGATATGATGCACAAGGAAATTGAAGTGTATGTCGATGGTATGATTGCCAAATCTCGAACAGAGGATGAACCTATTGAAGTTTTGAGAAAACTATTCTTGAGATTAAGAAAGTTTCAGTTAAAACTTAATCCGGCAAAGTGCACTTTTGGAGCTAGGTCAGGGAAATTATTAGGCTTCGTGGTCAGCGAAAAAAGAATAGAATTTGACTCAGACAAAGTTAAAGCCATGCGAGATTTGCCTCCACCACATACTCAGAAAGAAGTCCAGGGTTTTCTTGGAAGGTTGAATTATATTGCTCAGTTTATTTCACAATTAACTGAGAAATGTGACCCTATATTTTGCCTCCTTAGAAAACACAACCAAGGTACTTGGAATAAGGAATGCCAGAATGCCTTTGATAAAGTCAAGCAATACTTGTTAAACGCTCCAGTACTATCTCCACCTAGTCCAGATAAACCATTAATTTTGTACTTGTCGGTATTTAGTAATTCCATGCGATGCGTGCTTGGTCAACATGACGAGTCGGGAAGAAAGGAGAAGGCAATATATTACCTCAGTAAGAAATTTACAGAGTGTGAGATGAGATATTTGCCAATTAAGAAATTGTGTTGTGCTTTAATCTGGACGACTCGAAGGTTAAGACAGTACATGCTATATCATACTACTTGGCTTATTTCAAAACTTGAACCTTTGAAGTATATGATGGAGTCAACAGCTTTGAATGGGAGAATGGCGAGGTGGCAAATTCTGCTTTCAGAGTTTGACATAGTCTATGTGAGCCAGAAGGCTATAAAAGGAAGTGCTATAGCGGAATTTCTGGCTAGTAAAGCTCTGGAGGATTATGAGCCGTTAAATTTCAATTTCCCAAATAAGGAGTTGATGTGTGTGGCAACTACAGAGGATTATCCCTGGAAGTTGAGCTTTGATGGGGCATCCAATGCAGTGGGAAATGGAATTGGGGCAGTCCTGGTATCCCCAAATGGCAATTATGCGTGCATCATGGGACTCCGAGCGGCTATAGAGCGAGGAATAAAAACCTTGGAAGTACATGGAGACTCTGCGTTGGTAATTTACCAGCTTAAAGGTGAATGGGAAACAAGGGATTTTAAATTGATCAACTATCAAAAGGTAGTTTTGGGATTACTTGAGAAGTTCGATGACATCACTTTCAATTATATTCCGCGAGACGAAAACCAAATGGCAGATGCTCTAGCAACCTTGGCTTCAATGATTAGAGTGAATAAAGAGGAGGAGATGAGACCAATTCAGATGAGTATTTTCGAGGCTCCAGCTAGCTGTTGTAACATTGAGGAAGAAGAAAAAGATGATAATCCTTGGTATCAGGATATATTGCGATATGTGAGAGATCGTAAATATCCAGAACAGGCAACCGAAAATGATAAGTGAACTTTAAGGAGATTAGCTTGTGACTACGTTTTGGATGGGGACATCTTGTACAAAAGAATAAAGGACCAAGTGCAATTGAGATGTGTTGACGCCGTGGAAGCTAAGTTAATCTTGGAAGAAGTTCACGAGGGTGTCTATGGAATACATGCTAATAGTTTCAAGATGGCTAGACAAATCATGAGGTTTGGATATTATTGGTCTACTGTGGAAGGGGATTGTATCAATTACACTAAGAAATGCCATAAATGTCAGATTTATGGAGACAAGATTCACGTACCACCTTCACCTCTACATGTTATAACTTCTCCATGGCCTTTTTCCATGTGGGGCATGGATGTCATTAGGCCAATATCACCAAAAGCTTCAAATGGACATTGCTTTATTTTTGTGGTCATTGATTACTTCACGAAGTGGGTAGAGGCTACCTCTTATGCAAATGTTACTAAGGTGGCGGTAAGTCAATTTTTGAAGAAAGAGATCATTTGTCGGTATGGGATACCTGAGAGGATCATATCAGACAATGCATTGAACTTGAACAACAAAACAATAGCCGAAGTTTGTAGTCAGTTCAAGATTAAGCATCATAATTCATCTCTATATCGCCCAAAGATGAATGGGGCAGTGGAAGCTGCTAACAAAAACATCAAAAAGATAATGGGGAAAATGACTGAAACTTACAGAGATTGGCATGAGAAGTTACCATTTGCACTCTTGGCCTATAGAACGTCTGTCAGAATCTCTACTGGGGCAACTCCTTTCTCGCTAGTTTATGGGATGAAGGCAGTATTACCCATTGAAGTTGAAATACCTTCTCTTCGAATTTTGTCATAGATAAAGCTGGATGAGGCAGACTGGATTCAATCTCGGTATGACCAATTGAACTTGATCGAAGAAAAGAGGATAAAAGCTATTCACCATGGGTAGATGTATCAGAAGTGAATAATGCGAGCTTATAATAAGAAAGTACAACCCAGAGAATTCCACGAAGGGGACCTCGTATTGAAAAAGATTCTCCCCATTCAGAAAGACTTTAGAGGAAAATGGATGCCAAATTGGGAAGGACCGTATGTCGTGAAAAAAGCCTTCTCTGGAGGTGCATTAATCTTAACAGAAATGGATGGGAAGAGTTTACCCAATCCAGTGAATTCAGACTCAGTCAAAAAGTACTTTGTCTAAAGGAGAGGAGAATCCAAAGTGAAAACCCGCAAAGGGTGCCTTTTGACCAAAAGGGTTTTGAGGTGAAAACCCGAAAGGGCAGCTCAAATTTTGAAGGGTATATAGTAATCTTGCTATATCTAATTCAACAAAAAGCGAAGCGTGTTGCATATCGGGGCATCAATAAAGTACTTTGATTTTTAAACACATGTTGAACTCAAGAAAGACTTCATGGAGCTGGTGTATAGACGCTTAAGCGGCGATATCTAGAGTATCTAACTTTTAACCTGTTTGCTATCTTTAGATTCTATTTCTTCTTAAAGATAGACTTTCAGATTAATTCCCTTTGTATTTTTGACAAATTCATTCTTAAAGTGTGTTGCATTAAATAATGATAGATAAACTAAATAAATTTCACAAATGAAGTTTTGCTCGTTACTCTGGAAATTTCTAGATAATACAAGAAACTAAAACAGAACAATTGTTCAAGGAATTCACGTAAGTGAGGTTCAAAAGAACTCGAGGTGATTCTTTCTTTAATTCGAAATGATGATTAGACAAATCAAACGATTCGATCCTAAGAGAGGATCATCTTACAAACATTCTTGATGAGTCATAGCATTTGAAGAATGGTACAAACCCACGGGCTGAGTAAGAATGATATTTCGAGAGAAATAAGAATAAACTTCGACAAAGGAATGAGTAGCGATGTCTAGAATAGGGGTCATATTCATAAACATTTTGCATTATAACAGGTTTAATTAGGAGCATTTGACTCACTTTGATCATCGCATCCTAATCATTAGGCATGAACTCATATACATTATACAGGTTAAGTCCTTCAAGAGACAATGAAGATTGATGCGCCTTAAACCCTAAGCAGTAGGGTCATAGGCTAAAGCATAGCAGATCTGACCTTCAAGTATTTACACTGAAGCAGATCCAAGCAGATTTGGTATCTCTGTATTGTCAGAGAGCAGATCAAAGATGACAGATTTGGCATCTCTGTATTGTCAGAGAGCAGATCGAAGACATAGCTGATTTGCCTTTCACGTGTTTACATTGAAGCAAATCTAAGATGATTTGGCGTCTCTGTATTGTCAGAGAGTAGATCGAAGATGACAGATTTGGCATCTCTATATTGTTAGAGAGCAAATCAAAGATAGTAGATTTGGCATCTCTGTATTGTCAGAGAGCAGATCGAAGAACAGTAGATTTGGCGTCTCCGTACTCAAAGGGGAGTAGATCCAAGATGATTTGGCACCTTTGTATTCGACAGGGAGCAGATTCGAGATAATTTGGCGTCCTTACATTTGCAAGGAGCAGATCAAAGACATAGCAGATTTGGCTTTCACGTGTTTACGCTGAAGCAGATCTAAGATGATTTGGCGTCTCTGTATTGTCAGAGAGCAGATCAAAGATGACAGATTTGGCGTCTCTATATTGTCATAGAGCAAATTGAAGAAACAGATTTGGCGTCTCTGTATTATCAGAGAGCAAATCAAAGATAGCAGATTTGGCGTCTCTGTATTGTCAGAGAGCAGATCAAAGATAGCAGATTTGGAGGCTCTGTATTGTCAGAGAGCAGATCGAAGATAGGAGATTTGGTGTCTCTGTATTGTCAGAGAGCAGATCGAAGATAGCAGATTTGGCATCTCTGTAGTGTTAAAGAGCAGATTAAAGATAGCAGACTTGGCCACTTTGTATTGGCAGAGAACAGGTCGAAGATATCAACATGGCATCCCTGAGGTTGCAAGGAGCAGGTTGAAGATAGTAGATATTGCCTTCCTGAAGTTACAAGTGAAGCAAATTGAAGCTATCATATTTATGGTCCAATACCTCTGAAGTTGCAGATAGGTTGAAGACCATTTGAAGAAAAGATCTCAAAGACTGGGCCAGACCAGGCAAATTTGGTCCTTTTATAGTGTTTGCTCGATTCCTATTACACAGTAATGAGCAAAGAGAGGCAGCTGTAGCAGCCCAAATCTGCCCGGGCCCATAATTAAATAAGTAATAAATGAATGTTTATTTTTAAACAGTCCGTTTACAATAGCCCGTAGGCCCAAAAATCAGATACCTGAAACTACCTAGCTGACCCATTAACCCATAACCCAGAACCCAGTTACACCTAAGCCCAAATACCCAAGCCAGACCCAAATTAGTGAGGCCCAGTGCCTAAACTAAAATCTGGAAACCCTAGGGTTCCCAGAAGCTTCGCGCCACAATCAGTCCAAAAGTCATGCCCCTTCGACTTGTGTTCGTTTGTTTCACCCCGAGATTCTAGCCCCGAATCAACGCCGTGACTCCGGCCTCGCATCACGCCGTGATCTACGGCCGAATCAACGCTAGTGGTTTACTCTCCTCGATCACCTGCAAAAAAGAGAAAGAAAACATAGCAGAAAATGAAAACAGATAGGAGAAAAGAAATCAAAGATTTCTTTCTAAATGTAAATAGTTCATAGAAGGCTATAAAAGCCTCTTCACAAATCTGTACAAAGGACCGATTTTTTTTACAAAAGATAAAAGATATACAGATACATAAAAAAAAATTCAAAGCGGTTTCTTAAAAAGGTGATTAAAGTTTTATATTCATTATTTTTTAACGAGCATACGAATCTATTTTTTTAAAAAGCGGTAATATTAAAAGAGAAGAAGGTTACCGTGATTTACCTAAAAGCGAAGGCTTTTAGCCTTCTAAACCGCAGATGTGTATGGCGGCGCGCGTGCGTGCACAGGTAGTGCATCACGACCCAGTGGTCGAAGGTCGGAGGCCGGGGTCAGAGGGTTCCCATTTCTCCTTATTCAGAGGATTTTTAAAGATTTTTTTTAAAACTCGGGTTTCAAATGAATTTTGAGTTAAATTTTGGCTTATATAGCCTTACTCGAACGACGTCGTTTGGCTTGAAAAATAAGCCTCAAAACGGTGTCGTTTCATGGCTCAGGATCCGCGTGTTGACCCGATTACCCGGGGAGGATCCGTATGTTTTCGTAAAGTGGTTTAATCTCCCAATTAGTCCTCTCGCAATTATAATATTTATAATTTCATTTTATTTATTTTTTAATTTAGCTCTAATGTTTTAATTTTGTTTCAATTTAGTCCTCACAGTGATTTTAAAACGGTATTCGGGAAACGGTGTCGTTTTGAGATTAGGGCTAAATTGCCTAGTGAGTCCCTCTGGTTTAGCGAATCTTTTAGTTTGACTCCAAAATTTTAAATTTATTTATAATTAACCCTAAAATTTTAAAATTAAATGAAATTTAAGTTTTGTTTTATAAATTCAATATGTTTTAAATATTATATATATATTCTTTATATTATTTTATTTATATTATTTATAACATTATATACATTTTTTATAAATTTTATTATATGTTATTTATTCCATTTATATTTTATTATATATTTTTATATTATATATATTAATTACTTTTTTATTTGTTTATATGTAAATTTACTTAATATATCATTTTTATTATTTTATATTCTCATTTATTATATAGTTTATATCATTATATATGTATTTTGGTTTACAAATTTATTATATTTTATAAATTTTACCGTTTTACAGTTTTAAGGAAATCTCATTTATAAATTCTTTCAAACTTCTGATACTAAGGCAAAATTATTCAATTTGGTACCAATTTTGGGCGTTACGAGGGTGCTAATTCTTCCTCGTACGTAATCGACTCCCGAACCTATTTTCTCATAATTTCATAGACCAAAACGTTTTATAAAGTGATCCAATCACACTTTAAAAGATTGGTGGCGACTCCTATTTTCGTTTTTTTTAAAAACCTATTTTTTGAGGAGGTTTCGACAACTAGTAGGGGAATCTAGTATAGCTAATTCAATTTTGAGATACATGTGAATTTTTAACCATCAACATAACAAGTGCATACACCACTTAAAAAAATTAGAAATATAGGACGGCACACATAACAAATATGTGTGCCTGTAATGCATGTGTACTATATCCCATATCACATTTTCCATATGTTATTTTCTCCATATTATCGTCCAGGTGTTTGGTTTGGTGTGGACGTAACATTTCATTCCTAGTTTCAACGCAGAAACACATGTACGACATAATCATCTTTATTGAACCTTATTTTCGTGATCCGTTTAATGCCATTTAATAATTATAAAGGGAAGTATAAATGTGTGTCTTTGAATTAATATTCAGATTTGTAGTAATTAAAATTAATGCCAATTAAGCTGAAATATTGAATGTTCTAATTAAATTGAAATATTGAATGTTTTCTTTTATTGTAACGTATTCTAGTCTAATGTGGTTATAACACTTCCTATAAATGCCATTTTTTTCCATACAAATCTCGTTCGAAATTAATTTTATGAACCAAATTTAACTAGTAGCATCAAATCCACACAGTATGGCAAGCTTTATTGTTTATTCGGTACTAGTGGTTTTATTCTTAACTTGTGAGGCAGTAATGGCTACGAAGGAGAACGACCAAATTATTAAGGAAAATAATTGTGAAACTAAAATGGGTTTGCCCTGTGTTATAGAAGCTTTCACGAGTATTTTCAAGACAGGGAGTGTTTCTAACGAGTGTTGCGGTGAGATTGTTGTGTTGGGAAAAGTTTGCCACTCAGCATTAGTAAAGAGGACACTTGAAAATCCTCTATTCAAAGACCTAAACCCAACGACAATTATAGCGAAGAGCATTCAGACATGGAATAATTGCCTTGTCTTGATCGATTCACCATCTCCGTCTGCTTAAGGATGAAGGATTGCTTAAGCTAACAAATGGTTACTAGACGTAAGGGCCCAAAATTATTCGTTTGTCTGTATTTCTGATATTGTTCCGGAAGCTTCATTAAAATGTGTCTTTAAATTTAGCCCTAGTGAAACTATATTTAGTTGTACGAAAATTAAATGGTTCTATAGAAAGCCATTACTTAATACACTATGATTTTATACATGCCATTATTTTTAATTTTATAGCACTGGAACTCGGTAACCATCTCAAATCGAGCACTAGATATTGTTTCATATTGTTTAAATTGACACAAATAAGATTATTTTAAATATTAAGTTCATTTTGAATAATATGGAATTGGAATGTTCTAGCGTGGTGTAAAATTGAAACAATCTCGGTTCCTTGAAAGTCTTTATACAATTTAAATTCACATTACCTTGAAGGGAAAAATACCATGACTTCTCGAAGTTTTGAAAACACACATATCGTGCCACAAAATATCCTCCAAATGACATGCACTATAATTTGTAATAGTTCCTTGCCTATGGACTTATTTGTTTCATTTTCAAGTTTCACTCATTCGATACTAATCTAATAGTTATGACTTGTAATATCCCGAATTAGGGCCTAATCAAAATAGTGGTTTCGTGACCACAAATCTGAGATAGAGATAATTATTTTATAATTATTTTGATGTTTATGATATGATTGCATGATTCTGTGAAAATTTCGTGATGAAATCCTATGCCTAAAGTGCTTAGATTGAAATTAGGGACTAAATCGAATAATTTGTAAAACTTGCATTCTAGGAGTTTTTAGTATGAAATTGTTTTGGAATATTAGTGAGGAGGTCTTAAATAACAATTTGACCAATTTCCAAGTCTATGGACAAAAATTGGACATGGATGGAATTTTTGGAAAGTTTAGTAGTAAAGGCATTTTGGTCATTTAGTTATTAAAATGAATTAAAAACAAAATTAAAAGCCAATTTTTGTCCATCTTCTTCATTAGGCCGAAATTTCAAGGGTTCTCCATAGCTAGGGTTTGTTTCAAGCTTTCAAGATCCATAGTAAGTGATTCCAAGCCCCGTTTTTAATGTTCTTTACGTTTTTGGAATCCCAGTAGCTCGATTAAGCTTATACTAGCAATAATTCAACCTAGGGTTCATATTTGGAAAAATATCCATAGGTGAAATTTTTGTATTTTGGTATTTTATGATAGAAAATGAGGTTTTAAATTATGTTAGACAACTTGTACTACTCGGTTTTAAGCAAAAACGAGTAAAAGGGCTTAATCAGTAAAGATACCTAATAGTCATAAGTACATGTTAGAGTGTGAATTTGATGTTACCATAGAAGGGAAAAATGATCAGAATGTCATAAAACATAATAATAAGGGATGAAGTTTAATTCCCGAGCCTAGGGGCAAAAGTGTAATTATGCAAAAGTTTAGGGGCAAAAATGTAATTTTACTAAAGTTTGTATTAAATGCTGTTTTAATGAATGTTTGTATTAAATAAGATTAATTTAGCATTATAGATCAAGAGAAACGAGATTCAAGTCGCGATCGAGGGAAAAATAAAGTTTACGAAGAATAGGCTCGATTGCTAATAATTTTGTACTGAGGTAAGTTCATGTGTAAATGTAGTAACATAATTGTCATTTTAATTAACTTAATGATATTTATATGATATGATGATTATTATTATGAAATATTATGCTTTGTGGTTATTGTTGAGTAATATGCAAATTATGTTTAATACTTGTTAAATATGAATTGCTACCGAGTATCGGTTTTGATATTCCGTGGAAGACGGCAAAGATGTGTGATTGAGGAAAAAGCCCGTTTGAACCTTGGGAATAGATTAGAATACAAGTGACATGTCACTAGGATGGTTGAGTTCCAAACTCGTTGAGTTGAGTCCGAGTTCGTGAGATGTAACTAGGCATCCGAGCTCGTTGAGTTGAGTCCGAGTTCACTTATGGATGTGAACGCCCGAGCTCGTTGAGTTGAGTCCGAGTTCACTTATGGGCGGGTTACATGGTAGCTTGGCTACATAACTTCCGTAGGCTATTGAGTTTGTCTAGCTGCGGGTATGGCTCTTATGTTCATGAGATCCGCGTATTCGAATTATATTCCGATGTGTTCAACAGGTGAACCTTAAGTGAATAAGAAGAAGGCCTAAAATGAAGGTGACATGTTGGTATGTATGGTAATGAGAAAATTTGACAGGTATGTGCTTAAACCCTCGGGTTGAGATCTTGGTATGATGAAATCGTAGAAAGATATTAAATACAAATGAAATATGAATGTCTTGGTGTTGTTTATGCAAATAATGTTTTTGTGGGATGTGTGATTATGTTACTTGCTATTTGCATGTGAACTTACTAAGCATTTGTGCTTACTCCCTCCTTTTCTTTCATTGTAGTTTTGACAAGCCGGCTTGAGAATCGGGATAGGTCGAAAACTCATTCACACTACCCGAAGGCCTAAATTGGTAAAATGGCTTGTGTGTTTTGAATGTGGCATGTATGGCAAAATAGTCACTTTGTGTAAATGATCTTATGATATGGCTATGGTTTGGCAAGAAAAGGGTTTGTAAATGATTAGCCATTGGAATGGCCAATCTAAGTCATATTTGATGTTATGTATGTTTAAAATGATATTTAGTCCATGAAAATCCTTAGTAAAGTGAAATTTGCCATAAAACAGAATGTGGCAGCAGCAGTGATGTAAATTTGAAAAATCACTAAAAATAGTAGAAATGGAATTAAATGATGACTAAGTATTTAAATTGAATATTTATGAGTCTATTTTCATATGGATTGAACAAAACAGGTATATGAAATATATTTTATGAGATATTTGAATTTTTGTGATACAGGGCCAGAGTGATTTCTGGATCCCCTATTCTGACTTTAAAAATTCATAATAAATTGTAAAAAAAATAATTAGAAGTCATTCTTTATATGTACAGATTTATTATTGAGTCTAGTTTTAAGATAAATAAACTCATAGACATTTAAATTCTGTACAGAGAGATATTTGATTCGTAATACACAGAGGTAAGAGTAGTCGAACCCTAAAATAGGGGAGACTTTAACTAATAAACTGTACTAATTGGCTTGACCAAAAATTCTATAAAAAATTGGTAAATAAATATATGAGTCTAGTTTCAGGTAAAATTTACAGAATTGGATTTTGAGTTTTGAAACTCAAGATATAAATTTTTAAGCGACTATGATGCAGATTGCTAGCTTGACTGGAAATTTAAAAAAAAAATTGTTTGAGCGGTTTAAGTAATGAATTAAGTCTGTTAACACCTCGTGTTCGAATCCAGCGACGGTCTCGAGTACGGGGTGTTACATTTGGTGGTATCAGAGCAGGTTTAGTCTGTTCTCGGAGTAATGTGTTGTATGTACGAGTTTTGCTATCCATGCCATATATATAAATTATGATAGTGTGACGACTTCTGACCTTTTAAATGATTTTTTTATAGTAAATGGATCCCGATCCAGTTGCGGCTGATGTAGAGAGTAATGCACCAGCTCTGGCTGAAGGGGCGGTGCCAACTAAAAATCCACCTCCTACTGTTGGTCAAGCAGGAGGAGAAGGGGCTAGGGAAGCCTTTCTCCATATGATGAGTGCCTGGTATACTGAGTTTGTTCGTACGAACCCGAATGCACAACCTCCCCCACCTCCCCCGATTCCTCAACCTGTACCCCCGATGCCTCAAGGTGTAGATCTGATGAAATTTCACAAAACTCCAGTTGACAAAATCCGTAAACAAGGGGCCAAAGAATTCAGGGCATATATTGATGATGATGCCGAGAAAGCAGAGTTTTGGCTCGAGAATTCTATTCGAGTATTTGATGAATTGTCTTGTACACCTGAAGAATGCTTGAAATGTGCTATATCATTGTTGAGGATTCAAACTTATCATTGGTGGAAGACATTAACTTGATGAGTACCGAAAGAGAAAGTAACTTGGGAGTTCTTTCAAGAAGAATTTGGAAGAAATATATCGATGAAAGATTTATTGATCGAAGCGTAAAGAGTTTCTTGAATTAAAGCAGGAACATGATGATTCATTGAATACGAAAGGGAGTTTGTTAGGTTGAGTAAGTATGCTAGAGAATATATTCCTCTGAAGCTAAAATGTGCGAGACGATTTGAAGACGGACTCAATGAAGACATCAAAGTATTTGTTGGGATTCTTGAATTAAAAGAAATGGTAGTCTTGGTTGATCGAGCTTGCAAGGTGAAGAACTACTTAAAGAGAAGAAAAAGGTAGAGGCTGAGACTAGAAATTGGAAGAAAAGACCGACGAGCAGTTCATTCTCACAGCAATCGAGAAAATCTAGAAATATGAATCCTCGTTCGTGTTTTTATTTGGACAATCATATGGAAATTTTAAGAAGCAAAATGTGGGTCCTAAATCTCAGACTACTTCTGTAGCTAGTGTCGAAAATACGAGATTTGTTAAGCCCGAGTGCCAGCGGTGTGGCAGAAATCATTTTGGCCCATGTAGAGCGAATGGATGTTTTCGGTGTGGCTCTCCGGATCATTTTATTAGAGATTGCCCAGAGAGAGTTGAAATAAAAAAATTTCAGAGTGTAAAAGCCAGCGGTGCAGACTCGAGGGGAAGATATTCGAGAAAAGCTGGAAATGAAGCAAGCTAAATCTGAAGCAAGGGCTCCAGCTAGAACTTATGCTATAAAGGCACGTGAAGATGCTTCATCACCTGATGTGATTACTGGTATATTTTCTCTTTATGATATTAATGTTATTGCTTTGATTGATCCCGGTTCTACTCATTCATATGTATGCATGAAACTGGTGTTTAGTATGAATATCCATATTGAGAACACAGAATTTATGATTAGAGTGTCGAATCCGTTAGGCAAATGTGTGATAGTTGATAAAGTATGCAAGAAATGCTCTTTAATAATTCGGGGTCATTACTTTCCGACTGACTTGATGTTGTTGCCGTTTGATGAATTTGATGTTATTTTGGGTATGGATTGGTTGACATTGCATGATGCTATAATAAATTACAAAGAAAAGGTTATAGAATTAAAGTGTGAAAGTGGTAAAATTTTGCGGGTTGAACCAGACAAATCAGAGGCATTATCTAGTATGATTTCTTCAATTTCGGCTCAAAGATATTTGAGAAAGGGTTATGAAGCTTATTTGGCGTATGTAATTAATACAAAAGAAGTTGAAAAGAAAGTTGAATCAGTGCCGGTTGTGTGTGAATTTGCGGACGTATTTCCAGAAGAATGGCCGGGTTTGCCTCCAGTCAGGGAAGTAGAATTTGGTATTGATTTGATACATGGAACAGCTCCAATCTCAAATGCTCCATATAGAATGACACCAGCAGAGTTGAAAGAATTAAAGTCGCAGTTGCAAGAGTTGATTGATAAAGGCTTTGTGAGACCGAGTTTTTCACCTTGGGGTGCTCCAGTGTTATTTATGAAAAAGAAGGATGGTTCTATGAGGTTGTGTGTTGACTATCGGTAGTTAAACAAGGTGACAATCAAAAACAAGTATCCGTTGCCAAGAATTGATGATTTATTTGATCAGCTAAAAGGAGCGACATGGTTTTCAAAGATTGACTTGAGATCTGGGTACTACCAATTATGCGAGTAAAAGAGTCGGATGTGCCTAAAAGCGCTTTTAGAACAAGGTACGGTCATTATGAATTTTTAGTTATGCCATTCGGGTTGACAAATGCTCTCTTTGTGTTTATGGATTTAATGAATCGCATATTTCGGCCATACTTGGACAAATTTGTTGTGGTGTTTATAGATGATATTTTAATTTATTCAAAAGATGAGACAGAGCATGCTGAGCATTTGAGGATAGTTTTGCAAACTTTGAGAAATAAGCAGTTATATGCCAAGTTTAGTAAAAGTGAATTTTGGCTTCGAGAAGTTGGATTTTTGGGTCATATTATTTCAGGTGATGGTATACGGGTTGATCCTAGTAAGATTTCAGCCATTGTTGATTGGAAACCACCGAAAAATGTAACCGAGGTTAGAAGTTTCTTGGGGCTAGCTGGGTATTATCAGCAGTTTGTAAATGGATTTTCTATAATTGCTGCTCCTATGACTAGACTACTCCGAAAGAATGTTAAATTTGAATGGACGAAAGAATGTCAACAAAGTTTTGATGAATTGAAAAAGTTATTAACTGAAGCACCAGTGTTGGTACAACCCAAATTAGGTAAAGAATTTGTGGTGTATAGTGATGCTTCTCGAAATGGCTTAGGATGTGTACTTATGCAAGAAGGAAAAGTGGTGGCTTATGCTTCGAGCCAGTTAAAATCTCACGAAAGAAATTATCCGACTCATGATTTGGAATTGGCTGCTATAGTGTTTGCTTTGAAGATTTGGCGACATTATTTGTATGGTGAAAAGTGCCGAGTATATACCGACCACAAAAGTCTTAAATACTTAATGTCACAAAAAGATTTGAATTTGAGACAGCGAAGACGGTTGGAGTTATTGAAAGATTACGAGCTTGTTATTGACTACCATCCGGGAAAAGCGAATGTGGTTGCTGATGCTTTGAGCAGAAAGTTATTGTTTGCTTTGAGAGCTATGAACACTTGGTTAAAGGTATCAGATGATGGTTCGATTCTAGCAGAGTTAAGAGCAAGACCGATGTTTTTACAAGAGATATGTGAAGCTCAGAAAAATGACCAAGATTTGCAAGCCAAGAGAAAGCAGTGTGAAGCTGATACAGGATCAAATTTCAGAATTAGTTCTGATGATTGCTTGATGTTTAAAAATCGGATTTGTGTACTAAAAAATGATGAGTTGATTCAAAAGATTTTGCATGAAGCACATAATGGTTGCTTGGCAGTTCACCCGGGCAATACGAAAATGTATAATGACTTGAAGAAAATGTATTGGTGGAATGGAATGAAAAGAGATATCTCCGAGTTTGTATCAAAGTGCTTAATTAGTCAACAAGTGAAAGCTGAACACCAAGTACATTCAAGATTACTCTAGCCTATCATGGTTCCTGAATGGAAATGGGATCGGATTACTATGGATTTTATATCAGGGTTGCCGTTAACTCCGGGGATGAAAAATGCCATCTGGGTAATAGTTGACAGATTGACTAAATTAGCTCATTTTATTCTGGTACATATGGATTATTCTCTTAATAAGTTTGCTGAATTGTATATCCGTGAGATTGTTAGACTTCATGGAACACCTTTGTCAATCATTTCGGATAGAGATCCGAGATTTACTTCACGGTTTTGGCAAAAGTTGCAAGAGGCATTAGGTACAAAGTTAAATTTCAGCACTGCCTTTCATCCACAAACTGATGGACAATCAGAGAGAGTAATTCAGATTCTTGAAGACATGCTCAGATGTTGCGTATTGGAATTTCAAGGTAGTTGGGAAAGGTTTTTACCGTTGGTAGAATTTGCTTATAATAATAGTTATCAGACGAGTTTGAAGATGGCACCTTATGAAGCTTTGTATGGACGTAAATGTCGCACACCTTTGTATTGGACAAAGCTTAAGGAAAATCAGATTTACGGGGTTGATCTAGTTAAGGAAACAGAAGAGAAAGTAAAAGTCATCAGAGATTGCTTGAAAGCAACTTCAGACAGACAAAAATCGTATGCAGATTTGAAGAGAAAAGAGATTGAATATCAAGTTGGTGACAAAGTGTTTTTGAAAGTATGCCCGTGGAAGAAAGTTCTCAGACTTGGCAAGAAAGGCAAATTAAGTCCACGTTTTATTGGACCGTTTGAGGTGATTGAGAGAGTTGGACCAGTAGCTTATCGGTTATCATTGCCATCTGAATTGCAGAAGATGCATGATGTATTCCACGTATCTATGCTACGTCGGTATCGTTCAGATCCTTCACATATAATTTCACGGACAGAAATTGAGCTACGGCCGGATATGACTTACGAAGAAGAACCGATTAAGATTTTAGCTCGAGAGGTCAAGCAACTAAGAAACAAAAGTGCCGCTCTCGTGAAAGTATTGTGGCAAAAGCATGGAGTAGAGGAAACTACATGGGAACCTGAAGAAACTATGAGAAACCAATACCCACACCTGTTTACTGGTAAGATTTTCGAGGACGAAAATCCTTAAAGGGGGGAGAGTTGTAATATCCCGAATTAGGGCCTAATAAGAATAGTGGTTTTGTGACCACAAATTCGAGATAGAGATAATTATTTTATAATTATTTTGATGTTTATGATATGATTGCATGATTGTGTGAAAATTTCGTGATGAAATCCTATGCCTAAAGTGCTTAGATTGAAATTAGGGACTAAATCGAATAATTTGTAAAACTTGCATTCTAGGAGTTTTTAGTATGAAATTGTTTTGGAATATCAATGAGGAGGTGTTAAATAGCAATTTTACCAATTTCTAAGTCTATGGACAAAAATTGGACATGGATGGAATTTTTGGAAAGTTTAGTAGTAAGGGCATTTTGGTCATTTAGTTATTAAAATGAATTAAAAACAAAATTAAAAGCCAATTTTTGTCCATCTTCTTCATTAGGCCGAAATTTCAAGGGTTCTCCATAGCTATGGTTTGTTTCAAGCTTCCAAGCTCCATAGTAAGTGATTCCAAGTCCCGTTTCTAATGTTCTTTACGTTTTTGGAATCCCGGTAGCTCAATTAAGTTTATGCTAGCAATAATGCAACCTAGGGTTCATATTTGGAAAAATACCCATAGGTGAAATTTGTGTATTTTGGTGTTTTATGATATAAAATGAGGTTTTAAATTATGTTAGAAAACTTGTACTACTCGATTTTAAGCAAAAACGAGTAAAAGGGCTTAATCGGTAAAAATACCTAATAGTCATAACTACATGTTAGAGTGTGAATTTGATGTTACCATAGAAGGGAAAAATGATCAGCATGTCATAAAACATAAGAATAAGGGATGAAGTTTAATTCTCGAGCCTAGGGGCAAAAGTGTAATTATGAAAAAGTTTAGGGGCAAAAATGTAATTTTGCCAAAGTTTGTATTAAATGCTGTTTTGATGAATGTATGTATTAAATAAGATTAATTTGGCATTATAGATCAAGAGAAACGAGATTCAAGTCGCGATCGAGGAAAAATAAAGTTTCTGAAGAATAGGCTCGATTGCTAATAATTTTGTACCGAGGTAAGTTCATGTGTAAATGTAGTAACATAATTGTCATTTTAATTAACTTAATGATATTTATATGATATGATGATTATTATTATGAAATATTATGCTTTGTGGTTATTGTTGAGTAATATGCAAATTATGTTTAATACTTTTTAAATATGAATTGCTACCGAGTATCGGTTTCGATATTCCGTGGAAGACGGCAAAGATGTTTGATTGAGGAAAAAGCCCGTTTGAACCTTGGGAATAGATTAGAATACAAGTGACATGTCACTAGGATGGTTGAGTTCCGAACTCGTTGAGTTGAGTCCGAGTTCGTGAGATGTAACTAGGCATCCGAGCTCGTTGAGTTGAGTCCGAGTTCACTTATGGATGCGAACGCCCGAGCTCGTTGAGTTGAGTCTGAGTTCACTTATGGGCGGGTTACATGGTAACTTGGCTACATAATTTCCGTAGGCTATTGAGTTTGTCTAGCTACGGGTATGGCTCTTATGCTCATGAGATCCGCGTATTCGAATTATATTCCGATGTGTTCAACGGGTGAATCTTAAGTGAATAAGAAGAAGGCCTAAAATGAAGGTGACATGTTCGTAAGTGTGGTAATAAGAAATTTTGACAGGTATGTGCTTAAACCCTCAGGTTGAGAACTTGGTATGATGAAATCGTAGAAAGATATTAAATACAAATGAAATATGAATGTCTTGGTGTTGTTTATGCAAATAATGTTTTTGTGGGATTGTGTGATTATGTTACTTGCTATTTGCATGTGAACTTACTAAGCATTTGTGCTTACTCCCTCCTTTTCTTTCATTGTAGTTTTGACAAGTCGGCTTGAGAATCGAGATAGGTCGAAGACTCGTTCACACTACCCGAACGCCTAAATTGGTAAAATGGCTTGTGTGTTTTGAATGTGGCATGTATGGCAAAATACTCACTTTGTGTGAATGATCTTATGATATGGCTATGGTTTGGCAAGAAAAGGGCTTGTAAATGATTAGCCATTGGAATGGCCAATCTAAGTCATATTTGATGTTATGTAAGTTTAAAATGATATTTAGTCCATGAAAATCCTTAGTAAAGTGAAATTTGCCATAAAATAGAATCTGGCAGCAGCAGTGATGTAAATTTGAAAAACCACTAAAATAGTAGAAATGGAATTAAATGATGAGTAAGTATCAAAATTGAATATTTATGAGTCTATTTTCATATGGATTGAACAAAACAGGTATATGAAATATATTTTATGAGATATTTGAATTTTTGTGAAACAGGGCCAGAGTGATTTCTAGATCCCCTGTTCTGACTTTAAAAATTCATAATAAATTGTAAAAAAATAATTAGAAGTCATGCTTTATATGTGCATATTTCTTATTGAGTCTAGTTTTAAGATAAACAAACATAATAGACATTGAAATTCTGTACAGAGAGATATCTGATTCGTAATACACAAAGGTTAGAGCAGTCGAATCCTGAAATAGGGGAGACTTTAACTAATAAACTGTACTAATTTGCTAGACCAAAAATTCTAGAAAAAAATTAGTAAATATATATATGAGTCTAGTTTCAGGTAAAATTTATGGAATTGGATTTTGAGTTTCGGAACTCAAGATATGAATTTTTAAGCGACTATGACGCAGATTGCTAGCTTGACTGGAAATTAAAAAAAAAAATTGTTTGAGCGGTTTAAGTAATGAATTAAGTCTGTTAACACCTCGTGTTCGAATCCGGAGACGGTATCAGGTACGGGGCGTTACATGACTACTTTCATTTTCGTAGAGTAGAGGCAATCTTGAAATCCTCATCGAAAGTGCTGTAACGATTCAAAGTCTTAACTTGATTTCCTTATTCCTCTTTCTTTTGATTACATGTTTTTGTCAACATCGAGAATGAAAATCCAAATATGTCGGCAACGTACGTCCCACATTCTCCCTATTAAAAAAGGTTCAATTTATATAAAAACTTAATTCTGTTCATTATTTGGGCAATACCTACGACATTTACTGAAATTTAACGTCATTTGTTGTTTCCAATCTAACTCTTCAAGAGAATTTTTCATTTTCCATGTTCCATTACTTATTCCACTAAAAGCTTCCATTCATATTTTACAAAAATTGGGCCAGAAAGCTTACACCTAAAAAGTTAACGTAGAACGAATAAGACAATAACCGAATTGGAGTCCCACGGTAAAGACATACATGGACTTAATTTAAGAACAGGAAATATTTTTGATGAATTAATTTTTAATTTCAATCATTTAGTTGCCATTTTCCGTTTTACAAATAAGATAAGTGTGATAAAAACTTGTTAACAACAACAAGGTTATAAGATTTTACGCTTCCCATAACTATTTCTAAATTGTCCCACATACATATCACTGGTAGGGGAATCTCGAATAGCTCATTCAATTTTCAGATACACCTGAATTTTTAACCATCAACATAACAAGTGCATACACAACTTAAAAAAATTAGAAACATAGGACGGCACACATAACGAATATGTGTGCCTGTAATGCATGTGTACTATATCACATATTGCTTTTTCCATATGTTGTTTTCTCCATATTATCGTCCAGGTGTTTGGTTTGGTGTGGACGTAACAATTCAATCCTAGTTTCAACGCAGAAACCCATGTACGACATAATCATCTTTATTGAACCTTATTTTTGTGATTCGTTTAATGCCATTTAAGAATTATAAAGGGAAGTATAAATGTGTGTCTTTGAATTAATATTCAGATTTGTAGTAATTAAAATTAATGCCAATTAAGCTGAAATATTGAATGTTCTAATTAAATTGAAATATTGAATGTTTTCTTTTATTGTAACGTATTCTAGTCTAATGTGGTTATAACACTTCCTATAAATGCCATTTTTTTCCCCTACAAATCTCGTTTGAAATTAATTTTACGAACCAAATTTAACTAGTAGCATCAGATTCGCGCAATATGGCAAGCTTTAATGTTTATTCGGTACTAGTTGTTTTATTCTTAACTTGTGGGGCAGTAATGGCTTCGAAGGAGAACGACCGGATTATTAAGGAAAATAATTGTGAAACTAAAATGGGTTTGCCCTGTGTTATAGAAGCTTTCACGAGTACTTTGAAGACAGGGAGTGTTTCTAACAAGTGTTGCGGCGAGCTTGTTGTGTTGGGAAAAGTTTGCCACTCAACATTAGTAAAGAGGACACTTGAAAATCCTCTATTCAAATACCTAAACCCAACGACAATTATAGCGAAGAGCATTCAGACATGGAATAATTGCCTTGTCTTGATCGATTCACCATCTCTGTCTGCTTAAGGATAAAGGATTACTTAAGCTAACAAATGGTTACCAGACGTAAGGGCCCAAAATTGTTCATTTGTCTTTATTTCTGATATTGTTCCGGAAGCTTCATTAAAATGTGTCATTAAATTTAACCCTAGTGAAATTATATTTAGTTGTACGAAAATTAAATGGTTCTATAGAAAGCCATTACTTAATAGACTATGATTTTATACATGCCATTATTCTTAATTTTATAGCACTAGAACTCGGTAACCATCTCAAATCGAGCACTAGATATTTTTTCATATTGTTTAAATTAACACAAATAAGATTATTATAAATATTAAGTTCATTTCAATAATATGGAATTGGAATGTTCTAGCGTGGTGTAAAATTGAAACAATCTCCGTTCCTTGAAAGTCTTTATTCAATTTAAATTCACATTACCTTTAAGGGAAAAATACCTTGACTTCTCGAAGTTTTGAAAACACACATATCGTGCCACAAAATTTCCTCCAAATGACATGCACTATAAATTGTAATAGTTCCTTGCCTATGGACTCGTTTGTTTCATTTTCTAGTTTCACTCATTCGATACTAATCTAATAGTTATGACTACTTTCGTTTCCGTAGAGGAGAGGCAATCAATCCTCGTCGAAAGTGCTGTAACGATTCAAAGTCTTAACTGGATTACCTTATTCTTCTTTCTTTAGATTACATGTTTTTGTCAACATCGAGAATGAAACTCCAAATATGTCAGCAACGTACGTCCCACATTCTCCCTAATAAAAAAGGTTCAATTTATATAAAAACTTAATCCTATTCATTATTTGGGCAATACCTACGACAGTTACTGAAATCTAACGTCATTTGTTGTTTCCAATTTAACTCTCTAAGAGAATTTTTCATTTTCCTAGTTCCATTACTTATTCCACTAAAAGCTTCGATTCATATTTTAGAAAAATTGGGCCAGAAAGCTTACACCTAAAAAGTTAACGTAGAACGAATAAGACAATAACCGAATTGGAGTCCCACAATAAAGACATAGAAGGACTTAATTTCAGAAGGGGAAATATTTTTGATGAATTAATTTTTAATTTCAATCATTTAGTTGCCATTTTCCATTTTACAAATTTACAAAAAATATACAATATACAAAAAATATATAATAGATGATAATAATATGAAATAATATATTGCTAAAATGTAAAATAATATAATAATATAAAAATATAAATATTATGTAACAAAAATATAATATAATAAATAATAAATGATGATATATGTTAAAATATATATTAATATGATATTAGAAAAATCATGAAGTAGTATGATAAGATATAATATAGATATAAGTAAATAATAATATACAAATATAATACTTAATAATAATTTCAAAATAACATTTACTAAATATATAATAATAAGAAAATTAATATATATATATAAGGATTAATACATAATAAATATCAGGTAAAAATAATCGTATAACTAAAATATATAGGTTTAAAAACATATATAGGATTAAATTTAAAATTTTATAAAATTAAAAGGGCGAAATTAGAAAGATAAAACTGAATCAGGGATTTAAATGAAACGTGTGCAACAGGTTAGGGACTCATTGGGCAAAATACCCTATTCCCAAGGAACAACGTCGTTCTGTATCTACCCTAAAATGGCCCTAAAGACTAAATCGAATTGGAAGACAAAATTCTGGGCCAAATTAAAAATAAATTAGATTTAAATAAAAAACAGAAGGACCAATTGGGACATTTCCCCAAATATCGAAAACACGCGGATCCTCCCCAGGTTACGGGTCAACACGCTGATCTTGAGGCCTTGAAACGACGCCGTTTTATGCTTATTGAATTAAATTAAAACGATACCGTTTTATCTAGGTTATATAAGCCTAATTTAAAGCTTTGAAATCATTTTATTACTCTGTCTTAAAAAAAATTTATAACTCTCTGTAGAGAAGTAAAGAAAGGTTCTGGCTCCAGCCTTTAGCCACCGGACTGCTCTAGCCCACGCACTGCACGTGCCGTCGTACACGAAGGTTCAAGGGGCTAAAAGCCTTCGCTTTTCTTGGTAAGTCACAGGTAACCTCTTTTTTTTAGATTATGTAACAGTTTATTGCCAAAGATCGATTTGTATGCTTTTTTTTTTAAAATAAAATAAAATAATAGAATATATATAAAAAAACTTGAATCACCTTTCGACGAAACTACTTGAACTTTTTCTTTATGAATATGTGTATGTATTTTTTTCTCTGAAAATAATCCCTTTTACAATGAAAGTATTCGGCTTTTATAGCCTTTTTGTAAATGCTTTACAGTTTTAGAAGGAAATCTTTGATTTCTTTCCCTATTTCTACTATCGTGTATTCTGTTGTTTGTTTCCTCTTTTGTTCGCAGATAAACCGCGAGGATCTTGCTCGATTACTGACGTCTTCATGCTGAATGAGTCAATGCCGTATCGTAGTGCAAGGAGATCTGATGATTCCGGCGTGATTTGTGCATTGATGGTGGCACGATGTATGATGACAGAGCTGAAAAATCACGGCGTGCTTGGTGGCGACGATCGGGCCGTTGAATCTGCGCGAGATGAAAGGCCACGTCGCTTGGAGTGCCCGAAGCTTCCAGAAACTCCTTGCAACGCTGAGTTCTCCGGAAACCCTAGGGTTTCCTTGTCTGTTTTTTACCGTTTTGGGGCTTTTGGGCCACTTTAGTCCTGGGTCTGTTATTTGAGTTTGGGTGTAACTGGGTTTGGTTTAAGTTGGGCTATGGGTGTATTTGGGTACTTGGGTAGTGGGCTAGTTGGGTTTTAATTCTTTTGGACTCTGTATATGGACTTTTAATAGACTTTTAAAATAAATAAATACTTATTTATTTAACCTTTATTCTATTTTTAGCCCGGTCAAATTTGGGCTACTACAGTTGCCCCTCTTTGCTTATTGATGTGTAACAGGAATCGAGCAAAGACTCATAGAAAGACCAAATTTGTCCGGCCTTATCGGATCATGGCCCTTAATCTGCTCATTTGCAAACTCAAGACTGTCATGTTGATGTCTTCGATCTGCTCTCCGTTGAACACAGAGACGCCAAATCTGCTTCTTTGATTTGTTCCCTGACCATACAGAGATGCCAAATCATCTTAGATTTGCTTCAGCGAAAGCCAAATCAGCTATATCTTTGATTTGCTCCTTATAAGCGCAAGGATTTTAAATCATCCTGGATCTATTTGAGAACATCTGAGAGTCAAATCTGCTATGTCCTCGATTTGTTCCTTGTAAACACAAGAATGCCAAATCATCTTGGATCTACTTCAGTATAAACATCTGAAGATTAGATCTGCTGTGTGTCTGCCCTCCGCCGAATATGGAGACGCCAAACTTTGATTTGTTCTCTGACAATACAAAGATGCCAAATCATCTTAGATTTGCTTCAACGTAAACATGTGAATGCCAAATCAGCTATGTCTTCGATTTGTTCCTTGTAAGCACAAGGATGCCAAACCATCTTGGATCTATTTGAGAACATCTGAGAGTTAAATCTGCTATGTCCTCGATTTGTTCCTTATAAGCACAAGGATGCAAAATCATCTTGGATCTACTTCAGTATAAACATCTGAAGGCTAGATCTGCTATGTGTCTGCCCTCCGTCGAATATGGAGATGCCAAACTTCGATTTGTTCTCTGTCAATACAGAGATGCCAATCATCTTAGATTTGCTTCAACGTAAACACGTGAAAGCCAAATCAGCTATGTTTTTGATTTGTTCCTTGTAAGCACAAGGATGCCAAACCATCTTGGATCTTATTTGAGAACATATAAGAGTCAAATCTGCTATGTCCTCGATTTGTTCCTTATAAGCACAAGGATGCCAAATCATCTTGGATCTACTTCAGCATAAACATCTGTAGGCTAGATCTGCTATGCTGCAGCCTATTACCCTACTGCTTAGGGGATTAAGGCGCGCCATCTTTGATAACCTGTAGAATGATTATGCCTAATAATTAGGATGCTATGATCGAAGTAAGTCGAATGTTCCTAATTAAACATGCTATGATGCAAAAATGTTATGAATATGACCCCTATCCTAGACGTCATCACTCATTCCTTCAAAGTATTACTCTTGCTCAGCCTGTAGGCCTGTACCCTTCCTCAAATGCTATGATCCACCGAGGACGTCTGCAAATTAATCTTCCCTAGAATTGAATCTTTGGTTTTGTCCATTTTCCTTTTGGACTGGAAGAAAGAAATTCCTCGCGTTCCTTCGTTCCTTACTTATATGAATTTCTTGAACAATTGTCCTGTTTTAGTTTCTTGTATTATCTAGAAATTCCAAAGTAATGTGCAAAACTTCGTTTGTGAAGATATTTTAGTTCATCTATCATTATTTCAATGCAACATACTTAAAGAATAATGGAAGATGAATAAATCTTTTAAGGATAATTGGATTTGAATGAATTGTCAAAAATATAAAGGAAATAAATCTGACAGCATATCTTTGAGAAGAAATAGAATCTAAAGATAGCAAACAGGATAAAAGTTAGATGCTCCAGATATCGTCGCTTGAGCGTCTATACACCATCTCCATGAAATCTTTCTTGAGTTCGACATGTGTTTAAAGGATCCAAAGTACTTTGTTGATGCCCCAATATGTGACATGTTTCACTCTTTGATGGAGTCAGATATAGCAAGATTGTTGTATGCCCTTCAAAATTTGAGCTGCCCTTTCGAGTTTTCAACTCAAAATCCCTTTGGTCACAAAGTGCCCTTTGCGGGTTTTCACCCAGGATTCTCCTCTCCTTTAGACAAAGTACTTTTTGACTGAGTTTGAGTTCACTGGGTTGGGTAGACTCTTCCCATCCATTTCTGTCAAAATCAATGCTCCTCCAGAGAAAGCCTTCTTCACGACGTATGGCCCCTCCTAATTTGGCATCCATTTTCCTCTAAAGTCCTTCTAAATAGGAAGGATCGTCTTTAGCACCAGGTCACCCTCATGGAATTCCCTTGGACGAACCTTTTTATCATAAGCTCGCATCATATGCTTCTGATACATCTGACCATGTCAGATGGCTCTCAGCCTCTTTTCCTCAATCATGTTTAACTGGTCATATCGGGATTGAACCCATTCAGCTTCATCTAACCTTATCTCTGTCAAAATTTGGAGAGAAGGTATTTCTACTCCAATAGGCAACACTGCTTCCATCCCATAAACTAACGAGAATGGGGTTGCCCCAGTAGAGGTTTTGACAGATGTTTGATAGGCCAGGAGTGCAAACGGTAACTTCTCATGCCAATCTCTATAGGTCTCAGTCATCTTTCCCACTATTTTCTTAATGTTCTTGTTGGCGGCCTCCACTACCCCGTTCATTTTTGGATGATAGGGAGAATAATTGTGATGTTTGATCTTGAACTGGTCACAAACCTATGCTATCATTTTGTTGTTTAGGTTCAATGTATTGTCGGATATGATCTTCTCAGGCATTCCATACCGACAAATAATTTCTTTCTTCAAAAATCGACTTACAGCTGACTTAGTAACATTCGCATAAGAAGCAGCCTCTACCCATTTTGTAAAGTAGTCAATTACAACGAAGATAAACCGATGTCCATTCGAAGCTTTCGGCGATATTGGTCCAATGACATCCATGCCTCACATGGAGAAGGGCCATGGAGAAGTCATGACATGTAAAGGTAAAGGTGGTACATGAATTTTGTCTCCATAAATCTAACACTTATGGCATTTCCTGGCATATTTTATACAGTCCCCTTCCATGGTGGCCCAATAATAGCCAAACCTCATGATTTACCTTGCCATCGTGAACCCATTTGCATGCGTCCCACATACACCTTCATGAACTTCTAAAATTAGCTTAGCTTCCACAGCATCAACACATCTCAAAAGTATTTGGTCTTTCTTTCTCTTGTACAGGATATCCCCATCCATGACATAGTCACAAGCTAACCTTCTCAAAGTTCATTTGTCATTTTCAGTTGCCTGTTCTGGATATTTACGATCTCTTACATATCGCAATATATCCTGATACCAAGGGTTATCATCCTTTTCTTCCTCTTCAATGTTACAACAGCTAGCAGGAGCCTCATAGACACTCATTTGAATTGGTATCACCTCTTCCTCTTTATTTGCCTTAATCATTGAGGCCAAGGTTGCTAAAGCATCTTCCATCTGATTTTCGTCTCGTGGGAGATAATTAAAAGTGATGTCATCAAACTCCTCAAGTAACCCCAAAACTACCTTTCGGTAATTAATCAATTTAGAGTCCCTTGTCTCCCATTTGCCTCTAAGTTGATAAATTACCAATGCAGAATCCCCATATACTTCTAGGGTTTTTATACCTTGCTCTATGGCTGCTTGAAGTCCCATGATGCATGCTTCATACTCAGCCATATTATTCGTGCAATCAAAATCTAACTTGCACATAAATGGGTAATGATAACCTTTAGGGGATACCAAGACTGCCCCAATTTCGTTTCCAACTGTATTAGAAGCCCCATCAAAATTAAGCCTCCATGAAGAATCTTCGGTCATTGCTATACACATTAGCTCCTCATTTGGAAAATCAAAGTTCAATGGCTCATAATCCTCTAGAGCTCTACTGGCCAAGAAGTCAGCTACCGCACTTCTTTTTATAGCCTTCTGACTTACGTAGACTATATCAAACTCTGAAAGCAAAATTTGCCTTCTCGTCATTCTCCTATTTAGAGTCGTTGACTCCATCATGTATTTCAATGGATCCAGCTTTGAGATGAGTGAAGTGGTATGGTATAACATGTGCTGTCTTAATCTTTGAGTGGTCCAAATCAGCGCACAACACAACTTTTCAATTGGTGAATATCTCATTTCACAGTCAGTGAATTTTTCATTGAGATAATAAATTGCCTTCTCCTTTTTCCCCGACTCGTCATGTTGACCAAGCACACATCCCATAGAATTACTGAACACTGACAAATATAGTATTAACGGTTTATCTGGGCTCGGTGGGGATAATACCAGAGCATTCAACAAAGACTGTTTGACCTTTTCAAAAGCATTCTGGCATTCCTCATCCCAAGTACCTTGATTGTGTTTTCTGAGGAGGCGAAAGATAGGATCACATTTCTCGGTCAGTTGTGAAATGAACCGAGCGATGTAATTCAACCTTCTTAGGAATCCTCGAACTTCCTTCTGAGTACGTGGTGGAGGTAACTCTCGTATGGCTTTCACCTTTTCTGAGTCGACTTCAATTCCCTTTACACTGACTACGAAGCCTAATAACTTTCCCGATCTAGCTCCAAAGGTACACTTTGCTGGATTGAGCTTCAACTGAAATTTTCTCAACCTCAAGAATAGTCTTCTTAAGACCTCAATGTGCTCTTTTTCTGTACATGACTTGGCAATCATATCATCAACATACACCTCAATATCCTTATGCATCATGTCGTGAAACAAGTTCACCATGGCTCGTTGGTATGTTGCCCCTACGTTCTTCAGTCCAAACGGCATTACTTTGTAAAAAAAGGTGCCCCACAGGGTTATGAAGGTAGTTTTATCCATGTCCTCTGGATGCATCTTTATCTGATTGTATCCTGAGAAGCCATCCATGAAGGAGAACAACGAATATCCCGCTGTGTTGTCTACTAAAGTGTCAATGTGTGGCAAAGGAAAATTATCCTTTTCAAATCTCTGTAATCAACACACATTTGTACCTTCCTATCCTTCTTAGAAACAGGCACAATGTTAGCTACCCATTCGGAGTACTTCACTTCTTGCAAGAATCCTGCGTCAAACTGCTTCTTGACTTCATCCTTTATTGTCAGAACAATATCTGGCCTCCTTCTTCGTAACTTCTGTTGGACTGGCTTACAATCCTGTCTTATCGAAAGACGATGTACTACAATGTTAGTACTCAATCTGGGCATATCCTGATATGACCAGGCGAAGATATCTTTGAACTCTCAAAGTAACTCAACCAGACCATGCCTTGTGTCCTTGGTAATCAGTGTTCCAATTTTCAACTCCTTCCCTTCCTCTAGGGCTATATTCTTTATTGCCTCTTTCTCATGTGGCATGATTTGTTTCTCCTCTTGTTTTGCCATTCTTAACAGATCGAGAGATACATCACAATCTTGAACATCTTCAAAATCCTAGGGTTCCTCTCAACACATGTCTTGCTCGCAAGAGAAATCAGAAGCGGCAGTATCAGTGCTCATATCATTGATATCTAGGGACCTGTGGGGGTATGAAAGAATATACAAAGAATGAATGAATCTAAGAATGATTGTTTTTGTGCTATGAATAAAAGAATAAGAATTGCCAAAATTTAAAGGAATATTGGTTGATAAAAAGTGAAACAATACTCGTTTAAATTGATAAAAGTTATATTTTATTTAAATAATAATAGATGAACATAAGCCTATTTTCACAAATGTAATCTTACTACTCCTAGGCCTTAGAGTAATAGACATGTTTCGAGAATTACTCTGAAAAATTCCTAAAGACTACAGGAAGGTCCTCCGCAGTCTAATTGTTCAGAGAACTCCCCCGTTCCTAAGGACGAATGCCCTCAAGGTTTTCTTGCTCCAATCTCTCATTATGTATAGCATTGATCTGATGACTTTCTTCCATCAATAATCCTCCTGACGTAAAGGATTTGGATATAGGTGGGAATATCATTAGTTCCCACTCCACTTCTCCTCCGTTCAAATGCGCCTTTCTTCTTGCTTGGCGCTTCTCAATCTCTTGCCTCTTGTGCTTATGGTCTGGCTTAAAGCCCAAACCAAAGTAACCTTTCTTCTCTATCAGTTTTGGGATTTGAATCCCTCCTTGTAACTGTCTTCCTAGTCCTTTTCCCAGTGATGCTCCCCTCCCCATCATCATTTGCAGGGCCATCTTTGTAGCTACAGACATTTTGGGTACTGGCACCTCGCTTCCTTCCAAAATGAAGGTTGCGTTAATGATTTCTAAAGAACGGAAAGAGCACTCAATAGCCTCTTCATTTACCTCGACATAAAGGGCATTGCTAGTGACTGTTGCTATAATGTCCTCCTCCACATTGATGTTTATTAACCGTCCATCTGTCACTAATTTCAATTTTTGGTGCAATGAGGAGAGCACCGCTCCTACCGAGTGTATCCATGGTCTCCCCAATAAACAATTAGAGGAGGGTTTGATATCCATCACCAAGAAATCAACTTCATATGTATTTGGCCCAATTTTCAAAGGGATATCAATTCGTCCCATCACTTTCCTTTCGGTTCCATCGAAGGCTCTTACCACATTGTGACATGTCTTCATATGCGAACTGCCAATGGGTAATCTGTTCAATGTGGATAATGGAAGGACGTTCAAAGTAGACCCATTATCAACGAGTACACTTGGAAGCGTGTATCCTTTGCATCGAGTAGTGATGTGCAAGGCTTTGGTTGACCCTATACCCCCAGGTGAAATTTCATCATCATTGAAGTAGATGAAATTGTCAGCACTGATATTATTCACTAATCGATCCAACTTGTTAACGGATATGTCGTGGGTGACATACATTTCGTTAAGTACCTTCAACAATGCATCCTGATGCACCTCAGAACTCAGAAGTAGGGCTAATACTGATATACGTGCTGGCTGCTTACGCAACTACTCGACCACATTATATTCGCTATGCTTAAGGAACTTTAGGAATTCCTTAGCCTCCTCCTCCTTTACTGGTTCATTGATGAATACTTCGGTCTCTTTCTTCTTCTCAACATCCTTTGTTTTCGTGGGCTCCACTCTGATGCCCCCCTCATCATAACGCTTCCCACTTCGTGTATAGGAACCTTCATTTTGCACGCCCCTAGACGCACTGGCTATACTCTCCCTTTCAGGTACTGTTACACTGCAGTCATAGCTCCATGGCACCCTCTTGTCATCCTTGTAAGGGAAATGAGTGGGTTTATGGATGACAACCTTGGGCCTAGTTTGTGCCCCTACTTCATTATTCCCCGGTAAGGAAATAATAATTCTTGGTCGGCTGGTTCCTTGTTGTTCTCCTTCCAGCGTACTTATTTCTCTTATATAAGCGATACCTTCAAAAATTTGTAGCTCGTTATTATCAATGAAGCCTTACACCAAGGCTTTAAATTCTTCACAACTTTGGGTCTCATGACCCTCTTTTCCATGGAACTCACAGTAGTTCCCCATTTCTTCTCTTTCTTTCCCAGAAGTTATCATCCCTCTCTTCACCATCTCTTTCCAAACTACCTTCAAAGGCATCCTTACCTCAGCAACATTTTCCTTTATCCTTCTTTCACTAGCTTCGTCAATGGCATTCACTCCTTGATTGTCATGGTTTGGCAAAGGGTTCTCAGTATTTGGGGTACTATCAAATTTCACAACCCCGTTCTTGATCAACCTCTCTACGGCTTTCTTGAATCCAGTGGGGTACTCGCATCTGACATTTGCATCATACCATTTGGGATACGGAGGCTGTAATAGTTTAAAGTGGAAAGGGGCTATAGCATGCGCGTCATATAAGCTTTGATAAAGCTCACGATATGTCATAGGTATAGGTGTAAATTGTATCTTCTCATGCCTGGTGCCGGATTCCTGCCTTTGAGAGCCCTGTTGCCCAACTGTGGCTACTTTGGGCTGACTAACCATGACTGCTTTCGAGTTGAAGCTACTTGTATTGTTCACCTCATTGTCTTTTCTCCTTGGGGCCAATTTTTTGGCCGCTTCCCCCTTAATTTTTCCACCCCTTATGGCATTCTCTATCATCTCTCCTACCATAACTATGTCCGTAAAACTTTTGGTAGTGCTTCCAATCATGTCAGTGATGAATGGAGTCTTCAGAGTGTTGATGAACAACATGGCGGTTTCTTTCTCCAACAGTGGTGGTTGAACCTGCATTGACACCTCCCTTCAACGTTGTGCGTATTGCCTAAAATTCTCATTAGGCTTCTTCTGCATGTTTTGTAGAGTGATCTTATCAGGGGTCATGTCAGTCAAATCATTATACTGCTGCATGAAGGCTTGTGCAAGATCCCTCCATGAATTTATTCTAGTCCGGCTCAACTGATTATACCACCTGGCTGCCGCTCCCACTAAACTATCTTGAAAATAATGGATCAGTAGTTGATCATTATTTACGTACCCAGTCATCCTTCTACAGAACATTGTGATGTGGGCCTCTAGGCAAGTAGTACCATTGTACTTCTCAAACTCTGGCATATTGAATTTGTGAGGCAATACTAAGTCTGGGACCAAACTTAAGTCTTTGGCATCAACCCCATGATGATTGCCGGTGCCTTTCCAAGTCTTGAATTTTTCTTCCAGCCATCTGCAGTGTTCATCCAACTGCCTTGCAGCTTCGGCTTTCAAATCTTCCTTTTCCACCATATCTAGATCAGGAACGAGAAGATTAGTAGGGTTATCACCCAAATTGAATCCTGAGCCATTTGGCCCATGTTGAGGCCTCACAGTGACAGATGGTCTTCTAGGAGGTGCTTCAGTTTGCAGTGGCACATGAGGCAGAGTAAAAACCGGAGGATGGTTCTCACCTTTTTCATCAGTGATAGCCATAGGGGCCTTCCCTTTATCAGTGGCCCTTAGAAGCTGAGCCATTTCAGCCATCATATTCCTCTGAGCCTCTAACATTTGTTCTCTCATGTCATTTTGCATCTTGGCCAACTGCTCTTGCAATTGGTCTTGCATATCCTTTTGCAGTTGCTCGAACCTTTGATCCATACTCTTAGTTTTAGTGCGGGTGCCGTAAGGATGTGTGATTTCCAGATTTTCTTTTCTACCTTTAGAAGTAAACTTTAACTAATTAGGGTCTTTCTATAACTTTGAATGCATATGATGTGATGTAATGCAAATGCATGAATGCAAAAAGGCATCGATCTCGATTCAATCTCATTTAGAAAACTTTATTTAGAAAAAGAATATCTTTACATATAAATGGATTACATATACGCCTTTGCCCTAATGCCCAAAGTTCTAACTTTATCTAATAAAAGGGCTAACTCTTGACCTTTATCAGACGCTGACTCATACATCATACTCAACACATCAGATCGTACTGCTAAGTCTCGAACATATTCAGTAATCTCTCGGATCTGGGCTATAGCCTCCCCAATAATGTAATCCCTATCCATGACTTAACCTTTAACTTGATGGAGCTCTTCTTTTATACAATCTTTTTGCACCTCGAGCTACTCAATCCGAAGTTCACCATTATGCAATGCCACTTCCCAATCTTCAACCTTACTTTTTAGCTCCTCTAACTTGACCATAGGATCATGGTTTTGGTGCCAACGAAGGGATCTTCCAAGCTCAATCACCTTAGTCTTCAACCCTTTATTCTCTTTCTCCAATGCCAAATTCTGCGACCGCATCTCCTGGAACTTCTTCTCCCAATACTCAGCTCTAGCATTCTCCTCTTGAACTTCTTTCTACCACTATTCCAAAGACCTTCCTAACCCCACTCGCTTTAAAGATACTTGTGCCTTCTTATACTCCTCCTTTAAATCATCTCGGTCTTCCTCCACCTTCCTCTTTTTCTTCTTAACTTTTTCAACCTCCTTCTTTTGCAGGTCAACATCTAGACTCAGGTACATCTTCTCCTCCTCAAGCTTTTCTGTCTTCTTTTCGAGTTCTAAATTCTTAAATTCTCACTTTATGATATCAAGCTCCGAGTGTATCGCTTGAAAAGTATTCCTCCATTGGTCGAGTTTCCTCTATTTTTGTCATAGGGACATTATTATTAATCCTTCGACTCCTCCACTCGACATATTTCGGGGTCGTAGCAGGACTAATGGCCACTCCCTTCAATCGACGAGTCTTGTTCCAAGTGCTAGAAACCTCACTAACCTTCTTCTTATAATCGGCTCCTCGGTATATAAACTCACTTTGAGCCAACCCATGAGTTACTGGTATGAACTGCCTCAATCCATGCTGCCTCAACACGAGCAACGGGGCATAACCAATGGCACCCCAAATTCCCAACAGGGGAACCCAATCAAAGCTACCGCAGCGATAAAGTATCTCTCCAGGAACCATCCATGGAGCTCTCCACTCAACATCCTTCAACTGAAGATTCCGAAGTAATGCTATCCAATTCTCTTCCGGCACATCCACTTTCCTAGATGAGGCCACTATATCTTTCAACGGGGAGCAGTTCTTAAAAAATACCCGACAAACAATCCTATCAATCAATCAAGTGATCAGAGAACCAAGCCATGAGTAATCGAAAGCACACCCTATAAACCTGCCTGCACCAGCCTTCCTACACGTACCTAAGGACCTGAATGTCTCCACCAGAATCGCAGGGACGGAAGTGAACCTTTTACTGAGTCGATGAAAAAGATCCGTGGTCGCCTCGTCCACATATCCCAAAGCCCTAGGAAAAACCATCAGTCTATACAAACTTAAGGCAAAAATGTCTACCCTCTTTGTCTCATCGGAGTGTGTCAAAATTAGATCTTTCAAAGCATCCCACGAAATGCACTTGCACTCACATTTTTCTTTAATTCTGGCCATGATCCACTGCTCGCTCATCCCCGTAATGGTCAACAATTTCTTCCAAAAGGTGGGGACACAAGCAGCTCAAGAATAGATCGTGTCACTCTAAAACCTGGGACAACGAAGTAAGGCAGTGTACTCCTCCACGGTAGGTACCAAGTATACTTCCCCAAAAGTGAAACAACTGTACGCCGGATTCCAAAACTAGGCAAGGGCTCGGAACAAGTGCTCATTTACCTGAATATCAAGCAAGTAAGGTAGATCTCCATAATTATCGTAGAATAACTGCTTGGTCTCATTGCCCCACTGATCCTAAATTTCCTTAAGCTCTTGGAGATTATTCTATGTGACACTAATACGAGCATAATCTGACAACTCCGACACGTATCCTATAGTTATGTTGTGTCCCTTTTCTAGATGAGTTTGCTCAGACCATCTATGAACATCGGTGTTGCCTTCCACTCTATTAAGAAGTCTGTTCTCTATGACAAAACTTCCTAACTTAGAGACTGACCGTGAATCGATACCTTTGTAAATGCAAAAATGTCATGCAAACAAAAGAAAAGAAATAGGCAGTATCACATGATATCAATAAATCTCAATGATAATAAGGGTAATATCTATGGTTTAACCCTAACTAAGTTGGGCTCTTACGATTTTTTCTATATGAGGTTGGTTCTAAAGTTTGAGGTACCTGAACCAGCAGATTCCTCGATCCTCACCCATTATAGGCTCATTTGAATCGAGTTTAGTTCAGGGGCATACATTTCCCTATGGCTACACAGAGATGAAAATCTCACGAAACCATAAGTGCGGATGTATCCCGAAAGTGATCCACTATCCTGTACGGAGGCGAAAACCTCACGAAGGCGTAGTTTCTCACTCCCACTTAAGGGTGTGACCACAACGGTCATGCAAATGCAATGCGTATCAGAATATATAACATATGCAATAATATAAACATATGTAATGCAAAGAGGATTGAATTTTAAAATTTTTCAAATTTTTGACATTAAGACAAAAGTAATCAATTACACGGCTTGGCTCTCTTAAACGTCCCCAGCGGAGTCACCAAGCTATCGAGACCATTTTTTAATCGAGTTTTGGAAAATAGGAATCGAATTTTAAGAAAAAAAATGGGAGTCGCCACCAATCTTTTTAGGTGTGATTGGATCACCTTATAAAATGTTTTGTTTTAAAACATTAATTTTGGTCTACGAAAGTCAAGAAAATGGATTCGGGAGTCGGTTACGTACGAGGAAGGGTTAGCACCCTCGTAACACCCAAAAATTGGTACCTAATTGATTATCAAGTGTCTTTAATGTCAGAAATTTGAAAATTTTAAGATGTAATCCTCTTTTAATATTTTTGATTTTAAAAGTTGTGGTTCACTTGTATCAAATGAATCAAAATATCACTTCCAATAAGTTAGGACACAATATTTTAAAGATATTTGACACTAAGTTAGCCATTTTGGAAATCCCTATCTCGAAACAACAAAACGCTATATCTAGTAAGTTAGGACATAACGCCTTAAAATGCCGAGACAGTTTGTAATATCCTAATTTTGGGCCTAGTCGAAATAGTGGTTTCGTGACCACAAAATCTAAGATAGAAATAATTATTTTATGATTATTTTGAGGTCTATGATATGATTGCATGATTGTGTGAAAATTTCGTGAAGAAATTTTATGCATAAAGTGCTTAAATTGAAATTAGGGACTAAATCGAATAATTTGCAAAACTTGCATTCTAGAAGTTTCTAGTATGAAATTGTTTTGAAATATTAATTAGGAGGTATAAAATAGTTTTACCAATTTCTAAGTCTATGGACAAAAATTGGACATGGATGGAATTTTTGGAAAGTTTAGTAGTAAGGGCATTTTGGTCATTTAGGGGTAAAATGAATTAAAATACAAAATTAAAAGCCAATTTTGCTCATCTTCAACCCCATGGCCGAATATAGCAAAAAGAAACCATGGCTAGGGTTTTTCAAGCTTCCAAGCTCGATTGTAAGTCCGTTCTAGCCCCGTTTTTCAAGTTCTTTACGTTTTTGGAATCCCGGTAACTTGATTAAGCTTATTCTAGCAATAATTTAAGCTAGGGTTCATATTTGGAAAAATACCCATAGTTGAAATGTGTTTATTTTGATGTTTTATGGTAGAATATGAAGGCTAAACAACTTTTGCTAAGCGATTTTAAGCAAAAATGAGTAAAACGGCTTAATCGGTAAAAATTGTTATTGTTCATAACTATGTGTTAGAGTGAGAATTTGATGTTGTCATAGAAGGGAAAAATGTTTATCATGTCATAAAACATAAGAAAATATGCTGAAGTTTAATTTACGAGCTTTGGGGCAAAAGTGTAAATATGCGAAAGCTTAGGGGCAAAACTGTAATTTTTCCAAAATATGATTTTGGGTTAATTTGAATAATGTGAGCCCTAATTAGACTATATTTTAAATGATAGAGCAAGGAAAACTAAAATTTGGGCTAAAATGGGGAAAATACCAAGTTGTGGACGAAATGGTAAAAGTAGCCATTTTCACATACGAGGTAAGTTCATATGCAAATGTTGGCAACATAGTTATTATTTTAAATTTTTTTATGTTATTTAAATGATATGATAATTTTTATGAAATATTATACTCGTGATAATTGTTTGATAATATGTCAAATTATGTGATATACTTGGAAAATGTGAAATACTATCGAGTATCGGTATCGGCATTCCATAGAAGATAGTTGAGACACATGATTGGGAAAAAGGTCCCATTGAACCTTAGGAATGGATTAGGATACAAGTGACATGTCATTGGGATATTTGGGCATCCGAACTCGTTGAGTTGAGTCCGAGTTCACTTATGGATGAGAATATCCGAGCTCATTGAGTTGAGTCCGAGTTCACTTATGGATACGAACGCCCGAGCTCGTTGAGTTGAGTCCGAGTTCACTTATGGGCGGGTTACATGGTAGCTTGGCTACATATGTGGCACTTATGTGCAAACTTTTCGTGTATCTGAATTATATTCCGATGTGTTCAACGGGTAAAATTCTACTTAAATGGAGGAATACTCGAGATGAAAGGGACGTATTGGTAAGTGTTGTGAAATGGATACTTTGAACAGGTATGTACTTAACCCTCGGGTTGAAAACTCGATATAACAACAATATGGTAAGATGATAAATGAAAATGTGATATGAATGTCTCGGTGATGATCATGCAAATGATGTTTATGTTTGCTTATATAGTTGTGTTACTTGCTATTTGCATGTGAACTTACTAAGCATTTGTGCTTACTCCCTCCTTTTCATTCCTTGTAGTGTTGACAAGGCAGCTCAGAAATCGGAAACAATCGGAGGCACGCTCACACTATCCGTATACCATCTTGGCATAATGGCTTGTATATTTTGAGTATGGCATGTATAGCATTATAATCATTTTGTATATATGGTCTTATGATATGGTTATTGAGTGGTATGGAAATGATTGGTAATGATTAGCCATTGGAATGGCTAATCATGATCATATTTGGTGTTATGTATGCTAAATTGCTAGCTAATCCATGGGAACCATGAAATGGGTAAAATTTACCATAAAATAGATTCAGACAACAGTAGTGACATGAATTTGAAAAATCACTAAAAATAGTAGAAATGGAATTAAATAATGAATAAGTTATGGAATTGAAGCTTGATGAGTCTATTTTCATATGGATGGAACAAAACAGGTATATGAGTTATATTTTATGAGATGTTTAAATTTTTGTGAAACAGGGCCAGAGCAATTTCTGGATCCCCTGTTCTGACTTTGGGAATTCACCATAAATTTTTAAAAGATAATTAGAAGTCATGATTTATATGTGCAGATTCCTTATTGAGTCTAGTTTTATTAGAAATAAACAGCATAGTCATTGAAACTCTGTACAGGGAGATATCTTATTCGTAATATACAGAGGTCAGAGCAGTCAAACCTTGAAATAGGGGAGACCTTAACTAATAAACTGTACTAATTTGCTTGACCAAAAATTCTATAAAAAAATTAGTAAATAGATATATGAGTCTAGTTTCAGGAAAAATTTACGGAATTGGATTTCGAGTTCGAAACTCGAGATATGAATTTTTAAGTGACTGTGATGCAGATTGCTAGCTTGACTGAAAATTTTAAAAATAAATTGTTTGAGCTGTTTAAAGTAATGAATTAAGTCTGTTAACACCTCGTGTTCGACTCCGGCGACGGTCTCGGGTACGGGGCATTACACAGTTGCTTATACTTTAAAAAACTTTAAAAACTTAAAAGGGTGTTTGATTATTTGAACCTAACGAGAGAAGTTGCAACCCAATAAGTTAGGGTACTATTTTTCTCGAAATTTCCAAACACCAAGCATTGCCTTTATTTTTGAAAACTTTGAAGTCTCATTTTTAAAATCGATGCATGAAGGAGCATATTAACATAACATTTGAGATAACATGCTATAATAATAGATAAATAAAAGCACAATAGCATGAATATCATACATTAACTAGCATGTATATAAAAATAAAACATGGCAAAAATATAAAACATAATATATTTAAGAAGAATAGGTAAAAACACATAAACATGTAATTCAACATATATTTAAACATATTAATAATAAAAAATGATGCATGATATAAAAAAAGGCTAAAAATAATAATATGCCAATAAAATTAAGAGACCAATATTTAATATACTGACATAATATAAAAAGGTTTAATTTATATATTAAAATATAAATAAAGGGAGTAATTTTTAAATGTGTGAATTAAAATCAAATTTTGGCAATGTAATGACAATATATACATATAATAACTTTTTGTTTTAGAATTATAACAAAAAAATATAAATAATATGATATTGCACTATATAAAATATAAGATAATAAACATATTTAATAGTACATGAAAATATAGTTATTAATAATGAATTTTGAAATGGTATAATAATATGTAAAATACTAATTTTAGTTTTGGATAAATATATATATACATGGGTTTTAAAAATATAAAGGAAATAATTAATAAAATATTTAATATTAATTTGATATGAAAATAATAATGTGAATAATAATATACAAAAATATATAATAGATGAAAATAATATGAAATAATATACTGCTAAAATGTAAAATAATATAATAATATAAAAATATAAATATTATGTAACAAAAATATAATAAAATAAATAATAAATAATGATATATGCTAAAATATATATTAATATGATATTAGAAAAATCATGAAGTAGTATGATAAGATATAATATAGATATAAGTAAATAATAATATACAAATATAATACTTAATAACAATTTCAAAATAGCATTCACTAAATATATAATAATAAGAAAACTAATATATATATATATATATATATATATATAAGGATTAATACATAATAAATATTAGGTAAAAATAATCGTATAATTAAAATATATAGGTTTAAAAACATACATAGGATTAAATTTAAAATTTTATAAAATTACAAGGGCGAAATTAGAAAGATAAAACTGAATCAGGGATTTAAATGAAACGTGTGCAACAGGTTAGGGACTCATTGGGCAAAATACCCTATTCCCAAGGAACGAAGTCATTCCGTATCTACCCCAAAATGGCCCTAAAGACTAAATCGAATTGGAAGACAAAATTCTGGGTCAAATTAAAAATAAATTGGATTTAAATAAAAAACAAAAGGACCAATTGGGACATTTCCCCAAATATCGAAAACACGCAGATCCTCCCCGGGTTACGGGTCAACACACGGATCTTGAGGCCTTGAAACAACGCTGTTTTATGCTTATTGACTTAAATTAAAACGACACCGTTTTATCTAGGTTATATAAGCCTAATTTAAAGCTTTGAAATCATTATTACTCTGTCTTAAAAAAAAAATTATAACTCTCTGTAGAGAAGTAAAGAAAGGTTCTGACTCCGGCCTTTAGCCATCGGACTGCTCTAGCCCACGCGCTGCACGCGCCGTCGTACACGGAGTTTCAAGGGGCTAAAAGCCTTCGCTTTTCTTGGTAAGTCATAGGTAACCTCTTTTTTTTAGATTATGTAACAGTTTATTGCCAAAGATCGATTTGTATGCTTGTTTTTTTTAAAAAAAAATAAAATAACAGAATATATATAAAAAAAACTTGAATCACCTTTCGAAGAAACTGCTTGAACTTTTTCTTTATGAATATGTGTATGTATTTTTTTCTCTGAAAATAATCCCTTTTACAATGAAAGTATTCGGCTTTTATAGCCTTTTTGTAAATGCTTTACAGTTTTGGAAAGAAATCTTTGATTTCTTTCCCTATTTCTACTGCCGTGTTTTCTGTTGTTTGTTTCCTCTTTTGTTCGCAGATAAACCGCGAGGATCTTGCTCGATTACTGACGTCTTCATGCTGAATGAGCCAATGCCGTATCGTAGTGCGACGAGATCTGATGATTCTGGCGTGATTTGTGCGTTGATGGTGGCACGATGTATGATGACAGAGTCGAGAAATCACGGCGTGCTTGGTGGTGATGATCGGGCCATTGAATATACGCAAGATGAAAGGCCACGTCGCTTGGAGTGCCTAAGCTTCCAGAAACTCCTTGCGGCGCTAAATTCTCAGGAAACCCTAGGGTTACCTTGTCTTTTTTTTACCATTTTGGGCCATTTGGGCCACTTTAGTCCTGGGTCTATTATTTGAGTTTGGGTGTAACCGGGTTTGGTTTAAGTTGGGCTATGGGTGTATTTGGGTACACGGGTAGTGGGCTAGTTAGGTTTTAATTCTTTTGGACTCTGTATATGGACTTTTAATAGACTTTGAAAATAAATAAATACTTATTTATTTAACCTTTATTCTATTTTTAGCCCGGTCAAATTTGGGCTACTACAGCCGTTTCTGGATCGAGGTAAGTTGGTATGATAATAATACTGCAATAATGTTGTAATTTAAATTTGAAAGTTAAATTTAGTGAATTAATTGAATTGTGTTAAATTAAATGTTATGGTGCTAAGTTTATGAATTGATTTAAAAATATGTCTATGGTGCATGAAGTGCATTGAATTATCATACATAAATGTGATTTCTATGATTATGGATATTATGAGCAATTGTAAGTTCATATGATTTTTAATGATGCAATGTGTAATTTAATGTTATTGCCTTGATATTAAATGAGATGTAAGTAATATATCAATTTTACTTGTATTATGATATTTTATAATAATATTGGAAATCTGTTTGTTAATAATTACTTGATTGGTGAAATTGTTGGAAAAGAGAGAAATCCCGATTGAACCTTCGAAAAGATTGGATGATACAGATGGTATGTATCTAGGTCACATGTATGGTGCTGAGTGCACATCATGTGTACGAGAGAGCTACGAGACATTACGATGTAGCTAGGTTGCATGGGTGATACTATGTGTACACCATGTAGACAAGAGAGCTACGGGATATATGTAGCTAGGTCGCATGCGTGGTTCCAGGTGAAGGACACCATGTAGATAAGAGAGCTACGAGATAAACGGGCTAGGTCACATGGGTGATCCTAAGTGTTCACCATGTGTACAAGAGAGCAGAACTTTATGATGGGTGGAGCTATGTTCAGAAACCACCAAGTATCGAGGATTGATCCGGAAGTGTTCAACGGAGACTTACTATGTCTTCGCTTTGTGAGTTTTTTGTGATGAATAAGTGCGAGGAATTTGCTTATGTGAATGATGTGTTCATTAAGTGACCGGGATGTGGTAAGGTTATAAACAAGTAAGTTATACGTGAGGATGATTTTATGGTGACCTTGTAATCATGGGCCTATACTTGTGATGTATGAAATGTGGTGAAAATGATTTGTGATATGTATGTTAAAATGAGGTTAATACAAAGAAAGTGTGAAAGAGTGAATTAGCAATAAAATTGTTTTGGACAAAGAAGAAGTGATGACGTGACTTTGAAAATTTACCAAAAATTGTGAAAGTTGAATAAAAATGCAAATGATATATGAAAATAAAGCTTAATGAGTCTATTTTCACATGAAAGAAACAGAGGAAGCAAATTTGAATTCTTGTGAAACAGGGTCTGAATGAATTCGAGATCCCCTGTTACAAAAATTATTAAGAGTCATATTTTAGATTAATGGATTCCTTATTGAGTCTATATTTAAGGTAATCAAACATCATGGTCGTTGGAATTCTATACAGGGAGAAATTTGGTTCGTAGTGCACAGAGGTTAGAGTAGTCGTACTCTGAAACAGGGGAGACTTTGCTAATAAACTGTACTAATTGGCTAAACCAAAAATTCTGGAAATTTTATGGGAGAAATATATATGAATCTAGTTTCAAGGAAAATTAACAAAACTAAATTTGGAGTTTTGTAGCTTCAGATATGAATGATTTAGTAACTGTAACTTGATAACACAACTTAACCTGAATATGTGTAATTGTACAATTATAGTGTTTTATCTTGAAAAGCATAGTAGTAATTGCTTATTATTTCCATATGAACTTACTAAGCATAAAGCTTACCCATCCTCTCTATTTCTTTAGTATTGGCAGGTCGGCTCGGGGTTAGAGATCGTCGGAGGCAAAATCACACTATCAAACTATCATTTTTGGGAGAATTAATTCAAATATTAGAAATATCAAGTGAGTGGCATGTATAGGAAGTTGGTTTGTGATATGTATTTTTATTATGACTTTGACCATACGTATCGATCTGCCTGACCGAGAGTTATCGTGATATGATTATGAGATGTGGTCCTTATCCATTATGGTTTATAAGTTTAATTAATCGTGCTATGTTCTATCTTTTGATGTAATAATATAGTTAACTTTGTTTGTTATACATATGTGCGAAAAGTTTTGAATTAAATGAAATTTTATGGCCCGATTTTTGTCTATGTGTATTGTTAAGTCTGGTAATGCCTCGTACTCTGTTCCGGCCTTAGATACGGGTAAGGGGTGTTACATTTAGTTGTATCAGAGCTATGGTTTAGTCGGTTCTCTGACTAACCTAGCTTGTGTAAAAGTCCAGCTATACATGTCACTGATCCGTGATAGTGTGATGTCTCCCGACGCGTATGAACACCATCTTATTTAGACAGAGGTACTCTCCAACCGAGCTGCAGTGACCATGTTCAATGTGATGCGAAGGTGTTTGAATAAAATTACGATTATGATGAGTCTCGATTTAGAAAAGTATGAATAAAAATTTATGATATATATATGTGATAACACGTGAGATGAAAGGTCATGTTGTAATAAATATCCATACATGCTTGATGCTTGTATGATGTAGTGTATTTGATTTACTTGATAAGATGAATGGGATAAATAGAAATTTGTAGAGGTATGAGTAAAAGTTCCTAATATTATGATATGAATAAAAATGTCATTGCCTTGATTGAACATTGAATGTTGATGAATGTTAATGATATTTTTTATGAGATAAATCTTTATAATGAAATGAATTTATCTATGTTAAATTGTTTGGACTAAATTATGTGATTGTAATGATATGTATATAATGATGCACAAAATGAAGGTTGCGATCGTGATGCAAATATCTATGTTTATTTAACCCTTATATGATGTCATGAGCATGATTTGTTCGAGTAGATGAATGGATAAGTCAAGCTATCCAAAAAACATAGGATGCATGCATAATTATACTTGACTAAATGAGATAACTGGAAAGTGGGCATTAAACCAATATGAATGTTAGTTATTCGAAATGAATGACATGATTGAGATATGACTGCTATGATGAAAACTGTGTTACATGTATATGTATATGAGAGTTGAGTCAGAGGCCCTACGACCCCTTCCCCCTTATCAAAGTGGTGTTTTATAATGGAATTTCATGAGATTTGTACTGAATAAGTTTCCGATTGAGAAAACAAAGAGTTCAGTGCTAGAATAATTATAAATATGATTAGAGATTGAAGAATGAGTTGATAAGTAAAGTCAAAGCTAGAAAAGTATCAGATTGGCATAAGGATTATTGGAGTTATGCACTGTTCCAGTTAGAGAAGAAATTTATTTTGATAAATCGAATTACTAAGGTACAGGGTAGAGAAAAGTGCAAATCATTCAGAACTAGTCTTCTTTAGTGAAAAGTAATATGAAATTTGTGATGACAGAAATAGTTGGGGAAATGATATTTGAAATGTGTAATATATGAGTGTGATAGTTACGGCAGGACAGATTTTAGCAGTTTCTTCTAAGATGTTCTATGTGTTTATCTGTTCCCAGAAATATTTCTATGGTTATTGATCTTTTGAAGAAATTCTTGTTATATGGGGATGTTTTCTAATCCTGATGTTAGACGAAAGCATTGGTAGCCTGACTGGTTTATAATTTGTATTACTCTATTCCTTCGGGCATTCTATTATATTCTGCTTGATAAAAAAAGATAAGAGAATATGTATGATACTATGATTTTGTTTCTTCTACTTGATGCTCCATTTGATATGTATATATGGGAAGATACATTGTTCTTGTTGCATTTGATTCCAGTGAGATTAAATGATGTTCTCTACTGGATTTCTTTTCTCTAAGGAATTATCAGGATCTTCTATATTTTCCTATGAGTTTGGTTTTTGATTTTCCCGCATAGTATCGTATCTTGGGTTTCTTTATTCTGGATTTTTTTATTCTGGGTTTCTCTATCTTGGATTTCTTTATTTGGTTTTCTTGTTATCTTCATTCCGTAATTTGTCAATTATGACTCATGTTTGGAGTGCATTCTTCAGCTCGTGATAATCATGTCAAGTATGACTATACTTCTAATTTGATTTGGGTAATGTGGTGATTTCAGTGTTGGGATTTTTCTAATTTTTGTAAGGTTTGACAACAAAGATAAAGGCATAAGTGATAAAATGGGAGTTTCAATCGGTATGGTGGATTACTTCTCTCAAGTAAGTCAATTATAGTTAATGTCTTCAATTGAGATATTTTGGTTACTTGAGCTAATGCAATTGAGACAGTTTTGATTAACGTAAGGAATGAATAGTAAAGGATGGCATGATGAATTGTTTTGTAACTAGAAGAAAGGATTATTTTGAGGCTATATCGTAATTATTTTCAGAGCGGAAAGAGGAAAATGTGATAGTGAGTAGTAAACTAAAAGAGTACAAATGAGGATCGACTTCGATGTTGAATTTCGATTGGATCCGATTCATGGTATTATTATTCCGAGGCTTATACAGAAAGAATTGTATGAAGCTAACAGTGTAAATTTTCCTATTCATTCAGAGACTAATAACGTGTACTGTAATTTGATTCAGATGTTATTGGATTGTGATTTATTGATGATGAAAATCTGTATGATTATTTCGGAAGAGTGCAGGTCCCTTTGATTGTTGGATTTCTTGGAATTCTAGTCTCCATTAACCAAATTGAGATCTGGTTTTATGTCAAGATGACAAGGGAAACGGAAAAGGGTTGAAAATTTAAAAACAATTGAGAGATGAGTCTGTAAGCTTTCAGGATATATGAGAAAATTAAAGAGATATATTGGAGGCACAGCCTGAGTGAAAGTTCTTCAGCACTGAAAGTCATATTTAGGAATCTAAGTGAAGTCCACTTTTCCGGTAAGATTTTCGGGGACGAAAATCCCTAAAGGGGGGAAGAGTTGTAATATCCCGAATAAGGGCCTAATTGGAATAGTGGTTTTGTGACCACAAATCTAAGATAGAAATAATTATTTTATGATTATTTTGAGGTCTATGACATGATTTCATGATTGTGTGAAAATTTCGTGAAGAAATTTTATGCATAAAGTTCTTAAATTGAAATTAGGGACTAAATCGAATAATTTGCAAAACTTGCATTCTAGAAGTTTTTAGTATGAAATTGCTTTGGAATATTAATGAGAAGGTCTTAAATAGAATTTGACCAATTTCTAAGTCTATGGACAAAAATTGGACATGGATGGAATTTTTGGAAAGTTTAGTAGTAAGGGCATTTTAGTCATTTGGTAATTAAAAGAAATAACAAGGGAAAATGAAGCCAAAATTGACTCATCTTTTTTATGGAGGCCAAAATTAGCATGGGGGAAGCCATGGCTAGGGTTTTCAAGCTTTTAAAGCTCAATAGTAAGTCCGTTCTAACCCCGTTTTTCAAGTTCTTTACGTTTTTTGAATCTCGATAACTTGATTAAGCTTATGCTAGCAATAATTCAACCTAGGGTTCGTATTTGGGAAAATACCCATAGGTGAAATTTGTGTATTTTGGTGTTTTATGATAGAATATGAGGTTTTAAATTATGTTAAACAACTTGTGCTACTCGGTTTTAAGTGAAAACAAGTAAAAGGGCTTAATCGGTAAAAATACCTAATAGTCATAAGTACATGTTAGAGTGAGAATTTGATGTTGCCATAGAAGGGAAAAATGATCAGCATGTCATAAAACATAAGAAAATAGGATGAAGTTTAATTTCCAAACCTTGGGGAAAAAGTGCAAATATGCAAAAGTTTAGGGGTCAAAATGAAAATTTGTAAAAATATGATTTTTGGAGCTGTATGAATAATGTGACTAATTATTAGGCTAAATTTGATATTATAGATGAAGGAAATCAAGACTCGGGCTTAAATCGAGGAAATACAAGGTTATGGACTAAAATAGTAAATTACCGTTTCTGGATCGAGGTAAGTTGGTATGATAATAATACTGCAATAATGTTGTAATTTATATTTGAAAGTTAAATTTAGTGAATTAATTGAATTATGTTAAATTAAATTTTATGGTGCTAAGTTTATGAATTGATTTAAAAATATGTCTATGGTGCATGAAGTGCATTGAATTATCATACATAAATGTGATTTCTATGATTATGGATATTATGAGCAATTGTAAGTTCATATGATTTTTAATAATGCAATGTGTAATTTAATGTTATTGCCTTGATATTGAATGAGATGTAAGTAATATATCAATTTTACTTGTATTATGATTGTAACACCCCCTAACCCCAAACCGTCGCCGGAACGAGGTTATGAGGCATTATCGGACATATCAGACAACTTACGAATAATTTACAATTAATATAACTTTTATGGTATAATATAATAATTAAGTCCCTATCTTGAATTCTCGAAGTTCAAACACGTATTAAAAGTAGAACGGGACTTGTTCGAGTATTCCGGAAATTTTTTTTTATAAAAATTTTGGCAGCATTTCTGCTTATTTTTACCTAAAACCTCCTGCAAATTCAAACTAAAACAACCAGCACCAATGTTTCACATTCATATAACTAATATTTATATCATTAACGTAATTTCAACTTAATAACTATCATAGCATCATTCAAAATTGATTAAAAACCTCATTCATTTAACAACTTAATGTTCATGTATCAAAATATCATATACTTTCCTTACCATTTCATTTAACCATCTAAATCTTATAATTCAACCTTCACTACCTAAAGTAATATACATATTCAAGCGACTAAACAACACCTATGTACATGCCACCTTTACCCAAAAGAAAAATATACATCACCAAATTTGTGTTGGAGTCGGGAATGTTCTGGATGTTGAACCGGTCACTTGACTTCTACTAACTGCGCGCGGGAAACAACTGCACACCGAGTATGGATATACTCAGTGGTATTACCATAATTCAAATTATATCAACAATAGTAAAAACATAAATATTAAAATACCTAACAATTAATGTCATATGTACTAATTCATAAATCAATGTATTTTCTCAAACTTAAATTTATATCACTTATAAACATACATTTCATACTTTTTTTTTCTTACTATCACAATTCCAATTTCAATTTGTAATTCAATTTCTTTTTCTCATTTCAATACCTCAAATTCACATTTCAATTTTTTACCCTATTAACGTAACTCGGACTTTTGCGGATACATGGATCCAACCAAACACACCAATATGGCACCCAGTGCCTCATCAGATAGTTCGAAGTAATAGTTGACACCCAGTGTCTCATCGGCCTAGCCGAAGTAAAGTTGATACCCAGTACCTCATCGAATCTATCAGAAGAAATATAGTGACACCCAAATTGTCTCATCGACTCGAGGTCAAGTATCCTGAACACTTCCAATCCTATGGCATGCCAACTATATCCGACTCAGCCCGACTAGTTAATAGGGTATTCAATTCACTTTCTCAATTCTATATCACTTTCAATTCACAATTCAAATCACCATTCATTTTTCAATCAATACACTTTTCAAATAATCACATATTCCATAATTCACTTATTCAATTCAATTTGATTCAATTTGCATCACTTTCATTTTCACTCAATATTCATATCAATTTCACATACTTACCTCAAGTCTTACTTACCATACATAACAATTAAAAATTTAGCAATCAATAATAATTAAAATTCGAATTATAGTAATACACACCGTAATTCTCCCGTTTCAATCATCGATGACTTTCTCCTTTCCTTTCGATGCTGATGCTTCAGGTTCTTTGTTGGCTACGAAAATAATAGTAATTTACATTATTATTTACAGCATTAATTATAATAAATAATTAAATTTCTAAACAATTCCTACCTTATTCCCAATTTAATCCTAGCTAATCTTAATTATTTTCTTAAGCCAATTCACTCCCTTTTTCTATTCAAATTTTGTCTAAACTTATATCTAACTATAAAATTTCTAGCATATTTCTCTAATTTCGAAATTTCTTCAATTTAGTCCCTACAACATAAAACTTATAGCCTAGTTTACAATTTAATCCCTTAATCAATTCTAACTTAGAATTCATTCAATTAAATCCCTAATTCCATAATTTGTCCAACATGAACCATATTTGGAAACATATGAACTCTTGAACTATCAACTTAATTTCATCAAAATCTTGTTTTAAAGCTTCTAAAACATCAAAATTAACTAAAAAGGACTTAATTGACTTACCAAATTAACTCCAAGCTTCAAATCCTAGTTTTTTTTCTTTTATTTTTTTCTTTCCTTTTTCTTCTCTTTCTCCCCTACTTCCTGTTTTCAATTCTGTTTCTTTTGTTTTGTTTCTTTTGTTTCTTTAATTCTTTTATGCTTTATTATTTTTATTAACATAATATAATATTAATATCATATATTAAAATATCTTTTACTTTAATATTAAGTAAATTAATAATTATATAACAAGTGTACATATTTATATTATCACAAATGTCATTATCTAATTTGCTTATCAAATAAAAATCTCATGATTTAATTAATACAATTAATAATTATAAAATATCTTTATACTTAAATTATAAGTAATTAAATATTTAAATTACAAATGTACCAATACAATTCTTACACATGTATATTTTATTACCATACAATTGTCTTCTATTTAATTTATTTATAATATATTATCAATTAAATAATCATAACAATTTAATATAAAACTATAATAATAATCATTATAATAGATATATATAATATAATTTAATATATAAAACCTAAATAAAATCTTTACCAATATGCCACCTCATTTGTAGTCAATGGCTTAATTGCCATTTTAATCCTTTTTATTTTCTATTGCTTTATAATTAAACTTTTACCCTTTATTCAATTTAATCCTTTTTACTAATTACTCTAAATTAAGCTAAATTCACCTAATTAAATCCTAATTAGACACACCACTAGGCTCATAAATATTTTTAATAAATATTTTTGAACTTATTTCACTAAGACGGAGGCCCTATACTCACTTTTAGGTGCAGTGAATTTTGTGTCATTACATTTCTCCCCTTAATAAATTTCGTCCTCGAAATTTACCTGAGAAGAGATGAGGATATTGTACTCTCATAGTTTCCTCTGGTTCCCAAGTCGCTTCTTCAACATTATGATTTCTCCATAGGACTTTCACTAAAGGAACCTTTTTATTTCTTAATTCTTTCACTTCCCGTGCTAAAATTTGAACTGGCTCATCTTCGTATGATAGATTAGGTCGAACTTCAATATCTTCTGTAGAAATTATATGAGAAGGATATGATCTATATTTCCGTAGCATCGAAACATGAAAAACATCATGAATCCTTTGTAATTCAGAAGGTAAAGCCAATCGATATGCAACTGGTCCAATTCTTTCCACTATTTCATACGGCCCAATAAAACGTGGGGTTAATTTACCTTTCCGACCAAATCTCAAAACTTTTTTCCAAGGAGAAACCTTAAGAAATACTTTGTCTCCAACTGAATATTCAATGTCTCGACGTTTCAAATCGGCATAAGACTTTTGCCTGTCAAAAGCTATCTTTAATCTATCTTTGATCTTTTTTACTGTTTCTTCTGTTTCTTGAATTAATTCCGGCCCAATCACTTTTCTTTTATTCAATTCTGTCCAACATACCGGTGATCTACACCTTCGACCATACAGTGCTTCATACGGGGCCATTTGTATACTAGATTGAAAACTATTATTATAGACAAACTCAGCTAGTGGCAAATATCGCTCCCAACCTCCTTCAAAATCAATAATACAAGCTCGAAGCATATCTTCTAGTACCTGAATTACCCGTTCGGACTGTCCGTCAGTTTGGGGATGAAAAGCTGCACTGACACTAAGTCTAGTACCCAACGACTCATGTAACTGTCTCCAAAATCTTGATGTGAACCGAGGATCTCGTTCTGAAATTATTGATATCGGAATGCCATGTAATCTAACAATTTCTCGAATATACACGTCTGCAAGTTTCTGTAACGACCAATCAGTCCTGACTGCTATAAAATGTGCTAACTTGGTAAGTCTATCAACTATCACCCAAATAGCATTCTTTTTGCTTGCTGACAATGGTAATCCCGTAATAAAATCCATCGTGATACGATCCCATTTCCATTCAGGAATATTAATAGGTCAAGCAATCCAAAGAGGAACTCGATGTTCGCGCTTTACCCGTTGACAAGTCAAACATTTACTTACAAATTCTACTATGTCTCTTTTCATCCCTGGCCACCAGTATAATTCTCTTAAATCTCGATACATTTTCGTGCCTCCGGGGTGCATAGCAAATGAACTATCATGAGCTTCCCGTAGAATCAACTTTTTAAACTTAGAAGTATTTGGAATACAAATCCGATTTCGAAACCTCAAGCATCCACAATTATCAATACTAAAATTTTCTGCTGTGCCATTCTGTACCATCTCTCTTTTCTTCAATAATTTGTTATCTTTCAACTGAGCTGATCTAATCTGATCAAACATTATCGGTTTTACTCTCAATTCGGCCAAAAGACTCCCATCCTCACTGATACTAAGCCGTGCAAACATTGCTCTTAATTCAATTACAGCTTTTCTGCTTAATACATCAGCTACAACATTAGCTCTTCCCGGATGATAGTCTATTACACAATCATAATCCTTTAGAAGCTCGATCCAACGCCTTTGTCTCAAATTCAATTCCTTCTGAGAAAGAAGATACTTCAAACTCTTATGATCAGTATAGATGTAGCATTTTTCACCATAAAGATAATGTCTCCAAATCTTCAATGCAAAAATCACAGCTGCTAATTCAAGATCATGAGTTGGATAATTCCTTTCATGTGGTTTCAATTGACGAGATGCATAGGCTATTACCTTCCCATCCTGCATCAATACATAACCCAAACCACTCAAAGAAGCATCACTATACACTATAAAATCTTTACCCGATTCTGGCAATGTCAAAACTAGTGCCTCGGTTAACATTCGCTTCAATGTTTCAAAACTTTTCTGACACTGATCATCCCAAATAAAAGGAACATTCTTCTGCAAAGCAACCCGCATCGGCAAAGCTATCTTTGAAAATCCATTTACAAATCTTACAGTAATACCCAGCTAAACCAAGAAAACTACGCACCTCGGATACATTCCTCGGTGCATTCCATTGAACAATTGCTTCAATATTTTTTTGGATCAACTTCGGATTCCATCTGCAGATACTACATGTCCCGTAAATACCATTTTCGATAACCGTAACTCGCATTTAATCGAGCTTTCCATATAGTCATTTGTTTCTCGTAAAGTCTGTGAGCACAATCCTCGATGCCGATCATGTTCGACTCTAACTTTGAATAAACCAATATATCATCAATAAAAACCACCACAAATTGATCTAAATACTATTTGAAAGATACGATTCATGAGATCCATAAAAGCGGTGGGGCATTTGTTAACCCAAATGGCATTACCAAAAACTCATAATGGCCATACCTAAATGCGGAAAGTTGTCTTGGTACATCACTTTCTTTTACCTTTAACTGATAGTAACCCGACCTAAAGTCAATCTTCGAAAACACAGAAGCTCCTCTCAACTGATCAAATAAATCATCAATGCGAGGCAATGGGTACTTATTTTTAATTGTCACCTTGTTTAACTGTCGGTAATCAATACAAAGTCGCATAGAGCCATCTTTCTTTTTAACAAATAATACTGGAGCTCCCCACGGTGATATACTCGGTCGAATAAAGCCACGATCTATCAAATCTTGCAACTGTATCTTCAATTCTTTCAACTCTGTAGGTGACATCCGATACGGAGGTATAGAGATCGGTGCAGTACCCGGATAAACCTCTATAGCAAATTCAACTTCTCTATCTGGCGGTAAACCCGGTAATTCTTCGGGAAATACATCAGAAAACTCACAAACTGTCCAGATTTTACTACACTAGCTTCCAACTGAATCTGAATTAATAACATATGCTAAATATGCTAAACAACCCTGTTGAAGTAATTTACTAGCCTTCATTGCTGAAATGATACGTGCCAGCCCACTAGTACGAATACCTTCTATTTCAATCTGATCCCCACTGTCTGTTTGAATACTAAATTTGTTTTTATAACAGTCCAAAATTACTCCATATTCGGATAGCCAATCCATTCCCAATATTATATCAAAATCTCCAAATGGCATGATCAACAAGTCAACAGGAAAAGTTTTATTCTGTATAATTAACAGGCATCTCGGACAAACCTGATTCACTAACACTGTTTGGCCTAGCGGACTTGACACCCCTATAGACACTTTAGACATTTCAGATTTTAGTTTTCCCGATTTGACTAACTTTGAATTAATATAAGAATGTGAAGATCCGGGATCAACCAAAGCATAAACAGGTTCAGAATACAGTAAAAATATACCTGTCACCACATCGTGAGCATCACCTTCTTCTCGTTTTCTGACCACATAAGCTCTAGATTTGGTACTCGCTTCGCACTGCGAGTAGCGATATATCATCGCTCCTTCTACCAGCACCTCTTCTGGAAGCCGAATTACCTCTACCTGACCCTCTACCTCTAGCGGAGAGATACCGATCTTTGTGACGACACAGCAAAGACTATCGGTATTCGGACGATCTACGATAAAATGGTCTATAGAACCACATCCAAGCAACCTCTAGTTACTTTCCAACATTCTCTCTCTGTGTTTCTTTCCACAGTGCTCACACTGGAATTTCTACACCTCGAGATGGACCTCTCACATCGCTAGTAGTTACTTGTCATCCTGTTTACCTCTGCTTCTACCACCTCTCATGCGAACTAAAACTAGATTTCAGTCACTTCTTGATTCTTTGAATCTCTTGGTAATGGATTAGAACTAGTAGTTCCCATACATTTCCCAGTGATTTACCAATTTTCGATTTTTTTATCCAGCCCAAGACTTGTTCTATCATTTTGCTCGCTCGACTGAGATCAACAAGTTGATGAATTCGAGACTTACCAATTGAATCTTGATTTCATCTCGCATCCCGTGAGAAATCGTTTACAACTATCAGCCTTGGTTGGAACATATTCTAAAGCATACCTACTCAATCTAGAGAATTCTCGCTCATAATCCAGTACTGACATATTCCCTTGTTTCAACACTAAAAACTCTTGCTTTTTCTCTTCGATGTACAAATCCCTAATATACTTCTTTTGAAATTCTTTTTGAAACAAGTACTAGGTTACTTGATCGTCCGGCAAATGTCTAACCACAGATTCCCACCAGAGTTTTGCTTCTCCTTGTAATAATGATGATACAAAGACATATCGACTCTCTAAAAGTACAGTCTAATTGTTGCAAAACTCTTTTTGTTGTTTCCATCCAATTTTCAGCAGCGGACGGATCATCTCTTTTTAATCCCTGAAATTTCGTGGCACCATATTTTCTTAGCTCTTTAATCGGGGCCTGTTTGACAGTAGGTACAGATGTAGTAGCAGGTATAGTTCTCACTATTTGCTGTAATGCATCAACTATATCTCTTAACAGTTGTAAGGCATTTCTTTCTATCCCTACGTTAGGAGATTGATTATCTAACGGATTCATACTAGGTGTAGCAGATTTAGTTTTCTCTAATTCTCGACTTCCAGTTACATTTCCTGTTCAACATTATCCATTCTTTCATCTGACATTTTATCTATAAAACAAAATCAAATAAATATATTAGCATCCAAAAATCCCAACTCAATTTCGACTCGACAGTGGCATGTACTTCTAAACTCACTTCCGAGCCCAATTTAGCTTTGAGAATCGGCTAAACTCGATAGCTCTGATACCAACAATCAGTAACACCCCTAACCCCAAACCGTCACGTAGCGAGGTTATGAGGCATTCACAGGACATATCGGATAACTTACGAATAATTTACAATTAATATAACTTTTATGGTATAATATAATAATTAAGTCCCTATCTTGAATTCTCAAGTTCAAACACGTATTAAAAGTAGAACAGGACTTGTTCGAGTATTCGGAATTTTTTTATAAAAATTCTACAAAGACATTCTCGCTTATTTTTACCTAAAACCTCCTGCAAATTCAAACTAAAACAACCAGCACCAATGTTTCACATTCATATAACTAATATTTATATCATTAACATAATTTCAACTTAATAACTATCATAGCATCATTCAAAATTGATTAAAAACTTCATTCATTTAACAACTTAATGTTCATGTATCAAAATATCATATACTTTCCTTACCATTTCATTTAACCATCTAAATCTTATAATTCAACCTTCACTACCAAAAGTAATATACATATTCAAGCGACTAAACAACACCTATGTACATGCCACCTTTACCCAAAAGAAAAATATACATCACCAAATTTGTGTTGGAGTCGGGAATGTTCTGGATGCTGAACCGGGTCACTTGACTTCTACTAACATGCGCACGGAAACAACAGTACGCTGAGTATGGATATACTCAGTGGTATTACCATAATTTGGTTTAACTCAATAAGCACAAAACAGCGTCGTTTTAAGGTTTAAGATCCGCGTGTTGACCCGATTACCCGGGGAGAATCCGCGTGTTTTTGTAAATTGGGATAATTTCCCAATTGGTTCTTCCGTGTTTTCTATATTTTCAATTTCATGTTATTTTATTTCTTAATTTAGCCCTAGTATTTTAATTTTGATTCAATTTGGTCCTCACAATGGCTTTAAAACCGAGTTCATGGAAATGGTGTCTTTTTGGGATTAAGGCTAAATTGCCCAGTGAGTCCCTCTAGTTTAGCGAGTCTTTTAATTCGGCCCAAAATTTTAAATTTATTTATAATTAACCCTAAAATTTTAAAATTAAATTAAATTTAAGTTTTTTTTTATAAATTCAATATATTTTAAATACTATATATGTATATTCTTTATATTATTTTATTTATATTATTTATAATATTATATATATTTTTTTATAAATTTTATTATATGTTATTTATTCCATTTATATTTTATTATATATTTTTATATTATATATATTAATTATTTTATTATATGTTTGTATGTAAATTTACTTAATATATCATTCTTATTATTTTATATTTCATTTATTATATAGTTTATATTATTATATATATGTATTTTGCTTTACAAATTTATTTTATTTTATAAATTTTACCACATTTCCTTACATTACCTTTATTTTATTATAAATTAGGTATTATTTTATTACTCATTAAATGTCTAAAATTTTAAATATTTTAAAAATTATTATTAAATAATAGTATGTATACATTATCCTTATAATATTTATTGTATTATTCATGTTTCATTTTATTTTATTTATATATTTTTATATATTATTTTCTATATATTATTCCTTCATTATTATTTATTTGTATATAAAATTAAATTTATAAATATTTATAAGATAATACATATATTATTATTATATTTTTAATGTTCATTATTTTAAAATTTACTACAAATAACACATACTTTTAAGAGTATATTAAGTTATTATATCCTGTAATGTGTTTTATATATATATATTAATCATCTCTAAGAAAACTTACCTTCATCATTTATACTTAATTTTAATATTTTATTAAATACTTCATTTTTTTTTAAATTTTGTATTCATTTTCTTATTTTCATTTTTGATTTGTACGTTCATAATTTTATGTATCTCATTATGTTTATTCAATATTATTTTAAAATAGTAATAATATCTCATCACCTATTTATTATTTTTATATCTATTTAGAATTGATCATTTATATTGTTTTAAGTAGTATTTTCATAGAATATTGTTATGTAATAACTAGATTCATTGCTTTCTATGTTATATTTTGTATGAAATATTATTATGTATGTATTCTGTAATCTATATTGTTATTCTCGTTGTTCTCTATGATTATAATTGCATGAAATGATAATGTATATCATAATTTATGTAAATCATTCATCATTTACTTTATTATATTTGTGTGAAGTATTAAAGTATGTAGTTTATATTGTTAGTATCGATGTCATAATATGTTAAATGCATCATTATTTTAAAGAACCTTTATATTTCATTCAATCCAAAAGATTTTTTAAAATATAAGGCAATGTTTTGATAGTTAGGAACCCGGAAATAGTGCCCTAACATCTTTGGGTTTGCGATTTCCCATTTGTCTAAATATCTAAAATATCCTTCTAAATAAGTTTTGAAAATTACAAGATGATTTTGGTTACAGAAGTTAAAAAATATGGTATTCAATCATGCTGGATGTGATGTTTATATTCTTTCAAAACAAAAGAATCTTTTTTAATTCAAATTATTACGATTTTAAAAGAGATCTTATTTCTAAATTCTTTCAAATTTCTGACGTTAAGACAAAATTATTCAATTTGGTACCAATTTTAGGCGTTACGAGGGTGCTAATCCTTCCTCGTACGTAACTGACTCCCGAACCTGTTTTCTCGTAATTTCGTAAACCAAAAATGTTTTATAAAGTGATCCAATCACACATTAAAAGATTGGTGGCAACTCTCGTCCTCGTTTTTTAAAAACCTATTTTTAAGGAGGTTTCGACAGCTTGGCGACTCCGCTGGGGACTTATGAGAGTCGAGCCAAGAAATTGATTATTTTTTGTTTTAATGTCGGAAGTTTGAAAATTTTAAAATTTGATCCTGTTTTACATGTGTTTGCTACATATGTTTGTTACCTTATTGCTATGCATTGCATTTGCATGACTGTTGTGGTCACACCTTTAAGTGGGAGTAAGAAGCTACGCTTTCGTGAGGTTTTCACCTTCGTATAAGCTAGTGGATTGCTTCCGGGATGCTGTACTTATGTCTTCGTGTGATTTTTATCTCCGTATAGCCATAAGGAAATGTGTCCCCCTGAACTGAACTTGGTCTATATGAGCCTATAATGGGTGAAGACCGAGGAATCTGCTGGTTCAGGTACCTTTACTTTAGAGCTAAAACTCATATAGTGAACTTTAAGTGTTTACCCTAGAGAAATAGAGATAGCCTTTAGTAAGTTACCCTTGTAAGTACTTGTTTATCATTTTTTTATATGATACTGACCTATTTTTATTTTGCTGTCATTGTATGTCATTTGGCATTTAAAGGTGTCGATTCATGGCTCAATTTCTAGATTAGAAAGTCTTGTAATGGGGAACGAATACCTTAATAAAGTGGAGGATAATGCTTCTGTCTGTACCTGGTCAAAGAAAATCCAATTAGAGAAAGGAGATAGTGTCACCGAGGGGTATACGTCAGAGTTATGGGACTTCACCTGTGTTAATTCGACGCAAAATGAGTTGCAGGAGCTGAGAAACATTTGGGCTCAATGGGATGACGAGGCTAAGCAGCTTTTCTATCAGAATTATGGAGACCCTCCCTATTTGCTAGATGTCAAAGTAGATAGGCACTTGTTTCGAGCTACGGTACAGTTCTGGAACCCTGCTTATAGTTGCTTTACATTTGGTGATGTTGATCTTGTACCTACTTTAGAGGAGTATACAACTGTACTGCGTTGCCTGAGGATTCAGGGTTACAAGGCTTATGTTAGACTACTAGCCTTCCAACTTTTACGAAGAAGTTGGTAATGATTACTGGGATGAGTGAGCAGTGGGCTGTAGCTCGTGTGCAGCAAAAGGGTGATAGTAAATGCATTCCATGGGCCATTTTGAGGGATTTGATATCGACGCATCCAGACATGAAGAAAAGGGTTGACGTCCTAGCTTTGAGTATTTACGGCATGGTGGTTTTCCCAAAGGCGTTGGGGCATTTAGATAAGGCTGTTGCGGATTTATTTGATCGACTTGGTAAACAGAACATACCTGTGCCCGTAATCCTAGCTGAGATGATAAGATCCTTAAGCGCATGTCGAAGAGCTGGAGAAGGAAGGTTCATTGGATGTGCACAATTGCTGTTGGTTTGGTTTCATAGCCACTTCTGGAAGCTTGATAAGGTTCCTTATCGAGTATTGTTTGAGGGTTATTCTCCCCTAAAGGAAGCAGTGGACATGCCTAGGAGAGATGACATTTCAGAGGAGAGGTGGATAGACATTCTTCAGAATCTTCGAGAAGAAGATGTTATGTGGAAGGCTCCTTGGTTGGTTCCTAGTGAAATCCTTTACCGATGTGTCAGTTTTGATTGGGTTCCTCTGCCAGAAATTTGGGGAGTTGTTGGATATACACCATTGCTTGTTCTAAGGCAATATCGAGCGAGACAATTCATACCAGCTATATAGGGTTTAGGTTAGAGTGATTTCTCTTATAAAGGAGATCACTACAAGAAGAAGATGTGAGAGATTTATGAGGCTTGGAAGAAGCCTTTCTGCATGAAGATCTTGACTGAAGGCTTGACGTCAACCCTTGAGTATAAAGGGTGGTTTAGTAGAAGAGCCAACGATAATGTCCCTAGGCCAATTTTGGGAATGGCTCGATCATTAGAGGAGAGTTTAAGAGTGATTCCATCAGAGTTGGAAGTTATGAAGCAACAGTTTGAAAGAAAGAATTCAGAGCTTGAAAAGAGGATGGAGAAGTTCGAAGAGGAAAAAATGTGTTTAAGTCTCGATGTCGATGTTCAAAAGATGGAAGTCAAGAAGGTGAAAAAGGAAAAGAGAAAGATCGAGGAATATCGAGATGATTTAAAGACGCACTACAAGAAAGCCCAAGTAATGTTGAAAAGGGTCGGATTAGGGAGATCTTCAGAACAATGGCAACAAGAGATTCAAGAGGAAAGAGCCAAAGCTGAGTATTAGGAGAAGAAGTTCCAAGAGATGCAGTCGCGTAATCAGGCCCTAGAAGAGGAAAATCAAGGATTAAAAGTTAGGGTGACAGAGCTTGGACGATCTCTTCATTATCATCGAAGTCGTATTTTCGCGGCTAAGATTAAAAGCAAGTCTAAACAAGATCGAGGAAATGAAGCACAATATTGGAGGGTTAGAAGTAGCACTACAGGACTGTGAGCTACGGATTGAGCAGCTTGAGAGAAGAACAGTGGAAGGGAGAACTTCACCATCTTCGGGATCAAGTAGGGGATAGAGATCATGTCATGGAACAGGCCTTAATTCAGATTTGAGAGGTTGCTGAACACCTGCAGGATTTGGCAATACAAGCTAGAACGCTGAGTATAATGTATGAGTCATCGTCAGACAGAGGACGAGAGTTAGCATTTTTATTGGATAGGGTTAAGACTCTAGGCCTACGGGCGAAAGTGTATTTGTAATCCGTTTTATGAAAAGATTTTTGTTCCTTAAATAACGTTTTCTAAAATGAAACTAAATCAGAACCGACATCTTTTTACATTCATGCATTTGCATTTCATTACATTATATGCATTCAAGTTTATAGAAAGACCCTAATTAGTTAAAATTATAATGGAGAAAGAGAGTAAGAAAAAGAAAATTTGGAAGCAACACATCCTTACGGTACACGCGCTAATTCAAAGAGTATGGACCAAAGATTTGAACAGCTACAGAAAGACATACAAGACCAATTGCAAGAGCAATTGGCAAAAATGCAAAATGACATGAGGGAGCAAATGTTGGAGGCTCAAAGGAATATGATGGCTGAGATGGCTCAACTACTGAGAGCCACTGATAAGGGAAAGGCTCCCATGGCTATCACTGAAGAGGGTAATGAGGGTCATCCTCCTGGTTTCACCCCACCCCATGTGTCCACACAAACTGAGGCACTTCCTCGGATGCCATCTGTCACTATAATGCCTCAACAAGGGCCGGCCGATGCTGGGATCCCCATAAATCTCCCAACTAACTCAGGATTCAATTTGGGCGACAGTCCTACAAATCCTATCATTCCTGACTTAGACATTGCTGAAAAAGAGGATTTAAGAACTGAGGCTGCAAGACAGTTGGAAGAACGCTACAGATGGTTAGAAGAAAAATTCAAGGCTTTAGAGAATGCTGATGGACATTATAGAGTTGATGCCAAAGATCTAAGCTTGGTCCCAGACTTGGTGCTTCCTCACAAATTCAAGATGCCAGAATTTGAGAATTACAGTGGGACTACTTGCCCAGAAGCCCACATTACGATGTTCTGCAGGAGAATGACTGGGTATGTGAATAATGATCAACTATTGATCCACTGTTTCCAAGAAAGTTTAATTGGAGCAGCAGCCAAGTGGTACAATCAACTGAGCCGGGCCAGAATAAGTTCATGGAGGGATCTAGCACAAGCCTTCATGCAGCGGTACAATCGTGTGACTGACAGGACTCTAGAAAGGATCACGCTGCAAAACATGGAGAAAAAGCCTAATGAAAATTTTAGGCAATATGCACAGAGATGGAGAGAGGTGGCAATGCAAGTTCAACCACCGTTCTTGGAGAAAGAGACTACTATGTTGTTTATCAATACTTTAAAGGCTCCATTCGTCACTCACATGATTGGAAGTACTACTAAAATTTTTACGGATATAGTCATGGCGGGAGAGATGATCGAGAATGCCATAAGAGGTGGAAAAATCGAGGGGGAAGCAACCAAAAGGTCGGCCCCAAGTAGAAAGGATTGTGAAGTGAATAACACAAGCACCTACAACACGAGGGCAATCATAGTTGGTCAACCTAAAACAGCTGTGGTTGAGCAACAAAGTTCTTAAAAGAAGGAGTCGGGTACAAGGTAGAATTCTAAAAGGATGCAATTCACACCAATCTCCGTGACATATCGTGAGCTCTATCAAAGCTTATACGATGCACATGCTATTTCTCCTTTTCACCTGAAACCATTGCAGCCCCTATATCCCAAATGGTATGATGCAAACGCCAGATGCGAATACCATGCTGGAATACTGGGGCATTGAATCGAAAATTGTACTAGTTTTAAGAAGGCCGTAGAGAGGCTTATTAAGATGGGGGTAGTGAAGTTCGACAATACCCCTAATACGGAAAACCCTTACCAAATCATAACGACCAAGGAGTGAATGCCATTGGCGAAGCCAGTGAGAGGAGAATGAAGGAAGACGTTGCTGATGTGAGGATGCCTATGAAGGTAATTTGGGAAGAAATGGTGAAAAGAGATATGATAATCTCTAAAGAGGGAAATAAAGGAGCAGGGGACTATTGTGAGTTCCTTGCTGAAGAGGGGCACATGATGCAAGAATACAACGAGTTTAAGGCTTTGGTGCAAGGCTTTATAGACAATAATGAGCTACAAACTTTTGAAGATAGCTCTTGTGAAAAACAAGTATGTGTGCTGGAGTATGAACAGAAAGGAACTAGCCGACCAATGATTATTATTTCCTTGTTAGGGAACAATGAGGTGTGAACACAAACGGTGCCTAAGGTCATTATTCATAAGCCTATGCCTTTCCCTTATAAGGATAGCAAGAGGGTACCATAGAGTTATGACTGCAGTGTGACAGTGCCGAAGGAGGAGAGTATAGCCAGTACGTCAAAGGATGTATAAGTTGAAGGTTCCCATACACGGACTGGGAAGTGGTATGATGCGGTGAGTGCTCAAGAGGAGCCCACAAAAACAAAAAATGTTAGTGTAGAGAAGGAAAAAGAGGCTAAAGTGCCTGTCAAGGAGCCAGTAAAGGAAGAGGAGGCTAAGGAATTTCTAAAGTTCCTTAAGCATAGCGAGTATAGCATGGTTGAGCATTGCGTAAGCAGCTGGCTCACATATCAGTATTGGCTCTACTTCTGAGTTCTGAGGTGCATCGGGATGCATTGATGAAGGTGCTCAACAAAACATATGTCACCCATGACATATCTGTTAACAAACTGGACCGGTTGGTGAATAACATAAGTGCAGATAATTTCATCTACTTTAATAATGATGAAATCCCACCGGGGGGGGCAGGGGGGTCAACTAAGGCCTTGCACATCACCACTCCATGTAAAGGGTACATACTCTCAAGTGTGCTCGTCGATAATGGATCGGCCTTGAATGTTCTACCATTGTTTACATTGAACAAATTACCCATTGACTATTCTCACATGAAAACATGTCAAAATATGGTACGAGCCTTTGACGGTACAGAAAGGAAGGTGATGGGAAGGATTAACATCCCCTTAGAAATTGGGCCAAGTATATATGAAGTAGACTTCTTGGTGATGGATATCAAGCCATCCTACAATTGCTTATTAGGGAGGTCGTGGATACACTCAGCAGGAGCGATGCCCTCATTGTTGCACTAGAAATTAAAGTTAGTGACGGATGGACGGTTAGTAACCATTAATGCGGAAGAAGACATTATAGCCACAGTCACTAGCAAGGCCCCTTATGTCGAGACAAACGAAGAGTCTATTGAGTATTCCTTTCGCTCTTTAGAATTTGTAAATGCAACCTTTATTTCAGAAGGGAGTAAGTTACCGGTATCGAAGATAGCAAGAACTACGAGGATGGCTCTACAAATGATGGTGGAAAAAGGAGCCTTACAGGAAGAGGGTTACGAAAATACCTGCAATGAGGGGCTCAAATCCTAGAATTGAAAGAGAAGAGAGATCGCTTTGGTCTGGGCTTCAAGCCAGACTATAAGCAAAGGAGGAAAGAAGTTGAGAAGTGCCAAGATGGAAGAAGGGCGCGCCTTAATAGAAGAGAAGTGGAGTGGGAGCTGATGACATTCCCCCAATAACCTAAACCTCCATATCGAGAGGGTTACTCATAGAATAAGGTCATCAGGTTAATGCTATACACGATGAAGAACCAAAACAAGGAAACCTTGAGGACATTCACCCTTACGAACCGGGAAGCTCTCTGAGCAATTGGACTGCGAAGGAACTTCCTGTAGTTTTTAGGAATTTTTTAGAGTAATTTTTGAAACACTCTTATTACTCTAGGGCCTAGGAGTAACAGGATTACATTTGCGAAATAGGCTTACAATCATCTATTATTTTTAATGAAACATAACTTCTATTAATTTGAACGAGTATTGTTTCATTTTTGTCAACCAATATTCTGTTAAATTTCTGCAATTCTTATTCTTTTGTTCATAGCACATAAGTAATCATTCTTAAATTCATTCATTCTTTGTATATTCTTTATACTTCATAGATCCCTAGATATCAATGACATGAGTACTGATATTACAAATCCTGATTTCTCTCGTGAGTAAGACATGTGTTTAGAGGAATCACAGGATTTTAAAGATGTCCAGGATTGTGATGTGTCTCTAGATCTGTTGAGGATGGTAAAACAGGAGGAGAAACAAATCATGCTCCATGAGAAAGAGGCAATAGAGAATGTAGTCCTAAAGGAAGGAAAGAGGGTGAAAATTGGCACGCATATTACCGAGAACACAAGGCAAGGACTGATTGAGTTGCTACGTGAGTTCAAGGATATCTTTGCATGGTTCTATCAAGATATGCCAGGGTTAAATACTGACATTGTGGTGCATCGTCTTCCAATAAGACAAGATTGTAAGCCAGTCCAACAGAAGCTGTGAAGAATGAGGCCAGATAATGTATTGAAAATAAAGGACGAAGTCAAGAAGCAGTTCGATGCAGGATTCTTACAAGAGGTGAAGTACTCTGAATGGGTAGCTAACATTGTACCAGTCCCTAAGAAGGATGCGAAAGTACGAATGTGCGTTGATTACAGAGATCTGAACAAAGCTAGCCTAAAAGATAATTTCCCTTTGCCACACATAGACACTTTGGTAGACAATACAACAGGATATTCGTTGTTCTCCTTCATGGATGGTTTCTCAGGGTACAATCAGATAACTGAAGACATGGATAAAACCACCTTCATAACATTGTGGGGTACCTTCTGTTACAAAGTAATGCCCTTTGGGTTGAAGAATGCAGGGGCAACATACCAAAGAGCTATGGTGACCTTATTTCACGATATGATGCACAAGGAAATTGAGGTGTATGTTGATGATATGATTGCCAAATCTCGAACAGGGGAGGAACATATTAAATTTTTAAGGAAACTATTCTTCAGATTAAGGAAGTTTCAGTTAAAACTTAATCTAGCCAACTGTACTTTCGGAGCTAGGTCAAGGAAATTATTAGGCTTTGTGGTTAGCGAAAAGGGAATAGAAGTTGACTCAGACAAAGTTAGAGCCATACGAAAGAAGTTCGGGGTTTTTTTGGAAGGTTGAATTATATTGCTCGGTTTATTTCACAATTAACTGAGAAATGTGACCCAATATTTCGCCTCCGTAGAAAACATAACCAAGGTACTTGGAATGAGGAATGCCAGAACGCCTTTGATAAAGTCAAGCAATACTTTTTAAATGCTCCAGTACTATCTCCACCTAGTCCAGATAAACCATTAATTTTGTACTTGTCGGTGTTTAGTAATTCCATGAGATGTGTGCTTGGTCAACATGATGAGTCAGGAAGAAAAGAGAAGGCGATATATTACCTCAGAAAGAAATTTACAGAGTGTGAGATGAGATATTCGCCAATAGAGAAATTGTGTTATGCTTTAATTTGGACGACTCGAAGGTTAAGACAGTACATGCTATATCATACTACTTGGCTTATTTTAAAACTTGATCCTTTGAAGTATATGATGGAGTCAACAGCTTTGAATGAGAGAATGGCAAGATGGCAAATTTTGCTTTAAGAATTTGACATAGTCTATGTGAGTCAGAAGGCTATAAAAGGAAGCGCGATAGCAAAATTTCTGGCTAGTAGAGCTCTATAAGACTATGAGCCATTGAATTTTGATTTCCCAAATGAGGAGGTGATGTGCGTGGCAACTACAGAGGATTGTCCTTAGAAGTTCAGCTTTGATGGGGCATCCAATGCAGTGGGAAATAGAATTGGGGCAGTCCTGGTATCTCCAAATAGCGATTATTATCCATTCACATACAAGTTGGATTTTGATTGCACAAACAATATGGCCGAATATGAAGCATGCATCATAGGACTCTGAGCGGCTATAACACGAGGAATAAGAACCTTGAAAGTATATGGAGACTCTGCGTTGGTAATTTACTAGCTTAGAGGTGAGTGGGAGACAAGGGATCCTAAATTGATCAATTATCGAAAAGTAGTTTTGGGGATACTTGAGGAGTTCGATGACATCACTTTCAATTATATCCCACTAGATGAAAACCAGATGGTAGATGCTCTAGAAACCTTGGCTTCAATGATTAGAGTGAATAAAGAGGAGGAGATGAGACCCATTTAGATGAGTATTTTTGAGGCTCCAGCTAGCTGTTGTAACATTGAGGAAGAAGAAAAGGATGATAACCCTTGGTATCAGGATATATTGCAATATGTGAGAGATCGTAAATACCCAAAATAGGCAACTACAAATGATAAACGAACTTTAAGGAGATTAACCTACGATTACGTTTTGGATGGGTACATCTTGTACAAAAAAAGAAAAGACCAAGTACTGTTGAGATGTGTTGACACCATGGAAGCTAAGTTAATCTTGGAAGAAGTTCACGAGGGTATTTGTGGGACTCATGCTAATGGTTTCACGATGGCTAGACAAATCATGAGGTTTGGATATTATTGATCTACTATGGAAGGGGATTGTATCAACTATGCCAAGAAAAGCCATAAATGTCAGATTTATGGGGACAAAATTCATGTACCACCTTCACCTCTATATGTTATGACTTCTCCATGGCCTTTTTCCATGTAGGGCATGGATGTTATTGGGCCAATATCACCAAAATCTTCAAATGGCCATCGCTTTATTTTTGTGGTCATTGATTACTTCACGAAATGGGTAGAGGCTGCTTCTTATGCAAATGTTACTAAATATACCATAAGTCGATTCTTGAAGAAAGAGATTATTTGTTGGTATGGGATGCCTGAGAGAATCATATCAGACAATGCACTAAACTTGAACAAAAAAATGATAGCAGAAGTTTGTAGTCAGTTCAAGATTAAGCATCATAATTCATCTCCATATCGCCCAAAGATGAATGGGGCAGTGGAGGTTGCTAACAAAAACATCAAGAAGATTATGGGGAAATTGACTGAAACCTACGGAGATTGGTATGAGAAGTTACCATTTGCACTCTTAGCCTACCGAACGTCTGTCAGAACCTCTATTGGGGCAACTCCTTTCTCGTTGGTTTATGGGATGGAAGCGGTGTTACCTATTGAAGTTGAAGTACCTTCTCTTCGAATTTTGTCAAAGATAAAGCTGGATGAGGCAGAGTGGATTCAATCGCGGTACGACCAATTGAACTTGATTGAGGAGAAGAGGCTACAAGCTATTCATCATGGTCAGATGTATCAGAGGTGAATGATGCGAGCTTATGATAAGAAAATATGTCAAAGAGAATTCCACGAAGGAGACCTTTTATTGAAAAAGATTCTCCCCATTCAGAAGGACTTTAGAGAAAAACAGATGCCAAATTGGGAGGGGCCATATGTCGTGAAGAAGGCTTTCTCTAGAGGCGCATTGATTTTGACAGAAATAGATGGGAAGAGTTTACCCAACCAGTGAATTCAGACTCAGTCAAAAAGACTTTGTCTAAAGGAGAGGAGAATCCAAGGTGAAAACCCTAAAGGGCACCTTGAGATTTCGAAAAAAAAGGGAAAAAAATAAAAATAGAGAGGTCAAGGTGAAAACCCGCAAAGGGTGCCTTATGACCAAAGGGGTTTTAAGTTGAAAACCCAAAAGGGCAGCTCAAATTTTGAAGGGTATACAGTAATCTTGCTTAACAAAGAGCGAAGCGCGTTACATATTGGGGCATTAACAAAGTACTTTGATTTTTAAACACATGTTGAACTCAAGAAAGACTTCATGGAGTTGGTGTATAAACGCTCAAGCGGCGATATCTAGAGTATCTAACTTTTATCCTTTTTGCTATCTTTAGATGCTATTTCTTCTTAAAGATAGGCTTTCAGATTAATTCCCTTTGTATTTTTGACAAATTCATTCAAATCTAATTATTCTCAAGATTAAATTCATCTTCCATTATTCTTAAAGTGTGTTACATTAAATAATGATAGATGAACTAAACAATTTTCACAAATGAAGTCTTGCTCATTACTCTGGAAGTTTCTAGATAATACAAAAAACTAAAATAGGATAATTGTTCGGGGAATTCACGTAAGTAAGGTTTGAAAGAACTCGAGGAAATTCTTTCTTTAGTCCAGAATGATGATTGGACAAATCAAACAATTCGATCATAAGAAAGGATCATCTTACAGACATTTTCGATGGGTCACAGCATTTGAAGAATGGTACAAACCTATAGGTTAAGTAGGGATGATATTTCGAGAGAAATAAAGATAAACTTCGAATAAGGAATGAGTGGTGACGTCTGGAATAAGGGTCATATTCATAAACATTTTGCAAGTTTAATTAGGATCATTCGACTAACTTAGGTCATAGTATCCTAATCATTAGGCATGAACTCATACACATTGTACAGGGGACAATAAAGATTGATGCACCTTAACCCCCTAAGCAGTAGGGTAATAGGCTAAAGCATAGCAGATCTGACCTTCAGGTGTTTACGCTGAAGCAGATCCAAGATGATTTGGCATCTCTGTATTGTCAGAGAACAAATCAAAGAAATAGATTTGGCATCTCCATATTCGACGGAGAGCAGATTGAAGACATAGCAGATTTGGCTTTCACGTGTTTACGCTAAAGCGAATCTAAGATGATTTGGCGTCTCTGTATTGTCAGAGAGCAGATCGAAGATAGCAGATTTGGCGTCTATGTATTGTCAGAGAATAGATCGAAGATAGCAGATTTGGCGTCTCTATATTGTCAAAGAGCAAATCGAAGATAGCAGATTTTGCGTCTTTGTATTGTCAGAGAGTAAATCGAAAATAGTAGATTTGGCATCTCTGTATTGTCAGAGAGCAGATCGAAGATAGCAGATTTGGCATTTCTGTATTGTCAGAAAGTAGATCGAAGATAGCAGACTTGGCGTCTCTGTATTGACAGAGAATGGGTTAAAGGTATCAACATGGCGTCCCTAAGGTTGCAGGGAGCAGGTTGAAGATAGCAGATATTGCCTTCCTGAAGTTACTAGTGAAGCAAATTGAAGCTATCATATTTATGGTCCAATACCTCTGAAGTTGCAGATAGGTTGAAGACCATTTGAAGAAAGAATCTCAAAGACTGGGCCAGATCGGCAAAACGGGTCCATTTACAATAAACAGGTCTCAAGGCCTGATAAGCCCAAATGCCTAAGACCCTAAACCCGTTTACAACCTGATAGCCCATACCTAACTGAATATTTAGAACTACCCAAAAGCCGGTTACACAGAACCCACAAATGGACGGCCCAAGTAGACCCAAAGCAATGAAGCCCAGGAAGACCCAAAGCCTAAACTGGATTAGGAAACCCTAGGGTTTCCAGGAGCATTAGCACCGCAAGCATTCCAAGCGACGCGACCCTTCGACTAGTGACGTTCCAGTGGCCCTCCATCAGCGCCGTGATTCTAGAGCCATATCGCGCCATCATCGGCGCATTCTCCGTCGAGATTTCTTCGCTCACCTGCAAAAGGAAACAAAAAGGGACAGTACCTGGCAAGAAATCGAGCAAATAGGAACATACCAAAGATTTATATTGTAAAAAGGCCTATAAAGGCCAGATATCAAACGATGTAGGAGGTTTTTTTTTTGGATACACAGATTCAATAAAAAAGATATTTTTACACATATACAGAAAGAGAGAACTACAGTCAATTGAGAAACACAAAGGTAATTTTTTTTAATATATATATATTGTAAAGAGTAAAAAAGGAGAAGGGGATATACCATTTTGATTCGCGTCGAAAAAGGAAACTTTCCAGTTTCCGACCGCCGTATGCGACGGCCTTGACGGGGGCGCGTGAGCGCGTGCAAACCCCTGGACGGAGGCTCGATAGCACTCCGAGAACTCATCCCCAGCCCTCTTGTAGAGGGTTTCTTCGTTTTCTTTGAAACAGACTACAAAAATGATTTTTAAGCTTATATATAGCTTCTTATGTACGACGTCGTTTTGGTTTAACTCAATAAGCACAAAACGGCGTCAATTTAAGGTTTAAGATCCGCATGTTGACCCGATTACCCGGGGAGGGTCCGCGTGTTTTTGTAAATTGGGATAATTTCCCAATTAGTCCTTCCGTGTTTTCTATATTTTCAATTTCATGTTATTTTATTTCTTAATTTAGCCCTAGTATTTTAATTTTGACTCAATTTGGCCCTCATAGTGGCTTTAAAACAGAGTTCATGGAAATGGTGTTGTTTTGGAATTAGGGCTAAATTGCCCAGTGAGTCCCTCTGGTTTAGCGAGTCTTTTAATTCGGCCCAAAATTTTAAATTTATTTATAATTAACCCTAAAATTTTAAAATTAAATTAAATTTAAGTTTTGTTTTATAAATTCAATATATTTTAAATACTATATATGTATATTCTTTATATTATTTTATTTATATTATTTATAATATTATATATATATTTTTATAAATTTTATTATATTTTATTTATTCCATTTATATTTTATTATATATTTTTATATTATATATATTAATTATTTTATTATATGTTTGTATGTAAATTTACTTAATATATCATTCTTCTTATTTTATATTTCATTTATTATATAGTTTATATCATTATATATATGTATTTTGGTTTACAAATTTATTGTATTTTATAAATTTTATCATATTTCCTTACATTACCTTTATTTTATTATAAATTAGGTATTATTTTATTACTCATTAAATGTCTAAAATTTTAAATATTTTAAAAATTATTATTAAATAATAGTATGTATACATTATCCTTATAATATTGATTGTATTATTCATGTTTCATTATATTTTATTTATATATTTTTATATATTATTTCTATATATTATTCCTTCATTATTATTTATTTGTATATAAAATTAAATTTATAAATATTTATAAGATAATGCATATATTATTATTATATTTTTAATGTTCATTATTTTAAAATTTACTACAAATAACACATATTTTTAAGAGTATATTAAGTTATTATATCATGTAATGTGTTTTATATATATATTAATCATCTCTAAGAAAACTTACCTTCATCATTTATACTTAATTTTAATATTTTATTAAATACTTCATTTTTTTTAAAAATTTTTGTGTTCATTTTCTTATTTTCATTTTTTATTTGTACGTTCATAATTTTATGTATCTCATTATATTTATTCAATATTATTTTAAAATAGTAATAATATCTCATCACCTATTTATTATTTTTATATCTATTAAGAATTGATCATTTATATTGTTTTAAGTAGTATTTTCATAGAATATTGTTATGTAATAATTAGATTCATTGCTTTCTATGTTATATTTTGTATGAAATATTATTATGTATGTATTCTGTAATCTATATTGTTATTCTTGTTGTTCTCTATGATTATAATTGCATGAAATGATAATGTATATCATAATTTATGTCGTCATTCATCATTTACTTTATTATATTTGTGTGAAGTATTAAAGTATGTAGTTTATATTGTTAGTATCGATGTCATAATATGTTAAATGCATCATTATTTTAAAGAACCTTTATATTTCATTCAATCCAAAAGAGTTTTTTAAAAAATAAGGCAATGTTTTTGATAGTTAGGAACCCGGGAAATAGTGCCCTAACATGCTAGGTTGCGATTTCCCGTTTGTCTAAATATCTAAAATATCCTTCTAAATAAGTTTTGAAAATTACAAGATGATTTTGGTTACGGAAGTTAAAAAATATCGTATTCAATCATGCTGAATGTGATGTTTATATTCTTTCAAAACAAAAGAATCTTTTTTACTTCAAATTATTACGATTTTAAAAGAGATCTTATTTCTAAATTCTTTCAAATTTCTGACGTTAAGACAAAATTATTCAATTTGGTACCAATTTTGGGCGTTAGGAGGGTGCTAATCCTTCCTCGTACGTAACCGACTCCCGAACCTGTTTTCTCGTAATTTCGTATACCAAAACGTTTTATAAAGTGATCCAATCACACATGAAGATATTGGTGGCAACTCCCGTCCTCATTTTTTAAAAACTCATTTTTAAGGAGGTTTCGACAGTGTGAAATTGAGACAATCTCGGTTCCCTGAAAGTCTTTATATAATTTAAATTCATATTGCCTTTCAGGGAAAAATACCTTGACTTCTCGAAGTTTTGAAAAGACACATATCGTGCCACGAAATATCTTCCAAAGGACATGCACTATCATTTGTAATAGTTCCTTGCCGATGGACTCATTTGTTTCGTTTTCCATTTTCACTCCTTCGATACTAATCTAATAGTTATGACCACTTTCGTTTCCGTAGAGGGGAGGTAATCTTGAAATCCTCGTCGAAAGGGATGTAACAATTCAAAGTCTTAACTTGATTTCAGTAATAGCCCAAATTTGACCGGGCTTAAATAAATCAAAAGAAAATAAATAAAGAAATATTTATTTAATAGTCCACAGTCCATTTACAACCAAGGCTCGTTAAGCCTAAATACCTCAGACCCATTATACACACACTCAAGCAGACCCGGTTACAACTTAAACCCAGCTACCCCATAGCCCGTTACAGTGACCCAATACACCTAACCTGATTACAAAATTTAAATGGCCCAATTGCCCCAAATTTTTACACCGAGGAAGGAAACCCTAGGGTTTCTGCCTTTCCCTCCTAGTGCTGCAACGTCTTCTGGAAGCTTCGGGGAGCGTCTGTCCAGTTCCCCGAATCGAGGTCATCAATGCCATGTCACGGGCCCTTCAATGCATCACGACCCTTCAGTTCGACCACTGATCAAGCCTCCACTAGTGGGCTAAAATTTTAGCACCGTATTAAGGCCATTTCCACCGATCGTGCCGCCGAATCATCGTTAGCATGAATCCACACCAGCACGATCATCAGACAAACAAAAATGGGAAGAAATAAAATATTTCTTCCCAAAATGTGTTCTAAACAGTGGCTATAAAATCCTGAATCAAATACGATGTAAGGGGGATTTTTTTGAACAGAATAAAAATACATATATTACTCATAGAAGAAACAAGAAACAGAGTTCATTTTAAGAGGTGGCTATTTTTCATATTTTTGTTTTGTTTTCTTTTACGAATATACAGATCGTTTTTTTTAAAAAGGGGTAACGTTTAAAAGAAAAAGGGATTTACCTGTGAAAGGAGGAGGGTTTTTAAACCCTTCGATCATCGTGCGTGGCGGTGTTCACGGTGGCGCGTGGGCATGTGAATGCCAGAGGATGGTAGCTTGACACAGCCCCGAGGCCGACCCCTAGACATCTTCAGAGGATTTTCAAATTTTTTTTTTCTTTTAGAGACTGGTGTAAAATGAATTCTGGGCTTTAGTTTTGGTTTATATAGCCCTAATGAAACGACACCGTTTTAGCTTCGTCTGATAAGCTTAAAACGATGACGTTTTGAGGCTCCAGGATTCGCGTGTTGACCAGATTACCCGGGGAGGATCCACGTGTTTTTTAGGATTGGGTTAATTACCAAATTAGTCCCTCCACCTTTCTTACGTTACAATTTTGTTTTGTTTTATTTATGATTTTTCCCTGATATTTTGTTTCAGTTTTAATTTAGTCCTTGTAGTAACTGTTTTAAGTCCTGGATTAAAACGTTCCCGTTTAGGGACAAGGGAAAATTTCCCGATGAGTCCCTAGGGTTTTAATGCGCATTTCAATCAGGCCCAGAACTTTAATTTATTTAGCAATTAACCCCTAAAATCTTTAATTAAATTCAATTTTAATCCATTTTACTTTATAATTTTTTAAATATTAGCAATATAAAATTGTACATATTATTTTTATCCATTATATTATTGTTATATTTTTTTGTAAAAAATTTTTATCATATATATATATTATTTATTCTGTTATATTTATATTTTTACTATATATTACATATTTTATTATATTATTTATTTTATTATATTTCCTATGAAAAATTCTTACTATATTATTATTATTATTTTATATATTATATTTTATTATATTATTTATTATATGATTTATACTATTATATATTTTATTTGCAAATTATATTATATACTCTATTTTACCATATTTCTTTACATTACCTTTATTTTATTATAAAGTATACGTTATTTTATTACTTATATACCTTCTTAAATTATTTTTTTAAAGCATAATATCAATATTTAGTACATTTTTCTATAGTTAATATATCCTATAGTATAACTTATACATGTATATATATCATTTTAAAAAAGGGGTTCTCTTTTATTATTTTTGTATTATTCAATATATTTCTAAATATCTTGTTTTTATTTATATTTTATCCATCTTAATTTCTTTATTTATTTTTGGTTTTCTCTTATTTTGATATAGTAGGTTAAATTTTACATAACATTCGTTTTTTTGTATATTTGCATGAAATTAATTATTTATGGTGGGTTGCCTAAGATATTATCATATATGCGTATTGCCATTTATATTTGTTGTATTCCTTATGCACTACGTAGTATTTTGGATGTAACAATAATGCATGAATATTTATGTTATATATGATGGTATATGCACAAAATGATAATGTATATTATGTAACTCATGCCATTACTTTCTATACTATATTTGCATGAAATGATAAAGTATATATATTAATTAAATTTATTTGATTCCTTGTAATATGCAAAACACATCATTACTTTTAAAACCAAAGGTTACATATCATTTAATTTTAAAAAGGAATTTTAAAAAGTGAGGCAATGTTTTGATATTTAGGAATTCGAGAAATAGTGCCCTAACATGGTGGGTTACGATTTCCTGTTTATCTAAATATCTAAAATATCCTTCTAAACGAGTTTTACAAATCACAAGAGGATTTTAGTTACGAAAGTTTAAAGATATCGTGTCCAATCATGCTGGATGTGATGTCTATACTCTTTTAAAATAAATGAATCTTGATTCTTTTCAAAAAGCATTACGATTTTAAAAGGATCTCATTTCTAAATTCTTTCAAACTTCTGACATTAAGTCAAAAATCTATTCAATTTGGTACCAATTTTGGGCGTTACGAAGGTGCTAATCCTTCCTCGTATGTAACCGACTCCCGAACCTATTTTCTTAATTTTCGTAGACCAAAACGTTTTATAAGGTGATCCAATCGCACCTAAAAAGGTTGGTGGTGACTCCCGTTTTCGTTTTTCAAAAGTCGATCCCCGTTTTTCAAACATACCTAAAAAAATGGTTTCGACAGCTTGGCGACTCCACTGGGGAATCTAAGAGAGTCGAGCCAAGAAATTGATTATTTTATGTCTTAATGCCGAAAATTTGAAAATTTAAAATATGATCTTTTTTTTTCATGTGTTTGCTGCATATGTTTGTTATCTTTTGTTGTACATTGCATTTACATGACCCTTGTGGTCACACGCTTAAGTGAGAGTGAGAAGCTATGCTTTCGTAAGGTTTTCACCTTCGTATGAGCTAGTGGATCGCTTTCGGGATACTATACCTATGTCTTCGTGAGATTTTCATCTCCGTATGGCCATGAGGAAAAGTATCCCCCTGAACTGAACTTGGTCTATATGAGCCTATAATGGGTGAGGACCGAGGAATCTGCTGGTTCAGGTACCCTCGCTTTAAAGCTAACACTCATATAGTGAACCTTAGGAAAATAGTGATAACCTGTAGAAAATTACCCTTGTAAGTATTTGTTTATCATTTTCTTATATATGGTACTGACCTTTTTTGTTTTGTTATCATTGCATGTCATTTGGCATTTAAAGGTGTCGATTCAAGGCTCGATTTCTAAATTAGAAAGTTTTGTAATGAGGAACGAATACCTTAATAAAGTGGGGACAATGTACATGCATGCACAGTCGTCGAGAAAACCCAGTTAGAGAAAGGAGATAGTATCACTGAAGGGTATGCGTCAGATTTATGGGACTTTACCCGTGTTAATTTGACGCAGAATGAGTTGCGGGAATTGAGAGATATTTGGGCCTAATGGGATGACGAGGCTAAACAGCTCTTCTATCAGAATTACAGAGATCTTCCCTATTTGTTAGACGTCAAGGTAGATAGGCACTTGTTCCGAGCCATGGTACAGTTCTAGAACCCTGCTTATAGTTGCTTTACATTTGGTAATGGTGATCTGGTACCTACTTTAGAGGAGTATGAGACTTTACTACGTTGCCCGAAGATTTAAGGTTATAAGGCATACGTTAGGCCTGCTAGTCTTCCAACTTTTACGAAGAAGTTGGTAAAGATTACTGGGATGAGTGAGCAGTGGGCTGTAGCTCGTGTGCAGCAAAAGGGTGATAATAAGTGCATTCCATGGGCTGTTCTGAGGGATTTGATATTGACGCATCCAGATGTGAAGAAAAAGGTCGATGTCCTAGCTTTGGGTATTTTGGCATGGTGATTTTCCCAAAGGCGTTGGGGCACATAGATGAGGCAGTTGCAGATTTGTTTGATCGACTTGGTAAACAGAACACACCTGTGCCCGCAATTTTAGCTGAGATGATAAGATCCTTGACCGCATGTTGAAGAGCTGGTGAAGCAAGGTTCATGGGATGCGCACAGTTGCTGTTGGTTTGGTTTCACAGCCACTTCTGGAAGCTTGATAAGGTTCCTTGTCGGGTGTTCTTTGAGGGTTATTCTCCATTAAAGGAAGCAGTGGACAGGCCGAGGAGAGATGACATTTCAAAAGAAAGATGGATAGATATTTTTCAGAATCTTTGAGAGGAAGATGCTATATGGAGGGCTCCTTGGTTAGTTCCTAGTGAAGTCCTTTATCGCTGTGGCAACTTTGATTGGGTTCCTTTGCCGAAAATTTAGGGAGCTGTTGGATATACACTGTTGCTTGTTCTAAGACAGTATCAAGCGGGGTAGTTCATACCGGCTACACAGGGTTTAACTCAGAGTGATTTTTCTTATAAAGGAGATCACTACAAAAAGAGGATGCGAGAAATTTCTGAGGCTTGGAAGAAGCCTTTCTGTATGAAGATTTTGACTGAAGGCTCAACGTCAACCCTTGAGTATAAAAGGTGGTTTAGTAGGAGAGTCAATGACAATATCCCTAGGCCAACCTTAGGAGTGGCTCGATAATTAGAAGAGAGCTTACGATTGATTCCATCAGAGGTGGAAGTTATGAAGCAAGAGTTCGAGAGAAAGAATTCAAAGATTGAAAAGAGGATGGAAAAGCTCGAAGAGGAAAAAATGTTCTTGAGTCTCGATGTCGATGTTCAAAAGATGGAAGTCGAGAAGGTGAAAAAGGAAAAGAGAAAGATCGAGGAAGATTGAGATGACCTAAAGACACATTATAAGAAGGCCCAAGTGTCATTGAAAAGGGTCAGACTAGGGAGATCTTTAGAGTAGTGGCAACGAGAGATTCAAGAGGAAAGAGCCAAGGCCAAGTATTGGGAAAAGAAATTCCAAGAGATACAGTCACGTAATCAAGCCTTAGAAAAGAAAAATCAAGGTTTAAAAGACAAAGTGAAAGAGCTCAGACGATCTCTACATCATTACCGAAGTCGTAACTATGCGATCGAGTTAAAGGCGAGCTTGGATAAGCTCGAGGAGATGAAGCACCATATTGGAGGGTTGGAAACAGCATTACAGGATTGTGAGCTACAGATTAAGTAGCTTGAGGCAAGAGAAGACCAGTGGAAGGGGGAACTTTACCATCTTCAGAATCAAGTAGGGGATAGAGATCATGTCATGGGAGAGGCCTTAGTTCAGATTCAAGAGGTTGCTGAACACTTGCAGGAGTTGGCAATACAAGCTAGAACGTTGAATATGATGTATGAGTCATCGTCAAACAAAAGGCAAGAGTTAGCATCGTTATTAGATAGGGTTAAGACTCTAGGCCTTCTGGCAAAAGTGTATTTGTAATCTGTTTTATGAAAAGATCTTTGTTCCTTAAATAATGTTTTCGAAAATGAAACTGAATCAGAATCGACATCTTTCTGCATTTTATGCATTGGCATCTCATAAAATTTCATTGCATCATTTGCATTCTTAGTTATAGAAAGACCCTAATTAGTTAAAATTATCTCAGAAGTAGAAAAGAAAATCTGGAAATCACGCATCAGTACGGAACTCGTGCAAAATCTAGGAACATGGATCAAAGGTTTGAACAACTACAAAAGGACATGCAGGATCAGTTGCAAGAGCAATTGGCAAAAATGCAAAATGATATGAGGGAGCAAATGTTGGAAGCTCAGAGGAACATGATGGTTGAAATGGCTCAACTGCTGAGGGCCACAGATAAACGGAAGGCTCCCATGGCAATCACTGAAGATGAGGGTCATCCTCCTGGTTTCACTCCACCCCACGTGTCTACACAAATCGAGACACTTCCCTGGAGGCCATCTGTTATTGTAAGGCCTCAACAGGGGCCAGTTGATGCTAGAATCCATATGAATTACCCAACTGACTCAGGATTTAATTTGGATGATAACCCTACCAATCCTCTCATTCCTGATTTGGATATAGCTGAAAAAAAGGATTTGAGAGTCGAAGCTACAAAACAATTGGAGGAATGTTGCCGATGGCTGGAGGAGAAATTTAAAGCTTTAGAGAGTGCTGAGGGGCATCATGGAGTTGATGGCAAAGACTTGAGTTTAGTCCCAGACTTGGTGCTTCCCCATAAATTCAAAATGCCGGAGTTTGAAAAATACAACGGGACTACTTGCCCAGTGGCCCACGTTACGATGTTCTGTAGGAGGATGACTAGATATGTGAACAATGATCAACTATTGATTCATTTTTTTCATGATAGTCTAGTGGGAGCAGTAGCCAGGTGGTACAATCAGTTGAGCCGAGCTAGAATAAATTCATGGAGGGATCTCGCACAAGCCTTCATGCAACAATACAATCATGTGACTGACATGATCCCTGATAGGATCACTCTACAAAACATGGAAAAAAAGCTTAATGAAAATTTTAGGCAATACGCACAAAGGTGGAGAGAGGTGGCAATGCAGGTTCAACCACCACTGTTGGAGAAAGAAACCACCATATGATTGGAAGCACTACCAAAAGTTTTGCGGACATAGTTATGGTAGGAGAGATGATAGAGAATGCCATATGGGTGGCAAAATTGAGGGGGAAGCGGCCAAAAGATCGACCCCAAGAAGAAAAGACAATGAGGTGAACAACACAAGTAGCTTCAACTCGAAGGTAGTCACAGTTAGTCAGTCCAAAGTGGCTACGGTTGGGCAGCAAAATACTCAAAGACAGGAATCAGGATCAAGACAGAATTCAGAGATGATGCAATTCACGCCTATCCCTGTGACGTATCGTGAGCTTTATCAAAGCTTATATGATACAAATGCCATTGCTCCATTTTACTTGAAACCGCTACAACCACCGTACCCCAAGTGGTATGATGCAAATGCTTAATGCGAATATCATGCGAGAATACCAGGGCATTCAATTGAAAATTGCACTGGATTCAAGAAGGCCGTGGAAAGGCTTATCAAGATGGGGGTTGTGAGATTCGACAGTACCCCTAATGCTAAAAACCCGTTACCAGATCATGGCAATCAAGGAGTGAATGCCATTGATGAAATTAGGGAAGGAATAATCAAGGAAAATGTTGCTGAGGTGAGAATGCCTTTAAGGGTAATTTGGAAATAGATGGTGAAGAGAGGGATGATAACCTCTGGGAAAGAAAGAGAAGAAATAGGGAACTGCTGTGAGTTCCATGGAAAAGAGGGTCATGAGACCCAAAATTGTGAAGAATTCAAAGCCTTGGTACAAGTCGTCATTGATAATAAAGAGCTACAAGTTTTTGAAGGTAGCTCTTATAAAAGAGAAGTAAGTGCGTTGGAAGGTGAACAAAAAGGAACCAGCCGCCCAAGGATCATTATTTCTCTGCCAGAGAATAATGAAGTGCGGACGCAAACCAGGCCCAAGGTCGTCATCCATAAACCCACTTCTTTCTCGTACAAGGATGACAGGAGGGTGCCAAGGAGTTACGATTGCAGTGTAACAGTACCTGAGGGGGAGAGTATAGCCAGTGCGTTTAAAGATGTGCAAAATGAAGGTTCCTATACACGAAGTGGGAAGCGTTATGATGAGGGGGTATCAGAATGGAGCCCACAAAAACAAAGGACGTTGAGAAGAAGAAAGAGACCAAAGTATCCATCAATGAACCAGTAAGGAAGGAGGAGGCTAAGGAATTTCTAAAGTTCCTTAAGCATAGTGAATATAGTGTGGTCGAGCAGTTGCATAAGCAGCCAGCGCATATATCAGTATTAGCCCTACTTCTGAGTTCTGAGGTGCATCGGGATGCATTATTGAAAGTACTTAACAAAAAATATGTCACCCATGACATATCCGTTAACAAGTTGGACCGGTTGGTGACTAACATCAGTGCTGACAATTTCATCTACTTCAATGATGCTAAAATTCCACCTGGGGGCATAAGGTCAACCAAAGCCTTGCACATCACTACTCGGTACAAAGGATACACGCTTCCAAGTGTACTTATTGATAATGGGTCTGCTTTGAACGTCCTTCCATTATCCACATTGAACAGATTACCCATTGACAGTTCGCCTATGAAGACATGTCACAATGTGGTAAGAGCCTTCGATGGAACCGAAAAGAAAGTGATGGGACGAATTGATATCCCTTTGAAAATTGGGCCAAATACATATGAAGTTGATTTCTTAGTGATGGATATCAAGCCCTCTTATAATTGTTTATTGGGGAGACCATGGATACACTCGGCAGGAGCGGTGCCCTTCTCATTGCACCAAAAATTAAAGTTAGTGACAGATGGACGATTAATAACCATAATGCGGAGGAGGATATTATAGCAACAGTCACTAGCAAGGCCCCTTATGTCGAGGCAAATGAAGAGGCTATTGAGTGTTCTTTCCGCTCTTTGGAAATCATCAATGCAACCTTCATTTTGGAAGGAAGTGAGGTGCCGGTACCTAAAATGACTAAAGCCACAAGAATGGCCTTGTAAATGATGAGGTGGAAATGAGCATTGCCAGGAAAAGGACTAGGAAGACAGTTGCAAGGAGGGATTCAAATCCCAAAACTGATTGAGAAGAAAGATCGCTTTGGTTTGGGCTTCGAGCCAGACCATAAGCACAAGAGGCAAGAGATTGAGAAGCGCCAAGCGAGAAGAAAGGCGCATTTGAATGGAGGAGAAGTGGAGTGGGAACCGATGACATTCCCACCTATATCCAAATCCTCTAAGTCAGGAGGGTTACTGGTAGAAGAAAGTCATCAAATCTATGCCGTATACAATGATAAGATGGAGCAAGGAAGCCTCGAGGGCATTCGCCCTTACGAACTGGGGAGCTCTCTGAACAATTGGATTGCGGAGGACCTGCCTGTAGTCTTTAGGAATTTTTCAGAGTAATTCTCAAAACATGTCTATTACTCTAGGGCCTAGGAGTAGTAAGATTACATTTGTGAAAATAGGCTTATGTTCATCTATTATTATTTAAATAAAACATAACTTTTATAAATTTAAACGAGTATTGTTTCACTTTTTATCAACCAATATTCCTTTAAATTTTGGCAATTCTTATTATTTTATTCATAGCACATAAACAATCATTCTTAGATTCATTCATTCTTTGTATATTCTTTCATACCCCCACAGGTCCCTAGATATCAATGATATGAGCACTGATATTGCCGCTCCTGATTTCTCTTGCGAGCAAGACATGTGTTTAGAGGAACATCAGGATTTTGAAGATGTTCAAGATTGTGACGTATCTCTCGATCTGTTAAGAATGGTAAAACAGGAGGAGAAACAAATCATGCCACATGAGAAAGAGGCAATAGAGAATATAGCCCTAGAGGAAGGGAAAGAGTTGAAAATTGGAACACTGATTACCAAGGATACAAGGCATGGTCTGGTTGAGTTACTTCGAGAGTTCAAAGATATCTTCACCTAGCCATATCAGGATATGCCCGGATTAAGTACTGACATTGTAGTACATCATCTTCTGATAAGACAGATTGTGCTTGATCCAACGAGGTTACGAAGAATGAGGCCAGATATTGTTCTGAAAATAAAGGATGAAGTCAAGAAGCAGTTTGATGCAGGATTCTTGCAAGAAGTGAAGTACTCCGAATGGGTAGCTAACATTGTGCCTGTTCCTAAGAAGGATGGGAAGGTACGAATGTGTGTTGATTACAGAGATTTGAATAAAGCAAGCCCAAAGGATAATTTTCCTTTGCCATACATTGACACTTTAGTAGATAACACAGCGGGATATTCGTTGTTTTCCTTCATAGATGGCTTCTCAGGATACAATCAGATAAAGATGCATCCAGAGAACATGGATAAAACTACCTTCATAACCTTGTGGGGCACCTTTTGTTACAAAGTAATGCCGTTTGGACTGAAGAACGCAGGGGCAACATACCAACGAGCCATGGTGAACTTGTTTCACGACATGATGCATAAGGATATTGATGTGTATGTTGATGATATGATTGCCAAGTTACGTACAGAAAAAGAGCACATTGAGGTCTTAAGAAGACTATTCTTGAGGTTGAGAAAATTTCAGTTGAAGCTCAATCCAGCAAAGTGTACCTTTGGAGCCAGATCGGGAAAGTTATTAGGCTTCGTAGTCAGTGAAAAGGGAATTGAAGTCGACTCAGACAAGGTCAGAGCCATACGAGAGTTACCTCCACCATGTACTCAGAAGAAAGTTCGAGGATTCCTGGGAAGGTTGAATTACATCGCTTGGTTCATTTTACAACTGACCGAGAAATGCGATCCTATCTTTCGCCTCCTCAGAAAACACAATCAAGGTGCTTGGGATGAGGAATGCCAGAATGCTTTTGAAAAGGTCAAGCAATATTTGTTGAATGCTCCGGTATTATCTCCACCTAGCCCAGATAAACCGTTAATACTATATTTGTCAGTGTTCAGTAATTCTATGGGATGTGTGCTTGGTCAACATAACGAGTCGGGAAAAAAGGAGAAGACAATTTATTATCTCAGTAAAACATTCACTGACTGTGAAATGAGATATTCACCAATTGAAAAGTTGTGTTGTGTGCTGATTTGGACCACTCGGAGATTAAGACAGTATATGCTATACTATACCACTTGGCTCATCTCAAAGCTGGATCCATTGAAATACATGATGGAGTCAACGGCTCTAAATGGGAGAATGGTGAGATGGCAAATTTTGCTTTCAGAGTTTGATATAGTCTACGTAAGTCAGAAGGCTATAAAAGGAAGTGCGGTGGCTGACTTCTTGGCCAATAGAGCTCTAGAGGATTATGAGCCATTGAACTTTGATTTTCCAAATGACGAGTTAATGTGTATAGCGATGACCGAACATTCTCTATGGAGGCTCAAGTTTGATAGGGCTTCTAATGCAGTTGTAAATGGAATTGGGGCAGTCTTGGTTTCCCCAAAAGGCGATCATTACCCATTCACGTGCAAGTTGGACTTTGATTGCATGAATAATATGGCTGAGTATGAAGCATGCGTCATGGGACTTCAAGCAACCATAGAGCGAGGTATAAAAACCTTAGAAGTATATGGAGATTCTGCGTTGGTAATTTATCAGCTAGAGGTGAATGGGAGACAAGGGACTCTAAATTAATCAATTATCGAAAGGTAGTTTTGGGATTACTTGAGAAGTTTGATGACATTACCTTCAATTATCTCCCACGAGACAAAAATCAGATGGCAGGTGCTTTAGCAACCTTGGCCTCAATGATTAAGGCAAATAAAGAGGAAGAGGTGATACCAATTCAAATGAGTGTCTATGAGGCTCCAACTAGCTGTTGTAACATTGAAGAGGAAGAAAAGGATGATAACCCTTGGTATTAGGATATATTGCGATATGTAAGAGATCGTAAATATCCAGAACAGGCAACCGAAAATGACAAATGAACTTTGAGAAGGTTAGCTTGTGACTATGTCTTGGACGTGGATATCCTGTATAAGAGAAGGATAGACCAAGTACTTTTGAGATGTGTCGATGCTGTGGAAGCTAGGCTAATTTTAGAAGAAGTTCATGAAGGTGTATGTGGGACGCATGCAAATGGGTTCACGATGGCAAGGCAAATCATAAGGTTTGGCTATTATTGGGCCACTATGGACGGGGACTGTATCAACTATGCCAAGAAATGCCATAAGTGTCAGATTTATGGGGACAAAATTCATATACCTCCTTCACCTTTGCATGTCATGACTTCTCCATGGCCTTTCTCCATGTGGGGCATGGATGTCATTGAACTAATATCACCGAAAGCTTCGAACGGACATCGGTTGATCTTCGTGGTAATTGACTACTTTACAAAATGGGTAGAGGCCGCTTCTTATGCGAATGTTACTAAGTCTGCTGTAAGTCGATTCTTGAAGAAGGAGATCATTTGTCGGTATGGAATGCCTGAGAAGATCATATTTGACAATGCATTGAACCTAAACAACAAAACGATAGCAGAGGTTTGCGACCAGTTCAAGATCAAGCATCACAATTCTTCTCCCTATCGTCCAAAAATGAATAGGAAAGTGGAGGCCGCCAACAAGAACATTAAGAAAATAGGGGGAAAGATGACTGAGAATTATAGAGATTGGCATGAGAAGCTACCGTTTGCACTCCTGGCCTATCGAACATCTGTCAGAACCTCTACTGGGGCAACCCCATTCTCGTTAGTTTATGGAATGGAGGCAGTGTTGCCTATTGAAGTAGAAATACCTTCTCTCTGAATTTTGACAGAGATAAGGTTAGATGAAGATGAATGGGTTCAATCCTGATATGATCAGTTAAACTTGATTGAGGAAAAGAGGCTGAGAGCCATCCGACATGGTCAGATGTATCAGAAGCGTATGATGCGAGCTTATGATAAAAAGGTTCGTCCAAGGAAATTCCATGAGGGGGACCTTGTGCTAAAAAGATCCTTCCTATTCAGAAGGAGTTTAGAGGAAAATGGATGCCAAATTGGGAGGGGCCATACGTCGTGAAGAAGGCTTTCTCTAGAGGAGCATTAATTTTGACAGAAATGGATGGGAAGAGTCTACCCAATCCAGTAAATTCAGACTCAGTCAAAAAGTACTTTGTCTAAAGGAGAGGAGAATCCAAGGAGAAAACTCGCAAAGGGCGCCTTGAATTTTTAAAAAAAAAAAATAAAATGGAGAGGCCAAGGTGAAAACCCGCAAAGGGCGCCTTGAGACCAAAAGGGTTTTGAGTTGAAAACCCGAAAGGGCAGCTCAAATTTTGAAGGGCATACAACAATTTTGCTATATCTGACTCCATCAAAGAGTGAAGCATGTCACATATTGGGCCATCAACAAAGTACTTTAGATCCTTTAAACACATGTCGAACTCAAGAAAGATTTCATGAAGCTGGTGTATAGACGCTCAAGCGGCGATATCTGGAGCATCTAACTTTTATCCTGTTTGCTATCTTTAGATTCTATTTCTTCTTAAAGATATGCTATCAGATTTATCTCCTTTGTATTTTGAAAATTCATTCAAATCTGATTATTCTTAAAGATTTATTCATTTTCCATCATTCTTTAAGTATGTTGCATTGAAATAATGATAGATGAACTAAAATATCTTCACAAACGAAGTTTTTCACATTACTTTGGGAATTTCTAGATAATGAAGAAACTAAAACAGGACAATTGTTCAAGAAATTCACATAAGTAAGGGATAAAGGAACTCGAGAAATTTTTTTCTTCCAGTCTAAAAGGAAAATGGACAAAACCAACGATTCAATTCTAAGGAAAATTTTCTTGCAGATGTCCTCCGTGGATCATAGCATTTGAGGAAGGGTACAGGATTACAGGCTGAGCAAGAGTAATACTTTGAGAAAAGAAAAGACAAATGAAGGAATGAGTGATGACGTCTAGGATAGGGGTCATATTCATAACATTTTTGCATCATAGCATGGTTAATTAGGAACATTCGGCTTACTTCGATCATAGCATCCTAATTATCAGGCATAATCATACTACAGGTTATCAAAGATGGCGCGCCTTAATCCCCTAAGCAGTAGGGTAATAGGCCGCAGCATAGCAGACCTGGCTGAAGCAAGATCCAAGATGGTTTGGCATCCTTATGCTTACAAGGAATAAACCGAAGACATAGCTGATTTGACTTTTACGTGTTTACGTTGAAGCAAATCTAAGATGATTTGGCATCTCTGTATTGTCAGAGAATAAATCGAAGTTTGGCATCTCCATATTTGAAGGAGAGCAGACACATAACAGATCTAACCTTCAGATGTTTATACTGAAGTAGATCCAAGATGAATTGGCATTCTTGTATTTACAAGGAACAAATCAAGGACATAGCAGATTTGACTCTCAGATGTTCTCAAATAGATCCAAGATGATTTGGCATCCTTGTGATTACAAGGAGCAAATTGAAGACATAGCTGATTTGACTTTTACGTGTTTACGTTGAAGCAAATCTAAGATGATTTGGCATCTCTGTATTGTTAGAGAACAAATCGAAGTTTGGCATCTCCATATTCGACGGAGAGCAGACACATAGCAGATCTAACCTTCAGATGTTTATACTGAAGTAGATCCAAGATGATTTGGTATTCTTGTATTTACAAGGAGCAAACGAGGACATAGCAGATTTGACTCTCAGATGTTCTCAAGCAGATTCAAGATGGTTTGGCATCCTTGTGCTTACGAGGAACAAATCAAAGACATAGCTGATTTGGCTTTCACGTGCTTACGGTGAAGCAAATCTAAGATGATTTGGCATCTCTGTATTGTCAAAGAACAAATCGAAGAAGTAGATTTGGCGTCTCTGTGTTCGGCAGAGAGCAGATCAAAGATATCAACATGACAGTCATAAGTTTGCAAGCAGCAGATTGAAGATCATGATTTGATAAGACTGGTCAAATTTGGTTTTTCTAAATCTTTGCTCAATTCCCGTTACACAGCAATGAGCAAAGAGGGACAGCTGTAATAGCCCAAATTTGACGGGCTTAAATAAAACAAAGGAAAATAAATAAATAAATATTTATTTAACAGTCTACAGTCCATTTACAACCAAGGCCCGTTAAGCCCAAATACCTCAAACCCATTACACACACACTCAAGCAGACCCGGTTACAACTTAAACCCAATTACCCCATAGCCCGTTATAGTGACCCAATACACCTAACCTGATTACAAAATTTAAATGGCCCAATTGGCCCAAATTTTTACACCGAGGCAGGAAACCTAGAGTTCCTGCCTTTCCCTCCTAGCACCGCAACGTCTTCTGGAAGCTTCGGGGAGCGTCTGTCCAGTTCCCCGAATCGAGGTCACCAATGCCATGTCACGGGCCCTTCAATGCATCATGACCCTTCAGTTCGGCCATCGATCAAGCCTCCACCAGTGGGCCAAAATTTCAGCACCGTATTAAGGCCATTTCCACCGATCGTGCCGAATCATCATCAGCATGAATCCATACCAGCACGATCATTGTCGGATTTTTCTCGCGAATACCTGTAAAAGGAGAAAGAAACAGCATCAGACAAACAAAAATGGGAAGAAATAAAAGATTTCTTCCCAAAATGTGTTGTAAACAGTGGCTATAAAAGCTTGAATCAAATACGATGTAAGGGGGATTTTTTTGAACAGAATAAAAAATACATATATTACTCACAGAAGAAACAAGAAATAGAGTTCATTTTAAGAGGTGGTTATTTTTCATATTTTTGTTTTCTTTTCTTTTACGAATATACAAATCGTTTTTTTTAAAAAGGGGTAACGTTTAAAAGAAAAAGGGATTTACCTGTGAAAGGAGGAGGGTTTTTAAACCCTTCGATCACCCGTGCGCGTGGCGGTGTTCACGGTATGCGCGTGTGGCGCGTGAATCTTTGGAGGGGCGGTAGCAGACAGAGCCACGAGGCCGACTCCCTAGACCTCTTCAGAGGATTTTCAAATTTTTTTTTAAAGACCCGGTGTAAAATGAATTCGGGCTTTAGTTTTGGTTTATATAGCCCTAACGAAACGACACCGTTTTAGCGTCATCGATAAGCTTAAAGCAGCGATATTTTGAGGCCCCAGGATCCGCGTGTTGCTTGGATTGCAGGGAGATCCGCATGTTTTTGAGGATTGGGTTACTTACTCAATTAGTCCCTCCACCTTTCTTACGTTTACAATTTTGTTTTGTTTTATTTATGATTTAGCCCTGATATTTTGTTTCAGTTTTAATTTAGCCCTTGTAGTAACTATTTTAAGTCCTGGATTAAAACGTTTCTGTTTAAGGACTAGGGAAAAATTCCCGATGAGTCCCTAGGGTTTTAATGCACATTTCAATCAGGCCCAGAACTTTCATCTATTTAGCAATTAACCCCCAGATTCTTTAATTAAATTCAATTTTAATCCATTTTACTTTATATATTTTTTAAATATTAGCAATATAAAATTGTACATATTATTTTTATCCATTATATTATTGTTATATTTTTTAAAAAAATTTTTATCATATATTTTTAGCATATATATATTATTTATTCTGTTATATTTATATTTTTACTATATATTACATATTTTATTATATTATTTATTTTATTATATTTTCTATGAAAAATTCTTACTATATTATTATTATTATTTTATATATTATATTTTATTACATATTATATTTTATTATATATCATTCCTTATAATTTCTATCTTTCTTTATATATATTATATTATATATATTTTATTATATGATTTATTATATGATTTATACTATTATATATTTTATTTACAAATTATATTATATACTCTATTTTATCATATTTCTTTACATTACCTTTATTTTATTATAAAGTATACGTTATTTTATTACTTATATACCTTCTTAAATTATTTTTTTTAAAGCATAATATCAATATTTAGTACATTTTTCTATAGTTATTATATCCTATAGTATAACTTATATATGTATATATATCATTTTAAAAAAGGGGTTCTCTTTTATTATTTTTGTATTATTCAATATATTTCTAAATATCTTGTTTTTATTTATATTTTATCCATCTTAATTTCTTTATTTATTTTTGGTTTTCTCTTATTTTGATATAGTAGGTTAAATTTTACATAACATTCGTTTTTTTTGTATATTTGCATGAAATTAATTATTTATGGTCGGTTGCCTAAGATATTATCATATATGCGTATTGCCATTTATATTTGTTGTATTCCTTATGCACTACGTAGTATTTTGCATGTAACAATAATGCATGAATATTTATGTTATATATGATGGTATATGCACAAAGTGATAATGTATATTATGTAATTCATGCCATTACTTACTATACTATATTTGCATGAAATGATAAAGTATATATATTAATTAAATTTATTTGATTCCTTGTAATATGCAAAACACATCATTACTTTTAAAACCAAAGGTTACATATCATTTAATTTTAAAAAGTGAGGCAATGTTTTGATATTTAGGAATTCGAGAAATAGTGCCCTAACATGCTGGGTTGCGATTTCCTGTTTATCTAAATATCTAAAATATCCTTCTAAACAAGTTTTACAAATCACAAGAGGATTTTAGTTACGAAAGTTTAAAGATATCGTGTCCAATCATGCTGGATGTGATGTCTATACTCTTTTAAAATAAATGAATCTTGATTCTTTTCAAAAAGCATTACGGTTTTAAAGGGATCTCATTTCTAAATTCTTTCAAACTTCTGACGTTAAGACAGAAATCTATTCAATTTGGTACCAATTTTGGGCTTTACGAAGGTGCTAATCCTTCCTCATACATAACTGACTCCCCAACCTATTTTCTTAATTTTCGTAGACCAAAACGTTTTATAAGGTGATCCAATCACACCTAAAAAGGTTGGTGGCGACTTCCGTTTTCGTTTTTCAAAAGTCGATCCCCGTTTTTCAAACATACCTAAAAAAATGGTGTCAACAATTTCCTTATTCTTCTTTCTTTATATTACATGTTTTTATCAAGATTGAGAATGAAACTCCAAATAAGTCGGCAATGTACGTCCCACATTCTCCCTATTAAAAAAGGTTCAATTTATATAAAAACTTAATCCTATTCATTATTTGGGCAGTACCTACGACATTTACTGAAATTTAACGTCATTTGTTGTTTCCAATTTAACTCTCTAAGAGAATTTTTCATTTTCCAAGTTCCATTACTTTTTCCACTAAAAGCTTCCATTCATATCCTAGAAAAATTGGGCCGGAAAGCTTACACCTAAAAAGTTAACGTAGAACGAATAAGACAATAACCGAATTAGAGTCCCACGATAAAGACATACATGGACTTAATTTCAGAACAGGAAATATTTTTGATGAATTAATTTTTAATTTCAATCATTTAGTTGCCAATTTCCATTTTACAAATATGATAAGTGTGATAAAAACTTGTTAACAACAACAAGGTTATAAGATTTTACGCTTCCTATAACTATTTCTAAATTGTCCCACATACATATCACTGGTAGGGGAATCTAGTATAGCTCATTCAATTTTGAGATACACCTAAATTTTTAACCATCAACATAACAAGTGCATGCACAACTTAAAAAAATTAGAAACATAGGATGGCACACATAACGAATATGTGTGCCTGTAATGCATGTGTACTATATCCCATATTGCTTTTTCCATATGTTATTTTCTCCATATTATCACCCAGGTGTTTGGTTTGGTGTGGACGTAACAGTTCAATCCTAGTTTCAATGCAGAAACCCATGTACGACATAATCATCTTTATTGAACCTTATTTTCGTGATTCGTTCAATACTATTTAAGAATTATAAAGGGAAGTATAAATGTGTGTCTTTGAATTAATATTCAGATTTGTAGTAATTAAAATTAATGCCAATTAAGCTGAAATATTGAATGTTCTAATTAAATTGAAATATTGAATGTTTTCTTTTATTGTAACCTATTCTAGTTTAATGTGGTTATAACACTTCCTATAAATGCCAATTTTTTCCCCTACAAATCTCGTTCGAAATTAATTTTACGAACCAAATTTAACTAGTAGCATCAGATCCGCGTAGTATGGCAAGCTTTAATGTTTATTCGATACTAGTGGTTTTATTCTTAACTTGTGGGGCAGTAATGGCTACGAAGGAGAACGACCAGATTATTAAGGAAAATAATTGTGAAACTAAAATGGGTTTGCCCTGTGTTATAGAAGCTTTCACGAGTATTTTCAAGACAGGGAGTGTTTCTAACAAGTGTTGCGGTGAGCTTGTTGTGTTGGGAAAAGTTTGCCACTCAGCATTAGTAAAGAGGACACTTGAAAATCCTCTTTTCAAAGACCCAAACCCAACGACAATTATAGCGAAGAGCATTCAGACATGGAATAATTGCCTTGTCTTGATCGATTCACCATCTCCGTCTGCTTAAGGATAAAGGATTGCTTAAGCTAACAAATGGTTACCAGACGTAAGGGCCCAAAATTGTTCATTTGTCTTTATTTATGATATTGTTCCGGAAGCTTCATTAAAATGTGTCGTTTAATTTAACCCTAGTGAAATTATATTTAGTTGTATGAAAATTAAATGGTTCTATAGAAGGCCATTACTTAATACACTATGATTTTATACATGCCATTATTCTTAATTTTAAGCACTAGAACTCGGTAACCATCTCAAATCGAGCACTAGATATTGTTTTATATTGTTTAAATTGACACAAATAAGATTATTATAAATATTAAGTTCATTTCAATAATATGGAATTGGAATGTTCTAGCGTGGTGCAAAATTGAAATAATCTCCGTTCCTTGAAAGTCTTTATACAATTTAAATTCACATTACCTTTAAGGGAAAAATACCTTGACTTCTCGAAGTTTCGAAAACACACATATCGTGCCACAAAATATCCTCCAAATGACATGAACTATAATTTGTAATTGTTCCTTGCCTATGGACTCGTTTGTTTCATTTTCCAGTTTCACTCATTCGATACTAATTTAATAGTTATGACTACTTTCGTTTTCGTAGAGGAGAGGCAATCTTGAAATCCTCGTCGAAAGTACTGTAACAATTCAAAGTCTTAACTTGATTACCTTATTCTTCTTTCTTTAGATTACATGTTTTTGTCAACATCGAGAATGAAACTCCAAATATGTCGGCAACGTACGTCCCACATTCTCCCCATTAAAAAAGGTTCAATTTATATAAAAACTTAATCCTATTCATTACTGGGCCAATACCTACGGCAGTTACTGAAATCTAACGTCATTTGTTGTTTCCATTTTAACTCTCTAAGAGAAGTTTTCATTTTCCTAGCTCCATTACTTATTCCACTAAAAGCTTCGATTCATATTTTAGAAAAATTGGGCCAGAAAGCTTACACCTAAAAAGTTAACGTAGAACGAAGAAGACAATAACCGAATTGGAGTCCCACGATAAAGACATACATGGACTTAATTTCAGAACAGAAAATATTTTTGATGAATTAATTTTTAATTTCAATAATTGAGTTGCCATTTTCCATTTTACAAATATGATAAGTTTGGTAAAAACTTGTTAACAACAACAAGGTTATAAGATTTTACGCTTCACATAGCTATTTCTAAATTGTCCCACATACATATCACTGGTAGGGGAATCTAGTATAGCTGATTCAATTTTGAGATACGCCTGAATTTTTAACCATCAACATAACAAGTGCATACACAACTTAAAAAAAATTAGAAACAGAGGACGGCACACATAATGAATATGTGTGCCTGTAATGCATGTGTACTATATCCCATATTGCTTTTTCCATATGTTATTTTCTCCATATTATCGTCCGGGTGTTTGGTTCGGTGTGGACGTAACAGTTCAATCCTAGTGTCAATGTAGAAACACATGTACGACGTAATCATCTTTATTGAACCTTATTTTCGTGATTCGTTTAATGCCTGTAATACCTCAATTTTGCCCGGCCCATTGGAAGCCAAGGCATAAGTCCAAATTATCAAAAAGAAATAAAAGTTTTTAACAGTCCTTTTACAAATCTTAAAAAACTAACAAACCCCAAATACACCCGAAGCCCAAAACCAAATAGCCCAAATTTATCAGACCCATTTACACCCTAAAAATAACCTAGATCCAATAAACCCTAAACCAACCCTTTACCCTAACCCGTTTTGACTTAGCAGCCTGTTTACAATGGCCCAATGATGATGATGTTTGGCCTGGTGCCCGGATAGTTTCAAGAAACCTAGGGTTTCCTAGGAAACCCTCGCGCCGCAGCAAAACAACATGGCCCCATGTCATGCCGCAATTGGCGCATGGATTGCACCCCACTGCCAGAGATCATGCCATTAACCTGCAAGAAAAGGAAAAACGTAAGCAATCAACCAATAAAGAGCAAATTCAGAATCGGGGTTTACTTATTTAGATTCATTTGTAAATAGTATAAATGGGTGTAAAAACAGTAAAAGAAGGGTACGATTTACTACGCAAACAGAAACCCAAACAGTAGAGGAAAAATAAAAACTCATGGCAGATTCAAAGGTTTTACTATTTTTATTCTCTATTATTTCTTTTTTATATATACATATATTTTTAGTACAACAAACGATCCAAAAATAGATTTGAAAACCAAAAAGAAAACAGTTCATTTCCAAGCTGTAATACACAAAAATACTTTTAAAAATAAGAGGAGAAATAGTACCTGTGTTTCACCTGAAAAGGGGAGAAATTTTGAACCTCCGACCACCGCGTACGGTGGTGCGTGAGGCGCGTGAGGCGGTGGCCGGCAATCGTCACCAGTGCTCAGGCCAGAGAACGGGGAGAGAGTTTCAGAGTGTTTTTTTGTTTTTTTTTTTTTTTAAAAAATAGGACGTTAGAAATGAAGTTTAAGATTAAATTTTAACTTACAGAGGGCCCATGATCTGACCCGATCCGACCCGGAGGATCCGCGTGTTTTGAGAAAATGGGATATTTATCCCTTTAGTCCTTCCGCCTTTTCATTTTTTTTAAATTAAGTTTATTGCATTTTTTTAACTTTTGCACATTATTTTTATTTTAGTTTCAATTTGATACCTGATCCTTTTAAACACAGATTAAAACGTTGTCGTTTTGGGAATAGGGCAATTTGCCCAGTGAGCCCTTTTGATTTTGCGCGCGTTTTAAATAGGGCCTTAATTCAGTTCCATTGCTTTCAAAATTAGCCTCGTAATTTTGCTAAATTTTAAAATTAGTCCCTCATTTATTTTATTATCCTATACATTTATTATTTGATTTATTTTAATTTTACTTCTATATTATACATTATAAGATAATTTTATTATAAGGGTTATTTTTATTATATGTATTATTATTATTTATTATTTTTCTCAAATTATTATTTTATATCATTTTATATATATATTGTTATATTTTCACATATATTATATATTTATTATTATTATTTATATATATTATTTTACATATAAACTTCCATTATTTTATGCTATGTTTATTATATTTCTTATTTCCCATATATTTTATTATATAACATTTATTATGTTTTATTTTTATATTACTTATTATTTTTATATATATTATATATCACATATTACCAATTATACTATTTATGTTTATATCATATATATATTATTTAGAATTTGTAAATTATTATTATTAAATCATATTTTAAACTCATATTATATACACATTTCATTATTATTTATTTATTTATTTATTATATATTATTTCATTTTAAATTAATATTGTTATATTATGAATTCTCTTATATACTCTTAAACCAATATATTACCATATAATTATTATTCTTTTGTAAATATTCTTGTTATTATATTATATATTATATATTAAATACTATTTTAAAATTGTTATGAAATATCTTATCTTTAATTATGTATCTATTTTGTTAGTAATCAGTCATTCTTTTTTAGTTCTTTAAGATATTTTTATATTATATGTATCAAGTATGTGTTAAATGTTCTTATTATTATTATTATTATTATATGTTATATTTTGTGAACATGCGTTTCATCTATTTGTACATCATACATTATTTGGTTATTGCTTTTTTTTATATCATGCATCATTTAATTATCATTTTGTATGTTTGTATATTAGTTTATTCATTCTCGATACATGCTATATATATCTTTATATGTATATTGTTAATATTTGCTTTATATGTATTATGTTATATGTATATATCTAATGCACGATCTTTTTATTGTTACCATTACTTTGTTTAAATGTATGCATTACAATAATATGTTATTATGTATGATTTATAATGCAATATAGTTCCCCACACATCACTTTAAAACGAAGGGGCATCAAAGTCTTCAAAAATACAAAAAGGCAATGCTTGATGTTTGGAAACTTCGAGAAAGTAGTGCCCTAACTTATTGGGTTGCGACTCTTCTCGTCGAGTTCGAATAATCAAGTACCCTTCTAAGGTTTTAAAGGTTTTCAAAATGTAAGCGACTGTCTTGGAATTTCAAAGCAATATGTCCTAACTTACTGGATGTGGAGTTTTGTTGTTTCGAGATAGGGATTTCCAAAAGGCTAACTCTCTATCAATATTTTGATACGAGTGAACTCCAATTTTCAAAATCAAAAATGTTTAAAAGAGGATTGCATATTAAAATTTCTAATTTTCGACCTTAAAGACATTTGATAATTAATTAGGTACCAATTATTGGGCGATACGAGGGTGCTAATCCTTCCTTGTATGTAACCGACTCCCGAACCTGTTCTTTTTATTTTGTAGACTAAAACTAATGATTTTAAAACAAAATGTTTTAAAGGTGATCCAATCACACCTAAAAAGATTGGTGGCAACTCCCGTTTTCGTTTTTAAAGTTGATTCCCATTTTCAAGAACTCGATTTAAAAATGGTTTCGACAGCTTGGCGACTCCACTGGGGACGTTTAAGAGAGTCAAGCTGTGTAATTGATTATCTCTTGTCTTAATGTCAGAAATTAAAAATTTTAAAATTTAATCCTCTTTGCATTACATGTGTTTGTATTATTGCATGTGTTGCTATATTATAATACGCATTACATTTGCATGACCGTTGTGGTCACACCCTTAAGTGGGAGTGAAAAGCTACGCCTTCGTGAGGTTTTTGCCTCCGTGTAGGATAGTGGATCACTTTCGAGATACATCCATACCTATGGTTTCGTGAGATTTTCATCTCCGTGTAGCCATAGGGAAATGTATTCCCCTGAACTGAACTAGATTCAAATAAGCCTATAATGGGTGAGGATCGAGGAATCTGCTGGTTCAGGTACCTCAAACTTTAGAACCAACCTCATATAGAAAAAATCGTAAGAGCCCAACTTAGTTAGAGTTAAATTTTAGATATTACCCTTATAAATTATTGTTGAGATTTATTGATATCATGTGATACTGACTATTTCTTTTCTTTTGTTTGCATGACATTTTGCATTTACAAAGGTATCGATTCACGGTCAGTTTCTAAGTTAGAAAGTTTTATTATGGAGAACGGACTTTTTGATAGAGTGGAGGGCAACGCCAACGTCCATAGATGGTCTGAGCAAACTCAGTTAGAAAAGGGAGATAGTATAGCTGCGGGATATATGTCGAGCTGTCGAGGATATACTCGCATCGATGTCATCATGCGAATAATCTCCAAGAGCTTAAGGAGATTTGGGATCAATGGGGCAATGAGACTAAACAGTTATTCTACGGTAATTACGGAGACTTACCTTACTTGCTCGATGTTCAAATAGATGAGCACTTGTTCCGAGCCCTCGCTTCGGTTTTGGAATCCAGTGCATCTGATTGTTTCACTTTTAGGAGGTAGACTTGGTGCCTACCGTAGAGGAGTACACTGCCTTGTTACGTTGTCCCAGGTTCCAGGTTGATAGAATCTATTCTCGAGCTGTTAATGTCCCTACCTTTTGGAAGAAATTGATGACTATTACAGGCATGAGCGAGCAGTGGATTACAGCTAGAATTAAAGAGAAGGACGAGTGCAAGTACATTTCATGGGATGCTTTGAAGGGTCTAATTTTGACACACCCTGATGAAACAAAGAGGGTAGATGTTTTTGCCTTAAGTTTGTACGGATTGATGGTGTTCCCTAGGGCTTTGGGATATGTGGATGAGGCAACCACGGATCTTTTCCATAGACTCGAGAAGAGGGTCATACATCCCCCGCCATTTTGGCAGAGACATTCAGGTCCTTAGGCACATGTAGGAAAGCTGGTGCAGGCAGGTTTGTTGGTTGTGCACAATTGCTTCTAGCTTGGTTCTATAGTCATTTTTGGTTGATAGATAAAGTCGTTTGTCGGGTTTTCTTCGAGGATTACTCATCGCTGAAGGACATAGTCGTTTCAACTAGGAGAGTTAATGTTCCAGAGGAGAATTGGATAGCACTACTTCAAAATCTTCAGTCGAAAGATGTTGAGTGGAGAGCTCCGTGGATGATTCCTGGTGAGATTCTTTACCATTGCGGTAGTTTCAATTGGGTCTCTTTATTGGGAATTTGGGGTGCCATTGGTTATGCCCCCTTGCTCGTGTTGAGGCAATTCGGTTTGAGGCAGTTCGTGGCAGCAACTCATGGGCTAACTCAAAGTGAGTTTGCATATAGAGGAGCCGTTACAAGAAAAGGGTCGGTGAGATCTCTAGCGCTTGGAACAAGACGTGTCGGTTGAAAGGAGTAGCTATTGGCCCTGCTACGACTCCAGAATATGTTGAATGGAGAGGTAGAAGGATCAATGATAATATTCTTGAGCCAAATGTGGAACGGGCTCGACCGATGGAGGAATATCTGTAAGTGATGCCCTCGGAGTTGGAAATTATGAAGCAAGAATTTGAGAGGAAAAATTTGGAGCTTGAGAAAAGGATAGCAAAGCTCGAAGAAGAAAAAATGTACTTGAGTTTAGATATCGATGTCCAGAAGATGGAGGTCGACAAAGAAAGAAAGGAAAAGAGGAAAATTGAAGAGGATAGAGATGATTTGAAGGAACCTTACAAAAAGGCACAGGTATCCTTGAGAAGAGCGAAAGTAGGAGGGTCTTTAGATCAGTTGCAGAAAGAGGTCCAAGAAGGAAAGGCTAGAGCTGAGTACTGGGAAAAGAAGTTTCAGGAGATGCAATCACGGAACTTGGCAATAGAAGAAGAGAATAAAGGGTTGAAGTCTAAAATAACTGAGCTTGGAAGATCCCTTCGTTGGCATTGCAACCATGATTCTACGGTCGAGTTAAAAGAGCTAAAAAGTAAAGTTGAAGATTTGGAAGCAGCATTGCAGGAAGGTAAACTTTGGATCGAGCAACTCGAGACGCAAGGAAATTATCTAAAGGGAGAGCTTCATCAGTCTAGAGGGTAGGTTAGAGAAAGGGATCATGTCATGGGAGAAGCCATAGCCCAGATTCGAGAGGTTGCTGAATATGTGCAGGACTTGGCAGTACGAGCCGATGTATTGAGTCTGATGTGTGGGTCATCGTCAGACATAGGAAAAGAATTAGCCCTTTTATTAGATAGAGTTAAAACTTTGGGCATTAGGGCGAAAACGTACTTGTAATCCATTTATATGTAAAGATATTCTTTTTCTAAATAAAGTTTTCTAAATGAGATTGAATCGATATTGATGCCTTTGTTGCATTCATGCATTTGCATTACATTATATCATATGCATTCAAGGTTATAGAAAGACCCTAATTAGTTAAAGTTTCTTTATAAAGGTAGAAAATAAAATCTGGAAATCACACATCCTTACGGTACTCGCACTAAAACTAAGAACATGGATCAAAGGTTTGAGCAGTTGCAAAAGGATATGCAAGACCGATTGCAAGAAGCGGTGGCTAAAATGCTGAGAATGAGATGAGAGGAGCAAATGATGGAAGCTCGAGGAGGAATATGATGGCCGAAATGGCTCGATTCATCGAGGGCCACCGATAAGGGAAAGGCTCCTATGGCCATCATCGAAGAGGAAAATGAGGGTCCTCCTCCATGTTTTACACTGCCACATGTACCATTGCAAACTGAGGCACCTCCTAGAAGGCCATCTACTCTCTTGTGAGGCCTCAAAGCATGGACCAATTGATCTTTGGTGTCCATGTGAATTTCCGGTTCGTTCGGGGTTTAATATGGGTGACAATCCTACTAATCCTCTTGTTCTCGATCTAGATATGGTGGAAAAGGAGGATTTGAAGGCCGAAGCTGCAAGGCAATTGGATGAACACTGCAGATGGTTAGAAGAAAAGTTCAAGGCTTTGGAAGGCACTGGCAATAATCATGGGGTTGATGCCAATGACTTAAGTCTGGTCCAAAACCTAGTGTTACCTCACAAATTTAAAATGCCAGAATTTGAAAAGTACAATGGCACTACTTGCCCAGAGGCCCACATCACAATGTTTTGCAGAAGGATGACGGGGTATGTAAACAATGATCAACTGTTGATCCATTGTTTTCAAGATAGTTTGATAGGAGCGGCAGCCAGATGGTACAATCAGTTGAGCTGGGCTAGAATAAGTTCATGGAGGGATCTTGCACAAGCCTTCATGCAATAGTACAATCATGTAACAGACATGACCCCTGACAGGATTACCCTCCAAAACATGGAGAAGAAGCCTAATGAGAATTTTAGGCAATATGCACAGAGGTGGAGAGAGGTAGCGATGCAGGTTCAACCACCACTGTTGGAGAAGGAAACCACTATGTTATTCATTAATACTCTAAAAGCCCCATTTATTACTCATATGATTGGAAGCACTACTAAAAGTTTTGCGGACATAGTTATGGCAGGAGAGATGATAGAGAATGCCATAAGAGGGGGAAGAATTGAGGGGGAGGGAGCCAAAAGATCAGCCCCAAGAAGAAAAGACAATGAGGTAAACAATACAAGTGGTTTTAATTCAAAAGCAGTCATAGTTAGCCAGCCCAAAGTAGCCACAGTTGGGCAACAAGGCTCTCAAAAGCAGGAATCCAACACTAGGCATGAAAGGATGCAATTTACACCTATACCTGTGACGTATAGGGAGCTCTATAAAAATCTATATGATGCGCATGCTATAGCCCTTTTCCATTTAAAACCATTACAACCTCCGTATCCTAAATGGTATGATACAAATGCCAGATGTGAGTATCATCTTTGGAATATCGGGCACTCAATCGAGAATTGTCTTTGGATTCAAGAAAGCCATAGAGAGGTTGATCAAGAATGGGGTTTTAAAATTTGAGAGTACCTCAAATACTGAGAATCCTTTGCCGAACCATGACAATCAGGGAGTAAATGCCATTGGTGAAGCTGGTGGAAAAAGGGAAAAGGAAAATGTTGATGAGATAAGGATGCCTATAAGGGTAATCTGGGAGGAGATGATGAAGAGAGGTATGTTGACCTCTAAAAATACGAAAGAAAGAACGTGGGACTACGGTGAGTTCCGTGAAGATTTTGAGGAATTCAAGACCTTGGTGCAAGGCTTTATAGACAACAAAGAGCTACTGGTTTATGAAGGTAGCTCTAGTGAAAAGCAAGCATGTGTGCTAGAAAATGAACAGCAAAGAACCAGCAGACCAAGGATCATTATCTCCCTGCCAGGGAATAATGAAATGGGGACACCAGCAGTGCCCAAGGTTATTATCCATACACCTACTCCTTTCCCTTACAAGGATAGCAAGAAAGTACCATGGAGTTATGACTGTAGCGTGACGGTGCCGGAAGAAGAAAATATAGCCAGCGCATCTAAAGATGTACGAGATGAAGGTTGCCATACGTGGAGTGGAAAGCATTATGATATGGAGGATGCCAAAGTGGAGCCCACAAAACCCAAGAATGTTGAAATTGAGAAAAAGAGTAAAGTACCTGTTAACGAGCCAGTGAGGGAGGAGGAAGCTAAGGAATTTCTAAAGTTCCTTAAGCATAGTGAGTACAGTGTGGTGGAGCAGTTGCGTAAGAAACCAGTACGCATATCAGTTTTAGCCTTACTGCTAAGCTCTGAAGTGCATCGAGAAACGTTGTTGAAGGTACTCAACGAGACATATGTCACTCATGATATATCTGTCAATAAGGTGGACCAGTTGATAAATAACATCAGTGCTGATAATTTCATCTACTTTAATTATGATGAAATTCCACCTGGGGGCATAGGGTCAACTAAGGCTTTGCACATCACCACTCATTGCAAAGGATACACGCTTCTAAGTGTACTCGTTGATAATGGGTCCACTTTGAACGTCCTTCCATTATCTACATTGAACAGATTACCCATCGACAATTCGCACATGAAGACATGTCATAATGTAGTAAGAGCCTTTGACGGAACTAAAAGGAAAGTAATGCGACGAATTGACATCCCTCTGGAGATTGGACCAAATACGTATGAAGTTGACTTCCTGGTAATGGATATTAAGCCCTCCTATAATTGTTTGTTGGGGAGGCCATGGATACACTCGGCAGGAGCGGTGCCTTCTTCACTGCACCAAAAATTGAAGTTAGTGACAGAGGGATGCTTGATAACCATCAATGAAGAGGAAGACATCATAGCAGCCGTCACTAGTAAACCTCCTTATGTGGAGACAAATGAGGAGGCTATCGAGTGTTCTTTTCGTTCCTTGGAAATTGTTAATGCTACCTTCATTTCGGAGGGAAGTGAGGTGCCGGTTCCTAAAATGTCTGGAGCTACAAGGATGGCCCTACAAATGATGATGGGAAAAAGGGCATCACCGGGAAAAGGACTAGGAAAACAGTTGCAAGAGGGATTCAAATCCCAAAACTGATGGAGAAGAAGGATCGCTTTGGTTTGGGTTTCAAGCCAGACCATAAACATAAGAGACAGAAAATGGAAAAGCGTCAAGAAAGAAGGAAGGTGCGTTTGAACGGAGGAGAAGTAGAGTGGGAACCGATGACATTCCCACCTATATCCAAAACCTTTAAGTCAGGAGGGTTGCTAGTAGAAGAGAGTCATCAAATCAATGTTGTACATAGTGAGTGGTTGGGACAGGAAAACCTTGAGGGTATTCGCCCTTACGAACCGGGGAGCTCTCTAAACAATCAGACTGCGGAGGATCTTCCTGTAGTCTTTAGAAATTTTTCAGAGTAATTCTCGAAACATGTTTATTACACTAAGGCCTAAGAGTAGTAAGATTACATTTGTGAAAATAGGCTTATGTTCATCTATTATTATTCAAATAAAACATAACTTTTACCAATTTAAAAGAGTATTGCCTCATTTTTATCAACCAATATTCCTTTAAATTATAACAACTCTTATTCTTTTATTCATAGCACATAAACGATCATTCTTAAATTCATTCATTCTTTTTACATTCTTTCATACCCCTCACAGGTCTCTAGATATCAGTGATATGAGCGCTAATACTGCCACTCCTGATTTCTCTTGTGAGCAAGACATGTGTTTAGAGGAGCCTCAGGATTTTGAAGATGTTCAAGATTGTGACGTATCTCTCAATTTATTAAGAATGGTAAAATAGGAGGAGAAACAAATCATGCCACATGAAAAAGAGGTAATAGAGAATATAGCCCTAAAGGAAGGGAAGGAGGTGAAAATTGGAACACTGATCACTAATGACACAAAGCGTAGCTTGATTGAGTTGCTTCAGGAATTCAAGGATATCTTTGCATGGTCTTATCAGGATATGCCCGGATTGAGTACTGACATTGTAGTACATCGTCTTCCGATAAGACAGGAATATAAACTGGTCCAATAGAAGTTGCGAAGAATGCGGCCAGATATTGTCCTGAAAATAAAAGATGAGGTCAAGAAGCAGTTTGATGTAGGATTCTTGCAGGAAGTGAAGTACTCTGAATGGGTAGCTAATATTGTACCTGTCCCTAAGAAGGACGGGAAGGTACGAATGTGCGTTGATTACAGAGATCTAAACAAAACAAGCCCAAAGGATAATTTTCCTCTGCCACACATCGACACTTTAGTAGACAACACAGCGAGATGTTCGTTGTTCTCCTTCATGGATGGCTTCTCAGGATACAATCAGATAAAGATGCATCCAGAGGATATGGATAAAACTACTTTCATAACATTGTGGGGCACCTTTTGTTATAAAGTAATGTCGTTTGGGCTGAAGAACGCAGGGGCAACATACCAACGAGCCATGGTAAACTTGTTTCACGACATGATTCATAAGGATATTGAGGTATACGTTGATGATATGATTGCCAAGTCGCAAATAGAAAAAGAACACATTAAGGTCTTGAGAAGATTGTTCTTAAGGTTGAGAAAATTTCAGTTGAAGCTCAATTCAGCAAAGTGCACCTTTGGAGCCAGATCGGGGAAGTTATTAGGCTTCGTACTCAGTGAAAAGGGAATTGAAGTTGACTCAGACAAGGTCAGAGCCATACGAGAGTTGCCTCTGCCACGTACTCAAAAAGAAGTTCGAGGATTCCTAGGAAGGTTGAATTACATTGCTCGGTTCATTTCACAATTGACTGAGAAATGTGATCCTATCTTTCGCCTCCTCAGAAAGCACAATCAAGGTACTTAGGATGAAGAATGCCATAATGCTTTTGAGAAAGTCAAGCAGTATTTGTTGAATGATCCAGTGTTATCTCCACCTAGTCCAGATAAACCGTTAATACTATACTTGTCAGTGTTCAGCAATTCTATGGGATGTGTGCTTGGTCAGCATGACGAGTCAGGGAAAAGGGAAAAGGCAATTTGTTATCTCAGTAAGAAATTCACTGACTGTGAAATGAGATATTCGCCAATCGAAAAGTTGTGTTGTGCGTTGATTTGGACCATATAGAGATTAAGACAGTACATGCTATACCATACTAGTTGGCTCATCTCAAAACTAGATCCATTAAAATACATGATGGAATCAACAGCTCTAAATGGAAGAATGGCGAGATGGCAAATTTTGCTTTCAGAGTTTGATATAGTCTATATAAGTCAGAAGGCTATCAAAGGAAGTGCAGTGGCAGACTTCTTGGCCAGTAGAGCTTTGGAAGATTACGAGCCATTGAATTTTGATTTTCCAAATGAGGAGCTAATGTGTATAGCAGCAACTGAAGATTCTCCATGGAAGCTAAATTTTGATGGGGCTTCTAATGCAGTCAGAAATGGAATTGGGGCAGTCTTGGTATCCCCGAATGGCGACCATTACCCGTTCACGTGCAAGTTGGATTTTAATTGTACAAATAATATGGCTGAATACGAAGCATGCATCATGGGCTCCAAGTAGCCATAGAAAGAGGCATAAAAACCCTAGAAGTATATGGAGATTTTGCGTTGGTAATCTATCAGCTAAGAGGTGAATGGGAGACAAGAGACCCTAAATTGATCAATTATCGAATGGTAGTTTTGGGGTTACTAAGAGAGTTCGATGACATCACCTTCAACTATCTCCCACGAGATGAGAATCAGATGGCAGATGCTTTAGCAACCTTGGCTTCAATGATTAAGGCAAACAAAAAGGGAGAGATGAGACCAATTCAAATGAGTGTCTATGAGGCCCCAGCTCATTGTTGCAACATTGAGGAGGAGGAAAAAGATGATAACCCTTGGTATCAAGATATATTGCGATATGTAAGGGATCGTAAATATCCAGAGCAGGCAACCGAAAATGACAAATGAACTTTGAGAAGGTTAGCTTGTGACTATGTTTTGGATGGGGAGGTTCTGTACAAGAGAAGGAAAGACCAAGTACTTTTGAGATGTGTCGATGTTGTGGAAGCCAAGCTGATTCTAGAAGATGTTCATGAAGGTGTATGTGGTACGCATGCAAATGGGTTCACGATGGCAAGACAAATCATGAGGTTTGGCTATTACTAGGCCACTATGGAAGAAGACTACATCAACTATGCCAAAAAATGCCATAAGTGTCAGATTTATGGGGACAAAATTCATGTGCCACCCTCACCTTTACATGTCATGATATCTCCATGGCCATTTTCCATGTGGGGCATGGATGTCATCGGACCAATATCGTCGAAAGCTTCGAATGGACATCAGTTTATCTTCGTAGTGATTGACAACTTTACAAAATGGGTAGAGGCTGCTTCTTATGCAAATGTTACTAAGTCAGCTGTAAGTCGATTTTTGAAGAAGGAAATCATTTGTCGGTATGGAATGCCTGAGAGGATCATATCCGACAATGCATTGAATTTGAACAACAAAATGATAGCAGAGGTTTGCGACCAGTTCAAAATCAAGCATCACAACTCTTCACCCTATCGTCCAAATAAGAATGGGGCAGTGGAGGCTGCCAATAATAACATTAAGAAAATAGTGGGAAAGATGACTGAGACTTATAGGGATTGGCATGAAAAGCTATCGTTTGCACTCTTGGCCTATCAAACATCTGTTAGAACTTCTACTGGGGCAACTCCGTTCTCGTTAGTTTACGGGATGGAAGCAGTTTTACCTATTGAAGTGGAAATACCTTCTCTTTGAATTTTAATAGAGATAAGGTTAGATGAAGCGGAATGGGTTCAGTCTCGATATGACCAGCTAAACTTGATTGAGGAAAAGAGGCTGAAAGCTATCCAACATGGTCAGATGTACCAGAAGCGTATGATGCGAGCTTATGATAAAAAGGTTCGTCCAAGGGAATTCCAGGGGGACCTTGTGCTAAAGAAAATCCTTCCCATTCAGAAGGAGTTTAGAGGAAAATGGATGCCAAATTGGGAGGGGCCATACGTCATGAAGAAGGATTTTTCTGGTGGTGCATTGATTTTGACAGAAATAGATGGAAAGAGCCTACCCAATCCGGTGAACTCAGACTCAGTCAAAAAGTACTTTGTCTAAAGGAGAATCCAAGGTGAAAACCCGCAAAGGGTGCCTTGAATTTTGAAAAAAGAAGAAAAAAAGAAAATAAAATAACTAAAAAATGGAGAGGCCAAGGTGAAAACCCACAAAGGGCGCCTTGTGACCAAAGGGATTTTGAGTTGAAAACCCAAAAGGGCAACTCAAATTTTGAAGGGCACATAGCAACCTTGCTATATCTGACTTGGCAAAGAGTGAGGCACAGTGTACATTGGGGCATCAACAAAGTACTTTGGATCTTTTAAACACATGTCGAACTCAAGAAAGGCTTCTGGGAACTAATATATAGATGCTCAAGCGGCGATATTTAGAGCATCTAATTTTTATCCTGTTTGCTATCTTTAAATTCTATTTCTTCTTAAAGATATGCTATCAGACTTATTTCCTTTGTACTGTTAACAATTCGAATCCAATTATTCTCAAAGATTTACTCATCTTCCGATACTTTTAAAGTATGTTGCATTGAAATAATGATAGATGAACTAAAATATTTTTACAAACGAAGTTTTGCACATTACTTTGGAATTTCTAGATAATGCAAGAAACTAAAACAGGACAATTGTTCGAGAAATTCACGTAAATGAGGGATGAAAGAACTCGAGGGATTTCTTTCTTCTAGTCCAAAAAGAAATGGATGATTCAATTCTTACAGACATCCTCAGTAGATCATAGCATTAGAGGAAGGCCTACAAGCTGAGTAAGAATAAAATTTTGAGAAAAGAAAGACAAATGAAGGAATGAATGATGACACTTGAGATAGGGTCATATTCATGACACTTTGCATCATAACAATTAAGGACATTCGACTCATTTCAATCATAGCATACTTAGGCATAGGCACATACTCATTCTACAAGTCATGTCCTCTAGGGGACAATGAAGATTAAAGATTTCAACATGGCATCCCTGTGCTTATAGGGAACAAATTGAAGATAGCAGATCTAGACTTCAGACATTTATGCTAAAGCAGATCCAAGATGATTTGTTATTCTTGTGTTTACAAGAAACAAATCGAGGACATAGCAGATTTGACTTTCAGACGTTCTCAGATATAGCAGATCTAACTTTCAGATGTTTATACTGAAGCAGATCCAAGATGATTTGGTATTCTTGTGTTTACAAGAAACAAATCGAGGACATAGTAGATATGACTCTCAAATGTTCTCAAACAGACTCAAGATGGTTTGGTATTCTTGTGTTTACAAGAAACAAATCGAGAACATAGCAGATTTGACTCTCAGACGTTCTCAAATATAGCAGATCTAACCTTGAGATGTTTATACTGAAGCAGATCCAAGATGATTTGGTATTCTTGTGTTTACAAGGAACAAATCGAGGACATAGAAGATTTGACTCTTAGATGTTCTCAGATATAGCAGATCTAACTTTCAGATGTTTATACTGAAGCAGATCCAAGATGATTTGGTATTTTTGTGTTTACAAGAAACAAATCGATGACATAGTAGATATGACTCTCAAATGTTCTCAAATAGATTCAAGATGGTTTGGCATCCTTGTGCTTATAAGGAACAAATTGAGGACAATGCAGATATGACTCTCAAATGTTCTCAAACAGACTCAAGATGGTTTGGCATCCTTGTGCTTACAAGGAACAAATCGAGGACATAGCAGATTGACTCTCAGATGTTCTCCGATATAGCAAATCAAGCCTTCAGATGTTTATACTAAAGTAGACACAAGATGATTTGGTATTCTTGTACTTACAAGGAACAAATCGAGAACATAGCAGATTTGACTCTAAGATGTTCTCAAAATAAATCCAAGATGATTCGGTATCCTTATGCTTACAAAGAGAAGATCGAAGACATAGTTGATTTGGCTTTTGCATGCTTACGCTGAAGCAAATTTAAGAGGATGATTTGGCATCTCTGTATTCAACGGGGAGCAGATCGAAGAATTCAAAACTCGACGAGCCCGGGCAAAATTGGTTCTTTTATGTCTTTGCTCTATTCTCATTTACAAGAAAGAGCAAAGAGGGCAAGTATAATACCTCAATTTTGCGGCCCATTGGAAGCCAAGGCATAAGTCCAAATTATCAAAAAGAAATAAAAGTTTTTAACAGTCCTTTTACGAATCTTAAAAAACTAACAGACCCCAAATACACCCGAAGTCTAAAACCAAATAGCCTAAATTTATCAGACCCATTTACACCCCAAAAATAACCCAGATCTAATAAACCTTAAACCAACCCTTTACCCTAACCCGTTTTGACTCAGCAGCCTGTTTACATTGGCCCAATGATGATGATGTTTGGCCTGGTGCCCGGATAGTTTCAAGAAACCTAGGGTTTCCTGGGAAACCCTCACGCCGCAGCAAAACAACATGGCCCCATGTCACGCCGCAATCGGCGCATGGATTGCACCCCACCGCCAGAGATCGTGCCATTAACCTGCAAGAAAAGGAAAAAAGCAAGCAATCAACCAATAAAGAGCAAATTCAGAATCAGGGTTTACTTATTTAGATTTATTTGTAAATAGTATAAATGGGTGTACAACAAGAAAAGAAAGTACGATTTACTCGCAAGCGAAACCCAAGCAAAGAGAGGAGAAATAAAAACTCACGGCAGATTCAAAGGTTTTACTATTTTTATTCTCTATTATTTCTTTTTTATATATACATATATTTTTAGTACAACAAACGATCCAAAAACAGATTTGAAAACCAAAAAGAAAACAGTTCATTTCCAAGATGTAATACACAAAAATACTTTTAAAAATAAGAGGAGAAATACTACCTGTGTTTCACCGGAAAAGGGGAGAAATTTTGAACCTCCGACCACCGCGTACGGTGGTGCGTGAGGCACGTGAGGCGGTGGCCGGCAATCGTCACCAGTGCTCAGGCCAGAGAACGGGGAGAGAGTTTCAGAGTGTTTTTTGTTTTTTTTTTTAAAATAGGACGTTAGAAATGAAGTTTAAAATTAAATTTTAACTTATATAGGGCCGATGATCTGACCCGACCCGACCCGGAGGATCCGCGTGTTTTGAGAAAATGGGATATTTATCCCTTTAGTCCTTCCGCCTTTTCATTTTTTTTAAATTAAGTTTATTGCATTTTTTTAATTTTTGCACATTATTTTTATTTTAGTTTCAATTTGACACCTGATCCTTTTAAACACAGATTAAAACGTTGTCATTTTGGGAATAGGGCAATTTGCCCAGTGAGCCCTTTTGATTTTGCGCGCATTTTAAATAGGGCCGTAATTCAGTTCCATTCCTTTCAAAATAGCCTCGTAATTTTGCTAAATTCTAAAATTAGTCCTTCATTTATTTTATTATCCTATACATTTATTATTTGACTTATTTTAATTTTACTTCTATATTATACATTATAAGATAATTTTATTATAAGGGTTATTTTTATTATATGTATTATTATTATTTATTATTTTTCTCAAATTATTATTTTATATCATTTTATATATATTATATTTTCACATATATTATATATTTATTATTATCTATATATATTATTTTACATATAAACTTCCATTTTTTTATGCTATGTTTATTATATTTCTTATTTCCCATATATTTTATTATATAACATTTATTGTGTTTTATTTTTATATTACTTATTATTTTTTATATATATTATATATCACATATTACCAATTATACTATTTATGTTTATATCATATATATATTATTTAGAATTTGTAAATTATTATTATTAAATCATATTTTAAACTCATATTATATACACATTTCATTATTATTTATTTATTTATTATATATTATTTCATTTTAAATTAATATTGTTATATTATGAATTCTCTTATATACTCTTAAACCAATATATTACCATATAATTATTATTCTTTTGTAAATATTCTTGTTATTATATTATATATCATATATTAAATACTATTTTAAAATTGTTATGAAATATCTTATCTTTAATTATGTATCTATTTTGTTAGTAATCAATCATTCTTTTTTAGTTCTTTAAGATATTTTTATATTATATATATCAAGTATGTGTTAAATGTTATTATTATTATTATATGTTATATTTTGTGAACATGCGTTTCATCTATTTGTACATCATACATTATTTGGTTATTGCTTTTTTTTATATCATGCATCATTTAATTATCATTTTGTATGTTTGTATATTAGTTTATTCATTCTCGATACATGCTATATATATCTTTATATGTGTATTGTTAATATTTGCTTTATATGTATTATGTTATATGTATATATCTAATGCACAATCTTTATATTGTTACCATTACTTTGTTTAAATGTATGCATTACAATAATATGTTATTATCTATGATTTATAATGCAATATAATTCCCCACACATCACTTTAAAAATAAGGGGCATCAAAGACTTCAAAAATACAAAAAGGCAATGCTTGATGTTTGGAAACTTCGAGAAAGTAGTGCCCTAACTTATTGGGTTGCGAATCTTCTCGTCGAGTTTGAATAATCAAGTACCCTTCTAAGTTTTTAAAGGTTTTCAAAATGTAAGCAACTGTCTTGGAATTTCAAAGCAATATGTCCTAACTTACTGGATGTGGCGTTTTGTTGTTTCGAGATAGGGATTTCCAAAAGGCTAACTCAGTATCAATATTTTGATACGAGTGAACTCCAATTTTCAAAATCAAAAATGTTTAAAAGAGGATTGCATCTTAAAATTTCTAATTCCCGACCTTAAAGACATTTGATAATTAATTAGGTACCAATTATTAGGCGATACGAGGGTGCTAATCCTTCCTCGTACGTAACCGACTCCCGAACCTGTTCTTTTTATTTCGTAGACTAAAACTAATGATTTTAAAACAAAATGTTTTAAAGGTGATCCAATCACACCTAAAAAGATTGGTGGTGACTCCCGTTTTCATTTTTAAAGTTGATTCTCATTTTCAAGAACTCGATTTAAAAATGGTTTCGACAATGCCATTTAAGAATTATAAAGGGAAGTATAAATGTGTGTCTTTGAATTAATATTCAGATTTGTAGTAATTGAAATTAATGCCAATTAAGCTGAAATATTGAATGTTCTAATTAAATTGAAATATTGAATGTTTTCTTTTATTGTAACGTATTCTAGTCTAATGTGGTTATAACACTTCCTATAAATGCCATTTTTTTCCCTACAAATCTCGTTCGAAACTAATTTTACGAACCAAATTTAACTAATAGCATCAGATCCGCACAGTATGGCAAGCGTTAATGTTTATTCGGTACTAATGGTTTTATTCTTAACTTGTGGGGCAGTAATGGCTACGAAGGAGAACGACCAGATTATTAAGGAAAATAATTGTGAAACTAAAATGGGTTTGCCCTGTGTTATAGAAGCTTTCACTATTATTTTCATGACAGGGAGTGTTTTTAACAAGTGTTGCGGTGAGCTTGTTGTGTTGGGAAAAGTTTGCCACTCAGCATTAGTAAAGAGGACACTTGAAAATCCTCTATTCAAAGACCTAAACCCAGTGACAATTATAGCGAAGCGCATTCAGACATGGAATAATTGCCTAGTGAAATTATATTGTTCCAGATCTTCAATAAAATGTGTCGTTAAATTTAACCCCAGTGCAATTATATTTAGTTGTACGAAAATTAAATGGTTCTATAGAAAGCCATTACTTAATACACTATGATTTTATACATGCCATTATTCTTAATTTTATAGCACTAGAACTCGGTAACCATCTCAAATCGAGCACTAGATATTGTTTCATATTGTTTAAATTGACACAAATAAGATTATTATAAATATTAAGTTCATTTCAATAATATGGAATTGGAATGTTCTAGCGTGGTGTAAAATTGAAACAATCTCCGTTCCTTGAAAATCTTTATACAATTTAAATTCACATTACCTTTAAGGGAAAAATACCTTGACTTCTCGAAGTTTTGAAAACACACATATCGTGCCACAAAATATCCTCCAAATGACATGCACTATAATTTGTAATAGTTCCTTGCCTATGGACACGTTTATTTCATTTTTCAGTTTCACTCATTCGATACTAATCTAATAGTTATGACTACTTTCATTTTCGTAGAGTAGAGGCAATCCTGAAATCCTCTTCAAAAGTGCTGTAACGATTCAAAGTCTTAATTTGATTTCCTTATTCCTCTTTCTTTAGATTACATGTTTTTGTCAACATCAATAATGAAACTCCAAAGATGTCGGCAACGTACGTCCCACATTCTCCCTATTAAAAAAGGTTCAATTTATATAAAAACTTAATCTTATTCATTATTTGGGCAATACCTACGACATTTACTGAAATTTAACGTCATTTGTTGTTTCCAATTTAACTCTCTAAGAGAATTTTTCATTTTCCAAGTTCCATTACTTATTCCGCTAAAAGCTTCGATTCATATTTTAGAAAAATTGGGCCAAAAAGCTTACACCTAAAAAGTTAACATAGAATGAATAAGACAATAACCGAATTTGAGTCCCACGATAAAGACATACATGGACTTAATTTCAGAACAGAAAATATTTTTGATGAATTAATTTTCAATTTCAATCATTTAGTTGCCATTTTCCATTTTACAAATATGATAAGTGTGATAAAAACTTGTTAACAACAACAAGGTTATAAGATTTTACGCTTCGCAAAACTATTTCTAAATTGTCCCACATACATATCACTGGTAGAGGAATGTAGTATAACTCATTCAATTTTGAGATACGCCTGAATTTTTAACCATCAACATAACAAGTGCATACACAACTTAAAAAAACTAGAAACACAGGACGACACACATAACGAATATGTGTGCCTGTAATGCATGTGTACTATATCCCATATTGCTTTTTCCATATGTTATTTTCTCCATATTATCCTCCAGGTGTTTGGTTTGGTGTGGACGAAACAGTTCAATCCTAGTTTCAACACAGAAACAAATGTACGACGTAATCATCTTTATTGAACCATATTTTTGTGATTCGTTTAATGCCATTTAAGAATTATAAAGAAAAGTATAAATGTGTGTCTTTGAATTAATATTCAGATTTGTAGTAATTAAAATTAATGCCAATTGAGCTGAAATATTGAATGTTCTAATTAAATTGAAATATTGAATGTTTTCTTTTATTGTAACGTATTCTAGTCTAATGTGGTTATAACACTTCCTATAAATGCCAGTTTTTTCCCTACAAATCTCATTCAAAAGTAATTTTACGAACCAAATTTAACTAATAGCATCAGATCTGCACAGTATGGCAAGCGTTAATGTTTATTCGGTACTAGTGGTTTTATTCTTAACTTGTGGGGCAGTAATGGCTACGAAGGAGAATGACCAGATTATTAAGGAAAATAATTGTGACACTAAAATGGGTTTGCCCTGCGTTATAGAAGCTTTCACGAGTATTTTCAAGACAGGGAGTCTTTCTAACAAGTGTTGTGATGAGCTTGTTGTGTTGGGAAAAGTTTGCCACTCAGCATTAGTAAAGAGGACACTTGAAAATCCTCCTTTCAAAGACCTAAACCCAGCGACAATTATAGCGAAGAGCATTCAGACATGGAATAATTGCCTTGCATTGATCGACTCACCATCTCCATCTGCTTAAGGATAAAGGATTGCTTAAGCTAACAAATGGTCACAGACGTAAGGGCCCAAAATTATTCGTTTATGCTGTATTTACGATATTGTTAGGAATCTTCAATAAAATGTGTCGTTAAATTTAACCTAGTGAAATTATACTTAGTTGTACGAAAATTAAATGGTTCTATAGAAAGCCATTACTTAATACACTATGATTTCATATATGCCATTATTTTTAATTTTATAGCACTGGAACTCGGTAACCATCTCAAATCGAGCACTAGATATTGTTTCATATTGTCTAAATTGACACAAATAAGATTATTTTAAATATTAAGTTCATTTTGAATAGTATTGAATTGGAATGTTCTAGCGTGGTGTAAACTTGAAACAATCTCCGTTCCTTGAAAGTCTCTATACAATTTAAATTCACATTACCTTTAAGGGAAAAATACCTTGACTTCTCGAAGTTTTGAAAACACACATATCGTGCCACAAAATATCCTCCAAATGACATGCACTATAATTTGTAATTGTTCCTTGCCTATGGACACGTTTGTTTCATTTTCCAGTTTCACTCATTCGATACTAATCTAATAGTTATGACTACTTTCATTTTTAGTAGAGTAGAGGCAATCTGAAATCCTCTTGAAAGTTTGTAACGATTCAAAGTCTTAATTTGATTTCCTTATTCCTCTTTCTTTAGATTACATGTTTTTGTCAACATCGAGAATGAAACTCCAAAGATGTCGGACAGCGTCGTCCCACATTCTCCCTATTAAAAAGGTTTAATTTATATAAAAACTTAATCTTATTCATTATTTGGGCAATACCTCGACGACATTCTTTGAAATTTAACGTCATTTGTTGTTTCCAATTTAACTCTCTAAGAGAATTTTTCATTTTCCAAGTTCCATTACTTATTCCACTAAAAGTTTCGAGTCATATTTTAGAAAAATTGGGCCGAAAAGCTTACACCTAAAAAGTTAACGTAGAACGAATAAGACAATAACCAAATTGGAGTCCCACGAAAAAGACATACATGGACTTAATTTCAGAACAGAAAATATTTTTGATGAATTAATTTTCAATTTCAATCATTTAGTTTCCATTTTCCATTTTACAAATATGATAAGTGTGATAAAAACTTGTTCACAACAACAAGGTTATAAGATTTTACGCTTCGCATAACTATTTCTAAATTGTCCCACATACATATCACTTGTAGGGGAATCTAGTATACCTCATTCAATTTTCAGATACGCCTAAATTTTTAACCATCAACATAACAAGTGCATACACAACTTAAAAAAACTAGAAACATAGGACGGCACACATAACGAATATGTGTGCCTGTAATGCATGTGTACTATATCCCATATTGCTTTTTCCATATGTTATTTTCTCCATATTATCCTCCAGGTGTTTGGTTTGGTGTGGACGTAACAGTTAAATCCTAGTTTCAACGCAGAAACAAATGTACGACGTAATCATTTTTATTGAACCTTATTTCCGTGATTCGTTTAATGCCATTTAAGAATTATAAAGGAAAGTATAAATGTGTGTCTTTGAATTAATATTCAGATTTGTAGTAATTAAAATTAATGCCAATTAAGCTGAAATATTGAATGTTCTAATTAAATTGAAATATTGAATGTTTTCTTTTATTGTAACCTATTCTAGTCTAATGTGGTTATAACACTTCCTATAAATGCCAGTTTTTTCCCTACAAATCTCGTTGAAATTAATTTCTGAACCAAATTTAACTAATAGCATCAGATCCACGGTATGGCAAGCATTAATGTTTATTCGGTACTAGTGGTTTTATTCTTAACTTGTGGGCGCGTAATGGCTCGAAGGAGAAACGACCAGATTATTAAGGAAAATAATTGTGACACTAAAATGGGTTTGCCCTGCGTTATAGAAGCTTTCACGAGTATTTTCAAGATAGGGAGTGTTTCTAACAAGTGTTGTGATGAGCTTGTTGTGTTGGGAAAAGTTTGCCACTCAGCATTAGTAAAGAGGACACTTGAAAATCCTCTTTTCAAAGACCAAAACCTAACGACAATTATAGCGAAGAGCATTCAGACATGGAATAATTGCCTTACATTGATCGACTCACCATCTCCAAATGCGCTTAAGGATAAAGGATTGCTTAAGCTAACAAATGGTTACCAGACGTAAGGGCCCAAAATTCTTCGTTTGTCTGTATTTCTGATATTGTTCCAGAATCTTCAATAAAATGTGTCGTTAAATTTAACCCTAGTGAAATTATACTTAGTTGTACGAAAATTAAATGGTTCTATAGAAAGCCGTTACTTAATACACTATGATTTTATACATGCCATTATTTTTAATTTTATATACTTTGGAACTCGGTAACCATCTCAAATCGAGCACTAGATATTGTTTCATATTGTTTAAATTGACACAAATAAGATTATTTTAAATATTAAGTTCATTTTGAATAATATTGAATTGGAATGTTCTAGCGTGGTGTAAAATTGAAACAATCTCCGTTCCGTGAAAGTCTTTATACAATTTAAATTCAAATTACCTTTAATGGAAAAATACCTTGACTTCTCGAAGTTTTGAAAACACACATATCGTGCCACAAAATATCCTCCAAATGACATGCACTATAATTTGTAATAGTTCCTTGCCTATGGACACGTTTGTTTCATTTTCCAGTTTCACTCATTCGATACTAATCTAATAGTTATGACTACTTTCATTTTCATAGAGTAGAGGCAATCCTGAAATCCTCTTCGAAAGTGCTGTAACGATTCAAAGTCTTAATTTGATTTCCTTATTCCTCTTTCTTTAGATTACATGTTTTTGTCAACATCGAGAATGAAACTCCAAAGATGTCGGCAACGTACGTCCCACATTCTTCCTATTAAAAAAGGTTCAATTTATATAAAAACTTAATCTTATTCATTATTTGGGCAATACCTACGACATTTACTGAAATTTAACGTCATTTGTTGTTTCCAATTTAACTCTCTAAGAGAATTTTTCATTTTCCAAGTTCCATTACTTATTCCACTAAAAGCTTCGATTCATATTTTAGAAAAATTGGGCCGAAAAGCTTGCACCTAAAAAGTTAACGTAGAACGAATAAGACAATAACCGAATTGGAGTCCCACGATAAAGACATACATGGACTTAATTTCAGAACAGGAAATATTTTTGATGAATTAATTTTATATTTCAATCATTTAGTTGCCATTTTCCATTTTACAAATATGGTAAGTGTGATAAAAACTTGTTGACAACAACAAGGTTATAAGATTTTACGCTTCGCATAACTATTTCTAAATGGTCCCACATACATATCACTTGTAGGGGAATCTAGTATACATCATTCAATTTTCAGATACGCCTAAATTTTTAACCATCAACATAACAAGTGCATACACAACTTAAAAAAACTAGAAACATAGGACGGCACACATAACGAATATGTGTGCCTGTAATGCACATGTACTATATCCCATATTGCTTTTTCCTTATGTTATTTTCTCCATATTATCCTCCAGGTGTTTGGTTTGGTGTGGACGTAACAGTTCAATCCTAGTTTCAACGCAGAAACAATTGTACGACGTAATCATCTTTATTGAACCTTATTTTCGTGATTCGTTTAATGCCATTTAAGAATTATAAATAGAAGTATAAATGTGTGTCTTTGAATTAATATTTAGATTTGTAGTAATTAAAATTAATGCCAATTAAGCTTAAATATTGAATGTTCTAATTAAATTGAAATACTGAATGTTTTCTTTTATTGTAACGTATTCTAGTCTAATGTGGTTATAACACTTCCTATAAATGCCATTTTTTTGCCTACAAATCTCGTTCGAAATTAATTTTACGAACCAAATTTAACTAATAGCATCAGATCCACGATGATGGCAAGCGTTAATGTTTATTCGGTACTAGTGGTTTTATTCTTAACTTGTGGGGTAGTAATGGCTACGAAGGAGAACGACCAGCTTATTAAGGAAAATAATTGTGACACTAAAATGGGTTTGCCCTGCGTTATAGAAGCTTTCACGAGTATTTTCAAGACAGGGAGTGTTTCTAACAAGTGTTGCGATGAGCTTGTTGTGTTGGGAAAACTTTGCCACTCAGCATTAGTAAAGAGGACACTTGAAAATCCTCTTTTCAAAGACCTAAACCCAACGACATTTATTGCGAAGAGCATTCAGACATGGAATAATTGCCTTGCATTGATCGACTCACCATCTCCGTCTGCTTAAGGATAAAGGATTGCTTAAGCTAACAAATGGTTACCCGACGTAAGGGCCCAAAATTATTCATTTGTTTGTATTTCTGATATTGTTCCGGAATCTTCAATAAAATGTGTCGTTAAATTTAACCCTAGTGAAATTATACTTAGTTGTACGAAAATTAAATGGTTCTATAGAAAGCCATTACTTAATACACTATGATTTTATACATTGCATTATTTTTAATTTTATAGCACTGGAACTCGGTAACCATCTCAAATCGAGCACTAGATATTGTTTCATATTGTTTAAATTGACACAAATAAGATTATTTTAAATATTAAGTTCATTTTGAATAATATCGAATTGGAATGTTCTAGCGTGGTGTAAAATTGAAACAATCTCCGTTCCTTGAAAGTCTTTATACAATTTAAATTCAAATTACCTTTAATGGAAAAATACCTTGACTTCTCGAAGTTTTGAAAACACACATATCGTGCCACAAAATATCCTCCAAATGACATGCACTATAATTTGTAATAGTTCCTTGCCTATGGACACGTTTGTTTCATTTTCCAGTTTCACTCATTCGATACTAATCTAATAGTTATGACTACTTTCATTTTCGTAGAGAGAGGCAATCTTGAAATCCTCTTGAAAGTCTTTATAACGATTCAAAGTCTTAATTTGATTTCCTTATTCCTCTTTCTTTAGATTACATGTTTTTGTCAACATCGAGAATGAAACTCCAAAGATGTCGGCAATGTACGTCCCACATTCTCCCTATTAAAAAAGGTTCAATTTATATAAAAACTTAATCTTATTCATTATTTGGGCAATGCCTACGACATTTACTGAAATTTAACGTCATTTGTTGTTTCCAATTTAACTCTCTAAGAGAATTTTTCATTTTCCAAGTTCCATTTCTTATTCCACTAAAAGCTTCGATTCATATTTTAGAAAAATTGGGCCGAAAAGCTGACACCTAAAAAGTTAACGTAGAGCGAATAAGACAATAACCGAATTGGAGTCCCACGATAAAGACATACATGGACTTAATTTCAGAACAGGAAATATTTTTGATGAATTAACTTTCAATTTCAATCATTTAGTTGCCATTTTCCATTTTACAAATATGATAAGTGTGATAAAAACTTGTTCACAACAACAAGGTTATAAGATTTTACGCTTCGCATAACTATTTCTAAATTGTCCCACATACATATCACTTGTAGGGGAATCTAGTATACCTCATTCAATTTTCAGATACGCCTAAATTTTTAACCATCAACATAACAAGTGCATACACAACTTAAAAAAACTAGAAACATAGGACGGCACACATAACGAATATGTGTGCCTGTAATGCATGTGTACTATATCCCATATTGCTTTTTCCATATGTTATTTTCTCCATATTATCCTCCAGGTGTTTGGTTTGGTGTGGACGTAACAGTTCAATCCTAGTTTCAACGCAGAAACAAATGTACGATGTAATCATCTTTATTGAACCTTATTTCCGTGATTCGTTTAATGCCATTCAAGAATTATAAAGGAAAGTATAAATGTGTGTCTTTGAATTAATATTCAGATTTGTAGTAATTAAAATTAATGCCAATTAAATTTGAAATATTGAATGTTCTAATTAAATTGAAATATTGAATGTTTTCTTTTATTGTAACCTATTCTAGTCTAATGTGGTTATAACACTTCCTATAAATGCCAGTTTTTTCCCTACAAATCTCGTTCGAAATTAATTTTACGAACCAAATTTAACTAATAGCATCAGATCCGCACGAGTATGGCAAGCATTAATGTTTATTCGGTACTAGTGGTTTTATTCTTAACTTGTGGGGCGATAATGGCTACGAAGGAAACGACCAGATTATTAAGAAAAAATAATTGTGACACTAAAATGGGTTTGCCCTGCGTTATAGAAGCTTTCACGAGTATTTTCAAGACAGGGAGTGTTTCTAACAAGTGTTGTGATGAGCTTGTTGTGTTGGGAAAAGTTTGCCACTCAGCATTAGTAAAGAGGACACTTGAAAATCCTCTTTCAAAGACCAAAACCCAACGACAATTATAGCGAAGAGCATTGGACATGGAATAATTGCCTTGCATTGATCGACTCACCATCTCCGTGCGCTTAAGGATAAAGGATTGCTTAAGCTAACAAATGGTTACGGACGTAAAGGCCCAAAATTCTTCGTTTATGCGTATTTACGATATTGTTCAGAATCTTCAATAAAATGTGTCGTTAAATTTAACCCTAGTGAAATTATACTTAGTTGTACGAAAATTAAATGGTTCTATAAAAAGCCGTTACTTAATACACTATGATTTTATACATGCCATTATTTTTAATTTTATAGCACTGGAACTCGGTAACCATCTCAAATCGAGCACTAGATATTGTTTCATATTGTTTAAATTGACACAAATAAGATTATTTTAAATATTAAGTTCATTTTGAATAATATTGAATTGGAATGTTCTAGCGTGGTGTAAAATTGAAACAATCTCCGTTCCGTGAAAGTCTTTATACAATTTAAATTCAAATTACCTTTAATGGAAAAATACCTTGACTTCTCGAAGTTTTGAAAACACACATATCGTGCCACAAAATATCCTCCAAATGACATGCACTATAATTTGTAATAGTTCCTTGCCTATGGACACGTTTGTTTCATTTTCCAGTTTCACTCATTCGATACTAATCTAATAGTTATGACTACTTTCATTTTCGTAGAGTAGAGGCAATCCTGAAATCCTCTTCGAAAGTGCTGTAACGATTCAAAGTCTTAATTTGATTTCCTTATTCCTCTTTCTTTAGATTACATGTTTTTGTCAACATCGAGAATGAAACTCCAAAGATGATCGCAACAGCGTCGTCCCCATTCTTCCTATTAAAAAGGTTCAATTTATATAAAAACTTAATCTTATTCATTATTTGGGCAATACCTCGACACGACATTTATTGAAATTTAACGTCATTTGTTGTTTCCAATTTAACTCTCTAAGAGAATTTTTCATTTTCCAAGTTCCATTACTTATTCCACTAAAAGCTTGATTCATATTTTAGAAAAATTGGCGAAAAGCTTACACCTAAAAAGTTAACGTAGAAGCGAATAAGACAATAACCGAATTGGAGTCCCACGATAAAGACATACATGGACTTAATTTTGAGCAGGAAATATTTTTGATGAATTAATTTTCAATTTCAATCATTTAGTTGCCATTTTCCATTTTACAAATATGATAAGTGTGATAAAAACTTGTTGACAACAACAAGGTTATAAGATTTTTACGCTTCGCATAACTATTTCTAAATTGTCCCACATACATATCACTTGTAGGGAATCTAGTATACCTCATTCAATTTTGAGATACGCCTAAATTTTTAACCATCAACATAACAAGTGCATACACAACTTAAAAAAACTAGAAACATAGGGGATGGCACACATAACGAATATGTGTGCTGTAATAATGCATGTACTATATCCCATATTGCTTTTTCCATATGTTATTTTCTCCATATTATCCTCCGGTGTTTGGTTTGGTGTGGGCGTAATGAGTTCAATCCTAGTTTCAACGCGAGAAACACATATGCAGCGTAATCATCTTTATTGAACCTTATTTTCGTGATTCGTTTAATGCCATTTAAAATTATAAAGGAAGTATAAATGTGTGTCTTTGAATTAATATTTAGATTTGTAGTAATTAAAATTAATGCCAATTAATTTTAAATATTGAATGTTCTAATTAAATTGAAATATTGAATGTTTTCTTTTATTGTAACGTATTCTAGTCTAATGTGGTTATAACACTTCCTATAAATGCCAGTTTTTTTGCCTACAAATCTCGTTTGAAATTAATTTTACGAACCAATTTTAACTAATAGCATCAGATCCGCACAGTATGGCAAGCGTTAATGTTTATTTGGTACTAGTGGTTTTATTCTTAACTTGTGGGGCAGTAATGGCTACGAAGGAGAACGACCAGATTATTAAGGAAAATAATTGTGACACTAAAATGGGTTTGCCCTGCGTTATAGAAGCTTTCACGAGTATTTTCAAGACAGGGAGTGTTTCTAACAAGTGTTGCGATGAGCTTGTTGTGTTGGGAAAAGTTTGCCACTCAGCATTAGTAAAGAGGACACTTGAAAATCCTCTTTTCAAAGACCTAAACCCAACGACAATTATAGCGAAGAGCATTCAGACATGGAATAATTGCCTTGCATTGATCGACTCACCATCTCAAAATCGCTTAAGGATAAAGGATTGCTTAAGCTAACAAATGGTTACCAGACGTAAGGGCCCAAAATTATTCGTTTGTTTGTATTTCTGATATTGTTCCAGAATCTTCAATAAAATGTGTCGTTAAATTTAACCCTAGTGAAATTATACTTAGTTGTACGAAAATTAAATGGTTCTATAGAAAGCCGTTACTTAATACACTATGATTTTATACATGCCATTATTTTTAATTTTATAGCACTGGAACTCGGTAACCATCTCAAATCGAGCACTAGATATTGTTTCATATTGTTTAAATTGACACAAATAAGATTATTTTAAATATTAAGTTCATTTTGAATAATATTGAATTGGAATGTTCTAGCGTGGTGTAAAATTGAAACAATCTCCGTTCCTTGAAAGTCTTTATACAATTTAAATTCACATTACCTTTAAGGGAAAAATACCTTGACTTCTCGAAGTTTTGAAAACACACATATCGTGCCACAAAATATCCTCCAAATGACATGCACTATAATTTGTAATAGTTCCTTGCCTATGGACACGTTTGTTTCATTTTCCAGTTTCACTCATTCGATACTAATCTAATAGTTATGACTACTTTCATTTTGTAGAGGAGAGGCAATCTTGAAATCCTCTTGAAAGTCTTTATAACGATTCAAAGTCTTAACTTGATTTCCTTATTCCTCTTTCTTTAGATTACATGTTTTTGTCAACATCGAGAATGAAACTCCAAAGATGTGCCGCAGCGTCGTCCCACATTCTCCCTATTAAAAAGGTTCAATTTATATAAAAACTTAATCTTATTCATTATTTGGACAATACCTACGACATTTACTGAAATTTAACGTCATTTGTTGTTTCCAATTTAACTCTCTAAGAGAATTTTTCATTTTCCAAGTTCCATTTCTTATTCCACTAAAAGCTTGATTCATATTTTAGAAAAATTGGGCGAAAAAACACACCTAAAAAGTTAACGTAGAGCGAATAAGACAATAACCGAATTGGAGTCCCACGATAAAGACATACATGGACTTAATTTGAGCAGGAAATATTTTTGATGAATTAATTTTCAATTTCAATCATTTAGTTGCCATTTTCCATTTTACAAATATGATAAGTGTGATAAAAACTTGTTGACAACAACAAGGTTATAAGATTTTACGCTCGCATAACTATTTCTAAATTGTCCCACATACATATCTTTGGTAGGGAATCTAGTATACCTCATTCAATTTTTGAGATACACCTAAATTTTTAACCATCAACATAACAAGTGCATACACAACTTAAAAAACTAGAAACATAGGGATGGCACACATAACGAATATATGTGTGTACCTGTAATGCACATGTACTATATCCCATATTGCTTTTTCCATATGTTATTTTCTCCATATTATCCTCCGGTGTTTGGTTTGGTGTGGGCGTATGAGTTTCAATCCTAGTTTCAACGCGAGAAACACATGTACGACGTAATCATCTTTATTGAACCTTATTTTCGTGATTCGTTTAATGCCATTTAAGAATTATAAAGGAAGTATAAATGTGTGTCTTTGAATTAATATTTAGATTTGTAGTAATTAAAATTAATGCCAATTAAATTTGAAATATTGAATGTTCTAATTAAATTGAAATATTGAATGTTTTCTTTTATTGTAACCTATTCTAGTCTAATGTGGTTATAACACTTCCTATAAATGCCAATTTTTTCCCTACAAATCTCGTTGAAATTAATTTACTGAACCAAATTTAACTAATAGCATCAGATCTGCACAGTATGGCAAGCGTTAATGTTTATTCGGTACTAGTGGTTTTATTCTTAACTTGTGGGGTAGTAATGGCTACGAAGGAGAACGACCAGATTATTAAGGAAAATAATTGTGACACTAAAATGGGTTTGCCCTGCGTTATAGAAGCTTTCACGAGTATTTTCAAGACAGGGAGTGTTTCTAACAAGTGTTGTGATGAGCTTGTTGTGTTGGGAAAAGTTTGCCACTCAGCATTAGTAAAGAGGACACTTGAAAATCCTCTTTTCAAAGACCAAAACCCAACGACAAGTATAGCGAAGAGCATTCAGACATGGAATAATTGCCTTGCATTGATCGACTCACCATCTCCGTCTGCTTAAGGATAAAGGATTGCTTAAGCTAACAAATGGTTACCAGACGTAAGGGCCCAAAATTATTCATTTGTTTGTATTTCTGATATTGTTCCAGAATCTTCAATAAAATGTGTCATTAAATTTAACCCTAGTGAAATTATACTTAGTTGTATGAAAATTAAATGGTTCTATAGAAAGCTGTTACTTAATACACTATGATTTTATACATGCCATTATTTTTAATTTTATAGCACTGGAACTCGGTAACCATCTCAAATCGAGCACTAGATATTGTTTCATATTGTTTAAATTGACACAAATAAGATTATTTTAAATATTAAGTTCATTTTGAATAATATTGAATTGGATTGTTCTAGCGTGGTGTAAAATTGAAACAATCTCCGTTCCGTGAAAGTCTTTATACAATTTAAATTCACATTACCTTTAAGGGAAAAATACCTTGACTTCTCGAAGTTTTGAAAACACACATATCGTGCTACAAAATATCCTCCAAATGACATGCACTATAATTTGTAATAGTTCCTTTCCTATGGACACGTTTGTTTCATTTTCTAGTTTCACTCATTCGATACTAATCTAATAGTTATGACTACTTTCATTTTCGTAGAGGAGAGGCAATCTTGAAATCCTCTTCGAAAGTGCTATAACGATTCCAAGTCTTAACTTGATTTCCTTATTCCTCTTTCTTTAGATTACATGTTTTTGTCAACATCGAGAATGAAACTCCAAAGATGTCGCGACAGCGTCGTCCCACATTCTCCCTATTAAAAAAGGTTCAATTTATATAAAAACTTAATCTTATTCATTATTTGGGCAATGCCTACGACATTTACTGAAATTTAACGTCATTTGTTGTTTCCAATTTAACTCTCTAAGAGAATTTTTCATTTTCCAAGTTCCATTTCTTATTCCACTAAAAGCTTCGATTCATATTTTAGAAAAATTAAAAAAAGCTTACACCTAAAAAGTTAACGTAGAGCAAATAAGACAATAACCGAATTGGAGTCCCACGATAAAGACATACATGGACTTAATTTTAGAACAGGAAATATTTTTGATGAATTAATTTTCAATTTCAATCATTTAGTTGCCATTTTCCATTTTACAAATATGATAAGTGTGATAAAAACTTGTTGACAACAACAAGGTTATAAGATTTTACGCTTCGCATAACTATTTCTAAATTGTCCCACATACATATCACTTGTAGGGGAATCTAGTATACCTCATTCAATTTTCAGATACGCCTAAATTTTTAACCATCAACATAACAAGTGCATACACAACTTAAAAAAACTAGAAACATAGGACGGCACACATAACGAATATGTGTGCCTGTAATGCATGTGTACTATATCCCATATTGCTTTTTCCATATGTTATTTTCTCCATATTATCCTCAGTGTTTGGTTTGGTGTGGGCGCGTAATAGTTCAATCCTAGTTTCAACGCAGAAACAAATGTACGACGTAATCATCTTTATTGAACCTTATTTCCGTGATTCGTTTAATGCCATTTAAGAATTATAAAGGAAAGTATAAATGTGTGTCTTTGAATTAATATTCAGATTTGTAGTAATTAAAATTAATGCCAATTAAGCTGAAATATTGAATGTTCTAATTAAATTGAAATATTGAATGTTTTCTTTTATTGTAACCTATTCTAGTCTAATGTGGTTATAACACTTCCTATAAATGCCAGTTTTTTCCCTACAAATCTCGTTCGAAATTAATTTTACGAACCAAATTTAACTAATAGCATCAGATCCGCACAGTATGGCAAGCGTTAATGTTTATTCGGTACTAGTGGTTTTATTCTTAACTTGTGGGGCAGTAATGGCTACGAAGGAGAACGACCAGATTATTAAGGAAAATAATTGTGACACTAAAATGGGTTTGCCCTGCGTTATAGAAGCTTTCACGAGTATTTTCAAGACAGGGAGTGTTTCTAACAAGTGTTGCGATGAGCTTGTTGTGTTGGGAAAAGTTTGCCACTCAGCATTAGTAAAGAGGACACTTGAAAATCCTCTTTTCAAAGACCTAAACCCAACGACAATTATAGCGAAGAGCATTCAGACATGGAATAATTGCCTTGCATTGATCGACTCACCATCTCCGTCTGCTTAAGGATAAAGGATTGCTTAAGCTAACAAATGGTTACCAGACGTAAGGGCCCAAAATTATTCGTTTGTCTGTATTTCTGATATTGTTCCGGAATCTTCAATAAAATGTGTCGTTAAATTTAACCCTAGTGAAATTATACTTAGTTGTACGAAAATTAAATGGTTCTATAGAAAGCCATTACTTAATACACTATGATTTTATACATGCCATTATTTTTAATTTTATAGCACTGGAACTCGGTAACCATCTCAAATCGAGCACTAGATATTGTTTCATATTGTTTAAATTGACACAAATAAGATTATTTTAAATATTAAGTTCATTTTGAATAATATTGAATTGGAATGTTCTAGCGTGGTGTAAAATTGAAACAATCTCCGTTCCTTGAAAGTCTTTATACAATTTAAATTCACATTACCTTTAAGGGAAAAATACCTTGACTTCTCGAAGTTTTGAAAACACACATATCGTGCCACAAAATATCCTCCAAATGACATGCACTATAATTTGTAATAGTTCCTTGCCTATGGACACGTTTGTTTCATTTTCCAGTTTCACTCATTCGATACTAATCTAATAGTTATGACTACTTTCATTTTCGTAGAGGAGAGGCAATCTTGAAATCCTCTTCGAAAGTGCTGTAACGATTCAAAGTCTTAACTTGATTTCCTTATTCCTCTTTCTTTAGATTACATGTTTTTGTCAACATCGAGAATGAAACTCCAAAGATGTCGGCAACGTACGTCCCACATTCTCCCTATTAAAAAAGGTTCAATTTATATAAAAACTTAATCTTATTCATTATTTGGGCAATACCTACGACATTTACTGAAATTTAACGTCATTTGTTGTTTCCAATTTAACTCTCTAAGAGAATTTTTCATTTTCCAAGTTCCATTACTTATTCCACTAAAAGCTTCGATTCATATTTTAGAAAAATTAAATGAAAAGCTTTACACCTAAAAAGTTAACGTAGAGCGAATAAGACAATAACCGAATTGGAGTCCCACGATAAAGACATACATGGACTTAATTTCAAAACCAGAAATATTTTTGATGAATTAATTTTCAATTTCAATCATTTAGTTGCCATTTTCCATTTTACAAATATGATAAGTGTGATAAAAACTTGTTGACAACAACAAGGTTATAAGATTTTACGCTTCGCATAACTATTTCTAAATTGTGGCACATACATAGCACTGGTAGTGGAATCTAGTATACCTCATTCAATTTTCAGATACACCTAAATTTTTAACCATCAACATAACAAGTGCATACACAACTTAAAAAAACTAGAAACATAGGACGGCACACATAACGAATATGTGTGCCTGTAATGCATGTGTACTATATCCCATATTGCTTTTTCCATATGTTATTTTCTCCATATTATCCTCCAGGTGTTTGGTTTGGTGTGGACGTAACAGTTCAATCCTAGTTTCAACGCAGAAACACATGTACGACGTAATCATCTTTATTGAACCTTATTTTCGTGATTCGTTTAATGCCATTTAAGAATTATAAAGGGAAGTATAAATGTGTGTCTTTGAATTAATATTCAGATTTGTAGTAATTAAAATTAATGCCAATTAAGCTGAAATATTGAATGTTCTAATTAAATTGAAATATTGAATGTTTTCTTTTATTGTAACGTATTCTAGTCTAATGTGGTTATAACACTTCCTATAAATGCCAACTTTTTTCCCTACAAATCTCGTTCGAAATTAATTTTACGAACCAAATTTAACTAATAGCATCAGATCCGCACAGTATGGCAAGCGTTAATGTTTATTCGGTACTAGTGGTTTTATTCTTAACTTGTGGGGCAGTAATGGCTACGAAGGAGAACGACCAGATTATTAAGGAAAATAATTGTGACACTAAAATGGGTTTGCCCTGCGTTATAGAAGCTTTCACGAGTATTTTCAAGACAGGGAGTGTTTCTAACAAGTGTTGCGATGAGCTTGTTGTGTTGGGAAAAGTTTGCCACTCAGCATTAGTAAAGCGGACACTTGAAAATCCTCTTTCAAAGACCTAAACCCAACGACAATTATAGCGAAGAGCAGCATGGACATGGAATAATTGCCTTGCATTGATCGACTCACCATCTCCGTCTGCTTAAGGATAAAGGATTGCTTAAGCTAACAAATGGTTACCAGACGTAAGGGCCCAAAATTATTCGTTTGTCTGTATTTCTGATATTGTTCAGGAATCTTCAATAAAATGTGTCGTTAAATTTAACCCTAGTGAAATTATACTTAGTTGTACGAAAATTAAATGGTTCTATAGAAAGCCATTACTTAATACACTATGATTTTATACATGCCATTATTTTTAATTTTATAGCACTGGAACTCTCAGAACCATCTCAAATCGAGCACTAGATATTGTTTCATATTGTTTAAATTGACACAAATAAGATTATTTTAAATATTAAGTTCATTTTGAATAATATTGAATTGGAATGTTCTAGCGTGTGGTGTAAAATTGAAACAATCTCGTTCCTTGAAAGTCTTTATACAATTTAAATTCACATTACCTTTAAGGGAAAAATACCTTGACTTCTCGAAGTTTTGAAAACACACATATCGTGCCACAAAATATCCTCCAAATGACATGCACTATAATTTGTAATAGTTCCTTTCCTATGGACACGTTTGTTTCATTTTCCAGTTTCACTCATTCGATACTAATCTAATAGTTATGACTACTTTCATTTTTGTAGAGGAGAGGCAATCTTGAAATCCTCTTGAAAGTGTCAGAACGATTCCAAGTCTTAACTTGATTTCCTTATTCCTCTTTCTTTAGATTACATGTTTTTGTCAACATCGAGAATGAAACTCCAAAGATGTCAGCAACGTACGTCCCACATTCTCCCTATTAAAAAACGTTCAATTTTTATAAAAACTTAATCTTATTCATTATTTGGGCAATACCTACGACATTTACTGAAATTTAACGTCATTTGTTGTTTCCAATTTAACTCTCTAAGAGAATTTTTCATTTTCCAAGTTCCATTTCTTATTCCACTAAAAGCTTCGATTCATATTTTAGAAAAATTGGGCCGAAAAGCTTACACCTAAAAAGTTAACGTAGAACGAATAAGACAATAACCGAATTGGAGTCCCACGATAAAGACATACATGGACTTAATTTCAGAACAGGAAATATTTTTGATGAATTAATTTTCAATTTCAATCATTTAGTTGCCATTTTCCATTTTACAAATATGATAAGTGTGATAAAAACTTGTTGACAACAACAAGGTTATAAGATTTTACGCTTCGCATAACTATTTCTAAATTGTGGCACATACATATCACTTGTAGGGGAATCTAGTATACCTCATTCAATTTTCAGATACACCTAAATTTTTAACCATCAACATAACAAGTGCATACACAACTTAAAAAAACTAGAAACATAGGACGGCACACATAACGAATATGTGTGCCTGTAATGCATGTGTACTATATCCCATATTGCTTTTTCCATATGTTATTTTCTCCATATTATCGTCCAGGTGTTTGGTTTGGTGTGGACGTAATAGTTCAATCCTAGTTTCAACGCAGAAACACATGTACGACGTAATCATCTTTATTGAACCTTATTTTCGTGATTCGTTTAATGCCATTTAAGAATTATAAAGGGAAGTATAAATGTGTGTCTTTGAATTAATATTTAGATTTGTAGTAATTAAAATTAATGCCAATTAAGCTGAAATATTGAATGTTCTAATTAAATTGAAATATTGAATGTTTTCTTTTATTGTAACGTATTCTAGTCTAATGTGGTTATAACACTTCCTATAAATGCCAGTTTTTTTCCCTACAAATCTCGTTCGAAATTAATTTTACGAACCAAATTTAACTAATAGCATCAGATCCGCACAGTATGGCAAGCGTTAATGTTTATTCGGTACTAGTGGTTTTATTCTTAACTTGTGGGGTAGTAATGGCTACGAAGGAGAACGACCAGATTATTAAGGAAAATAATTGTGACACTAAAATGGGTTTGCCCTGCGTTATAGAAGCTTTCACAAGTATTTTCAAGACAGGGAGTGTTTCTAACAAGTGTTGTGATGAGCTTGTTGTGTTGGGAAAAGTTTGCCACTCAGCATTAGTAAAGAGGACACTTGAAAATCCTCTTTTCAAAGACCTAAACCCAACGACAATTATAGCGAAGAGCATTCAGACATGGAATAATTGCCTTGCATTGATCGACTCACCATCTCCGTCTGCTTAAGGATAAAGGATTGCTTAAGCTAACAAATGGTTACCAGACGTAAGGGCCCAAAATTATTCGTTTGTCTGTATTTCTGATATTGTTCCGGAATCTTCAATAAAATGTGTCGTTAAATTTAACCCTAGTGAAATTATACTTAGTTGTACGAAAATTAAATGGTTCTATAGAAAGCCATTACTTAATACACTATGATTTTATACATGCCATTATTTTTAATTTTATAGCACTGGAACCTGTAACCATCTCAAATCGAGCACTAGATATTGTTTCATATTGTTTAAATTGACACAAATAAGATTATTTTAAATATTAAGTTCATTTTGAATAATATTGAATTGGAATGTTCTAGCGTGGTGTAAAATTGAAACAATCTCCGTTCCTCGAAAGTCTTTATACCATTTAAATTCACATTACCTTTAAGGGAAAAATACCTTGACTTCTCGAAGTTTTGAAAACACACATATCGTACACAAAATATCCTCCAAATGACATGCACTATAATTTGTAATAGTTCCTTGCCTATGGACACGTTTGTTTCATTTTCAGTTTCACTCATTCGATACTAATCTAATAGTTATGACTACTTTCATTTTCGTAGAGGAGAGGCAATCTTGAAATCCTCTTTGAAAGTGCTGTAACGATTCAAAGTCTTAACATGATTTCCTTATTCCTCTTTCTTTAGATTACATGTTTTTTTCAACATCGAGAATGAAACTCCAAAGATGTCGGCAACGTACGTCCCATATTCTTCCTATTAAAAAAGGTTCAATTTATATAAAAACTTAATCTTATTCATTATTTGGGCAATACCTACGACATTTACTCAAATTTAACGTCATTTGTTGTTTCCAATTTAACTCTTTAAGAGAATTTTTCATTTTCCAAGTTCTATTACTTATTCCACTAAAAGCTTCGATTCATATTTTCGAAAAATTGGGCCGAAAAGCTTACACTAACCGAATTGGAGTCCCACGATAAAGACATACATGGACTTAATTTTAGAACTGGAAATATTTTTGATGAATTAATTTTCAATTTCAATCATTTAGTTGCCATTTTCCATTTTACAAATATGATAAGTGTGATAAAAACTTGTTGACAACAACAAGGTTATAAGATTTTGCGCTTCGCATAACTATTTCTAAATTGTGGCACATACATATCACTGGTAAGGTAATCTAGTATACCTCATTCAATTTTCAGATACGCCTAAATTTTTAACCATCAACATAACAAGTGCATACACAACTTAAAAAAACTAGAAACATAGGACGGCACACATAACGAATATGTGTGCCTGTAATGCATGTGTACTATATCCCATATTGCTTTTTCCATATGTTATTTTCTCCATATTATCGTCCAGGTGTTTGGTTTGGTGTGGACGTAACAGTTCAATCCTAGTTTCAACGCAGAAACACATGTACGACGTAATCATCTTTATTGAACCTTATTTTCGTGATTCGTTTAATGCCATTTAAGAATTATAAAGGGAAGTATAAATGTGTGTCTTTGAATTAATATTTAGAATTGTAGTAATTAAAATTAATGCCAATTAAGCTGAAATATTGAATGTTCTAATTAAATTGAAATATTGAATGTTTTCTTTTATTGTAACGTATTCTAGTCTAATGTGGTTATAACACTTCCTATAAATGCCAACTTTTTTCCTACAAATCTCGCTCGAAATTAATTTTACGAACCAAATTTAACTAATAGCATCGATCCGCACAAAGATGGCAAGCGTTAATGTTTATTCGGTACTAGTGGTTTTATTCTTAACTTGTGGGGCAGTAATGGCTACGAAGGAGAACGACCAGATTATTAAGGAAAATAATTGTGACACTAAAATGGGTTTGCCCTGCGTTATAGAAGCTTTCACAAGTATTTTCAAGACAGGGAGTGTTTCTAACAAGTGTTGTGATGAGCTTGTTGTGTTGGGAAAAGTTTGCCACTCAGCATTAGTAAAGAGGACACTTGAAAATCCTCTTTTCAAAGACCAAAACCCAACGACAATTATAGCGAAGAGCATTCAGACATGGAATAATTGCCTTGCATTGATCGACTCACCATCTCCGTCTGCTTAAGGATAAAGGATTGCTTAAGCTAACAAATGGTTACCAGACGTAAGGGCCCAAAATTATTCGTTTGTCTGTATTTCTGATATTGTTCCAGAATCTTCAATAAAATGTGTCGTTAAATTTAACCCTAGTGAAATTATACTTAGTTGTACGAAAATTAAATGGTTCTATAGAAAGCCGTTACTTAATACACTATGATTTTATACATGCCATTATTTTTAATTTATATAGCATCGAACTCAGTAACCATCTCAAATCGAGCACTAGATATTGTTTCATATTGTTTAAATTGACACAAATAAGATTATTTTAAATATTAAGTTCATTTTGAATAATATTGAATTGGAATGTTCTAGCGTGGTGTAAAATTGAAACAATCTCCGTTCCTTGAAAGTCTTTATACAATTTAAATTCACATTACCTTTTAAGGAAAAATACCTTGACTTCTCGAAGTTTTGAAAACACACATATCGTGCCACAAAATATCCTCCAAATGACATGCACTATAATTTGTAATAGTTCCTTGCCTATGGACACGTTTGTTTCATTTTCCAGTTTCACTCATTCGATACTAATCTAATAGTTATGACTACTTTCATTTTCGTAGAGTAGAGGCAATCCTGAAATCCTCTTCGAAAGTGCTGTAACGATTCAAAGTCTTAATTTGATTTCCTTATTCCTCTTTCTTTAGATTACATGTTTTTGTCAACATCGAGAATGAAACTCCAAAGATGTCGGCAACGTACGTCCCACATTCTCCCTATTAAAAAAGGTTCAATTTATATAAAAACTTAATCTTATTCATTATTTGGGCAATACCTACGACATTTACTGAAATTTAACGTCATTTGTTGTTTCCAATTTAACTCTCTAAGAGAATTTTTCATTTTCCAAGTTCCATTACTTATTCCACTAAAAGCTTCGATTCATATTTTAGAAAAATTGGGCCAAAAAGCTTACACCTAAAAAGTTAACGTAGAACGAATAAGACAATAACCGAATTGGAGTCCCACGATAAAGACATACATGGACTTAATTTCAAAACAGGAAATATTTTTGATGAATTAATTTTCAATTTCAATCATTTAGTTGCCATTTTCCATTTTACAAATATGATAAGTGTGATAAAAACTTGTTGACAACAACAAGGTTATAAGATTTTATGCTTCGCATCACTATTTCTAAATTGTGGCACATACATATCACTGGTAGGGGAATCTAGTATACCTCATTCAATTTTCAGATACACCTTAATTTTTAACCATCAACATAACAAGTGCATACACAACTTAAAAAACTAGAAACATAGGATGGCACACATAACGAATATGTGTACCTGTAATGCATGTGTACTATATCCCATATTGCTTTTTCCATATGTTATTTTCTCCATATTATCGTCCAGCTGTTTGGTTTGGTGTGGACGTAATAATTCAATCCTAGTTTCAACGCAGTAAAACACATGTACGACGTAATCATGTTTAGTGAACCTTATTTTCGTGATTAGTTTAATGCCATTTAAGAATTATAAAGGGAAGTATAAATGTGTGTCTTTGAATTAATATTTAGAATTGTAGTAATTAAAATTAATGCCAATTAAGCTGAAATATTGAATGTTCTAATTAAATTGAAATATTGAATGTTTTTTTTTATTGTAACGTATTCTAGTCTAATGTGGTTATAACACTTCCTATAAATGCCAACTTTTTCCCTACAAATCTCGCTCAAATTAATTTTACGAACCAAATTTAACTAATAGCATCGATCCCGCAAAGATGGCAAGCGTTAATGTTTATTCAGACTAGTGGTTTTATTCTTAACTTGTGGGGCAGTAATGGCTACGAAGGAGAACGACCAGATTATTAAGGAAAATAATTGTGACACTAAAATGGGTTTGCCCTGCGTTATAGAAGCTTTCACGAGTATTTTCAAGACAGGGAGTGTTTCTAACAAGTGTTGCGATGAGCTTGTTGTGTTGGGAAAAGTTTGCCACTCAGCATTAGTAAAGAGGACACTTGAAAATCCTCTTTTCAAAGACCTAAACCCAACGACAATTATAGCGAAGAGCATTCAGACATGGAATAATTGCCTTGCATTGATCGACTCACCATCTCCGTCTGCTTAAGGATAAAGGATTGCTTAAGCTAACAAATGGTTACCAGACGTAAGGGCCCAAAATTATTCATTTGTTTGTATTTCTGATATTGTTCCTAATCTTCAATAAAATGTGTCGTTAAATTTAACCCTAGTGAAATTATACTTAGTTGTATACTAAAATTAAATGGTTCTATAGAAAGCCATTACTTAATACACTATGATTTTATACATGCCATTATTTTTAATTTTATAGCACTGGAACTCGGTAACCATCTCAAATCGAGCACTAGATATTGTTTCATATTGTTTAAATTGACACAAATAAGATTATTTTAAATATTAAGTTCATTTTGAATAATATTGAATTGGAATGTTCTAGCGTGGTGTAAAATTGAAACAATCTCCGCTCCTTGAAAGTCTTTATACAATTTAAATTCACATTACCTTTAAGGAAAAATACCTTGACTTCTCAAGTTTTGAAAACACACATATCGTACACAAAATATCCTCCAAATGACATGCACTATAATTTGTAATAGTTCCTTGCCTATGGACACATTTGTTTCATTTTCCAGCTTTCACTCATTCGATACTAATCTAATAGTTATGACTACTTTCATTTTCGTAGAGGAGAGGCAATCTTGAAATCTCTCTTCGAAAGTGTCAGAACGATTCAAAGTCTTAACTTGATTTCCTTATTCCTCTTTCTTTAGATTACATGTTTTTGTCAACATCGAGAATGAAACTCCAAAGATGTCAAGCAACGACGTCCCACATTCTCCCTATTAAAAAGGTTCAATTTATATAAAAACTTAATCTTATTCATTATTTGGGCAATACCTACGATATTTACTGAAATTTAACGTCATTTGTTGTTTCCAATTTAACTCTCTAAGAGAATTTTTCATTTTCCAAGTTCCATTCCTTATTCCACTAAAAGCTTCGATTCATATTTTAGAAAAATTAAATAAAAGCTTACACCTAAAAAGTTAACGTAGAACTAATAAGACAATAACCGAATTGGAGTCCCACGATAAAGACATACATGGACTTAATTTCAGAACAGGAAATATTTTAGATGAATTAATTTTCAATTTCAATCATTTAGTTGCCATTTTCCATTTTACAAATATGATAAGTGTGATAAAAACTTGTTGACAACAACAAGGTTATAAGATTTTACGCTTCGCATAACTATTTCTAAATTGTGGCACATACATATCACTTGTAGGGGAATCTAGTATACCTCATTCAATTTTCAGATACACCTAAATTTTTAACCATCAACATAACAAGTGCGTACACAACTTAAAAAAACCAGAAACATAGGACTACACACATAACTAATATGTGTGCTCTGTAATGCATGTGTACTATATCCCATATTGCTTTTTCCATATGTTATTTTCTCCATATTATCGTCCAGGTGTTTGGTTTGGTGTGGACGTAACAGTTCAATCCTAGTTTCAACGCAGAAACACATGTACGACGTAATCATCTTTATTGAACCTTATTTTCGTGATTCGTTTAATGCCATTTAAGAATTATAAAGGGAAGTATAAATGTGTGTCTTTGAATTAATATTCAGATTTGTAGTAATTAAAATTAATGCCAATTAAGCTGAAATATTGAATGTTCTAATTAAATTGAAATATTGAATGTTTTCTTTTATTGTAACGTATTCTAGTCTAATGTGGTTATAACACTTCCTATAAATGCCAACTTTTTTCCCTACAAATCACGTTCGAAATTAATTTTACGAACCAAATTTAACTAATAGCATCGATCCGCACAAAGATGGCAAGCGTTAATGTTTATTGGTACTAGTGGTTTTATTCTTAACTTGTGGGGCAAGAATGGCTACGAAGGAGAACGACAGATTATTAAGGAAAATAATTGTGACACTAAAATGGGTTTGCCCCTGCGTTATAGAAGCTTTCACAAGTATTTTCAAGACAGGAGTGTTTCTAACAAGTGTTGCGATGAGCTTGTTGTGTTGGGAAAAGTTTGCCACTCAAAGATTAGTAAAGAGGACACTTGAAAATCCTCTTTCAAAGACCTAAACCCAACGACAATTATAGCGTAAGAGCATTCAGACATGGAATAATTGCCTTGCATTGATCGAACTCACCATCTCCGTCGCTTAAGGATAAAGGATTGCTTAAGCTAACAAATGGTTACCAAACGTAAGGGCCCAAAATTATTCATTTGTCTCAGTATTTCGATATTGTTCCTAATCTTCAATAAAATGTGTCGTTAAATTTAACCCTAGTGAAATTATACTTAGTTGTACGAAAATTAAATGGTTCTATAGAAAGCCATTACTTAATACACTATGATTTTATACATGCCATTATTTTTAATTTTATAGCACTCGAACTCTCAGAACCATCTCAAATCGAGCACTAGATATTGTTTCATATTGTTTAAATTGACACAAATAAGATTATTTTAAATATTAAGTTCATTTTGAATAATATTGAATTGGAATGTTCTAGCGTGGTGTAAAATTGAAACAATCTCCGCTCCTTGAAAGTCTTTATACAATTTAAATTCACATTACCTTTAAGGGAAAAATACCTTGACTTCTCTCAAGTTTTGAAAACACACATATCGTACACAAAATATCTTCCAAATGACATGCACTATAATTTGTAATAGTTCCTTGCCTATCGACACATTTGTTTCATTTTCCAGTTTCACTCATTCGATACTAATCTAATAGTTTTGACTACTTTCATTTTCGTAGAGGAGAGGCAATCTTGAAATCCTCTTCGAAAGTGCTGTAATGATTCAAAGTCTTAACTTGATTTCCTTATTCCTCTTTCTTTAGATTACATGTTTTTGTCAACATCGAGAATGAAACTCCAAAGATGTCGGCAACGTACGTCCCACATTCTCCCTATTAAAAAAGGTTCAATTTATATAAAAACTTAATCTTATTCATTATTTGGACAATACCTACGACATTTACTGAAATTTAACGTCATTTGTTGTTTCCAATTTAACTCTCTAAGAGAATTTTTCATTTTCCAAGTTCCATTTCTTATTCCACTAAAAGCTTCGATTCATATTTTAGAAAAATTAAATAAAAGCTTACACCTAAAAAGTTAAAGTAGAACTAATAAGACAATAACCGAATTGGAGTCCCACGATAAAGACTTACATGGACTTAATTTTTAACAGAAATATTTTTGATGAATTAATTTTCAATTTCAATCATTTAGTTGCCATTTTCCATTTTACAAATATGATAAGTGTGATAAAAACTTGTTGACAACAACAATGTTATAAGATTTTACGCTCCGCATAGCTATTTCTAAATTGTGGCACATACGTATCACTGGTAGGGGAATCTAGTATACCTCATTCAATTTTCAGATACACCAAAGTTTTTAACTGTCAACATACCAAGTGCATACACAAGTTAAACAAACTAGAAACATAGGACGGCACACATAACGAATATGTGTGCCTGTAATGCATGTGTACTATATCCCATATTGCTTTTTCCATATGTTATTTTATCCATATTATCGTCCAGCTGTTTGGTTTGGTGTGGACGTAACAGTTCAATCCCAGTTTCAACGCAGAAACACATGTACGACGTAATCATCTTTATTGAACCTTATTTTCGTGATTCGTTTAATGCCATTTAAGAATTGTAAAGGGAAGTATAAATGTGTGTCTTTGAATTAATATTTAGACCTGTAGTAATTAAAATTAATGCCAATTAAGCTGAAATATTTAATGTTCTAATTAAATTGAAATATTGAATGTTTTCTTTTATTGTAACGTATTCTAGTCTAATGTGGTTATAACACTTCCTATAAATGCCAACTTTTTTCCCTACAAATCTCGTTCGAAATTAATTTTACGAACCAAATTTAACTAATAGCATCGATCCGCACAAGATGGCAAACGTTAATGTTTATTCGGACTAGTGGTTTTATTCTTAACTTGTGGGGCAAGAATGGCTACGTAAGGAGAACGACTCAGATTATTAAGGAAAATAATTGTGACACTAAAATGGGTTTGCCTGCGTTATAGAAGCTTTCACAAGTATTTTCAAGACAGGAGTGTTTCTAACAAGTGTTGCGATGAGCTTGTTGTGTTGGGAAAAGTTTTGCCACTCAAAGATTAGTAAAGAGGACACTTGAAAATCCTCTTTTCAAAGACCTAAACCCAACGACAATTATAGCGAAGAGCATTCAAACATGGAATAATTGCCTTGCATTGATCGACTCACCATCTCCGTCTGCTTAAGGATGAAGGATTGCTTAAGCTAACAAATGGGTTGCAAAAAAAGTAAGGGCCCAAAATTATTCGCTTGTCTCAGTATTTCGATATTGTTCCTAATCTTCAATAAAATGTGTCGTTAAATTTAACCCTAGTGAAATTATACTTAGTTGTATAAAATAAATGGTTCTATAGAAAGCCATTACTTAATACACTATGATTTTATGCATGCCATTATTTTTAATTTTATAGCACTGGAACTCGGTAACCATCTCAAATCGAGCACTAGATATTGTTTCATATTGTTTAAATTGACACAAATAAGATTATTTTAAATATTATGTTCATTTTGAATAATATTGAATTGGAATGTTCTAGTGTGGTGTAAAATTGAAACAATCTCCGTTCCTTGAAAGTCTTTATTCAATTTAAATTCACATTACCGTTAAGGGAAAAATACCTTGACTTCCCGAAGTTTTGAAAACACACATATCGTACACAAAATATCTTCCAAATGACATGCACTATAATTTGTAATAGTTCCTTGCCTATCGACACATTTGTTTCATTTTCCAGTTTCACTCATTCGATACTAATCTAATAGTTATGACTACTTTCATTTTCGTAGAGGAGAGGCAATCTTGAAATCCTCTTCGAAAGTGCTGTAACAATTCAAAGTCTTAACTTGATTTCCTTATTCCTCTTTCTTTAGATTACATGTTTTTGTCAACATCGAGAATGAAACTCCAAAGATGTCAAGCAACGCACGTCCCACATTCTCCTATTAAAAAGGTTCAATTTATATAAAAACTTAATCTTATTCATTATTTGGACAATACCTACGACATTTAATCAAATTTAACGTCATTTGTTGTTTCCAATTTAACTCTCTAAGAGAATTTTTCATTTTCCAAGTTCCATTTCTTATTCCACTAAAAGCTTCGATTCATATTTTAGAAAAAAAATAAAAAGCTTACACCTAAAAAGTTAAAGTAGAACTAATAAGACAATAACCGAATTGGAGTCCCACGATAAAGACTTACATGGACTTAATTTTTTAACCAGGAAATATTTTTGATGAATTAATTTTCAATTTCAATCATTTAGTTGCCATTTTCCATTTTACAAATATGATAAGTGTGATAAAAACTTGTTGACAACAACAAGGTTATAAGATTTTACGCCCGCATAGCTATTTCTAAATTGTGGCACATACGTATCACGGGTAGGGGAATCTAGTATACCTCATTCAATTTTCAGATACACCAAAGTTTTTAACTGTCAACATACCAAGTGCATACACAAGTTAAACAAACTAGAAACATAGGACGGCACACATAAACTAATATGTGTGCTCTGTAATGCATGTGTACTATATCCCATATTGCTTTTTCCATATGTTATTTTATCCATATTATCGCCCAGCTGTTTGGTTTGGTGTGGACGTAACAGTTCAATCCTAGTTTCAACGCAGAAACACATGTACGACGTAATCATCTTTATTGAACCTTATTTTCGTGATTCGCTTAATGCCATTTAAGAATTGTAAAGAAGAAGTATAAATGTGTGTCTTTGAATTAATATTTAGACCGTAGTAATTAAAATTAATGCCAATTGTCAAATATTTAATGTTCTAATTAAATTGAAATATTGAATGTTTTCTTTTATTGTAACGTATTCTAGTCTAATGTGGTTATAACACTTCCTATAAATGCCAACTTTTTCCCTACAAATCTCGCTCAAATTAATTTTACGAACCAAATTTAACTAATAGCATCGATCCGCAAAGATGGCAAACGTTAATGTTTATTCTAAGACTAGTGGTTTTATTCTTAACTTGTGGGGCAAAGAATGGCTACTAAGGAGAACGACCAGTTATTAAGGAAAATAATTGTGACACTAAAATGGGTTTGCCTCCTGCGTTATAGAAGCTTTCACAAGTATTTTCAAGACAGGAGTGTTTCTAACAAGTGTTGCGATGAGCTTGTTGTGTTGGGAAAAGTTTGCCACTCAAAGATTAGTAAAGAGGACACTTGAAAATCTCTTTTCAAAGACCTAAACCCAACGACAATTATAGCGAAGAGCATTCAAACATGGAATAATTGCCTTGCATTGATCGACTCACCATCTCCGTCTGCTTAAGGATGAAGGATTGCTTAAGCTAACAAATGGTTGCCAAAAGTAAGGGCCCAAAATTATTCGTTTGTCTGTATTTCTGATATTGTTCCGGAATCTTCAATAAAATGTGTCGTTAAATTTAACCCTAGTGAAATTATACTTAGTTGTACTAAAAATAAATGGTTCTATAGAAAGCCATTACTTAATACACTATGATTTTCTACATGCCATTATTTTTAATTTTATAGCACTCGAACTCCAGTGAACCATCTCAAATCGAGCACTAGATATTGTTTCATATTGTTTAAATTGACACAAATAAGATTATTTTAAATATTATGTTCATTTTGAATAATATTGAATTGGAATGTTCTAGTGTGGTGTAAAATTGAAACAATCTCCGTTCCTTGAAAGTCTTTATTCAATTTAAATTCACATTACCGTTAAGGGAAAAATACCTTGACTTCCCAAAGTTTTGAAAAACACACATATCGTACACAAAATATCTTCCAAATGACATGCACTATAATTTGTAATAGTTCCTTGCCTATCGACACATTTGTTTCATTTTCCAGTTTCACTCATTCGATACTAATCTAATAGTTATGACTACTTTCATTTTCGAGAGAGAGAGGCAATCTTGAAATCCTCTTCAAAGTGTCAGAATAATTCAAAGTCTTAACTTGATTTCCTTATTCCTCTTTATTTAGATTACATGTTTTTGTCAACATCGAGAATGAAACTCCAAAGATGTCTCGCAACGCACGCCCCACATTCTCCCTATTAAAAAGGTTCAATTTATATAAAACTTAATCTTATTCATTATTTGGACAATACCTACGACATTTACTGAAATTTAACGTCATTTGTTGTTTCCAATTTAACTCTTTAAGAGAATTTTTCATTTTCCAAGTTCCATTTCTTATTCCACTAAAAGCTTCGATTCATATTTTAGAAAAATTAAAAGCTTACACCTAAAAAGTTAAAGTAGAACGAATAAGACAATAACCGAATTGGAGTCCCACGATAAAGACTTACATGGACTTAATTTCAGAACCGGAAATATTTTTGATGAATTAATTTTCAATTTCAACCATTTAGTTGCCATTTTCCATTTTACAAATATGATAAGTGTGATAACAACTTGTTGACAACAACAAGGTTATAAGATTTTACGCTCCGCATAGCTATTTCTAAATTGTGGCACATACGTATCACTGGTAGGGGAATCTAGTATACCTCATTCAATTTTCAGATACACCAAAGTTTTTAACTGTCAACATACCAAGTGCATACACAAGTTAAACAAACTAGAAACATAGGACGGCACACATAACGAATATGTGTGCCTGTTATGCATGTGTACTATATCCCATATTGCTTTTTCCATATGTTATTTTATCCATATTATCGTCCAGCTGTTTGCTTTGGTGTGGACGTAACAGTTCAATCCCCGTTTCAACGCAGAAACACATGTACGACGTAATCATCTTTATTGAACCTTATTTTCGTGATTCGTTTAATGCCATTTAAGAATTGTAAAGGGAAGTATAAATGTGTGTCTTTGAATTAATATTTAGACCTGTAGTAATTAAAATTAATGCCAATTAAGCTGAAATATTTAATGTTCTAATTAAATTGAAATATTGAATGTTTTCTTTTATTGTAACGTATTCTAGTCTAATGTGGTTATAACACTTCCTATAAATGCCAACTTTTTTCCCTACAAATCTCGTTCCAAATTAATTTTACGAACCAAATTTAACTAATAGCATCAGATCCGCATACAGTATGGCAAACGTTAATGTTTATTCAGACTAGTGGTTTTATTCTTAACTTGTGGGGCAAGAATGGCTACTTAAGGAGAACGACCAGATTATTAAGGAAAATAATTGTGACACTAAAATGGGTTTGCCCTGCGTTATAGAAGCTTTCACAAGTATTTTCAAGACAGGGAGTGTTTCTAACAAGTGTTGCGATGAGCTTGTTGTGTTGGGAAAAGTTTGCCACTCAGCATTAGTAAAGAGGACACTTGAAAATCCTCTTTTCAAAGACCTAAACCCAACGACAATTATAGCGAAGAGCATTCAAACATGGAATAATTGCCTTGCATTGATCGACTCACCATCTCCGTCTGCTTAAGGATGAAGGATTGCTTAAGCTAACAAATGGTTGCCAAAAGTAAGGGCCCAAAATTATTCGTTTGTCTGTATTTTTGATATTGTTCCGTAATCTTCAATAAAATGTGTCGTTAAATTTAACCCTAGTGAAATTATACTTAGTTGTACGAAAATAAATGGTTCTATAGAAAGCCATTACTTAATACACTATGATTTTCTACATGCCATTATTTTTAATTTTATAGCACTGGAACTCGGTAACCATCTCAAATCGAGCACTAGATATTGTTTCATATTGTTTAAATTGACACAAATAAGATTATTTTAAATATTATGTTCATTTTGAATAATATTGAATTGGAATGTTCTAGTGTGGTGTAAAATTGAAACAATCTCCGTTCCTTGAAAGTCTTTATTCAATTTAAATTCACATTACCGTTAAGGAAAAATACCTTGACTTCCAAGTTTTGAAAACACACATATCGTGCCACAAAATATCTTCCAAATGACATGCACTATAATTTGTAATAGTTCCTTGCCTATCGACACATTTGTTTCATTTTCCAGTTTCACTCATTCGATACTAATCTAATAGTTATGACTACTTTCATTTTCGTAGAGGAGAGGCAATCTTGAAATCCTCTTTCAAAGTGTCAGAATAATTCAAAGTCTTAACTTGATTTCCTTATTCCTCTTTATTTAGATTACATGTTTTTGTCAACATCGAGAATGAAACTCCAAAGATGTCGCAACGACGCCCCACATTCTCCTATTAAAAAGGTTCAATTTATATAAAACTTAATCTTATTCATTATTTGGACAATACCTATGACATTTACTGAAATTTAACGTCATTTGTTGTTTCCAATTTAACTCTTTAAGAGAATTTTTCATTTTCCAAGTTCCATTTCTTATTCCACTAAAAGCTTCGATTCATATTTTAGAAAAATTAAATAAAAGCTTACACCTAAAAAGTTAAAGTAGAACTAATAAGACAATAACCGAATTGGAGTCCCACGATAAAGACTTACATGGACTTAATTTTAACCTGAAATATTTTTGATGAATTAATTTTCAATTTCAACCATTTAGTTGCCATTTTCCATTTTACAAATATGATAAGTGTGATAACAACTTGTTGACAACAACAAGGTTATAAGATTTTACGCTCCGCATAGCTATTTCTAAATTGTGGCACATACGTATCACTGGTAGGGGAATCTAGTATACCTCATTCAATTTTCAGATACACCAAAGTTTTTAACTGTCAACATACCAAGTGCATACACAAGTTAAACAAACTAGAAACATAGGACGGCACACATAACGAATATGTGTGCCTTTTATGCATGTGTACTATATCCCATATTGCTTTTTCCATATGTTATTTTATCCATATTATCGTCTCCATTGTTTGCTTTGGTGTGGACGTAACAGTTCAATCCCCGTTTCAACGCAGAAACACATGTACGACGTAATCATCTTTATTGAACCTTATTTTCGTGATTCGTTTAATGCCATTTAAGAATTATAAAGGGAAGTATAAATGTGTGTCTTTGAATTAATATTTAGACCTGTAGTAATTAAAATTAATGCCAATTGTTTGAAATATTTAATGTTCTAATTAAATTGAAATATTGAATGTTTTTTTTATTGTAACGTATTCTAGTCTAATGTGGTTATAACACTTCCTATAAATGCCAACTTTTTTCCCTACAAATCTCGCTCAAATTAATTTTACTTAACCAAATTTAACTAATAGCATCGATCCGCACAAGATGGCAAACGTTAATGTTTATTCGGACTAGTGGTTTTATTCTTAACTTGTGGGCAAGAATGGCTACGAAGGAGAACGACCAGATTATTAAGGAAAATAATTGTGACACTAAAATGGGTTTGCCTGCGTTATAGAAGCTTTCACAAGTATTTTCAAGACAGGAGTGTTTCTAACAAGTGTTATGATGAGCTTGTTGTGTTGGGAAAAGTTTGCCACTCAAAGATTAGTAAAGAGGACACTTGAAAATCCTCTTTTCAAAGACCTAAACCCAACGACAATTATAGCGAAGAGCATTCAAACATGGAATAATTGCCTTGCATTGATCGACTCACCATCTCCGTCTGCTTAAGGATGAAGGATTGCTTAAGCTAACAAATGGTTACCAAACGTAAGGGCCCAAAATTATTCGTTTGTCTGTATTTCTGATATTGTTCCGGAATCTTCAATAAAATGTGTCGTTAAATTTAACCCTAGTGAAATTATACTTAGTTGTACGAAAATAAATGGTTCTATAGAAAGCCATTACTTAATACACTATGATTTTCTACATGCCATTATTTTTAATTTTATAGCACTGGAACTCGGTAACCATCTCAAATCGAGCACTAGATATTGTTTCATATTGTTTAAATTGACACAAATAAGATTATTTTAAATATTATGTTCATTTTGAATAATATTGAATTGGAATGTTCTAGTGTGGTGTAAAATTGAAACAATCTCCGCTCCTTTGAAAGTCTTTATTCAATTTAAATTCACATTATCAGTATGGAAAAATACCTTGACTTCCAAGTTTTGAAAACACACATATCGTACACAAAATATCTTCCAAATGACATGCACTATAATTTGTAATAGTTCCTGCCTATCGACACATTTGTTTCATTTTCCAGCTTTCACTCATTCGATACTAATCTAATAGTTATGACTACTTTCATTTTCGTAGAGGAGAGGCAATCTTGAAATCCTCTTGAAAAGTGTCAGAATAATTCAAAGTCTTAACTTGATTTCCTTATTCCTCTTTCTTTAGATTACATGTTTTTGTCAACATCGAGAATGAAACTCCAAAGATGTCAGCAACGTACGTCCCACATTCTTCCTATTAAAAAAGGTTCAATTTATATAAAAACTTAATCTTATTCATTATTTGGGCAATACCTATGACATTTACTAAAATTTAACGTCATTTGTTGTTTCCAATTTAACTCTCTAAGAGAATTTTTCACTTTCCAAGTTCCATTACTTATTCCACTAAAAGCTTCGATTCATATTTTAGAAAAATTAGGCCAAAAAGCTTGCACCTAAAAAGTTAACGTAGAACGAATAAGACAATAACCGAATTGGAGTCCCACGATAAAGACATACATGGACTTAAATTCAGAACAGGAAATATTTTTGATGAATTAATTTTCAATTTCAATCATTTAGTTGCCATTTTCCATTTTACAAATATGATAAGTGTGATAAAAACTTGTTGACAACAACAAGGTTATAAGATTTTACGCTCCGCATAGCTATTTCTCAATTGTGGCACATACGTATCACTGGTAGGGAATCTAGTATACCTCATTCAATTTTTAGATACACCTAAATTTTTAACCATCAACATAACAAGTGCATACACAACTTAAAAAAACTAGAAACATAGGACGGCACACATAACGAATATGTGTGCCTGTAATGCATGTGTACTATATCCCATATTGCTTTTTCCGTATGTTATTTTCTCCATATTATCGTCCAGGTATTTGGTTTGGTGTGGACGTAACAGTTCAATCCTAGTTTCAATGCAGAAACACATGTACGACGTAATCATCTTTATTGAACCTTATTTTCGTGATTCGTTTAATGCCATTTAAGAATTATAAAGGGAAGTATAAATGTGTGTCTTTGAATTAATATTCAGATTTGTAGTAATTAAAATTAATGCCAATTAAGCTGAAATATTGAATGTTCTAATTAAATTGAAATATTGAATGTTTTCTTTTATTGTAACATATTCTAGTCTAATGTGGTTATAACACTTCCTATAAATGCCATTTTTTTCCCTACAAATCTCGTTCGAAATTAATTTTACGAACCAAATTTTACCAATAGCATCAGATCCGCACAGTACGGCAAGCGTTAAAGTTTATTCGGTACTAGTGGTTTTATTCTTAACTTGTGGGCAGTAATGGCTACGAAGGAGAACGACCAGATTATTAAGGAAAATAATTGTGACACTAAAATGGGTTTGCCTGCATTATAGAAGCTTTCACAAGTATTTTCAAGACAGGGAGTGTTTCTAACAAGTGTTGCGATGAGCTTGTTGTGTTGGGAAAAGTTTGCCACTCAGCATTAGTAAAGAGGACACTTGAAAATCCTCTTTTCAAAGACCTAAACCCAACGACAATTATAGCGAAGAGCATTCAGACATGGAATAATTGCTTTGCATTGATCGACTCACCATCTCCGTCTGCTTAAGGATAAAGGATTGCTTAAGCTAACAAATGGTTACCAGACGTAAGGGCCCAAAATTATTCGTTTGTCTGTATTTCTGATATTGTTCCGGAATCTTCAATAAAATGTGTCGTTAAATTTAACCCTAGTGAAATTATACTTAGTTGTACGAAAATAAATGGTTCTATAGAAAGCCATTACTTAATACACTATGATTTTATACATGCCATTATTTTTAATTTTATAGCACTGGAACTCGGTAACCATCTCAAAGCGAGCACTAGATATTTTTTCATATTTTTTAAATTGACACAAATAAGATTATTTTAAATATTAAGTTCATTTTGAATAATATTGAATTGGAATGTTCTAGTGTGGTGTAAAATTGAAACAATCTCCGTTCCTTGAAAGTCTTTATTCAATTTAAAGTCACATTACCGTTAAGGGAAAAATACCTTGACTTCTCGAAGTTTTGAAAACACACATATTGTGCCACAAAATATCTTCCAAATGACATGCACTATAATTTGTAATAGTTCCTTGCCTATGGACACGTTTGTTTCATTTTCCAGTTTCACTCATTCGATACTAATCTAATAGTTATGACTACTTTCATTTTCGTAGAGGAGAGGCAATCTTGAAATCCTCTTGAAAGTGTCAGAATAACAATTCAAAGTCTTAACTTGATTTCCTTATTCCTCTTTCTTTAGATTACATGTTTTTGTCAACATCGAGAATGAAACTCCAAAGATGTCGGTAACGTACGTCCCACATTCTCCCTATTAAAAAAGGTTCAATTTATATAAAAACTTAATCTTATTCATTATTTGGGCAATACCTACGACATTTACTAAAATTTAACGTCATTTGTTGTTTCCAATTTAACTCTCTAAGAGAATTTTCATTTTCCAAGTTCCATTTCTTATTCCACAAAAAGCTTGACTCGTACTTAAAAATTGGGCAAAAGCGTTTACACCTAAAAAGTTAACGTAGAACGAATAAGACAATAACCGAATGTGAGTCCCACGATAAAGACATACATGGACTTAATTTTGAGCGAGAAATATTTTTGATGAATTAATTTTCAATTTCAATTATTTAGTTGCCATTTTCCATTTTACAAATATGATAAGTGTGATAAAAACTTAATGACAACAACAAGGTTATAAGATTTTACGCTCCGCATAACTATTTCTAAATTGTGGCACATACATATCACTGGTAGGGGAATCTAGTATACCTCATTCAATTTTTAGATACACCTTAATTTTTAACCATCAACATAACAAGTGCATACACAACTTAAAAAAACTAGAAACATAGGACGGCACACATAACGAATATGTGTGCTGTAATGCATGTGTACTATATCCCATATTGCTTTTTCCATATGTTATTTTCTCCATATTATCGTCCAGGTGTTTGGTTTGGTGTGGGCGTAATGAGTTCAATCCTTGTTTCAATGCGAGAAACACATATGCACGACGTAATCATGTTTATTGAACCTTATTTTCGTGATTCGTTTAATGCCATTTAAGAATTATAAAGGGAAGTATAAATGTGTGTCTTTGAATTAATATTTAGATTTGTAGTAATTAAAACTAATGCCAATTAAGTTGAAATATTGAATGTTCTAATTAAATTGAAAAATTGAATGTTTTCTTTTATTGTAACGTATTCTAGTCTAATGTGGTTATAACACTTCCTATAAATGCCAACTTTTTTCCCTACAAATCTCGTTCGAAATTAATTTTACGAACCAAATTTAACTAATAGCATCGAGATCCGCATGCAGATGGCAAGCGTTAATGTTTATTCGGTACTAGTGGTTTTATTCTTAACTTGTGGGGCGTAATGGCTACGAAGGAAAGCGACAGATTATTAAGGAAAATAATTGTGACACTAAAATGGGTTTGCCCTGCATTATAGAAGCTTTCACGAGTATTTTCAAGACAGGGAGTGTTTCTAACAAGTGTTGCGATGAGCTTGTTGTGTTGGGAAAAGTTTGCCACTCAGCATTAGTAAAGAGGACACTTGAAAATCCTCTTTTCAAAGACCTAAACCCAACGACAATTATAGCGAAGAGCATTCAGACATGGAATAATTGCCTTGCATTGATCGACTCACCATCTCCGTCTGCTTAAGGATAAAGGATTGCTTAAGCTAACAAATGGTTACCAGACGTAAGGGCCCAAAATTATTCGTTTGTCTGTATTTCTGATATTGTTCCGGAATCTTCAATAAAATGTGTCGTTAAATTTAACCCTAGTGAAATTATACTTAGTTGCACGAAAATTAAATGGTTCTATAGAAAGCCATTACTTAATACACTATGATTTTATACATGCCATTATTTTTAATTTTATAGCACTGGAACTCGGTAACCATCTCAAATCGAGCACTAGATATTTGTTCATATTTTTTAAATTGACACAAATAAGATTATTTTAAATATTAAGTTCATTTTGAATAATATTGAATTGGAATGTTCTAGCGTGGTGTAAAATTGAAACAATCTCCGTTCCTTGAAAGTCTCTATACAATTTAAATTCACATTAACTTTAAGGGAAAAATACCTTGACTTCTCGAAGTTTTGAAAACACACATATCGTGCACAAAATATCCTCGAAATGACATGCACTATAATTTGTAATAGTTCCTTGCCTATGGACACGTTTGTTTCATTTTCCAGTTTCACTAATTCGATACTAATCTAATAGTTATGACTACTATCATTTTCGTAGAGGAGAGGCAATATTGAAATTCTCTTCTTAAGTGCTGTAACGATTCAAAGTCTTAACTTGATTTCCTTATTCCTCTTTCTTTAGATTACATGTTTTTGTCAACATCGAGAATGAAACTCCAAAGATGTCGGCAACGTACGTCCCACATTCTCCCTATTAAAAAAGGTTCAATTTATATAAAAACTTAATCTTATTCATTATTTGGGCACTACCTACGACATTTACTGAAATTTAACGTCATTTGTTGTTTCCAGTTTAACTCTCTAAGAGAATTTTTCATTTTCCAAGTTCCATTTCTTATTCCACAAAAAGCTTCGACTCGTACTTTAGAAAAATTGGGCCGAAACGTTTACACCTAAAAAGTTAACGTAGAACGAATAAGACAATAACCGAATGTGAGTCCCACGATAACGACATACATGGACTTAATTTCAGAACAGGAAATATTTTTGATGAATTAATTTTCAATTTCAATTATTTAGTTGCCATTTTCCATTTTACAAATATGATAAGTGTGATAAAAACTTAATGACAACAACAAGGTTGTAAGATTTTACGCTTCGCATAACTATTTCTAAATTGTGGCACATACATATCACTGGTAGGGGAATCTAGTATACCTCATTCAATTTTCAGATACACCTTAATTTTTAACCATTAACATAACAAGTGCATACACAACTTAAAAAAACTAGAAACATAGGACGGCACACATAACGAATATGTGTGCCTGTAATGCATGTGTACTATATCCCATATTGCTTTTTCCATATGTTATTTTCTCCATATTATCGTCCAGGTGTTTGGTTTGGTGTGGACGTAACAGTTCAATCCTTGTTTCAATGCAGAAACACATGTACGACGTAATCATGTTTATTGAACCTTATTTTCGTGATTCGTTTATTGCCATTTAAGAATTATAAAGGGAAGTATAAATGTGTGTCTTTGAATTAATATTCAGATTTGTAGTAATTAAAACTAATGCCAATTAAGTTGAAATATTGAATGTTCTAATTAAATTGAAAAATTGAATGTTTTCTTTTATTGTAACGTATTCTAGTCTAATGTGGTTATAACACTTCCTATAAATGCCAACTTTTTTCCCTACAAATCTCGTTCGAAATTAATTTTACGAACCAAATTTAACTAATAGCATCAGATCCGCACAGTATGGCAAACGTTAATGTTTATTCGGTACTAGTGGTTTTATTCTTAACTTGTGGGGCAGTAATGGCTACGAAGGAAAACGACCAGATTATTAAGGAAAATAATTGTGACACTAAAATGGGTTTGCCCTGCATTATAGAAGCTTTCACGAGTATTTTCAAGACAGGGAGTGTTTCTAACAAGTGTTGCGATGAGCTTGTTGTGTTGGGAAAAGTTTGCCACTCAGCATTAGTAAAGAGGACACTTGAAAATCCTCTTTTCAAAGACCTAAACCCAACGACAATTATAGCGAAGAGCATTCAGACATGGAATAATTGCCTTGCATTGATCGACTCACCATCTCAAATCGCTTAAGGATAAAGGATTGCTTAAGCTAACAAATGGTTACCAGACGTAAGGGCCCAAAATTATTCGTTTGTCTGTATTTCTGATATTGTTCCGGAATCTTCAATAAAATGTGTCGTTAAATTTAACCCTAGTGAAATTATACTTAGTTGCACGAAAATTAAATGGTTCTATAGAAAGCCATTACTTAATACACTATGATTTTATACATGCCATTATTTTTAATTTTATAGCACTGGAACTCGGTAACCATCTCAAATCGAGCGCTAGATATTTGTTCATATTTTTTAAATTGACACAAATAAGATTATTTTAAATATTAAGTTCATTTTGAATAATATTGAATTGGAATGTTCTAGCGTGGTGTAAAATTGAAACAATCTCCGTTCCTTGAAAGTCTCTATACAATTTAAATTCACATTAATTTTAAGGGAAAAATACCTTGATTTCTCGACGTTTTGAAAACACATATATCGTGCACAAAATATCCTCGAAATGACATGCACTATAATTTGTAATAGTTCCTTGCCTATGGACACGTTTGTTTCATTTTCCAGTTTCACGAATTCGATACTAATCTAATAGTTATGACTACTATCATTTTCGTAGAGGAGAGGCAATCTTGAAATCCTCTTCTTAAGTGCTGTAACGATTCAAAGTCTTAACTTGATTTCCTTATTCCACTTTCTTTAGATTACATGTTTTTGTCAACATCGAGAATGAAACTCCAAAGATGTCGGCAACGTACGTCCCACATTCTCCCTATTAAAAAAGGTTCAATTTATATAAAAACTTAATCTTATTCATTATTTGGGCACTACCTACGACATTTACTGAAATTTAACGTCATTTGTTGTTTCCAATTTAACTCTCTAAGAGAATTTTTCATTTTCCAAGTTCCATTTCTTATTCCACTAAAAGCTTCGACTCATATTTTAGAAAAATTGGGCCGAAACGTTTACCCCTAAAAAGTTAACGTAGAACGAATAAGACAATAACCGAATTTGAGTCCCACGATAACGACATACATGGACTTAATTTCAGAACAGGAAATATTTTTGATGAATTAATTTTCAATTTCAATTATTTAGTTGCCATTTTCCATTTTACAAATATGATAAGTGTGATAAAAACTTAATGACAACAACAAGGTTGTAAGATTTTACGCTTCGCATAACTATTTCTAAATTGTGGCACATACATATCACTGGTAGGGGAATCTAGTATACCTTATTCAATTTTCAGATACACCTTAATTTTTAACCATCAACATAACAAGTGCATACACAACTTAAATAAACTAGAAACATAGGATGGCACACATAACGAATATGTGTGCCTGTAATGCATGTGTTCTATATCCCATATTGCTTTTTCCATATGTTATTTTCTCCATATTATCCTCCAGGTGTTTGGTTTGGTGTGGACGTAACAGTTCAATCCTAGTTTCAATGCAGAAACACATGTACGACGTAATCATGTTTATTGAACCTTATTTTCGTGATTCGTTTAATGCCATTTAAGAATTATAAAGGGAAGTATAAATGTGTGTCTTTGAATTATTATTCAGATTTGTAGTAATTAAAACTAATGCCAATTAAGCTGAAATATTGAATGTTCTAATTAAATTGAAAAATTGAATGTTTTCTTTTATTGTAACGTATTCTAGTCTAATGTGGTCATAACACTTCCTATAAATGCCAAGTTTTTTCCCTACAAATCTCATTCGAAATTAATTTTACGAACCAAATTTAACTAATAGCATCAGATCCGCACAGTATGGCAAACGTTAATGTTTATTCGGTACTAGTGGTTTTATTCTTAACTTGTGGGGCAGTAATGGCTACGAAGGAGAACAACCAGATTATTAAGGAAAATAATTGTGACACTAAAATGGGTTTGCCCTGCGTTATAGAAGCTTTCACGAGTATTTTCAAGACAGGGAGTGTTTCTAACGAGTGTTGTGATGAGCTTGTTGTGTTGGGAAAAGTTTGCCACTCAGCATTAGTAAAGAGGACACTTGAAAATCCTCTTTTCAAAGACCTAAACCCAACGACAATTATAGCGAAGAGCAGTTAGACATGGAATAATTGCCTTGCATTGATCGACTCACCATCTCCGTCTGCTTAAGGATAAAGGATTGCTTAAGCTAACAAATAGTTACCAGACGTAAGGGCCCAAAATTATTCGTTTGTCTGTATTTCTGATATTGTTCCGGAATCTTCAATAAAATGTGTCGTTAAATTTAACCCTAGTGAAATTATACTTAGTTGTACGAAAATTAAATGGTTCTATAGAAAGCCATTACTTAATACACTATAATTTTATACATGCCATTATTTTTAATTTTATAGCACTGGAACTCGGTAACCACCTCAAATCGAGCACTAGATATTTGTTCATATTTTTTAAATTGACACAATTAAGATTATTTTAAATATTAAGTTCATTTTGAATAATATTGAATTGGAATGTTCTAGCGTGGTGTAAAATTGAAACAATCTCCGTTCCTTGAAAATCTCTATACAATTTAAATTCACATTACCTTTAAGGGAAAAATACCTTGACTTCTCGAAGTTTTGAAAACACACATATCGTGCCACAAAATCTCCTCCAAATGACATGCACTATAATTTGTAATAGTTCCTTGCCTATGGACACGTTTGTTTCATTTTCCAGTTTCACTAATTCGATACTAATCTAATGGTTATGACTACTATCATTTTCGTAGAGGAGAGGCAATCTTGAAATCCTCTTCTTAAGTGCTGTAACGATTCAAAGTCTTAACTTGATTTCCTTATTCCTCTTTCTTTAGATTACATGTTTTTGTCAACATCGAGAATGAAACTCCAAAGATGTTGGCAACGTACGTCCCACATTCTCCTTATTAAAAAAGGTTCAATTGATATAAAAACTTAATCCTATTCATTATTTGGGCACTACCTACGACATTTACTGAAATTTAACGTCATTTGTTGTTTCCAATTTAACTCTCTAAGAGAATTTTTCATTTTCCAAGTTCCATTTCTTATTCCACTAAAAGCTTCGACTCATATTTTAGAAAAATTGGGCCGAACCGTTTACACCTAAAAAGTTAACATAGAACGAATAAGACAATAACCGAATTTGAGTCCCACGATAACGACATACATGGACTTAATTTCAGAACAGGAAATATTTTTGATGAATTAATTTTCAATTTCAATTATTTAGTTGCCATTTTCCATTTTACAAATATGATAAGTGTGATAAAAACTTAATGACAACAACAAGGTTGTAAGATTTTACGCTTCGCATAACTATTTCTAAATTGTGGCACATACAGATCACTGGTAGGGGACTCTAGTATACCTCATTCAATTTTCAGATACACCTTAATTTTTAACCATCAACATAACAAGTGCATACACAACTTAAAAAAACTAGAAACATAGGATGGCACACATAACGAATATGTGTGCCTGTAATGCATGTGTACTATATCCCATATTGCTTTTTCCCTATGTTATTTTCTCCATATTATCGTCCAGGTGTTTGGTTTGGTGTGGACGTAGCAGTTCAATCCTAGTTTCAATGCAGAAACACATGTACGACGTAATCATGTTTATTGAACCTTATTTTCGTGATTCGTTTAATGCCATTTAAGAATTATAAAGGGAAGTATAAATGTGTGTCTTTGAATTAATATTTAGATTTGTAGTAACTAAAACTAATGCCAATTAAGCTGAAATTTTGAATGTTCTAATTAAATTGAAAATTTGAATGTTTTCTTTTATTGTAACGTATTCTGGTCTAATGTGGTTATAACACTTCCTATAAATGCCAACTTTTTTCCCTACAAATCTAGTTCGAAATTAATTTTACGAACCAAATTTAACTAATAGCATCAGATCCACACAGTATGGCAAACGTTAATGTTTATTCGGTACTAGTGGTTTTATTCTTAACTTGTGGGGCAGTAATGGCTACGAAGGAGAACGACCAGATTATTAAGGAAAATAATTGTGACACTAAAATGGGTTTGCCCTGCATTATAGAAGCTTTCACAAGTATTTTCAAGACAGGGAGTGTTTCTAACAAGTGTTGCGATAAGCTTGTTGTGTTGGGAAAAGTTTGCCACTCAGCATTAGTAAAGAGGACACTTGAAAATCCTCTTTTCAAAGACCTAAACCCAACGACAATTATAGCGAAGAGCATTCAGACATGGAATAATTGCCTTGCATTGATCGACTCACCATCTCCGTCTGCTTAAGGATAAAGGATTGCTTAAGCTAACAAATGGTTACCAGACGTAAGGGCCCAAAATTATTCGTTTATGCGTATTTACGATATTGTTAGGAATCTTCAATAAAATGTGTCGTTAAATTTAACCCTAGTGAAATTATACTTAGTTGTACGAAAATTAAATGGTTCTATAGAAAGCCGTTACTTAATACACTATGATTTTATACATGCCATTATTTTTAATTTTATAGCACTGGAACTCGGTAACCATCTCAAATCGAGCACTAGATATTTTTTCATATTTTTTAAATTGACACAAATAAGATTATTTTAGATATTAAGTTCATTTTGAATAATATTGAATTGGAATGTTCTAGCGTGGTGTAAAATTGAAACTGTGACAGCCCTAATTTGACCCTAGTCGGGAAGTGGTTTCGGGACCACAGAACCGAGCTATAAAAATAATTATAAGTTATATTTCATGTTTATGAAGTGATTAAATACAAGTGTGAAAGTTTCAAGCTTTGATTTGGTCATTTGCATGTGAATTTATTCAGTAGGACTTAGGTGTGACACTTTTGAAATGTGATAGGCTAACAAATTGTATGCCTTGGCCGAATGTGATTTTAGGTATTTGGGTAATGTATACATTGTTAATGGATGGAATGAAGAGGATGCTTAAATTGTGTTAAGAACAATTGTAGGTTGAAATAAGGTTTGATAAGTTAGTTATTAAGGTGAAATGCAAATGTTAGTAATTGATTGCTAGTGTATATATATATGAGTATTAACCGAATTTTGAACTTGAAAAATGGCTTGAACACCATGTGTGGTATTGAGAATGTTGAAGTGAATTGGTAGATAGTTAACTGATGAATTCGATTGTTAATATACATGCTAAAATAAAATGTATGCAAGGTATGTTTGAAAGAGTGAGCTAGTATTAAACTGCTTGGGGACAGCAACAGTAAGGTGGTTTTGGAAAATCATCATAATTTGTAGAAGTTGAGTTAGAAGCTGGATAAATTATGTCTTTAAAGCTTGAAGAGTCTAGTTTCTTGCAGGGGAAGCTATAGAAAAAATGAGTTACCGATTTTGAGATATTTGAAATATTGTGAGGTTGAGTCGAAATGACTAATAGATTTCCTGTTCTGTTTTTATAAAATCAGTATAAATTGTACAAAAATGGCCTTAGGATAAAATTTATATGCTTAGATTCCTTAATGATTCTAGTTTCAAATGAAATAAGTGAGAACACATTTTGAATTTTGTACAATGAGAAATCTGATTCGTATCGAAGAATGGTCAGTTTAGTCAAGCAGTGAAACAGGGTGAACTTTAAGAAAAATCTGGTAGTGATTGGCTAGACTAAAAATTATGAAAATTTTATGGCTAAAAGATAAATTAGTCTATTTTCGAGGAAAATTTACGGTCTTTGATTTGGAGTTTCGTAGCTCAAGTTATAAGTAAATTAATGACTGTTGCTCAGTAACTCAGCTTATAGGGAAGTTGTGATTTACTAATGAATTGCTTATTGATTTTTATAAGCTTACTATAAGTTGTATGTGTGAAATTCAAATATATATATGTGTGCTATATTCTGAAAGTACTACTTGAGTAATTGATCAATGGTTAGTTTAAAATTTATTGATTAAGCTCAAGAGCATAGAGGGGCAACCTCGGATAAGGGAAAAGCTAAAGTCGTGGAATAGCCAACCCGAACTTGCCTAGAAAGATATAAGGTAAGTCTTTGAGTAATGGAATATAACTTATATTTAGACATAGAAATTATCAAATTATGTTTGCGATGAATAAATTATGACGTAATGGTCTTGCTTGTATCGTATGATCAAATAAATAGGTAAAATACTTGTTTGTAATCGCATGATAATAGAAAGTTTCCGGAATAATGAAACGAGAATATGTCATTTGTTATGACTAGTGAATTAATTGTAAAATGGTTAGAAAGCATGCTGAAATTGTATTCAAATATCAAAGTGTTGTTTAAATGTGTGAATGTATGATTGTTGATCAAGGTTTGAAACCGAGCTAAGTCTCGAAGGGCTATAAGCCAGTGTTAAAAAAACCGGAATTGGTTCCGAAGGGCTTTAAGCCATCGTTAAAGCCGGACTTAGTTCCGAAGGGCTCTGCGCTAGTGTTATTGCTGAATTTAGTTTCGAAGGGCCTTTAAGCCAGCAGTGCAAACCGAGCTTAGTCTCGAAGGGCTTCTGAGCCAGTTCTAAGATTCGGGTTTAGTTCACAAGGACGTCTTCGCCGGCCTATTAATTGGGTGGATAAACCGTAAGTATGCACAAGTGAATTTATATAATGCATGTCAAGTTAATTCCAAGTATAAGTACAATTTAATGTGAAGTGATCAAGTAAGTAAATGCTTTCGTTAAAGATATGATTGATTGTTATATTTCGTGTTTCGAAAGTCGGCAATTATGCTTAAACTAGCGTTTAAAATCCTTTGAATGTTTATTATTGGATTAGAAGGTATGAGTACTAACTTAGGCGATTTCAACATCACTAGTAGGCTATATATATATACATGCATGAGAGTTGTCTGAAAATTAGGGAAGATCATATTCAGTTATAAATTAAAAGAATAGATGAACGTATTGATTTTTCCCTTTATGATATGATCGATAAGGAAGCACCTTCGTTATGTTTGGGTTCAGCCCAAGGCTGATTTATATAGATTTGATAATAATATGCCAATTTCTTAGATGATTTCATTACTTAAAGCTTACTAAGCATTGAAATGCTTATTCTTTTGTTTTGCTTCTCTGTTTTATAGATTTTGCTCGTCATCCATCGGATTCCGAAGTTCCAAAGTCGAAGTCAACCACACTATCTAAGCTTTTTGGTACATTTTTGATTAAGTTGTGATAATGGCATGTATAGGATCGACTTTGTAATTTGACTTAGTACCTTTTGGTGATGTATATATATGAATAGCCATACGCAAATGGCTTATTTAGTCAACTTAAATTTTTTTTTTTTAAATGATGAAAGTGTTTATGAATGTGATCGATAATGCTCGAATGTTTTATTTATATGGTTGATATTTAGAAATGAAATTAAGGCTTACTTAGTAACATTCTTAACTCATCCGGTGACGGAGGCGGGCTAGGGGTGTTACAGAAACAATCTCCGTTCCTTGAAAGTCTCTATACAATTTAAATTCACATTAACTTTAAGGGAAAAATACCTTGACTTCTCGATGTTTTGAAAACACACATATCGTGCACAAAATATCCTCGAAATGACATGCACTATAATTTGTAATAGTTCCTTGCATATGGACACGTTTGTTTCATTTTTCAGTTTCACTAATTCGATACTAATCTAATAGTTATGACTACTATCATTTTCGTAGAGGAGAGGCAATCTTGAAATCCTCTTCTTAAGTGCTGTAACGATTCAAAGTCTTAACTTGATTTCCTTATTCCTCTTTCTTTAGATTACATGTTTTTGTCAACATCGAGAATGAAACTCCAAAGATGTCGGCAACGTACGTCCCACATTCTCCCTATTAAAAAAGGTTCAATTTATATAAAAACTTAATCTTATTCATTATTTGGGCACTACCTATGACATTTACTGAAATTTAACGTCATTTGTTGTTTCCAATTTAACTCTCTAAGAGAATTTTTCATTTTCCAAGTTCCATTTCTTATTCCACTAAAAGCTTCGACTCATATTTTAGAAAAATTGGGCCGAAACGTTTACACCTAAAAAGTTAACGTAAAACGAATAAGACAATAACCGAATTTGAGTCCCACGATAACGACATACATGGACTTAATTTCAGAACAGGAAATATTTTTGATGAATTAATTTTCAATTTCAATTATTTAGTTGCCATTTTCCATTTTTAAAATATGATAAGTGTGATAAAAACTTAATGACAACAACAAGGTTGTAAGATTTTACGCTTCGCATAACTATTTCTAAATTGTGGCACATACATATCACTGGTAGGGGAATCTAGTATACCTCATTCAATTTTCAGATACACCTTAATTTTTAACCATCAACATAACAAGTGCATACACAACTTAAAAAAACTAGAAACATAGGATGGCACACATAACGAATATGTGTGCCTGTAATGCATGTGTACTATATCCCATATTGCTTTTTCCATATGTTATTTTCTCCATATTATCGTCCAGGTGTTTGGTTTGGTGTGGACGTAACAGTTCAATCCTAGTTTCAATGCAGAAACACATGTACGACGTAATCATGTTTATTGAACCTTATTTTCGTGATTCGTTTAATGCCATTCAAGAATTATAAAGGGAAGTATAAATGTGTGTCTTTGAATTAAAATTCAGATTTGTAGTAATTCAAACTAATGCCAATTAAGTTGAAATATTAAATGTTCTAATTAAATTGAAAATTTGAATGTTTTCTTTTATTGTAACGTATTCTAGTCTAATGTGGTTATAACACTTCCTATAAATGCCAACTTTTTTCCCTACAAATCTCGTTCGAAATTAATTTTACGAACCAAATTTAACTAATAGCATCAGATCCGCACAGTATGGCAAACGTTAATGTTTATTCGGTACTAGTGGTTTTATTCTTAACTTGTGGGGCAGTAATGGCTACGAAGGAAAACGACCAGATTATTAAGGAAAAAAATTGTGACGCTAAAATGGGTTTGCCCTGCATTATAGAAGCTTTCACGAGTATTTTCAAGACAGGGAGTGTTTCTAACAAGTGTTGCGATGAGCTTGTTGTGTTGGGAAAAGTTTGCCACTCAGCATTAGTAAAGAGGACACTTGAAAATCCTCTTTTCAAAGACCTAAACCCAACGACAATTATAGCGAAGAGCATTCAGACATGGAATAATTGCCTTGCATTGATCGACTCACCATCTCCGTCTGCTTAAGGATAAAGGATTGCTTAAGCTAACAAATGGTTACCAGACGTAAGGGCCCAAAATTATTCGTTTGTCTGTATTTCTGATGTTGTTCCGGAATCTTCAATAAAATGTGTCGTTAAATTTAACCCTCTTGAAATTATACTTAGTTGTACGAAAATTAAATGGTTCTACAGAAAGCCATTACTTAATACACTATGATTTTATACATGCCATTATTTTTAATTTTATAGCACTGGAACTCGGTAACCATCTCAAATCGAGCACTAGATATTGTTTCATATTTTTTAAATTGACACAAATAAGATTATTTTAAATATTAAGTTCATTTTGAATAATATTGAATTGGAGTGTTCTAGCGTGGTGTAAAATTGAAACAATCTCCGTCCCTTCAAAGTCTCTATACAATTTAAATTCACATTAACTTTAAGGGAAAAATACCTTGACTTCTCGACGTTTTGAAAACACACATATCGTGCACAAAATATCCTCGAAATGACATGCACTATAATTTGTAATAGTTCCTTGCCTATGGACACGTTTGTTTCATTTTCCAGTTTCACTAATTCGATACTAATCTAATAGTTATGACTACTATCATTTTCGTAGAGGAGAGGCAATCTTGAAATCTTCTTCTTAAGTCTTCATGAATGATTCAAAGTCTTAACTTGATTTCCTTATTCCTCTTTCTTTAGATTACATGTTTTTGTCAACATCGAGAATGAAACTCCAAAGATGTCGGCAACGTATGTCCCACATTCTCCCTATTAAAAAAGGTTCAATTTATATAAAAACGTAATCTTATTCATTATTTGGGCACTACCTACGACATTTACTGAAATTTAACGTCATTTGTTGTTTCCAATTTAACTCTCTAAGAGAATTTTTCATTTTCCAAGTTCCATTTCTTATTCCACTAAAAGCTTCGACTCATATTTTAGAAAAATTGGGCCGAAACGTTTACACCTAAAAAGTTAACGTAGACCGAATAAGACAATAACCAAATTTGAGTCCCACGATAACGACATACATGGACTTAATTTCAGAACAGGAAATATTTTTGATGAATTAATTTTCAATTTCAATTATTTAGTTGCCATTTTCCATTTTACAAATATGATAAGTGTGATAAAAACTTAATGACAACAACAAGGTTGTAAGATTTTACGATTCGCATAACTATTTCTAAATTGTGGCACATACATATCACTGGTAGGGGAATCTAGTATACCTCATTCAATTTTCAGATACACCTTAATTTTTAACCATCAACATAACAAGTGCATACACAACTTAAAAAAACTAGAAACATAGGATGGCAAACATAACGAATATGTGTGCCTGTAATGCATGTGTTCTATATCCAATATTGCTTTTTCCATATGTTATTTTCTCCATATTATCGTCCAGGTGTTTGGTTTGGTGTGGACGTAACAGTTCAATCCTAGTTTCAATGCAGAAACACATGTACGACGTAATTATGTTTATTGAACCTTATTTTCGTGATTCGTTTAATGCCATTTAAGAATTATAAAGGGAAGTATAAATGTGTGTCTTTGAATTAATATTCAGATTTGTAGTAATTAAAACTAATGCCAATTAAGTTGAAATATTGAATGTTCTAATTAAATTGAAAAATTGAACGTTTTCTTTTATTGTAACGTATTCTAGTCTAATGTGGTTATAACACTTCCTATAAATGCCAACTTTTTTCCCTACAAATCTCGTTGAAAATTAATTTTACGAACCAAATTTAACTAATAGCATCAGATCCGCACAGTATGGCAAACGTTAATGTTTATCCGATACTAGTGGTTTTATTCTTAACTTGTGGGGCAGTAATGGCTACGAAGGAGAACGACCAGATTATTAAGGAAAAAAATTGTGACACTAAAATGGGTTTGCCCTGCATTATAGAAGCTTTCACGAGTATTTTCAAGACAGGGAGTGTTTCTAACAAGTGTTGCGATGAGCTTGTTGTGTTGGGAAAAGTTTGCCACTCAGCATTAGTAAAGAGGACACTTGAAAATCCTCTTTTCAAAGACCTAAACCCAACGACAATTATAGCGAAGAGCATTCAGACATGGAATAATTGCCTTGCATTGATCGACTCACCATCTCCGTCTGCTTAAGGATAAAGGATTGCTTAAGCTAACAAATGGTTACCAGACGTAAGGGCCCAAAATTATTCGTTTGTCTGTATTTCTGATGTTGTTCCGGAATCTTCAATAAAATGTGTCGTTAAATTTAACCCTCGTGAAATTATACTTAGTTGTACGAAAATTAAATGGTTCTACAGAAAGCCATTACTTAATACACTATGATTTTATACATGCCATTATTTTTAATTTTATAGCACTGGAACTCGGTAACCATCTCAAATCGAGCACTAGATATTGTTTCATATTTTTTAAATTGACACAAATAAGATTATTTTAAATATTAAGTTCATTTTGAATAATATTGAATTGGAATGTTCTAGCGTGGTGTAAAATTGAAACAATCTCTGTTCCTTGAAAGTCTCTATACAATTTAAATTCACATTAACTTTAAGGGAAAAATACCTTGACTTCTCGAAGTTTTGAAAACACACATATCGTGCCACAAAATATCTTCCAAATGACATGCACTATAATTTGTAATAGTTCCTTGCCTATCGACACATTTGTTTCATTTTCCAGTTTCACTCATTCGATACTAATCTAATAGTTTTGACTACTTTCATTTTTGTAGAGGAGAGGCAATCTTGAAATCATCTTCGAAAGTGCTGTCATGATTCAAAGTCTTAACTTGATTTTCTTATTCCTCTTTCTTTAGATTGCATGTTTTTTTCAACATCGAGAATGAAACTCCAAAGATGTCGGCAACGTACGTCCCACATTCTCCCTATTAAAAAAGGTTCAATTTATATAAAAACTTAATCTTATGCATTATTTGGGCAATACCTACGACATTTACTGAAATTTAACGTCATTTGTTGTTTCCAATTTAACTCTCTAAGAGAATTTTTCATTTTCCAAGTTCCATTTCTTATTCCACTAAAAGCTTCGATTCATATTTTAGAAAAATTGGGCCAAAAAGCTTACACCTAAAAAGTTAAAGTAGAACGAATAAGACAATAACCGAATTGGAGTCCCACGATAAAGACTTACATTGACTTAATTTCAGAACAGGAAATATTTTTGATGAATTAATTTTCAATTTCAATCATTTAGTTGCCATTTTCCATTTTACAAATATGATAAGTGTGATAAAAACTTGTTGACAACAACAAGGTTATAAGATTTTACGCTCCGCATAGCTATTTCTAAATTGTGGCACATACGTATCACTGGTAGGGGAATCTTGTATACCTCATTCAATTTTCAGATACACCAAAGTTTTTAACTGTCAACATACCAAGTGCATACACAAGTTAAACAAACTAGAAACATAAGACGGCACACATAACGAATATATGTGCCTGTAATGCATGTGTACTATATCCCATATTGCTTTTTCCATATGTTATTTTATCCATATTATGGTCCAGCTGTTTGGTTTGGTGTGGACGTAACAGTTCAATCCTAGTTTCAACGCAGAAACACATGTACGACGTAATCATCTTTATTGAACCTTATTTTCGTGATTCGTTTAATGCCATTTAAGAATTATAAAGGGAAGTATAAATGTGTGTCTTTGAATTAATATTTAGACCTGTAGTAATTAAAATTAATGCCAATTACGCTGAAATATTTAATGTTTTAATTAAATTGAAATATTGAATGTTTTTTTTTATTGTAACGTATTCTAGTCTAATGTGGTTATAACACTTCCTATAAATGCCATTTTTTTTGGCTACATATCTTGTTCGTAAAATTAATTTTACGAACCAAATTTAACTAATAGCATCAGATCCGCACAGTATGGCAAGCATTAATGTTTATTCGGTACTAGTGGTTTTATTCTTAACTTGTGGGGTAGTAATGGCTACGAAGGAGAACGACCAGATTATTAAGGAAAATAATTGTGACACTAAAATGGGTTTGCCCTGCGTTATAGAAGCTTTCACAAGTATTTTCAAGACAGGGAGTGTTTCTAACAAGTGTTGTGATGAGCTTGTTGTGTTGGGAAAAGTTTGCCACTCAGCATTAGTAAAGAGGACACTTGAAAATCCTCTTTTCAAAGACCAAAACCCAACGACAATTATAGCGAAGAGCATTCAGACATGGAATAATTGCCTTGCATTGATCGACTCACCATCTCTGTCTGCTTAAGGATAAAGGATTGCTTAAGCTAACAAATGGTTATCAGAGGTAAGGGCCAAAAATTATTCGTTTGTCTGTATTTCTGATATTGTTCCAGAATCTTCAATAAAATGTGTCGTTAAATTTAACCCTAGTGAAATTATACTTAGTTGTACGAAAATTAAATGGTTCTATAGAAAGCCGTTACTTAATACACTATGATTTTATACATGCCATTATTTTTAATTTTATAGCACTGGAACTCGATAACCATCTCAAATCGAGCACTAGATATTGTTTCATATTGTTTAAATTGACACAAATAAGATTATTTTAAATATTAAGTTCATTTTGAATAATATTGAGTTGGAATGTTCTAGCGTGGTGTAAAATTGAAACAATCTCCGTTCCGTGAAAGTATTTATACAATTTAAATTCAAATTACCTTTAAGGGAAAAATACCTTGACTTCTCGAAGTTTTGAAAACACACATATCGTGCCACAAAATATCGTCCAAATGACATGCACTATAATTTGTAATAGTTCCTTGCCTATGGACACGTTTGTTTCATTTTCCAGTTTCACTCATTCGATACTAATCTAATAGTTATGACTACTTTCATTTTCGTAGAGTAGAGGCAATCCTGAAATCCTCTTCGAAAGTGCTGCAACGATTCAAAGTCTTAATTTGATTTCCTTATTCCTCTTTCTTCAGATTACATGTTTTTGTCAACATCAAGAATGAAACTCCAAAGATGTCGGCAACGTACGTCCCACATTCTCCCTATTAAAAAAGGTTCAATTTATATAAAAACTTAATCTTATTCATTATTTGGGCAATACCTACGACATTTACTGAAATTTAACGTCATTTGTTGTTTCCAATTTAACTCTCTAAGAGAATTTTTCATTTTCCAAGTTGTATTACTTATTCCACTAAAAGCTTCAATTCATATTTTAGAAAAATTGGGCCAAAAAGCTTACACCTAAAAAGTTAACGTAGAACGAATAAGACAATAACCGAATTGGAGTCCCACGATAAAGACATACATGGACTTAATTTCAGAACAGAAAATATTTTTGATGAATTAATTTTCAATTTCAATCATTTAGTTGCCATTTTCCATTTTACAAATATGATAAGTGCGATAAAAACTTGTTGACAACAACAAGGTTATAAGATTTTACGCTTCGCATAACTATTTCTAAATTGTCCCACATACATATCACTGGTAGGGGAATCTAGTATAACTCATTCAATTTTGAGATACGCCTGAATTTTTAACCATCAACATAACAGGTGCATACACAACTTAAAAAAACTAGAAGCATAGGACGGCACACATAACGAATATGTGTGCCTGTAATGCATGTGTACTATATCCCATATTGCTTTTTCCATATGTTATTTTCTCCATATTATCGTCCAGGTGTTTGGTTTGGTGTGGACGTAACACTTCAATCCTAGTTTCAACACAGAAACACGTGTACGACGTAATCATCTTTATTGAACCTTATTTTCGTGATTCTTTTAATGCCATTTAAGAATTATAAAGGGAAGTATAAATGTGTGTCTTTGAATTAATATTTAGATTTGTAGTAATTAAAATTAATGCCAATTAAGCTTAAATATTGAATGTTCTAATTAAATTGAAATATTGAATGTTTTCTTTTATTGTAACGTATTCTAGTCTAATGTGGTTATAACACTTCCTATAAATGCCAGTTTTTTTGCCTACAAATCTCGTTCGAAATTAATTTTACGAACCAAATTTAACTAATAGCATCAGATCCGCACAGTATGGCAAGCGTTAATGTTTATTCGGTACTAGTGGTTTTATTCTTAACTTGTGGGGTAGTAATGGCTACGAAGGAGAACGACCAGGTTATTAAGGAAAATAATTGTGACACTAAAATGGGTTTGCCCTGCGTTATAGAAGCTTTCACGGGTATTTTCAAGATAGGGAGTGTTTCTAACAAGTGTTGCGATGAGCTTGTTGTGTTGGGAAAAGTTAGTAAAGAGGACACTTGAAAATCCTCTTTTCAAAGACCTAAACCCAACGACAATTATAGCGAAGAGCATTCAGACATGGAATAATTGCCTTGCATTGATCGACTCTCCATCTCCGTCTGCTTAAGGATAAAGGATTGCTTAAGCTAACGAATGGTTACCAGACGTAAGGGCCCAAAATTATTCATTTGTCTGTATTTCTGATATTGTTCCAGAATCTTCAACAAATTGTGTCGTTAAATTTAACCCTAGTGAAATTATACTTAGTTGCACGAAAATTAAATGGTTCTATAGAAAGCCACTTCTTAATACACTTTGATTTTATACATGCCATTATTTTTAATTTTATAGCACTGGAACTCGGTAACCATCTCAAATCGAGCACTAGATATTGTTTCATATTGTTTAAATTGACATAAATAAGATTATTTTAAATATTAAGTTCATTTTGAATAATATTGAATTGGAATGTTCTAGCGTGGTGTAAAATTGAAACAATCTCCGTTCCTTGAAAGTCTCTATACAATTTAAATTCACATTAACTTTAAGGGAAAAATACCTTGACTTCTCGAAGTTTTGAAAACACACATATCGTGCCACAAAATATCTTCCGAATGACATGCACTATAATTTGTAATAGTTCCTTGCCTATCGACACATTTGTTTCATTTTCCAGTTTCACTCATTCGATACTAATCTAATAGTTTTGACTACTTTCATTTTCGTAGAGGAGAGGCAATCTTGAAATCCTCTTCGAAAGTGCTGTAATGATTCAAAGTCTTAACTTGATTTCCTTATTCCTCTTTCTTTAGATTACATGTTTTTGTCCACATCGAGAATGAAACTCCAAAGATGTCGGCAACGTACGTCCCACATTCTCCCTATTAAAAAAGGTTCAATTTATATAAAAACTTAATCTTATTCATTATTTGGACAATACCTCGACATTTCTTTGAAATTTAACGTCATTTGTTGTTTCCAATTTAACTCTCTAAGAGAATTTTTCATTTTCCAAGTTCCATTTCTTATTCCACTAAAAGCTTCGATTCATATTTTAGAAAAATTGGGCCGAAAAGCTTACACCTAAAAAGTTAAAGTAGATCGAATAAGACAATAACCGAATTGGAGTCCCACGATAAAGACTTACATGGACTTAATTTCAGAACCGGAAATATTTTTGATGAATTAATTTTCAATTTCAATCATTTAGTTGCCATTTTCCATTTTACAAATATGATAAGTGTGATAAAAACTTGTTGACAACAACAATGTTATAAGATTTTACGCTCCGCATAGCTATTTCTAAATTGTGGCACATACGTATCACTGGAAGGGGAATCTAGTATACCTCATTCAATTTTCAGATACACCAAAGTTTTTAACTGTCAACATACCAAGTGCATACACAAGTTAAACAAACTAGAAACATAGGACGGCACACATAACGAATATGTGTGCCTGTAATGCATGTGTACTATATCCCATATTGCTTTTTCCATATGTTATTTTATCCATATTATCGTCCAGCTGTTTGGTTTGGTGTGGACGTAACAGATTCAATCTAGTTTCAACGCGAGAAACACACATGTACGACGTAATCATCTTTATTGAACCTTATTTTCGTGATTCGTTTAATGCCATTTAAGAATTGTAAAGGGAAGTATAAATGTGTGTCTTTGAATTAATATTTAGACCTGTAGTAATTAAAATTAATGCCAATTAAGCTGAAATATTTAATGTTCTAATTAAATTGAAATATTGAATGTTTTCTTTTATTGTAACGTATTCTAGTCTAATGTGGTTATAACACTTCCTATAAATGCCAACTTTTTTCCCTACAAATCTCGTTCGAAATTAATTTTACGAACCAAATTTAACTAATAGCATCGATCCGCATGCGATTATGGCAAACGTTAATGTTTATTCGGTACTAGTGGTTTTATTCTTAACTTGTGGGGCAGTAATGGCTACGAAGGAGAACGACCAGATTATTAAGGAAAATAATTGTGACACTAAAATGGGTTTGCCCTGCGTTATAGAAGCTTTCACAAGTATTTTCAAGACAGGGAGTGTTTCTAACAAGTGTTGCGATGAGCTTGTTGTGTTGGGAAAAGTTTGCCACACTCGGCATTAGTAAAGAGGACACTTGAAAATCCTCTTTTCAAGACCTAAACCCAGCGACAATTATAGCGAAGAGCATTCAAACATGGAATAATTGCCTTGCATTGATCGACTCACCATCTCAAATGCGCTTAAGGATGAAGGATTGCTTAAGCTAACAAATGGTTGCCAAAAGTAAGGGCCCAAAATTATTCGTTTGTCTGTATTTCTGATATTGTTCGGAATCTTCAATAAAATGTGTCGTTAAATTTAAACCCTGGTGAAATTATACTTAGTTGTACGAAAATAAATGGTTCTATAGAAAGCCATTACTTAATACACTATGATTTTCTACATGCCATTATTTTTAATTTTATATACTGGAACTCAGTAACCATCTCAAATCGAGCACTAGATATTGTTTCATATTGTTTAAATTGACACAAATAAGATTATTTTAAATATTATGTTCATTTTGAATAATATTGAATTGGAATGTTCTAGTGTGGTGTAAAATTGAAACAATCTCCGTTCCTTGAAAGTCTTTATTCAATTTAAAGTCACATTACCGTTAAGGGAAAAATACCTTGACTTCTCGAAGTTTTGAAAACACACATATCGTGCCACAAAATATCTTCCAAATGACATGCACTATAATTTGTAATAGTTCCTTGCCTATCGACACATTTGTTTCATTTTCCAGTTTCACTCATTCGATACTAATCTAATAGTTATGACTACTTTCATTTTCGTAGAGGAGAGGCAATCTTGAAATCCTCTTCGAAAGTGCTGTAACAATTCAAAGTCTTAACTTGATTTCCTTATTCCTCTTTATTTAGATTACATGTTTTTGTCAACATCGAGAATGAAACTCCAAAGATGTCGACAACGTACGTCCCACATTCTCCCTATTAAAAAAGGTTCAATTTATATAAAAACTTAATCTTATTCATTATTTGGACAATACCTACGACATTTCTTTGAAATTTAACGTCATTTGTTGTTTCCAATTTAACTCTCTAAGAGAATTTTTCATTTTCCAAGTTCCATTTCTTATTCCACTAAAAGCTTCGATTCATATTTTAGAAAAATTGGGCCGAAAAGCTTACACCTAAAAAGTTAAAGTAGAACGAATAAGACAATAACCGAATTGGAGTCCCACGATAAAGACTTACATGGACTTAATTTCAGAACCAGAAATATTTTTGATGAATTAATTTTCAATTTCAATCATTTAGTTGCCATTTTCCATTTTACAAATATGATAAGTGTGATAAAAACTTGTTGACAACAACAATGTTATAAGATTTTACGCGCTCGCATAGCTATTTCTAAATTGTGGCACATACATATCATCTTTGGTAGGGAATCTAGTATACCTCATTCAATTTTTCAGATACACCAAAGTTTTTAACCATCAACATACCAAGTGCATACACAAGTTAAACAAACTAGAAACATAGGACTGGCACACATAACGAATATGTGTGTGCTTGTAATGCATGTGTACTATATCCCATATTGCTTTTTCCATATGTTATTTTATCCATATTATGGTCCGGTGTTTGGTTTGGTGTGGGCGTAATGATTCAAACCTAGTTTCAACGCAGAAACACATGTACGACGTAATCATCTTTATTGAACCTTATTTTCGTGATTCGTTTAATGCCATTTAAGAATTGTAAAGGGAAGTATAAATGTGTGTCTTTGAATTAATATTTAGACCTGTAGTAATTAAAATTAATGCCAATTAAATTTGAAATATTTAATGTTCTAATTAAATTGAAATATTGAATATTTTCTTTTATTGTAACGTATTCTAGTCTAATGTGGTTATAACACTTCCTATAAATGCCAACTTTTTTCCCTACAAATCTCGTTCGAAATTAATTTTACGAACCAAATTTAACTAATAGCATCAGATCCGCATGCATGTATGGCAAGCGTTAATGTTTATTCGGTACTAGTGGTTTTATTCTTAACTTGTGGGGCGTAATGGCTAACGGAAGGAGAACGACCAGATTATTAAGGAAAATAATTGTGACACTAAAATGGGTTTGCCCTGCGTTATAGAAGCTTTCACAAGTATTTTCAAGACAGGGAGTGTTTCTAACAAGTGTTGCGATGAGCTTGTTGTGTTGGGAAAAGTTTGCCACTCAGCATTAGTAAAGAGGACACTTGAAAATCCTCTTTTCAAAGACCTAAACCCAACGACAATTATAGCGAAGAGCATTCAAACATGGAATAATTGCCTTGCATTGATCGACTCACCATCTCCGTCTGCTTAAGGATGAAGGATTGCTTAAGCTAACAAATGGTTGCCAAAAGTAAGGGCCCAAAATTATTCGTTTGTCTGTATTTCTGATATTGTTCCGGAATCTTCAATAAAATGTGTCGTTAAATTTAACCCTAGTGAAATTATACTTAGTTGTACGAAAATAAATGGTTCTATAGAAAGCCATTACTTAATACACTATGATTTTCTACATGCCATTATTTTTAATTTTATAGCACTGGAACTCGGTAACCATCTCAAATCGAGCACTAGATATTGTTTCATATTGTTTAAATTGACACAAATAAGATTATTTTAAATATTATGTTCATTTTGAATAATATTGAATTGGAATGTTCTAGTGTGGTGTAAAATTGAAACAATCTCTGTTCCTTGAAAGTCTTTATTCAATTTAAATTCACATTACTGTTAAGGGAAAAATACCTTGACTTCCCGAAGTTTTGAAAACACACATATCGTGCCACAAAATATCTTCCAAATGACATGCACTATAATTTGTAATAGTTCCTTGCCTATCGACACACATTTGTTTCATTTTCAGTTTCACTCATTCGATACTAATCTAATAGTTATGACTACTTTCATTTTTTCGTAGAGGAGAGGCAATCTTGAAATCCTCTTGAAAGTCTTTGTAACAATTCAAAGTCTTAACTTGATTTCCTTATTCCTCTTTCTTTAGATTACATGTTTTTGTCAACATCGAGAATGAAACTCCAAAGATGTCGGCAGCGTACGTCCCACATTCTCCCTATTAAAAAAGGTTCAATTTATATAAAAACTTAATCTTATTCATTATTTGGACAATACCTACGACATTTACTGAAATTTAACGTCATTTGTTGTTTCCAATTTAACTCTCTAAGAGAATTTTTCATTTTCCAAGTTCCATTTCTTATTCCACTAAAAGCTTCGATTCATATTTTAGAAAAATTGGGCCGAAAAGCTTACACCTAAAAAGTTAAAGTAGAACGAATAAGACAATAACCGAATTGGAGTCCCACGATAAAGACTTACATGGACTTAATTTCAGAACCGGAAATATTTTTGATGAATTAATTTTCAATTTCAATCATTTAGTTGCCATTTTCCATTTTACAAATATGATAAGTGTGATAAAAACTTGTTGACAACAACAATGTTATAAGATTTTACGCTCCGCATAGCTATTTCTAAATTGTGGCACATACGTATCACTGGTAGGGGAATCTAGTATACCTCATTCAATTTTCAGATACACCAAAGTTTTTAACTGTCAACATACCAAGTGCATACACAAGTTAAACAAACTAGAAACATAGGACGGCACACATAACGAATATGTGTGCCTGTAATGCATGTGTACTATATCCCATATTGCTTTTTCCATATGTTATTTTATCCATATTATCGTCCAGCTGTTTGGTTTGGTGTGGACGTAACAGTTCAATCCCAGTTTCAACGTGAGAAACACATATGCTGACGTAATCATCTTTATTGAACCTTTTTTCGTGATTCGTTTAATGCCATTTAAAATTGTAAAGGAAGTATAAATGTGTGTCTTTGAATTAATATTTAGACTGTAGTAATTAAAATTAATGCCAATTAAATTTGAAATATTTAATGTTCTAATTAAATTGAAATATTGAATGTTTTCTTTTATTGTAACGTATTCTAGTCTAATGTGGTTATAACACTTCCTATAAATGCCAACTTTTTTCCCTACAAATCTCGTTCGAAATTAATTTCTGAACCAAATTTAACTAATAGCATCAGATCCGCATGAGTATGGCAAGCGTTAATGTTTATTCGGTACTAGTGGTTTTATTCTTAACTTGTGGGGCGATAATGGCTACGAAGGAGAAACGACCAGATTATTAAGGAAAATAATTGTGACACTAAAATGGGTTTGCCCTGCGTTATAGAAGCTTTCACAAGTATTTTCAAGACAGGGAGTGTTTCTAACAAGTGTTGCGATGAGCTTGTTGTGTTGGGAAAAGTTTGCCACTCAGCATTAGTAAAGAGGACACTTGAAAATCCTCTTTTCAAAGACCTAAACCCAACGACAATTATAGCGAAGAGCATTCAAACATGGAATAATTGCCTTGCATTGATCGACTCACCATCTCAAATGTGCGCTTAAGGATGAAGGATTGCTTAAGCTAACAAATGGTTACCAAACGTAAGGGCCCAAAATTATTCGTTTGTCTGTATTTCTGATATTGTTCCGGAATCTTCAATAAAATGTGTCGTTAAATTTAACCCTAGTGAAATTATACTTAGTTGTACGAAAATAAATGGTTCTATAGAAAGCCATTACTTAATACACTATGATTTTCTACATGCCATTATTTTTAATTTTATATGCTTTGGAACTCGGTAACCATCTCAAATCGAGCACTAGATATTGTTTCATATTGTTTAAATTGACACAAATAAGATTATTTTAAATATTATGTTCATTTTGAATAATATTGAATTGGAATGTTCTAGTGTGGTGTAAAATTGAAACAATCTCTGTTCCTTGAAAGTCTTTATTCAATTTAAATTCACATTACCAGTTAAGGGAAAAATACCTTGACTTCCCGAAGTTTTGAAAACACACATATCGTGCCACAAAATATCTTCCAAATGACATGCACTATAATTTGTAATAGTTCCTTGCCTATCGACACATTTGTTTCATTTTCCAGTTTCACTCATTCGATACTAATCTAATAGTTATGACTACTTTCATTTTCGTAGAGGAGAGGCAATCTTGAAATCCTCTTCGAAAGTGCTGTAACAATTCAAAGTCTTAACTTGATTTCCTTATTCCTCTTTCTTTAGATTACATGTTTTTGTCAACATCGAGAATGAAACTCCAAAGATGTCGGCAGCGTACGTCCCACATTCTCCCTATTAAAAAAGGTTCAATTTATATAAAAACTTAATCTTATTCATTATTTGGACAATACCTCGACATTTCACTGAAATTTAACGTCATTTGTTGTTTCCAATTTAACTCTCTAAGAGAATTTTCATTTTCCAAGTTCCATTTCTTATTCCACTAAAAGCTTGATTCATATTTTAGAAAAATTGGGCGAAAAGCTTACACCTAAAAAGTTAAAGTAGAAGCGAATAAGACAATAACCGAATTGGAGTCCCACGATAAAGACTTACATGGACTTAATTTTGAAGCAGGAAATATTTTTGATGAATTAATTTTCAATTTCAATCATTTAGTTGCCATTTTCCATTTTACAAATATGATAAGTGTGATAAAAACTTGTTGACAACAACAATGTTATAAGATTTTACGCTCGCATAGCTATTTCTAAATTGTGGCACATACATTATCCTTTGGTAGGGAATCTAGTATACCTCATTCAATTTTCGAGATACACCAAAGTTTTTAAGCATCAACATACCAAGTGCATACACAAGTTAAACAAACTAGAAACATAGGGATGGCACACATAACGAATATGTGTGCACTGTAATGCATGTGTACTATATCCCATATTGCTTTTTCCATATGTTATTTTATCCATATTATCGTCCATTTGTTTGGTTTGGTGTGGGCGTGTGAGTTCAATCAGTTTCAACGCGAGAAACACATATGCTGACGTAATCATCTTTATTGAACCTTATTTTCGTGATTCGTTTAATGCCATTTAAAAATTGTAAAGGAAGTATAAATGTGTGTCTTTGAATTAATATTTAGACTGTAGTAATTAAAATTAATGCCAATTAATTTGAAATATTTAATGTTCTAATTAAATTGAAATATTGAATGTTTTCTTTTATTGTAACGTATTCTAGTCTAATGTGGTTATAACACTTCCTATAAATGCCAACTTTTTTCCCTACAAATCTCGTTCGAAATTAATTTTACGAACCAAATTTAACTAATAGCATCAGATCCGTACAGTATGGCAAACGTTAATGTTTATTCGGTACTAGTGGTTTTATTCTTAACTTGTGGGGCAGTAATGGCTACGAAGGAGAACGACCAGATTATTAAGGAAAATAATTGTGACACTAAAATGGGTTTGCCCTGCGTTATAGAAGCTTTCACAAGTATTTTCAAGACAGGGAGTGTTTCTAACAAGTGTTGCGATGAGCTTGTTGTGTTGGGAAAAGTTTGCCACTCAGCATTAGTAAAGAGGACACTTGAAAATCCTCTTTTCAAAGACCTAAACCCAACGACAATTATAGCGAAGAGCATTCAAACATGGAATAATTGCCTTGCATTGATCGACTCACCATCTCAAATGCGCTTAAGGATGAAGGATTGCTTAAGCTAACAAATGGTTGCCAAAAGTAAGGGCCCAAAATTATTCGTTTGTCTGTATTTCTGATATTGTTCCGGAATCTTCAATAAAATGTGTCGTTAAATTTAACCCTAGTGAAATTATACTTAGTTGTACGAAAATAAATGGTTCTATAGAAAGCCATTACTTAATACACTATGATTTTCTACATGCCATTATTTTTAATTTTATAGCACTGGAACTCGGTAACCATCTCAAATCGAGCACTAGATATTGTTTCATATTGTTTAAATTGACACAAATAAGATTATTTTAAATATTATGTTCATTTTGAATAATATTGAATTGGAATGTTCTAGTGTGGTGTAAAATTGAAACAATCTCCGTTCCTTGAAAGTCTTTATTCAATTTAAATTCACATTACCGTTAAGGGAAAAATACCTTGACTTCCCAAAGTTTTGAAAACACACATATCGTGCCACAAAATATCTTCCAAATGACATGCACTATAATTTGTAATAGTTCCTTGCCTATCGACCCATTTGTTTCATTTTCCAGTTTCACTCATTCGATACTAATCTAATAGTTATGACTACTTTCATTTTCGTAGAGGAGAGGCAATCTTGAAATCCTCTTCGAAAGTGCTGTAACAATTCAAAGTCTTAACTTGATTTCCTTATTCCTCTTTATTTAGATTACATGTTTTTGTCAACATCGAGAATGAAACTCCAAAGATGTCGGCAACGTACGTCCCACATTCTCCCTATTAAAAAAGGTTCAATTTATATAAAAACTTAATCTTATTCATTATTTGGACAATACCTACGACATTTACTGAAATTTAACGTCATTTGTTGTTTCCAATTTAACTCTCTAAGAAATTTTCATTTTCCAAGTTCCATTTCTTATTCCACTAAAAGCTTGATTCATATTTTAGAAAAATTGGGCGAAAAGCTTACACCTAAAAAGTTAAAGTAGAGCGAATAAGACAATAACGAATTGGAGTCCCACGATAAAGACTTACATGGACTTAATTTGAGCAGGAAATATTTTTGATGAATTAATTTTCAATTTCAATCATTTAGTTGCCATTTTCCATTTTACAAATATGATAAGTGTGATAAAAACTTGTTGACAACAACAATGTTATAAGATTTTACGCTCCGCATAGCTATTTCTAAATTGTGGCACATACGTATCACTGGTAGGGAATCTAGTATACCTCATTCAATTTTGAGATACACCAAAGTTTTTAATTTGTCAACATACCAAGTGCATACACAAGTTAAACAAACTAGAAACATAGGACGGCACACATAACGAATATGTGTGCCTGTTATGCATGTGTACTATATCCCATATTGCTTTTTCCATATGTTATTTTATCCATATTATCGTCCATTTGTTTGGTTTGGTGTGGGCGTAATGTGATTCAATCCCAGTTTCAACACGCGAGAAACACATATGCTGCGTAATCATCTTTATTGAACCTTATTTTTCGTGATTCGTTTAATGCCATTTAAAATTGTAAAGGGAAGTATAAATGTGTGTCTTTGAATTAATATTTAGACTGTAGTAATTAAAATTAATGCCAATTAATTTGAAATATTTAATGTTCTAATTAAATTGAAATATTGAATGTTTTCTTTTATTATAACGTATTCTAGTCTAATGTGGTTATAACACTTCCTATAAATGCCAACTTTTTTCCCTACAAATCTCGTTGAAATTAATTTTACAGAACCAAATTTAACTAATAGCATCGAGATCCATGCTGAGTATGGCAAGCGTTAATGTTTATTCGGTACTAGTGGTTTTATTCTTAACTTGTGGGGCAGTAATGGCTACGAAGGAGAACGACCAGATTATTAAGGAAAATAATTGTGACACTAAAATGGGTTTGCCCTGCGTTATAGAAGCTTTCACAAGTATTTTCAAGGCGAGTGTTTCTAACAAGTGTTGCGATGAGCTTGTTGTGTTGGGAAAAGTTTGCCACTCAGCATTAGTAAAGAGGACACTTGAAAATCCTCTTTTCAAAGACCTAAACCCAACGACAATTATAGCGAAGAGCATTCAAACATGGAATAATTGCCTTGCATTGATCGACTCACCATCTCTCAAATGCTTAAGGATGAAGGATTGCTTAAGCTAACAAATGGTTGCCAAAAGTAAGGGCCCAAAATTATTCGTTTATGCGTATTTACGATATTGTTAGGAATCTTCAATAAAATGTGTCGTTAAATTTAACCTAGTGAAATTATACTTAGTTGTCACGAAAATAAATGGTTCTATAGAAAGCCATTACTTAATACACTATGATTTTCTACATGCCATTATTTTTAATTTTATATGCTTTGGAACTTCGGTAACCATCTCAAATCGAGCACTAGATATTGTTTCATATTGTTTAAATTGACACAAATAAGATTATTTTAAATATTATGTTCATTTTGAATAATATTGAATTGGAATGTTCTAGTGTGGTGTAAAATTGAAACAATCTCCGTTCCTTGAAAGTCTTTATTCAATTTAAATTCACATTACAGTTAAGGAAAAATACCTTGACTTCCAGAAGTTTTGAAAACACACATATCGTGCCACAAAATATCTTCCAAATGACATGCACTATAATTTGTAATAGTTCCTTGCCTATCGACACATTTGTTTCATTTTCAGTTTCACTCATTCGATACTAATCTAATAGTTATGACTACTTTCATTTTCGTAGAGAGAGGCAATCTTGAAATCCTCTTGAAAGTCTTTGTAACAATTCAAAGTCTTAACTTGATTTCCTTATTCCTCTTTATTTAGATTACATGTTTTTGTCAACATCGAGAATGAAACTCCAAAGATGTAACGACAGCGTCGTCCCACATTCTCCTATTAAAAAGGTTCAATTTATATAAAAACTTAATCTTATTCATTATTTGGACAATACCTACGACATTTACTGAAATTTAACGTCATTTGTTGTTTCCAATTTAACTCTCTAAGAGAATTTTTCATTTTCCAAGTTCCATTTCTTATTCCACTAAAAGCTTGATTCATATTTTAGAAAAATTGGGTAGAAAAGCTTACACCTAAAAAGTTAAAGTAGAGCGAATAAGACAATAACGAATTGGAGTCCCACGATAAAGACTTACATGGACTTAATTTCAGAACCGGAAATATTTTTGATGAATTAATTTTCAATTTCAATCATTTAGTTGCCATTTTCCATTTTACAAATATGATAAGTGTGATAAAAACTTGTTGACAACAACAATGTTATAAGATTTTACGCTCGCATAGCTATTTCTAAATTGTGGCACATACGTATCCTTTGGTAGGGAATCTAGTATACCTCATTCAATTTTCGAGATACACCAAAGTTTTAAGCATCAACATACCAAGTGCATACACAAGTTAAACAAACTAGAAACATAGGGCGGCACACATAACGAATATGTGTGCACTTTAATGCATGTGTACTATATCCCATATTGCTTTTTCCATATGTTATTTTATCCATATTATCGTCCATTTGTTTGGTTTGGTGTGGGCGTGTGAGTTCAATCCAGTTTCAACGCGAGAAACACATATGCAGCGTAATCATCTTTATTGAACCTTATTTTCGTGATTCGTTTAATGCCATTTAAAATTGTAAAGGGAAGTATAAATGTGTGTCTTTGAATTAATATTTAGACCTGTAGTAATTAAAATTAATGCCAATTAAGCTGAAATATTTAATGTTCTAATTAAATTGAAATATTGAATGTTTTCTTTTATTGTAACGTATTCTAGTCTAATGTGGTTATAACACTTCCTATAAATGCCAACTTTTTTCCTACAAATCTCGTTCAGAAATTAATTTTCTGAACCAAATTTAACTAATAGCATCGAGATCAAATGCAGTATGGCAAGCGTTAATGTTTATTCGGTACTAGTGGTTTTATTCTTAACTTGTGGGGCGATAATGGCTACGAAGGAGAGCGACCAGATTATTAAGGAAAATAATTGTGACACTAAAATGGGTTTGCCTGCGTTATAGAAGCTTTCACAAGTATTTTCAAGACAGGGAGTGTTTCTAACAAGTGTTGCGATGAGCTTGTTGTGTTGGGAAAAGTTTGCCACTCAGCATTAGTAAAGAGGACACTTGAAAATCCTCTTTTCAAAGACCTAAACCCAACGACAATTATAGCGAAGAGCATTCAAACATGGAATAATTGCCTTGCATTGATCGACTCACCATCTCCGTCTGCTTAAGGATGAAGGATTGCTTAAGCTAACAAATGGTTGCCAAAAGTAAGGGCCCAAAATTATTCGTTTGTCTGTATTTCTGATATTGTTCCGGAATCTTCAATAAAATGTGTCGTTAAATTTAACCTAGTGAAATTATACTTAGTTGTCACGAAAATAAATGGTTCTATAGAAAGCCATTACTTAATACACTATGATTTTCTACATGCCATTATTTTTAATTTTATAGCACTGGAACTCGGTAACCATCTCAAATCGAGCACTAGATATTGTTTCATATTGTTTAAATTGACACAAATAAGATTATTTTAAATATTATGTTCATTTTGAATAATATTGAATTGGAATGTTCTAGTGTGGTGTAAAATTGAAACAATCTCAGTTCCTTGAAAGTCTTTATTCAATTTAAATTCACATTACCGTTAAGGGAAAAATACCTTGACTTCCAGAAGTTTTGAAAACACACATATCGTGCCACAAAATATCTTCCAAATGACATGCACTATAATTTGTAATAGTTCCTTGCCTATCGACACATTTGTTTCATTTTCCAGTTTCACTCATTCGATACTAATCTAATAGTTATGACTACTTTCATTTTTCGTAGAGGAGAGGCAATCTTGAAATCCTCTTGAAAGTCTTTGTAACAATTCAAAGTCTTAACTTGATTTCCTTATTCCTCTTTATTTAGATTACATGTTTTTGTCAACATCGAGAATGAAACTCCAAAGATATATCGACAGCGTCGTCCCACATTCTCCTATTAAAAAGGTTCAATTTATATAAAAACTTAATCTTATTCATTATTTGGACAATACCTATGACATTTCTTGAAATTTAACGTCATTTGTTGTTTCCAATTTAACTCTCTAAGAGAATTTTCATTTTCCAAGTTCCATTTCTTATTCCACTAAAAGCTTGATTCATATTTTAGAAAAATTGGGTAGAAAAGCTTACACCTAAAAGTTAAAGTAGAGCGAATAAGACAATAACGAATTGGAGTCCACGATAAAGACTTACATGGACTTAATTTGAGCAGGAAATATTTTTGATGAATTAATTTTCAATTTCAATCATTTAGTTGCCATTTTCCATTTTACAAATATGATAAGTGTGATAAAAACTTGTTGACAACAACAAGGTTATAAGATTTTACGCTCGCATAGCTATTTCTAAATTGTGGCACATACATTATCTTTGGTAGGGAATCTAGTATACCTCATTCAATTTTGAGATACACCAAAGTTTTTAACCATCAACATACCAAGTGCATACACAAGTTAAACAAACTAGAAACATAGGATGGCACACATAACGAATATGTGTGCACTGTAATGCATGTGTACTATATCCCATATTGCTTTTTCCATATGTTATTTTATCCATATTATCGTCCATTTGTTTGGTTTGGTGTGGGCGTATGTGATTCAATCAGTTTCAACACGAGAAACACATATGCAGCGTAATCATCTTTATTGAACCTTATTTTCGTGATTCGTTTAATGCCATTTAAAAATTATAAAGGAAGTATAAAAATGTGTCTTTGAATTAATATTTAGACTTGTAGTAATTAAAATTAATGCCAATAAGTGAAATATTTAATGTTCTAATTAAATTGAAATATTGAATGTTTTCTTTTATTATAACGTATTCTAGTCTAATGTGGTTATAACACTTCCTATAAATGCCAATTTTTTCCCTACAAATCTCGTTGAAATTAATTTCTGAACCAAATTTAACTAATAGCATCAGATCCGTATGATATGGCAAGCGTTAATGTTTATTCGGTACTAGTGGTTTTATTCTTAACTTGTGGGGCGATAATGGCTACGAAGGAGAACGACCAGTTATTAAGGAAAATAATTGTGACACTAAAATGGGTTTGCCTGCGTTATAGAAGCTTTCACAAGTATTTTCAAGGCAGGAGTGTTTCTAACAAGTGTTGCGATGAGCTTGTTGTGTTGGGAAAAGTTTGCCACTCAGCATTAGTAAAGAGGACACTTGAAAATCCTCTTTTCAAAGACCTAAACCCAACGACAATTATAGCGAAGAGCATTCAAACATGGAATAATTGCCTTGCATTGATCGACTCACCATCTCAAATGCAGCAGGATGAAGGATTGCTTAAGCTAACAAATGGTTGCCAAAAGTAAGGGCCCAAAATTATTCGTTTGTCTGTATTTCTGATATTGTTCCGGAATCTTCAATAAAATGTGTCGTTAAATTTAACCCTAGTGAAATTATACTTAGTTGTACGAAAATAAATGGTTCTATAGAAAGCCATTACTTAATACACTATGATTTTCTACATGCCATTATTTTTAATTTTATAATACTTTGGAACTCATTAACCATCTCAAATCGAGCACTAGATATTGTTTCATATTGTTTAAATTGACACAAATAAGATTATTTTAAATATTATGTTCATTTTGAATAATATTGAATTGGAATGTTCTAGTGTGGTGTAAAATTGAAACAATCTCCGTTCCTTGAAAGTCTTTATTCAATTTAAATTCACATTACCGTTAAGGGAAAAATACCTTGACTTCCCGAAGTTTTGAAAACACACATATCGTGCCACAAAATATCTTCCAAATGACATGCACTATAATTTGTAATAGTTCCTTGCCTATCGACACATTTGTTTCATTTTCCAGTTTCACTCATTCGATACTAATCTAATAGTTATGACTACTTTCATTTTCGTAGAGGAGAGGCAATCTTGAAATCCTCTTCGAAAGTGCTGTAACAATTCAAAGTCTTAACTTGATTTCCTTATTCCTCTTTATTTAGATTACATGTTTTTGTCAACATCGAGAATGAAACTCCAAAGATGTCGGCAACGTACGTCCCACATTCTCCCTATTAAAAAAGGTTCAATTTATATAAAAACTTAATCTTATTCATTATTTGGACAATACCTACGACATTTACTGAAATTTAACGTCATTTGTTGTTTCCAATTTAACTCTCTAAGAGAATTTTTCATTTTCCAAGTTCCATTTCTTATTCCACTAAAAGCTTCGATTCATATTTTAGAAAAATTGGGCCGAAAAGCTTACACCTAAAAAGTTAAAGTAGAACGAATAAGACAATAACCGAATTGGAGTCCCACGATAAAGACTTACATGGACTTAATTTCAGAACCGGAAATATTTTTGATGAATTAATTTTCAATTTCAACCATTTAGTTGCCATTTTCCATTTTACAAATATGATAAGTGTGATAAAAACTTGTTGACAACAACAAGGTTATAAGATTTACGCTCCGCATAGCTATTTCTAAATTGTGGCACATACGTATCCTTTGGTAGGGAATCTAGTATACCTCATTCAATTTTCAGATACACCAAAGTTTTTAAGCATCAACATACCAAGTGCATACACAAGTTAAACAAACTAGAAACATAGGATGGCACACACATAACGAATATGTGTGCACTTGTAATGCATGTGTACTATATCCCATATTGCTTTTTCCATATGTTATTTTATCCATATTATAAATCCAATTTGTTTGGTTTGGTGTGGGCGTAACAGTTCAATCCCGTTTCAACACGAGAAACACATATGCGACGTAATCATCTTTATTGACCCTTATTTTGTGATTCGTTTAATGCCATTTAAGAATTATAAAGGGAAGTATAAATGTGTGTCTTTGAATTAATATTTAGACTGTAGTAATTAAAATTAATGCCAATTAAATTTTGAAATATTTAATATTCTAATTAAATTGAAATATTGAATGTTTTCTTTTATTATAACGTATTCTAGTCTAATGTGGTTATAACACTTCCTATAAATGCCAACTTTTTCCCTACAAATCTCGTTGAAATTAATTTTCTGAACCAAATTTAACTAATAGCATCAGATCCGCATGCATTATGGCAAATGTTAATGTTTATTCGGTACTAGTGGTTTTATTCTTAACTTGTGGGGCAGTAATGGCTACGAAGGAGAACGACCAGATTATTAAGGAAAATAATTGTGACACTAAAATGGGTTTGCCCTGCGTTATAGAAGCTTTCACAAGTATTTTCAAGGCAGGAGTGTTTCTAACAAGTGTTGCGATGAGCTTGTTGTGTTGGGAAAAGTTTGCCACTCGGCATTAGTAAAGAGGACACTTGAAAATCCTCTTTTCAAAGACCTAAACCCAACGACAATTATAGCGAAGAGCATTCAAACATGGAATAATTGCCTTGCATTGATCGACTCACCATCTCCGTCTACTTAAGGATGAAGGATTGCTTAAGCTAACAAATGGTTGCCAAAAGTAAGGGCCCAAAATTATTCGTTTGTCTGTATTTCTGATATTGTTCCGGAATCTTCAATAAAATGTGTCGTTAAATTTAACCTAGTGAAATTATACTTAGTTTATGCGAAAATAAATGGTTCTATAGAAAGCCATTACTTAATACACTATGATTTTCTACATGCCATTATTTTTAATTTTATAGCACTGGAACTCGGTAACCATCTCAAATCGAGCACTAGATATTGTTTCATATTGTTTAAATTGACACAAATAAGATTATTTTAAATATTATGTTCATTTTGAATAATATTGAATTGGAATGTTCTAGTGTGGTGTAAAATTGAAACAATCTCCGTTCCTTGAAAGTCTTTATTCAATTTAAATTCACATTACCGTTAAGGGAAAAATACCTTGACTTCCCGAAGTTTTGAAAACACACATATCGTGCCACAAAATATCTTCCAAATGACATGCACTATAATTTGTAATAGTTCCTTGCCTATTGACACATTTGTTTCATTTTCCAGTTTCACTCATTGGATACTAATCTAATAGTTATGACTACTTTCATTTTCGTAGAAGAGAGGCAATCTTGAAATCCTCTTCGAAAGTGCTGTAACAATTCAAAGTCTTAACTTGATTTCCTTATTCCTCTTTATTTAGATTACATGTTTTTGTCAACATCGAGAATGAAACTCCAAAGATGTCGACAACGTACGTCCCACATTCTCCCTATTAAAAAAGGTTCAATTTATATAAAAACTTAATCTTATTCATTATTTGGACAATACCTATGACATTTACTGAAATTTAACGTCATTTGTTGTTTCCAATTTAACTCTTTAAGAGAATTTTTCATTTTCCAAGTTCCATTTCTTATTCCACTAAAAGCTTCGATTCATATTTTAGAAAAATTGGGCCGAAAAGCTTACACCTAAAAAGTTAAAGTAGAACGAATAAGGACTTAATTGGAGTCCCACGATAAAGACTTACATGGACTTAATTTGAGCAGGAAATATTTTGATGAATTAATTTTCAATTTCAACCATTTAGTTGCCATTTTCCATTTTACAAATATGATAAGTGTGATAAAAACTTGTTGACAACAACAAGGTTATAAGATTTACGCTCCGCATAGCTATTTCTAAATTGTGGCACATACGTATCACTGGTAGGGGAATCTAGTATACCTCATTCAATTTTCAGATACACCAAAGTTTTTAACTGTCAACATACCAAGTGCATACACAAGTTAAACAAACTAGAAACATAGGACGGCACACATAACGAATATGTGTGCCTGTTATGCATGTGTACTATATCCCATATTGCTTTTTCCATATGTTATTTTATCCATATTATCGTCCAGCTGTTTGGTTTGGTGTGGACGTAACAGTTCAATCCCCGTTTCAACACAGAAACACATGTACGACGTAATTATCTTTGTTGAACCTTATTTTCGTGATTCGTTTAATGCCATTTAAGAATTATAAAGGGAAGTATAAATGTGTGTCTTTGAATTAATATTTAGACCTGTAGTAATTAAAATTAATGCCAATTAAGCTGAAATATTTAATGTTCTAATTAAATTGAAATATTGAATGTTTTCTTTTATTGTAACGTATTCTAGTCTAATGTGGTTATAACACTTCCTATAAATGCCAACTTTTTTCTCTACAAATCTCGTTCGAAATTAATTTTACGAACCAAATTTAACTAATAGCATCAGATCCGCACAGTATGGCAAACGTTAATGTTTATTCGGTACTAGTGGTTTTATTCTTAACTTGTGGGGCAGTAATGGCTACGAAGGAGAACGACCAGATTATTAAGGAAAATAATTGTGACACTAAAATGGGTTTGCCCTCACGTTATAGAAGCTTTTCACAAGTATTTTCAAGGCAGGAGTGTTTCTAACAAAAGTGTTGCGATGAGCTTGTTGTGTTGGGAAAAGTTTGCCACTCAGCATTAGTAAAGAGGACACTTGAAAATCCTCTTTTCAAAGACCTAAACCCAACGACAATTATAGCGAAGAGCATTCAAACATGGAATAATTGCCTTGCATTGATCGACTCACCATCTCAAAATGCTTAAGGATGAAGGATTGTAAGCTTAACAAATGGTTACCAAACGTAAGGGCCCAAAATTATTCGTTTATCTGTAGATACGATATTGTTAGGAATCTTCAATAAAATGTGTCGTTAAATTTAACCCTAGTGAAATTATACTTAGTTATCTGAAAATAAATGGTTCTATAGAAAGCCATTACTTAAAGGAGGCAATCTTGAAATCCTCTTTTGAATGATCTGTAACGATTCAAGATCTTAACG